>JAVUPR010000061.1:6445416-7748333 GCA_036785695.1 Gentiana straminea | reverse complement strand
TGCAACAATTAATGATGTTGAAGAATCGTTTATCTCAATATGGAATCCATTTGCTTTAATCGTTATTATGTGTTACATATACATTTTCAGCATTATTTAGTGGTTCTGAATTTATCAGACAAAAGTCCGAGTCTCAGAATCGTATGCAAATGTCATATTATCGATTTGAAAGTGAATCCATTCGTTCTAACGAATCCAAAAAACAGAAATTAAATTTCTACGATATTCAAGGATTAAAATCCAAAATTTGTTTCCTTATATCACTCCCACTATCTTAGCTGAAATAACTGCCCGTTGTCTACTCTTCATCATGAATGCCCAGCTACCTTGTTCTTACAAAAGAACTTTAGCTTCCGAGTCAAATTACTCAGTTAAGAAAGTCTCTAAGGATTCATAGGTCAGTGATCCGAAATCACTTTCCTAAGTATTCTTATATTAATATTTCGGTTTAGCCTTTTAACTTATTTAGTTATAGATGACTTATATGCGTATACTATCACCTTTCCATTCTTAGCTTTCTTTAAAGGAAATGGCCGTGAACTAGCAATTCTTTTGAGTAGACACTACTCGTGAACTGTGGGATGTCTAGTGAGATTGATACCAAAACATTCTCGTCATCTTTGAACTAATATATTTGTCTATCGTTCAACACGAGTGGCAGCAGTGACATACTTTCCAATATCACTTAAGTTTGTAGGCTCAAGAGGAACATCCTCTTCTAAAAATTAATTTGCATTCTCGATTAATGAGTTAAACGTTCTTGTTACTTTTCCACTTTTATGAAGTCTTTACCAGTCAATATATCATTTTTAAAGGATAGGATTTTGGGTACTCGTCGGCTCACTGACCGACCCTACGGCGGCATACTCGGGGCGTACTTTGAGATCTGAAACAGTAGGTCACACTCACAAGGATATTTTTGGAAATATCTTGGCTGAAAAAGGAAGGTAATCGACAATTAAATGGAGATGTCTGATTCTTAATGGTTTAATTGTCGAGAGAGATTGTCTCAATTTAATCGTCATTGTGCTGATACCGACCCGGCGGCGGCAGTATGATGTGAGATTAAATCCTTGAAAAGTGGTAGGACAAACTGAATGCATGACATCACGTTTATAATTCCTAAAATTTCTTATTTGTTGTGGTGTATGATTTGATTTATATTCTATCATGATTTATTTTTACAACTACATATTATCTCATGGTATCCAAACTGCTTCGGAGACCAAGCCTTGAATTTTGATAGAGGTAAAGGCCATCCGCGGGGGCCGTAATCAAAGCGGCTCGAGGCGTCACCCTTCTCTCACGGTGCTTGTGTCAACAGTAGAGGCCGTGAGGTCGGTTGTCACCTTCCCCGCTCCCACTCGTTATTTTGAAAAATAGGTAGTTTCGTTAGAATTTTCAGAATTTCTTTACAACCCGGAAAAACAATAAATCATGAACATTCATATTAATCCTCCCACTAGTTCATCGGTTCCAAATACCGTCTAACTAGTGTCACTATATTCATGATTTTCGAATTTTGTGGATTTATAAAAATACCTTGTGTAGACACTACACAATTAAAATTCACCAAGAATTTTATAATCTTAATCCATTAGGACTTAAGAATTTCCCAATAGTTCGAAAAACAAATAAATCACAAAATTTAAAGCTCCACTAGTTTATCGGTTCCAAATACCGTCTAACTAGTGACACTATATTCATGATTTTCCAATTTTCCGATAGAAAATTCTTGTGTAGACACTACACAATTAAAATTCACTAAAGAATTTTAAAGTCATAATCTTGTAATGATAAAAATTTATGATATCAAAAAATTTCCAATAATCCGAAAACAATAAATCATAAAAAGAAATCACCAACTTATCAGTTCCAAATACCGTCTAATTAGTGTCCAACTTTTCACGATTTTCCAATTTTTTATTATTATTAAAATCTCTTTTATGTAGACGCTACATAATTAAATCCCCGAAGATTTAAAATCCTAGAAACAAATTTACCTAGTAAATTTTATTTTTATCATGTGAATTTTATATCCCGATAAAATTGCGTTTGTTCAATTAATTTAATTAATTACTAAAATTAATCTAAACTTACGTGTTCATACATGCCTATTAATGCCAAATATAATTATCTACATGTATGCATATGCTAGGAGTGGAATTCATGATTATGATGCATAACATGGTTATATCACATAAATAATCACGTAAGAAAAAAATTGCGAAAAAGTAAACCACTGAGATAGACCGTTGGTACCCCCGTATCTAATCTATAAAATTAAAATTAAATAAACCCTACGTTTAAAGGATTTACTAATCTATAACTGATCCTGCCGCCGCTCTGTATAATACGAAACTGCTCCGTTTCTTGAACAAACGAGTTCCCAGCCAAGTTGGTTGGACGTTTCTTCTCCTACTGTGGCAGCGCGGGTTTGAATCCCCCCAGCTGCATCTTTTTTTCTTCTTTTTTTTCTTCAAAATAAGGAACCTTTTCGAAAACTCCAAAAATTCACATCCATGGAGAATCAAACCTGAGTCATCATGATATAAAAAGCTCATCTTCATCACCACGCCGGCGTGCTTATTGTGATGATACTCCACAATTTTTTTAAAAACAACAGTGCGGCCGAAATCTATTTAATTCTAATTACTAGGAAATTAAATTACAACAAATAAATTACATTATTTCCTATACCCCGAAAAATTTGGGTTTACAATAGATCTAACGGTAAACAAGTATCAACCTCAATCCATCTCGTCAACCAAAAATATTCAACCACGCATGTATATAATAAATATATAAAAGATGCAATTTTTATTCAATTCCACTCCTTATTAATAAATTATGCAATCAAAATCGTAAAATCGCTTTAACCTCGCTCTGCTACCACATGCTGGATATACAGAAACCCGAATCCGGACCGACCCGAAATTGGATCGTCAGATCTGATTCACAGCACCGATCGAGACACTCGATCATGCACAGCGGAAGCAACGAATTAGATTTGTTTACGATTTTACCACGATAAGATTCACATGATTAATTAATTAACTACAAGAAGGTTTAAGATTTACCCAACCGGAGAGAGAAGCCGTGATCTTCCGAGTTGTATCTCCAAGCGACGACTAGTGGACGTCGATCCCGCATTCGAATCTCCTCGAATATGCTTTCAAGAAAAACCTAGTTTTTCTTCTTCCCAATAGGCTATGACGAGAAAACAAAAATTTCTCTATTTTTTCCCAAATAGGTGTCGCTATTTTATTTAAAAAGTGGCGTTGGTTTTCTGGGTCTATTTTGTGTTGGGAGAAACTCTCTTTTTATAGGAAAATAATTAATAATTTGAAAGTTTATCTTTTACACATAAATTTATTTTTTCCTTTTAGGAAAATAGAAACCGTTATCCAATAGGAAAACAAATTTCCTATTTATCCAATAAGAAAACTAATTCCCTATTTATAATTGTTTAACACATAAATAATTATATTTTTCACATTATAATTAATTAGGAGAAAATTTCTTTTCCCAAAATCTTAAAAATATGGCGCCATTTTTTATGTCATTTGGGATAATGGAAAATGTCTTTTCTATATTACATATTATTTACCGAATAAATAATATCCGCATATTCATTAAATAAACCAACTATTTAATTTATTCTCGAGGTTCCAAAATACGAGAATTCACTCGCGTGTTAGAAGCCAACCCGGGGACCATGGACCTATAACCAGTAGCTCCAATAAATTGAATAAAATATTCATCGAACATAAAATTTCTACTCAACTTATTAATTCCGGAATGACGCCACCATAAATCCGAAACTGAAGTTTATCGATTATAGATATAACTTATTCTGAAAGTGTCGAGTCAATAAATGTCCATTGATATAATCATTACATATAGACTAACCTTCCATAGACTATCCATAATGAAGCGGGAATGTTTCCGTAAACCTTCTTCATTACATCTTATCCTTATTTACCATTAACCCACGAGTGATCAATTAGGTTATAACCAATACGAACTCCCGGGATCGATCAGTTTCTAGGATTATAAATAAGGGGATTGTCTTTCTACTTCCCGCGGGAAGGAATGGATTTCATATCTGTGAGACACATACTCCTCACTCATTCTAGAATAGTGTCAACGTGAAAGTGATTCGGACCGCGCCTCTTAGCAATCTTTAACAAACACATCAAACCCGATCTTTGAAACAAGTAGTAGTCTGCAACCACTTCAGGATTAAGGTTAATCCATATATGATCATCTTGTGATTCAATAAGATTTCTCAATTACATAATTATATGAGAAATGCACATTAAATCGGTCCAGTCCTATATGACTACATCATATATAAATGCCCCACTTAGATAACCAATATCGACGGTCCGGATAAGACGGTCACACCATAAAGTGTTCTGGGCGCATTAATGATGGTTTAATTTAATAGACCACATACTTTGATTAAGTTCACCACGGACTAACAGTTCAAGTCTATCACCATAAATTTAATCCTCGCGTGTGACACACACTAAGTTATATGGCTACATATGATACAACTTGGGGTTTTCAGTAGTGTATTTCTTACAAGCACGAAGCAAGTAATAAGATTAGAATAAATCAGTCATTTATTAATTCTAAAAACAATTACATAAATTGTCTTTCGGACGGTACTTCCAACATAGCACCCAATGAATGTGTATCAGAATAGTCCAACACATATAAACCCTTGGACTTGCTAGCTGATCCAATCAGACTCCCAAGTCTCTTGTCCTGTATCAAACACTTATTAAGAACAAAGACTATAGACAAAGCAGGATTAGCAATCAATTTTGCCAAGGATATAAGATTAAACTTGAAATCATGTATACACAATACATCAGACAATAGCAGACCATTATGCAAACAAACTTGACCAATATGTGAGACCAAGACACCGGAACCATTTGGCAAACCTACCCTCATATGGTTATTTGACCGGGCATTAATTAAAATGTCTGGCCTATTAACAATATGATCTGTAGCTCCAGAGTCTATGATCCAAAGCATAGAAGATTTAGTCAAACCTGCTGTGTCAGAAGTAAGAACTAAGTTGGCAGTAAGAACAGTGGCTTGATTGGCAATATGATCAAAACTTTCAGTCTTCTGAGTATCCAAAAGTCTGAGAAGCTGTTGATATTGTGCTTTGTTCAAAGCGAAGGATTCTTATCTCAATTCAGAGGAGTCATGGAAAGAACAGGTTCAAAATCACGATCAATTCCTTTTATCAACTTGTACATGAGACACAGAACCTGCACTATTATCAAAACCAGTGATTTCTGCAGCAGATTCCACCATATTCACTTTACTTCTTGGTTTGAATCCTGGTGGAAAACCATGTTTTTTGTAGCATTTATCCACAGTGTAACCTGTGAATCCACAAAAGGTACACTGAAACTTCTTCTTGTCTTGAGGATTATTCTTTTTCTTAAACCCTGCATTTCCAAAAGTCCCAGTAGATACTAAAAGCCTGTGGATTTTGAGCCATGCCACCATTGGACTGATTAAAAGACCTATTATACAAAACTTGGCCCGAGAAGAATGTGCTATAAAATATTCCTTTTGTGCCTCAAGCTTCAAAGCCATAACAAACACAGTATGTAGGTCTGGTACATGATGCATCAATTGTGCCTCTGTCATGACTTGAGAAAACTCAGAATTCAACCCTTTTAAAAACCTCACTACTTTTTATGTCTCTTCATATCAAGCAAACACCTTGCGCACATCACAAGTACATCTAGGCTCACATTAACAGGTAGGAGTTGGCCTCATTAAATCAATCTCATCCCAAAGTGTCTTGACTTTGGTAAAGTAATTAGTAACATCCAATTCACCCTGTTTTATAGTATGTACTTCTTCCAACAAATATGAAACTCTAAAAACATCTAACTTTGAAAATCTTGATTCAAGATCTAGGGCATTGCATTGTTGCCATACCTGGAAATTAGGGTAAATTTTCAACAAAGGATTATGTATGTGATATGATTAACTAAGTAGACTATTTTTTTTTACCGAAACAAAAGGATTTCATTAATACAAACAAACATATTACAACCGGACCAACACCGCGACATAGCCGAACAAATTCCGGATCAACACCAGCCTAAAGCTGGACCACTACCATAAGAAATGATAATAAAAAAGGACATGGGAAAAATCATGTCGACCAAATTCTGCCTCATTAGAGAGGACTTGATTTGGTAAGATAATACAACAGTCTGACTTGTTCATATCATAACATAAGTATAGATCATACAAATTGCACATAAAAAATTCAAACATGAAGGAAGAACAAGAAACTCACTAGAACAAATGAAAACGAAATCCTTGTTTATTCCGGTGATGGTGGCTTCACAACGGTGGTTCTAGCCTCGAGACCTTAGCCGCTCATCTTTCCAAGCATCATACAATACTTATAGTAAAACATTACATCGCATTATTCCGGCGAGTGCCGTTTACGCATTTATTTAACTAAAAACAACAAAATACGAGATAGAAGATTATCTAAGAGAGATTTTGCATTTTCTCCACCTCCTTTGTGTTCGGGATGATCTCCTATTTATAGGAGTATAACATGGCCGGCGCGTGCCGGAGCACCACCGGCACGTGCCGGCTAAATAGTATATATTCTCTTGTTGTCGACCCACGTGCCGGTGTCGAGATATTTCGCAAGATCCGGCCTTCTCGGCGCGTGCCGGCCATGCAACATATCGATGTTCGTAGAAACCTATCTCGAGTCAGTAGACCTCGATTGACATGATTTAATATTCGTTGGAAAGCTCTCTTGAAGATCTACAACTTTCATCAAGGACTTTTTCTCTGAAAATGCCTCTAAGTTAGGTCAAATGTCCGTTGAAGATGAGTTACGGTAGAAATACTAAGGACAGTTGATCCATTCGATCTCGTTTGCTTATGGCATAATCTTTTATCCCTTAAAAGATATGATTTAGGCCCCAAAACATGTCCTCTCTTGAGATCTCGATAAACATATAATCCTTCAATAAGAGCAACAAAACACCAAACGTAAATCTGACACTAAAACCCTTATTTATATCGTTTTTATAACTTATGCATTTAATTATAACTAACTATGATTTTTATAAGTTTTCAATGCATTTATATGAAATTATACTAAAATATCATAAAAAATAATAATAAAAAGTCTTATAATATAATCATATTTTTGTCATACATCAACTACTCCCCACTTAAATTTTGGTCGTCCTCGAGCAAAATAAGCGATAATATATAAAAACTATAATAAAAATGATATACTTGGGAGATTAACTTTCAAGTTAGCAAAATATCATTTCAATATTATAAATATATTAAGCATATCTTTCTTAGAATTAAACAAGATAAAAAGTGTATATAACATAGATAAATTATTTATCAAATATCATTTAAATGAAATTTTACATAATTTACTTAGTAAATATAATAAAAATTAAAATTATTCTCTAATCTTAACTTGTATGAAATAATTGGAATCAAGGACTTAGTATAACGATCAGGATCTGGGTGTTTGATCAAAAGGAAAAATAAAGAATTATCAAAAGAAGAAGATAAGTCGTACGTACTTAACTTTCATCTCAAAAACCTTTTTTTTTTTATCAAATTACAACCCAATATTATTTATTATTTTTTCAATCGTCGTGTCTCAAAAGTATAACACTCTCCCCAAACTTTAGAGGCAGTCACCCTGAGATCACTCAAACCCATACTGTCCAAGGTAAACCACACTCCCCAATCGGGCGGTATCCAAATGGACTCGAGGTGATTTGTGTTTTTTTTTTTTTTTTTTTTTTTTTTCATAGAATACTAACATATCCGAACTCATTGCCAGAATCGACTATCTTGCAAGCGTCATGAGGTGAGGTCAAATATATTAGCACCTGTCTAACTTTATTATGCCAAAAATCGTCATCCTTGGTCTGATTCCATATTCATACTTATTTCGAAAATAAAATTATTCTAACATTTCATTATAAATATAAGCATATCTGTCTAATTTCAAATCAACAATACTCAATAATACTTATGTATAGTTACATATACTTAAAATCTTATAAAAATCTAAAATTGACATATATAATATAATCATAATACATCTAATCTATTTTACTTACTAAAACTTATTCTATCAAAATATATTAAATTTATTATATTAATTATATACTATCTTATTTCTACTTAGGAAAAATAAAACTAAGTGTTAAGCAATCAATATATTTATTTTAATTATAGCGTTAATTTTTAATATTTTCAAAATTTTATAACTTACTATACTCCCCACTTACGAATTGACATCGACCTCGATGAATAATGAGTGGAATATACATGTTATAAAATGAAAATATGCACATAATCATATATATATATATAAATAGTATAAACGTTTAAAAACAAGACAACATATAAAACCCTCCCCCACACTTAAGTTACATGATGTCCTCAGCATGTGTAAAATAAGAAAACTTAGCTGGTTGTAATTCGAAGGTGGCAATTCTGGAAGTGGTCGCGAATCAGATCCAGAAATGCTTGATGAAAACAGTAGACTGTGGACCATCCACCGGTAAACTGATTTATCTAAAAGTTCACAATTGCTATCGCAAATATCCTGCACACCATGGGAAAACAAGACGTACCTCGGGGATAGGGGCACAAAAAATGATAGACAAGGCAATATCATGGAACAAAAACAGAAATAATGAAATGAAGCGAGTCTTTTATACCCAGATCCTCAAGGGTTTTGTCTAAACGTTATAACAACCTAAGTCCAAGAAATGAAGCATTTGAATTTTATCTTTGTTTTACCTCGGGATTTTCGGATAACCACCTAATCGTTCCCTTTAAATGATATTCAAACATTCATCATGAGACTTAGTTGTGCTTAGTGTTAATCTTCCATACAGATTCTACATTTCATTAAGACTAGTCTTTATCCAAATTATTATTATTATTATTATTATTATTAACGGGTCGCTCTCCCGGTAGCGCTTTTGGTTAACGTCGTTTGCTCGACTAATAAAAACACACAAGCAACTATTTAATTTCACATAGTTTTATTAAGGCGGGGTTGCCTCCCCCCAAGCGCTTTTGTTTTATGTCGTTGGCTCGACAACCCAAAAATTTTCAACCCGGGTCAGGCCATTGAAGCCTCTCTCCGGACTCATTCTTGATTTCCTCGGGGTTAATAGTATGGATCCCACAAAAACAAAGTCTCGCCAATGTATTGGCCATATCAGTAAACTTCTGTATCCACTTTGTTCCTATGGTTCTTCTCTTTTTCTTTTTAGGTTTTAGTTCCACAAGCCGAGGTGTATCATCATAAATCACAACATCTTCAAAGAATTCACAGAGACGTAAATCATCGGGTGCCGAAAAATCGGAGCTAGCTTGACTAGGGATGTCGTTCGTATGGAAAACCACCGGTCGTTCCTTTTGTTGACCAATATAGTGTTTCAACCGATGACCATTCACTCGAATAACTCGCCCCGTTTATTTTTCAATTCGATCGCTCCACTAGGGAAAACCCGAGAGATTTGAAAGGGGCCGGACCAACGGTTGCGTAGCTTACCGGAAACGAGATGTAACCTGGTATTATATAATAAAACCCATTCGCCCGCTTTGAATTCTCTATTCTTGATTTTCTTGTCGTGAAGCAATTTAGTCCTCTCCTTACCGATTCTCGAGCTTTCGTAGGCCCAGTCCGAACTCATCAAGCTCCCGCAACCGCAACAATCGCTTTTCTCTACATAATTGACTATCAAAATTCAAGAATTTAATAGCCCGAACGCTTTGTGCTCAAGCTCGATTGGCGGGTGGCGGGCCTTACCATAAACCATCCGAAACGGAGACGTGCCAATAGGAGTTTTGAAAGGCGTCCCGTAAGCCCGAGCACGTCATCCGCTTCGACTCCGTCCGTCCTATGAGAATTCACCGTCTTCTCAAGAATGCTTTTCAAGCTTCGGTTACTTACTTCAACTTGTCCACTCGTCGAGGGTGATAGGGGGTAGCAGCTTTGTGTTTTACCCCATATCGTTCTAAAATCTTTTCTAATGGAGTATTGCGAAGTGAGTTCCCTCGTCACGATGAGAGCCCGTGGACAGCCAAACCGTGTAAAAATATTTTTCCTCGTAAAGTTCTTGACCACCTTGTGGTCGTTCCGCGGTGTTGCTATCGCTTCCACCCACTTTGACACGTAGTCGACGCGTACTAGAATGTACTTGTTCCCATACGAGGATGGGAATGGTCCCATGAAGTCAATACCCCATACGTCGAAAACCTCGCATTCTTGGATAGGGTGGAGAGGCATGTCCATTCGCCGAGAAAGTTTACCGGTGCGCCGGCACCGGTCACACCCTTTTACAAAACTCTCTCGTATCCTTAAAAATTGTCGGCCGGTAGAAGCCGGACCGAAAAATCTTCGCGAGCGATCTTCCCGGCTCCATAATGACCTCCCACGGGTCCGCCATGGCATTGCTCCATAATGTCCCTCTCGCTCGATCTCGGGGACACACCTACGGAGTAATCCATCCTTGCGCGCTTGAAGAGAATTGGATCGTCCCACACATAATAGTTCAAATCCGAAAAGAATTTCTTCTTTTGCGATATGTCGAGTCGGCGTCCGGATATCTCGCTTAAGAAGTTTGCAAAAGGTGCAAACCAAGGAGAACCTTTTCCAAGTACGGGCGGGAGTAACCTCGCACACATCAATAGTCATGAGTTGCTCGGTTGGAAAATCAATTCCAATCTCATCCGACTCTACTTGAGGATCATCGGTCAACCGAGACATATGGTCGCCTACCACATTCTCGCTACCCTTCTTGTCCCGGATATGAACATCAAACTCTTGTAAAATTAAGATCCATCTCAACAAACGAGGCTTGGCATCGCCTTGTTTAACAGATATTTCAATGCAGAATGGTCTGTCCAGACCGTAACTTCCGACCCAAGCAAGTAGCTTCTAAATTTATTCATGGCAAAAACTACTGCCAACAACTCCTTCTCAGTTGTTGCATAATTTACTTGTGTTGGGTTTAAAGTGTGACTAGCGTAGTAGATGGGTTTGAACCTGCCGTACACTCTCTGACCTAGCACCGTGCCGACTGCATAATTAGAGGCATCACACATAAGCTCGAAGGGAGCTTTCCAGTCGGGTGCTATAAGAATTGGCGAGGTAACCAACTTGTCTTTTAATTCTTTAAACGCTCTTTCACACTCAGGGGTGAAAACAAATTTCACATCTTCTATGATTCCCCTTGCATACTTCACACTTCTATCTGCAAGTTGAAGAGAAATAGATCTAGGAGTAATAGATTGATCCAATCCAAGAGATTGGAAGATTGAAGTAGACATCAGATTGATTGATGCTCCCGAATCGCACAAAACATTGTGGAAGTCCCTGTTCCCAATAGTACACGAAATCGTAAATCTTCCAGGGTCAGGACACTTCACAGGAAGTTTAGTCTGGCCGATTGCGGAGCATTCTCCATTCAACACTATGTGTTCGAGCTCTTGAAGTTTCTTTTTCGAACTTACTGCGTCTTTTATAAACTTTGTATACTTTGGCATCCCTACCAAAAGATCAACTAATGGAATGTTTGCCTCGGTGTTCTTGAGCAAGTCGATAACCTTCTTATACTCTTTATCGATCGTTAACGACGACTTGTTTTTGCTAGGTGGATAAGGAGATCAAAGCAAAGTCTTCCTCGGTGAAGTTCTTCTTTGCTTTGTCTTATGATTGATTGCTTTGTCTTCCCTATCCTTCCACCTCACATGCTTCCCAGAACTTAACTTAGAATCTGACTTCTTCTCAGCATTCTTCTTTTTATCATCAGTATTCTCAACTTCCACACTTCTCTCAGAATTTACTTTTTCACTTGGCTCAACAGTAGTCCCAACATCTTTCGAGGAGAACAAAGATCTTCCCCTCCTGCGTCTCTCGCTCGCGTGAGGGGCTATTCGTTTCCCCGGTTGGTCCGACGCCAACCACTTTCCCACTCCTCGGATTTATGGCATTCAACTCATCCCGACCATAGTCCCATGGTGCGGCTAGATCGGTGCAAGTATTTTGGTCATTCTCGGACCAAGTTGACCCTCGGGGTTCTTCTCGCAAAACTCGGCAAATGACCCGAGGTCGACTAGCTTCTTTGTCCCGAAATCGTCCCATTTGCACTTCTAAATTTCTCACTGTACTGGTCAGAGTACTTAATGCATTTGCCAATTGAGTGTTGGCCGTGATTTGCTCACTCAACTTTTGTTCTAAGATCTGAAATGATTGATTCTGATTTTGATTTCGATTTTGATTGACCGGTGGATTGGTGTTCCATGCCGGTTGAGAGTTGAATTGAAAATTGCTTTGATTAGGCCTAGGGGCCTGAAAATGATGGGGGTTTGCTGCCCCAGAAGGGTCACTCCATCGGAAACCAGGGTGGTTCCGGTTGTAATTGAACCCTTGAGTGTTTTGATTCTGACCCGAAGGTCGATAATTTATAGAATTGAATGCATTCACCTCCTCTGAATGCAACAATAGATGACACTGATGGAATGTGTGCCCAATGGTATCGCAATTTTGGCAAACAACATTGTTTTGAACAGCTTTTGACCCGAGAGATTGGGTCAAGCCGGCACCGATGACACCGCGATGGCCTTGGCCATGGCGGTTGTCACACACAAGACTTGGAACATTCATTGCCGCCACTTGCTTTTGTAGTGCGGCCAACCGAGCTTTTAGAAACGTGGTCTCATCTACCTCATACTTCCCCGCAACGAGCTTTTCGATTGGATGCACCCGCATAGGTAGGGGCATAATTATACTTTGCAATATCTTCAAACAACATCCATCCCTCATCGGTGTCTTTCTCGTAAATGCACCTCCAGCGAACTATTCACCATTCCCTTAGTCAATTCAAATCAAACCACCGTAGAAAGTGTTGACCAATCTTTGTTTATCCGGCCCATGGTGGGGGCACTTTCTCAAGAGAGTCTTAAATCGTTTCCACGCATCGTAAAAAGATTCCTTCTCGGATTGCACAAAAGTGAATATCGATTCGAAGATGAGCCGTCTTTGCGAGTGGAAAGTACTGGCTCAAGAATTCTTTCTCCAACTCCTCCCACGAAGTAATGGATTCGACTGGTAAGGATTTATACCATTCTTTCGCTTCTCCCTTCAGTGAGAAAGGAAAGAGTTTCATTTTCAGGGTGTCCTCAGTGACCCCTTTGATTAAAATAGTTCCGCACGATTCTAGAAATGAGTGAATGTGATCATGCGGGTCCTCAGTGGAAAATCCATGAAATGTGGAACCTCTTACCAAATTGATTAAAGAAGTTTTGAGTTCGAAATTATCAGCCGTGATTTCAGGAATCACGACCGCAGGATTAACTTTCACAGTAGATGGCATGGCAAAGTCTGCCAATGTCCGTTGATCTGCCATTTTCTCAACCTCGGCTCCTACTTGAGCTTCTCCCTCAACGTATCCTTCAGGATCATTTTCTTCCGTGATTCCCTCGTCCGCCGGTCCGGAGAGCCGGGCCAAACGTCGGTTTGGTCGAATGATGGTTCGCTCTAGCTCCGGGTTATACAAAAGAGGTCCCCCGTGAGTTCGAGTTTTCATAAACCACGTTCGAACACCAACACCTTAACCACGAGGTTTCGGGATTTTATCCTTATGCTTCCGCAGAGTGGGATTCACCGAGAATCCATCACCCAACCTCGACGATTAACCAAGGAACACGGGTTTTTTTTTTTTTTTTTTTTTTATTTATTTAAAACTTAATAAATAAAAACTAAACTAAAACAAGCTCGAAACAGGTCTGAACAGCGTAGATAAAATAGAAACAGAACAGAAATTGAAAACGAAAACTTTCCGTGCCAAGTCCCCGGCAACGGCGCCAAAAACTTGTTCGCGGTTTTATGCAAAGCAAAAGATAACAAGTAATAAAATAAAACCGATGTCAGCCCCAAGTGCGAAGGCTCGCAGCTAGTGGTGAAACCGGATCGTATCCGCAGGGACTTGTACGAAAAAGAGTTTTTTGCCTTCGATTTCTTTCTTAAAATTGATGATTATGATCTCGGATTTTCAATTAACAAACTAAGGTAGCAAACGTGAAAATAAATAATACTACGATAACAACTTTTATAAAAACTTATAATTTAAAACAACTAGAACTCACCAATGATCCACCACCCCACCGAAATTAATAAGACAAACACATATTCGTTCGTAAGTTCTTGGATTATTATCTGCTAAAGAGGCATTTTCCCTTTCGGTTCATCGCCTTTTAATTAGTTCACCACTCTCGGTACAACTAAAGCATTTACGGATCAAAGATATGGACATAAATCCTAATCTAATAACATTCACCCTCAACTTACGTATGTTGGAAGAATATTATCATTCTCCTTCACGGTAATCTACGAATTTATCAACTATCGTATCTAAATTCGATTAGCATGCAACATAAGTATAGATCATACAAATTGCACATAAAAAATTCAAACATGAAGGAAGAACAAGAAACTCACTAGAACAAATGAAAACGAAATCCTTGTTTATTCCGGTGATGGTGGCTTCACAACGGTGGTTCTAGCCTCGAGACCTTAGCCGCTCATCTTTCCAAGCATCATACAATACTTATAGTAAAACATTACATCGCATTATTCCGGCAGAGTGCCGTTTACAACATTTATTTAACTAAAAACAACAAAATACGAGATAGAAGATTATCTAAGAGAGATTTTGCATTTTCTCCACCTCCTTTGTGTTCAGGATGATCTCCTATTTATAGGAGTATAACATGGCCGGCGCGTGCCGGAGCACCACCGGCACGTGCCGGCTAAATAGTATATATTCTCTTGTTGTCAGACCCACGTGCCAGTGTCAGAGATATTTCTGCAAGATCCGGCCTTCTCCGGCGCGTGCCGGCCATGCAACATATCAGATGTTCGTAGAAACCTATCTCGAGCTGTAGACCTCAGATTGACATGATTTAATATTCGTTGGAAAGCTCTCTTGAAGATCTACAACTTTCATCAAGGACTTTTTCTCTGAAAATGCCTCTAAGTTAGGTCAAATGTCCGTTGAAGATGAGTTACGGTAGAAATACTAAGGACGAGTTGATCCATTCGATCTCGTTTGCTTATGGCATAATCTTTTATCCCTTAAAAGATATGATTTAGGCCCCAAAACATGTCCTCTCTTGAGATCTCGATAAACATATAATCCTTCAATAAGAGCAACAAAACACCTCATACATCAATAAGCGAACTTACCGACTAAAAACCTAAAAAATCCGGAAAGACCGACTATTTCCAACTTGATCCAAAACATAATAAAGACACATGAAATAAAATACAACACACTAAGACACCAAATTCCGAAGGCGTAATCGAAACCATGGAGAAACTTTGCAGGCAATTTTTTTGGGGAGAGGAACAACGTCGCCTACACACGATCTCTTGGTCTAAAATTTGCACGCCAAAAGAGAGTAGGGGCCTATGATTTAAAAACTTGTGCGCAATGAATATCGCACTACTTGGCAAGCTTGTATGACATCTCTTTGTCGATGATACGACTTTATGGGTACGTGTCTCAATATATGATAACCCCTTCTTCCCCCTAAGCTGGGCATCGGCGACTTGTATAGCAACCGGGGTTGACCCAAGCTGAAAATGATAGCATTGTTTGGCGGATAAGATCGTCACTCCGGCTATGCGTTCTTGCGGAACCGGATACACATCTCTCAAGAGACAATTTGAATTTGGAGCAACCCAATGCATCCGAAATTTCTCCTTGATGGAAATGGCTTTCGAGCTTTTTCTTACATCGATAAACCTTCCCCGACTGATATATGTGGACTTGAGGAACCGGTTGCACGCCGCGATTGTTGGTGGCCCAAGGAAGTGTTGAGTTTTGAGCCGGGAAGATTGGAGAACATTCTCTCAAGAACATGTTGAATCCATCTGATTATATTTGTTTGCCTTTATCGTTCTAGTATTGTTTTGCTGCTAAACACTTCGTTATACCGGGATAGTGGTTTTTCACTTATTGAATAAAGATAGATCGTTTTTAAAATAAAAAAGGCCACTGAAGAAGATGGCATGCCGTCCTTTATCACCGCCACCGCTAATAAAACAATTAGAGAGCCCATTTTCAGAGGAAACCCAACAGCCATCTTGGTAAACAAACCACCAATCCCGCCGGAAAAAGCTTCCGTGCGTGTCAAATGACCCAGTTGAGAGGAAGACCAAGAACTATCTTGGCAGCCATGGATCTGGAGAGAACATCCACATGCAAGCTATTTCCCCGATCGGAACAAAAGAAGCCAACAAAAAAGCCACCAAACAACCGCAAAATTGCCGACCAATGGGAGGGGGAAAGGGAATCCGGCGTTGGCCACCGCAAGACGAGCCCAAAATACAAAGGAGGCCACGAGATCTACAGCGCAAAAAACCGGATCTTGGATGACAAAACAGTAAGAGGAAAAGGAAAGAAGAAACAAGACATAAAAAGACCAAGAAAAACGAAACGAAAGACATCCGGAACCGGCGCCTTGCGGCGGCCGGCACCGGCCGGACAGACTAAATTCCTTTGGAGAAGGCCTGAAAATTTTCTAGAGATGGGGAAGAGAGGTTTCTCGAGAGGGAGATCTTTTTTAGGACTAAGTTCATTTGCACACAACTAAGTTGATTATAACTCGTGTATCATTCATAAGATATATTTGATTGTGAAGCATGTATGGATTGACATAAATTTTAATATAAACATTCATGTTATTTATCGGGTTTAAATTAGATCATTTTATGGTGAGAATCAGAAGTTGATTCTTGTCTACGTCCTAAATAAAAATCTTCTTATAAAGTTGTGCAATTTAGATGAAATGGAATAAAATAATTCCCAATTTCATTTTTCCAAAGATCTCTTTGTTAGTTGGGGTTATGATTTTCATGAATTCTTAAAAATATAATTTTTGTTTTAACTTTTACAAACAGTTCTTGCTAACGTTCTTAGGGTGCAATTCTTATACTCGATTTCGTATGTGGCAACGTTTGTTGTTTCAGGCTCGTTTCACTGATTCCTTTAGGAGATCCTTGACTTTCTTAGATGAAAGCCTTCTTCCACCGGAAGATTCCCTATAAAATCTGCTTACTCCTCTTTTTTTTAACCAGCTGAATAACAATCTTTTGTATGGTAATGGGTTTGATGCTGTTTCTTCCGGTCTTGACCCTAACACCAAGTTTTGGAAGTTTCTTTGGGGCTTATCCTTACCCAAAATATCAAGCATTAATTTTGGAAATGTCTCAAAAATATTTTGCCTTGAAGTAATAATATTAGTAACATGCCTAAATCCTGTAATATTAATTCACCTTCTTTTTCCTTTTGTGGCACTGCCTGTGGATCATATTATGTTTTCTTGTGTTGGAGCTCAGGATGTGGGGCCTATCCCTAGTTTTATGACCAAAAAAGTTTATAATGGATGATGTTAATGTTTTGGCTTAGTGGGAGAGTTTGTTTCTGAAAGATGACCCTAAAATCTCATTTTTCATCTTTTTTGGCATATTTGGTAAGTGGGTTTTCAACCACAAGCTTGCAAAATCCTGCTGATACTGTTTCTCTTGCTTTAAAGTATTTTAGTCACAATGTAGCTAAGTTTGCCAATAAACTCACTACTACCAGCCGCTTGTACTGGCTGTTTTCCTGTATGGCAGAGGCGGATCTATATGTATAACAACGTGGTCCACAGACCATGCTAATACAAAGAAAATGTTAATTTTTACTTATAGAAAAAATTTATGGATCCATTATTTTCTTTTTTTACTTTTAAAATATTTTTGGACTCCGCTGAACAATTTTCCAGAAAATGCCACTGCTTGCTTAGGTTGTTTCTTCGGATCGTGAGGAAAGAGCTGATCTTTGTATCAAACTTTGTAATGTTGTTTAATGTTAATATTTTGTTTTGAAAAAAAAGAATAAAATAATAATAAGAAGGGGAATGATGGAGAAGGACATGAATATTTCATCAATTGAGTAGAATAAGAGTCTTTTGAAACTTTTGCATAAAGGACAAAACTATTTATCCACTGTCGAAATCACTGTTTAAATTCACGGTCGAAATTCACTAATTTTCAAAATTCATTGTCGAAAGTCACTGATTTTCAGGATTCACTGTCGAAATTCACTGATCTCGGGATTCACTAGGAGATTCACTGATTTTTGGATTCAATGTTTGTCCTTCTCGCTATAAAAATTATGCAGTTGTTGTAAAGTCCCACATCGGTAAAGTAATAGAATGCTCACCCCCATATAAGTGTGAGACATAAAGATCTTGTCAACTCAGGTTAGCCCTTTTAGACCAAGCGAAGACGGCGGTCTAAGCAGTTGACCGGACCATTTATGACTCATTTAGCGTTGCCAGACCTGAGGGCGTTACAGAATGGTATTCAGAGCTGACTATCAGACGGAACTATGCGCTGCAATGTACAAGAAGACGGTGTAAGGATGACCTCTCTGGTAGGGACGATCCGGGAACAGTCTTGGTCGTCCTGGCGAGGAGGACGCCAGTCCCTTATAAGGGAGGGGGGAGAATGTAAAGTCCCACATCGGTAAAGTAATAGAATGCTCAACTTGGATTAGCCCTTTTAAAGCAAGCGAGGACGACGGTCTAAGCAATTGACCGGACCATTTATGACTCATTTTACTTTGCCAGACCCGGGGTCTGGGGGCATTACAGTTGTCCTTCTTATAAAAAATATGTAACTGTCATGTTACTTAAAAATATTTCAGATTGTGTCATTATCCCTAATTATCCTTAATAAGTATCACGAAGTATATATACTAGTCATGTTAGTCAAACGATAGTATATATATCATAATATCCTAATTATTTCAGATTGTGTCAAATTCGGAAACGAAGTATATTCGCAACCCATTTTGCAAAAAACTGGTCTTCTACCACCTTCTCTAATTATATATAGAAAAAATTAGGTATAAGTCCATTTTTCTCTCTTTAATTAAGCATTAATCCACACATCTTTTTTTAGTTGCAATAAGGACAAATAATTTCAATCGGACTAAATTACCCTTATCTTCCAATCGCTGTTTCTTCTTCCTCCTTCTCCCTTTACTTCCATTTCCCGCCTCTGTCTCTGCCCCCAAATATGGAACCCCAGCTGAAAGTAATGGCGGACAAGAAGATCTTGGAATACAGCTCATTTAATCTCAAAAAATATGAGATAAACTAAAAGTGTTTGAAGTTGCTGCACAAATCAAGTTTAAGTTTAGCAATTCGAACCAGAGATGGCGGTTGGTGGCCGGGGAAGTCGAAGTAACGGCGGCGGAGATGGAGGATCCTGCGTCAAATCAGCTATTATCAACTTATTCTCTTATCGGATGTCGACAACCCGCTGAGCAGCTACAAACCCTGGTGCACTCAGGCCAGATTTCTGTAGCCTTTAGCTTCAATGGAAGCTTAAGAAAAGAAGATGAAGAGATGTCAAAATCTATGCTCTCAACTTTCAGGTCTATGGAAAAGGAGATAGAGAAGAAGAAAATGGAGGTCAATGAGAGTGCCGCTGCTCAGTTGGGCTGTATTGATAAAGAAACTAAGTGATTGGCTACTATTCCTAGGGTGTAGTACTTTTGGGTTTTGTTTTGTTTCCAGATTTCTTCTGATTTGTAATTTTAGCCAGCCTAATGTTTGGGGAAAGCAAAGGGGATTGCAAGATGTTCTAAAATTGTTAGGTCATTAAGACAAATCGAACAAAATTCACTCTTGATTGATAATTTTTTTTGCTTAATCTTACACAGCTCTCTCGAAACTCTACTAAAACTTTACTGTCCGAATTTTTGTTTTATTTTTCCCTTGATGGAGCCATGGAACTTTATTTACAATTACTGAGACAACTTCAAGGAAAAATATGTTCTTCCGACGAAGAAAGACAAGTTTGACTTGAAGGGCTATATAACCCCTTAAACATTAAGATTATGATAAATGTAGAGGATAGGTAGTGTTGTGTGGTTCAAGAAAATAATTCCAAGCTTTGCACCGGTACTATGACTTGTATGTCAATAACTTAAAAAACAAGGAATCATGACGAAAACCCATGCAGCCTATGCAAATGCCTACAAGATAACCATTATCACCTTTTCATTGTATGTTCCTATGCAAGAAAAGTATATAACAGAGTGCTAGGATACCTGCTCTGTTCTATAGGTGTTTGGGGATGAGAGTACATCCGAGTCGGCTTCTGGGGCATGTCTGGAAATCTAGCTTTTGAAGAAATTTGTTGTATTTGGCCTTAACAGTGACTGTTTATGAGATATAAACGGAGATGAACTGCAGAACCTATGCATAGAATTAAAAATGAGTCATTGGTCTGCCAGGCAATCCTAACAACCTCGAGGTTCTGCTATTTTTGATAGTCAAGAACTGACGGCTTCACGTATCTATTCTATCTAATTATATCCCTAGGGAAAAAGATCAAGGTGGCCTTTTCCACCAGAATTAACAGGAAATTGTGTTCATTGACTGTTTGGTAGGCCTTTTGAGGTTATTTTGCACTCTAGGAAACCGATGTATAATATGCATTTCTGGAATTGATTAAGTGGCTTGAAAAATCAATCTGCCAAAATAATAATTAGAAAAGCAGAGTCCATAGACAAAGAAAAACAAACAGGGAACATTAAGCCTTAAATGAGTCAGTTACTGATACTGATACTGTTACTAATACTGATACTGATATTGTATGCCTTATATGATACTGTTAGTGATATTGTATGCCTTATATGAGCCTTATATGAGCCAGATATGATATTCTGTCCCTTGAATTAAGACTTAAATGAGCCAGATATATGTGCCTTGAAGTAGTCACTTGAATTAAGCCTTAAATGAGACTGATATGGGAGAATCAAGAAGGTATTATGTTTGAAATGAACAGATTATGTCTTCATTTTGTTTGACTCAAATGTGTGTGTAAACTTGGATTTTGATCTGTTTTTTGGTGTGCAACTTTTTCGATTACAGAATACAAGAAAATGGTGATGAATTTATACAAGCCTTCATAAGCCTACTGCAACTCCTACAAAGAAGAAGAAACAATGGCAGCTGCGCATATTATGGAATTCAAAGGCAGCGGCAAAATTGTCTAGTCTAGATACCTTGTTAAAGAAACCTGAGCCTCACGACGGAGGTAATTCACCGAACGAAAACGGTAATAGACATGCCTCTTCGGTTCGGATGATGAAAGAAACATAGGAACGATTGTTTAAGGCTTATGTCTGCTGCAAGAGAAAGCCGATTGGCATGGTGGCCTAATGTGATTGAACCCAAGAACAAGAAGAGGCCTAAAAGAAATGATCCTAAAGAAAAAGTAGTATCGAAACATGCTCCGAAAAGAAGTAAATATGAGTGCTTGAACTGTAAGAAGACATTCAGTTCATATCAAGGACTTGGGGGACATAGACCTTGGAACAAAAAATCGAAAGGAGAGTCATTTTGAGCCTGATACTGATACTACTGATACTGATACTTCTGATACTGATACTGCTGATATTGATACTACTGATACTGTGTGCCTTAATGCAATAGATAGGCCTAGTTCATAGGCTTACTATGTGCCTTGGTGTGCTGAGGTTTTTGATCTACATTGTATCATCATGTAATAGATAGGCCTAGTTCATTGGCTTACTGAACTTGTAATTCATCACCTTGTGAATTCCGGGCATGATAATTTAGTTCTTTGAACTTGAATATCCTTCTTATAATTTGGTGATAGTTCGATCGTTTCGGACTTGTATTGTTCTTCTATGTATTACCTTTTAGTCTCGATGTACCTATTGTACTAAATCTATAGTCTCGTTGTATTGATCTTCTATGTATTACCTTTTAGTCTGATGTACTTTTTAGGCTTAATTCAAGTGATTAACTCTGAACCTGCATGTTATAAACACCACACCTTAATTAAGTTAATCTATGCTATTCCTTTTATCAATCAAAACCACATAAACTTGACATAGGCTTAATAGTTAATCACTTGAATTAAGCCTTAAATGAGTCTTATATGAGCCAGCTATGTGCCTTGAAGTAGTCACTTGAATTAAGCTTTAAATGAGCCTGATATATCGATACTGATACTGTGTTAGTGTAAATGCTGCGATTAAATTCGGCTTTCAAATACTACGTCGAAAAGGTATCAAACGCGGTCTCAAAATGAAGATAAAAAAAAATATGAACTTTGGTGAAACAATTTTGATGATCGGTGTTCTAAATCAAAAGTTACGGTCGTTTATAAGAAATAGCGCTCCGGTTAATACAAATATTTTTTCGACTTTCAAAATATACGTCGGAAGGGTATCGTATTTGGGCTCAAATTAAAGAGCCAAAAAAAATGAATTTTGGTGAAAAAATTTCGATGATCGGAGTTGTAAATCAAAAGTTACGAATGTTTGAAAAAAAAAAAAAAAAAAAAAGATATCAAACGATTCAAACCTGAAGACTGAAGCGGATGAAAGTTAAACTGAAGCATTTGAAACGCGCGTCACTTGAATAAAAGGGTATTTTTGTCCGCCTGAAATTGTTTGTCCTTTTTGCAATTAAAAAAATGTGTGTGTCCTATTTATTTATTTTGTGCCAAAAAGAGGACTTTTGGCTCTTTATATATATATATATATATATATATATATATATATATATATATATCATAATATCCTAATATTTAATACAAAGAAAAGGGGCACTTCCTCTTGTGCCGACACGTGTCACTTTTTATTTTTGTTTTCTTTTTGAGTCCGAATTTTTTTTGACAATGGGCACTTCCTCTTGTGCCGACACGTGTCGCTTTTTTTTTTTCCGGTTTTTTTGTCCGAACGACATCAGATATGTTTGTCTATGATGTTTGTGTGTACGATATGTTTCCGAGCGGATATGTTTATGTTTCCGAACGATATGTTTGTGTGTTTTTTTTTTTGGTTGTGTGTCCGAACGACCTCCGATATATTTGTCTACGATGTTTGTGTGTACTTCCGAACGATTTGTTTATGTTTCCAAACGATATGTTTGTGTGTCTACGATATCCGAAAGACATCCTCCGAACGACCATCCGATTTTTTGCGTGTCTGAACGACCTCCGATATATTTGTCTACGATATGTTTGTGTGTGGACGATATGTTTCCGAACGATATATTTGTGTGTCCAGGATATGTTTCCGAACAAGGTAACATATGTTTGTCTACGATATGTTTCTGACCGACCTCCTCAAACGCCTCCGAACAACCTCCTCCGACCCCCCCTCCGACTCGATATGAGCCCGATGAATCGGAATAGAATGCCAAGAACGTGCCCGAAAGAATCCTAGCAAAATACCCAGTTCGCCTTGAAAACGTGTCCGGACGGCCTCATCAGCCACCTTCCCCCCACATGTATTAAGCTAGAACTCAAATTGCAGCACTAGACATAGGATTTCTGAGGAGTCAAGAAATTTTTCCTCCGAAAGACATACTCCGAACGACCCTCCGATTTTTCGTGTGTCCAAACGACCTCCGATATGTTTGTCTACGATGTTTGTGAGTACGATATGTTTACGAACGATTTGTTTATTTTTCCGAACGATATGTTGGTGTATCCGAACGATATGTTTGTGTGTCAACGATATCCGAAAGACATCCTCCGAACGACTCTCCGATTTTTTGCGTGTCCGAACGACCTGCGATATGTTTGTCTACGATATGTTTGTGTGTACGATATGTTTCCGAACGATATGTTTATGTTTCCGAACAATATATTTATGTATCTACGATATGTTTCCGAACAAGGTAACATATGTTTGTCTACGATATATTTCTGACCGACCTCCTCAACCGCCTCCTCCGACCCCCCTCCGACTCGATATGACCCCGATAAATCGGAAAAGAAGGCCAAGGACGTGCCCGAAAGAAATCCAGCTCAATGCCCAGCTCGCCTTGAAAACATGCTGGGACGGCCCCACATATAGGCTTATTAACCTAGAACCCAAATTGCAGCACTAGACATAGGATTTCCGAGGAGGGGAGACTTTTTTCCTCCGAAAGACATACTCCAAACAACCTCCGAACGAACCTCCGATTTTTTGTGTGTCCGAACGACCTCCGATATGTTTGTGTGTACAATATGTTTCCGAACGATATGTTTATATGTCCGAACGATATGTTGTGTGTCTACGATATCCGAAAGACATCCTCCGAACGACCCTCCGATTTTTTGCGTGTCCGAACGACCTCCGATATGTTTCCAAACGATATATTTGTGTGTCTACGATATGTTTCCGTACAAGGTAGCATATGTCTGTCTGCGATATATTTCTGACCGACCTCCTCAACCGCCTCCGAACGACCTCCGAACGACCCAATATGAGCCCGATGAATCGGAAAAGAAGGCCAAGGACGTGCTCGAAAGAAGCCTAATGCAATGCCCAGCTCCCCTTGAAAACATGTCCGGACGGCCTCATCAACCAACTCCACCCCACATATATGCTTATTAAGCGATAACCCAAGTTGCGGCACTAGACATAGGATTTCTGAGGATGGGAGGTTTTTTTTTTTTTTCCTTTCCTTAGATCACATATATATATCCTACCCTATTTCCTTTACGATATGTTTGTGTGTCCGAACGACTTTCGAACGACCTCATCAACCGCCTACGAATGACCTCCGAACCCCCCTCCAATTTCTTGGGCTCTTTTTTCCCCCTAGATCACATATATATCCTACCCTATCTCCTCTACGATATGTTTCTGAGTCCGAACGACTTCCTCAACCGCCTCCAAAAGACCTCCTCCGAACGACATCCTCCAAACAACCTCTGGACCCCCCTCCGAAAAGGTTGTTTATTTTCCGTTTCTCAATTATTTAAAGTGATCTTTTATGTATCAAATATCTCTCTTATTATATCATGTTACACTTCACCATCAAATATCTCCCTTTGTGTGTGTACGATATGTTTCCGAACGATATGTTTATGTTTCCGAGAGATATGTTTGTGTGCTGAAGACGTTCTGTCACTCCCGTATGCCAATTATCAGGTATTATCTTTTATGTTATGTGTCTATTTCGTGTTTTAAATGTAAAAGACTCAATCTTTGGCAACCTGGACGACAAATTTGAGTAAGAATTCATTTCCTTTCTCTTATTCTTGCAACCGGTAATTCATGGTGATGCTCATTTTCTTCAAGTTAGATAAATCGGAGCCTCAAATTCATTATTCGTTATTTTCAGGCAGCCAACCTAGCTTACCTCGCCTCCCTCGCCTCTCTCGCCTCTCCCGTTTGTCTGAAAATAGCGTTCTCGATCTACTTTAGAACTTCAATGTTATTCTCTGCAATGGATTCGAGTTCGACTGGTGTCCAGCAATTTGCAATGGCACGTTAAATCTACTTCCAATTAATTTAGTAGGTAGTATATCTTTGTTAGGTTTTTCATTCATTTGCAGAACGTGAATTTGCTTCTTCTCCTTTGCAAAGCCTTTCCAGCAACCTTCTCTCCATCGACTTCATTTGCAGATCGTGGATTCGCCGCACCACCCCCTTACGATGGTATTGAAAGACTTTATTGTAATCTACTTTTTAGAGGGTTCCTGCTTTCTCAAATTTATATTTGATCTTTAAATTGGTGTGTTAATTAGTGTGATGTGAATTTTCAGGCAGGAGAAGCTGTAAACCCAAAGGCATACCCTCTTGCAGATGGTTTCTCTTTTATTTCTTCTACCCCTTTTCTTGAACTGAAAAAAGAAAGGATTTTTATTGAGAAAAAGATTAATGAATACAGAATAATCAAGGTAAACAATGTCAAATCAGTAAACAAGTACCTTTTTTGTGTTGTAATCCTTTCAAAACAAGTGAAAAACGGAAGCATCTACGAGAAAAAGACACCTATATTAGAAGGGGAAAAACAATATGTCAAAAGTTTAATATGCTGAATCATCACTACTACAAAATATAGATATTAAGACACATATTTAAAGACATTTTGTAAAAAACGTCCCATCAGACGGCTGAAGGGGCGCTCCATTTGATTGTGCGTTTTGCTACAGTGAAGTTTATTTATTTATTTATTTTATTCCCATTAAAATGCGTTTTGGAAACGCCTTATCAGATTTCCCCTCTTTTTAATTTTTTTCTTACCAAAAAAACAGCGGGGATATGTACCGCGCTTTATTTTCCCAATTTTTCATTTTCCCCAAAGCTTCCATTCATATCTCTTAGCTAGGGCAGCTCATTCGCACAACTCCTTCCGCAAAATCTGAACCCTTCCACAAAAAATCGAAACCAAATCCCTCATTCGCATAAGCAGATCGATTGTGCGAAAACCGAATCTTGCCATGTGAAAATTGGCGGAAAGGGTTGAAATGAAAGGATGTCAGATCTATGAAGCTCGAAGTAGATGATTGAAGCAGTTGTAGAGACGCTGAATCCGATTTCAGCAGCTGCTAGTCCGACATTAAAGCCGTAGTCCCCAGGAGATTTGGAGTCGCCAGAATTTGTATTATACTTTGTTCCTCTGTACTCGGTGAGTCTAATAATTCCCTTTTCTTGGATTTTAACTCAAGATTGGTGGAATGAATATACCTTTTAATCTTCTTGAAACCCATGAGATTTGGAGTCGCCTGACATTATATTATACTTTGTTCCTCTGTACACGGTGAGTCTCTGATAATTCCCTTTTCTTGGATTTTAACTCAACTATTTTAGGTTAAGCTTCAAAGATCACTTTGCTATGTCTTGTTAGGATTGACCGAGTGTGCTAAATGTTTTTCTTTTCATGCTGGTTTTGTGGTGTGATGTCTACACTTTTTTGCTTGCTATGTGGTTCATGAATGTAAAGACTATTGTTGTAGGGGTGTTTGCCTCTTTGAGATTGGGCACTGTTCTTGAATGCTGATGAGTTGAACTGCTGCAGCAATTATTTCCTTGGCAAAATCATTTTATTGCACTTTTTTCCCCTTCCGTTGAACCTAGCTTTATTGGCTTTAGTGGTAGAACATTTATTGGCTTGGAAGGTGGGTGGATTCAGAGTTGTTTGGTTAGACTTTTTGCTATGAACTGTGTGGTGTTTTGAGCGATATGGCATATCTATGTTCTTTATTTCCTATCCATTTCAGGATATTATGATGACGGGTGAGTACTACTATCAGAGTAACGCAGAAATCACATCTTTATTTAAAATGAAAATGGTCAGTAATTACCTTTCTCATTTCCTACTTGAGTGGATGGACTAGTTGAAGGCATCCCAATTGATGACACAAAAAGAGACATTTGATGATTCCGGTTGTGAATTGTGATACTGCTGAACCATGATGTTGTTATAAAAGTCTTATTTTTAGACATGTATACAATAGCTTATAAAGTTACATTTCTAATTTGCCATTTTAAATTTGTGGCTATACATTATATCTCTTAATTGTGCGTGGAATAGACATGTTGAACAAGAAAACTTTTAGATATACATTGTCTTGATATCTATGGCTGTGATTTTGGAAGAGAATCGAATCTTGTTCCTGGATACCATTCTTCTTCATTTCTTTCGTCTTATGGCTCGACAAATAATATGACTGAAAGGTCTATGTGTTGTTGATTGAAATTTGGTGATCATGCAGGTTTCTAAACAATAATGTGGTATAAGGAATGGACCAAAGGCTCTGAATCCGGTGCTAGTAATCGTTCCAAGTAAGTTCATTGCTAAAATTCAGTCATCTAATTATTTTTGTGTTAAATGATGGTTAATTCATTGATATATATTTTTTGCATTTAGACATGTAGTGAATCTTGTGATTAATGTTTATAGTATGCGATGTCAAACTAACAATTGTGGGTGGGTCGTGAATGGCCAATTCTTACCGGATAATGATGTTGGTGAAATGCTGCTAAAACTAGAATCAACCCACCCTTTTGGTACGCTGCTATTTTTCTTTATTTAGATTTACACTCAGGATTTACATTTCGAGTTGCAAAAAGTGCCTAAATGATTGCAGTGTGTGCAAAATGTTTTGGCTAAATATTATTTGCGGGAACTTTTCCCTCTAAAATTTTGACTGAATTAAAATACGATCACTCCCCTGAAATCTCCCAAATCTCAAACCTAAAAATACCTTTCAATTGTTGCCTAAATCCAAAGGTCATTTCAAGCTTCAAATCCCAAAACATTTCTTCTTTCTCTGAGGTTTCAAAATCTTTTTCCTTAATGGGAAATCGTAATTGCTGCTCTCATTATTGTGCAAGTCTTGGAGCTTATCCACCCTGCCCACGCAATGTAGGTTGGGGACCTGTTGGTAATTAAGAATATTTAGTATTATGAATTGAATTAGACATTGTTATTTAATGACTAATTGGTTTACGGTTTGTTGATTTCGAGTTTGGTATCAAGATTAGTCATTGTTAGAAGCTCTAATATCTCCATTGAATGTTTTGAAGAATTAGTTTTCTTGATTGTGTCACTTCTATGATTACCTTTATTTTGGTTCTCCATTCCTAAGCTTTGCTGATTACTTTTCTGGTTTTCGGTGTGGCTTTTACTCATTGTCTATTTCTTTTTTATTCCGACTTTTTGCATTAATTGTAAGGAATGCTAAGTGTCATTCCTAATTTGTTTTTGTAGTGTTTAATGATTCTAATATCACAATGCATTGATACCGCAACTAGCACTTATGTTGATGAATCGGCCTAATCTTTTTGGCACAGATAGTACTTCAAATTCATCATCAAGCTCCAAGAACTGAAAAGAACATCCATCATATCTGTCATTAAAGAATTTTGGGGTTGAGTTTTCAAGTTGTGAGATATAGTGAAATCAATTAAGAAAATGGAAAGCATTGGTTCAGTAGACAATGATCTAAAGGCAACTGAACTTAGATTGGGATTACCAGGTAAAGATGAAGAAGAATCTGTTGTTGTTTTTGTTCAACAAGATATGTCTTGTTCTAAGATCACTACTAACAACAAAAGACCTTTGTCAGATCATCAGTTATGAGATTGTGAAAGTGAACAAAAGTGCTCTTCTCATCATTCCAAAATACAGAAAATGTTACTGCCAAGTATGTTTCTTCCTATCCTACATTTTTCCAAAAGTAGGTGTTTGTATATTTGATTATTATATTTTTCTTTTATGATGAACTAACATTTTGAATATTCTTATTATGCTTAGATCACAAATAGTTGGGTGGCAACTTGTTAGAGTTTGAAGAAAGAACAGCTTCCAATAGAGTAAGAAAACAGAAGAACCAGGGAGCAGTGGCATTTATGTAAAAGTAAGCATGGATGGAGCCTCTTTTCTTAGAAATGTTGATTTGAATAGATACAATAGCTTACCCTCAACTCCTCAAAGCTGTGGAGAACATGTTCAAGCTCACAAAAGGTATATATATACACTACATCTGTCTCTAAATAATAGTCATTTTGTAGACTTATTATTAATCTACGGTTAGTCTATGGTTTGAACGTGAATAATTCAGTATTTAGATGTCAATATGTGCACAACACAAATATTTTCCTCTATTTGTGAAAAAGGATGGAGGCATGGATATAGTGGTATTGCTGGTATGGTGAACTAGTTATATTAATCTTAAATGGGAGAAATTTGTGTTAGTTGAGGTGAACCTTCGTAGTCAAAAAGCTGAACCTTGTATGGTCTTATTCTCAGGTATGCCTTGACACAAGAAATCCAAAAAGCAGAGGAAGTAGAGGACTTTTAGAAGATTTGGACACGGAGTTCTTTGTTTTGTAAATGCATGTTTTAATTGACTTAAGGTGTAATTTCAATTTTATTCACTTGAGAACAGTTGTATCGGAAGCTTTTATTTAGTTGTTGCTTAGTAGTGGATTGAATGTGCATGGAAAAAAAAAATTTAAAAAAAAAAAATAAATAAATAAATATATATATATATATATATATATATATATGTATATATATATATATAATGTATTAATTTTTTTTATATTAAAAATTCCTGATGAGGTGTTTTGGAGCGCCCTAATAAGGTTCTGTTATGACATTTCAAACCGCCTCATTCGGACCCGATAATGGCGCTTGGACATGCATCAATACCACCTATTAAGGCGTTTTCAAACGCATCATCAGAGCCATGTTAGAGCGTTTTCAAATGCCCTAGGGTTATGTTAGGACGTTTCAAACGCCCTATTAGGGTTGTGTTAGGGCATTTCAAACGCCCAATGAGGGTTGTGTTAAGGCGTTTTTGCCTATTACGACGTCGACAGAAAGGGCGTTCTAGCCAAACGCCCCGAGATTAAAATCGCCCTGATAGATACTTATATAGGGCGTTTTGAAACGCCCTTAAAGGCCTTTTTTGGTGCTGTGCATATTACAAATACATAAAGCACACAAATCTAAGCTCCATGCATATACTGTGAAGTTCACACCATCCATGGCTCATAACTAACGCAAAGAAAATGAAATGAAAAGAGGAAAACCTATTAAGAATAGTAGGTGGTAAAGGAAAAAATTAACAAGTAGGCTCAAACCTATTAAGAATAGTAGGTGCAAATGTCTCAATGAGGCGTACTACGACTAACCGGTCAATATTCCAACCCCGGCGTCGCTTCAGCCCAAAGGAGACAAGTCCCAAACGACCCTCCGATTTTTTGCGTGTCCAAACAACCTCCGATATGTTTGTCTACGATATGCTTGTGTGTGTACGATATGTTTCCGAACGATATGTTTGTGTGTCCGAACGATATGTTTCCGAACAAGGTAACATATGTTTGTCAACGATATGTTTCCAAACGACCTCCTCAACCGCCTCCGAACGACCTCCTCCGAACCCCCCTCCGACTCAATATGAGTCCGATGAATTGGAAAAGAAGGCCAAGGACGTGCCCGAAAGAAGCCTAGTGCAATGCCCAGCTCCCATTGAAAACATGTCCTGACGGCCTCATCAACCACCTCTCGCCCACAAATATGCTTATTAAGCGATAACCCAAATTGTAGCACTAGACATAGGATTTCTGAGGAGGGGAGGTTTTTTTTTGTTTTTCCTTCCGTAGATCACATATATATATCCTACCCTATCTCCTCTACGATATGTTTGTGTGTCCGAACGACTTTCAAACGACCTCCTCAACCGCTACGAACGACCTCCTCCTAACGACCTCCGAACCCCCTCCAATTTCTTGGGGTTTTTTTTTCTTTCCCCTAGATTACATATATATCCTACCCCATCTCCTCTACGATATGTTTCTGTGTCTGAACGACCTCCGAACGACTTCCTCAACCGCCTCCGAACGACCTCCTCCGAACAACCTCCGAACCCCCCTCCTACTCAATATGAGCTCGATGAACCCCCCTCCGAAAAGGTTGTTTGTTTTCCGTTTATCAATTATTTACAGTGATCTTTTATGTATCAAGGTTGTGTTTGTTTTGCCTTGTAGTTTTTTTGGGAGTTTTTTTAACATCACATCACCAATCATTTCTTACAATTCTCCCACCAATCAAATCTTCAACTACAAATAAAAAAATATTAAATCATATTTCATCATTCACTTTATCAACTTTATTACCTTTTTACCATTATTTTATTCATTATTCTACTTTATTTCACCAATCATTTCATAATCTACACCAATCATTATTCTACTTTATTTTACCCTATCAACTTTCTAATCAATACTTCAATCACTTTATCTAAAAAAACTCCAAAAATATCTCCCTTATTATATCAAAACAAAAACTATGTAACTAGCCGATCAAATATCTCCCTTATTATATCATGTTACACTTCACCATCAAAATATATATATACTATATATATCACAATCATATATGATGTCATGACATTGAAAATTCTCATACAAACACAATATATGTGGATTTTTTATGTATGTATGTATTGTTGAGATGAAATATGTAAAAATAAATATATATATATATATATGAAAGAAAGAAGTGATGTCATGACATTGAAAAATCTCAATTTTACAAACACAATATATGTGGATTTTTTATGTATGTATGTATTGTTGAGATGAAGTGTGCATATGTAAAAATGAAAAAAAAAATAAAAAAAATAAATGCATATTCCTTTTGGAACAATCTAACTTCTCCATACTTTTCTGAACCAAAAAAAAAAACCTTCTCCATACTTTTGTTGAAGCGATCTATCAAGAAAACCATGTTATATTATCCCTCTAGAAAAAAAAAGGAAAAAAAAACATGTTATAACCTATCTTCTCTGACATATTGCATAACATGTTATTTAACAATAATCCATATTTTATTTGATATATATTTTTTGAAGCCGACATATTTTATGGATATATAATAGTATATTTTATTTTGCAAGAATAGTAGAATCTCGCATCACCTTCTGTAGCCTACGTGTGAATAAGTTAAAAAGTTTGACACCATCTACCACATCTCACATCCGTTTCAAAATATATATCCATTCAGAAAACCAATAAATTCATTTTAAACATTTTTATCAAAATTAATAACACGTAACAAATTTAACCAATTTTCTTAATTTGTGCGAAATGATCCAAACGTACTTACATTTTGGGCGGAGATAGTATTACCGAATATCATTGCGGTAAATTATCAATGAAAAATTATAGTTCCGGTTTAAACATTTTTATCAAAATATACACCGTATTTCATGTCAGGTTGGGTTAGATCTGACATTTTTTTAAGGTTGCCGTGTATACAGCCCGTTCCTTTTTTTCGGTTCACTTTGTTAGGTTTTATGCCCGAAAGACAATTTGTAATTGTTTTATTTAAATAAATGACAGAATTTATTTCATCTTATTTATTCACATTTATTGCCAATATGTATACACTACAGAAAACCCTAAGTACCTCGTTTATGTAATCACATAACTCAGTGTATGGCTATACACAAGAGGATTGAGTTAGTGAGATGTACTTAAAATTAACTTAGTCCGTAGCGTTTATTAATCTAAGTACGGGTCTCATGATTAATTTGCTATTAATGCGCCCGAACACTTTTTACGGTGTGACAGCTTATCCGGACCGTCGGTAATAGGGTACCTAGTGGGGCATTTATATATGATGATAATCATATAGGCCGGACCGATTTGATTTGAGTTCTCGATATAATTCCGTAATCGAGAAGTCTTATCGAATCACAAGATGATCATATATGGATTAATCAATCCCGAGGTGATCACGGACAACCGCTTAGACTAGGGTATAGTTTGATGTGTTAGTAAGGATCACTTCGCGAAGTATGTGGTCCAACACTTCTCGTTGGCTCTATTCGAAATGAGTGAGTGAGTGGTCCGTGTTATCGCGATATGGAATCCATTCCTTCCCTCGGGAAGTAGATAGACGATTCCTTATTTGTTAACCCTAAAACCGATCGATGGGCCCGCTTCATACTATATTGGTTATGAACTAATTGATCACTAGGGGGTTAATGGTAAATAAGGATAATAGGTTTCGAGAAGGGTTTACGGAAATATCCCGAATCGAAGTGAACAGTCTATGGAAGATTTATCCGTATGTAATGATTATATCAGTGGACGCTTTCGACTCATAAATTGAGTGTAAGTTATCTATATTCGATAGAGTTCAGTTTCGGGTTTATGATGGTGTAATCCCGGAATTAATAGGTTGGATATAATTATTCATTCTGACGGATAATTTTATTCGACTTATTGTAGCTACTGAATATGGGTCCACGGTCCCCGACGTGGCTCCTAATATAGCATATAGGTTTTCTCTTCGTTGCACCTCAATTATAATAAATAGTGGATTGGGCTATTTAATTGATATGTGGATTAATTGTTTAGTTGGACTAAATAATTAAATACACGGGAAAAGACATTTTTCGTGGACTTTCGGCCAAATTGGTGTGTTGACCTTTTTGACCAAATTGGTCAAATAAAGAAACATGCGTGTAGACTTAGGTTGGGTTTACAAGTGGTGCATGTTTTGATTATTTAATTATTAAGGAATTAGTTTTCTTGGATAATTATTTGACATGTAATTTATCTTTTATTTGTTAATTGATAATTCATGGAATATTGGATAATAATATGATTTATCCTAATTTGTTTGGGATAATTATTTTATTTATCTTTTATTTGGAATAAGGATTATTCTAATAATTATATCTTAATTATTAAAACCTTGGAGGACAAGGATTACTCTCCTATATAAAGAGAGTTCTCCCAAGTCTTTTGACACATGAGATAACACGCCATTATTGAAAGAAAACTAGCTTGGAATGTTCGGCTATTTTCTTTGGGTTTCGAGTTGGAATAATCTTCGGGATTATTCCGGTAGCATATCAAGGAGGTTCGGCGGCGGGAAACACCATCCACTTGGTGTTGCTGGGAGACACACGTTGGAAGACGGTGGCTGCTCAATCACGTGTTCAAGGAGCTTTTTGTTCTTGGAGTTAAGCACCATAAAAAAGTAGGCTCCCAAACCCCCCTTGTAGTTTAGATCTTAAATTTATGTTCTTTGTTTCGTTTAGATCTAGATCTGATGCATTCCGCTACGTAATCGGGTCAATCTATGATTGATCCGACGATATTACATCCAACACACTTACCATGCAAATGCATGCACAAGCCATGTGCAAAATGTATGCACCTCGTTCAAATTTCCCACGAGCATGTGTTGAGACTGTAATTTTACACGGTCTCTCTTTGAAAAATTACACGGACAAGCGAAAAAAATATCATGTAATATTCCGGTTTTCGGGAAAGGGCAGACGTGTCATTTTGCGAAAACAAAATATTGGGTTCGGTTCCTTTTATTCGGAGTTTAATTATTTAGTTAAATATATGTATATTTTTCGAGATATATATGTATCTATTAAGGAAGGAAAACTGATTTTAGTATAAGAGTGATTAAGAAAAATCAGTGCAATTAGGTAATATTGGGATTTTCGCTATTTAAGGAAAAATTAACCTAATTAGTCCCTTAAACTTTTAATCAGATTTTTCCACCTCCAAATTTACTTCCTGCGCGTGAGAGAGCAAAGTTTAGGGCTGAGGGATTTTCATCAATTGCTAAGTCAATTCATAACGGTTTTCAGATCAGAGTAGAGCACCGGAATCGTTGTGAAGAGAGCAACGTTTTGAAATCAGAAAGTTGAAGCTTTGTCAAGGTATGTTTAAGCCCTAATTCTGATCTTCTTCGAGTTTGATGGATTCAAACTCATCAACTCGTAGTTTTTATCGTTTAGAAACGTGTGATCGAATCTAATCTAAGTTTGGATTTATCACATGTTTTTCTGCAGAAAAAGGACGGTTTAGCTACTGTTTTTCTAAGTTCTTGGAGTTGGAATTTGCTTCCGAAAGGTAAGAAGCTCTTCCTACAATCTGATTGTGGTTTAGAGTAGAATAGATCATGTTTTGGATGCATATTGTATCAAGTTTTAAGCTTATATGATGTTTAAGGATTAAGGTTTGTTGTGGGTCTTGAAAGTTACGCGTTTCTACTATTTTTCTGCTATATTTCATGTGCAAGATGTTTGGAATCGAGTAGGGATCGTTAAGGGTTGAAAAATAGGTTTTAGGGCTTTTTCTGCGTAGGATGTGTACGCATTGCCCAGCAATGCGCACGCATTCCTGTCACAGGATTGCTTAGGATAGTTGCAGCAGGTTCAATGCGTATGCATTCAGGGAATGCGCACGCATTGTTGGTTCAGGGTTGTGCAGGATGCTCACTGTTTGATGAATACGTACGCATTCAGAGCAATGCGCACGCAATGTTTGAGCAGTGTCATTCAGCTTAGTTTTGGTCAGGGAATGCGTACGCATTGGGCACAATGCGCACGCATTGTTCACAATGCGCACGCATTGTTTGAATAGAGAGTTTTCAGCAGGTTTTTAAGCAAGGAATGCGCATGCATTCCATAGGGATGCGCACGCATTGCCCCAGAATCATATATAATGATGTTTTAAGTTATGTTTGAATTTTAAACCTTGTTTCATGATCAAATAACACTAATTAAATATGAACAAGCCCCGATTGAGTTTCTGATTCGTTCAGTTAAAACACCGAATGTACTCTTCAAGGGAGTTGAAGTTTGGATCCGTCGGAAGGGCATGAAAGGGCTTGTGCTTTGATGAACTAGAGTTCATCAATGTCTGTGTAATTGTTAGGATGTGATGTCTAGATGTCTAAGTGAGGGAGTAGAGTTGATAATGTGGGTTTTATTCTGAAAACACTTAGGTGGCTAGTTAATTCACAATAATAATTACATAAGTGTAGTAAAATCTAAAACGTCATTTATTCTCGGTTAGGCACTCTTTCATATCGGCGATGTGATACGTTCATAAAAGGTGAACAACGCTACTGGCCTTAAACGGCTGAAGGGTAGTGGAGGAAATTCATCGGACGTATACGCATACCGGGGAGACCCCGGAGCTAATCGGTTCTAATCACCGTTAGTTAGCAAGTATATCTTCAGGCTGATGAACGCCATGCACATTGTCCTTGAGTAATGATGTAACAAAGATAAGATAAGCTAGAAACGTATAGTCATGACGTGTCGATGGGCATGGAATGAACCCTAAATTGAGTCGGTCTCATTAAGATAAACCTTTTAATATTAAACCCTATTTATATTGTAGCTTCTACTTCTTAATTTGTACAATGTACTTACCTCAAATGCATGTTTATTTATGTGTTTGGGGGAGAGAAGACGAACAGGTAGACTTGGAGTTCGAGGAGGACTTTGATGTCGACGTTTGAGGACGCCGGAGTTGAAGACCTTGATTATTTATTATTCATTTCTTCCATTTATCCCATAGACTTGGATTGTTTTTGGATGTTGTAGTTAACTTTTAGTACTTCGGAATTCGTACATTTTGGTTTCATTTTCCAATGTAATAATATTACATTTCCTCTTTAGTTCTTTATTTCTATTCTTGGTTATAAAAAAATTTACCCGAGTCTTTTTAGCTTCCGTTTGCTTTTATTTGATACGACGTAGTAGATGCTTACGTGTAATATTATCTATTTAATATTATGCGTGCCGAACATTTCGATTTCCGGATAAGGACTCGGTGTCCGGGAACAGGGCGTTACATATCAGGTCTGACCCGACCTGACATAAAATACGGGGGTGTAACCTGAAACTATAATTTCTCATTATCAATTGTCTTACGTCACTTTAATTTCCTCATTCAAGAAGTAGATGCTAATCGAAGTTGTATTTACTTCTTTGAGGCAAAAGAAACTTTTATTAATTTTTTCAGGTCTGCCAAACACACAGAAATGACATTATCCGGGGCTCTGACCCCCAAGAAATAACACCATGACTACCATAAAAGCCAAGCATAGCAAGCTGATACGCTGGGGCATTCCCCGCATGCCTAATAAAATAAAACCAAACGGAAACAAAAAGTGGAACCTCCAAGAGGCAGTCATCCCGTAAACAACCAAGGGGGAGAGGTCCTCCTCCATCCGGGCCATCATCTACACACAAGCCAAGACGTCAATTTCCACTATCAACCTCTGCATGCCCAAGCGGCACCCTTCCACTTATGCCACCAGAATTGCCCTCATTTCCAGGAACGCTGCGTCTAGACCCGGATCAAGATGAAAGGAGTACACAGCAAGTATGACTCCATGAGTGTCCCAAAAAATCAAACATGCTCATGATGATGTTTCCCCATATGCAGCATCCACATTTCACTTAACAACCCCTTCCCCTAGCGCAGCCCATTGTGCCCTTGTCGGAAGTCCCTCAGCATGCTGAATCAGACTGCAAGACTGTATGAACTCCTGCGCCCCGACAAGTGCTGAGGGCCAAAACCGAGATATGTAGACCAGTTGATCATCAAACACCGCACTGCACCAGGTCTTCCAAATATGCCACTTAACCTAGGCAAACTCAACAACATCCTCCCTTGTCCTTTCAAGCAACAACTGACCAATGAAATCCCAAAAACCCATAGCCACCACTGACCACACTAAACTGTCATAAGGTGTAAGCTCCCAAACCCTAGACGCAAACTCACACTGGAAGAGCACGCGCCACCGGAAGATAATTATGCAAACATCGCAAAAGGAAATATGAAATACGCGGCTGAACAGGGAGACCCCAACACTCTTTCCACACCATGTCCGTCCTAGCCAAGGAGGATGCCCCTACAAAAGATTGTGCCACCCTATATAATGTCACTGCCAGGTGTTATCCCGACATCACAGTGTATATACCCCGCCTATTGATAAGTAAGATTTCACAATCCGGCTCGATCAAATACAATTTATAGAAACTCGAAAACCTTAGGCAAAACTCACTTTCTAACCGGCAGTGGACCGGGTCGATCGTAGGTAGTGCGTAGAGAGTCCGAGGTTGATCTCACAGGGAGATTGAATCGAATATAAAACTTGTGTTAAAATCAGAGGGCAAAGAGTATATGAATAAGACAAAAGATCGAAGCTTTTACTATTTCACGGCATAAACAAGGATCTGAATCAAGACTTTTATCCAGAGTAAATTTCATCAAACAAATGATCTACACAATCAAAACCATATTGAGAGAAAACAAATCGAAATCAGGAAACTCACAATAATGAAGATCAAATCATTGTAGATTAAGACTTTTGACTCCCAAATCAGCAAAATATATCAACCTTTAATTCACACAATGATCCCAGGCATGACCTCCATCAAGCTATCGATCGAATATCGTATTCTAATCTATATACAAAAATCTACACTAAGAAATTGAAATACGGAGCCTAGTCCAGAGCTCTAATCCGACTATTTAGATGTCAACCTGTCATGACAACCGCCGAAACGGCTGGGTTGAGCACCTAAGCCGGCTTTGAACTCAGTCCAAGCCAATAAAAATCAGAATATTGAATTTCTTAGGTTTAGATGCTCTTATATATAGCAAAATTCGCGACTTTGACCTAGTTGGGCCGACCAACTCGGGCCCAACTTGACTCAGCTTCAGTAAATCGGTGATAACTTTCTGTGTAGAGCTCCGATTTGAACGATTCAAGATGCGTCAGAAAGCTCGTTCAATTCCTAAAACTTTTATGAAGACGAATTTACCAGAAAATGCCTCCAAGATGGGTCAAAGTAAAGATTAATGGACAGGTATGGTGAATACTGCTGTCGGGGCCAACGAGCGTTTGCCCTCCTGGTGCATGCTCGTTTGTCCATTTCATATGATGACGTCAAGGGTTCTTGAGATCCGAACGAGCGTTCTCTTGAACGGTGAATGCTAGTTCACCTTATATGAGTTTTCTCCAAATCGAGTTGAACCCTCCAAACGATCGTTTGGGGGTAATTTGAACTCTCGTCCGTCTGAAAATCTAACTTTCAGTATCAAGTGTTGATTCTGTGAACACCCGTTTGAACTCTCCAAACGCCAGTTTGGCATGAGCTTGATTCAAACGCCAGTTTGGGTATAGCAAACGCCAGTTTTCCTTGATTTCACTCCAAACTTGATTTTCCTTCACTTTCATGCTACCTTCGTGCCACGATCATGTTTCTCATTCCAAAACATTGCCTTCCGGGTCCTCGAGTCACCTAAGTCCTGCAATAACATGTACGAACGAACACCACACGTAATTCCGCAAGACAAAAGTGCTTGGAAAAGCGCTAAATATCGCTAATAAGGCGGAGTTTACTATCGATATGACAGTTTAACTTCCCATGCGTATATTGATATTACTCTTAAACAGGTCTAGAACTACCCAAAACATGCCAATAAAGTAATAAACGGGGGTCAAAACTGCACACCAAAGTACAGTAAAGTTGACTCCCATCAACCACCCCACACTTAGCCTTTGCTCGTTCTCGAGTAAATCAGGCGCTTTAAAACTGATCAAGAGATCAACTTTACGAAACATGCATAGTACTCATGACATCAAGGTAAAAGCAAAATAGGCACTGAATGTGAGCCACTTGACACTATCTTGTCACGAAAATGAAGCGTGTGTGATAAAAACCGAGGGCTACACTCAAAATGATTACCGGCTTTGAATACCGGCCAAATGACTACACACAACTTATATCGGGCTAGAATCTCCACTAATCGAGGCAACCGAGGCTAAATACGGTCAAGTAGGACTTGAAGGGTTATAATGTTAAGCACGGGACGGGGTTAATCGAAAGGAAAATTTGGGACTGGAGAAAAGAAAATACGAGTGAACCTAATCATCTCATTTACTTTCTATTTGAAATCATACTAAACCAAACGCCTTCGATCTTTTTATACTCATTAATAAATAACTCCAACCTCAACATCATACTTTTATTCATTCAAAACGCTCATTCTTTGACTTCTTTTTCTCAATTTATTCAAATTTTTTCCTTTTTCTTTTCAACTTTTTCTTCTTAATTTTTTTCAAATTTCTTTGCATAATTTTTTTAAAATTGTCTCGAACCAAAAAGCCTCACAACAGATTTCTCGAACTCCTCCCCTTCATTATATTAGCTCGTACTAACCAACTCCTCTCGAAAATACGCACCATCTCCCACCCCACACTTGATTCAGCAAGTGTGTCTAAAGTAACAATTAAGCCTACTCGTAGGGTGATCAAAAGAAACGTGACCAACAATATAGCTCAGGGTTAGGGTAATACAGGCTAAGTAACCAAAAACGGCTCATTTTCGGACGGTGGTCAGACCGTCCTATCAAGGCTTGGAGGGGGTACGAGGATAAAATGTCAGGATTTTGGCTTATTTGGTTCTGGTCGGGTCAAAGAAGCGCCAGGACTCTTATCCGGTATCCGGCCTAGGTAAACCTCTCTATTTCGCCTCGAAACTAGTGGTATAAGTGTGTATAGCAACCAAGCTAAGCAAAACCACGGTTCTACATGCACTAAAAGGGTTCGTATTGTGATAAAATAAAATCGCCTTGCACACATTACTCGACTACTAAGACATTTACCAACTCCATCGTGAAAAACATGCATATAATGTGGTGTCAAACCGTGAAAAGTGTTAAAATTTTAAGCCATGGACTGACTCGAAAACGGTCATTAACGAAGCATATCAAATTACCGGCACATTTATCCAATGAAACAATATAAAGCTAAGTCGTATCCACCCCCCACTTCGAATGAAGCAATGTCCTTAGTGCGTGAATGAGATAGAAAAGAAAGACTTAGCTTGTGAACCCGGAAGAAAGGCGCTATCGAATCCCGTAACAGCCTCGTGTAAGCGCCACCCGAATCCTTATATCAAAGTAAACAGACACAATGCAAAGCATGCATGGGACATGGTCCTCGTGCCAAGATATCGAATAGGGATAAGGGGTGTGACATTAATAAGGCCCTGTCACGTCAGAAAACTCGATATGCAATATGTAACGCACAAACCGGATCGCTATAGATGGATAAATAACCCCTACGGGGAAAGCACAGAACATCTAAGCATAATAGAAAGGCCACAGAGGCAGAAAATGTAGAAAACATCAACGTGCGCAGGCATACATCATCAAAGGCGAGTACAAGTAGCGCATACTCAAAAACCCCTAGATCACCTTTTATTCGAAACAGTATTATTATGGCGGGGTTGCCTGCCCCCAAGCGCTTTTGTTTTACGTTGTTGGCTCGACAGAGTGGCACTTAATAGACTTTGATTTATTTTTATTTTCGTTTTTTTTTTTGAAAAATAGGGCACTAATAATAACAATAAAGTTACTATTTTTATTACACACACGATATTTTAAACTCCTCAAAAAGTCATGGTAGCCGAAGATCCTAAGCCCCAGTTCTAGCCCGACTTACATGATATCAACCTCCGAAGAGGCTAAGTACCAAAATTGTATTCAATCCGAGTTCAGGACAATCCATACTTCAGCATCCCATGGCTCCTATCGAAATCTAAATAAAACAAGATGATAAAATCCTAGGCCAAGTTCTAGGACAACCTACACGATATCAACCTAACCTAACAACCCCATAAAGGGATTGGGTTGAGTACCAAAATTGCATTCACACCTGGTATAAGAAAATCATATAAAAATGTTTTTTTTTTAACGGCAGCCCTGGTATTTTTATTTTTTATTTTTTCTATTTTCTATTTTTGACCTAACACAATTTTTGATATCGACTTTTAAACAATCTCCCAGGCAACGGCGCCAATTTGATAAGTAAGATTTCGCAATCCGGCTCAATCAAATACAATTTATAGAAACTCGAAAACCTTAGGCAAAACTCACTTTCTAACCGGCAGTGGACTGGGTCGATCGTAGGTAGTGCGTTCAGAGTTCGAGGTCGATCCCACAGGGAGATTGAATCGAATATAAAACTTGTGTAAAAATCAGAGGGCAAAGAGTATATGAACAAGACAAAATATCGAAGCTTTTACTATTTCACGGCATAAACAAGGATCTGAATCAAGACTTTTATCCAGAGTAAATTTCATCAAAATAATGATCTACACAATCAAAACCATATTGAGAGAAAACAAATCAAAATCAGGAAACTCACAATAATGAAGATCAAAACATTGTAGATCAAGACTTTTGACTCCCAAATCAGCAAAAGATATCAACCTTTAATTCATACAATGATCCCATGCACGAACTCCATCAAGCTATCGATCGAATATCGTATTCTACTCTATATACAAAAATCTACACTAAGAAATTGAAATACGGAGCCTAGTCTAGAGCTCTAATCTGACTATTTAGATGTCAACCTGTCATGACAACCGCCGAAGTGGCTGGGTTGAGCACCTAAGCCGGCTTTGAACTCAGTCCAAGCCAATAAAAATCAGAATATTGAATTTCTTAGGTTTAGATGCTCTTATATATAGCAAAATTCGCGACTTTAACCTAGTTGGGCCGACCAACTCGGGCCCAACTTGACTCACCTTCAGTAAATCGGTGATAACTTTCTGTGTAGAGCTCCGATTTGAACAATTCAAGATGCATCGGAAAGCTCGTTCAATTCCTACAACTTTTATGAAGACGACTTGACCAGAAAATGCCTCCAAGATGGGTCAAAGTAAAGATTAATGGACGGGTACGGTGAATACTGCTGTCGGGGCCAAACGAGCTTTTGCCCTCCTGGTGCACGCTCATTTGTCCATTTGATCTGATGACGTCAAAGGTTCTTGATATCTGAACGAGCGTTCGCTTGAACAGTGAACGCTAGTTCACCTTATATGAGTTTTCTCCAAATCGAGCTAAACCCTCCAAACGATCGTTTGGGGGTAATTTGAACTCTCGTCCGTCTGAAAATCTAACTTTCAGTATCAAGTGCTGATTCTGTGAACACCCGTTTGAACTCTCCAAATGCCAGTTGGGCATGAGCTTGATTCAAACGCCAGTTTGGGTATAACAAATGCCAGTTTTCCTTGATTTCACTCCAAACTTGATTTTCCTTCACTTTCATGCTACCTTCGTGCCACGATCATGTTTCTCATTCCAAAACATTGCCTTCCGGGTCCTCGAGTCACCTAAGTCCTGCAATAACATGTACGAACGAACACCACGCGTAATTCTGCAAGACAAAAGTGCTCGAAAAAGAGCTAAATATCGCTAAAAAGGCGGAGTTTACTATTGATATGACAGTTTAACTCCCCGTGCGTATAGCTCTCGATATTACTCTTAAACAGGTCTAGAACTACCCAAAACATGCCAATAAAGTAATAAACGGGGGTCAAAACTGCACACCAAAATACAGTAAAGTTGACTTTCATCACCTATCATAATGCCATGCTCTCTTATCCCCATTCCGTCCCTACGCAATCGGTGTATTCAAAATTGCGTCACATTCCCAAGGAAAAAACCACTGCCGCACCAGTTAAGAATTCCATCTACGCATCCCTAGAATGAATAAATTTTCAATCTTACAGTCCATAGGGCAAGAGTGCCCCACAAACAGAATACACAAGGCCGGCTTGAGCGTGGTCCAAGCATCAAAGAAAACAAAAACCGAAGTCCCGTCCCCAATTTGCCACCTCATGCCACTCAATAAATGATCCCGCCCCTCTAGTATACTCCGTCATATGAAAGAGGGCCGTGAATGGAGGGCCACCCCCCAAGAAGGTACCTCCTGGAAAATACTTCACCCTTAGCACCTGACTCACCAGAGATGTCGGACAAGATAGTAAACGTCACCTCTGCTTAGCCAAGAGAGCCAAATTAAAGCACTCAAGGTCCCTGAACCCCAAACCACCATGGTTCATAGGCAAACAACACGTTTCCCAGTGCTTCCAATGAACCTTACGCCTCTGCTCCGTTTCTTCCCAGAAGAAACTCCTTATTTCGTTCTCCAGTTCATGAACAAGGGTTGCAGGGACCCTAAAACATTGCATAACGAACCTCCTTTCGCTTATCGAAAATTTGGAAAAGCGGAACTTTAAACCATTTTAGAAACTTATAGTCATAATAAATACTACCTATGTCCAAAAATGTAAGTACGTTTGTTTAAAAAAAAATTGTGTAATTAATTTCGATAAAAAAAAGGTCTTAAATGGCCTTTAATTGTTATTAATTCGAAGTAGTGAATAGTGTGAGTATACAACAAATGAATCGTAAAATGAGAAAAATATAATAAATGTTTTATTGATTTTCTGAATAGACTTACGTCATGGGATGAAACCAAAAAAACTAAATAAACTTATATTTTGGGACGGGTAATATATTTTAGTTCATGACTTTTTTTCGGAACAAAATATACACGCACACACTTTTTATTCTCACTGAATCCGGGTATTTCGAGTTAAGAATCATAGTGATGATCACTGAACCAATGCCTCATTGGCTAATTCCATGATTTCAGATAATTTAAATGTAGTCAAAATAAAGCCCTAAAAAAATGTAGGTAAAATATCCTTTCAAAAAATTAGGCCTTCAATTTAAAGAGGTAAACTTGAATAAATATGCTCGAAAAGTAAGTATTAGGGAAAAATATGCTTGAAAAATAGTTATTTGGAAAATATGCTTGCAGGGCCGCATTCGTGATGCATGCGTGCCGCATTCGTGATGCATGCGTGCTGCATTCGCGACGCATGGAGCATTCGTGACGCATACGTGCTGCATGCGTCGCGAATGCGGCCCTGCAAGAATATTTTCCAAATAACTACTTTTTGAGCATATTTTTCCCAAACACTTACTTTTCGAGCATATTTATTCAAGTTTCCCTTTAAATATCAGTATCCCGTCACAAACAATCGTGTCATGGCCAAGGGACTTCGTGGATATAAATACTATACATCTCATCGAGTATACGTGGTTGATAAACACGTGTATAAACAATTTTAATTAGAGGGAAAAAGGGAAAAATCCAAATTTTGACTCAAAATAAATAAACAGGATACATTTTTTTAGTTGTAAAAAGGATAAAATAATTTCAGACGGACAAAAATACCTCTTATATCACGCGTAGGCCCTGAATGGCCCTCGTTGAGCGCGCTGCCTGCTTCAAATATTTTTTTTTATTTTTTTTCTTCTTTTAAATAACCGTAACTTTTGATTTAGAACTCCGATGATCAAATTTTTTTCACCAAAATTCATATTTTTTTTCTTTTTTCATTTTGAGATCTCATACAATACCCTTCCAACGGAAATTTTGAAAAACGAAAAAATATTTACATTAATCGAAGAGTTTTTTTTATAACCGACCGTAACTTTTGATTTAGAATACCGATCATCAAAATTCTTTCACCAAAGTTCATAAAAAAATTCCCTTCATTTTCAGATCTCATATGATACCCTTTCGACGTAGTTTTTGAAAGCTGAATTTATTCGCAGCATTTACACAAACACAATATCACAGTATCACAGTATCAGTATCACACTAACATTATCACATTAACATGTTTTATTAACAAACACCATTACCATTATCATTACCATTAATAGTATACGATTAGCCAAAAATCATGGACTCGACAAGTTTTACAACAACACTGACAAGCTATATTCCTTTATGGATTAAAACGGAAACAATCCGTAAACTAAAAATCATTTGGACAATAATAGAATCACATTAGCACCCAAAAAACTTGTGTATTTTAAAATAACATATTCAATCACAATTAACACATTCACTCACAATGGAAACAAATTACAATATATATGATAAAAACTTTAACATCAACATATATGATAATTAAGTTACATCAAGAAAAGGATTATTTAAACACCTAAAATCTCGACAGTGTCGATTGGTACCATCATCTTATACTCCAACTATACACCAAATGGTTTAACATTTTCTCAATAAAGTTGATCTCTACATCAAATGGTTTAACATTTGTACCCTATCTCAATTCACACATTATTACCAAGGAGCATTAGCCTCTTCTTGGAACATTAGCTCATAGATCTCCGCCTTCGGTTTCAATGCGTCGACCTCCACCATAACACAATAACGGATCGGTATCACGATCGGTATCACAATATCGCATCACAACAAGAATAACGATATCACGGATCGCATCACATTCAAACACAAGAACACACTAACATTATCACAGTGCGTGAGCTTACTAGTGTTTGATCCTTATGACATAAACAACTTTCATAACACAAAGGGGGTGAAAAAAAGTCCACTACAACAACATAAATCAGCACAATATGTAGCAGAAACTTTAGTGAAACAAATTTGTGCAGATTGCAAAACAAGTTTGTAAAGGCTTCAAGAAAAGAACAGGTAGCAAGCTAAAACATCATATTATTACAAGGACAGATTATTGAGTATAGATTGTGGATACTTTAAAAGTCCAAAACAACTCAAATCGGCAACCAAAAAGGCTCAGAACAGCAGTACACAAGATTCAGCAAACAATGGAAATAAAATGTGCAGACAGATTTTCACTTGCTTTGTATCACATGTTTGGAATACTTACACCTCCAAAAATTATGACATTCAACAGATATTATACTTGGAGTGTCTAGTATATACCACTAAAAGGGAAACTAATTGATTGATGGTATTGTATGTTTCATTTGGCTCATAAAAACGGCTCATCAATATATTATTTGCAGCCCATTTTCAGTCTTAATGCAGCTCGATTTAGGCTCATCAATCAGCCCCAATAGCGCCTCCAAAGATTCATTCAAATACACTAGAAAACAACCTTAAAGCTATTCCAAAACAACCCAGATTTTCTGTTCAAAATAGACTTGAAACTGCAACTCAAATCACCAAGGTTAACATTCAGTTTCAACCCGAATTAACTCATCATCCAGCCCAAGAACCAACCATTGTTTCTCCTTGATTTGATGCTCTAAACCCTTCTTATTTTGTGTTCAAAAAACGTTCATGAATAGCATCTTGAAACTCATTCATTTACAGATGTGTTTAAGCTTAACAAACACCCATGAACACAACTCTAAATACTTTGATGGATCAAAATAACCCAAATGTGTTTAAGCTTTATATCAAACTATGTTCTGTCTTTTGCTTGCAATGAAAATAGCACTCCTTATTATATATCGACAGGGCCGGCCCTCCCCTAAGGCCTTCGAGACCCGGGTCTTAAGCCCAATTCTGTCGGAAGGCCCAACGGTACATGTTTCGCTAAAAGAAAAAAAAATCGTGTAGATTTAATCCAATCCAACCTAAAAAAATATGTTAATTTTCTTTTTTGGTAGAGGCCCAAATTTTTTTTTATTCTAATTGATAAAGGCCCTAATAAAAAAAATTTACTTGACCCAAAAAAAATAGATATATACAAACAAGTTTTATTAATTTTTTGCATATACGGATGTTAAAAATGCGATAAGTGTTGGAAAAAATGTAGTACTTAGGATTTGACGAGAATTAAACTCCAAGCGCACGTTAATAACGTTGTCTTTTAAGAGATGTTTTGTCCAACACGATTTGTCACTAAGGGATCAAATGAAAATCTCTTTCAGGATACAATGGGGGTGTTTGATTCAAACAGTGACTTGTTTGAATCAAACCCGAGAACACTCAAAGTTTTTCTAATGATGTTGTCAAATTTATGGATTTTCGTCTTCATACTTATGTCTTTTATAGGTTGCAAGCACCCTATAAACGAATGGGTGTACTCCTTGCACCGGATGAAAGCATGCAACCCTTACACAAAATGGTAGGTACATATCAGTTCGAAAATGCGTGTATCTGAAAGTGCATATCCCTTCATAAACTGATGCATGCATTGATTTAGGTTGCGATAACATTAATTCGTACGGCAACTCGTAGCAAACGATAACCAAAATATTTATTTATTAAAAAATATCTAACAATAAGTATGTTTTAAAAAAAAAAAAAATTCAACTAAAAGGCCCAATTCGAGAGTTTGGTCTAAGGCCCAATACAAGCGAGGGCCGGCCCTGTATATCGACAGTAAAACCATGTGAATTCATCAAAAGGAGAAATTGAACAGAAATAAAATTAACAAAAGGAAAAACTGCAAAAAGAGGTTAAAAAAATGATATAAGACGTAGCTTAGCTCCTTCAATCCCAAATTGATACAACCGAATTTCGTTTAACATCACTTTCAAACATGAATAAATAGAGAAGCAGAGGGCTACTTTAGCTTTTAACTCACTTTCAAACTAGGATACAAACGCCAACAAAACAAATGTCAGAAAATGAGACGAATCTATTCAATAATGCGGCATAGAATCAATGGAAAATTAGGGATAATGACACAATCCTAATATTTTTAAGAATACGACAAATACATATTTTTTATAGGAAGAAGGACAACCGCATAATTTTTATAATGGAAGGACAAACAAATAATCCCGAAAATCAAATGAATATCCCAGGTAATCCCGAAATCGCCGAATTTCGACAATGAATTTTGAAAATTAGTGAATTTCGACAGTGAATTTAACAACTAAAAGATCGTCTCAAAGAGGAATAGGCCGTTTACTTGACAATAGGATTGATTGGAGTGAGTGAAGATGGAAAATTGTTGCCCATAATCGCATTTGGGGACCCTGAGATCAGGGAATTTGCACCGGAAAATTGTTGCCCATAACCGATGAGCTTCTACCACGTCCGCAACAAGAAAAAAAAGAAGGGGAAATTTGGGAGAAAAACAGAAATATTTCATCAATTGAGTAGAAGGACAATCTTTTGAAACTTTTGCATAAAGGACAAAACTATTTATCCACTGTCGAAATTCACTGATTTCGGGATTCACTGGAGAGATTCACTGATTTTCGGAATTCACCGTTTGTCCTTCTCGCTATAAAAATTATGCAGTTGTCATTCTCCCTATAAAAAATTTGTAGTTGTCATGTTATTTAAAAATATTTCAGATTGTGTCATTATCCATAATTACCCAAAAAAAAGTACGGTGAATAAAATAAGGATAATTTAGTCCGAATGAAATTATTTTGTCCCAACTAAATAATGGAGTGTGGATTAAAACCTAATAAGGCAATAAGGTGGATTTAAAGCTAATTTTTCCTTTTAATTATTATTATTATTATATTTACTCAAAATAATAATAATAATATTAATATTAATAATACAGTTCATCTATTTTTAAAGTTGGTAAGATCATTTGCATTAGATACTGTAAATCCTTTAAAAATTGTATTTTAATGATTTTAACAGGAAAAATAACACTGCAGTAGATACTTTATTTTTTTCCGTAAACTACAAATTCTGTAAATTTTCCTTTACATCTACCGTATTCTTACAGATTCTGGTAATTTTTACTTTATGTCAAATCCATTATGTAAAATAGAGTATTTGATGCATTTCATCTTGGATATAGATTCTGTAAAATAGAAAAATATGTTTTTAAAACTGTAAAACAGCGAAAAGTTAAGAGTGTCTGATGCGAGTGCTCTAACAAACATTTCTCAGAGCATTTGCAGTAGAGATTTCAACAAGAAAAATAACATTGCATCAGATACTCTATTTTTTTCTGTAAACTATAGATTCTGTAAAATTTCATTTACATCTACCGCATTCATCCGGATTCTGTAAATTTTCATTTATATCTTCCGCATTATGTAAAATAAAGAGTCTGATGTATTTCATCTTAAATAAAGATTTTGTAAACTAGAAAAACATGTTTTTAAAACTGTATGATAGAATATTCGTTAAGAGTATCTGATACGAGTGCTCTCAGAGTACTTGCAGCAGATACTGTAAATCCCTTCAAAAATTTATTTTAGAGATTTTAACAGGAAAAAAAACACTGCAACATATACTATACTTTAATCTCTACGATACATACTAAAGACCGCATTCATTCAGATTCTTTAAATTTTCCTTTATATCTACCGGATTATGTAAAATAGAGAATCCGATGCATTTCATCTTAGATAGAGACTCTGTAAATTAGAATAACATGTATTTAAAACTGCAAAATATAATATTCGTTAAAAGGATCTGATGCGAGTATTCTTAGAACACTTGAAATAGATACTCTAAATTCTTTAAAAACTCTATTTTAAATATATCAAATTGAAAATAACACTGCAGAATATATTTTGTTCTTTTCTTTAAATTACATATTCTGTAAAATTTCCTTTAGATTTACCGTATTCATCCAGATTCCATAAATTTTTCTTTCTACATACCACATTATGTAAATAGAGAATTTGATACATTTCATCTTGGATAGAATTCCGAAAAATTGAAAAATATGAATTTAAAACTATAAAATTGAATATTCGTTAATAGGATCTGATTCGAGTAACTAAATGGAAGTGCTCCACTTAAAATATGTATACACACGTACACACGTATGTGTTTCATATGTCACCCCCCAATTTTTTATTTTTTTTTTTTGTATTAAACATTTAGCTTATAAACACCTTTAGCTTGTAAACACTTTAGCAATTTTTATAAATGTTTTATCTCATAATAAGTGTCACTTTGTAAAAGCAATGCATGGTTTATTACCTTTTCTCCTCCCTCCAAAAAAATCAAATCATTAAATAACTTTTTTAATATGTGTGATTTTAACAAATTGTCAATAAATAGGAACATAGAGAGTATTAAATAAAAGACATACTCCAAAACGCAACACATTTATTGTGTGTGAAAATAAATAATGATACTTCTAAAAAAATGATACTTTGCCCTCTTAAAATTTTCATTTGTCCGAGTTATCACCCTTTACTCGAGATCATACGTCCGCCACCGGATACAAGTGACTAAAAGATTAATCTCTTACGACTTGTTTGTTATGTAGAAATGAAATTGAGTGAAATGATTTTTCATTCCATTCATTGTTTGATTATATTTATAAGGTAAAAAAATGTAATAAAAATGTTCATTAACTACAAACAAAAAAAAATGAACGAAATGAAATGAAAATCAACAAAATGTGTGAGTGGTGGGGTGAAGTGAGGTGATGTATGATGGGTAGAGTAAGATACGTAGGGTATAGTTCTGTGTGTTTGGGTAAGGTGGTAGGTGGGGTGGAGTAAGGTAGTTGATGTTAATGTGTTTAATGAGTGGGATAAGGTGGGGTACGTATGCTTTTGTGGTAAGGTGGGGTAAGGTGGGTAGGTGGGTGGGTGAGGTAGGGTAAGTTGGGTGAGGTAGGGCAGGTAAAGAGGTAATGTATAGTAAGGTGAGTAGATATGTATAGTGTAGTTGGGACTTGTGTATGGTGTGGTAGCTAAGAAATGATGGATATAGAGAGAAGCATGGGTAGGGGAGGGTGGGGTTGTAGGGTATGTAAGGGTAATGTAGTAGGGTAAACTATGGTAGAGGTAGGGTAAGTGGATGTTAGGGTAAAGGCTACCTCGCCCTACCTTACATACTGTTACCTCTTCCACCAATCCACCTACTCCTTACCCTACTTTATGCATTTTACGCTATTCATCATTCCGTCCTACCAATTGCTCGGTGTGTCATATGTTTTAAAATTTATTTTATTGATTATCTTCACGTTTCAAACACAGTTATTCATATGATTTTATTTTATTTGTTTATTTATTTTAGGGTTTGTATGAATTTATTTCATTGCATTTTTATGTAACAAACGAGACATTATAGATAGATAGTGATATGCCTAACCCGTAATCCAGGCCGTGGATCCTCATTTGGGTCCTCCCGACCACCAAAGTAGTGGATAAGGCCATCGGCCATTATAATCCGAGCATTTATGAGCCAAGATTGGACCCACCGGTGATCGGCCCTGCCGGAAGCCTTCGAGCCCTAAGCGGCACTAAGAAAGGCTAGGGGCCGGCTTGCCAATCACCTAGGCTGATAGGCCCGCCAGCGGCCCACGCCCATTTTGGAGAGGAGCAAGCTACGGCAAAGGTAACGAGACAGAGACTGAGCATATGCCCAAGTGTAGCGAGATCGCACCACATCGACACCGCAAGATGGCCCTTAGCTTAGTCGGCGTCGCCCCGTATTTAACTACAGTAGAAACTCTTTAAATTAATACTCGATAAATTAATAAACTCTCTAAAATAATAAATTTGTCCGGTCCCGACTTGGGCCAATGTAAAAAATTGAAAAAATCGATAAAATAATAAGATAATAATTTTTCGGGAGATCCCTTTATAATTTTCGGTCCCAAGAAAATCATAAATTAATAATTCATAAAAAGCGAAAAAAATATATTACACTCTATTGAAATATGATTCAATAGTTGTATCTCTAACTTTTCTTATTGCATCCAATAGCTCGGGTGTTGTATTTTTGTATTGTATCATAAAGTTGTGAAGAGTGTTCGACGCCATAAGTGCTTCCTTTCGCGTAACAGTGCTCCAAAGACACCGTATCATCTTCGCCGTCATCCTCTCGCATTGTTCTCAATGATAGTACCCACAATATCTTCTAAACTCTGAACCTCCGAACATGCTTCATTTTCACCTGGGTAGTTCATTAGATTGTCGATATCCATCTTATTACGATAGCCACATCGATTGATCATAGTCTCGAGGTCTTGAGTTTCTTCATCAAAAGTGGATTATACGTTGAATCGGTTAAAAACTCTTTAAATTAATAATTATTAATTTATCGATAAATTAATAACTCTCTAAATTAATAAATTTCTCCGGTCCCGACATTATTAATTTATAGAGTTTCTACTGTATGTCATTTTATTATTAGTTAAACCTTAACTTGCAGCTTGCCTATGAATAGAGGCTCAATATAATCACTAACACACATGCAATATACAGAAATACAGGCTTGCTCTACCAAATTCAATACTCTCTTTACTTTCATTTGCACCACCACTTCCACCACCATGGATTCCACTTTCACCGCCAGGCACCACCACTTTTACACTCAAATCACAGCTAGATATCCACCACATAAACACCGCTATTCACCCGAGATAATTTCGACATTATCAGATAGATAGATATAATGTATACCGATTGTGTACGTGCATTTATTTTGGGTGTTTTCGAGTAAGAAAATTATTGAATATCATAAATTTTAAAGACAAACGTTTTAAATATACTTTGACTATCATTAATAAAATAATTATAAAGTACAATATTTAAAAGTAACTCCTGTGAGCAGCTGAAAATGCAACTCTGATGCTTCTGTCACGGCTTCGGGCTCTGGTGGGTTTGATCTTTAAAGATGTGCTTGGCTCAATTACTGTGGCATTTTCGTTCCATTTCGACCCCGCTATAGGCCCCGAAACTCTTGAGATGCAGACATTTCTTTTGGCAATGGAGAGGCTATTCTATTGGGGCTCTCTGCAGTCATTTTTGAAACGGATTGCTTGCCTTGTGTCCAGGCATTAGTGCGGCCGACGGATGATTTGTCATTCTTTAATTGTTTAGCGCGTGATTGTCTTGCGCGTGCCATCCTTCATATCTTCGTCATTTTCTTTTGTTAAGCGCACTTGAAACTTTCCGACGCATCTTTTGGCTATACATATATTAGAACATACCGGTCGCATTGGTTGGTGAACTTCTCCCCCTCACGATTTAATTTCTGCCGCTATTACGGAATTGACTTAATAAAAAATTATTTACCTCAAAAAAAAATTAGATTGCTAATAAATTTGAGGTAATATGAAGAAAATAGTAATAAATTATTAACCGGTAACTAATAATGTGTATTTCCTATTGTATATATTGTGTGACAAACAAGAAGAGGGTAGTGTGTATTATGGGACGGAATTATACATAAAAACAGATCCATACTAACAAGATTTCCGCAATTATACATAAAAACAAATTCACTTTTAACTCTTAAGAGTTCTATAATATCAACAAAATTGAAACGCAAAATCATTTATTTATTGTAGTTAAATGATTATTCTTGTTTAATAGTATTAAGAACAAAATCATCAATCATTCCCTTCCTCGTTGTTTGCTGCTGCTACACCACCTTGAGAAATTTGAATGCAGAGAAGGCGGTTGCTGCTGGTGGTGAAATTGTTCCACCTTCTTACAAAACCGCACCTTTCTCTTTCAGCTGTTAGCTCGAGGTTTTATTTTAATTGGAATATAGAAGAAATATAGTAGTAGTAAAAGATTACATTTTTCCTGGTTGCGTTGCAGAATTTGCCTCGACAATCTCCACCGGCTCACTTATCGATTTGTTTCAGGAAACAACCAAAGTCCCAGGTCAGGTTTTTGGAATTTATTTAATGGGGTTTGTTTGAAATATATCGATAATCGCGCTCACCATCTTTCTCCTCTTTCATGCTACTCAATCCGCAGGGATAACATAGAGAGAGAAAAGGAAAAAGATAGTGTGTGCGCTTTGTCCTCGTGTTCTTCCACTCGTTCTTCCTTTCTTTTTATTGTATTTTTTTTCTTATCTTTTTCTTTTTCTGATAATAAAATCAAAATCCTTGTTTGTTTGCATGTGTTATGTGTCTGCAGATGACGTTTTCTCCACCTCCGTGCTGTCATCATATTGTGTGAATTTCACACAGAAAGAGTGAAATACTGCAAATGCCCGTACCCAGATTTGGTTTTAATCGGTGGCCTTGTTGCTGCCAATTTTAGTTATTTTGTGGGAATTCCGTATAGTTTGATTTCATCTTGTGGCCTAGCAGGTTATTTCTCGTTACTAATATATAGCGAGACAGTCTCATACCCATTGTTTTAGGTGGCTCTATATCAATAATGGCTCACAGTCCTTTTCATATCAATACCAGAATCTCGTTTTCAAGCTCGAAGTATATTCTTGGAAGATCTTTCAAAGGTTTGCCTGTTTTAGAACTATTATCAGTTTGCATCAATTTGACTCTGTTTCTCGTTTTTCTCTTCATTGTATCCGCAAAGCAAATATCTTTGTGTGCGGGTCGGATTCGATTGCGAAAAGAGAATTCTCGTAGCAGAGCAGTTCAAAATGCGCAGAGAACTGATGGCGAAATTCGGAGTATTGATGTTGGTTGGGACTATAAAGCTTCGTTATGTTGTTGCTTCTGTGTGTTGTTTGTCAATATATTTGTGTTGGGTTTTGATGGGGTTGATGTGATACGAAATGCTGCTAGAGGGAAACATGCAAATTGGACTATTTTATTTCTTCCTGCAGCTCAGGGTTTAGCTTGGTTTGTGTTGAGCTTTTGTTTGCTTTACTGTCGATATAAACCTAGTGAGAAAATCCCATTTATATTGAGGGTATGGTGGATTTTGTCCTTTGTTATTTGCTTGTGTACATTGTATGCCGATGGCAGATCGTTTTACACTCAAGGTTCAGGATATTTCAGCTCTCATGTGTTGGCCAACCTTGTTTCCACACCCGCCCTTGCCTTCCTCAGTTTTATAGCCATTAGGGGTGTCACCGGAATTGATGTATATAGGAATATGGATCTTCAAGAACCGTTGCTACTCGAAGAAGAAGAAGCAGGATGTCTTAAGGTTACTCCTTATGGTGATGCCGGGCTATTTAGTTTGGCTACTCTTTCATGGCTGAATCCACTTCTATCTGTCGGTGCAAAGAGACCCTTAGAGCTCAGAGATATTCCACTTCTCGCACCTAAAGACCGGTCAAAGTTCAATTACAAGTTATTGAACTCTAACTGGGAAAAGTTGAAAGCTGAGAATTCTGCACAGAAGCCTTCTCTTGCTTGGGCTATTCTAAGAACTTTTTGGAAGGAGGCTGCTCGAAATGCAGTATTTGCAGGGCTGAACACTCTGGTCTCGTATGTTGGTCCTTACATGATTAGCTATTTTGTCGATTTTTTGTGCGGGAAAGAGACATTTCCACATGAGGGATACATACTTACTGGAATATTCTTCGCAGCAAAGTTGGTCGAGACATTAACAACACGGCAATGGTACCTTGGAGTTGATATTTTGGGAATGCATGTCCGATCAGCTCTCACAGCAATGGTTTATCGCAAAGGACTGCGGCTATCAAGCTCGGCTAAGCAAAACCACACAAGTGGAGAGATTGTTAACTATATGGCAGTTGATGTTCAGAGAGTGGGAGATTACTCTTGGTATCTTCATGATATATGGATGCTTCCTCTTCAAATCATTCTTGCCCTTGCTATTTTATATAAGAATGTCGGAATAGCATTTGTAGCAACATTGATTGCCACTATTGTATCCATTGTTGCAACAGTCCCGCTGGCTAGGGTTCAGGAGAATTACCAAGACAGGTTAATGGCTGCAAAGGATGACCGAATGAGGAAGACTTCTGAATGCCTCAGGAACATGAGAATTCTCAAGTTGCAAGCTTGGGAGGACAGATATAGAGTGAAATTGGAAGAAATGCGAAGTGTCGAGTTCAAATATCTCAAAAAGGCTCTCTATTCTCAAGCTTTTATTACATTTATTTTCTGGAGCTCCCCTATATTTGTTGCGGCTGTGACATTCGGCACTTCAATATTGTTGGGCGGTCAGCTTACAGCAGGAAGTGTTCTTTCGGCCCTGGCCACTTTCAGAATATTGCAAGAACCATTGAGGAATTTTCCTGATTTGGTATCAATGATGGCTCAGACCAAAGTCTCCCTTGATAGAATTTCAGGGTTCTTGCTGGAGGAGGAGTTGCAGGGAGATGCAATAACAGTTTTGCCCCGAGGGTCATCAAATGTAGCCATTGAAATCAAAGACGGGGAGTTCTCCTGGGATCCGTCATCCTCAGAGGCAATATTGTCTGGTATACAAATGAAGGTTGAGAAAGGAATGCGAGTTGCCGTCTGTGGTATGGTTGGTTCTGGGAAATCAAGTTTTCTATCTTGCATTCTTGGTGAGATTCCAAAAGTATCTGGTGATGTAAGTCAGAATTTTAACAGTTTATTAGTTTCCTTGTAGTTTTATCTGTCTATCCCGTCCTAAGGATTTTATCTTATGTTTATGTTAATAGTTTCTGATTTATGGTAAATGGGTGCAATGCTTAGGTTAGAATCTGTGGTTCTGCAGCTTATGTGTCCCAATCAGCTTGGATACAATCGGGAAACATCGAGGAGAACATTCTTTTTGGTAACCAAATGGATAAGGAAAAATACAAGAAAGTAATTCATGCATGTTCCCTAAAAAAAGATTTGGAGCTTTTTTCTCATGGAGATCAGACCATTATTGGTGACAGGGGGATCAATCTCAGTGGTGGGCAAAAGCAGCGTGTGCAGCTTGCCCGAGCACTTTATCAAGATGCAGATATTTATCTGCTTGATGATCCCTTCAGTGCTCTTGATGCACATACCGGCTCCGAGTTATTTCAGGTAAAGAATAGTCTTTACCGTGTTTTAAATTAAATCCCTTAATAATTGCAGTTACCCGAGCATTGATTGTGCAGGAATATATACTGATGGCACTAGCTTCAAAGACTGTCGTTTATGTCACCCATCAAATGGAATTTTTGCCTGCCGCTGATTTAATAGTGGTATGGTGGCCTATCCGTCTTCATATATATGTATATGTTGTGATCTTCTTTCTCTTCTGTAATTGTTCCATTGATGTTGTAGGTCCTTAAGGAAGGCCGGATTGTTCAAGCGGGAAAATATGATGAGCTTTTGCAAGAAGGGACAGATTTTGAAACCTTAGTCTCGGCACATCTTGAAGCCATTGAAGCCATGGATATATCCAGTCAATCATCTGAAGATTGTGATAAACCTCATCCCATTGAAGGATCTGTTGGGATGAGTAAAAAATGTGAATCTGTTGGCTATGGTATTGTCAATCTGGCAAAGGAAGTTAATGAATGTGCATCGGCGTCAGAGCAAAAACCGACAAAAGAAAAAAAGAAAACAAAGAGATCTAGGAAAAAGCAACTTGTTCAGGAAGAGGAGAGGGAGAGAGGGAGAGTTAGCATGAAAGTGTATTTTTCGTATATGGTAGCAGCTTACAGGGGTTTATTAGTTCCCCCTATTATTCTTGCACAAACAATGTTTCAAGTACTTCAAATAGCTAGCAATTGGTGGATGGCGTGGGCTAATCCACAGACCGCAGGAGACCAACCTAAGACGAGTAATCTTGTGCTTATTGTCGTTTACATGGCTCTTGCCTTTGGGAGCTCCTGGTTTATTTTTGTTAGAGCCGTTTTGGTTGCAACGTTTGGTCTTTCAGCTGCACAGAAATTATTCCTAAAGATGCTTGTATCAGTTTTTCGAGCCCCAATGTCTTTCTTTGACTCTACTCCATCAGGACGTATACTGAATCGTGTATGTAGATTACTTCCAATTAAAGAAAATCATGCTTTGGTCAAATTCCTGCATCAGTGTGCAAACACACACACACGTATGCACCTATACACACAAAGACGCATTCATACATACCCATATATCAATACATGTACATGCATGCACAATTATATGTATGGATATTTGTATCTGTAGCTATAATCCTGTAACTGACTTACATGTTGTCATGCAATTTCCAGGTATCGATCGATCAAAGTGTAGTCGATCTTGATATTCCCTTCAGACTTGGAGGTTTCGCTTCAACAACCATCCAACTTCTTGGCATTGTTGGGGTGATGACAAAAGTCACATGGCAAGTCTTGCTTCTCGTCGTCCCAATGGCTATTGCTTGCATATGGATGCAGGTGAAATACTGAACTGAGGCCTCGGGTCTTTCCATGGCTAATTAATTTTTAATTTTTCTGTGTTCAAGCATTATATAAACCTTACCTTCTGTGTATTCTCAGTAAGTTGGTCTTTATTTGTATGTTGCACACACCATCCCCCACTCCACCTCTTTAGTACAACTTTATTTTGTATTTTCTGTTTTCAGTTCTGCATCAGATATCTTAATCTCCATTGGTGAAGGAATATTGTTTGAGTCGTGTTGGATTAGGGTTCAAATGTTTCTTTCCCAGTCATTCGGGTTTTTCAAATAGTAGGTATAGAAAGATGAAGAAGGTAGTCAAACATCGAATTGAAAAATTAGATTTAAGAAAACAAAATTTCGCATAGAAAGTTCAGCTCAAGGCTTGGAAGTTTTCAAAATTCAATGCGACTTTGTTGTAATTTTGGATTCTTTAAGGTTAACCAGAGTGAAGATATTAATTGTGCAAATATCGCATCCAAGTAAATATGGAATTAATTCTACAAAAGCATTTGAATTGCAGAGATACTACATGGCTTCATCAAGAGAGCTGGTACGGATTGTTAGCATCCAGAAATCACCGGTCATTCATCTTTTTGCAGAGTCGATTGCAGGAGCAACCACCATCCGGGGCTTTGGACATGAAAAAAGATTCATGAAGAGAAACCTTTATCTTCTCGATTGCTTTGCTCGGCCATTTTTCTGCAGTCTTTCTGCTATTGAATGGCTTTGCTTACGGATGGAATTACTCTCTACTTTTGTCTTTGCTTTCTGCATGGTTTTACTCGTGAGCTTCCCCCAAGGAAGTATAGACCCAAGTATGTCTTTTTGTCTTATTCCAGTATGCGTGTTGTAATTATTTCCCTCATTCAGAGAATGAAGCGAAGGACTAAGTTAAATATTTTAGCTGTGTCATTGCTTTATTATTTCTGATAATAAGTCTGTATGCCATAGGTATGGCTGGTCTAGCTGTGACTTATGGCCTCAATTTGAATGCACGTTTATCTCGGTGGATACTGAGCTATTGCAAACTGGAGAACAAAATTATATCAGTAGAGCGGATTCATCAGTACTGTCATATTCCTAGTGAAGCTCCTATAGTTATAGAAGAATCTCGGCCCCCAGCCTCCTGGCCAGAAACAGGAACAGTTGAACTGATTGATTTGAAGGTATGCAAATTGCATGTCACTAGCCTCACTATTCTTACTTCTTCTGAAATGCAATATCTTATGGATTATGTCGGGGTTGACTTATTGTTGCATGGGTTGCTGTGTAGGTTCGTTACAAGGAGAATCTTCCTGTTGTGCTCCGTAACGTGTCCTGCACTTTCCCTGGGGGAAGAAAGATTGGAATTGTTGGACGTACTGGAAGCGGAAAATCTACCTTGATTCAAGCCCTGTTTCGATTGATTGAGCCTGAAGAAGGAAGAATTGTTATAGATAACATTGATATTTCGAAAATTGGTCTACACGATCTGCGGAGCCGTTTGAGCATCATACCACAAGATCCCACTTTATTTGAAGGGACAATTAGAGGCAACCTTGATCCTCTTGAGGAGCATTCTGATGAAGAAATTTGGCAGGTCAAAACTCGACTTCCTTCTCCTAGGTTTGTGCATTCTTAACAGGAGGCTTTTATTCACATCCGATCACTAACTTACACTTAAATGACTTTCAATACTGAATCAAGGTTTGATGCATAACAATATTTGTCTAACACACACACACACACAAAAAACCAAATAAAGAAAACAAGAAAGAAAAGAAAAGAAGAATTAGCCTTAGTGTGGCACTAGATATATGTTTTTGGTGTATACATCTTACTTTTGCAGCCTGGGTTCATAATTGGGGTGGGGTGGGGTGGTGGTGGTATTTTTGTAGAAGTCAGAGAGACTTTTCACAGCTGTAGTTGTATCTAATATTGAATTTGATGTTGTAATGGCACAGGCACTTGATAAATCCCAGCTCGGAGAGGTGTTGCGTAGAAAAGACGAAAAGCTTGATTCACCAGGTAGATAGACTATTATTCCAACAGACATATTAAGAAACATGACAGATCATTCATTATTTCCTCTAGAAGATTATAATTATGTGTATGCATGTCCTTGTGATTCGGTCAAATGGCAGTTTTGGAAAATGGAGATAACTGGAGTGTTGGTCAACGGCAGCTAGTAGCATTAGGGCGGGCATTGCTTAGACAATCAAGGATCTTAGTACTTGATGAAGCGACAGCATCAGTTGATTCTGCCACAGACAACCTTCTTCAGAAGATCATTAGGACAGAGTTTACAAACTGCACTGTTTGCACCATTGCTCATCGTATCCCCACTGTTATCGACAGTGATTTAGTCCTTGTCCTCAGTGATGGCAAGTTTCTTTTATGCTTATTAGCAAGCTGTTCGATTCATGGTTTACTGAAACCGCATCAAGATTTAATCCGTTTTAAATGCATCTGCAGGTCGAGTTGCAGAGTACGATACTCCAGCAAGACTATTAGAGGACAAATCATCGATGTTCCTCAAGTTAGTATCAGAGTATTCATCAAGGTCTTCTGGGATTCCCGGTTTTTAAATCTGGATTGCTCAATTGCCTGATGATGAACACGAAGCAAGTTGCAACCGGGAAAGAATCGTTCGTTGAGCCTAGCTGGCACGTGCCACCAGTTGGCCAGAAATGTTGGTTTCACCAGAAGGTGAATGGGTCATGGAGTCATGACACAGCAGCGGTATTAACATGAAGAGATATCACACCATATGAATATGGAAAACAGTAAAGAGTTGCAGAGGCAGCTGATTCTTGACCCCATATATGGCAAAACAAAAATAAAGCAGAGGAGGAGGAGGAGGATGGATACAGAAATATGACCATAAACACTGTGGCCTGTAAGATTTTTGGTTATGTGAAATAATAAAACTAGGTTCCCTACCTCCATTCCCAAGTAGAAAACAATTTTGATTTCCATCAGTTGAACTCCTCCTTGTAAATCATTTAGAGTAAATTAGTGCCAATTAGTCTCTTCTTTTCTTGCTTTCTCCTTAATTTACTGTTTCTTTCCTTTAATTTTTGTTTAACTGTTTCTTAGAACACTTTTTTTTTATGACAAGGCGCGCGCTTGCATGATAATTGTCTCCAAAAAGCTACTGTTTTTGAATGAAATTATCTTTCTACTACGTCTGTCTTTTGAATGTATTTTGTTGTTAAAATGTTGTATTAAAAACAATATTTTGATTGAGGGAGCCTCTCTAAGCCACGACACCAAATTTACCTGGGGCACCAAAGCAAGGTTTAAAAATATATAAACATATGGGTGCCCAAGTGTTATTTATATAAACTTATGTTATCATTACTATTTTTTTTTTTGCTATATGCAATCTCGTATACATTCGGTAATACCAATATTGTCTGAAAAAACAAAAAAGAAAATGTTTGGTGTGTAGTGTGTGTTGGTTTCTTCTTCTTCTTTTTTTTCATTCGTATAATAGCATTTCCCCCCCCCCCCCCCCCCCCAATTTTCCTTTTCATTAACACAGCATATTCCAATAATTCCTTATCTTATTTTTCATTCACATATTTCAACTACCTTAATAAATATCATCCACCAACCATTTTACCAACATTTCAACTCTCTTATTAGCATCACATCTTTCAACAACCACTCTACCCTCATTTTTGTATATATACACACACTATTCCACCCTTACCAGCAGCACACTGATTCATGCTATACTACAAATTTCCTACTACCTTCATGGCAACTCTTCATTTTGACCAATTTATATCTAACTAGGCAATCAGTTTGAAGCATTCCATTAACAACATATGTGCCATCTAGAGATGCTAGCTCTCGTTGTTGATGCGGCTGAAGAGCCCGAGCCCAAGCAACCTCGACTATATCGACGTACATTTATAAGTCGTGATCGCGCGAAATCACATGACGACCTTATAAAAGATTATTTTGCCGACAATCCTATTTTTCCTTCACGTATATTCCGACGTCAGTTTAGAATGCGTCTACAGTTGTTTCACCAGATTCGAGAAGGCATTGAGGTAGCCCAACCATATTTCCAGCAACGCTATGACTATACCGGGAAACTATGATTCTCATATATCCAAAAAAATGACAATTGCTTTTTATATTCTTGCATACGGGAGCCCAATTGATCGTGAGGATGACGTCCTTGCTATTGCAAAGACCACTGCTATAAAATATGCTCGTATGTACTGCGAGTAACTGTCAACATGCACTCAGAGTGATATTTGTCCCCTGATTGATGGAAAAAAATCATGGTTTTGTTCCATCATTCAGGTGATGTCACCTTCATTAGGATCTTGCAAATACCGCTTTGATTGCATATTGACAATAGCCTCGAATAACATACGAAAATTTTCTGTAGCAGTGGTCTTTGCAATAGCAAGGGCCTCATCCTCACGATCAATTAGGCTCCCATATGTAAGGATATACAAAGAAACTGTCATTTTCTGGATAGATGAGTACCATAGTTTCCCGGTACATTTATAGCATTGCTAGAAATGTGGTTGGGCAACCTCAAAGCCTTCTCGAATCTTGTGAAACAACTGTAGACGTATTCTAAACTTGCGTCAGAATATACGTGATGGAAAAATAGGATAGTTGACAAAATAAATTTTTATAAGGTCGTCAAGTGTTTTCGCACGATCTCGACATCTAAACGTATGCCAATATATTCGAGGTTTCTTGGGCTCCGGCTCTTCAACCGCATTAACAACGAGAGCTAGCATCTCCAGATATCGCGCATTTGTCGTTGATGGAATGCTTCAAATTGATTGCCTAGCTGATAGAAAATAACCAAAATGGAAGAGTTATCGTAAAGGTAGTTGGAAATTTGTAGAAGTATGAACGAATGTTTTAGCGGAGTGGCGTTTATATGCAAAAATGTGGGTGTTTGTTGACAGATATCAGGGCCTGCCCTAGATATTTTTGGACCTTCGGCGACTTCGCCGAAAGGGCCTGTTTAGTTCGATTTTCTTCCTGAAAATATACTTACAATAGATTAATTCAACACCACGCTTCTAAAATCTGTACATAGATATAAAATTTAAATTCATTAATTAAAGATATTTTTTCATATATTGTTATCGTTTGTATTTGACCCTTTTCTCAATTCAAGTAATTTTTTTAACACGTTATATTGGTGGGTCTATAATTTAAGTATTTATCGATTCAAATATTTTTTTTGGGCAAGTCTAAGGCACCACATCTTTTACTTTCGATTATCACGTTTACATGTAAAAAATTGAATGTAAAATGTAGTGTCAAAGTAATTACATGATGCCATTAGAATTGATTTTTTTTAACACGTTTTTTACGAAACATGTAATTTGGATCCCGATGATGGTTGGGCCTTTGGCCGCCACCTTCTTTGCCTATAGGTTGGGCCGGCCCTGAATGATTTGATGCTAATAAGAGTTGAAATGTTGATGAAATGATTAAATGAATGATGTTAGTGAAAAGGTAGTTGAAACATGTGAATGAAAAATAAGATGAGGAACGATTGATTATGTGGTGCAGAGAAAATGAAAACCATATGCTTCATCTATCTAAAATAAATAAATAAGCAGCTATTTTACGGAAACACAAGAAAGAAAAACAGAAAACTTTCGAACTATCCTTGACACTCTGAGCATTTTATTCACTTTTTTAAAGCAATATATTGGTATTGCCGAATCTATGGGTGGTCTTGGTAAATAGTATATAAAGGTCGATGTTGTATGGATATTACAAACGGGTAATCGGGTAATTAATTGGGAAAATCGTATAAGAACAATGGTATTTGGATATAATTTTGGACCGAACTCTTAAGAAGCTTTATACGTATCCAATTTAAGTAATAAACCAATCAAGTCCCCCTCGTAGTTCGGGGTGTTCCTATATAGTTTTAGATCGTGATTCTCTTCCTTGCATTATGGGAAGTTATCGCCGGTTATCACTGTACGTTGCTGGTCGTGGAGTTTACCCACGTCCATAAGCGGTTGAACTAATGCTGACTCGCTCTTCGCTACGTTCAGCCGAATATTATGTGTAGAAATACTTCTGCGCAGCCGATGGTTCTGTCTAGAGATATACTCCTGCGCATGCGTATGGTGGAGCCCTGCTCCACTGATTGTTCTGGTCAGCACTTACGGTCCCGCCGTGCCAATCCGTTATCTTGACTGTCTATCTTTGGGCCTGGCCCAATTATGGATAACCCGGCACAACGGGCCCACCTATCATCATAAGTCCCCCTAGACTAGGGTGGACTGCTTTACAGCCGCCTTAGTCTGAAAGCGTTTTAACCTCTGTCATTGTTATATCGTGAAACGAGGCCAGGTCATGCTTGGTCACCATTATAACTGTAAATTGAACCATAGCGTCGTATCCACTTCTTGTCATATAATCATCCCTCTTGTCAAACGCCACTTCTATATCAGACCTTTGGGATTGCATTTCAGCAGTTACAAGTAAGTCCCTCTCTGTTTATTCTTTTACTTTTTTGCATCTTTATTTCGTTCATGAGTCTTAGAGCCAACACAGCCTCTAGTGGTTCTGTAGAAAAGTTGTTTGAATCACCAGAAAAAATCTCGATTGCCTTAGATAGTGAGGAGGTGAGTTCCTCCAACCCCATTCCTCCCTCTGAAACTGCAAATCCGGTCGATCATCCGTCCCACCGGATCGATCTAAGAAATACTTCTACTTTCGGGGATAACCCTCTGTGCCTTTTGCCTTCTCATCTTCTCCCTCCTGGAGTTTTTACTCCTACTTCCATTGTTCATCAATATCCAGAAGATCACACTGCCTTCTTGAACACTTTAAATAGAGAAATCACTCGATTTGACAAAACCAAAGCAATAATGGCGTGTCACGGTGTTGCTAGTAAGATGACTAAAACCGAAATGGCCAGTCTGTTGAAGACCTATAAGATTCGCACTGAACCTTTTGAAGTTCTGCTCCCCAAACCCACTGAGTATGCTTACAATCCTCCAGCGAATTTCTGCACAGTATATGCTGACCAGCTTCATAGTGGTCTGAGATTTCCTCTTCCACCTGGGTACGTCGAAGTGATGAGGTATTATACATTGGGGATTGGTCAAATACACCCAAATAGTGTCAAATTTCTCATAGGTTTCATGATCTGGTGTCGTCTGAACACCACTCCCTTCACCGTAACGTTATTTTGGAATTTCTACCAATGTAAATTAACACAAGGTAGTGGGGGGTGGTATCATTTCTGCCGTAGGGCCAGTGCTCCGATTATCCCTAAGACTAGCAAAGATAAGACTAAGAAGAAGTGGCAAGAACACTTCTTCTTCGTGAAGCATAATTCGGATGCCACTTTGGGGCGGTGGAATACCTCTTCCATGAAAGACAAGTTGGAAGACTTCATTGATGCTACGCTGTCCCAGTATCTCGTTAGTAATAAAATTTCCCTTAGCTTAGACTTCGTAAGTTCTGCCCTGATCAATGCTTCCGAGCTTCAGACTGCAGGGCCTGTTGGCTACGTGGAGTTCTCCAAAAAACAGTATAGAAAATGTACATTTGTATTTGTTTTCTGCCTTGTTTTTGAATAGATTTTGATTATTCTTTATCTTTGTAGTGGCCAACGTAGACGATTTGCTTAACATTGAAATTGATGAGGAGGAGGAGCCAGAATAGATGGCAGAAGATTCTGAACGGACCTTGTCCGTTATTCCAGAAGGTGGTGAAGTTTCTGGTCAGCAAGAGGATGCAGAGATAAGTACTGGCTCTGGTACTGCTGTGCAGAAACAATCCCTACTGCTAATCCTTCTAACCAGAACATTCTAAGCATAGTTAACTCTGTGGACCTGACTATTGAAGAAGATCTCCCCAGTGGTCGAACTACTGGTTTGAATGCAGTTCCTCTCAACCGTTTCCAAAGGCAAGAAAAGAGGCATAGATCTACCTCTTCTAGCAGTTCTGCAAGTGATTCCTCTTTCAACTTTGAGGACATGTCTGCTGATGATTTTGCTGATTCTGTAAGTGGCTTTTTATAAAGCTTTTATTCTTTCTTTAATTTCTGTCTTCTAAGATTTTTCCCTTTGTAGTGCTACCGCCTGGGCAAAGCGCTTCATAATAAGACCGCTAGCATGGCTAAGGACATTTCTGTCCTGCAACATAAAGTGGTTCACCTAGACGAGGCCAATGCTAAGGTGGCTAGTTTGGAAGAATCCAACCTTGTCGCTTGTCTAGAGATTGAGAAATTGAAATCCGATCTTGTCAAAGCTGAGGGTTTGATATTCACCCAGGACGAGCAGTTGAAATTGAGAGATCAGCGGCTGGAGAAAATGAATGAGGAGCATCTGCAACATCTTGCCACAGTAAAGAAGATGAAGGTTGACTTTGACGAAACTCTGAGGCAGATGGAGGAAATTCCTGCTCAGAACGTTGTCCAGAGAGTTGTTGCGGGGTATAAGTCTTCTCCTCAAACTTATGAGGAAATTTAGATCATTCTAGCTCCGGCGCTGCACAGAGGATACACACTTGGCGTTGATGAGGCCAAACCTGCTGACTTGGTGATTAACACTCTGCCTAATCACAGGTTGTACGATAAGAAAGCGGGCGAAATCTTCACGAAGCGGTATGATGAATACAAGAGTGAAGAAGACATAATTAGCAAGTATGCTAAAAAGAAATCTGCTCAGTCATCAGAGAAGTCTGCTCAGCCCTCAGAGAAACCTGCTCAGCCTCCAGCTCCCCCTGCCCCTTAATTTATATCATTTCTTGAAAACTTTGAAATTTGCTGCCTTGTTCAGCTTTTACTGTAATAACTTTATTTATTATGTGTTGTTGAAGATACTTTGATCATTGAAATCTTTAGAATTGTACTTTTTAATATATGCCTTTGAATTTGATATTCTCTGGGTTCAGCTTTACCTTCTTGTTGCGCTGTTATCCTTAGCTTCTTAATTCTTATATTCTGCACATAATTTACTTAATGTATAGACCATTATTGTTTTCTGCTCAGGCCATTCTTGCTCCGCAATCTCGATTTTTGCATTCTTAAGTGTGCGCTCTGCACAGGATTTTCTCGTGTGCAAGTTTAACACTTGTGTGTTGCTTATTCGGGTCATCTGCCCAGAATGCCCTTGCAATGCAAGTTTTGCGTTCATATACTTTAATTATGTGCTTTGCACAGAATTTTATTGTGTTGCAAGTTTAACACTTGTGTTTTTTATGTGGGTCCTTTGCCCAGAATGCTCTCGCACTGCAAGTTTAGCATCTTTATTAATTGTGTGCTCTACACTGAACTTTCTTGCGCTGCAAGTTTAACACTTGTGTTTTTGTATTGGGTCCTCTGCCTAGAATGCTCTAGCACTGCAAGTTTAGCATCTTTATTAATTGTGTGCTCTGCACTGAATCTTGCGCTGCAAGTTTAACACTTGTATTTTTGAATGGGGTCCTCTGCCCAAAATGCTCTTGCATTGCAAGTTTGTCACTTTCATTTTTTGAGTGGGACTTCTGCCCAGAATTTTTGCGTTGCAAGTGTGCTGATAATCACGCATCCTGCTTTACTTCATTGTTCCAATACAAGTTAAAAAACATCCACACGTATAATCACAAAATTGAAAAGGGAATAATAATTCAACATAACATTACTCAAGGAAATAGAATTATTTAAGGAAAAAATTTCTTTAGGTGAATAGCGTTCCAACTTCTAGGAACTGTTTTTCCAGAGGCATTAGCTAATTGATAAGATCATATTCCATGCACTTTGATAATTTTATAAGGACCTTCCCAATCTGGGTCTAGTTTTCCAGTAGGGCCTTGCTTACTGGCATCATTTCGCCTCGGCACTAAATCGCCTTCTTTAAAATACGTACCTCGAACTCTGGAGTTGTAGTATTGGGCAATCCTCTGCTTGTACTTGGCCATCTGTATTAGTGCAATATCACGTTTATGTTCCAGCTCGTCCTTGACATGCAACATGTTTACCTCTTGCGTTTCTGGACAATATAATTCTGTCCTGGGAGACTTGTGTCCAATTTCTGCTGGTATGACTGCCTCACATCCATATGCTAAAGAGTATGGAGTTTCCTGTGTAGCGGCATTTTGGGTAGTTCTATATGCCCACAAGATATTTGGAAGATGGTCTACCCAATGAGATCCCTCTTGTTCCAACCTTTTCTTCAATCCCTATTTTATCTGCCTGTTGGTCTGTTCTACTTGCCCATTGGCTTGAGGATAGGCCACTGATGTAAAATGTTGAGAGATTCCTAGGTTTGTGCACCAGGTTTGCACTCCTTGATCCTTGAATTGTGTGCCATTGTCAGATATGAGTACTTTTGGAATTCCATACCTGCACAGAATATTTCTCCACAAGAATTTCTATATCTGGTTGGCTGTGATGGTGGTTAAAGGTTCAGCTTCCACCCACTTGGTGAAATAATCCACTGCCACCACTAGAAACTTGAAATTTCCCGGTGCTCGGGGTAGTGGACCCACTAAGTCTACTCCCCATTGATCAAAAGGCCATGGAGACACAATCGGTATCATCTCTTGCACAGGATTGTGTGATAAGTTACTATGCACCTGGCATGTCCTGCAAGTCCTGACCAGATTTTCTGCATCATCTTGCATTTCTGGCCAATAATACCCATAGAGCCTACATTTCCTGGCCAGAGCTCTTGCTCCCAAATGATTTCCACAAATTCCGAGATGGATTTTTCTTAATACGTAATCTCCCTCATCAGGAGTGACGCATCTCAACCAAGGTGTTGCATAAGATCTTCTGTACAGAACATCGTTGAACAGAGCGTACCTGGCTGAGAGTCTTATCAACTTTATGGCTCGTACCTTATCCTCAGGAAGTCTCCCATCCCTCAAATACATCACAATTGGATCCATCCAGGTTTCTGCCTGTGTTATTGGTTGTACTTCGATTTCATCACAACTCTTCTGCTTCAATTGCTCGACCAACACCTTTTTGTTGGATAAGAAATTTGATCCTAGATTTGATAAAGCGCCTGCTCTGGTATTCTGGGCTCGCGTTATTTGTTCCATTTCTATCATTAAGAAATTTTGCAATTTTCTCTGTGCCACTGCAAGGTACTTTTTCATGGGGCCTTCTTTTGCTTCATACTCTCCCTTGATATGATTTGTTACCGCCAGTGAGTCCGTGTAGACTTTCAAGTTTTGCATACCTAACTTCTGTGCTAGGTTTAATCCCGTTATCAAAGCTTCATACTCTGCCTCATTGTTAGTGGCTTGAAAGTCAAAATGAAGAGCGTATGGAAATTCTTCACCTTTTGGGCTAATGAGTATGAGTCCTGCTCCTGCTCCTTCTTTGTTGGAGGCTCCGTCCACATAAAGCTGCCACTGTTCAGTTTTGTTCTTTTCAGCCTTGTTCTGTCAAGGTTTTTGCTCTATAGCTAAGGCTTTTTCTTCTGCCAAGAAATCGGCTAACGCTTGGACTTTTTACTGTTGTTCTTGGTTTGTATTCAATATCAAATCCTGCCAATTCAACTACCCATTTTGCTAACCTTCCAGACTTGTCTAGTTTATCCAAAATTTGCTTTAACGGTTGATTTGTCAACACGATCACCGGATGACTTTGGAAGTACGGCCTTAGTTTCCTTGTGGCATGCACTTGGGCCAAGACCAATTTTTCCACCTCAGAATATCTGATCTCAGGTCCTTGTAAGGCTTTGCTTACAAAATATACTGGCATCTGTATCATGCCATGTTGCTTTACCAACACAGCACTTACTGCTTCATTACAAAAGGACAAGTAAAGAAACAGTATCACACCTTCCTGAGGAGGAGTTAGAGTTGGCAAGTGACTGATATGATCTTTCAACTTCTGAAAAGCTTGTTTACATTCTTCATTCCACTCAAATAGACTAGCCTTCCTGAGAATTTTGAAGAATGGTAATGACTTCTGTGCCGATTTTGACAAGAATCGGTTTAGCGCTGCTAATCTTCCTGTTAATCGTTGAACTTCTTTGATATTCTTCGGTTCGGGCATGTTCTTTAAAGCTTCTAATTTATCAGGGTTGGACCTGATACCTTCTTTAGATATCATATAACCCAGAAATTTGCGTGATCTCACTCCAAAAGGGCACTTTTTTGGATTCAGCTTCATTTCTGTTTGTCTCAAAACTTGACAAACCTCTGATACATCTTTCAAATATTGGTTAAGAGTCCTGCTCTTGATCCATAAGTCATCCACATATACTTCCATTGATTTGACAATCTATTGTTTAAAAATGGTGTTGACTGCCCTTTGGTAGGTAGCCCCTGCATTATTTAATCCGAAAGGCATAGACACATAGTAGTAGGAACCAAATTCAGTAATAAAAGTGGTTTTTACAACATCTACAGGTTCCATCATAATCTGATGATATCCCTTATAAGCATCTAAGAAAGCAAAAATCTCATAACCAACTGTAGAGTCTACTAGCCTGTCAATTCTAGGGGAACTATAACTATCTTTAGGACAAGCTTTGTTTAAATCTGTGAAGTCCACACACATTCTCCAACTGCCATGTGGGTTTGCGAGCCATTCTGGGTAGATAACTTCTTTAATCATGTTGGCATGCAACAATTTTTCCACTTCTTGCTGGACAGCCTGTATCATTTCTGGGGCAAAAGATCTCTTCTTTTGTTTCACTGGTTTCCCGGTTGGGTCGATGTTGAGCTTATGGACCGCCACTACGTTGATGACCCGGGCATGTCACTTGCTTTCCATGCAAACACATCCTTGTAATCTTTCAATATTCGACCGACATCGTTTCTTGTTCGGCGGTATCCATGATCCTATGCCGATCGTGGGACTCGGGATCCAGTTCATCTAACATTATTGATTCCACAGGATCATTGGATTGTCAGCTCTTTTCTTCATCTGGTACTAGATCTTCCATTGTTACCTGCCGCACCTTCATTTTTCCACTGATCGTGGTTGTATAGCAGTTCTTGGCAGCATCTACATCCCCTTTTACAGTGGCTTCTCCTTCAAAAGTTGGGAACTTCATACTGTTATGTCTTTGGCGACACCACTGCCCTTAGGTCAATTAATGCTGGTCTTCCCAGAATCACATTATACGCAGATGGAGCTTTTACTACCACATAATTGACCACCAGAGTCCTGCTCTGTGGTCCTTTGCCAAAAGTCGTCAATAGCTTTAACATACCCACAGGATGTATGGGTGGCCCGGTAAATCCAAAGAGAGGAGTTGATACAGGAGTCAACTCTGAGTCTGCTAGCTTCATTGCTTGGAACGCACTATAATACAGTACGTTCACTGCGCTGCCAGTGTCTACGCAGATTCTTCTGACCATGTTTTTTTGAATTACAGCTTCTATTACAAGTCCTTCGTTGCTCACGACGGCTGGTAGTGCATCTCTAGGACCGTACTGAACGGTTCCCATTACTTTCTGCTTTTTCGCTTCTCCGTCCTTTTCTGTGCTGCCCCTTTATCTTCCTGAGCAGCCTTATTACCTTCTCCTGGTCCACCCAAAATCGTATTCACAATGTTGATTGGGGCGTTTTCTCTGTGCCCATCTGCATCCGGAGACGGGTCTCTGTGTCTCCTCTGGTTGTACCTGTCATGACTGTTGTGTTATCTTTTAAATTCTCTCCTTCCTCTGGGGTTGTCCCCCTATGCTCGATCGATGCACTCATCGATCTTTCCCTCCATTGCTGCTGCGTCTATATCTCTTATCAGGTCCCTGCACTGTTCAGAGTCATGCCCAATATCTTTATGGTACTTGCACCACCGGGTGTGGTCTCTCTTCTCTCTTGGACCCCTCAATGGAGGAGGGATCTTGGCGATTCCTTTCTTCTCCATAATCGCCAGTACTTGGTCCCGAGGTCTGTTCAAAGGAATAAGGTCTCTGTCCTGCAAAGCACCTTTTTTCCCTAACCTTTCGGAAATGGGGTTGGTTACCCTATCCCAAACAGATTTTCTCTTTTTGTCGGTCTTATCATCAGTCTTTCCTTTTTTAGAATCCCTGTGGGACTCTTCCCTCTTGGCTCTGTTAGCCTCTTCTCCTTGGCAATGTCTGTATGCAATTTCCAGACATTCTTCCATTGTACCCGGATTTTTGCTGCTCAGCTTTGCATGTAAGCGTCCTTCTCTAAGACCTGCCACGAAGGATGCCACTAAAAACTTATCATCCAAGTCTACTATCTGGGATGATTCTCCGTTGAACCTCTTGATAAACTACAACACCGTTTCATCACTTTTTTGCCTAATGGTCAGCAGATATGTGCGGTTCCTCTGGAAAGGTCTTGCTGCGATGAATGCATGCATGAACTTTCTGGTCAGAGTTGGAAAATCCGGGATGGATCTGGGGTTCAACTTGTTGAACCAATCTCTTGCCTTTCCTGTTAGAAGAGTTGCGAATGCCCTGCATTTCATCTCTTCTGGAGCGTTATACAAATTCATGTGCTGGATGTACTGGTGCATATGGTCATATGGATCCTTGGTTCCATCATATGCTTGGATCTTTGGGATTTTAAATCCTGGAGGACACAGAAATGCGTCGATGTCTTCAGTGAAATGAGACACCAACCTAAACTCATCTTGCTTAGGCTTAAGCATAACGTCTAATTCTGCTCGGGCGTTATCACCACCTGGGTGAGTAACCACCACTCTAATGCTAGATTCTGCTTCCTGTTTCTCTTTTTTGGCAGTTTGAAGCGGAGTATGTGCTTCAGAAACGTCATTATCCTGATTTCTTGCCTTCAAAACTGCCTCAAATATGGCCTTTATCTCTTCTCCTTTGAGATTGGCCAGATTTTCTACCAACATTTGTTTAACTGCGTCTGGGTTGCTTGTTTGTCCTTCTTCCAAAATTCTCTTTCCAGTATCTTGGTCATTTCGATCTGGGCTTTTTTCTCCAATTTTTTCCTTTTCGAGTTGGTTTTGTTGCTTCTTCGAATTTCCTTGATTTCTTGCCATTTTTCCGAATAATTACTCACTAACTAGAATTGGCCCTCCTTCTAGCGCCAAATAATGTTGTATGGATATTACAAACGGGTAATCGGGTAATTCTAATTAGGAAAATTGTATTAGAACAATGGTATTTGGGTATAATTTTGGACTGAAATCTTGAGAGAGCTGCCTACGTATCCAATTTAAGTAATAAACTGGAATCAAGTCCCCCTCGTAGTTCAGGGTGTTCCTTATATAGTCTTAGATCGTGATTCTCTTTCTTGCATTATGGGAAGTTATCGCCGGTTATCACTGTACGTTGCTGGTCGTGGAGTTTACCCACGTCCATAAGATCTATGAGATATTGCAAATAAACAAAATAGTGATAAAAACATTATTAAAAAAAAAACATTTTTTACTAAACCATCATTCCATTTTTTATGAATCAAAAGACACATTACTACTAATAAACCAACTACAAATACAATAATTTTATATAATAAAAATTTGATTCCCCACCCCTCACTTATATTTCATTATACTACATAAAAACATTTAAAAAATTAGCGTCCCGGTCGAATCAAACGCTTACTATTAAAACTTACGTATGAACATGTATATAGGATTTTTAGCGTCCCGGTCGAACCCAACACAATTGTGTGTTTGTGTGTGTTGGGGGGAGGGGGTAAGGGGGGGAGGGGGGCCGGGGCCGGGGAGGGGGGAATGGAGAAACTAAAAAACAAATGAATTAGTGGTTAAGTTTGTTAGTTAATAGTAGTATAAGAGTTATTAGAATGAGTGTTTTTCAAGTGTTACTTGTGTGTGGGGGGAGGGGGAGGGGGTGGGGGGATGAGGAATAGAAAAAGTAAAAACAAATAAAATAAATAAATTAGTGGTTAAGTTTGTTAGTTAATATAAGAATGAGTGTTTTTCAAGTGTTACAAAAGTGAAAATAGAACGGGAATCATTGGGGTTGCACTAAAATGTAATTATTTACTCAAGTACTTGTTGGAATGGGCTCATCCCATAATCATGTTGGAACTTTATGGTATTTTAGCTTTCGAAATGAGTTTAAGTGTAAGTGACGAACAATCAACTTCAAGCACGGATTTGGATGAGTTACGGAATGAATTTCCGAGTGCTAAAAACGGTTTTAGAAACTACTAGCGACACCAAATCATAAAACCTACAAGGAATTTGACACTGTTTGGGTGTACTTGACCAACCCCCAATTTATAATACTTCATTACCTCGATATACCCAGGAGGAAGAGGAAACCTTAAACCACTATGAAGCTGATCAGCATACACTGTACAGAAACCTGCGGGGGGATTATAAGCATACTCAGTGGATTTGGGGAGAAGAACTTCAAAAGGCTCAGTATGAATCTTATAGGTTTTCGATGGCGGCCATTTCAGTTTTCGTCATTTTGCTGGAGACACCATGGCAGGCCATTATAGCTTTGGTTTTGTCAAAACGATTGATTTCTCTTTTCAAAGTATTCAAAAAGGCAGTATGGTCTTCTGGATACTGATGAACGATTGAAGTAGGAGTAAAGATCCCAGGGGGAAGAAGGTGAGAAGGCAGAAGACACAAAGGATTATCTCCAAATGTGGAGGAATTTCCTAAATCAATCAAAGAGGACGGATGATCGGCTAGTATTACAGTTTCAGGACAAGGGATGGAGTTAGAGGAATTCACTTCTTCACTTTCTATTGCAATCGAAATTTTTTCCGGCGATTGGAACAACTTTTCTACAGAACCACTAGAGGCAGTATCAGCTCTCAAATTCATGAAAGAAAAAAAGACTCGAAAGAAGTGGAAGAATAATATAGAAACGAAGACTTACTTGTAATTGCAGAAAAGCGGTTCCGGAGTTTTGAAATAGAGGAGTCGTTTGACAAGAGGTCTAATTATGTGATAGAGATGGAAGCGACAGGACAGTTCAATTCACAGTTATAATAATAACCGGGTGCAACTTGGCCTCGTTTCGCGATATATTAATAATAGAAGTTGAAGCATCTCAGACTAGGGCAGCTGTAAAGCAGTCCACCCCAGTCTGAGGGGACTTATGATGATATATAGGCCCACTGGGTCGGATTATTTATAATTGGGCTGGGCCCAGCACAAAAGTCAGACAAGGAAGATAAACGGGCCAGCAAGGCAGGACAGCTCCAAGCGCTGACCAGATCATACTCCTGGACAGAATAGTCAGAGGAGCAGGACTCCACAGAAGTATCTCTAGACAGAATGGTCGGCTAAGTGTGACGAAGACCGAGTCAGCACCAGCCAAACTGCTTACAGACGTGGGTAGGCCCCACGTCCGGTAATGTCCAAAGATAACCGACGATAACTTCCCATTACGTTAGGGAAGAGAATCACGATCTACGCCTATAAGATAACACCCCGAACTACGAGGGGACTTCGATTCCACTTTGCTACCCGAATTGGATACGTAGACAAATTTCTCTCAAAGACTTCACCCAAATCCATATAAAAACTTGTCTCATTTTGTATTGTTGTCCCGACTCGAATTACCCATTTACCCGATTATAATACTTGATCAACATCAACTATTTTTTATGGTAACTATTTACATGAACACCTTACGTATACACCAACTCAATCAAGTGAAAGCAACATTTAAAAGGTCCTTGTATTCTGAGATGCGAAATAAACATAATCATATGAGTAGCAATTAAGCTTTCGAAATTTCACCCAGATCATGACAATATGGTGACAATCTCAAAATCTCATTTGCAAAAGATATATACAGAAAAAAGCCCAAAGAAATAGGCTCGCAGGGGTGATTTTTACCTACACGTCGCCTGAGATGGGTTGTCGCATGGTCGAAACCGTCAATTTTAAATATAAATGTTAATTGTGTGGTTCATATTATCTCAGACGTTAAATCGCCCTAATTGAAGTGAGTAGAGGGAAATTACCCGGCCGGCTCGCAGGCCCACCTAGAGACTGGATTTTTTAAACGAACCTTGTAGTCATCAACATGCTCCTGCATAGGCGGAGGAATATGCATGACGTAATTACCTTAATTACATGACTTATATAGCCCAAACATAAAACGCAACTCACAATTTCCACCACAACTTACATGAAAATAAGCTCTGAATATATCAATTCAGATCTTTAAAATAAAAAACCACAAGAAATTAATGATAAAAATGATGAAGAATCGTGATTTTTAAGCATGTGGATGAAAAGATATCGGTAACTGAGTAATTTAGATGATGTAGGAGACCGAACGTGTTTAACAAAAAAAATTGAGCCAAAAAAACACAGTGAAACATTAGGGTGATCAGGGACGTCACTGTCCAAATTTAAATTCGTGCAGATATTGTTTTAAGTAATTCTAATAAAATTAGTAACAAAAAAACATTAACCCAGAAAAAACCTTATTGAGCTAGTACGTTATTGAAACCTAATACCTAATGTAAAAATACAATATATATATATATATATGCTATAGTGTCAAATATTCACAAGGTTTTAAATTCATGGATTTTTAGAGGGACATGGCCTTCCTGCCCCTCTCAAGGGACACCTCTGAGGGTGATGATCTTTATTGAAACTAAATAATTCAGACCAGATTAAAACCTAATAATATCCCGGCCCTAAACTGGATTATTTCCTAAATATTCCCGTAAAGTGAGTGTATGAGACGTACCACATTGAATCGGAATCCAAATGAAAATGATAAACATTTTTTACGTGATAATGTTGGTTCCTCCATGCAATAATTCAAATTCCTGGTTGGACATATATATTATTATATATAACATTATTATTATTAGCGAATAATACAAAATGGCAAGGCAGTGCGTGAATGTGCAGAATTGTGCATGGGTTGGGTTGTGACCATGTGCTATGGCCGCAATCTTCTGATATATATTTCATTATTATTTCCCCACCCCTCTTGCTCCCCTTGAAATTTTTAACCTTATGGATAATTTTGTTTGGACTATGTATTAGCTGTAATAAAGAAAAATGTTATGAAGAACAAGCTGATTGCTATAAGTTTTTAAGAGGGAAAAAATATATAACAAAAATGATTGACAACGTACAAAATATAAGTCCAAACTAATATAAGAGGAGATACCTCAATCTCAAAACTTAGGTTATGAGACGAGGGAACCGGGAAGTCATCTCTTTATATTGTGGGGCGGGGTGGGGAGACCATTTTACTGTGTCCAATGTGAGACAATTTAACAGGTCCCTCGAGCCGAGTGTGGGCATATAAAAAGCTTGGGACACAAGGCACATGTACAAGACATATAAAGAGCACTATAAGTCTTACAAAGAACCATAATATTTGCACAATAAATGAATGACTTTGATACAAGCTCGCAACAGATGTTGATGTCTCTCCTCTTATATTGGTTTGAACTTATATTCTCAACAAACAAGTTGAACTTAAACATTTTAACATATCCCGTTGTATCTTATTTTTTTCGATAATCCCATTGTAATTATGTTGATGTGGTTTTTGAACTATAAGAGCATCTCCAACGGCCTCCGGCAAAAAATACACCAAATCATCAATTTGCCGGGACTTTTACATCAAATTTTATCCGTCAACTCCAATTGTTCTACATCAAATAAGAATATTCTTAGAATATTTCATCCTAAAATTCAACTATATAATAAAATTCCACAAAGAGACGGAAAAAAAAATATAAAACTAATGAACAGTGATTTGATGGGGGTCTCGTTCTCCCAGCAAATTTGCTGGTAGATTCAGCCACTCCATCAAATTGCTGCTGAATTTGTTCGACCCTTGGAGCAAATTTTTACACCAAATTGCTGTTTTGGTGGTGAATTTTCCCTCCCTTGAAGATGCTCTAAATATGTTTACTTGATAAAATGTTTGTTTCCAACCTTTTCATGCTCTATCCCACCTAAAATTGAACTTTTTCTCGTATTAAAAAAAAAAAGAAAAAAAAAGGAAAGAATCAATGAAGCTTTTTTCTTAGTCATATATGCTGTTTCTTTTTTGCATTTTAATCGCTTTCACATAATAGAATATATATTATGCGATAATGGATATAAATAGAACAATATGATATTTATTAGTTGATGATACAATCTTTAAGCAACAAAATCAAATATATAATTATAAAATCTGAATAATGTGCAAAAGTTCCAAGGTTTGGTATGATTACTCCAATAATGCAAGAAATAGAAAAAGACAACCTCTTAATCTCTCTGAAGATCAATTCCGGATTAATGACAAACGAATTAAAAATGACTTTATTTCTCTGATTCCAAATGACCCAGGCAGTGACACCAACTATTGCTGACCACAAACGGGAGTTCAAAGACGATGGAGACGGACCGGCGTAAAGGATGCATAAATCACTAAAGGAGAATGCATTTAACCCAACTATCTTACACCAACTTAAAACATGCGACCAAATCAAAAATGAAACATCGCAAGCGAACAAAAGATGATTAACGCATTTCTTCAAACTTGTAGCACAACGGACAAAGAGAGTCATGAATATCAATACCGTGATAAATGAGATTCGGTTTTGTTGGAATTCTGTTGAGACTTGCCTTCCACATGAATAAATTAACTTTCGATGGTAGAAGTTTGTTCCACTTCGCAACCTTCTCCCGCTCCGAAAAAGTATTTTTAAAAAATTCCAACTCTAGCTTTTTCCTCAGAATGGCCACCGAAAAGATACCATTTGTACATAGACTCCACCGTAATTTATCGTTTTCACCTGTGAAGCCACAAACAGAATTGATTAAGTTCTCCAACTCCCTTACCTCCTCCTCCTCAAAGCCCCTCAACCTTCTTCTCCATGACCAAAAAAAATTACGTCTATTTCCCACCCAAGACACCACCCTTGCAACAGCCACACCCCTGCTCAAAGACAACCTAAAAAGTCTAGGAAAAGCAATTTTCAAAGGAACTGCTCCTACCCATTTATCATCCCAAAAACTCACCTTACTCCCATCCCCCACCACCCAAAATTTCGACCCCAACAAATTAACACCAACATTCTTAGAGTTTACAGCAGCACTTACAATACCTTTCCAAATCCCCCCACCCCCACTCCTAATTCCATCAACATCCCATGCACCCTCAACACCATAAATTGACACAATCACCTTTCTCCATAAAGCATTCGGTTCATAATGAAACCTCCACCACCATTTACCAAGAAGAGCCAAATTCTGTAACCTGAGACTACCCACCCCGATACCCCCAAAAGACTTTGGAGCTTGTAACTTTTTCCAAACAACCCAAGAGATTTTATTTAAAGAACCAACCCCCCCCAAAAAAAAGAAGACCTCACACTTTCCAATAATTTTAACACACATTCAGGAGGCTTGTAGACGGAGAAAAAGAAAAGCGGAAGAGCACTTAGAAGAGCTTTTATGAGAACCAGTCTACCACCCTCTGACAGAGAAGACCATTTCCATGTACTTAGCTTTTTCTTGCACTTCAGAATAATCTCATTCCACGGTTTCAATCTTTTCATATTCTGCCCCACCCACATACCCAAATATTTGAAAGGCGAGTCCCTTTCCCACAACAAAAATATCACCGCCTCCCCAATATCCACCTTCGAAACTTTTATTCCTGCTAACGAACTTTTTCCCATATTTATTTTCAAACCCGAAACTCTCTCAAAACATGCTAGGATCCTTTTGAGGTTTTTCAAGTTTTCCATGCTCCATTTACCCAAGAAGACCGTATCATCCGCATATTGAAGATGGGATAACGGAATTTGGTCATTTCCAATACAAACTCCTGTGAACTTATTTTTTGCAATTGCTTCCTTCATAAGAACATTGAGGCCTTCAGCTGCAATAAGAAAGAGGAAAGGCGATAATGGATCTCCCTGCCTAATACCTCTTTCCAAATTGAATTCCTTTGACGGACTACCCCCTACTAGAACCGAAGCCCTTGCCGAAGATATACATCCATGTATCCACTTTCTCCATTTTAAACCAAATCCCATATTCGACATCACGTTGTCTAGATAGGTCCAATTAACACAGTCAAAAGCTCTTTCAAAATCAACTTTAAATATAAAGCTGGCCATACCTTTCTTTTTTTAAAAATCCACCGCTTCGTTTAAGATGAGAACACCATCTAAAATTTGTCGGCCTTTTACAAAACCAGATTGACATTCACCAACGACCGATGAGATAACTACTTTCATCCTTTATGCTAAGATTTTTGCCACAATCTTGTAGAAACAACCGAGCAGACTGATAGGTCTATAGTCCTTTATCACAACAGGATTAGCAAATTTAGGAATCAAAGCAATAAACGAGGAGGTACACCCATTGTGGAATTTAGCCGATCCCTCAAATTCCATTACAGCTTCACAAAATTCAAGCTTCAAAATCTCCCAAAATCTTTTAATGAAATTAAAATTGAAGCCATCAGGACCAGGGGCCTTCGAACCCTCACATAACCAAACTGCCTTTTTAATCTCATCCTCGGAGATTTTTCTTTCGAGCCACACACATTGATCATGAGATAATTTTGCAAATAAGTTACTATTAAAAACAGGCCTAGAACGTACATTTTCTTTATATAGATCCTCAAAAGAATTTTGCACCGCACATTTTACTAGAGAAGGATCCTCCAACCAATTCCCATTGACCAATAAACCCGGCATAACATTTTTCCTAATCTTCCCTTTGACACATCTATGGAAGAATTTCGAATTTGTGTCACCTTCCTTCAACCAACTTATCTTTGATTTCTGTCGTAAGTTGTTTTCCAATAAGGTACCAAAATGAATAATTTTTTCTAAGGCTTCAGCTCTACATTTTTCCTCCTCCTCATTAAGGGTTTCTGACTCTGCTTTCAAATCCATTTCCCCTAAAAATTTCTCTTCTTGTTTAATTTGACGCGACAAATTCCCAAAGACTTCCTTACTCCAAATCTTCAAAACTTCTTTTAGTTGCTTGAACTTCATTTTTAATCTGATTCCTGGAGCATTAGATCTCACATCTTGATGCCAACAATTTCGCACCACCTCCTCCAACCCATCATTTTCCAACCAATGATCAAACACCCTAAATGGATAAGGGCCAAAATCCACATTTTTAATAGAAAGAAGCAGAGGACAATGATCAGAGAGCCTCCTGTCAAGGGCTTCTAAAGACACATCTTCCCAAATAGTTAGAAAACCTTCAGAAAGGCTATTGCTGTGACTTGGTTTGTTTGCGGAATGATTTAGTTTGAGGTTGCTTCTTTTATAGTGTTTGATTTGAAAATTGGTATCTTTTACCTAGAACTTTGGAATTTGTTTGTAATTTCTTAGCATCTTGCTGATTAATGAAAAGTTTCTTGGCTGTTCAAAAAAAAAAAAAATGCAAGAAATAGTGTGCATCCATATGAATGAAAGAAATAAAAAATAGGAATAATAATGGGGGAGTAGGAAGGAGGAGCTTAACAGGGAAGCTGCAAATATCACATGGCCAACCTCATTGTTTCTTTCTACCTGCATCCATCCCTTTTCTTCACCCACATGCCCTCCCATGTGAATATGCCTCATTTCCTTTTATTTTCTTAATTTATTGTTTTTAAAAAAAAAATTATAATTATTTTTGAAATGGAAACCTGCAGCTCTGTTCATGTTATGGAGAAATTTGATATTGGTATGGGCTCAGGGGAGTACCCGATAATATTTAGGGTTTATTGTCAAAAAAAAAAAAAGCAATTTGAACGTAGAAATATGTGAAGAGGATATTGAAATATTTTTCTGGGTAAAAAACATATCCATTGCAGCAAACAGTGGATTTGAGGTCAGTTTCACTGCTGCAATTAGTGGATTTGAGGTTATGAACGGTAGATTTGTCCTTATCAACCAATTTACATTTTCACTGTCCTGATTTCTATTTTCCCTCTGTTTTTTGTCCTTTTAATTTTAAACCACTCCCCCTAATATTTACTACTATTGTCCAGCCATATTATTGATTTTTTTAAAAATATTAATTGCAGGTTTGCTCTCGATGGTGAACTTCACTAACCAAACGGAAAAGTAATTTGGAATATTACTTTTGAGAGTGTAAAAAGATGATATCAAGGTATCAATTTCCATTACCAACATAATAACATTTATATTTATCTTAAATACAGTAATATTTTTTTTTTTAAAATCAGTAATATTATATCTCATAAATTTTTTAATCACATAGAAGTTTAGTATATGGGACTAAAATCCCGTATTGCTGCTTGTTGCTTTAGGCATTTGTGCTAGTATTATTACTATATATTAATAAGGTTTTATACAGTTTATATCAGATGCACCGGTGAGATGTATTAGTTTAGATAAACTACATTGCTAATAGCCTAATGTTTAGGCTATTGTTTTTTTTTTTCTTTGAGGAGGATATTGTTATTTTTATTTTATTTTTTGTATTCTTCACTATCCTAATATTGTTCTCTTTTTCCTATGCATGTAAGTCAGTTGATCAAATCGCGTTAATTTTGGTGTCTTCGTTTCATTGTATTTTTTCTATTTTTTTTCGTTATTTTATGTTATCGTCGCTAGAGCTATCACTCAGAGTTCAATCCTTAACAAACTGACATCAGATAATGATTGTCCGAGTTTGGGTAAATAGCCATATGACAATAACTAGTATAATTTTGACAAGTTCAACAGAAGTATTGGTGAAGACTTAGTTGTTATCTTGCTTTGGCAATGAGAAGAATTCAGTGACAGACGATTGTCAAGAGGCATGTTTATGTTAAGAAGATCAACATCAGAGACATTTATCCAATAGTAATGCTTGGATTTGTTTGGCTTTCAAAAGCTTGTGGAGAAGTGGAGCAAAATTCATATTTTTGGATGTGGCTTTTGTCCTAATTAATGTGTCGATTTGTATGTGGGACTAAAATCCCAATTTTCTTTTTCTTTTTTGGCTTTAGGCTTTTATGTGCCGGCCTGAATAAGTCTTATGCCTTTTGTATTAGATGCATCAATGAAATATATCATTTCAAATAAGCCCCATTACCCATAGTTCAATGTTTAGGCTATTATTATTTAGTGTTCACATTAGTTTTTGTGTTCTTTCTTTTTTTATTCTTCACTTGTTGATATTGTTTTCTTTTGTCGGTGGATATGAGTCGATTAAACAAACCAGGCAGTTTTCGATGTCTCGTCTCTAATTATATTTATTCTCTTTTCTCTTCTATTTTGTGTTATTGTCAATAAGTGCTATCTCTCGGAATTTGATCCCAACAAAATATCACATGCGTTTTATTCTAAACCCAATACAAATCAAATAACATTCTAACCGTGCATTATTCAAATGGAATATTCCGTGTTCAAAAAGACTGTATGTGTCACAATTTCATTAAAATATATGTGTCTCGTGCGATTGTTTATGACCCTCAATAAACGTAACATCATCAACACACAAATTTTAGAATAATAATTTGATCAAGTATGATTAAGCTTTATTATGACCAATAGAATTCTCACATAAAACGATGGACCGTAAGAATAAACTTTTCTGCTCTCTGAAAAAAAGCCATTGGTTAGGACAAGTATAAGTCGATGAAATTAAATTCAGCTCTACTACGGAAAGGAAAGTCCTTAATAAAAGTTTCAATTCCATCCGATCAAAATACGAAATGTGGTATAAGAAATGTCCCTTAATCCTTTTGAATATGGCATAATAATGTTAACTTTTAATAGATATGATTGACTTATTACTGGCTTTTTTAGAGTCTCAGTATAATTGACCTTCACATGCACCCACATTATTTTTTAACCAATAAACATGCATATATATCCCCAATCGTTTGCATTTCTTTTATTATTTTTATTATTATTATTATTATTATTATTATTATTATTATTATTTTCTTTTCTTTTTTTTGTTTGAGAAACAAACATTTCCATGCATGTGGGCGTACATATTTGGAGTGTATCCTTATGCATAGTAGATGAAATCATTTCGAGTTTTTTTTTGAAGATTGTTCCGGGTTTTCCGAATCTTGAGAGTATTATGCACAGTTCTTCTTGTTTCCGGAAGCTTGAGAGCGTTCTCCGCTATATTTCTTGTCGATTTTAGTCTCGTTTTGTGATGGCAAATCAATCAACGGCAAGCCAGAGGACTGATGGTGCGAGTCTTGAAGGTACTGGACTTGTGGAAAGTACCTCCAGTCAGTTTTACATTCATCCTAGTGAAAATCCTTCGATTCCCTTGGTTTCTCCACCTCTTGATGCTAGAAATTATCATTCCTGGGCTCGTTCTATGACTATGATGTTAGAAACTAAAAACAAATTAGGATTTATTGATGGAACGATCAACAAACCCGATATGAATGATGAGATGTATAGAATTTGGAGCCGTGTAATACCCACTTGGATCATCAAATGTTATTCCCGATATAGCTCAAAGTGTTATGTGGATTAGATCTTATGTGGTTAGAGCGGAAGACGATTTTCAAATGTGGATTATTTCGGGGTGTCGATTTGGTTGAGGAAGTAAATGCGATTAAACGAAGGTTCAATATAACATTTTTTTTTTAATTTTACTAATTAAACTAAAATCACGAAAAAGAAAATGAAAAGGCGGTGCTAGCTTTTTGTTGGTTGGTTTCCTTTAGCATATATGAAACACAAAAAGACATCCCTTTGTTTTAGATCGCACATTCTTTATTGTAGCAGCCATGGCCAAGATGCTTTTTTAGAGTCTCACTATAATTGACCTTCACATGCACCCACATTATTTTTTTACCAATAAACATGCATATATATATCCCCAATCGTTTGCATTTCTTTTATTATTTTTGTTGAGAAACAAACATTTCCATGCATGTGGGTGTACATATTTGGAGTGCATCATTATGCATAGTAGTTTTTGGGTAACCTTTATGAATAAGTTATCAAAACTATATGATTGTTATTTCCGATTGCGAATCTCGAAAATTTTATCAGTTGACGTAAAGGCGAAAAATATGAATCTAAAAATGACGATCCACCGCGGACACCGATGATACTAAGCAAATGAAAGTTACTTAGATGGATATAGACAAATATATACTCTAATTATACTGGCTTGGGGTTGACTGTTAAAAAGAAAAAATAATAATAACATTGTACTTGATGCTTCAAAGTTCAAACACATTCTCTCCATGTTCACCGGCAAAATTGCTATAAAATAAAATAAAAACAAAAAAAAAAAAAAAAAAAAACACACCAAGTTCACTGTCATTAATTGACAGCTATTACAGAACAGATCGCATGGGACTTCATTAATTAACTGATCCCAAGTAAAGTAATGCTTCATTAAATAATGAAACTTTGTGATGTGTTAAAATGTTACTTGATTAAAAATGTGCAAATGTGTGTAAGTGGTTTTCTTAACTACTATAATCACATTATACTTAGCTTGCCAACAAATTTGTAAAAGTGTTATATATATCAAGGAGCAGAGCCAGTAACGAGCCGAATATCTATTGTTTAAGCTTGAATTTATTTTGATCATGAGTTTGTTCGTGATGGTTTGTTTAATATACAAACAATAAATTATGTTTAAACTCAACTCATTTTAAAGATAAATTGTTTCGAGTTTCGTGTTCGTCAATGTATAAGAAATTAAGTCCAAGAGTAAAAATTAAAAATTATAAAACAAATATCAAGCATCATGGTCCTAAATGTATTAGAAAAAACTATTACTCTACAGTGTCTATTAGATGAATATATGATTTATCATATAATGAGTTTAAGTTGTATATTGATTTATTTACATAAACGGTTTCACGAACGTAATCGACCGTTCGCGAGCCAAGCTCGTGGTTTGTTGTTTCGAAAACAAGCTTATAATTATATTTAAACTTGGTTTGTTAAGTTAAACAAACGTACAATCATAAACATTAACGACTCAAACACAAGTTTGTTACGATCAACTTTATTCGTTTAACAGCCCAATCAAATAGACATCCCGCATAGTACAATACTTATACCATAAAATTTTATATTATATAGTCATTCTACAGGTTCTGCACTATTGACACTATGAGTTATAACTATGTGTCCGGCCTCTAGAGGCATCATAATTCGTTGTTACAGATCATGAATGTTATAATGACAATATAACCTTGAGCTATAGTATGTAGGTTTGATTATGTAGAATAACTTACACCGAATCAAATCTCACTCGATTTATATCGTTCATCAATCACGCAGGGACGGGCAGTGGGGCCAACCCTTTATAATTTTTTATTTTTTCTCAGTGTAACTTTATAATTAATTATATCTATATTATATCCATTCTACATTATTACCACAGTGAGCTATAATACTAATTTATTTTCTTCCTTGTACTAGAGACTTTCTTAAACTCCTACTATTTCTTGTCTGTGACCCCATTCCAGTTCGTACTCTGAAAAAAAAATGCAGCAAAAGATTATGAAACTTTAGGAAGATATTCTGCTAAAGAAGAAGAAAAATATGAAATTCCAAATCACATTCTTCTTCGTCTTCTTCTTTTACTACCAATTTCACAATGCTTTTTGCTCTCCAGAAGCTGAAGCTGAAGCATTTGCTTTACTGTCAATAAAATCAAGCCTAATTGACCCATTGGGTCATCTTCAAGATTGGAAATTACCTGATAAAGTAGCTGCAACGAACAGTTCGGTTCATTGTGGTTGGACTGGAGTTCATTGCAACCCCATTAATGGTGTTGTTGAAAGACTCGATCTTTCTCGCATGAATCTCACCGGCAGCATTTCTATTGATATCAAGCTATTACAAGGGCTGCAGTTTTTCAATGTCTGCTGCAATGGGTTTGCGTCGCCATTGCCGAAATCTTTATCCAATCTCACTGCATTAAAGAGCATGGATTTGAGCTCCAACAGCTTTGTGGGTGGCTTCCCTTATGGAATTGGAAATGTGGGTGGACTAATAACATTGAATGTTTCTGGAAATAACTTCTCGGGTTATCTTCCTGAAGATCTTGGAAATGCTACATTTCTTGAAATTCTTGATCTTAGGGGGAATTTCTTTGAGGGTTCAATTCCAAAGTTTTACAAGAACTTGGTGAAGCTCAAGTTCCTTGGTCTTTCGGGGAATAATCTTACAGGGCAATTACCATCTGAGCTCGGAGAGCTTACATCTTTAGAGACAATGATTATTGGATACAATGTATTCTCCGGCGGAATTCCGGTGGAGTTTGGAAACTTGACTAATCTCAAGTACCTTGATCTAGCATTTAGTAATCTTGGTGGTTCAATTCCTGCTGAGCTAGGATTTCTCCAAAAGGCGGAGACATTTCTCTTGTACAACAACAATTTTGAAGGAATGATTCCTCCATTTGGAAACATGACTTCATTATTGGTGTTAGATTTGTCTGAAAACATGTTATCTGGAGAAATCCCAGTTGAGATAGCCAATTTAAAGAACTTGCAGCTCTTGAATTTGATGGGCAATCAATTGTCAGGTTCAATCCCACCAGGGATTGCAATGTTGACTAAACTGGAGGTGTTGGAACTCTGGAACAACACTTTATCAGGGCCTCTTCCAAGTGATCTTGGCCGTAATTCGCCGCTCCAATGGCTTGATATTTCATCAAATTCAATCAATGGATCAATCCCAAATGGATTATGCAATCAAGGCAACCTTACTAAACTCATTTTATTCAACAATGGACTCACAGGTCCAATTCCAGTAAATTTATCTTCATGTGCATCGCTTGTTCGCGTAAGAATGCAAAACAATCTTCTTTCTGGGTCAATCCCTCTTGGCTTTGGGAGACTTGGGAAGCTTCAAAGATTAGAACTTGCAAACAATACTCTTACAGGACAAATACCAAATGACCTTGCCTTTTCCACATCTCTTTCTTTCATTGATTTCTCAGAAAACCGCCTTCAATCGTCTCTTCCATCTTCAATCCTTTCTATTCCTAGTCTTCAGAACTTGATCGTAGCGAATAATAACTTAATAGGTGAAATCCCAGATCAGTTTCAAGATTGCCCTTCACTTTCAGTACTAGATTTGTCCTCAAATCATTTCACTGGAATCATTCCAGTAAGTATTGCCTCTTGTGATAAATTGGTTACCTTAAACCTTAAAAGCAACCAATTAACAGGGCCAATACCAAAAGAGATAGCCATGATGCCAACTTTGTCCGTAGTTGATCTATCCAACAATTCTTTAACAGGTGGCATACCTGAAAATTTTGGGAATTCACCCGCCCTTGAAATGTTGAATGTTTCATATAACAATCTAGAAGGTCCTGTTCCCTCAAATGGTATGCTTAGAACAATCAATCCAAGCGATCTAACCGGAAATGCAGGACTTTGTGGCGGTGTGCTTCCTCCATGTTACCGGAATTCTGCATACACGTCAAAGCAAAAAAGCTCCCATATCAAACATATTATCGGTATTTGGCTACTTGGAACTTCAACTCTTCTAGCTCTTGTATTAGCTGGTTTAGGGACAAGGTTTCTGTACAAAAAGTGGTATAACAATGGAAGTTGTTTTGACGAGAGATTCGAAGTTAGCAGCAGTGATTGGCCATGGAGACTAATGGCATTCCAGAGGCTTAGTTTCAATAGTAGTGACATTCTAGCTTGCCTCAAGGAATCGAATGTAATCGGAATGGGAGCCACAGGGGTGGTTTACAAGGCGGAAACACAGCAGCTAAACAGCGTCGTTGCTGTCAAGAAACTATGGAGATCAGGGATTGATGTTGAGAAAGGTGGTAGTGATGATCTTGTTGGGGAGGTTAATGTTCTGGGAAAATTACGGCACAGAAACATTTTAAGATTGATGGGTTTTCTTCACAATGATAGTGAGTCAATGATAATATATGAGTATATGGAAAATGGAAGCCTTGGAGAAGCTTTACATGGAAAACAGGGAGGGAGGTTGCTTGTTGATTGGGTGTCTCGTTACAATGTCGCCTTAGGTGTGGCACACGGGCTTGCTTACCTACACCACGACTGCCACCCTTCAATTATCCACCGCGATATCAAATCAAACAACATATTGCTTGATGCTAACCTTGAAGCTAAGGTTGCTGATTTTGGGTTGGCAAGAATGATGGCAACAAAGAACGAAACGGTTTCAATGGTTGCTGGATCTTATGGTTACATTGCCCCTGGTGAGTCACTTCTTTCATTTATTCACCATGGATGTGTACTAACCTGTTTTAGACCTTATATAATCAAATTATATCATGCATCGTATACATAATCTAGCTGTTTATCTTGATTTTTGCAGAGTATGGATACACATTGAAAGTAGATGAAAAGAGTGATATCTACAGCTATGGGGTGGTTCTCATGGAACTTCTAACAGGCAAAAAGCCATTAGATTCCGAATTCAATGAAACAGATGATATAGTCGAGTGGATACGAACAAAAATCAGAAACAATAAGCCACTAGAAGAAGCATTAGACCCAACAGTAGGAATTACAAAACATGTTCAAGAAGAAATGCTTCTGGTTTTAAGGATAGCAATTCTCTGTACAACAAAGCTCCCTAAAGACAGACCTTCAATGAGAGATGTCATAACAATGCTCGGGGAAGCGAAGCCACGTAGGAAAAGTAGCTGCAACCAAAGCAACAGCAATGCTACTAACAAAAACAACCCTGTATTTAGTACATCCCCTGTAAATCTTGTGTAACTGTGCGACTCTTGAGGCCCTTTCGTATTTGTTGCTCCTATTTGTATTTAGAGCTGCTTGTTCTTTTCTTTTTGTCAAAGTAAAGTGTATTTAGAAAGGTAGAAATGCATGTTTTTATGCAGTAATTCTGTGTATCGACTGAGAAAGGATCTATTGCATAAATTTCTGGTTACATCAAAGATTTCAAGAAAATAACATTCAAGTCATCATTTCAATTCCAAAAGAGGATAAAAGTAGTAGCATGTAGTTATTAGAGTTTGAAGAACATGCCGTAAATTCAGGGAGACTACTACATTCAAAAACAACAATCTGATAGCGACACAGAAAACTGGTATAGAAAGTGCACAGAATACACACAAAGTAACCCTACTTTATGCAATGTAAGATCACTTTACGTGTATTATGTGCACTTTTTTGTGACGCTATCTTCTCTGCATTCGAAAAGTGATCGTAACTGCACTTTTTTGTGACGCTATCTTCTCTGCATTCGAAAAGTGATCGTAACTATCACCAAACGTAGTATATAAGTAGTCAAGAACGCAGCTAAACACAGAATAATGTGATCATAACTTTGAAGGATCACCAACCAAAAACACATGTAAACTTCAATATCTGTAACCTCGGTTGTCAGACAAGACATACAAACTCACTCATAGACACAGGTGAGCTGATACTCAATAATTTGAAGAGACACACAACAATCAGTAACCTTTACTTCTCATAAAGCAAGGAGACATAAAAGTGCTTGGCAGAGTGGAAAACTCAAAACTCTTATCCAAGAGACTCCAATACTTACAGCATCAGAAGGCAACTTCCGACAAGTGGTGCCTCTTGAAATGACATGAAAATAACCAAAGCATCCTATACTCTGAGATAATATGCCTCTTCCTAAGAGGGCTTAAATGCTTGTGAATATGCATAGCAGGGATCACACAAAATAAAAATTATAAAAAATTATAAAAAAAAATGAGACCACAAAGTTCAATGCCTTGTAACCATCCATAATCCCGTCACATACTCCAAGATGCTGTCTATATAGGCTTTATTCTTCCTCCTTCATTCCTTGGTGGAGATATTGGAGCTGCATAATTGAATGAACCGTGATTAGCAAGTTTCAAATAAGACATATGTTTTAGCATGTATCAGAAAAGTTGCATACCTAGTCCATTGGCGTCAGATGTCCTCATAATCTTAAGTCTCTTCACAGATAAGATAAACATCCTGGTGCAAACAGCACATAAAAATGGGATTAACAAACAAACTGCATTGTTTTGGCAAGGTTTTGAACAGCACAGAAAAGTGGACACATAAATCAATTTGTGACTAAAGATTATTGGTATATGCAATCTTTGTTCTACACATACCACCAATTGAATAGACAACTGAAAACATACCCATACACACACACTTTAGTCCATAACTGATCTGAAATATTCAAGTATAAGTTGCCAAAATGTATTGAACACAAGTGAAGCAAGAATATAGTAAAGGGCTGTGTAATGCAAGCACTTGAGGTATAAAATTGGAGGAATATGCGTACTCCCAAGGAACATCTCCAACAAGCATCCAGTCTCCCTCTTTGTCTTCATAAGTTAGAACAAATTCAGATAAGCCATCCAGCAACCTCAAGGATCCTGCTGACTCTGTCACTACACCTTGTTCTTCTGAAAATTATGCCAACCACCAAAAAATGTGTCAACATAGAAGCCATGTCAAAACAAAATGAATCACGAAAGTTTGATGAGCTTAATCATAAAGACCAAGAATCCTATTCCACATGTAGCCAAGCTTGAAACCTTAAGTAACTATTCCCACATGGCTCCTTGGGTTTTGACAGAGTATTCATATTTCTCCAACTCAAAAGATTATTATATGCTTTTGTTTGACTTTGCCTGCCTTGTGTGTACCTACTATCAATACATTCCTTTGTGCAAGTCAAGATTTTTGTTTTAGTTCCACAAAGGGAAAGCTGAAATATTTCAATATCTTAATTTTCCTTATGACTATATCTTTATTATCCCTTGCCCGCAAGCTTAATACTTCCGTGAGATGGTTATTTAATATGGTATCAACACAAGAGGTTATGGAATCAGTACTCTATGCTAACATTGTTATACTATTTATGTTATCCACATGATGAGCCTCTTTCTTTTAGTTGGCTCAAAGCCGTCTTGCCTCCCTATCAACTTAAACCTTCTAGTGAGAAGGGTGTAATTTATCATGGTATTAAAGCATTGGATCAAGCAAACAAACCTCGTTATATATAGAAAAGGTTTATAATTACTCTACTAATAATGTATGTCTACAGCTAGCGCTTCTTGTCTACATGTTTGGCAAGCCCAAATTACGATTCTCCAAAGCTGTTAGAGAAGTAATTTTTTAAATGATCAAGTATATTTCTCACCCTACTTTGCCAATGACAAATTTTACAATACAACCGTTGAATGAAGGTTGTACTAAGTGGCATACATTACAACCTTTCATTTCTAACCTCTCACACACGATAAAAGTGTATTGTGTGAAAAAGAGTAAAAATGAAAGGCTCATATGTATGCCACTTGGTACAACCGTTGCACCATAAAATCTCTCACAAGCCACTAATCAATTAACTAAGATGTAAATTTAAGCAATTACTAAAGTACAATTCTCTTTTGGTAACATCTAGTAAGCATTTCAGGAATTTTTTTAACATGTTAGTTAGACTCTAATGTGGTTATATTTGTCAAGAAGTACAGTTCACAGTAACTTAGTGCATTTCCTGTTTTGTGTTCTACATTTATAGATTCAGTAGAAGTTAAACCACACGCCCACCACACGGCCCTCCAGCTTATTGTTCCTTTAATATTTACTTATTACTAACTAAAGAAGCAAAATAAATGCAATACACTGCCAGATGTACTCACGTCTGGAAGCGGTACAGGAGCTGGGTCGGCAGAACATATCATCCAAAGTCTGAGCTAATGTCTTGTAGCAAGAATGCGCACTCAGATCTACCTTTCTCCCAATGGGAATTCCATCCATATTCACCTTGACAAATAGGGACTTTTTGAGATCTTTTTCCAAGTCATTGTTATTCCTGCCATCAGTCTTTTCCTGTACCACACTTTTGGTTTTGCTCTTTGCAGTTGTAAGACTACCATCCTCGGCCATCGGAGACTTCCCCTGATTCACCATGCTGTTCATTCTGTGTGTTCTCACAGGTGGCCATCCCACAATCTGACTCCTGTGAAGAAAGAAGAAAGAGAAGAACAGTCAGAAATGTTGCAATTAGTAGCTAAAGAGAAGGTGTTTGTTAACATCCAGCATCTGGGAGAAAAGATCATACAAGTCCCAGAACCAGTTTTTACATATAATCAACACATGCATACAATTTTCATATCCGACAGACAAACTAAAATGAGATAAAGAGAACACAAAGCGGCGGGATATCAAAATGAGGCATTCCCAACCACAAACCCTTACCTCTAGCATAGATATAGATATATAAGCCTTAAACTACAGTTCCTGCAACCCAGAGAGTGTAACAAATGCAATCTAGAACCTTATCTATGAAGCTAGGTATTTGTTCCAGGAACATGATACCTTCCCCCAACATGTGACCTACTAACAAGGTCCAAGGTGCAACTAAAGCATCCGGCACTGTCCAAAAAATGCAGCGCAAAATCGCTTTGAGACTGATACAAGATCATTACCAAAATTTCTACACTAGGGTAAATAAGAAAGGAATACTAAAAAAAAAACAATAAAATCAACAGATTCTCAATTTCATTGGATTGCACTATATGTCAAAGTGTCATGTTACAACGCATCGTAAATCATTTGAATGTAATATCCTGTTTGGCCCCAGACTTGGCACTGTTCATCTAGTCCAAAGAACAAAAAGAAAAACAGGGACGCGTGGTCATATTGTGAATACATGAAAGAACCTGGACCTTTTGTCGAACAGGGAAATTGGACAGAATAATAGTAAATTTTAAAGTTAGTATCCTCTCAAAAGAATAAAAATTCTAGTTTTGACCCTTTTTTGTTTTCGATATAATCTAATTGAATCAGGTAATTCTGTACAACAAAATAACTCCAAGAACACGTATGGGGAAAACTTTCATTCAGCGTTGTCCTTTTCATATTGCATAACTAGATTAACGCACACGAATAAAGTTCATCAAAGTCAAAAGGTAACACAAAAATAAAGGATCAAAGTGCATCACATATCAGGTATCGAGTTCTTAGAGAATCAAGAATCCCACTAACACTGGCGGGAAAAAAATAACAACTTTTTCAAAAGCAGCAAACTTGCCAAGAAAATAAAAACAGGGAAAGAGAAAGTGTTGGAAATAAAATACGGAGAACCACAAAATTAAAAGGGTTAACTACAAAATTAGGGCATAACTGACTACCTAACGCCGGAATAAGGTGGAGAAAATGATTCAGCGCTTCTTTTTGTGCCGCAGGATGCATTACTATTAACTTTGGTAATAGAAGATGAAGATGAAGCTTTGGAAACTGTAGAAGGGAAATCTCGAGCGGTCCAGATTCTAGTATGTTGACCACCCCGAAGAGCGGACTTGGACTTAGCTGGTGACGGAGCTCCACCGCAGCCGAGAGAAAGCCCAAGACCCAATTCAAGCTCATGGTCAGGGTCATTTAGAGCTGAAGAAGATGAAACCTCGGAAGACAATACCAAATTGTCCTCTTTTGATACAGTTGAAACCGACCCATTACTTGAACCACCTGAAAAGACTACTCCACCTCCACCGCCATCGATTGGACCGTCCATTTACACGATTTTGATGCTCTTTCTTGCAATCAACAATGTGAACTCGTGATATTTTATTTTTTTTTCTTTGCTTTCTGAGAGAGTTGGGAAAGGAAAGTTGGAAGAAGGAGTTGGTTGTGGGAAACGGGAAAGGTGGAAGAGCTGAAGAAGTGGGTGAGAGGGGGTAAAGTAGGAATTTCAAGACGAGAGAGAAGGTGTTGATGGAGAAAGTGGGGACCTGTCTGTCGGCTTTGTGCGCCTCAACATCATAGGTGTTATCCTACTAGTACTAATTACTACAACCAATTTCAAATTAATTTTGGTTTACCATTTGATACTGTTGAAAACATTACTACTACTACTTAACTTAAAGTTTATTAAAATCATCATATTATGACATTGATTTAATATTTTGAAATTCAATCAACATGCGATTGGGCTATGGCTTTCTCACTTACCGACTCATGGGATCGGGGGTGATAGGACCCTTAATGATAGGGTTTACCATTTTTTTTATTAAAATCATCATATTATGACATTGATTTAATATTTTGAAATTCAATCAACATGCGATTGGGTGGTTTTTCGTGATCATGATAGTTGTATTCTACATAATCTTTCTAAGTATATATTGTGTGTTTCTCATAGATTAATACCCTATAGATGTTTGTTATTCATCATAGACCTGCTTGTTCGTTATAGCTTGGAATTTTTTAGGTATTATAATGGAAGCGACACTCTCTTATGTATTCAACGGCTTAATAACCCTATAGATGATTTTATCTTCCATAAAATGTTTGGCTTTGATGTCTCGACTTATTTTCTACTCTCTTTCGTTGGGCGACCCGAGAATATCCCGATGCGTTTATTGGCTCCGACCGGGTTTGTCATCATTATGTGTGCGTGTTTGGGGGGAAATTCTTCTATGAAAAGGATGTTTGAGGAGTGGCACATGTGGATGATTTTGGACCGCACAGTTTCAATTCAAATTCAAACTGTGTGGTCCAGAATCATCCACGTGTGTTTACGGTGCAAATAGAGTTACTAGGGAAGAATTACCCGTGTTTGGGGTGTTCATCCCCGGTATGCGTTTTGGATGCTTGTAATACGGATTTGATACAAAGAAGTTCTATGATCCCAAAAAAATGCTTAATACCTACTACTACATCCGTCTCCCAAAATACAAATCCGTTTGGTTTTTTTCACACAGGTTAAGAAAATTTGTTAAAATAATTATCTGTCGTTAATTTTGATAAAAAAAATTCAAAAAAATTACCTGCAAAGTAATGAAAATTTAGTGGGTATATAATAAATAAGGGTTAAAATGAAACAAATGTTACAAATTCTTCATTGGTTTTCTAAATAAATTTATATTGTGGAACAAAACCAAAAAATGAACTTAGGGTGCATTTGGATTGCTGAAATGTAACGGAATGAAATTAAACTGATGGAATGGAATGAAACCGTATTAGATGTGGCAAGTAACATGGTGGGTGATGAGTGTGCATGATAACGAGTGTAGCAAGCGGTGGTGCTTGGCGGAGGATGATGTGAGGTGTGCGATAATAGTGGTGGTGGTGGTTGTGGTGTGCGATAGTGGTGGTTGAGGTGGCGGTGATGGTGGTGGTAGTGGTGTGCGATACCATTGGTTGTTATGGCGGCGGCGGCGGTGGTGGTGGTGGGTTGTGATGGTTCTGGGTTGGGTTATGATGGGGGATGGTGACGAGTTGTGCTGAGGGTGGTTACAGGGTAGGCGGCGGTGGTGGAGGGTGGTGGTGCGGTGGAGGGTGGTGGTGGTGGATTGCGGTGGGTTGGGCAAGCGCCACGGAGGTTGCGAGCGGACGGGAGGTGGGCGGTGCCACGGGAGGTTATGTTTACGTTTCATTCCATCAAACCATTTCATCCATTTTTTGATGGAATGAAAATGGTAAAAAAAAACATTTCAATGGAATGAAAACTCATTCCATTATCTCGCAACCAAACACGCCAAAATAATGAAATGGAATGAAAAAAACATTTCATTCTATTACATTCAAGCAATCCAAACATACCCTTATATTTTAAGACGGAAGTAGTACATATAAATAACGTGAAGTAAAATAAAAAATCCTGCTTTGAAAAAATTTTCTTATTTATATTAGTAAACATAAATTTTTTGACAATTGTTCTAGTTGAATAGTGATGTGGTGGACAAAAAAAAATAGTAATGAAATGGGTACATATTAGAACATGTACATATTAGAACATATATACTCATGATGATGTCAATCCGCCGATTGTAATTATAAATGTGCATTTATGTGGCACTAAAAACTTGTAGTAATTCACACGATTACTATATATACACATAACCTTTTATTTTGTGAGACATGCATATGAATTTTAAATAATTCTAAAGCAATAGCATTGCTAGTTAGCATTCAGCTAGTTAAATGACTGCTGTTATCTTTCTGGAGATAATTTTGACTACTGTTATGGTTATGTCAATAAGACAGCCTACATACCTAGTATGTCAGGGATCAACCCAATAATATAGTTATAATAATTGTGAAAATGATAACTCTATTATAGATGTCTCACGTGAGGGGAGTTCATGCAGAACCTCTTGACTGTATGGCATTTGATTAAGGGTCGATGTGAAGCTAATCGTGGGGCAATCATGACTCGATCAATTGGGCTAAAGTCGTGGGATATGATCAAACATGGATTATGAAAGTTAATGAGGATCAATCGTGGATCATGCCCATTAATGAGACATAACAGGCTTTGGAGGTCGAAAACAATCTGTTATGCGATGGAGCGAGCATTGGCCGAGTCGGCTGATTAATGATGAGATGAGGTCGATTGAACTATGAGAGTGACCTGACTGAGGCCGGCTTACTATAAAATAAACATCTTTGAGCTGAAGGCCCAAATGTGGGCTTAAGATGAACTGATCCACCGACCATTTTGATCTTCTGAGGCCTAATATGAACGATATTTATAATCTTCGGATCATCCCATGTTAATGGCAATATGAATTTGCTGATAAAAATGACTAACAATTTAGGGATGTGATAAAGGATAATAATAAATGTTATTCAACCTCCTGTTATAGATCAAAGTTCAAATCTATATCACTTCTATAGATAAATAATAATTTAATTCGAAAGATTATGATATTTGAATATGGTGGTAAGAATGTGGTGGCTAAAGGGTGTAGCTGGGTGGAGGTGATGGGATGACACAAGTAAGAATGAGATGGTAGGATGAGTAAGGGTAAGTTGGTGATATGGGTCGGGTGGTAAGGGTAAAGGGAGTTGAGGGTAGGATGGATGGGTAAGGGTAAGTTGGGATAATGCGGAGTGATAGGATGGAGTGGGTAGGTAATGTGGTGGGATTGGCCGGTTGGGTGGTGCTGATCGCGACCACGAGTATTATCAATTTTTAGTAAATCTCATTTCATACATTTTGATAAATAAAGAAAAATGACTAAATTATTAATTGCATTGTAATTAAATTTTACTACAACCCATTACACTACAACTATACACAAACAATGTAATATACTTCCATTTGTACTAGCCGTATGAGATGGAAACTAAACCCCCTCAATGCAATCTCCATCACATTCCCACCTCATTCTTCCTTCTCCACGACGGTTTCTACCTCTCTTTCCTTCCTGAAACATTCACCTCTTCTCGTTCCTTTTCTTGGATTTGGGTCATTCGCGACTCAAATCAATTAGAGGATATAATCATAAAATGGTTGGCAATAAATCTCATGAATGAGATGATGCAGATTCAAACATTTTTATTGAATCTTGGAAGTTTTCTTAGAATTTTCAAGCAATCTCTTGGACATTACAAATTATTCTCGAAATCATTAATACATGAGTGATGTTGCGTGGAACACCAGATTTGCGGTAACAGTGTTTATCTTGAGGATATAAGGCTGATATGAATGATTTCTCCGGTGTGGTTAGGGTGGCGAGTAAGAACAAGTTTATAAGATGAACAAGTTAATCAGTCGACAAGTTGGCAGAGTTTCTGCTTGTATTAGATTTATCTCTTAAAGCTTGAGTCAGAATCCCCCTATTACAATGTGATCCCATATATATATAGGCTAAAAAGTAAGTCGGTTTACTGTTCATCGACAAGACAACCGAGAGTATATAGCTAAGTTAAGCATGCATGCAATACAAGTGTCCTAGCCACCAGAAAGTGTTGCCCGGATTGGCCACCGGATAAGCATGGCGAGCAGCGAGTAGCGAGAAGTATGGTCGAGCAGCGGACTCGTTTGTGCCTTAAGTATATAGGTAGGAATCACATGGAGAGAATGGGTCCGGCTTACTGTTGGCGGACATGATCCGGCTTACTGTTGGCGGATAGCCCCGGTTTGTAGCTAGCGGCTAGAAGAAGCTTGGTGGCAGCGGCCAGCGGAGGTAGAAGCCCATTATCTGTGTTGATGGGCCAAGATTGTAGGCCCAATATGGATGAACAGGGCCCCATTCCAATCCGGGTATATCAATGCCCCCCTACTCTGTGCCTAGCGTGTCCGCCAAGGCGGAGAGTAGAACTTGAAGAAGAACTTTAGGTGAAGCTCCTTTGTAGTCGCTCGTGATAGAGGCTTGCCGATATTGCTCTATCGGGCTTGAACCAGTGTTGGTGAAAACCACTAGCTATGTGCTGTGCATTTGTAGCGAACAGGCTTGATCGCCGATAATGTTCTATCGGGCTTGAATCAGTGTTAGTATCGCGTAGCGAATTACCGATTATATGCCGCGTATTGCAGCGGACAGGCTTGATCGCCGACAACGCTCTGTCGGACTTACTTAAATGATAACGCTCTATCAAAGGTGTTTTGTTGTGTAAGCCAAAGCGGGCATTGATTGATGCTAGCTGCTTGAAATAATGTTGGGAGATAGTAATACGTTGAAGTCGCTTATTCCGCGGAGAAGTGATGATCGTCAGAAGAGATTTGAATGGTTGGAAAGTGTAAACGGATGTATCGGTACACGAAATGTCACATCAGTCACGTGCTCTGACACGGCGGTTGGAACTGAACCGTCCTTTGCTCTGATTGGTGGAGAAAAATCGGTAACCGTTCCTGTCATCATTACATTTGAATTTTGAATCCCAAGCGTCGTTCCCCCTCAATTCTCCCTCTATAAATAGAGGAGTCACCCCCAACACTTACGCTTTTCTCCTCTTTCACTTCTAATAAATCCCTCCGGCGATAAAGCAAGGAAATTCCGGCGATTGTAAGCAGATTCCGACGATTGCAAGCAGATTCCGGCGAGTGCTCTTTTCAGTCGAAGCTCAACACTTTATCACCTTCATTATCAATCAGGTGCGAAATTTCACTCTTTTATTGTTTGTCGATTCGATTATGCTTTTTATTTCTCCCATTCTTCTTACAAAATTCATGAATGCTGTGATTCTTGCCTCTGCAATTTTACCTCTTTCTGATGAATGCCATGAGCCCAAACCGTTTATGTTTTTCTGCAATTTATGGCTCTTTCTCTCAGAAGAACCATCGTATGTGCATGCTTTGATTATGGTTTCTTGCTATTTGTTCAAGTATTTGTGTCTATGCTTTTGAATATGCATTTTAGGGTTTATCTGGTTTTGAATTTAGGGTATTTCGAGAACTTGGGGGTTTTCTCGCGGATGTTTGGGGTTTTTTGGGAATTTTGTATCTGTTTAAGGAAGATGGAAGGGCGAGGTGTCGGGGTGTGATTGCTCTCACCTCGACCCGATTTCCATGTCTGGGTGATAAACTGATCCACCTTGCCCTTTTTCTTTCCGTAATGTCATCGAGCACACACAATCGGACGAAGAGGCTAGGGCCGCGGCGGGTTATGGGTCGAGAGGAGGTGAGCATGGAGGAAGCTAGCTCAGCGGTGACGAGGAGGAGATGGAAGAAAATCCAAACCCCGGATCCATTAACATAGAATCGACCCGCAGGTCGCAGCTTATTGGTGAAGGCGCTCGCGGAGGGCGAGGTCGAAGATGACGACCAAACGGTACTAAGCAATCTCCTCACCAGGATGGAGAGAGTTTTAAAACCTGGAGCCGCTAAAAGTAGCGGCAAGATCAAGGAAGCCGTGGAAACCGTTGTGGTATCGGAGAAGCCCAAAAAGTCTCCAAAGATTGTTGTACGGAAGAAAACCGCCGCTGAGGAGCCCGCAAAAAAGAAGAGGGCGCCCAAAAGAAGGTCCGCTGCGGTCGAAAATGAGCTCGCAGAGCAAAAACGGGCGGATAGTGAACTTGTAGCCCGATGGAGGGAGTTTAAGGATCGAGAAGATTATACTTCGGCGTTGGCAGCGTACGATATTTCGGCGGACTATCGTTTTGTTAGTATGGGCGCGACCAACATGCCATGGACCTGTGGCCGAGACCAGCAAGACTATCTGTGGTTGCATTATGATCATCTAGCAGCCGGACTCAGACCTCCCTTTGACCCATTTTTTGTTACTTTTATGGAAGAGTCAAGGTGATGCCTTGCGACCCGAGTTTGGGAGTTGTTCGCGTGGTCATGTCCTTTATCATAATCGCAGGTTGAGCGGGCGCGAACCGTCGATGCCGGTGCTCTTATATTTTTATAGTTTCTCCCGGAAGGGCGGCGCCGGCCAAATCCAACCGCGTAGTCGATCGAGTCATGGTAGACCCCGCTTGTTATTTGATCTTCCCGACAAGGTGGCGGATTGGGACAAAAGATGTATGAAGGTAGAGTCCCGGGTAGGCTGGCCGTTTGAGAAGCTAGCGGAGAATTCGGTCAAGACCGATCACTTAAATAAGATAAAAACCCAATTTGACGATGATGAGTTTATCTCCGAGCTGAAAGACGACCTGGGCTATACCCGTAAAAATGAACCTCAGGCTAGGGCATTTAACTGGAGGTTGTTGTTTGACGTCGCTCAGCCCTATCTTATACAAGCCGGACTTCCTGGAGCCGGTGTCGGCGAACCTTTAGTTGTAGTCGACTTGTTGCCGACCCATCCTGATTGGTACGGCGAGTGTCACCATGGGAGGTTCATGCCTTCTCAGTGCGAAATCTGCGGCGGTTATCCTAATATGCGAGCACCGAGTAGGATTTTTACTTGCATTCTTCTTGCTTCTTTTCATATGTTCTGGTCGCTAATATATATTTGTTCCCCGCAGGTACCATGGATAGATTAGTTCGTCGCAGCCAATTGTCAAAGCAAAAGACCGTCGGCGAGGTGAAAAGGGCCGCTGAACTAAAAGGGATTAAGACAGCCCTTCCCATGGTCGATTTGCAGACGTCGGCGGCCGGAGCCTCTGGAGCTAAGGTCACAAAATCATCCCAGCCGCCAGTAATAGAGAAAACCGCGGTGGGCAAGACTATGAAGCAGACCACTCTTACAAAGCCGCCTGCTGGTGATAAGAAGAAGAGGGCTGCTGTTGAAGAGATTGAGCTCGCGGGAGATGAAAGCGGCTTGCAGGAGGTCCCTCCCCTTAAAAGATCCAGAACTGATAAGGGTAAGGAAAAAGCTGTAGATCAAGGCAAACCTGTGGCCGATGAGGTTGTGTCTATGGCCACGAAGACAATGGTGCCCTTTGCTGGAGTTCCTATTGGGCCTAGAGGTTGTCCCGCCGCCTGGTTGGATAAAGAGTTTATGCGGCAACAACCTCTCGACCTGCCCAAGGCACGCACAATTGCAAGGGGTATCGCTGATGTCAGAAAAGAGCGCCGATGTCAGAAAAGAGCTAGCTGAAACCCAGAAAGCTCTTGGTGCCGCAAATGCAGTGTCCGCTGGTCTTCGTGGGCGGTTAAGTGCGGCTGAGGCGGAGAACGAGAACCGAGAGCACGCCTTGCGAGGCAAATAAGGTTAACTCGATCTTGTGGAGCGAGTAAATCCGTTGATCGCACTATGGAAGAGATGAAGCCGAAAGTAACCGAGGCTCAAGCTCATTGGGAGGCCGAGCAAAAAGCGTGTGCGGATCTGCAGAAACAACTGAAGGATCTAGGCTCGAGTGTTGAAGGTCAGCTCAAGACCGTCGCTGATGACGGCTTTATGATGGGATATGACCAAGGGTTTTATCACATCGCGAGGTGCGTCCTGGCTCATGAAAATGGTACCCCTGACCTTGATGTTTTAGAGGAATGGATTCTCACCCATCCCTTCTCTGATTATCTAAGAGAATTTCATGACCGCATACCCTTCTCTGATGTTGAGCTTCAGCGCTATGTCCCAGAGTGTGATCCCGACCGGGTGGCTCCCGCCGTGATAGAGACAAATCTAAGGGCGTGTTCGCTTGGCCACGAAGCGAGAGAGAGAGCCGCCGAAGAAGGCGAGATCGAGCGGCTCGGTGAGAAGTCGACGAGCTTGCGAGTCGGAGACCAATGCGATCGGATGCTTTGCACCATTCTCTCCGTGAAGAGAATGTCCATAATGAAGAGATGCGGCCCGAGGGTTCTTAGATTTCTGGCTCTGTTTTGTAAAACATTATTCTGTGTTCGTATATGTATAACTCTTTTCCTTTTCTGCACTTTTGTCCGCACATTTGTCTTTGTAATGTCCAGCTTATAATTTTATTCACAAGTTTGTTTCCTGCCCGTTTTTTATGTATGCTTGCCTTTTGCTCGAAATTGAGTCCGCTGATAACAACATCCGTCCCCCTTGTTTTAGATAAGATTCTAGGTCGATCTTGTGCGGACCCCTCTTTATCTGAAATAACTTGTTCGCTAGGAAGTTGAGCCCGCGTTAAAGCCGAAGTTTTGTTGAAAATCCTTTCGAGCACAATTCTTTCTTACCCATGCATACTTTTAATAATTTGCATATAAAAAAGAGAATGTAAAATCGGGCTTTATTAATTTCGACTCATCCCGCTAGATGAGTAAAGATTACAAGCAAAATAAGAAAGCCTAACCACTCACGTCGTAAAACGCGAGGATAGCTATACCCCTAGCCGATTTATTACATGTAGTACCTTTTGAGGTTGTCCGCATGCCAAGGTCTATTGAGCTCGTAGCCTTGATGATTCTTGAGGACATAAGTCCCTTTCTTGATCTCTCTTGCGACTTGATAAGGGCCTTCCCAATTTGTTGTTAGCTTCCCTTTATCAGACTCCATACCCGTGGCCTTTCTGTTCCGAAGAACGAAATCCCCGACTTTAAATGAGTGGCCGCGGATTCGCTTGTCGTGTTGTTGTTTAGCGATTTGCTTGTAGTTCGCTAATCGATGATAAGTCGCTATTCTTTTTTCCTCCACCAGATCCAAGTCGATCTGCCTGTTTAAAAGATTATTCGCTGATTCGTATAATGCGACCCTGATGCTGGGTAGTGCCATTTCGATTTGGAATCATAGCCTCGATCCATAGGTAAGGGCAAAAGGTGTTTCTCCGGTGGGTGTTCGATCGTGGTGCGAAGTGACCATAGTATGGCGGGCGCCTCGTCGACCCACCCTCCTCGCTCTTACCTTGTCATCTACGCTTTTCTTAAGCATTTTGATTATTTGTTTATTGCCGGCCTCGGCCGGCCGTTTCTCGAGGATAAGCCACGGACGATCGCCGGTGTTTAACTTTGAATTCCTCACAAAGGTCCGAAAAGTCTTTCCCGAATTGTGGGCCGTGATCCGATACTACCGCCCGTGGAATGCCAAAACGTGAAAAAATTTGATCGTGTAAAAAATAACTCGCGGCTTTTGCGGTTATCTTAACCATAGGTTTTGCTTCGATCCACTTTGTGAAATAATCCACGCTACTATGATAACTTTACATCCGCCTCTTCCTGGTGGAAATGGTCCGATGAGATCGAGCCCCCACATGTCGAAAGGCCAAGGTGCGGTCACGATGCTCGCTCAACGTATGGTATCCGTGGGATGTCCGCATGCTTCGACACTCGGACATTCTCGAACCAATTTTTCCGAGTCTTTAAGAATTGTTGGCCAATAATACCCCGCGGTTATGACCTTCTCGTGCCAAAGAGCGACTAGCGGGGTGACCTCCACACACTCCTTGGTGAAGTTCGATAAGGATTGTCTTGCTTTCTTCCTCTCGAACACATCGTAATAAAGGCCTTGTTGCGGACCTTCTCGTAGAGTATTCCATTGTTTAAGATATACCCGGCCGCTCTTTTCTTAAGTGCGCGGATTTTATCCGCTCCATCGTGCAAGGCGCCCGTTTCATATAAGCTCGAATCTCATCGATCCAACATATAGTCGGCGCTGGTGTATCGATTTCCATGACTTGTGTTTCCTCATGGCGGGTATAGCTAGATACTCTATCATAATTGAAGGGTCTGCAATTTCTTCTTTGAGTGATAATTTTGAGAGATAGTCTGCTCGCTCGTTGTCCTCTCTCCGGATTCTGATGAACTCGCAATACTTGAAGCCGTTTTTGAGTCGTCGAACAATCTCACCATATTTCTCGAGAATACCACAGTGTGTGTCATAGTCCCCCGAGATTTGGTTGACGATGAGTTGGGAATCGCAATAGACTTCAACATTTTCCACATTTAGCTCCTTGGCCAGTTTGAGCCCAGCTATAACTGCTTCGTACTCAGCTTGATTATTCGTGGCCGGGAATTCGAACCTTAAAGCTTTTTCGATTTCCTCCGTCGATCCGGGCTCCATCAAAATTACTCCGGCCCCACAACCATTTCGGTTAGATGCCCCATCCACATATAAATGCCAACATTGATCTGGTCTATTCTTGGCCGCCGGTGCTCGTAGGGGTAATGGCGAACGGGGTTGTGGCGAGCTAAAGCTTGTCTCTACAATAAAATCGCGCGCTTGACCCTTGATAGCTTTTCCGGGTTGATATTGTATGTCGAACTCGGTGATTTCGATTGCCCATCCGAGAAGTCGACCGTAAAGGTCCGGTTTGTGCAATATTTGACGCAATGGACTATCCGTTAAGACAACTATCGTGTGTGAGGTAAAGTAAGCCCCGAGTTTGCGGGCGCAATAACAAGCGAGTAGGCTAATTTTTCAATATTAAAATAGCGGCTCTCCACCGGACCGAGAGCCTTGCTTACATAATAAACGGGATTTTGGAGGGTTCCGGCCTCCTTGACAAGAACGGCGGCAACGGCCCGGTCCGAAGCCGCTAAATACAAAAACAAAGACATCTCTCTCTATAGGGCTAACCAAAAGGGGTGGTTTCCCTAGATATTCTTTTAAAGCTTGAAATGCCCGTGAACACTCGCGTTCCATGAAAAAGTTTTGTCGCCTCGAGAATTTTGAAGAAGGGGAGACACCTTTCAGCTGATTTCGATATGAAGCGACCTAGCGCAATGATGCGGCCATTGAGCCTCTGTATTTCTTTGATGGTAGTAGGCTCTCTCATGTCAATCAAAGCTTGAATTTTTTCTGGATTAGCCTCGATGCCACGACGACTAACCATAAACCCCAGAAATTTGCCTGCCTGGACGCCAAAAGTACACTTGGCCGGATTCAGCTTCATCGAGTGTTTTCGGACATTATTGAAAGTTTCTTGAAGGTCAACAGCGTGACCGTCCCCAGCGGACTTAACAACCATGTCATCTATGTAAGCCTCCATATTTCTGCCTATCTGCGAACTGAAGACCCTGTTGACCATTCGCTGATAGGTCGAACCCGCATTCTTCAGCCCAAATGGCATCATTTCATAATAATACAATCCTCCAGCGGCTCTGAAAGCCGTTTTTTCCTTGTCGGACTCAGCCATCCGTACTTGATGATACCCAGAATATGCGTCTAAGAAACTTAAAACCTCAAAGCCAGAAATAGAGTCAACTAACCGGTCAATTCGTGGCAGCTGATAAGGATCCTTCGGACAGGCTTTGTTGATGTCCGTGAAGTCGACGCACATTCTCCACTTGCCGTTGTGCTTCTTTACCATAACCACATTTGCCAACCAAGTAGGGTAGGCAAGCTCCTTTATGATTCTCGCTTGTAGAAGCTTTCCGACCTCTACTTTCACCGCCGCCTCCTTTTCTGTTGAGAACTGACGCGCTCGCTGTTGTATCGGCTTGAAAGTAGGGTCGACGTTAAGATGGTGCAGGGCGACGTCTGGTTCGACTCCGCGCATGTCGGTAACCACCCAAGCAAAGGCACTCAAATTTTCTTTGAGTAATTGTATCAATTTTTCCCTTTCAATAGGACTCAGTCGAGCCCCTATCTTTATCTTTTGCTCGGGATATTCATCATTGATGACCACCTCGATCAACTCATCTTCTGCCGTAAAATCTGGCTCATCTCTGACTTGCAATGTTTCACACTCTACTTTGACTAGCTCAAGATCAACAACGACTCTGATCATGTCGATGTTCTCCATGTTATATGGCTGTTCGATTCGAATCCTCTTATTCCCTGTTCTCATCTCATGTATGTATGTCGGGACGGCGGCGGTTCACCGATCGACGTTCCGATCCCGTCCCCAACATAAAACTTTGCCCGCCGATGCGGAATGGAAGCTACCATCCGAAACTCGCTTTAAAGCGGGTGTTCCAATTATCATGTTATAATTGGACCGAAGATCGACAACTAAAAACATCACCTTTTCCGTGCGAAAGGGTGCATAATCTCCCATCCGTACATCGAGGTCGATGGCCCCCTTGACTTTGTATCTTATGATTGGTGAAACCCTCGGGGTGCCATTATGCGGTCTCAAATTAGAGTCGCCGAAACCCAACTCTTTGAAGCAGTTGTAATATAGGATATCGCGGCAAGCTCCTGTATCAACCATCACTCTATTGACACAGGCCCGATTGACGACCACTGAGATGCAAAGGCACATATCCTTTGTATTGGTTGAAGTCACTAACTCACTTCGAGTAAAGGCAAGGGGCTGTTCACTCCCTCGCAAAACTACAGGCTTCTCCACATGTTTGTTGATGGAGCCGATGCAATTCTTAATCCGATTGTTAGTGGGGGAGGCTCGGTTATCATTCTAATGTTCCTATCGAACCGACGAGCTTGCTTTGATTCCTCCTATCCGGACCACCGGTATCAAGTTTGAGGTGATCATGGTGTCCGCGAGCGAGCAACTTCTCTATTGCTCGTTTGAATTGGATACATTCATCGGTAGTGTGACCCTTATCCCCGTGATAGCCACAAAATTTGGATGCATCGCGGCGCGTGTCGGGAACCATTGGGTATGGTTCGGGTATTTCGTCTCGATTTCATTCAACACTTGGGAATAGGAAATTCGAGCGGCGTGAAATGCTCTTCCTTAAATCTTTCGGGTTTCTTGATTTCCCTATCCGCCCTCTCGCGGGTGTCTCTTGGCGGGCTACGCTCGGCCCTCTCGTTTGCCTTTGTTGGACGAAGACGCTCCTTCGTTTCCCGCGGTTGCAATGTACTTCCTAGTCGAACTCAACATCTCTTGTAGGTTCGCCGGGTGGTGACAAAGCGAAATAAGACTTCAAGTATCCCGGCTTCAACCCCGTTTCAAAACTACTCATGACAACGTTATCTGCTATACCCCCGGTTAGCTCATACACTTTGTAAAACCGCTCATAATAACCGCGAGTACCCTCACTGTCGCCTTGTCGGACCTCGTAGTAGTCGATATGCGTCTTTTTAGGTCCTCCTACCGACTTGAATTCTCGCTATAAACTTGTTGATCGGTCATCCCATGATAAAATCGATCCGGGAGGAAGACCGCGGATCCATGATGTCGCCCGATCTTGCATTGATCCCACAAATGCTATACACCAAGCATCATCGCTAGAGGTACACAAACCGATTCTCGCTTTGAAAAGCGGATAGCCAATCCGGAGGATCCGTTGCTCCGTGGTAGTTTATGAAATTGGGATAGTGAGTTCCTCCCCTTGGAGCCGCTTCCGGTATGCTTTGGGATGAAGCACACTTGTTCCCCATGTCGGAACCGTTTTAACATCCTTTGTTCCTTTCGTAATTCCTCTATCTCGTTTTTTCATGATGCCTATCTCTTCCCGATTGGGGGTTGAGGTGGGAGCGCAACATAACTTTCTTCAATTTCCGAGTCCCCCCGTCCTTCCAAGCGGGTGCGAACTCGCCGAGTGTTCCTTGGTCGCACGGGGGCGCACCGCGATCGTCGATCGCGGGCCCCGCCTACCAAGTGCGGATTCCTACCCTCTCTAGGATGTGAGGTTGCATGACTACTTTCCTCTACTTCGATCGCCGTGGTCGAACCGTTTTGGAGGAATGAATGTGGGCCGAATCTCGGTTTGTGCGGGTTGAGGAGGGTTGAATTTACGGATTGACCGAGGAGGTAATCCTTCTGCAATGAGTAGTGCATTTCCCTCCCGCATTTCTTCAACATATTCCATGTGCGCTTGCAAAGCTATTTTATATGTATCTTGTTGTGGGGAAGGTCCCCCGGCTGAAATAGCTTCTTGTTCGTTAGTTGGTTTGGATGTCCCCACGATTCCTTTTCCCTTGCTTTTCCTAACCGCTTCCTCGTGTATTTCACGGGCTTTAGTCCTTTCCCGTATGTATGCTCGCATGTCGGTTGTGAGGGCGGGGTTGACATCCGCCCCATCCGACATAACCCTTCGGCTAGCCTCTCCACGGGCGTGCTCGCTCCACGTGGCGGTCCACGATTGGTCGCCTTAGCCGGTGTTGCGGGGTTCATGTTTTTCCCGCCAGCCATGACTTATGATTTTTGGGCGGGTATTTTTCTGACTTAGGAATATAAGGTAACAACTGTTTGTATTTCCCAGGCTATTTGCAACTAAAAGATGACCAAACTTTCTTTACTCGAAGATCTGAAACCGGCGAAGAGATGCGTAAACCAACCTGGGTATTTTAGATGGACTCAAATGTGAGTTTGCAATGAAGTTGCTGATCCTCTCCGTGCAAGTTGCTGAGAGGAGGAGAGCAGCGGATTCTGGGCTGTATTATCCCAAAGAAAAATTTCAAAGCTTTGATGACCGACAGGCTGTAGATGATGATGACTTCGTCTGAGACACCGTGAAATCGTCTTTGTGGTGGAGTAAGTAGCCCTCGAATGCTGAATGATAATGATCTTCCCGGTAACGGAGCCAACTGATGTTGCGTGGAACACCAGATTTGCGGTAACAGTGTTTATCTTGAGGATATAAGGCTGATATGAATGATTTCTCCGGTGTGGTTAGGGTGGCGAGTAAGAACAAGTTTATAAGATGAACAAGTTAATCAGTCGACAAGTTGGCAGAGTTTCTGCTTGTATTAGATTTATCTCTTAAAGCTTGAGTCAGAATCCCCCCTATTACAATGTGATCCCATATATATATAGGCTAAAAAGTAAGTCGGTTTACTGTTCATCGACAAGACAACTGAGAGTATATAGCTAAGTTAAGCATGCATGCAATACAAGTGTCCTAGCCAGCTGTAAAGTGTTGCCGTGGATTGGCCACCGGATAAGCATGGCGAGCGACGAGTAGCGAGAAGTATGGTCGAGCGAATGGACTCGTTTGTGCCTTAAGTATATAGGTAGGAATCACATGGAGAGAATGGGTCCGGCTTCTTGTTGGCGGACATGATCCGGCTTTCGTTGGCGGATAGGCCCCGGTTTGTAGCTAGCGGCTAGAAGAAGCTTGGTGGCGGCGGCCGGCGGAGGTAGAAGCCCATTATCGTGTTGATGGGCAAGATTGTAGGCGATATATGGATGAAATGCGCCCCATTCCAATCCGGGTATATCAATGAGGTTCCCCTAAAAAAAAAAAAAAAACAAAATACATGAGGTTCTGTTGGTACCATCATTTTGTTTTCTACACCATAGTAGTTGAATATATTTTTCAACACACCATAAATTTACTTCTGACACCACACGTCAGAAACGTCAATGCTCAATGACGTTATTCACTAATGTCATATTATATAAAAATAATGTCACGGTTCACTATTTGCCACTATATTTATATAAAATGTGTGGGAAAAATTTCTAAACAAAAGAGTGGGGGAAAATAAAACTAACCTAAGTACTACATATAAGTATATTATGCTAGAAATTTTAATCGAAAGCCAAATCCTGTTTAAAAAAAAAAAAAATAAAGAGGCAAGTCCGTTGTTGGACCCTTGTGACATATTTTGTCCCCACATGTTGTCGGGTTGTCGTTTGGGCGAGTCTGGCGAGAGCAGAGTGCAAAAAAAAATTCTACACTGTGGCCCCACTTTTCATTCCGACAGCAACTATGTCTATCTCGGAAAATTCTAACACGAAGACATCTCTACAGTAGTAATGGATTAAAGTGTTGAATTATTTTTTGTGATGGGTCCCCCATATGAATACGATTGTGTTGTGTAGATGTTACAAAGTGTAGTGGATGTATTATTATAGAACGAAGACATCGCCCATAGTGAGTGATCCATATAGGCGATTCGAATCGTCCATTTTATTGCGAAATGAAACGTGTGGTCAGAATCGTCCACGTAGTAGCCTCCATGATAAATGGTTCCCGTCTATCTCACCTTCTAAATAATACATCCATCCGTCTCACAAAAAATGTCGACTTTTATAAAATGAATTGTCCTATTAAAAGTTTCTATTTAAAAATCAATATATTATCTAAAGCATTTTTCCAAACATACCCTTATTATAAAATTTAATGTTTATATATTTATTTAATATTTCAAAAAAAGTATTTATTATGATATGTGTATATATGTCCATCACTATTAAAAATACAATATATTAATTTTTTTTAATCTATGAGCATCACAAAAAGTGGACATATATACCCCTATCATATACCTGTCAATACGGAAGTTATTTTCAACACCCTCCATGTACGGAGGTGTGAAATGTACATGATTTATATCGTTTGCTTTTAAATTAAATTTAAAATGTTTGTTCCAGATTAATCCGGATATCAAGTCACTCTAAATAATGACTACACAAGAACTTCTCATATCAACAATGCTTTTAAATTTTGATACAGGAGTTTGTTCCGTTATATTATAGGGACAATTATTGAAAAAGACACGTATTAGATTTAATTAGACAAAAATGATACTTAGTTATAAGGACAAAAATTATGTAGATAGACTCAAATACCCTTAATGAATTTAAAAAAAAACAGACGCATATTGATTTTTTTTGTTAAAAGAGGCGTTGAATTTTTTATTTTTTATTTTTTATATACCAGGCGTTGATTTTTTTTTTTTTTTTGTTTACAAACGCGATGGCGTGGCCACCCCGCTGCATTGACCGTCGCGATGACGTGACCACCGTGACGCATTGACCATCGTGACGCATTGACCATCCCGGATGTAGTGATCACCGCGATGCAGTGACAAGAACATTTGCAACGATTTATGCAGTGACATTTGATTTTTGCTAATCGGACTGGACCTATCGGGATGCAGTGATCCCCGGGATGCGGTGACATTTGATGAAGCAACACCGTGATGACATTTGATATTTTTCCGACTTAATTTCATAAAATCAATTTCTTTTCTTCATAAAATCGACTTCAAATGACTATATCTTTTGATATAAAACTACGATCAACACAAATCTTTCACCTTAATTCATATTTTTATGCAGTGACATCGGAAATCATATATGCAGTGACCACCCGCGATGCAGAGACGCCGCGATGCAGAGACACCTCGATGAAGTGACACTGCGATACAGAGACACCGCGATGAAGTGACACCGCGTTGATGTGGCCACCCTCGATGTAGAGACACCGCGATTGCAGTGACCGCCCGATGCAGAGACACCGCGATCCAGAGACCATCGGGATGCAGTGATCACCGGGATGTAGTGACATTTGATGAAACAACACCGTGATGACATTTGATATTTTTCCGACTTAATTTCATAAAATCGATTTCTTTTCTTCATAAAATCGACTTCAAATTGCTATATCTTTTGATATAAAACTACGATCAACATAAAATTTTCACCTTAATTCATATTTTTATGCAGTGACATCGGCAATCATATATGCAGTGATTTCTTTCAATCTAAAGAAATCTAAAAAATGTCTGTGCAATAGATTTCTTTCTTAATTTTTTTAAAGAATATATTAGCGTTTTAAATCTGTTGTAGATTATAACTTTTTTTAATACAATACTTTATTTATGTAGATTTCTATATAAGCGATACAATCGGTTTTTTCAATTATTCAATCAAATGAAAAAAAAAAAAAAACCTTTTTAATACATTGCATCTTGTATTTCTTCTCGCAATACATCGCATCTTGTACGGAAATTGATACAATCCAAACACGACATCTATACAAATTCAATCTTTCAACAAGTATTATCCCAAAAAAATCTTGTCCAAATGGACCCATTGATTTTCTTACGTAGTCAAAGTCAATATATTCGTTCTCATTGACCCTCGGTGAACCTCATTCCATGCTCAATCATGCTAAGGATTTTTAACTAACGTTTTTCTTCTGCAGGTACTACCACTTCTTGGCCTGGTTATCTTAATGGTTTGCTGGATCAGTTTCTTATCAACCATATCACTCCGGACCACTTCAACTTTTTGAAGGAACCTTTTATCGAAACATAAATTCTCAGAGCTTTGAAGCAACTTTCGGGTAGAAAGATCTCAAGCCCTTATGGTATGTAAGCTATTTTTCTTATAAACAACTTTCGGGTAGAAAGAGCCTAGACCCTTATGGTATATAAGCTATTTTTCTTATAAACACTGACATATTTACCATTTTGATCTTGTTCCTTTCCTACTTAATGTCCTTAATAACAATGCCGAGCTAACATCCGTCAATGATACTCTTGATGGCTCTCAAACTTGACATGAAGAAAGTCTTTGATCGAATTGAATGGCTCTACCTATATGGAATCTTATCTAAGAGGTTACTTCCATCCTTCATCAACCTAATTACGAAATGTATTACCACAGTCTCCTATCAAGTACTAGTTCAGTGTCAAAGTATAAGTCGTCATACACATTCTGATTTGTCCCACAATATAAGTTATTTACACTACCAATGCAACATCTATTGTTTCTTTCTCTATCTTACCCTTAATTTATTATTAATCCAACCACTTTTAATTATTTAACAAGCATTGAATTAATGATAGTCAAAGATATTTTGGACTTTTAACCTTCAAATTTATGACATTCAACAATTTCTTTAATATGTGTGAAAGCTCCTAAGACGATTTATATTTTGAGATGGAGGTAGTACCATTTAATGGTCAACTTTCGGCTTATTATTAATTACCTAGTAGAGGCATCGTTAGGTAAGAGGATCCCCTTTCCCATTTCCTTTCATTATTTGCTCAAAAGGCCTCACTAGTTGTAATAAATGTTTGACACTTATTTATGATTCAGTTTGATAACAATTATAATTCGTTGAGTTAATTAATAGAATACAATGTGAATCTTCCTAAGTATATTGTTTGTGTGTTTTTTTCATTCACGTGTTTTTTAATTACTCTGATATGTCATTATTAAATTAAATGTTAAGGTTTGTTTCTCGATTAAGACTCGATAACCGTGATATGTGCATTACAATTAATATACTAATATCGGAGGAGTTAAATTTTTATACGTGAAAATAATATTAAAATAAATTAGATGGTGGGACAAGTGGAAAACCGGAAAACAAATATTGCAGACAAAAGACATTATTTAGAGATACACTTGAAGTAGAACGAGACATCGGTAATAGTACTAGTAGAAGTGTAAGAGTAATTTGCATTTCAGCATACGAGGAAGGTTTACCTTAACCGTAAACGACGACGTATCGTGCGTAATCGGTGTTTTTACATTTTTATATTAGATTCATTCCCCTTTTCCGCGACTTTATTACTATTATACCTGCCTGTTCGTCTTTGCTGTCAAAGTCTCTATTGCACCTGAAAGATCCTTAGGCCAGTTCATCTTCCCTCCCTCCATTTTCTATTTAGTTTTTCTCTTTTCTGTCTAAAAAAAATACAGATCTTAATGTGGACCAGGTTAAGACGCTTTCGCCGTGATGAGGGAGGAGGTAGAGATCGTGGAGGGAGCGATGGAAATGATATTGGTGGCGATGGATACGGTAGCCGTCGCTTCTTCCGGATCTAAGCAACGAGTTCGGTTAAAGGAGGACTAAACAATCCAATGGGTATGCATCTTAACAAATCTAATTTCGATTTTGTAAATCGTCAATATGTTTTTTTTTTTGTTGCTCTGTAATCATTCCCATTAGAAATTGATTGGCGACTTCGTTGTTACTGTACGTAATAAGGAGGATTCATTTCCGGTCATTCAGCAGGTATTATTTCTTATGATTTATGTGGTTTTGATATGTAATTATTGCTAAAACGCTGGATTTGTACAGTCATGCTCAGAATGAGCACGGGATCTAAGGCAAACTGACCATTCAAGGTTTTTTTTTTCCTTCAAAGTTTTTTTCCGAAAGAATTTTGCTTTTGGATTTGTTGTCTCGTTCATCTCTTAAATTACTTCTTTCGTTAGTTTTGTCTATGATTTTCTTCTCCACCTTTTTGTGCACACCTTTTCACGAAACTCTCCAATTGCATCTTTTCTTTTCTTCATATTCCTTTTTTTGTTTTCTGAATCTAGCTTCGCTTGACATTGGTTAAAAGTGCTGTCGATTATGGATTTGTAGATTTGGGGATAAGATTATAATGGTCTATGTATTTTTATTGTACATGTAGTGGTAATGGAAGGCTCTTCATCAAAATTGAACAAGATCAGCCCTTTTGACCTGTTCTTCAAGGATGGGGATGCTTGTAAGATTTTTGGTGTTTTTGTGATACTTTTTCATTGCAATCTTCGTTCATTTTTGTATTCACCTGTTTTCAAGCTATTTACCTCAACCTCACACACCCTTCTTGTATTTTACGTTCTACAACACGGATCCAGTGAAGACAGAGGTGGTTATTCTGTCTTTTTTCTTTTCCTTTTCCTTTGTATATTGTGATTTCAGAGATATTTTATTTCTAGATTTTTAAGGCTTTGGTAATCTTAAATGTTTAAGACTCTCTGTTCACAACTGTGTTAAGGATCTTTTGGTTTATCTGTTCATTTTTGCATGTTTTGGTCACATAATTAAGTGAAATGAGTTAGAACGAGAATCTTGACCCTGGGACGACTGCTAGCAAGTGAGCTTCATTCTTTCTTAAACCTTTCAATGAATATTTTTCATTCTTGGAATTAATTCCTTTTTCTTATGATATTCCCGGATAATCACGTTAAGTAATATTCAACATCTAGAATCTTCAAACAAGTACCATATCACATGTAACACGCGATCAGATGATGATTTATGAGATAATCTGTGAATGATAATTGAAAGATATTAATGAATAGTTTGAGCTTGAGTTTTCTCTTGATCGATGTTAAGGTTGATTGATCTTTTAGCCTTTCATAACAATGTGCCTGAGTGTCCATTTAAAGTTATGGATTTCGAACCTGGATATCTTGAAAAACGACTGGTGGATGGAACTTAAGTCAAGTGTCAATAAATTACTACCATTGTACAATTGTTTGGTTGCATTTGATGGCCTCCATTGCTATATATCCTCTACAGACATTATCAATAATGTCTCTATGCGACCTCATGAGATCTTCAGTGCCAAACTTCAAAGTTCTTTACTTTGTTATATGATGATCATGTGCATTTTTTTTGTTTTGTTTGAACAGCAATGCAACCATAATTTTTGATTGTTGAGGTTGACCAGTAGGTATCAAAGTTCAACTATAGAAAATTTTAATGATACAAAAGCTGTGTTGTAACACCCCTAATCCAAAACCCGTGAAATTTTTGGATTTGGACCGTTTGGCCATGACATCAACCATTTCTTTCGCTCTGTCTGTTCATGATCAAATTTGTCTTAATGCATTGAAAGTGTCATATTCTAATATGTTTATTTGCAAATCATTGTATCTACTGCTTTGATATTTTCTTTTCAGACAGTTTGTGTTAGCATCTGCTCTAGGCTACCTTGGTATATGAGAATTTGGTGGTCATTTTTTCTAATGATGGGTATGGTTTTGATGTGTTATACTTCTTCTTTACCTGAATCTTGCATTTTATCTAGTTTTGTTGTTGTTATGGACCGACTTATACTTCTTTGTTGGTGTTTGATAAGTCGAAGAATGTGAAGTAGAGTCAAACTTGCATTTACAGCTCTGTTTAAGCACATTGCCACGATTCATTGTCTATATACCCAACCGTTGAATATAAATACTCAAATCTGATTTCAAGAATATCCAATTTCGTTGTTTCTCTAATTTTTGTTTGTGAATCTCTGTCAGTGATCCATTATGGTGGCATTTACGGCTTCTAAGGGGTTGGTTGGTAGCAGCAGCGACTTTTCTCTTTATTTTCTATCAATTTCTGTAATTTTTGGTTCGCCAATCAAGTGACATAAACGACCAGAAGTGTCAGATTTGTGGTGCTGTTAAAAACATTAGCCTCTATCTGCGACGCCGCAACTTTAAATATCTCTCTGATGCCCACCAATCTTTCCTAAGGCCACACTTCTAAACAACTTATCAATCCCTATCTGTGCATTTCTCTCATGTAGCTGATTTTTCTTTCCATGTTTCTTTTTTCCTTTCTCATCTAACCACGTTCTTTCTTCTTTCTATGTTTATTCGATTATATTTTTCAGCGTTAGCATTTTATGTATCACTTACTTACACACGGATGCATGTTCTTCTAATTGGTTATTATGTGCTTGAAGTTGATGATGCTTATCATGCCAGTGACTTGATTTCAAGGGGTGATGTTTTCATTAGCCTGTTGCACTATTTCCCCAGTGTATCCACATCTTGACGGTCAACAACTCATACCCCGGTGAAGTCATCACCGTCTCCGCTTTTGCTCTGTAAGTCACTGGTTTCGTTTTTGCCATGATAATATCATCAACTTTTTTGGGCATTATTGTCAAGCTTTATTTGCCTTTCTAATCAAGATTTTTTCTAAAACAAGAGGCAAGCAGCCTAGAAATGGATCTTGAGAAGCAACAGCAAGGAGTGGTGTGTGGTGAATTGCTGGAGAAAAGGTCTGCTGTATTGATAGTCGCATCTTCCTATGCCGTTAAAGGTACTCTACTGGCTACTTCTCTTTGTGAACTACTAAAATTGTAGTAATACTAAAATACCCTAGCATCATCCATGATATTGTATCTGATAATACTACAATTAGTTTTAGGGTATGGTGATTTACTAATTGTTGTATAAACGACATTACATGGGGATGTTTTTGTAAAAGATTGGTAGTTAGATGTAATATCATGAACACTCCTTGCTGAGTTGAGTTGGAGAAGATTTGAAAGTTTTGAATTGGATTTCATTGACACACACACACACACACCCCTAACCACATAATCATGAATACCATCTCAAACTGAAAATTGTATCTTACAAAGAAAATAATAGACTACATCAAACAAAATGCTTCTCATTCTCTGTTTCAATTGCGTATCGCCACTAGATTCTTTGCACGGCTACAACTAATGGAGAAGCATTTATTGCATTCTTGGCACACTCAGCATTTTCAAAATCAACAAAGAAGTAGGTTTGCCTCCACTAATACAAAGAAAATAATAGACTACATCAAACAAAATGCTTCTCATTCTCTGTTTCAATGGCGCTTCTCCACGTAGATTCGATGCTTGCCTACCAGTAATGGAGAAGCATTTATTGCATTCTTGGCACCCTGAGCATTTTCAAAATCAATAAAGAAGTGGGGTGCCTGTTAACAGAAACACATGCTCCATTAACAAATTAATGTTCATGCAAAATGTCAAGTGTTAGAATGTTGCAGATTGGGGTAAAACTCACATTCGTCATGGGCTTCACCGTACCCATCTGGATTGGCCCAAAACATTTCAGCTGCTTCATAACTTGCTGAAAGATAATGGTGGACGTTACATTTTTTACACACACACTTCTTGAGGGACGAGAACCTGAAAAGTGATTGCAAAACTAAGCACGTAAGGTAAAGAGTCATCATTTACATGCAAAAAAAGAAACAAAAAATTGCTAAACCTTTTGCTGATTCTTGCATTGCAGGCTGGGGACGTCTGATCGTCTCTTTCGGTTCCCCTACATGCAATGAACGTAATACTTGAGCATAGCTTGTCTTCGCTTGTGCGTTTCCAGCCTGTTGTGCTGCATTTTCACCTTGTTCAGCTTGTGCATTTTCAGCATGTTGTGCTGCATTTTCAGCTTGTTCAGCTTCTGCCTTTTCAACAGGTTGTGCTGCATTTTCATCTTGTTCAGCTTGTGCCTTTTCAACAGGTTGTGCTTTATTTTCATCTTGTTCAGCTTGTGCATTTTCAACAGGTTGGGCCTGATCCACATGATACAGATGCAGCGAACTTCGTGCAATTAAATTTCGGGCACGATCTATGGTAAACGACTGTGCAAACATTTTCTTTTTTTTGCCTCCGTCGTTATTCATTTCAAGCCAGCCACAAACTACTATCTCCTTATGTTTATTTGATTCGACGACACTAACATGCTTCTCCACGTCAACCTTGGATATTCCGAGCAATGTTATTAGGTGGGGCCATAGCTGGAATATAAAAAGACATTTGATGAACATCATGTGTAACACCGGTTAACTAGTAGTCGTAAGTAACAACAGAATATGAAATAGTGAGAAAAAGATACCTGTGCTGTATTTACAGTAATGCCGATTTCCACTTTGGAGCCCACGTCGTAGAAATCGCCACAATCTTGTGGGTTAGAACCAAGGGTTACATAGTAGTCATTTAGAAAGTCCAATTCATCCTACAGTAAAAGTAAAATAGAGTAAAATAGGGTTTCATAGTAGTCTACCATTCATCATCATCGATTTAATCACGAGAAGTAGTCTATCCGTTAGCGCACGAAGGGTTTGACCGACAATAGTCTTTTACAAATGCGGCCAAATCAGCCTACAGCAAAGTAAAATAGGGCTCCCTCCCTCCCTCCATAGTAGTAGTCTATTCATCATCGAATCGATTTACAAGAAGTCTATCAATCTACTACAGGTGAGTACAAAGGCCATCATAGCAGTTCACAGTAAAGTAAATTAGGGGGTTTCATAGTAGTAGTAGTCTACTATTCATCGATTTAAAACAAATTACAAACAAGTCTGTCAATCTACTACAGTCAGTGATCATCGAGTAAACATATTCATCATTTTCTTCTTCTTGGTTATTAATAAGTACAAGAAAGAAAGAAATAAATAAATAATCTACTACTACTACGGTAACAGGTAACTCAATTTAAAATTACAAACAAGTCTATCAATCTACTACAGTGATTTAACATATTCATCATTTTCTTCTTGGTTTTTATTAAGTACTAGAAAGAATCAATCTTCTACGGTAAGCCAATTTAACAAAAGATTAGTCAACATTTTCTTGGTTAGAAATAAGAAAAGAAACGTAAAGAAGACTCACCTGAGTGGGAGGGCGAGGTTCTGATGCAGATTCAGATGTAGAAGCCATGCTGCTGCTGCTGCTGCTGCTTCTTGGCGTAGGAGGTTTCCTTCAAATGCGTTAATGGCGTAGTAGCTTTTCTTGATTCAAATGCGTTGGTTTGATTCAAATGCGTCTTTACAAATATGATATATATAGTTAATTAATTATTGGCAACCGCCAAACTTGTTACTCCTATTTCACTAATTATTAATATTTAATATAACAATGTTACATATATATTAGGAGCCTTTTTCACGTTTTTTTTTTTTGCATGCCAAAAATTAGGGAAATTCTTGGGTGCACACTCGTCATATGACGACTGAAGCTGTGTGCCATGATTTGCGTCGTCTATTTCTTTTTTTTCCTTTTTTTTTTTTTTTTTTTTTATTTTTTTGAGAACTGCATCGTCTATTTTTAAACTGGGTTCAAACCGTGTAGTCTAGATTTGCTTAGCTGTCAACTCTCCATAAATGGAGATGCCACCCAAGAACTTTCCAAAATTATCGTAGTGCCCCGGGTTTACCATTTCAAACCAAGCGTGGACGAGGATGACGGGTCTAATTAATATTCTGATTTTTCCGTAAAAGACAAAAATGTTTGTTTTAGAAAAATTAGAATGAAAATATTATAATTTTCAAAGTTTGAAATTAAAAAAAGGCGAGAAAACTAAAAAGAAATAAAACTCCCATCAGTTTTGGGAGATTATCAGAACGTTTGGGAGCCTTCTCAATGCACTTCAATAACATGAAATAACTTGACAAAGCATGAGTATGTTCCTAATGCGTTTAGTCCTGCACCATATGAATAATCATAGTGAGATGATGTACGGGACAGTCGGAAATCTAGAATTGACCTTGTTCTTTGATGGACTAGTATCCATCAAAGTCTGTGTATGTGCTAGTTTTGGATAAAGATTAAATGTTGTATGTTGAGGGAGTAGTGATGTTAGGTTAGCCTTTTACTTGAAAGAACTTAGAAGGTTAGTTAATGTTAAAACCAACGTATTGACTAGATAAACAACTAAATGCCCTTGATTCTTGGTTAGACACAATACAATATCGCAATATGCGAACGAGCTCAAATAATATGGGGAAGCCTATAAGCTGCTCACTAGCGGGGCAAGCCCTGGACCACAAGCAGGTTGCATAATGAAGTGTTTTATGGTGCACTCTCACTCTATGTAGTGCCCTTGGACGGTACCAGCTCAACGTGGAATGAATTAAAAAAAGAAACAGTAATGGAAACCGGACGTTGAACTGGGCTCATTATAGAGTATAATGAACTAAAAATAAGATGGTAACTGCTCAATGTGGATGTGAGGTGCATTTTCAGCGTTAAGTGAGCAATTTTTTTTTATAATTTTTTTTGAGTGGAGTTGAGCGAGCATTGTATCACTGAAAATTGATCAATGCAATTAAGATGTTCTTAATTTGTTAAGAGATGGCATAAAATGTTATCAAACAACACATAATTAACTACTAACTACCATTTAAACTTTTTAGAATAAGTGCTTAATTACGCAAACAAACAACTCCTTAATCTAGTGAAAAAAAAATTATGGCAAAAAGGACAATCTTTATTCTACTAAATCTTTTTTTATTTCCCATACTCGATTCTAAAAATGAATATGTTTTAATCAAAATATCGTAATTCTTTTATCATTTTTTTTTTCTCTATTCTGATATCTAATTTGATACTTTTACAATGTCATTTTCGTAAAAAACACTGTAACAGTGGATTTGGGTCTATTCGTGTATAAACATAATAAAGCCTTCATGGTTTGGTTCGGATCGGATCGGATCGGTTCGGTTCGGTTAATGGCCGTTACCGAAACCGAACCGAAATTTTCGGTTAATTGAAAATCCGAACCGAAACGAACCGTTGAAAAGAAAACCGAACCGAACCGAAACCGACATAACCGGTTCGGTAACCGAAAAACCGAAAAAAATCAAAAGTAAATACTTAGAGATAACTGAACCGAACCGAACCGAAATAACCGGTTGATTAACCGAAAAACCAAACCGTAATAACCAAATTTCATCCGGATTATACGTTACAACTGTTTGATTCACTATATAGTTATAAACGGTTTGATTTTTCTATTTGGTTTCGGTTCGGATATAAACGGTTTGGTTTTCAGTTTGGATTCGGTTCGGTTCGGATAATTTACAGCACTAACCGTAACCGAACCGAAAATTCCGGTTTTTCTATTTTGAAAACCAAAAACCAAACCGTAGGACTTATTAACCGAACCGAATTACTCCGGTTTGGTTCGGTTTTCGGATTATCCGTATCCGTGTACACCCCTAGTTCAAATCCATTTTTATTCTTGTTTTTAGCTTTATAAACCACCCCTTTGTCCACCAACTTTTCCCTTTTTTATGTTTGAAGTTGGAGGGGGTCTTACTTGATGCAAAATTGGAAAAATGGTCTTTTAAGTTGGCCACAATCCAATAACACCCTATACAACATTACAAAAAAACCCTAAAGCTCTGCGTGCCGTTGCACGAATGCTTTTTAACAAGGAAGCGATATATTATGTGTACGCAAAAACAACATAGGGTCCCATCTCCCTTTAAAAGGAGAGCTTTACATTAGTAATAAATTGTGTCATAGTATACAAATTGAAACTTTAGTTCGGATGGCGAAGTGTTTGGAATTAGGTGTGTTCACGGATACGGTTTATCCGAAAACTGAACCGATCTGAGGTCATTCGGTTCGGTTCGGTTAATATTCGTGTTTGGTTCGGTTTTGGTTAATAATATAGAGAAAGCGATAATTTCGGTTCGGTTACGGTTCATGCTACAAATTATCCGAAACCGAACCGAACTGAAAACTGAACCGAATTAAAAACCGAACCGAAACCGTACCAAACAAAAAACCGTAACCGAACCGTTTATATCTACAACATATATAATTAGTTTTTATTACCAAAATATTATATTGTTTTCTATAAAAATTGATTATAACCGAACCGTTATCCGAAGCGTTTGTAACCGAATGAAAAAAAACGAACCATTTATGACCAAATTGAATTGTTAAATTTTATTTCGGATCGGTTATCCGAACCAAACCGAACCCTATATTTCGGTTTGGCTCGGTTTCCTAAAGCCAACGGTTTCGGTTTCGGTTTCGGATATTTACTAACCGAAATTTTCAGTTCGGTTACGGCCATTAACCGTACCGAACAGAATAGTGAACATCCCTATTTCAGTAAATGGAAGAGATAAAACGTTGTAGGTTCGAATGTGTCTTGCAACATTTTTTTTACAAGGGGACTTTTTTTCATCAAATGGAAGAAATATGGAACCCATAGCCACGCAGGATCCAATGTGGCTGCCTAGTGGCCAACACGTAAACAATTTTAAAAGATTTTGGTGCCCGATCAGCGTTATCCGGCGGGTAGGACCATTTAAAAAAAAAAAAAATAAAGGGCCCATTTTCCTAACCGAAGCAGGAGAATGACAAAAATCGTTAATATGCCAATTTAGATGACCATTTTTCCAATTTCGTCGTCTTACTTGATATGCATAGTACTAGATGAACTCTCAAAGGATGAATGTTTTTTTTTTTTTTTTTTGATAAAGATTCTTTTGACTATCTCATATTTATGACTGTCCAATAGAACTAGTGTGCCAAAAACCTCTCCATCTATTTTTAGTTGCTATGTGTTGGATTTTTTTTCGTAGTAGGCTATTGACTGTTTTTAATATATGTTGTTGGGACTTTTAAATTGTCTTTCCATCTTACTTGGTTAACCACAATATTCAATAAATCATTGTTATTTTTTTGTTATTTCTAAACTAGATTCAAACCGTGTAGTCTAGATTTGTCATCTCTTCATAAATAGAGATACCACACAAGAACTTCTCAAAATTATTGTAGTGCCCCAGATTTACCATTTCAAGCCAAACGAGGACGAAGACGAGGGGTCTAATTAATATTCCAATTTTCCTTAAAGGACAAAAATGTTTGTTTTAGAAAAATTAGATTAAAAATATTATAATTTTCGAAGTTTGAAACAAAAAAGGCGAGAAAACTAAAAAGAAATAAAACTCCCATCAGTTTTGGGAGGTTATCAGAACGTAAGGATGACAGGGCAGAGTTCGACTGAGGAAAAGAAGCGAGGCAAGAAGAATCTTCATCTTATCTCATTATCCTTCCATTGATTTTCCGATCAAAGTAGAGGAAAACAATCACCGTGAAGAGAGAATCATGGTGATACAACTCTTACACCGATTGGAAAATGTATGAGTTTTCTCTTCTTGGAATCTTGGGATTTTCAGTTGGAACCGGTGTTAAAAATCAACCTAATCGTAGTTTTATGTGTTTAGAAACTTTTAATCGCTATGTTTCTAAGCTTGAATTTTTAATTGTATAGGTTCATCAAGTGATTAGGTTTTCTCTGCATTTTGGCCTGTGATTTTGGGCGTTTTTTTACTACGAATCGAGGTAACGGGACGTTTTATGTGAATGGCTTTGCTTTATAATGTTTTGGTTTGTATTTAGAGTTGTTTTGGTGTTCTTATTATGGCTTTTTGTGGTTGTATTGCTTAGATTTGGCCTGGATGAATTGTGCATAAGAATTTTCCTTTTTCAGGCTCAAGTGTAAACCTGGAGAAGGCAGGTGCATGCGTGGCTTGAAACAATAAGTAGGCAGGATTCTGTTTGGTGTCTGGCGCACGCTTGAAAAGCTCAGGTGTATGTCTGGACTCAGACAATGATAAAACAAAATGCATTTAGGATTTCAGGTGCACACCTGAAATGGTCGGGTATACGCCTGGACTTAGAAAGTGAAAATTGTGTTTAGGTGCTTAGTCGATTTGCCCATCTCAATGCACTTCAATAACATGAAATAACTTGACAAAGCATGAGTTTGTTCCTGATGCGTTTAGTCCTGCACCATATGAATATTTATAGTGAGGACAGTCGGAAATCTAGAATTGACCTTGTTCTTTGATGGACTAGTATCCATCAAAGTCTATGTATGTGCTAGGTTTGGATAAAGATTAAATGTTGAAGGTTGAGGGTGTAGTGACGTTAGGTGAGCGTTTTACTTGAATGAACTTAGAAGGTTAGTTAATGTTAAAACAACGTATATGACTAGATAAAAGACTATATCCTCATGATTCTAGGTTAGACACAATACAATATCGGATTGTGCGAACGAGCTAAGATAATATGGGCAAACCTATAAGTTGCTCACTAACGGGGAAAGCCCCGGACCACAAGCAGGTTGCATAGTGAAGTGTTTTTTGGTGCACACTCACTGTTAGTGCCCTTGGATCAGTGGTGTGACAAATAAATATAAAGTTAAAAACAACCTGAAACATATGACATGTTATGAGACATGAAGTGATATGATAAATGTAAGAATGTCAATGGAATGAAATATGATTAACTAATACTCTGTGTCTTTACTTTCTGAACTTTATAAAGTATGCTATTCATTGACTTTTACTCTTTACTAAGTACGCTAGCATTTACCCCTTTATTGTTATATATGTTTCCCCTCCTTGAGAAGATCAACAGGGTAACGACGATGATTCCTTTGTTTTTGATGACTAAGCATGCTATGGATCTTGTTATGGATGATGACGCTACCTATATTTTTCATGTTTTTGTTCCTTGAACTATGTGACCTTGTATTTCTAGTTGTACTCAAGACTTGTTGTATTTGTTTAATGTTGGCTTGTAAGACTAAGTTTATGTAAGACTAAATTTTAGTTTGTATCGACTTTAACACTTTGTATTTGTAATAGAACTAAACTTCTAGTATGTATTGCAACTATGTTTCTTGTATTCGGTCTTGTTATGTTTCCCGAGTTTCTGTAGCTTATGTGTCGCTTTGTTTTTGACATGATGATGTCATGCTAACATGTGAAGTTAGATTTTATTTAATTTTATACGTGCTAGGCATTCTTTTTCGGATAAAGACTCGATATCCGGAAACGAGGCGTCACGGTTGATATTGGAGAGAAGTATCATTGCTGCCTTAGGATCTATACTTGAAGATAAGGTATCTAGAATTATTTTGTATCCATTCTAATCATTCTTTCATATCCAGAATGACGGGTTGTTCATGTGAACCGAAAGAGGTGACTGACAGGTACAAGATGAAAACCATGAGGTAGTTTAGCAACATAATCAGTCTGAACATCGTGAGAATCACGAACAACACAATGCCCCACCTTCAACAGTAATAGTTGTAGGTGACATACCTCTGGTGTATCGACCTCCATGCAGTGAAGTCTAGCCACCTCAAGTGCCACTGGTGTACCTTCCTTGAGCTACCATGGCTGATGGCATATCCCTCTTCTCCAGCTGTCTACCCTCCTCCACCTGTAGCTTATCCACCGCAACCATCAGTCTATCCACCTTCTCAAGGTAACCTTGAAGAAATCATAGATCCTTACCCACCTCAGGCACCCCATCATCACTACAGACCACCACCTCACTATCAACGATACCATTCTTACCGACATGAGACACATGTGAACTACCCCCCATCAACTGTATTCAAATCCTTACCCACTGCAGGTACCTATGGCCTGCCTACCCACTTGTTTACCCACCTATGCAAGCATCGGGTTGGTACTTCCCAAGTTGAAGAGGAATAGGGTGTACGATTTTTATAAGAATGTTGATGCTTTTAGTAGCTGCAGAACTTTGGCTGAGGAGTGTGGAGAAAGCTTTCTGTTTAGGGGGAATTCCGGAGGCTAAGTGGGCAAATTTGGGTATTTCTCTTTTGGCCGCCGGTAATGCTGAAGATTGGATGGAGATGATTGAGAAAATCCGTGGCAAGATAACTGAATGGAAAACCTTTAAAGATTTATTTTATCAAGAATACTTACCTTTGGCTATGCAATCCGAGAAAGTAACCCAAGACAAGGGCAAAATATGAGTGTGGCTGTGTATTCACACAAGTTTAACGAGTCGGGAAAATTTATGAAGGAGATAATGAGAAGCGAGAAAAGGAAGATTGCTCAATTTCTTGAAGGCCTGTCTTATAAGATGAGAGACAGAATGGCAGGAGTTAAGTCCCACACCATGGCTTATATGGTTGGCAGGTCTTTGGAAGTTGAGAATGTGTGGGGTAGATTTTATTCTTATGTGGGCGGTAAGAGGTTGTTTGGAGCTTGCCAAAGTAGTAAGGGAGCACCGCAGCAAAGTGCTAAGAAGATTACAGCTCCACCTGCTGTTACTACTTCAGCTACTGCACCCACTTGTCTGAAATGTAGGAGACTTGGGGTGTATCAGATTATCCCAAGACCAAACCGAATTATAGTAATTCAGTTCAGTTACTGAATATCCCCGGTTCGGTTTCGGTTCATGTAATAGACAAACCAAAAATAAATTTGTTCGGTTACGGTTTAGTGTTGAAAATTAACTGTAACCGAATAAAAATTCGAACCGTTAACCGAACAGTTATCTGAATAAATTTGAGCGCACTGTTATGCCCGAATAGAAATTTGATAAATATTTTAGTTTTATTAATTTTTCCTCCAACTTCTAATAATAGTTGCTTTAAAAAAAAAAAAACTACACCCTCAAATGAAAAAAAAAAATTTTACATTAGAACCATAAGTACCTGATCCTATTTCAAAAGTGAGAAAAGTTATTATTTGAAGTGGTTGATGTGTTTTTAGTTTTTACCCGATCAATATGACCATAGCTTGTCTGAGCATGAAGTGGTTGATGTAATTCTACTCTTTTATTGTATTTTGTTTAGCCTGAATTGACATTTTTTATAGTTTAATTTCGGTTTTCGGTTAGCCAACAAAGTTCAACCGATAATTTCGGTTTTCTGGTTAACCGACAGAATTGAACCGAGTCTTTCGGTTCGGTTCGGTTCAGTTACTTTTCAAAAACGATTTGATTTCGATTTAATTTTTTTACTGACCGAAATTTCGGTTTGGTTTCGGTTACGGCCAATAATCGAACCGAACCGTGTTCAACCTTATAGGAGACCACATGCATGAGAGTGCCGGGCTGGCACAAACCCTTGTTTCAATTGTCGTAGTACCAGTCACTTTGCAAAGGACTGCCCTAAGAAGTCGTCTCAGAGTGCTCCAGCAACAAACACAGGCAATCCAAGTAGATCTACGAGAGTATCTGCTATACATGCCGAGACCACCGAGCCTGATGATGTTGTTACAAGTATACTTTTAAGTTGTTTATATTTTGTTATTAAAGTACTTCTATAGCAAGTTAAGTGATGTTATATTTGTATTTTAAGTCAAATATGAACTTGTTAGTTACCATAATAGTGGCTGGTTTAGTAGTGTCGACTTTATTTGATACCGGAGCATATAATACTTTTGTGTCAGTTAGATAATAAATTGGGCATTCCCCTTCAATTGTTGAATAAAACCTTGACTATCACAACTCTTTTGATAGAGTAACTATGGTTAATCAGATGATCCCTCGAAGTGGCACCCGAGTTGGAACCTTTAGATGTAAGCATGATCTTATATTTCTGGATTTCACGACTTTGATGTTATTGACAATACTGGATCTCGTCTATTCAATGATCCGGGCAAAATTAACTCCTATGACAGTCACTCCAAGAATCAAGAGCAATGGGGATGGTTATTTGTGTTTGTTTTAAACTGAGCCTGAGAGTTATTTCTCTCAAGTTGACTACGTATCCAATGTATGCAATTGAAATCAAGTCTTTCGTAGTTCCTTAAAAATTGATTATATAGGAGGCGTCTCACCCCTTTTCTTGTCCTACAAGTATTAAGGTTTCTTAATCCCTAAGGATTATCTCGTGTCAATCCCTTTGATTTAGAGATAATTATTATTATATGTAAATGACCGAATCAATATCATTATATCGGTTGAATCTCCCATGTTTATCTTATAATATAGACACATGTTTATATATCGAATAAGGAAAGCTCTATTCGACCTGTGTAAGCTTCCCATGCCGTCTTGACCTGACTTGGACTACTCGGCCTCCGTTAGAACCGAGCCGACCTGCGGTGATCTTGTCTAGAAGAACGGGCAGACTTCCCACTTGGGGGTGAGGCCTGTTCGGCTAATTGATGTGGGGCTCCTGGCCTTATTATTTATTACCCTTCTCTCTCTTTATTTATTATGCAGCCATTCTCTGAATGACACGTTGGCAAGGGCTAATTCGACCTCGTCATCTTAGGTATCGACTGGATATCCTAAAATCATGTACATTTTGATTGTAGAAATAAGAAAGTGACTTTCAAACTACCTGGAAAACCATCCAAAACTTTTCAAGGAAATGTCATAGTAAGCGATGTCACCCAGTTATATTTGCAGTGTAAGCTATCAAATCTTTAAAGAAAAGGATGCGAAGGTTATGTGGCTATGTGCTTTATGCCCTTGATACTAATAAGTATAAACAAAGATAGAGTAGACGCTAGTAGTGAAAGACTACCCTTATGTTTTTCCTGATGAGATGCCAAGAAACACTCCAGATAGGGGTGATTGAATTTGAAATTAATCTTATCTTTGGATCAGAACCTATCGCAAAAGCTCCTCACCGAACGGCACATGCGGAGCTGAAAGAGTTGAAAGCCCAATTGAAAAAGATGCTAGAAAGAAACATTATTCAACAACGTACATGTTGCATTTATCATTCTAGTATATATGATAAACATTTTACCGAGTACCGTGATTATATATCATGTTGGATGTGTAACTAGTTGAATTACCACCATTGCAACCCAATGTACTATACTGAATACTATGATTTTAAGTGTCACGTGGTATGTTTGGTTACCAAATCGCACCATGCCCTCATGGCAGGTGGTAGCATGTGTTGTACCACGGATTATGTGGTATCATGTGTTGAAACATGAAATGCTAGCAATGCACTGTACGGAGTGACATGGTTTTTTAAAATTATGTATGATGCCATGTTGTATTAAGACAACATATTGGAGGTGTGCTCAGGGGCGGATGCAGGATCCCGGTGGGGGGGGGGGGGGGGGGGCGATACTATGGGCGAGTGTAAATTTTTAGGGGGAGCAAAAAAAATACACAACATACATAATAGTGTATTTTCCGGATCCGAGAGGGGGAGAATGCCCCCCTTAACAAAGGTTGCATCCGCCCCTGGGTGTGATAGTCATATTACCTGTGTTGCACCATGTCACCATGCTAACCATTCGGTGCACAGTATATTGACATGACAAGAAATATGAACATGATAGAAAGACACAAACAGGCTATGGTTAATTGACAAATAAATTATGGATCATTAAATAGCTTACGTAAGTATGACATGTAAGATAAACATAGTAAGTGAGTAATTAAGTAAACCAAATAATACGTGCAAGATTAACCAGAATAGTTAAAATGAATATTAATATATAAGGACTGTTTTTGGATTTAAATAGAAATTTTAGACACACAAAATAGACTATCTTAAAAAATAACAAAATTTAACTAAGTTTCCTAAATTACCATTCAACAAAATAAAAATAAAAATAAAAGACCCCCTATTCCCCGTCACCTTCTTAACTCCCTCCAACCCCTCCTCCCCCTCCCAGGGCCGGCCCTCGCTTTAATTGGGCTTAAGACTGAGTCTCCGAATTGAGATTTTTAGTTGAATTTTTTTTTTAAAAACATACTTATTGTTAGATATTTTTTCATTAATAAATATTTTGATTATCGTTTGCATACGAGTTCCCGTACGAATTAATGTTATCGCAACGAAACGAGAGTATGGTTGCCGTACGATTAGATCAGACCACGTCCAACATTGGTTGTTGGTGATAACACTGATAATTACTACTAGATCAGAATATCGATCCACCAAGAACGCAATGGGAGTATGGTTTAACCATTACCTATTGTGATTTTCTGATCAATAGAGGTGATTTGCAGTTTACAGAGGTGATTGATAACCTATGGTTCCTTACGGGCTGTGTAGGATTCTGATCAATAGAGGTTGTAACCATAGTTATCAGACCCGGCCTGGTCATTGACCCGGAAAAGACACCGGATCACCGGGTCAATGTTTCAACCGGTGGGTCACATCATATACTTAAAAAATATAATTGAATATTCAAAACATAAAGATAAAATAAAATATGAACCATAATTATTTTCAAAATACTCCAACAAACACAATTACAAATTAGACAACATAAAATCCTCAAATGATTTTCTGTTGTGAAAGTTAAAACGCAAATAATTAGCTTTTTCTTTAGGTAAGTGTTGTAGCTACTGCAAAATTTCATACATTCCTGAAAAAACACAGCAATACATTCAATCCATAATGAAAACAAGCTCATTATCTTCACTTCAAGTTTTCGACCGTAAAAAAAGTATAAATACCCCTACATACCAATAATTATTTCCAATAAAACAAAAAAGAATACATCTGCTGTTTGATTTTTTTTTTGCTGAGAGATCTGCTCGATGTTCTTTTTTTTTTTATAACAAAATTTGCTCGATGTTTTGAGATTTATACTATTTAGAACTGAAGCTTTTTTTTAGAACTGGCTGAATGTGAATGAAATCCTAATGACAAAAAAAAAAAAAAAAAAAAAAAAAAACCGGGCTGATGGAAAACCGCCCGGGTCATCGGGTTGACCGGTCCGACCGCCGGGTTGGCCGGGTCAAAACGGTTCACTTGCTTAAACGGTCGAATGGTTGACCCGGCCCGGGTTTGGGGCCGGGTCGCCGGGTCGACCGGTTCGACCGTCGGGCCGGGCCGGGTCTGATAAGTATGGTTGTAACCCTATGAATGGAGTTTTTTGTACTCCAGTTATGTTCACACTCTAGTAGAACCACCTGAGTGTCTCAGGCCCAGTGGGAGTAATTGGATCTAAATGATAAGAGTCGAATGAATAAAAAGTTTAACTTTCGGTACAAAGCTGAGTGGTCTAGGGGTAATTCCCTAACAAGTAGAGAGTTAACCAAACCGTGAACTCTCTCACCATTCGGTCTTGTTTGATTTCGTTAGAAAGTAGAAAATAAGGGTGATTCCCTGGGACTTTCTTGCCAAACAAACGGAATCTGAATTCATTCGGAACAGAAGGGTTCTAGCTAAGAACAAATTGCAGATTCATTAGAAAGCAGAAAATATGGGTGATTCCCTGAGACTTTTTGCTGAACAATCGGAATCTGAATTTATTCGTAACCAAGGCTTATATCCTTTGTGGATTAAAGCAAACCTCTAGGTCATTTAAAAGTCACATATTTCAAGATGTGGACTTGACCAGGATATTGATAAGTCTTTCTTAGACTGGATGTCAATAATGGTAAAGTAGTATATACATTAGTGTTTATGAATGATAACACTGAAACATTTGGAAACAACATGGGTGTGTTTGAAGTCGGAAACTGACATGCCAAGGTTCTCTATAAAGGGAATCGGACTACATTCTGAAGGATTTGATTCGGTCAAATTCCCGAGAATATGTGACTGGCAATCCTATCTATCCTAATGGTTAAGATGATTTTGCATATTTGTATGCAACATTCAATGAAGTAGTCCTACCCTACCTCTCACGGAATGCTTCTCTAAACCTGAGGATGAATAGAAAATGGAATAGACTCACTTTTGATAAGAGAAAGTCAGGAAATTACAAGTTAATCGAATCTTGGATTCGAGTATTAAATAGCAAGTTTAGTACGCCCTCAAGTATCTTTGGAGAACGAGGAATAATATGCGAGTATATTCGGGTGCGAACTTGGATATAAGCGATTACACTGATTCGACATATATATCTATCTATTTATATTTATATATATAGATCTATGTAATTATACTTATATATATACTTATGTACTTATATATAGTTATGCATCTGTATATATATATATTTATAGATCTATACATTTATATCTATATATATATTTATGTATTTATATATATATCTATATATTTATATATATATATATATATATATATATATATATATATATATATATATATATTAACTATATGTATAGCTAAGTACATATGATGATGAGAGGCTAAAGCACGTTGGAACGAAGCTCTCGAAAACCGATTCTTAGCAACATCTTGATTTCGAATTTGGATTATCTTGTAAGTTTTAATAAAAATTGTATCTTTTCTATGTTTTGATTGTTGTTATGCAATTTATATCGAGAGATGGTTGCTGTTTGATGTTTAAAGTTTGACAAGAGTCGTTGTTAAACTAGAGCACCATAGGAAAGTTTGGATCTTTAACCTATATATAACGAGAGTTGTTAGGTTGATATCTAGATTGCGAAATTGAAATAATTTCACACCTTTGTTATGAAAGCGTTAATCTTTAAAATCGAAAGATAAGAGATTAATAGACGAATTTCTAAGATATTAGAAATTCATACCCACGATAGGTGAATCACAATTTTTGTTAAATCACCACAAGATAATACGGAGTAGAAATTGAGGGTTCTTTAATGGAGTCGGTGGATCAATGCTTGTTCGTTGTTAAATTACTTGAAAGAAAAATTGTTGTCTTCGTTTTTGCTTCGTCTTCATCATAGTAATCGTAGCAATTTTTATTGTCTTCTTAGTTTATAGATTAGAATTAACTTAGTTAGTTCGGTTCGTAATTATCTTTCCTGGCTTTTGGATTGTAAATGCACAACCTCTCGTCCGAGGTTATTTGTTTTCGTTTTTAGTTTTTATTTCTCGTGACACTTTTAGAAAAATTAAGAACTAGACCAACCTCGATTCCCTCATGTGGATCGACTCCGGTTTTAAATCGCTATACTACGATCCTCGCACTGGGTAAACCGGATTTATTTATTACTTGTTTGTTTTGCTTTGCTATAAAATCCGAGACGAGTTTTTGGCGCGTTGCGGGAATGACTCGATACCGGTTGTCAGTTTTATTAATTTTTCTAGTTTTTGTTATCAAGTTTTTCATAGGTAGGTTTAAAATAAAAAAATAAAAAAAAAATTCCCTTATCTTATCTTGTCCCCCTCGTCCCCTACTCATAAAAAAAAAAAATATTCCCTCCCCTTATCTTGTCCCCCTTGTCACCTACTCATAAAAAAAAAATATATTCCCCTCCCCTTATCTTGTCCCCCTTGTATATATATATATATATATATATATATATATATATATATATATATATATATATCTAGCATATCTATATATATATACACACACGCCACAAATATATATATATATATATATACATCCTTATATATATATTTCACCTTTTGGAAAGAAAATTATATAAAACGCACTCGGTAAATACCGAGTGAAGTCGGTAATTACCGGGAGAGATAAAAAATATAAAAAAACCAAGGAACACGTTTCAATCGTCGAGGTTGGGTGATGGATTCTCGGTGAATCCCACTGCGGAAGCATAAGGAATAAAAAAATCCCGAAACCTCGTGATTTAGGTGTTGGTGTTCGAACTGGTTTTTGAAAACTCGAAGTCAATACGGGGTCATACAATCTTCTATCTTGGATTGAGGACATGGATGGGCAAAGTCAGATAGCCATGCTTTGCAGCGGCGTGGCGGCGCTCTTATGATGTTTCGCAATCCTATGAATCGACCCGGTCTTTTCCTCGGAACTCACATGTTTCGTTCTCCCGTGAAAGATGTTGTCAACTCCGGCCATGCCGTGTGGCCGGTGTCAGCTTCTTTCCACTTCTGCATATCAAGTTAATGTCTGCTGTCCAAAATCAAGGACAAGTATGATCCGTCCATATGCCGCCTATGTGACAATGTGGGACATACTTCTCCTTTACGTCCTATGGGTGGACGGGCGTTTTCGTGGCCAAAAGCAATATCGGAGTTTTAACACCGGTTCTCGGCCACACAATTTTCCAAATCGTGGGTTTCAATTTTCGGAATCCAAATTTCTATCAAAACCCGAACTTCGATCGGGACCAAGATATCAATTTTTCCAATCAAAATCAAAGTTGGTCTCCCAATCTTTTCCTCAACACTTTCATAATTCTCAAGGCCCCTCTCAATCCGACGATTTTGAAGCTAAATTGTGGGAGCGAACAATAATTTCCACTCCTTTCGGAAGGAGCAAGATGAGAATTTCCAACTCCTTCTTAGTATGCTTGACTTTAAGTCGATTAAGGGAAGATCGTTAAGTCGATCTCGGGCTCGGTGTTCACTCGTGATTCGACTTTAAGTCGGATTGAGGATTTCCTTCCAAATCGGGAGTAATTCCGGATCGGTAAGCCGATACCATTTCATTGTGAAAATAGTGGAGAGGTAGCTGATAAGGATCTTCGCAGTCACTAGAGGTCAAAAAAGGCATATTGGGAGAGTACCACCTGATTCGATGGACCGGCGACGTTTCGATCCTAAAGATCGGCTCGAGCTGACAACCTAACGGACCAGTATACTAAGTCGCGTGGCATTTAGATGTTGCATACTCACCGTGTCACTGACCGACCCTACGGCGGCAGACTCGGAGTGTGTTTTGACATCTAAATGGTTTGATGCACTTGGCGGGTACAGAATTGAGGGATGTATCTCATTTGCTTTTAGAGCAAGTGGGAGAATGTTGTGTGTAAGGGGTATGCTCTAAACAATTAATCACTTGCCTTTCGTGCAAGTGGGAGATTGTTATGTGTAGTGCCCGAAAGACAATTTCTGTAATTGTTTTTGACAGGATTTATAATTCATCTTAATATTTGCATTTATGCTTATATTAATACACTGCTGAAACCCTAAGTATATCGATATGTAATCACATAACTCAGTGTATGGCATACACACGAGGATTGAGTTAGTCCGTGGTGAATTTAATCAGAGTATGGGTCTCATGATTAATATACCGATGATGCGCCCAGAACACTTAACGGTGTGACCGTCTTATCCGGACCGTCGGTATAGGGTACCTAGTGGGGCAATTTATATATGATGTCTATCATATAGGATTGTACCGATTTGATTTGAGTTCTCGATATAATTCCGTGATCGAGAAATCTTATCGAATCACAAGATGATCATATATGGATTAATCTCAATCCTGATGTGATCACAGTCTACTGCTTGGTTCAAAGTAGGGTTTGATGTGTTAGTTAAGGATCACTTGGATACATGTGATCTGAACACTTCTCGTTGGCTCTATTCGGAATGAGTGAGTAGTCCGTGACTTCACGGATATGGAATCCATTCCTTCCCGCGGGAAGTAGACAGACAGTTCCCTTATTTGTTAATCCTAGAAACTGATCGATCGGCCGAGTTCATATTATATTAGTTATGAACTAATTGATCACTATGGGGTTAATGGTAAATAAGGATAAGATGTTTTGAGAAGGGTTTACGTAGATATCCCGAATCAAAACGAACAGTCTATGGAGGATTTATCCGTATGTAATGATTATATCAATGGACGCTTTTACTCAATGATTAGAGTGTAAATATATATCTATAACCGATAGAGTTCAATTTCGGGTTTATGGTGGCGTAATCCCGGAATTAATAGATTGAATAAGAAATGTTCTGTCCGATGAATATTTTTATTTAATTTATTGTAGCCACTAGTTATAGGTCCATGGTCCCCGATGTGGCTCCTAACATGCATATGTTTCTTGACGTTGGGCCTCAATGATAATTAAGTAGTTGGACTACTTAATTGATGTGCGAATAATTATTTAGTGGGCTAAATAATTAAATATATGGAAAAGATATTTTTCGTGGACTCGGCCCATAATTATGTGTGGCGTGTGAAACCCTAATTTTAGGGGTGAATGGCGTGTGGCATACATGTTGTAATTAAAAAGAAATTAGTTTTCTTGGATAATTACATGTCATGTGATTAATTATTTATTTGTTAAATAATTAATCGGGAGATATTAGATATTATCTATTATATATATCTAAATTAGTTTTAGAATATATTAGATTTATCTTATATTTAATAAAGGATTATTATGATTGATTAATTAATTAATTATTAAATCCTTGGAGGACAATGATTTCTCTCCTATATAAAGAGAGTTCTTCTAAGCCTTTTGGGATATATGATACACGCATACATACACACAAAGTTGGCTTAGAATTTTCGGCAAGCTTAGGGTTTCGAGTTGGGAAAATCTTCGGGATTTTCCGGGTAGCATATCAAGGAGGTCAAGCATCAAGGATCAACATCCACCGGTTGTTGCTTGGAGATACACATCGGAAGACTGTGGCATCTCAACTATTTGGATCTCGGCTTCTCAATCTTCGGATCTAATCTTTTGATTGGTAAGTAGATCTAACCTTCTTGTAGTTTAGATCTATTTATTTATATGCTTTAATTTATATTGATCGTGATCCTTGTTATTCCGCTGCGTAATCGGGCGGATCTAGATCCGTCCGGCGATATTACATCCAACACATTTTCCCAACCGAAACAGGAGCATGACTAAAATCCTTAATAGGCCAATTTAGATGACCATTTTTTCAATTTCGTCGTCTTACTTGATATGCATAGTACTAGATGAACACTCAAGGATGTATGTTGTTTTTTGTATAAAGATTCTTTTGACTATCTGATATTTATGACTGTCCAATAGAACTAGTGTGCCAAAAACCTCTCCATCTATTTTTAGTTGCTCTGTCGTTGGATTTTTTCGTTTTTTTTAACAGCCAAGTTAATTTCATTATCAGCAAGATGCTAAAAATGGATTACAAAGTGTTTTAAATTTTAGCAAAAAATACAACATCTAATCAGCCAAAATACAACTGAAACGATCAAACACCAGACATCAGGATATTCCAAACTTGATCAGCTAAAAAGAACAGCAGAATTCGCCGGTAGACACCTGCACTTCATGGTCCCATTCAGAATGCTAAAACAACAACCATCATATCACATCCGCTGACCCAAACCTTCCAAAAGATAAGAAATATACAACAACATAGCCACCAATGATAAGCACCTTTCTCGAAACTCAAAAAGCCGTCTACATCCGATTTTGCACAGCACTTCCAAAATACCTTGATACTAGATTGCAGCCCTTAATGGATTCGCCATCCACTCATCCCACTCCAATTTCTTGAGACACTTGGAGTGTGAAAGCCAAGAAAATGATAGTCTTTGCACTTCCCTGAATATCAACTCGGGATTTAACACTTGCGCATGAAAGATGATTTTGTTTCTAAACAACCAAATTACCCAAGCCGTAACACCTACTAAAGCTTCCCATAGACAAGAGACCGACTTCGACGTACCCATTCCAACATACCTTGCTTGCATAAAACATATATCCCTACACGAGAAAGCGTTTAGGCCCACGATCTTACACCAACACTTAACATGCTCCCATACCAATAATGACACATCACAAGCGAATAAAAGATGATTAACAGTTTCTTCAAATTTGTAGCATAACGGACACCAAAAGTCTTGAATTGCAATTCCACGAAAGATAAGATTTGGTTTTGTAGGAATTCTATTAAGACTTGCTTTCCACATGAAGAGATTGACTTTTGAAGGTAACAGACTGTTCCACTTGACAACTTGATCATTAGCTGAGAAGGTATTTTTGAACACTTCGCTTTCGATCTTTTCCCGCAAAAGAGCCACCGAGAAGATGCCATTTGAGTTAAGGCCCCAACTCAATTTGTCCACTAGACCTGCATTTCCATCAACACGGTTAATAAAATTCTCCAGCTCACCTACTTCCTCCTCCTCAAAACCCCTCAACTTCCTCTTCCACGACCAATAGAAAGATCTCCTATCATCTACCCACCTCACCAAACTTTCTACAACAACACCTTTGGCCAAAGACAGTCTATAGAGCCTAGGAAAAACAGTTTTCAGTGCTCCACTTCCCACCCATACATCCTCCCAAAATCTCACCCTACTACCTTTACCCACCACCCACCGCTCCGACCCCACCAAATCGACACCCACCTTTTTAGCTGAATTGACAGCATTAATTATCCCCTTCCAAACTCTCCCTCCTTTCTGCCAATCACTAACCGCCCCCCAAGCTCCCTCCACACCATAGATAGACACAATCACCTTCCTCTATAATGCATCAGATTCTGAGAAAAATCTCCACCACCATTTACATAACAAAGACAGATTCTGAACCCTAAGACTTCCCACCCCAAGGCCACCCAAAGATTTCGGAGCTTGCAATTTGCTCCACTCAACCCACGTAATTTGTCTTTTTTCCTCAACCCCTCCCCAAAAAAAAGAAGACCTCACACTTTCCAAGATATTTAGCACACATTCAGGAGGCTTGTAGACGGAGAAGAAGAAAAGCGGAAGAGCGCTTAGAACAGCTTTTAAAAGAACCAATCTACCACCTTCCGATAAGGTAGCCCACTTCCAAGCACCAAGTTTCGCTTTGCATTTCTGTATAATTTCTTCCCAAGCCTTTCTCTTCTACATATTTTGACCCACCCACAATCCCAAGTATTTGAACGGTAAAGCACTTGACTTACAATTGAGAGAAGTTGCCGCTATACTAATGTCCTCTTCTGGCACCTTTATCCCAGTCAACGAGCTTTTACCCATGTTTATTTTCAAACCCGATAATTTCTCAAAACAGGACAAAATCCTCTTTAGATTCCTCAAATTCTCCGAACTCCATTCCCCCATGAATTTTCTTAGTGTTTTATGAAGATGCTATCTGCAAATGTTAGAGGCTTGGGTTCGAGTTGTAAAAGGAGGTGGATAAAGGATTTATGTTGTTCTCATCAACTTCCTTTTCTGTCAATTCAAGAAACCAAAATGTTGTCGATTAATCGTAATTGGATAAAATCTTTTTGGAAAGATCCCGATTTCGATTTTTTTCGCAAAGATGCAGCCGGCCTGTCAGGTGGGTTGTTATGTGTGTGGGATAAAGAAGTGTTCACGGTTATGGAAAAATTCGAAGGGTCTAGCTTCATTAACGTCACAGGGCTGTGGAAAAGTTCTGATGAAATATGTAATTTTATTAATGTGTATGCTCCTCAAAGTGTAGACGCAAAAGGAATGTTGTGGAATGAATTACTAAGCTTTTTCGTAATAGGCTATTGACTGTTTTTAATATATGTTGTTGGGACTTTTAAATTGTCCTTCCATCTTACATGGCTAACCACAATATACAATATATCATTGTTCGTTTTTGTTATTTATAAACTAGATTCAAACCGTGTAGTCCAGATTTGCTTAGTTGTCAATTCTCTATAAATGGAGATGCCACCTAAGAACTTCCCAAAATTATTGTAGTGCCCCGGGTTTATCATTTCAAACCAAGCGAGGACGAGAACGACGGGTGACGATGCTAAATTAAGCACCACCGATTTAACAGGGCCAAATATGATCTAAGGATGAATTAAGAAGAATAAGGATGGTTAAAATAATAGTGGAGATAAGGTTCTTTAGGGTTTTGCGGCTGAACCCAAGAATGTATCTTAGGCTGCCTACGTATCCTGTGTATTGTCCAGGAATCAAGCCTTACGTAGTTCCTGGAGTTGTGTATTTATAGCCATAAATCCGTGATAAACCCTGAATCATATGGCGGTGAGGTCTATTGACAATAATAACCCTTATTGGGCCTAACCCCTTTCCCAAGTAATCTCATGGATATTGAGCTTGTGAGGCTGGGCCGGACTTATGGTGTCGACTCGAATATATCCGACATGGGTGTTCGAGATAGGGCACTTGCACAAGCTGCTGGCTGTTGTGGCTTTCATTGGAACTTGTCATGTTCGACCCGAGGTGTCCATTACAGGCTTGGACTCTTCAAAACGCCAGCTAGACCAATCTGATAATTCCACATGGAGAGGTGAAATACCGTATCGTCATAAGCCCCCCAGATCGGAGAGAAGCCTACCTCGTATGCTGAAGTCGGATTTGGAAATTTGAATTATCTTTCGATGTGAGGTCTTCTTTAGGCGGGAATACAGCTGCCCTCCTAAGCCGATGTAGGCTGTCGTAGGATGACGTGTTGCTGTTTTAGCATTAATGGGCGCAGGGAACAAAGCATTCTTATTGGTCCAGACGGGGGTTTCATCCTTGATTACCGCGCCTCCAACTCTATAACTGCCCCAAATCCTGTCTTTTCAAATCATTTGCAAGATTCGTGCAACATAAAAAGAGGCCTTGGCACCAGAGTCTCTCATTTGCCATTCAAATTTCTTGCTTTATCCAAAAAACTCAAGTAATCCATTCTTTCACTTAGTTTCTTTCTTCATTTTTTATTTCCTTTACCTTTTCGCAACCCTATGTCTAGTAGTGAGAGTGATTCTCAAAATAGGGAGGAATTTGTTGGGAGAGAGGAGGAATCAACGGAGAGGACAGTCTCTGAGTGACCTCATGTTTCCGGTGAGAGGGTAGCCGGAGAAGAAGTGGACGGAGGAGAAGAGGAATCGTCCTCTCACCCTAATTTTAATAAACGGAAAACTAGGATGAAAGGCCAGGGGCCTTATGGCTGTATGTCCATCTTAACGCCCGAAAAGGCAAAGGCCGCCTGCATAAAGTACGGCATCCCCTACTCCTCTGAAAATGTCAGTCTCCCATGGGAGACATCAGTACACCTGTGATCCTCCCCATGGATTCTGTGCTGTATACGAGGCCCAGTTGAAGGAAGGGTTAAGATATCCCTTCGATCCGGCCCTCATAGACGTCCTTCATCATTACCAGATCAACGTCATGCAACTCGCTCCAAATGGGATTAGGAGTGTCATGGGTTTAGCCATAGCGTGTCGAATTGCAAGGGTCGAATTCTCGGTCCACTTGTTCAGGCAGTACTATTCGATCCAGGCCCTGCAAGATACGGGATGGTACACTTTTCAACGGCGTCCCTTGGTCTCGGAATTAGTCCGAAGGCTCGTCTCAGGGGGAGTGGAAGCCCCACTTTTTCTTTATCCGACACGGGGTGGAAGATGTCGATATCCACACCTGGTATAAAAGGCCTAAAAATGGCACGATAAGCTGGACTCCGATGCCCCCACTGAGTGTAGGATTCTCGAGAGGGTTAGCCCCGATGCCGTGACCCGCAATTTACATTCCTTATATCCTTTTGCTGATATCGAGACGGCAGGTCCAGATGGTTATGTGGAACTTGGCGAGGACATCCGGATATTGTGTAGGATTTTTATTCTCTCTGTCGAGCTGCTATACTTCACGCCTTTCCTTTTTTCTAATTATGCTTCCGTATTGTATATTAATGTCGATCTTCTTTTCTTCGTAGTGGATTTCTTCTCAAAGCTGGAGGAGGTGGGCAAAGTCCCTAATCCCAAGAAAGTCGACCCCAAGAAGATTCGGCAACTGACGGGTATCGGGTCGAAGAGACCCGTCTATGGCACGATAATCTCTGGGGGCCAGAAGACTCCTGCTCGATCTTCTACCCCTGCTTCGACATCCGATCTCCTGAGAGACCAACCTGACGAGGCCTAGGCAACTGAGCAGCCTGACGGGAGTCTTGTCCCGAGAAAATGACAGAAAACCACTGGAGTGAAACATGGAGCTGGAAAGGAAGCTCATAAACTCCCTCCTCCTGACTCAAACCTGGTCGATCCGATCCCTGGGGTGAGTGTTGCCCATATGGAAGCTATGGATCCTGAGGAATTAGATGAATATTTTTCGAAAAGCATTCGAGCTGTAAGCCTTTCTTTCCTTCTCGTGATTTTGGGATGTCTTTGTCTGTTTCTCGTATAAATGTCATTCCCTTTGCAGGCTCGGCTAGCGGCTAAGGTAGCTTTGAACATGATCGAGGCCCCCTCTGCTGTCTTGGATGAACAGAAGGAAACAATCAGCCGCCTAAACTCGGAGATCGAGAAGCAGAAGTCCGCTATGAAAAAGCTGGAGGATCGTCATGCTAAACTGGAAGCCGTCCTGAAAGCCTCCAAGGATGAATTGTCAAAGGTGCATAAGGCCTTATCAGACAAGGAAGCTGAGCATGCAAAGGTGATATCTGAGCTCGATGGAGTTAGGGCTGAATTGGTGGGATCCCAGAAAACCCGAGACGATCTTCAATACGAGGTCGACAGCTATGCGGCTCGCCTGGCCTCAGCCAAAAAGGACTTTATGCTATCTGAGGAGCTTGAAACTGATATGACTCTGCTGATGAGCCAAGCTATGAAAGGAGGGTTTTCAAACGCTATCGGTCAGGTCAAGATGGTCATCCCGGCTTTTTAAGTTTCCAGCATCGAGAAGGCGCATCTATACGATCCTGATGCCATCCCTAGATATACTCAGTATTTCACGGCCTTCAAGGCTGGTATTTCCTTGCATGACAAGTACGTGGCTCCCGCTATGGATGAGGATGAAGGGGATGATGACGCCTCGGAGGAGCCGATGCCGTTTCAAACCCGAACGCATCCACTTCGAACCAGCCTGCATCTTGAGGCTACTTCTCGTAATTATATTTTGAACAATTTTATTCGATCTGGTTGTAATAACTTTGTCTGAAACCTTTACATTTGTGGGTACGGTTTTGTCAGGGTGAATCTATGATTCGATCCTGAAACTTTTTGAATCTCGATCCCTGAAACTTTCTGAATTTTTCGATTCATAATTCTGATTTTTCCCTTAAATGTTTCGTTTGTGTTGTTATTGTTAAATATTTGCCTAGGGTGTAGTCCTTTGGACTTAATTCCCTTGCTACGTTGCTTTGTAGGGTGTAGTCCTTTGGACTTAATTCCCTTATGCCTCTCCAAGTGTATTATGAGCGTATGGCTCATGGTACACTTGAATATGAGTCGACCTAGCGTTGTACTGCCCCATGGGCTCGACTTGGCTATTTGGTCGGAGCTCGATTCGACTGTCCTGCCTCATCAGGCTTATGAACGGGTCGAACTAAAAACCTCCTTATTCGACTGTCGCACTTCGTTGTGCTTATGAACTGGTCGAATAAGGTACCCATCATGGGATCTTCCAACTGCCTCGCATCGTGGCTTATTGGCTGGTTGGGAGTGATATAAGCATTGTCATTTACTTGGCTTCATTCACTATTTTATTTTAACTCCATCATGTCGGGGATTCGTTATTGTGGTTGACTTTTGCCCCTTTTACCTTTTAATCTCAAGAACTTGTATGTAAGGCACAATCTGAAAAGAAAACCATTCAAATAAAACGCATCGAAACCAATTGTCGTATCGACTTATTACAAATAACTATGAACGTAAAAACTGCGAATAAAGTAAAGGAAAAATAGGTCAAACATAATATTTCCTGAGGTTGGTGGCGTGCCAAGTTCGAGGCACCGTGCTTCCATCCGATTTGCCTAGTTGATACGATCCCTTAGGATGGACTTTCAGAATCTTGTAAGGACCCTCCCAATTCGGCTCGAGCTTGCCTATTGGGTCTTGTCTGCTTGCCTCATTCTTTCTCAACACGAGGTCTCCCACTTGGAAGTATTTATACTTTACCCTTGCATTGTAGTACTGCGAGATCTTCCTCTTGTAATTAGTCATTCGATGTGCTACAATCTCTCTTCTCTCTTCGACATTTTCTTTCTTTTGTCGTAGATCGCCTTCGTTGGTCTCGATGTTGTAGGCAAGAACCCGAGGCGATGCTAATCCGATCTCCGCAGGTATTACTACTTCACATCGTAGGCCAAAGCAAAAAGAGTTTCCCGCGTGGCCGCATTAGGAGCTGTCCGATACAACCACAAGATACTAGAAAGTTGAGCTGCCCAATCTCGACCCTCATCTTCCAGTCGCTTCTTTAAACCAAACTTTATCTGTCTATTCGTCTGTTCGACCTACCCATTGGATTGAGGTCGAGCCACTGATGTTGGCCTGTGCTCGATCTTGAACTCTTTAAGCCCGTTTTGAACCCTTTCGTCGAGAAATTGAGTCCCATTATCCGAGATTAGATACTTAGGAACCCCATTCCTGCATAAAATATTTTCCTAGAGAAACTTCTTGATGGTTGAGGCTTTGATGTCGGTAAGAGCCTTGGCCTCGACCCACTTGGTGAAGTAGTCCACTGCTACCACCACGAATTTGAAGTTGCCCGGAGCTCGAGGTAAAGGCCCAACTATGTCGATTTCCCACTCATCAAATGGCCATACCGATTCGATAGCGTTCATTTCCTGGGCTTGTTGGTGCGTTATCACATCGTGCACTTGGCAAGCTCTGCATCTCATCACAAGACGGTTGGCGTCTCTTTGCATAGAAGGCCAAAAATAACCTGCTAGCTTACATTTTCTTTCCAGCATCCGAGCTCCGCAGTGATTGCCACAAACCCCCCAATGTATTTCCTCGAGCATATATGCCCATTCGTCCTCCGAGGCACACCGCATCCAAGGGGCCACAAAGGACTTCCGATAAAGAACATAATCGAACAGTGCGTACCTAGAGGATTGTATCCGGATCTTTCGGGCCTGGGACTTGTCAGATGAAAGAATCCCATCCTTCAAGTATAGAGCTATCGGGTCCATCCATGTCGTCCCCTGAGTAACCGGCTGCACGCCGACCTCGTCGTAACTCCGCTCGGCTAACATTTCGACCAGGACCTTCTTTTTTGACTTAAAATTCGATGCGAGTTTAGACAGCGCATCGGCCCTTTTGTTCTCGCTACGAGGCACTTGTTCGACTTGAACCATTTCAAACTTTGACATCAACCCTTGAACCACTTTCAAATAAATCTTTATGGTTTCTTCTTTAGCTTAATATTCGCCTCGGATATGATTAACTACGAGCTGCGAGTCACTATACACCACTAGATTCTCGACCCCTAATTTGGATGCTAGCTTCAGACCCGTAATCATGGCTTCGTACTCTGCCTCGTTGTTGGTGGCCTTGAACTCAAACCGAAGTGCATAGGGGAATTCTTCTCCCTTCGGACTGAACAATAGTAATCCAGCTCCTGATCCTTCTTTACTGGATGCCCCATCGACATGAAGGGTCCATTGCTCCTCTGGCGCTTGCTTCTCTTGCTCTAGTTGAATAGATAATCCCTCGGCAATGAAGTCTGCCAGGGCTTGGCCTTTAACTGCTGTTCGAGGTAAGAATTCGATATCATACTCAGCTAATTCAACAACCCATTTCGCTAGCCGACCCGATGTCTCGGGCTTGGCCAAAATTTGTTTCAAAGGCTGGTCAATGACCACTGCGATTGGGTGTGCTTGGAAGTAAGGCTTTAACTTCCTCGATGCATGAACTAAACCCAATGCTAACTTCTCGGCTGGTGAGTATCTGATCTCTGCTCCATGTAATGCCTTACTCACGAAATAAACAGTAACCTGTTCCTGTTCATCCTCTCAAACCAACACTGCACTCACTGCCTCTTCACAAATTGCTAGATAGATCAATAGCTTTTCTCCTTCTCGAGGTGATGTCAGCGTTGGTAACTCGGATAAATAGCTTTTCAGGTCTTCAAATGCTTTTTGACACTTGTCATCCCACTGAAAGGGACTTACCTTCCTCAATATCTTGAAGAAGGGAAGTGCTCTCTACGCTGATATCGATAAAAAGCGGTTGAGGGCCGCCATACGACCTGTCAACCTCTGTACTTCTTTCACGTTACGAGGTGCGGGGATGTTTTTGAGCACGTCATTTTTATCCGGGTTTGCTCGAATTCCATCTTTCGATATCATATAACCCAAAAACTTACCAGACCGAACCCCGAATGTGCACTTCTTTGGATTGAGCTTCATATTCGCAGCCCGGAGCACCTCGAAAACCTCTCTAGCGTCGATAAGAAACTGTCCTATGGACCTGCTCTTGATCAATAAATCATCGACGTAGACCTCCATATTATGACCTATCTGACCTTTGAAGATCTTGTTGACCGCTCTCTGATAAGTGGCTCCAGCATTCTTTAGACCGAAGGGCATGGTCACGAAACATAACGTACCGAATTCTGTAATAAAAGCGGCATCTCCGAGTCTTGAGGGTCTATAAAAATTTGATAATAACCCTTATAAGCTTCTAGAAACCCGAATACCTTAAAACCCAACGTCGAATCGACCAGCTGATCGATTTTAGGAAGCGGATACGAATCTTTAGGGCATGCCTTGTTGAGATCCGTGAAGTCCACACACATTCGCCAACTCTCGTCTGGCTTCTTTACTAAGACCGGATTGGATAACCATTCTGGGTAGAATATCTCTTTCATGATGTTGGCAACTAGCAACTTCTCTACTTCCTTCTTTACCGCCTCTTTCCTCTCAGGGGCGAGGTTTCTCTTCTTCTGCCGTATTGGCTTCTTCTTCGGGTCGACATTGAGTCGATGTACTGCAATATCCGACGAGAGACCCGGCATATCATCGGCCTTTCAAGCGAACACATCTCGGAACTCGACCAAGGCTTTCATGTCGGGGTGTGGTATCCACTTCCCGATCTGCACTCCTTGGCCTTCTTCCTCTTTCCAAAAACGGACTTCCTCTGTCGGGTCAACGGAGACCCAGCTCTTATCTTCCTCTTCCTCTGGGATTAACTCTTCGACCAGCACCTGCCCAACTCCTTTTCCTTTTATCGCCACCAAACAACAACTCCTTGCAACTTCAACATTTCCTTTTACTTCATGGGATCCGTACCAGGTGGGAAACTTCATACTGTTGTGGAAAGTGGAAATAATGGCGTACAGGTCGAATAGGGCGGGTCGACCTAATATCATGTTGTAACCCGACGGGGCCTTAACTACGACATAAGTCATTTCCATCGTTCTGCCCTTTTCCCCATCTCTTACCATGGTCAATAGATTTATCGATCCGATAGGGTGGATGGCATGTCCTGTGAATCCAAACAAAGGGGTTGATAACGGCACCACGTCTTCGTCTCTCAACTTCATGGCTTTGAAAGCTGAGTAGTAGAGGATGTTGACTGCACTTCCACTATCAACACAGACCCTTTTTATCAGGCCTCTGCTTATTACTGCCTCTATCACCAAACCTTCACTATGACTCTGAGAACTTGGAATATCATCCTTGGGCCCATAACCTACTTCCGTCGTGAACCTAAGTCTTTTCGATTCTCTCACTCTGCCTGGAGACTGTAGACTGGACCGAGGACGATCTGACTCGTGCTCGACAACAATTGTGTTGACACCATATCCGATGCGATTATCCCCATGGGGGTCTCGATTCTGATCGTCCCTACGATCGTCCCTACGGTTATCTCTGTGAGTCTGCTCAGAGGACCCATCTCGACGCCTCTGATTACCTCGACGGGGCGACGGGTCTCTCCCACCATTGAATTCTTTCTCTTATATTCTCGACTCCCCTTAGGCTCATCTTTCTGTGATCTGTCGACCACTTCATCCAACCGACCTTCCTGAATGCAGGCATCGATGTCTCTTTGTAGATCGAAACATTCTTCCGTGTCGTGCCCTACATCTTTGTGATAATCGCGGTATTTATGGGTATTCTTCCTCTTTTCTGGATTTTTGGACATCGGTCTGGGAGTTCGTTCAATGTTTTTCTTGATCATGATGGCCAACACCTCTCCCCGAGACCGATTGAGGGGAATGAAATCTTGGTCTTTTAAGTTCCCATTCTTTCCTAGCCGATCCGTGATCGGGGCTGTCAATTGATCGAATACATTTGGCTTCCCTTCGCTGCTCTGCCCTTAGACTGGCCTTTGGTCTGGCCTCGGGCGTCGTTTCTCGATTTGAGGCCAAGTGAAAGGGTGTGCAAACACACTGCCTCTTCACCTTGGCAAAACTTGTGGACTATGTTCACACATTCGTCCATGTCTTGAGGCATCTTCTTAGAAATATTGTCATATAGCTTCATGTTGCGCATGCCTCCGACAAAAGAATTGACCTGAAGTGCATCATTGGCATTATGCACCTTCATAGCTTCGAGGTTAAAACGCCTTATGAAGTCAATAGTTGACTCTCCTTTTTCCTGCTTGATGTTCATGAGGTGAGTGGCACTGAGGTGGAACTTCTTGTTTCCGATGAAAGCATCTCGAAACTTCTGCCCCAACTGTAGAAAGCTAGAAATTGACCCAGGTCGTAGCTTATGAAACCATTCCCGAGCTCGACCCGTAAGTAGGGTATCGAAGGCACGACACTTCATGGCATCGTTAGCATTCCTTAATCTCATCAGTGATATGTATCGATACAGATGATCCTCTGGGTCCGTAGTATCATCATAGGGCTCCATCTTCGGTGGCTTAAAGGACTCAGGCATCGAGAATTCCTCTATCTCGGAGCTGAATGGTGATTCGAGCCACTCGGTGACCTGATCCTTACCTACGATGTGGTTAAACTCGTTTCGGATACTATCGTCGATTTGCCTTTGGTGCTTTTCCGGCACGGCACGCTTCTTGGCGTTGGTGATGCTGACTTCTACTTCATCTTCACACTCTTCCCGAGGATCGACATGCTTCTTTCCTCTTAAGTTCTCGGGCTCCTTTCGACCCGGTGGGTCTAAAGGGTTCTGCTCATCAGTGGTATTATAGATCCCTTTATCTATGAACGCGGATGCCACTACTCGTTTCAGGGCGTCTTCATCCAAAGATGCCAGGTGATCAGCCATGTCTTGCAGTTGTGGGGGAAGTTGAGGCTTCGGCGGTTGTGCAACTGCGGGTCTAGATCCAGTGGGGATTTTAGGATCCTGGGTTTGAACCCCTGCTGGATCTAATCCCGTGTGCCTTTCAATCGGTAGATTCTTGCTGCCCGCGGGCTTGTGTCTCTTAGGTGGCGGAGCCATCACGATATCCTTAATAATTCACCGGTAGAAGACCCTCCTTCTAGTGCCAATGACGATGCTAAATTAAGCACCACCGATTTAACAGGGCCAAATATGATCTAAGGATGAATTAAGAAGAATAAGGATGGCTAAAATAATAGTGGAGATAAGGTTCTTTAGGGTTTTGCGGCTGAACCCAAGAATGTATCTTAGGCTGCCTACGTATCCTGTGTATTGTCCAGGAATCAAGCCTTACGTAGTTCCTGGAGTTGTGTATTTATAGCCATAAATCCGTGATAAACCCTGAATCATATGGCGGTGAGGTCTATTGACAATAATAACCCTTATTGGGCCTAACCCCTTTCCCAAGTAATCTCATGGATATTGGGCTTGTGTGGCTGGGCCGGACTTATGGTGTCGACTCGAATATATCCGACATGGGTGTTCGAGATAGGGCACTTGCACAAGCTGCTGGCTGTTGTGGCTTTCATTGGCACTTGTCATGTTTGACCCGAGGTGCCCATTACAGGCTTGGACTCTTCAAAACGCCAGCTGGACCAATCTGATAATTCCACGTGGAGAGGTGAAATACCGTATCGTCAACGGGTCTAATTAATATTCCGATTTTTCCGTAAAGGACAAAAATGTTTGTTTTAGAAAAATTAGAATAAAAATATTATAATTTTCCAAGTTTGAAATAAAAAAGGCGAGAAAACTAAAAAGAAATAAAACTCCCATCAGTTTTGGGAGGTTATCGGAACATAAGGATGACGGGAAATACTTGTGTGGAGAGGGATTTTGAGGTGAAGTGACGGGTGAAACGATCAAAACCACACAGTTTAAAGACAGAATTAAACTGTGTGCTTTGTATGCCTTCATCTTAAAACTGTGTGGTTCTGATCGTTTCGCCAATTGGTTTTAGTACAACGGTAAACGCTTAATCTTAACATAAACAATAAAAAAAGATCGAATCAAATTCTATGTTCACTCCTTCCATTGTTTTTGGCTGAGAAATCTGGCCTATCTAGGCTAGGTTTTAAGGAACGAGTAGATGCTTCCAATGAAGCAAAGATAAAGCGAAGTTATGTCGGGTAGTTTCTTCTTATTGACATGTTGTACATGAAAATATTTTGTATTGTTACCATTTATTTATGAGTGAGTTAGTAGCAAAATATAAATCCGTTGGTGGTTAAGTGTTATTAATTTTGAAGTGTCATTAATTTTGATGGTAAAATTCTAGAATACCCTTTGACCTCATTAATGTAATAGTTGTAAAATAGGCGAATATATAATAAATTATGGATAAAGAGAATAAAATGTAATAAATGATCCGTATGTATATTAAATGAATTTATATTATGTGACAAATTTAAAAAGATAAACGACCATAACAAGAGACTGACATATCATCAAGCGTCGAATAAATCAATTAAACGGCCTGAAAGCTCCTCACCGAACGGCACATGCGGAGCTGAAAGAGTTGAAAGCCCAATTGAAAGAGATGCTAGAAAGAAACATTATTCAACAACGTACATGTTGCATTTATCATTCTAGTATATATGATAAACATTTTACCGAGTACCGTGATTATATATCATGTTGGATGTGTAACTAGTTGAATTACCACTATTGCAACCCAATGTACTATACTGAATACTATGATTTTAAGTGTCACGTGGTATGTTTGGTTACCAAATCGCACCATGCCCTCATGGCAGGTGGTAGCATGTGTTGTACCAAGGATTAAGTGGTATCATGTGTTGAAACATGAAATGCTAGCAATGCACTGTACGGAGTGACATGGTTTTTAAAAATTATGTATGATGCCATGTTGTATTAAGACAACATATTGGAGGTGTGCTTAGGGGCGGACGCAGGATCCCGGGTGAGAGGGGGGGGGGGGGGGCGATACTATGGGCGAGTGTAAATTTTAGGGGGAGCAAAAAAAATACACAACATACATAATAGTGTATTTTCCGGATCCGAGAGGGGGCGAATGCCCCCCCCCCCCCCCCTTAACAAAGGGTGCATCCGCCCATGGGTGTGCTAGTCATATTACCTGTGTTGCACCATGTCACCATGCTAACTATTCGGTGCATAGTATATTGACATGACAAGAAATATGAACATGATAGAAAGACACAAACAGGCTATGGTAATTGACAAATAAATTATGGATCATTAAATAGCTTACGTAAGTATGACATGTAAGATAAACATAGTAAGTGAGTAATTAAGTAAACCAAATAATACGTGCAAGATTAACCAAAATAGTTAATATGAATATTAATATATAAGGACTATATTTGGATTTAAATAGAAATTTTAGACACACAAAATAGACTATCTTAAAAAATAACAAGATTTAACTAAGTTTCCTAAATTACCCATCTACACAGGGGGTGATTCAACAAAATAAAAATAAAAATAAAAATAAAAGACACAACAACTTCCCACCCCTATTCCCCGTCACCTTCTTAACTCCCTCCAACCCCTCCCCCCTCCCCCCCCCCCCCCCCCCTCCCCCCACCCCCTCTCTTTCCCTGAACTATGAATTCACAAGAAAGAAAAAGAAAGATAAAAAAACAACTTCCCTCTCCTGTTCGGGAAGTTATTGGGTGGTATATCTACATTCACCTATTTGACAAGTAAAAAATCTGAACCACACACGTTTGAATTATGTTTAAAAACAAATGATGTATATTTTGCCACATGGGTGCACTCCGCATATGGCGGGTGCACCCAATAACTTCCCCCTATTCCCCGTCCCGTTCTCATTTAAGATTAAACGCTTACCGTTGCATTAAAATCAATCGATATTTGTAAATGTGCTACCACACAGGGGCGTCCCTGTCCAAATTTAGACTCGGGGCCAAATATTTTTTTTAGGCCCTTCTAAAAAAAAAGGGTAACCAAAAAAAAATATTTTTTTGTCTCTAACAAGAATCAAACTCTAGTCATTTATTAAGCTTTACTATACTACTTATCATTAGAGCAATAAATTACTTGTTTTCAAAAATACAATATATATATATATATATATATATATATATATATATATATATATATATACTATTGAGTTAAATTTTTACGGGGTCCTTAAATTCATAGATTTTGGGGGAGCTCAGGGCCATGGCCCCCAACAGGGGAGCCCCTGCTACCACATGTCTCCCAATAGTCCAACACCCCTTTCAAGTGTTGGCAATCTGTCGTAACACTTGCACAATCTGTCACTATAAACACACTCAAATCCACCGTGATAATATTACATGACTAACCTATTTTACTTCATGCAAAAATGCAAGCGTATTTTTGGAAAGCCACATCGAATGAAAGGGCTCGTTTTGACAACTATGAGTTTACAATAAAATGAGGCCAACTGTTCTGTTTTCGGCAAGCCCGCGGACTGAAACTCCTCAGGCTTAACCTAAAACAAGGGGGCTGCGACGTAAAATTTTCAAGCTCTGTTTCGTAGACTTATATTTCAACTTGTATGATGGATATCTGGCTTAGTTGAGTGTGTTTATAGTGACTATGGCCGGTGGTGCTCGGCGGCGGCGTGTATGAATGCCGGAGAGTGGAAGTTTTTGCAGAGTTTTGTTCTCTTTTCTTATTAGCATATATCTTTTTTAAGTTACACAAGCCCTCCTTTTATAGGGAGGGGGGGGGGGGGGGGGAATTAGGGTTTAAGCTAAGAGAAGTAAGCAAAATATCTTTAGAGACAAGTAGAATAAATATCTTGGCGGCGCGGCATATGTGATCGCTAGGATTGCTCTTCACAAGATTGCCTACTCTTCGTCTTGTCTCTGCTTTCCCTTCTTTTGTTCCCCTCTAAGGCTCGTGCGGTCTCCTACGGACCCATGGTTCAAGGCCGCAGGTCAGCCCCCTGAGTTTCTAGTGACCTTTAACGGTTTGAAGGCTCTTGGCGGGGACCTGAAGGCCGCGGACTCAACTAGATTGGCGCCGCGGACGCTATGGCCGCGAGCCTAGTCCAACCCGGTGGCTAGATAGGCTGTTTCCAGGCCCATAGGTGGCGGCGCTATATAGATATATCATAAACGAAAAAGAATAAAGTCCTACCCGTTTCAAAATGTAAATCCGTTTAGAATTTTTTATACAGATTAATAAAGTGGTGGTTAAGTGTTATTAATTTTGAAGTGTTGTTATTTTGATGGCAAAAAATCTAGAATACTCTTTGACCTCATTAATGTAATGGTTGTAAAATAGGCGAATATATAATAAATTATGGATAAAGAAAAGAAAAATGTGAGCATTGTAGATTTTTTGAGCTGGTACTCTTCTTTATTTGAAGGTGGTTTTTTAGTAGGCTCACATAAGCTTGATCATTAGAGTAGCGGGAAAAAAATGTGAGGGAAAAGAAATAAATAAATACAAGAATACTAAGCAAGAACAGAGCTTTGAGTAGGAAGTTGAAAGCAACAGCAGTTTTGGTTGGTGGTGGGAATAGTAAATACTTCTATGGTTTTCTAAGAAGATCATCCTGAGATTTCCGAGGCTGAAGCATTTTTTTATGGCTGAGATACAGTGGTTGAAAACACAGAAAGGTACAGCGCAGTAGAATTGCATTTTGGGATTGCTGTCTCTGTTTGATTACTTATCAAAAGGCCGTAACGGTGGAGGGAATGCCGACCTTGCGTTTAGGTGCACCCTGAGTTGAGGTTGTCACAGGATAATGCATCACTAGTGAAAAATTGTAAGCCAAAAAGGTTTTTCATTTAGTAAACGTTTTTGTTAACTCTGAAATTTTAATAGCCATCGTTTTGCATTTAGCCTACGTTTTTGTGTTCATTGATTGGAGAAAGTGTCGATGGTTTGGTTTCAGAAGTTCTATTTCAGTTTATTTAGTTTTACTTGTTGGCTACAGCGTATTCTATATCAACTTGCTGGGGTTGGGGCGGGGAGTAGGGGTGGGTGAGGGTGGGGTGTGGGTGCAGGGTGGGGTGTGGAGGTGGGGTAGGGGGTAAGGGGCAGGGTATGGGGTGAGGCAGGGGCGGGGCGGGGTGTGGTGTAATATTTTTGATTTATTTTTTAATAATTATTTGCTTTTGCCGCGGTGTGACACCGTGACAATAGATTTTAACTTTTTACCGCGGTGTGGTAGTGTGGCAATATATTTTAACTTTTTGCCGCGGTGAGGCGACAGGCGTGTCAAGAACTTTTTGCCACATAGTTGCTTGTCACGGGTGACACAAAAGCTTTAGGCGTGGCAATAGGTCTATAGTGTCGGTTTTTTATGTTTTAGTGACACTTTTCCTCTGCGGCAAAAAGTAGTTTTTTTAGTAGTGGGAGGTTATCGGAATGTAAGGATGACGGGAAATACTTGTGTGAAGAGGGATTTTGAGGTGAAGTGACGGGTGAAACGATCAGAACCACACAGTTTAAAGACAGAATTAAACTGTGTGGTGTGTATGCCTTCATCTTAAAACTGTGTGGTTCTGATCGTTTCGCCAATTGGTTTTAGTACAACGATAAACGCTTCATCTTAACGTAAAAAAAAAAAAAAAAAAGATGGAATCAAATTCTATGTTCACTCCTTCCATTGTTTTTGGTTGAGAAATCTGGCCTATCTAGGCTAGGTTTTAAGGAACGAGTAGATGCTTCCAATGAAGCAAAGATAAAGCGAAGTTATGTCGGGTAGTTTCTTCTTATTGACATGTTGTACATGAAAATATTTTGTATTGTTACCGTTTATTTATGAGTGAGTTAGTAGCAATGTTTCAGTTCTGATGCATGCTTCTTAAATACACTAATATTACATCAGACTTATATGAGTTTTAAATTTTTTTCTCTTTAGAAAAGTCACGTTCTGACATTTCCATTTTCGAATATGACTCGGTATCCGGAAGCAAAGTTTACAAGGAGAACGCCTTTTTTTTTGGGGACATGGAATGCGTTCACTTACTTGGCTTGCCATTAAACGAAAAAGAATAAAGTACTACTCCGTCCCAAAATATAAATCCGTAGGCTCGTGCGGTCTCCTACGGACCCATGGTTCAAGGCCGCAGGTCAGCCCCCTGAGCTTCTAGTGACCTTTAACGGTTTGAAGGCTCTTGGCGGGGACCTGAAGGCCGCGGCCTCAACTAGATTGGCGCCGCGGACGCTATGGCCGCGAGCCTAGTCCAACCCGGTGGCTAGATAGGCTGTTTCCAGGCCCATAGGTGGCGGCGCTATATAGATATATCATAAACGAAAAAGAATAAAGTCCTACCCGTTTCAAAATGTAAATCCGTTTAAAATTTTTTATACAGATTAATAAAGTGGTGGTTAAGTGTTATTAATTTTGAAGTGTTGTTATTTTGATGGCAAAAAATCTAGAATACTCTTTGACGTCATTAATGTAATGGTTGTAAAATAGGCGAATATATAATAAATTATGGATAAAGAAAAGAAAAATGTGATAAATGATCCGTAAGTATTTTAAATGGATTTATATTATGTGACAAATTTAAAAAGATAACTAACACATCATCAAGCGTCGAATAAAACAATTAAACGGCCTGATTATGACACATACATGCTATATATTATCAGTGCCACGGGATTATTATTATTACAAATGAAAGTAATTCAAAAATAAATGAGACGTATCATTGAGCAATCAATCCCCAAGATTATTATTATCACGAATAAAAGTAAAAATAAAAAAAACAAATCGGGAACGATGATGCTTTGGTGGACCCACCTAATTCCTCATCACATAAAAAAGAACACATCACATTGAACAAAAAGACATTTCCCCTCTTGAGCCGCCGCCGCATCCGCCGTAGCAAGTGAAAGGATGTGCTTAAACCTTCTTCTTCTTGCGGTGCCGGTTTTGGGTTGCATATTACCCCAAACTTCTACCACTACAGATCCTTCTTCACAAGATGGATGAAGGAACGATATGCTTGTTATCTCAATTTTTGAAAATTGCAGTGTCGACATTATTTGGTCATGGATTTGCTGTAGCATAATATAATTTAATTATTACAAACCAGTTAATAAGAAAGAACTGGCAACATGATATTAAAGATGAGTCTGTCCGTTTTTAATCCATAGGTAACATCATCTGGTTTTTAATTAAATAACTTGCTTTTAGTGGCAACATGATGATATTAAAGATGAGTCTGTCCGTTGCCCCTTCCAGTACCATATTAATAGAAAATTCTTGGAGTCAAAGACATTACCTCTAGAGAAGATGCAGATATAGAGATATCATTATCTCCGAAGGCGTCGAATATCTGCATCGTGCTTGAATCCTTGTAAAAGCGAGCAGAACATTGATCCGAGTGCTCTTGAAGAATTCGATAATATTGTCCAATGAACTCCGAAGCAATCTGCAACAAATACGTACAGAAGAAAACACAATTGATTTCATCAGACAATTACCCCGGCCTCCAGATCCTATCCTTAAGCATTAAAATATTATTATACTACTAATTAATTTCATAGTATTACAGTAACTAATTATTCAAAAAAAGAAGAAGAGATCAACCTTGGTGACCATGGAAGCGTTCGTTCAAACAGAAAAAAACAAATCTATATATAAAATATAAAATAACGTAGTTCCAAAGGTTATAGACGATGTCAATGCCCAAAATTTGCACTCCGTCTTTTATAAAGGTAAATTACGTTAAATCCAAATTTGATTAGGAAAAAATACATGATTTTTATTTGTTTATCTAATAAATAAATAAATTTAATATTTGATTTTAAGAACTTATTTTTATTTTATTAATATTTCTGGATAAACACGCATCCCAAAAATAAACCTAAATTTTCTATTTTAATCTATATTATTTCAAAATACTGTAAGATTTTGATCCGGCAAACCCGTGCAATGCATACATTGTGTCAACTTATGATAATTATATATACTTGGAAATTAAGAGCAAAGGAAAATACAAACATATTTTAATGAAAAATGTTATATTATTGGAACGTATGGTGATCAATGTATTACATACATCGTGTCAACTTACGATAATAATATGCAACGATGCATATACTTTATAGCGATAAGATATTAAGGGGTTGCTTGTTTACACAATTAAGCATTTATTCTGAAAATATTATGTAACGCCCTCAGACCCCGGGCCCGGTAGCGCTAAATGAGTCACAAATGGTCCGGTCAACTGCTTAGACCGCCGTCCTCGCTTAGTCTAAAAGGGCTAGCCGAGTTGACAAGACATTTATGTCTCACACTTATATAGGGGTGAGCATTCTTTTATTTTACCGATATGGGACTTTACATTCTCCCCCCTTATAAGGGACTGGCGTCCTCGCCAAGACGGCCAAGACTGGTCCTGGATCGTCCCTACCAGAGGTAACTAGAGGCCATCCTTACACCGTCTTCTTATACGGTGCAGCGCATAGTTACGTCTGATAGTCGGCTCTGATACCATTCTGTAACGCCCCCAGACCCCGGGCCCGGTAGAGCTAAATGAGTCATAAATGGTCCGGTTAACTACTTAGACCGCCGTCCTCGCTTGGTCTAAAAGGGCTAACCCGAGTTGACAAGACCTTTATGTCTCACACTTATATGGGGGTGAACATTCTCTTATTTTACCGATGTGGGACTTTACATATTAAGTGTGTTTATTAATGTTTTTTTTTTCTTTTTCATATCACTTATTTACTTCAGATGATCTGAAAATTAGCTAAAAGCCTAAAACTGCTGCACCACGTTCTCCCCTTTCTTTAACCATTATGTACAGTAGGGGTGACAAATTTCTCGATTAATCCCGACCCCGAAAGTTCGGGATTTACCCCGACCTGAAAAATACGGGCACGTGATCGGGTATAAAACTCAATCCCGACGGGTTCCCGATCCCGAACCGAATACACACACACACACACACACACACACACACACACACATATATATATATATATATATATATATATATATATATACATGAGCACGTAAGGGAACATATATATAGAACAAGTAGTACGAAATGCACGGGATAATGCACGGTAACCCGTGCATAATGTACACACACACACTAGTACGAAACCCGTATATACACACACACACACACACACTAGTACGAAACCCGTATATATATACACACACACACACAGGGAGATCTATACACGCATTTTTTAGATCTGAATGAAGATCTATTAGATCTCGATGGAGATCTTAACGAACACTTGGCCGGAAAACCAAAAATTGGTGGTTTTAGGCCACCGGAAATTCTAGATCTAGCCGGAAAAGTGACGAAAGTGTCGGTTTTCCGGTAACGGAGCCAACTGATGAAGTCAAAATCATCACGGTTGTTTTAGCGGTGTTTATATGTAGGATATCTGGCTATAAAAGTGTATAAAAGTGGTGTTAGCCGGTGGTGCCCGGTGGCAGCAATGGATTCCGGCGGTGGTGCTTTATAAGAGTAGAGGACGGGGGCAATTTGGCTTTGCCATCTATTTTATAGATTATGATCCGGCCTTTTAAATGGGTTACATGCTCCCCTATTTATAGGGGGAGCCACCGACTGAAGTCGGTTTATTTACAATCGAGGACATATAGTACATAATATATATTTAGCTACAGTAACGGGCTCATAGTGGAGCCGATAGGTTGCGCTCCTTATGGCCTCGCTAATCCCTGTATCTTTTATATGATTGTTTTGTTGAACTTGAGGTAGCTCTTCCTCTAAAATGTTATGGTCGAGGTCGCTGGCGGACCCGTTTATCGAATGAGATCGCGTGTCGGCCCCCTAATCCCCTTTTGTCGTCGCATAAGGTTGAGGGCTTGGAATGGATCCGAAGGCTCGCGGCTCTAATTTGGCTTGTGAGCTCGCGGGTAGTAACGGCCAGTGGCCTCATCCACTAATGTTGGTGGCCGGTCAGACCCGAATAAGGATCCGCGAACCGAAGTATGATTTAGGCACATCACATCGTAGTGTTGAAATGATTGAAAAGCTTTTTAAAATAGGCATTACCCCACAAACACCACCACCGAAAAAAATGGGTAACAACACCAAACAAATCCCAAAAAATGGAATGACTTACCCAAAGACCAAACCGCCATCAAAGAACAAAATTAAAAAGACGCCATCTAAGAGACAAAACAACATAGCGTCATGGTGATAATGAATTCTATAGCAGACACTAATAATTGGAAGAGAAAATGAAATTACCTAAAACCTCTACCATTCTGTTATTCACTGAAGCCGTAACCCAAGGTATGTAAATTCTCCCCCAATGTTATTCTATGAGGCCGATAAATCTCCCCAATAATACTAAAGAAACATAATGTAAGAAGTATCAATATAAATCGAAAGAATAACACAAATAATAAACTCACTGCTACTTCTGCTTTGGAAAAATAATAAAATCCTCCACACAAAATAATAATTAAAAAAAAAAAAAAAAAATATTTTCCATACAACTTTTACGTTGACTCTCAATGCTTGACAAAGAATGGTGGATAATTCATTAAGTAAGAAAACAAAATGATAACCACAGCACACACCTTTTTGATGACCGAGAAACTGTCATTTGCTCTTCGATATATTCATCACGTCTGCAAAAACGGAACATAGAAAAGCAAATACCTTCAATTATATTGGTGTCTTCAAGTTGGTATGCTCTTTTTTATTGAAGCAAAAGCTTGTATATAGGATCGAAGCACATAATGTACATGATTTCAATCTTCCTATATATGAGAGAAGAAGATCATCTCTAGTTTAATGCACGAACATAACATTTACAAATGTTGGTCACTCATAATACATCCCACCAATTGAACTAAACGGACAATTGCACTATAAATTGTTCGAAATAATATACTTACATAATTGTTTTTAGCCCCTGTTTAACATTGTGTTATAGTAGGATGCACATATAAAACCATTGGAAACATCAAACCGCTTCCGGCCGGTAAGATAGACACCTGAGTCGTCTTTCCTTCAAATGAAACAAAAATTGGTTACCTAATATAAGTAATGCAAAAGAAAATGCGTGAAATTAAAATAAAGAAAGACGGTTAATTTTTTTTTTGAAGGGTTACACTCCCATGTGTCAATAATCTGCAATATATTCCGGAGACGCTTAGGCTCCTACCCTAGCCCGACGGCAACCATCATTACTGCTTGGTCCCCGACGGCATACGTACTGAAACACAATTTTGCTATGGTATCCATCGTAAAGAAGCCGAAGAAATCCTTCTTAACGTGAGAGAAATGCGAACATCGAATCTGTCAACATTCCTGTTGAATGCTAAGAGAAATGCTAGCTTTTCAGTTTTGAGGGAGTAGGATTGAAATTTTCCTTCTTCTATTTTCAGCCCAATGAAATGGAATGGTGAAAATGAAAATGCTCGTGGACGGGAGTTTTTTAATTTTATTTTTAAAAACTGAATAATGTGCGATGAAGGACAACGTGGGAGTTCTGAATATTTATCATGGGAGAACCTTTTCACTGTGAAAACATGGGGAGTTTTTATTTATTTATTATAAGAATTAAGGAAAATAGCTGAGGCATTTTTTTTAACTGGGTCGTGGAGCGGGTCAATTGACCAAATCGGGTTAATTGACGGTTATTTGCTCTTAAATATTAATATAGATATCTTGTACTATTTATTTATTCATAATAATTATATACCACAATATTAATTTATCACTATAACACTTTATAGTCGGGATAAATAATTCCTTATTTGGTTATCACGATAACCATTCCGGCTCGTTGTTCATATGTATGTAAACCGATAGGCTTCCTAATATGTTAGGCGTAAGTATAAAATAAATTTACCAAAATACCCTTCACAACTAACGATCATGATCAGCATTTAGCAACACGTCATTGCCCAAATCGTCGGAAGAGCCAAATGCATTTACTACCACCTTTCGTACGGTTATCGTGTAAATAAAGTGTTCATTTCCGTCGTTCGGTCTTGATCCTTCAGTCAACAACAATAAAAAAAGACAAATTTTATAATACAACCGTTGTAGCAAGGTTGTACCAAGTGACATACATTACAACCATTCATTTCTAACCTCTCACACACGATAAAAGTGTATTATGTGAAAGAGAGTAAAAATGAGAGGCTCTAATGTATGCCACTTGGTACAACCTTATTACAACCGTTGCACCATAAAGTCTCTCTAAAAGAAAACCTATTCTTGTTCCCCTTCCACGTCATAAAAATTATGACATCTTTCAATGTTCTGCTTGGATTGCTTACATAAGGCCCTGTCAAGTTTTTCCTTTCACAATTCTCCATCCACGCATTCTTCCAACTGCGAAGCTACCACGTGACCGTCTATCAGACATGTGTGACGCGGTCTATCTACAATCAATGATCCGCTATTGGGACCAACGAAACTAGACTTGCACATGCCACACAAGAAGGCCTTTTATCGCTATTATAATATCCATGCGGTCGTAGCTCGAGTGTCAAAATATTAACGATCGTATCTTATAATCTGGATATCATATTCTCTCGAAGTGACACATTACCTCCCTTTTTCAAATACTTTTGAGAACAAGACATTTATTATAAGAAGGCTCTTCGGATATTTACTCCTTCTATTAGGATACGCGATTTTCGGACGAACGACATAAATCCTGCGCATGCTTCAATATCATACCCAATCACTACAGCACGATCGCCCCGTGGTTAAGGGAAACCTCAATAGTGTCAAAATTTGACAATCCACACCGTGATGTTATGAAGACTCCGGTCTAAGGATAATTACACAACCACCATATAATGTGATACTTAATGAAGTAGGTCAATCTAATGTACGCATTCTCTAAACTGCGTCCACGTACAGTCCAAGTATCTATACACTTCGACATATGAGATCCGTCACTATCTTCATAAAATAGAAGACATCTAATACATGTTAGTCTAATCGTACTAATAATGTCATGTTTAATAATACATACAACTAGAGTTATTTAAGTATCAAACCATTTAAGGTGAGTCGAGATGTCATCAATCATAATCACTATTATGATCACAGTTAGGGACGTTATCATGTATAACATATGATAATTGATTTGTTAAACGAACAAATATATAATAACGGAAAATTCATTTATTATATGTATAAACAAATAGATGTAGTAAGAATGACCCGGCCCGGTCGGATACGGTCCAACCCGATTGAGTTTAGGGCACTACATTAATAGGGTTTTAAGGAACATGTGGATGCTTCCTAAAATAACTTGATAAATCTCAAATTTAGGTTTAGAATTACATTGAATTGTGAACATACACACTAAAAAAAAAAGGTCGCATCACATTCTATGTTCACTCCTTCCAACCATTTTGGTTGAGAAATCTAGCCTATCTAGGTTGGGTTATGTCGGGTAGTTTTTTGTTATTGACATGTTGTACATGAAGATATTTGGTATTGTTACGGTTTATTTATGAGTGAGTTTGTAGCAAATGTTACACTTCTGTGTAGCTTATTAAACACTCTAATACTACGTCAGACTAGTTTTAAGCGTTCGCTTATTTGGCTTGCTTTTAAATGAAAAGAAGAAAGCAGAAACAAGAGGCATGGTAATATCAGTCCCACGAGATTATTATTACAAATAAAAGTAATTCAAAAATAAATGAGATGTATCCTTAGGCAATCAATCCACGAGATTATTATTACGAATGAAAGTAAAAAATCAAAATAAATTGGGTAACGATGATGCTTGGTGGACCCACCTAATTCCTCATCAAATAAAAAAGAACACATCATGTTTAACAAAAAGACTTCCCCCCTCTTGAGCAGCAGCAGCAGCAGCCACAGCCGCCGTAGCAAGTGAAAAGATCTGCGAAAACCTTCTTCTTGTGGTGCCGGTTTTGGGTAGCACAATACCTGAAACTTGTACCTCTACAAATCCTTCACAAGGCTGAAAAGACGACATTCTTTTGATCTCGATTTTTGAAAATTGCAATGTCGACATTATTTGGTCATGGATATGCTGTAACATAATATAATAATTACAAACCAGTTATTTGTTAATACTGTAAGAAAGAAAACCACAAAGTCTCAAAAGAAACAAATTCAACTACTTACTACTACATGATACATCACAACAACAATTGTTTTTTTTTTTTTTTTTTTTTTTGAGGGGTAACAAAAGGATGGGGTTGTTCCATTTTTACATGACATTATATGAACATATAATTAGTTGCAATTTTTGTTTTCTAGCTATACACAAACTGGGAATAATCTTGTCATAATATGTTTAAGATCAGTAATAAACAGGTTTATTTGTTGTGAGGTGCATGATAAGATAGTAAGTTATTGCCTTAAAAATGTTACGTAAATGAATTAGTATCATTTAAAGTATGATAAGTAAAATATATATATTAATTCATGTAGCATTTTGATTGTCATGTTGATATAGATATCATGTCTTTAGAAACTACGATTCTACTTGTCGAAAGTGAAACATGCTTTAATGTACTTTTTTTATACACCTATATATGTTGCCCATTTGTGAAATTGTTGCTTTGAGTGTGGTTCTTATGTCAATGAGATGTACATAATATGTCTATATGATACTCGGTGCATATTTTATGCTATATGTACTCTATGACCTTAACATATTGAAATATTTCTAGATCTAAATATTTGTTATGCTTGGATAAAATTATGACACTTAGAAAGCATGTTTATAGGGCTGAAAACTGATCATCAAATGGCTAAGAATAAGTATGAACAATATAATTTTGTTGAACACTACTCGAGATTTATACAAGTAACTTGATATTTGCATTGCGTGAAATCTTTGGCCATGTTGTAATTATGTTCTTAAATGCTTTAGAGTTCACGTTATAAGCCTAATATGGGAAATAAGTGTTTAATTATGTAAAGCATGTAATAAGTGATCAATTGTGATGTTATCGTTATGTATACACTTGTAAACGATAATGAAATCATGAATAAGTAATACATGGTGAGAAGTGGTCACCTAATAAAGAAAGAAAGTACGGTCAATAAGATTCATAGTTAAGTACTAGACGGTAAATGGACAATGAACTTTTGAGAGTCCTCAACATCAGACCCTGCTCCCGAAAAAGAATATAGAGAAAAGGCTAGAGCCGGTCTGGGTCTTGTCGACTGGATAAAATAGTGGATAATTTTGGTGTGTCATACTATAATCAAAGCCCTCCACATTGAGAGAAATTAAATGTGGCACAATACTCATGCACCAACTTCGATACAAAAATGATAAGATAACATTAAAGATACAATAAAGTTACAATATTGATATGCATGCTAAAGTTAATTCAAGTATATGTTATGGTATGTTTAATTACTTGTTCTATTAACGTTCCCTCATGTGCTCAGGTAATATTAGTAGTATGATAATTATTCTATTTGTTATCGTACTTATGCATTAATTTTACAGAACTCTACCTAGTCCCAGTAACATGATGCAAATGTTTCATTACAATTATATCTTTCAGATGATTAGCTTTAGTAGCAACATGAAATTAAAGACGAGTGTCCCTTGTCTTTCCAGTCCCATTATAATAGAAAATTCCTGGAGTCAAGACATCTTCTATGACTATTTGATCTTTCACGAGTTCAGATTAATTTTCTTAATCTGCAAAAGAAAATTAGTAGTTCTAATAAGTGGTGGATGTAATGAAGTATCATGGTTACCTTTTATCTGATAATGTGATAATTGTAGTAGTGATGACGATGTATGATTTTATGCACGAGGATATATAATTATGTATTGACCATGTAATGCAGTGAGGTTGCAAGAATAATTTTAACTGGGGAATTATCTATTTATGTTATTTATATTATGCAGTAGAGGGTAATTTTACCTTTGCATTATATTAAACATTAGGGTATATAAACCCAAAACACCTTCCCCGTTCAGCAGCTTTTGACATTTTGATATTGTAAATCAAAAGTTGAGATTCAGCGTTGCCTTTTTAGTTCCAATTGAATAGCATTTACATCATCTCGCATCAGAGATCGGAGCTTAGGGTTTCTTCCTTTTGTGATCCATGGCCAGCGCTGATGAAGGAAGTTGGATCCGCGACGTTGTTCGGGGTTCGAAGATCCATTTCGATATTCTGCGGAAACTTGATCGAAAGCTTGGTTCTTTTAAATCCGAATCGAATCAAGGTACGATTGGGATCCAAAAATTTTCGGAGCAGTATCATTCCCATGGACGAGTTCTTCCTCGTTCCGCCAAGGGAGTTGAAGACTGCACATATGTTGGACGACTTGGGCGAAATCGTTCTCCTACGGTTGGAAGTGATCGGAGAAGCAACCCGCGGGAGGCTAATAGGCGTTGGGTGAGGTCGTATCTTCCACTCTTCAAGCGTACATCAAACAAGGAAAAATCTTTTTGAATGGTTCGATACAGTGGATCGTTTTTTTTTTGAAAAACCCGACCACTAGAGAACACAAAGTGTGAGCTGGCATAGTATGTTTTGAAAGGTGAAGCAGAACGGAGGTGGCAACAGCTACAACACCAGAGGCGGTTGGATGGTAAATCGGAGATAAAATTATGGCCTAGGATGAAATTTCTCTTGTCTAATGATTTCTGGCCCGCCACATGTTCGATAAAATGTCCATCAGAAGGCGACAACAGCAGCAAAGTCATGAATTATGGGCACAACATTCCTGCAGGTCGTTTGCAGCAAATTGATGAAGAGGAAAGGAAGAGTGGATGTGAATTTGATGCTGAAGCACATAACAAAAATGATGAAATTGCAATGGAAAAGATTGATAGATTCACACCCAACAAGTGTTCGACAGAAGTCCCTTTTGAGTCTTACATCAACAATCAAGGAGCAGTAGGTGATTTAACAATCCTTGGTGATTCTGAGATCATTAATGCACGCAGCGACTACGAAAATTTGGAGAAATCAGAGTCATTAAAGCCAACCATTTAAAGACCAATAGGACACATTTAACTAGGAGGTAAATTTCATAGTCCCGATCTTTTAGATTGTGTTGATGAGTGTGAAGATAAAAGGAAAACCGAGCTAACACTTGGTGAGGAAGTTGGTTCTACTATGGTGGAAGACTTGTGAAAGAGGCTGAGAAAAGACCACCCATTGAACGAACATTTGGAATCTGATATGGTTGCATATAGTGTGCCGACTGGTAACATAAATGGAGGACTGATTATGAAACTGTGGAGCTGAAGCTAAAGCAGAAGATGACATTTGAATTTGGTGTTGCCTTGCTGCCTCATTTGACTAAGAGGGTTGGGAATGTGTTAGATAATCATAACTGTAACGTACCTCGTGTAATTTGGAAGAATGTAAAGTTGGAAGGGATAAAGTGGCTGATCAGATTTAATTTGACAGCTCTAACCCTTGATGAGTATATGGTTTCTAACTGTTATGTTGGTGAAATTGCATATCTTTTATTTGATCCTGGTGGAATGTTACACAGAACACAGAGCACTACTTTGCGGTTAGGAATTGAGGCTGAAACTATTGCATTTAGAGTTAATCCCGACCTGCAAAAAAATTGCTATTGGAGGTTTGATAGATTAAGAACTAAGGCTGCTAGTAGAAGTATATTCTTATTGTGTCCATGTGTCATTATTTGGACCTACTACTTTGCTGACAAAGACAAATGGCTAGGGTGGAGTATGAAGGTTGAAGTAATGCTCATTTTGCTCTTGTCTCTTATTATTTGGTCAAACAATTCAAATGGTGGAAGCTTGTTAAGCAAGATAGAGCACAGGCTTGTTGCATCCTTGTTGACAATTTTTGATGTTCCAGTTTGACTGGAATGTTAAGCCTACTGGTGCAAAGGTGTTGGTGTTCATATTAGTTTTTGGGAAACCGTGTGCACATTTTTACTACAACAATTTTTGCATATGTTCCGAGAAAATTCATGGTACAGAAGCAGAACCATTTTTGTATCATGAATCCTTGAACTCTTGCATCTTTATGGATGAATGCACTAAAGATATTGTTAGCACTAGTACTGAGATCGTTTATGTTCCACCAGTTTTGTTGAAACTGCTTGTTGCTTGGCTATGCGACTACCCATCCACAATCTATTTTGAGAATGGAATGGAAAATATTGGAGGCTGTATCCAAAGCAGCATTAATGTTAAGTTAGAAATTGTTGAGGTTGAAGTCTCTACTTGTGATGTCTATGGGGAGTTCAGTGATCATTTCATAAGAGATGGATTGGAAACCGAAAGGTATGCAAAGAAGGAAAATGAGCAGATTGATGCCATTAATAAAAAGAACCAGGCGGAACCTGTTGCGTATCAAACATACGAGCATATCAAACAGTCAATTTGGGAAATGGATGAATTGGTGAATTATGTACTGATAGTGAGCTTTAAAAGTTCCACCATATCAAATTTGGTTGATGGAGAAGTGTCTTCTAATTTCTCTGCATACTAAGATTGTGAATTGTTGAGGAAATAGTTATTTTGGTGAAGTATTTTCCCAGTAATAAACTTTAGCTTCTGCAAGTATTAAGGAAAACGGAACACGTCCATGCCATTACAGGAGATAGAACTGTTGATACTCATTTACTTCATGAAAAACAGAGTTCAAATATCTTCGTGGTAGAATTTGATTTAAATTCTAATTTGGACAGGTTGATGGAGGTTATACTCAAGTCAAGGAGGAGTATGAACATGAGACTTTGAACCGAGATCGGTTTACAGTGGTCTTGGCTCATCAAATTTCCCTCGACTTCAATGTAACTCGTGGACGAACTATTCCGTGGGAGTGTTGGAATGATGAGAACAACACGGAAAAGAAATTCAACATGGTGGATACAAGTGTTGCTATAACTGATTTGTATGGGAATGTTATGTGGAAGAAAGGACAATCGAGAGATTCTTTGAAATTGTTTCACTATGTGGTGAATGTATTTTATCCGCCAATGAATCTTGATGGGCTTTCAACGTTGCTGACTTGACTACTTTTCACCCACCTGACAATGCACAAACAAAAGAGATCCAACTCAAGGACGAGTTGTATTTTGGGGGCGGATGGAAATGAATGATGCTGTGAGGTTGCAGGAATTATTTTAACTGGAGTATTTTTGTCTATTTATGTTATTTACGTGGTAGAGGGTAATTTTGTCTTTACGTTGTATTAAACATTAGGGTATATACCCAAAACCCCTTCCCCGTTGAGCAGCTTTTGACATTTTGATATTGTAAATCAAAGAGCTGAGAGATTCAGCGTTGTCTTTTTAGTTCCAATTGATTAGTCTTTACATCACCATTTGTTGGGATTTATAGAGACAAGATGTCAAAGAGATAGATTTTGCATTACATTACCAGAATGTTTTCACAATAGCATATCTACTGTTGCTGCATTAGTACTAGGCCTACATGGTTGTGCCAAGTGTCCCAACACAATCTACTGGAGATTCTACACAATCCTAGTCACCAAGTATTATACAATTACACCTTTACCCTTAACAGCCCCTCTTTTGCCTCCAAAGTAAGTAAACTTGGTGACACTCAAAGGTTGTAAGTACATCTGCTATTTGTTCAGAAGAAGGAGTGTAGTTCATAGCAAGATGTCCTTGTTTTACAAGATCTCTGATGTAATGAACATCAATTTCCACATGCTTTGTTCTGGAGTGGAAAACAGGGTTGTATGCTAAGGCACCTGCACTTTGATTATCGCACCAGGTTACTACCTTGGTTTCTGGATAAACATGGATCTCAGATAGAAGGGATTGAAGCCATCTGATCTCAGTGCCGACATGAGCCAAGGCCCTATATTCTGATTCAGTACTTGACCGTGCAACATGTTGCTTTTTACTGCTCCAAGAGACAAAAGAGCGAGCTAGATAGACACAGAAACCAGCCACAGATTTTCTATCAATTGTGTTGCACCCCAAATCTGCATCAGAATAACCAACCAAGACAATGGGATGATGGGTTTGAAATGAAGACCATATTGAGCTGTACCTTTGACATATCTCAGGAGTCTTTTAACACCCTGCCATTGAATGAGAGTAGGACTATGCATGAACTGACTAAGGCAGTTGACTGCAAATGCAATGTCAGGCCTTGTAAAGGTCAAATATTGAAGTGCTCCAACAGTACTCCTGTAAATTGTGTGGTTGTACATGTAAGGACTGGGCCCGAGCAATTGCTGATAAGACACAGACATAGAAGTTGGACTAGGCTTTAAGTTCTGCATGTCAATCCTGTCTAGAATCTTTAGTGCATACATATGTTGATTAAGATACAGACCAGTGTCATCCCTGTAAGCTTGCATACCCAAGAAGTGGCTGATATTGCTCAGATCTTTTAAGGCAAACATGTTATTCAGCTTACCAATGAAAGTTTGAACCAACTTAGAATCACTCCCTGTTACCAAAATGTCATCTACATACACCAAGACATACAAGACAACATGAGAGGTATGTAAAATAAACAAAGATATGTCAGATTTTGACTGCTTGAAGCCCCACTGAATCAACTAGCTCCTAAGTTCCTTAAACTAGGCCCTAGGGGCCTGTTTGAGGCCATACAGTGCTTTTTTTTAGTAGACAAACATGATTAGGTCTTGCAGGATCTATAAATCCATCAGGTTGAGGCATAAAAACAATTTCAGAAAAATGACCATTCAAAAAGGCATTATTGATATCCACTTGTCTTATAGGCCAGTCATAAGAGACTGCAATAGCCTGAATAACCCATATAGTGGATGCCCTAGCCACAGGATTGAATGTTTCTGAATAATCAAGACCAGGAGTTTGAAGAAACCTCTTAGCTACCAGTCTAGCTTTGTGCTTTAAAATAGATCCATCAGGTTTAAGTTTAAGTTTGAATACCCATCTGTTTGAGACAAGCTTTTGTTGAGGTGAGGGAGGAACTAGTTCTCAGGTATTGTTCTTAGAAAGGGCATTAAACTCCTTCTGCATGGCAGCTTTCCAAGAAGGGTCAGTCATAGCATCAAACACCTTTGTGGGCTCCGTAGGATATGGTGAGTCAAATTGAGCAAGAAAGGAGTATGTTTTAGGTTTAAAGATGCCACACTTGGCTCTAGTTTGCATGGGGTGGTGATTAACTTGAGGGAGGTGCGGAAAGACTAGGAGAGGCAGGACCGGGGGAAGAACTAGAGGAAGCACTAGGAGACACAGGACTAGGAGAAGGATGGGGATGGGAGAGCCAAGAGATCCAAGATTATGAGAGGTGGCAAGATTAGGAGTTGGAGAGGCAGGGATAGGAGTGGGAGGGGAGTGATTAGGTTGTTGGTGATTAGATTCTGGAGAAGTGCCTGAAAGAGCAGGAGAAGGATTAGAAGTAGGACTAGAACTAATAGAACATGGAGGGTGAACAAGAGATCCAATAGTGTAGGGGGAAGGACAGGAAGTGGTGGAGGAGGAAGGTGCCTCAAGAAGTCGAACGGTCCATATCTGGAAATTTACTTGAGTTTTCCGGGGTCGGATTGTTTACAACTAAAATAGCAAGGATGATTTAAATGATCAACAAAAAAAAAAAAGAACGGTATATTGTGACAAATTAAGATCGTATATTCAATCGTGAAATTAACACCATTGATCATTAAAGACGAGCACAATTAATATAAAAAAAAGAAAGAAAAGAAAAGAAAGTACCTCCAGAGAAGATGCAGATTAATTTAGAGATAACTCCGTCGACTATTGTAGTCTCGCTCGAATCCTTGTAAAAGCGACCACAACATTGATCCGGGTGCTCTTGAAGAATTCGATAATATTCTTCTACAAAATCCGCAGCAATCTGCAACAAATACATACAGAAAACACAATTGATTTCATCAGACAATTATCCTCCAGATCCTATCCTAAACATTAAATATAAATATTATTATACTACTAATTTATTTCATAGCATTAATTATTCAAAAAAAGAAGAAGAAGAAGAGATCAACCTTCGTGGTTTCAGCACTCCACATACTAATAACCCTTCACTTCCGATTCGATGGAAGCCTTCGCTCAAACAGAAAAAAAATAAAAATAAAAATCTAGATAAAATAGTATAAAGTAGCGTAGCTCCAAGGTTATATACAATATCAATGCCAAAAATCAGTACTTCGTCTTTTATAAAGGCAAAATTACGTGAAAATCCAAATTTGATTAGGATTACACTTTCTAAATAAAAAATACATGATTTTTATTTGTTTATCTAATAAATAAATAAATTTAATATTTGATTTAAAAAGCTCATTTTTGTTTTATTATTTTTGGATAAACACGCATCCGGAAAAAAGAAAATTTTCTATTTTATTCTATATTTCAAAATACCGTAAGATTTTTTGACCCGACAAATTGGGATCATAGATCATCCCTAAAAAAAAAAACTACACCCTCAAATGAAAAAAAAAAAAAAAATTACATTAGAACCATAAGTACCTGATCCTATTTCAAAAGTGAGAAAAGTTATTATTTGAAGTGGTTGATGTGTTTTTAGTTTTTACCCGATCAATATGACCATAGCTTGTCTGAGCATGAAGTGGTTGATGTAATTCTACTCTTTTATTGTATTTTGTTTAGCCTGAATTGACATTTTTTTATAGTTTAATTTCGATTTTTGGTTAACCAACAAAATTCAACCGATAATTTCGGTTTTCTGGTTAATCGACCAAATTGAACCGAGTCTTTCGGTTCGGTTCAGTTAAATTTCAAAAACGATTTGATTTTAATTTAATTTTTTTACTCACCGAAATTTCAGTTTGGTTTCGGTTACGGCCAATAATCGAACCACACCGTGTTCAACCTTATAGGAGACCACATGCATGAGAGTGCCGGGCTGGCACAAACCCTTGTTTCAATTGTCGTAGTACCAATCACTTTGCAAAGGACTGCCCTAAGAAGTCGTCTCAGAGTGCTCCAACAACAAACACAGGCAATCCGAGTAGATCTACGAGAGTATCTGCTATACATGCCGAGACCACCGAGCCTGATGATGTTGTGGTTACAGGTATACTTTTAAGTTGTTTATATTTTGTTATTAAAGTACTTCTATAGCAAGTTAAGTGATGTTATATTTGTATTTTAAGTCAAATATGAACTTGTTAGTTACCATAATATGGCTGGTTTAGTAGTGTCGACTTTATTTCATACCGGAGCATATAATACTTTTGTGTCAGTTAGATAATAAATTGGGCATTCCCCTTCAATTGTTGAATAAAACCTTGACTATCACAATTCTTTTGATAGAGTAACTATGGTTAATCAGATGATCCCTCAAATTGGCACCCGAGTTGGAACCTTTAGATGTAAGCATGATCTTATATTTCTGGATTTCACGACTTTGATGTTATTGACAATACTAGATCTCGTTTATTCAATGATCCGGGCAAAATTAACTCCTATGACAGTTACTCCAAGAATCAAGAGCAATGGGGACGGTTATTTGTGTTTGTTTTAAACTGAGTCTGAGAGTTATTTCTCTCAAGTTGTCTACGTATTCAATGTATGCAATTGAAATCAAGTCTCTCGTCGTTCCTTAAGGATAGATTATATAGGAGGCGTCTCACCCCTTTTCTTGTCCTACACGTATTAAGGTTTCTTAATCCCTAAGGATTATCTCGTATCAATCCCTTTGATTTTAGGGATAATTATTATTATATGTAAATCACAGGATCAATATCATTATATCGGTGGAATCTCCCATGTTTATCCTATAATATAGGCACATGTTTGTATATCGAATAAGGAAAGCTCTATCCGACCTGTGTGAGCTTCCCAAGCCGTCTTGACTTGACTTGGACTACCCGGCCTCCGTTAGAACCGAGCCGACCTGCGGTGATCTTGTCTAGAAGGACGGGCAGACTTCCCACCTGAGGGTGAGGCCTGTTCGGCTAATTGATGTGGGGCTCCTGGCCTTATTATTTATTACCCTTCTCTCTCTTTATTTATTATGCAACCATTCTCTGAATGACACGTTGGCAAGGGCTAATTCGACTTCGTCATCTTAGGTATCGACTGGATATCCTAAAATCATGTACATTTTGATTGTAGAAATAAGAAAGTGACTTTCAAACTACCTGGAAAATCATCCAAAACTTTTCAAGGAAATGTCATAGTAAGCGATGCCACCCAATTATATTTGCAGTGTAAGCTATCAAATCTTTAAATAAAAGGATGCGAAGGTTATGCGGCTATGTGCCTTATGCCCTTGATACTGATAAGTATAAACCGAAGATAGAGTAGACGCTAGTAGTGAAAGACTACCCTTATGTTTTTCCTGATGAGTTGCCAGAAAACACTCCAAATAGGGGTGATTGAATTTGAAATTAATCTTATCCTTGGATCAGAACCTATGGCAAAAGCTCCTCACCGAACGGCACATGCGCGGAGCTGAAAGAGTTGAAAGCCCAATTGAAAGAGATGCTAGAAATAAACATTTTTCAACAACGTACATGTTGCATTTATCATTCTAGTATATATATATGATAAACATTTTACCGAGTACCGTGATTATATATCATGTTGGATGTGTAACAGTTGAATTACCACCATTGCAACCCAATGTACTATACTGAATACTATGATTTTAAGTGTCATGTGGTATGTTTGGTTACATGTATTGTACCATGGATTATGTGGTATCATGTGTTAAAACATGAAATGCTAGCAATGCACTGTACGAAGTGACATGGTTGTTTAAAAATTACTAGTAAAATGCACGTGCGTTCGCACGTGTTTTTATGAAATAAAACTTTTGAAATTTTAAAAATAACAATATTAATTAATACATAATTTATTTTTTGAGCAAATACATATTTTTTTAAGTATTTCTTCCTTGAAAAATATAAATATGATATTAATGATAATTATACAAAATGATCTTATGTTTTTTGTTAGTATTTTGAGTTTATAAATGCATGTACTTGATACATTTATCATCATTTTAAAGATAATAAGCATTCTGAATTTATGAATATATACGTATTTAAAGATAATAAGCATTCTGAATTTGTGAATATATATGTATCTAATATATATCAAGAATATATATCTAGTAAACCTGTGGAGATTTACAATACTTTTTAAGAAACTTTTGCAAAGTTCCCACTCTAAACATAAATGACATTTTGATAGAGTGCATGTAAAAAGTATAACATGTGGGTTTCATGTACATATTATTTTATATGCTTATTATATCTTACCTATGAATATAATTTGATGATTGTATAGTAACTCTTATTAAACAACGTAATATTTGAGATATGATCAGTATATTTAAACACAGTAACATTTGAGATAATGATTAGTATATTAAAAATTGATGAAGGAATCTAAGATTCAATTTAATTACTGTGATAGGAAGAATGGTGAAACTATGTAGTTTTATTACAGGTTGTAAAAGGTTAAACATATATGTCAATCATTATAAATATCATTTAATTGTTTTCTAAATTATATTTTTATCGTTCCTATTTAACTGATTAAATTGCCAAACCATGCATATCAATCCAACATATCTTCTTGCATAAGGAATGCGTTAATAGTTGACGGATGGATTATGCACCCTGAAATTACTCTAGCTTCAATCTTATCTATCATACTGTCTTTGGATTAGACATGACCAACTCATCTGATTTCTTCTCCTTCTCAGAATATCATTCTTTTTATCACTCAGGAAAATAATTCTTTGTGAGGCATGGACTACTTTATATGATACATATGCAAAGCCCTACTGTGAACGAATCAAACAAATTAAACAATACCTCAAATGTATGCAAAAATGTACTTTAAAAACTTCTAATTATCTTCATGTTGTGAAACTAAAGCTGATGAATTAGTTTACGGATTCAGATGATCTTGTGAAACTTATTTCGGACAATTTGAGAGATGACTATAAGGAGTTGGCTAGGGTTGTTCAAACATGTGACGCCCTCATTGATTTTGAAGAGCTCCATGAAAATCTACTTAATTATGAGACTCTTCCGTTAAAATTGCAGCCAGTCGCTTTTGCTGGTCTTGCTACAGGTCGTTCAGTCGTATGACATACCTCTTAGAGTACTGATTCATTTTCACATCCTAATATTCCTAATTCTTGGAAACAGACACAATACTTTCTTGCAAGCAGCAGGCTCGATGTTTTTGCCCTAAAAACCTTACTTGGATATTCCGAGCGATTCTATTAGGTGGTAACAGAGCTGGAATATGAAAAGACATTTGATGAACAACATGTATCACAACGTGTATCACTTAACTAGTAGTCGTAAGTAACAACATGAAATGAAATAGTGAGAAAAAGATACCTGTGGTGTATACAGTAATGCCCAAGTCCAGGGTGAATCCCTCGTCGTGGAAATTGCAACATTCTTGTGGGTTAGAAACAAGGGTTACATAGTAGCGATGTAGAAAGTCCGATTCAGCCTACAGTAAAAGAGAGTAAAATAGGGTTTCCTCCATAGTAGTAGTAGTCTACTATTCATCATCATATCATCGATTTAATTTACAAATAATATATATAGTTGATTATATTTTGGCAACCGCCAAACCTTGTTACTCCTTTTTCACTAATTATTATTCATATTTAATATAACAATGTTACATATATATTAGGAGCCTTTTTCACGTTTTTTTTTTTCATGCCAAAAATTAGGGAAAATTCTTGGGGACATATGAGGAGAGTGAAGCCGTGTGCCGTGATTTGCCTCGTCTGTTTTTTTTTTTTTTTTTTTTTTTTTTTTTTTTTTGAGAACTGTATCTTCTATTTCTAAACTGGATTCAAACCATGTAGTCCAGATTTGCTCACCTGTCAACTCTCCACGAATGGAGATGCCGCCCAAGAACTTCCCAAAATTATTGTAGTGCCCCAGGTTTACGATTTCAAACCAAGCGAGGACGAGGACGACGGGTCTAATATTCCGATTTTTCCGTGAAGGACAAAAATGTTTGTTTTAGAAAAATTAGAATAAAAATATTATAATTTTCCAAGTTTGAAATAAAAAAGGCAAGAAAACTAAAAATAAATAAAACTCCCATCAGTTTTGGGAGGTTATCAGAACGTAAGGATGACAGGGCAGAGTTCGAACTGAGGAAAAGAAGAGGGGCAAGAAGAATCTTCATCTTATCTCATTCTCCTTCTCCTTCCATTGATCTTCCGATCAAAGTAGAGGAAAACGATCACCGTGAAGAGAGAATTATGGTTATACAACTTTTACACCGATTGGAGAAGTTATGAGTTTTCTCTTTTTGGAATCTTGGGATTTTCAGTTGGAACCGGTGTTAAAAATCAACCTAATCGTAGTTATGTGTGTTTAGAAACTTTTAATCGCTATGTTTCTAAGCTTGAATTTTTAATTGTATAGGTTCATCAAGTGATTAGGTTTTCTCTGCATTTTCACCTATGATATTGGGCGGTTTCGTACTACTAATCGAGGTAACGGGATGTTTTATGTGAATGGATTTGCTTTATAATGTTTTGGTTTGTATTTTGAGTTTTTTTGGTGTTGTTATTATGGCTTTTTGTGGTTGTATACTTGTATTGCTTAGGTTTGGCCTGCAGGGGCGGATCTAGGTTATACTAAAGGGGGTCTACGGACCCCGCTAAAAATAAAAATACTCTACATTTTACCTATAAAAAAATATTCGGACCCCGTTAAAAAATTATTTAGTGTGTTAAATATTTACGGACCCCGCTGAAAAAACATTATGGGTCCGCCACTGTTGGCCTGGATGAATTGTGCAAAAGAATTTGCCGTTTTCGGGCTCAAGTGTAAACCTAGAAAAAGCAGGTGCATGCGTGGCTTGAAACAATGAGTAGGCGGTATTCTGTTTCGTGCCAGGCGCACGCCTGAAAAGCTCGGGTGTATGTCTGGACTCAGATAATGATAAAACAAAATGCATTTAGGATTTTAGGTGCACGCCTGAAATGGTCGGGTACACGTCAATAAAGTGAAAATTGTGTTTAGTCTTGGATTTACCCTTCTCAATGCACTTCAATAACATGAAATAACTTGACAAAGCATGAATATGTTCCTAATGCGTTTAGTCCTGCACCATATGAATAATCATAGTGAGATGATGTAAGGGACAGTCGGAAATCTAGAATTGACCTTGTTCTTTGATGGACTAGTATCCATCAAAGTCTATGTATGTGCTAGTTTTGGATAAAGATTAAATGTTGTAGGTTGAGGGTGTAGTGACGTTAATTGAGCCTTTTACTTGAATGAACTTAGAAGGTTAGTTAATGTTAAAACAACATATATGACTAGATAAAAGACTAAATGCCCTCGATTCTTGGCTAGACACAATACAATATCGCAATATGCGAACGAGCTCAGATAATATGGGGAAGCCTATAAGCTGCTCACTAGCGGGGCAAGCCCTGGACCACAAGCGGGTTGCATAATGAAGTGTTTTATGGTGCATACGCTTAATATATATATATATATATATATATATATATATATATATATATATATATATATATAGGAGAATATAGTTTCACATGAATTACTACATTGTTTCCAGAAAAAACCACTCGTGCTCACATAAAAAGATCCTGCAAATATTCATCATACCACAATAAGTTGTTGTTCAAAGAAGAATCTTTTTTTTATTGAAGATCAAGCAAACAAAAAATTCACACCAACCAAAAGTGACATTAGTGGTATGTTATTGTTTTTTACTCAATACATACATACATTTACATCATTATAGACACATGTTTCAGATTTTCACATTAATAGTCATTTTTTTTCCAATTTACACTGCTACTTACAAGCTATTCCAGTTAATTATACACGACTAACTTACAAACGTTTTCAATTAATTGTATCTATCCTATATATAAGATGAAGCACATGTGTAACTGTTACAATTGCAACTTCAATTTCTCCAATGTAGAAACATAGCTATAATTTCTTCGCTTAGCTCCATGTTGTGTTTTTGGATCAATTTTACACACGTTCAGCAAGGTACTAAGCTATTACTACTGAAGATTGATAAATGCACCACATTATCCAAATAGATTTTCAAAAACAGGATATACCACATTCTTCATGACGCGTATTCAGTTTTCAATAACACAAAAATTTGATATAGCACATAATCGATAATCCAGTATCACAAATCCATACTAAAAAAACACTTGCTCTATGGTAATTACAACGCATCATGCATTCATTTAACTTAGAATATGAAAACTTTACATTGAGTACGATTTTTAGTATATCTTGAATCGTTATTCGATGTGTAATATTTGAATCAACTGGAAAAGAATCACTATGCTACCCATACACTAAAAGTTTAGAGAACACAATATTCTATCTAATTATAAATTGACTGTGGATGAACGATGCAACAAGATAAAAAAAAACACGTGGCAACCAGGAGGAAACGGAAAGTTCAAGTAGAAGAAAAAACTACTTTGAATAGTCACGGTACGTATATTATGTTGTCTATACAAACCTAAATGATGCCTTAAATAATACTCACCGAAACCACATTATATGTGTCCCCGAAAATTGATTAAAGTCCCAATTGAAACCACATTCCTAATTAAATACAAGGGGTGGTTTTTAAGAAATAATAATATTATATGTATTAACAACTTCAGCATTCTCATTTTTACTTTCAAGGTTGAGTGCATCTATTATATGTATATTTCATTCATTATGCATCCTAATTTCATTCTTCTGGGAAATTGAATATCAACAGCTAGAACAAGTCCACCAAATAAAAGAAATTAAAGAAACCAAGCCTATTGATTCTCTGGTCAAAAATAGAAACACATCTAAGTCAAAAGCATGTTTAAAAGCTTCACTTACAACTGCGAGTCCAGATCGTCTACTCTTTCTAACAAACCTTGGAAAATCTAAATTAGATCAAATGGATTTAGAATGATCGGTCTTAATTTATATATCTAGCTCTTAATCTAGCTTCATTAAGAACGAGGTTAAAGAAAAGAGCCTAATAAAAACCACAATGTGTCAGATGCATATGTGCTTAGATTCATTTAAACCAGTATTTAACGAAGCTTTAGTTCATAAAAACCACAAGGAAGTGATATCTTGCACCTCTTACTACGTTGAGGATGGTTCTTTTTTGCTATTTTCCAATTGAACATCCAAAATACAATGACGAGAAACTACATGAGTTATTGTTGGCATAAATGTATGCATACCATATCCAAAATGTAATAGAATAATCAACTATAACAATACTTAGCGGCATATAATTTCAAAACGACGACATAATAAAGGAAAATGGAGATTCATTAAGCTCCAATCATTACAACTATTGGTTTTGTTTGTCATAAGCTACTATCTCACTCAAAAGCTAAATCGTTAAAAATGGATGTATGTGTACAACCCTCATACGGCTAAATTATAATTTTGGTCCTCTAACTAGACACGTTTTTCGATTTTGGTCCTGATTTTTCTCTGGCGACAATTTTAGTCCTGTAAGTGGTCTTTTTTTGCAAAAATAGTCCCGAACACTTAAAATTGTGGGCTTCCAATTTACATATAAAAGAGCATATTTCTCTTCTTTGAGTGCTTTTTTTCAAGGATGCAATGTAATTTAGGGTCATTAAGAGGAGAGAAAATTATCTCAATGGCATGAAACACAACACTTTCAGTTAACCACAATAATCTTATTTCGATTCATTACATCAATAGCGGTCTAATATAAGATATCTTTTTTTGATGAATAATAACAGTCATCAAGGTTAAGTTCATCTTTTATATGTATATTTCATTTATTTTACATCATCATTTCTTTCTTGTTGAAATTCGTAGAAATGGAAACAAATTAAAATATGCATGCTAAAATAACAGAACAACGGCGGCATAAGATTCAAAAACCAATATAATCAAAGAGAAAAAAGATCAAATGGTGGTCATTCATAACTTCAAAACTTTTACCTTGATTTTCTATGATTTCGTCCCTTTGTGACAACTAATTACCTCATTTCATGAACACAGAAGTAGATAGAAAAAGTCAAGTTGAAGTTGAAGCAACAACAACATAATGATTTAGCATCAAATAACACTAACATCAACAATATATTTTATTACTAAACTCTCTTCAGTTTTATGTTTTTAGTATGACTAACCAAAATGATCTAAATACTTTTCTTCTTACTAAAATGTGTAGGACAAGAAGACAAATCAAGATATGCCAGAATGACAACTGAACAGTTACAATGTAAAATTCAAAAAGCCATAGAATTAAAAGTGTTACAAAGATCTAATAAAGGTAAATGATACGTATGAAATTTTTCAATAGTCTTTATTTATAATTATGTGAATATTACACTTAGACTCTATTTCTAGCATGTACATTTTGCAGAATTTGAACATTATGTACAAACAACAATTACATGGCCAACAAAAAGAAATGAACTACGGCTGAAATGATGATTGTGAATTGTGAAGGTAACTTCTATAAGGATTATCAATTTTCAAAATAAACTTATCATGATATAACACTTAATATATACCACGTGCAAATCACGTGCATTTTACTAGTTAATATATAAGGACTATTGTTGGATTTAAATAGAAATTTTATACGCACAAAATAGATTATCTTAAAAAATAACAAAATTTAACTTAAGTTTCCTAAATTACCCATCTACACAGGGGGTGATTCAACAAAATAAATATAAAAATAAAAATAAAAGACACAACAACTTCCCTCCCCTATTCCCCGTCACCTTGTTAACTCCCTCCAACCCCTCCCTCCCTCCCTCCTTCCCCCCTCCCCCCCCCCCCCCCCCCCCCCCCCCCCCCCTTTCCCTGGACTCTGAATTCACAAGAAAGAGAAAATAAAAAAGAAAAACAGCAGCTTCCCTCCCCTATTCCCCGTCCCCTTCTCATTTAAGATTATACATAACAAATAGGCGATTAACGTTGTATTAAAATCAATTAGTAAATGCGCTACCACACACAGGGGCGCCCCTGTCCAAATTTAGGCTCGGAGCCAAATATTTTTTAGGTTGAAGGTTGTAAAGGACTGTTTTTTATCTAAAATGAGGAAAAAGGACAAGAAAAAAAGATAGTGGTTGAAAAGAAAAAACGCGTGCGTTATTCTACGTGTTTTTATCTAAAACGAGTAAAAAGGAGAGCTTTCCCTAAAAAAAAGAAATACAGCTGGTTGAAAATATCACCTCCCATTTCGCGTTTTAGGTGTTTTTGGACAAAAAAACGCGGAATTATTTGAGTCCTTAAGATCGTGCACATTTGTTGGAAGAAAATCGCGTTTCGTTGAAATTGCACTTGGGTGGTAATTTTGCCACCGAAAATGGTGGTAGCCACGAGAAAAATCCCGTAGTAACAGGCGTGTTTTTGTCCTTCTCAACCATTATTTTTTTTTCTTGTCCTTTTTCCCCATTTTGTATCTTATTTTGTCCTTATGGCCTCTGACCCCATATTTTTTTAGGTCCTTCTAAAAAAAGGGTAACCAAAAAAAGATGTTATTTTTGCCGCTAACAAGAACCGAACCTGGTCACTTATTAAGCTTTACCATACTACTTACCATTAGAGCGTTTTCAAAAATACAATAATATATATATATATATATTAAAATACATATATATATATATATATATATATATATATATTATTGAATTAAATTTTTGCGGGGACCTTAAATTCATGGATTTTGGAGGGCTTGGGGCCATGGCCGCCTTGGGCCCCCACAGGGGCGCCCCTGCTACCACATCTATCCCAACATTCTGACACCCCTCTCAAGTGTTGACAATCTGTTATAACACTTGCACAATTTGACAATTTTTATTCAAGAGTGTGTGCATTCTCTTTCAACACCCAACATCCTCTTCAAGTGTGGACAATCTCTCCCAACACTTGCACAATTTTTTTTATATTTATAATAATGGTTCAACCAGGGTTCGATCTTATGATCTCTGGATCCAATTGGTTTTAGTACAACGGTAAGCGCTTGATCTTAACATAACAATAAAAAAAGATCGAATCAAATTCTATGTTCACTCGTTCCATTGTTTTTGGTTGAGAAATCTGGCCTATCTAGGCTAGGTTTTAAGGAACGAGTAGATGGTTCCAATGAAGCAAAGATAAAGCGAAGTTATATAAGTTATATATGTCGGGTAGTTTCATCTTATTGACATGTTGTACATGAAAATATTTATTATTGTTACCGTTTATTTATGAGTGAGTTAGTAGCAATGTTTCACTTCTAATGTGTGCTTCTTAAATGCTTTGATATTACACCAGACTTATATGGGTTTTAAATTTTTTCACTTTCTAAAAGTCACGTTCTGACATTTTCAATATCCAGAAGCATAACAGGAGAATGCCTTTTTTTTTTTTTTGGGGGGGACATGGAATGCGTTCACTTACTTGGCTTGCCTTTAAACGAAAAAGAATAAAGTGCTATCCGTTCCAAAATGTAATAGTTGTAAAATAGACGAATATATAATAAATTATAGATAAAAAAGAAAAATGTGATAAATGATCCGTATGTATTCTAAATAGAATTATATTATGTGACAAATTTAAAATGATAAACGAACATAACAGAGTTTAAGCTCATACCCTAGTGGTATACCCTGGCCTCCAGTGGGAGGTACAGGGTTCGAATCCTCCTTCCCCTCCTTTCGTTTCCAAAAAAAAAAAAAAAAAAACGAACATAACAAGAGATTATCATATCATCAAGCGTCGAGAATAAATCAATTAAACGGCCTGATTATGACACATACATGCTATTATCAGTCCCACGGGATTATTATTACAAATAAAAGTAATTAAAAAATAAATGAGATGTATCATTGGGCAATCAATCCACAAGATTATTGTCACGAATAAAAGTAAAAATAAAAAACAAATCGGGAACGATGATTCTTGTTGGACCCACCTAATTCCTCATCAAATAAAAAAGAACAGATCACTTGTAACAAAAAGACTTTCCCCCTCTTGAGCAGGGGCAGGGGCAGGGGCAGGGGCAGCCGCCTTAGCAAGTGAAAGCATGTGCATAAACCTTCTTCTTCTTGCGGCGCCGGTTTTGGGTTGCACAATGCCTGAAACTTCTACCTCTACAATTCTTTCTTGACAAGGTGGTTGAAAGAACGATATTCTTTGGATCTCAATTCTTGAAAATTGCAATGTCGACATTATTAGGTCATGGATTTGCTGTAACATAATATAATTATTACAAACCAGTTATTAATAAATACTGTAAGAAAGAAAACCACAAAGTCTCAAAAGAAACAAATTCAACTACTTTTTATTTTTTTTTTTTTAAAGAGGAATTCAAGTACTTACTACGTACTACATCACAAGTCACAACAACAATTGTTAACATCTTCAATCAAACAACCCCATCCTCCTAAACAAATTGAATTATATCAGACACTATTAATTACGGTATGTAATTCTTACATACGCCGTACGGAATTGCTGATTATACTATGAATGTAGTAATTAATCTTTTATATATATATATATATATATATATATATGTAATTCTTACATACGCCGTACGGAATTGCTGATTATACTATGAATGTAGTAATTAATCTTTTATATATATATAATTATATTACACAGTTACAAAAGGAAGGAATTTGCAATTAAAGTGTTTGTCAAACGAGGACAAAGTACTTGGCAAACAAAGACTCCCAAAACATGACGTTAGAACATTAACAATGGTTTCCACAAGTAATTAAACGATGAATTCGATCAATGTCGACCCCCACCTAGAGACCCCAACTCTAATATATATCATGTGCGAGTTCTGTCGGACATATTGTCCACACTCTTAAAATGATAAAGAAATAAAGGAACACCGCACCGTTATTAACATCAATTGGTTTTAGTACAAAGGTAAGCGTCGCCGGCCAGAAATTTATGGCAATGGTGTGGGCAAAAAGTAAATAAAACAGAAAAATAAGAAGAATTGGTAAAAACAAATTAACAATGTATGAAGGAGTCGCCTTCAGGCCCACATAAGGTGATCGAATACAAAGAAGAAAGAAGAAGAAGTAAGCCAATTTTTCACACCATTTTGTCAATCAGAATTCTTGCCAAACCCTTCTCCATTTTTTTCAAGCCTTGTTCAAAATCCATTTTCAGCATGCATTTCAAGCAACAGTGGAATTAATGGCTGACCTTGTGCCTAGAAGATATATAGTTTGTTGCACTAATTAACCTACCTTGCTAGGAATCCTAGGCAATATTGACTCAATCATCAAACTAAATGAATTAGTATCATTTAAAGCATGATAAAATGTGTAAAATATATTAATTCATGTAGCATTTTGATTGTCATGTTGATATAGATATCATGTCTTTAGAAACTACGGATTCTGCATGTCGAAAGTGAAACATGCTTTAATGTACTTTTTATACACCTATGTTGCCCATTTGTGAAATTGTTGCTTTGAGTGTGGTTCTTATGTCAATGAGATGTACGTAATATGCCTATATGATACTTGGTGTGTATATATATTTTATGCTATATGTACTCTATATATGACCTTAAAATATTGGAAAAGGACATATTCGTAGACGTGGTTGAAATATTATGACACTTAGAAAGCATGTTTATAGGGCTGAAAACTGATCATAAAATGGTTAAGAATAAGTATAACCAATATGATTTTGTTGAACACTACTTAAGATTTAGACAAGTAACTTGATATTTGCATTGCGTGAAATCTTTTGCAAATGCTATAATTATGTTCTTAAATGCTTTAGAGATCACGTTATAAGGCTAATATGGATAATAAGTGTTTAATTATGTAAAGCATGTGATCAATTATGATGTTATCGTTATGTATACACTTGTAAACCCGATAATGAAATCATGAATACGTAATACATGGTGATAAGTGGTCACCTAATAAAGAAAGAAAGTATGGCCAATAAGATTCGCAGTTAAGTACTAGACGGTAAAAAGACAATGAACTTTTCAGAGCCATCAACATCAGACCTTGCTCCGGGAAAAAATATGGAGAAAATGCTAGAACCGGTTTGGGCCCTGTCCACTAGATAAAATAATGGATAATTTTGGTGTGTCATACTGTTATCAAAGCCCTCCACCTTGAGAGAAATTAAATGTGGCACAATACTCATATACCAACACAATTATGATACAACTTCGATACAAAAATGATACAGTTAAGTAGTAGGATAATTATTCTATTTGTTATCGTACGTATGCATTATTTTTGCTAAAGAGACACTAGAACTCTACCTAGTCCCAATAACATGATTCAAAGGTTTAAAATTACATCTTTCATATGATTAGTTTGTAGTGGCAACATGCATGATATTAAAGATGAGTCTATCCGTTGCCCCTTCCAGTCCCATATTAATAGAAAATTCCTGGAGTCAAGACATCTTCTATGACTATTTGATCATTCACGAGTTTAGAGTTATCTTCTTAATCTGCAAAAGAAAAGCAGTAAATCTAATAAGTGTTGGATGTAATGAAGTATCATGGTCACCTTTTATCCGGTAATGTGATAACACTAGTGTGATTTTATGCATGAGGATATATAATTAGGTATTGACCACATTTGATGTTTCAATTTTCTCATTTATGTTAATAGCGCACCTCATGAATCCGAACCGTCCATATCCGGAAATTAATTGAGTTTTCCGGGGTCGGATTGTTACAATTAAAAGAACAAGGATGATTTAAATGATTGACGATGACAAATTATGTCACCTTAAAGATCCGGGCTTTTCCTTATGTTATTGGTGAATAATCAAGAATCCTGATGCCAAGAACGAAGAAGGGGTTTTTTTATATTTACGGCTGAGTCTAAGTGGGATTCTTAGAGTGCCTACGTATCCTGTTATTATTCCAGGAATCAAGTCATACGTAGTTCCTGGAACGTTGTATTTATAAGGACAATGCATGGCCTAACCCTAATATGAGTCGGTTTGTAGCTATTGTCTTATTTACCCTTAATTGGGTTTTACCCCTTGCCCAAGTTATCCCGCGGATATTGGGCTAACGTAGCCGGTGTGGACTCGTTCTCGATATCGATCCGCCCGACCTGGGGTGATCGACTCTCGAACTCACGTCCTGCACTGCCCGTAAGTCGATAGTCGTGACCTCGAGTTCCTAGCATTACTTCAGGCTCGAGGATCGACATATATGTCATGGCTCCGAAGCCAATAGTCTGACTTGTATGCCTTATCTGGCTCATATGCCTTAGTAAATATTTGATCCCCGGGGTCCACTCGATGATGATATATCGAGGTGCGTAACCCGGTATCGTCAATGATCAACAAAAAAAAAAGAACAGTGTATTCTGACAAATTAAGATTGCATATTCAATCGTGAAATTAACACCGTGATCATTAAAGACAAGTACAATTAAGATTAAAAATAAAAAATAAAAAAAAATTTACCTCCAGAGAAGATGCAGATTTAGAGATACGTCCGTCGAATATTTCCATCGCGCTTGAATCCTTGTAAAAGCGAGCAGAACATTGATCCGAGTGCTCTTGAAGAATTCGATAATATTGTCCAACGAACTCCGAAGCAATCTGCAACAAATACGTACAGAAGAAAACACAATTGATTTCATCAGACAATTAATTTCATAGTATTACAGTAATTAATTATTCAAAAAAAGAAGAAGAGATCAACCTTGGTGACCATGGAAGCGTTCGTTCAAACAGAAAAAAACAAATCTATATATATGAAATATAAAGTACCGTAGTTCCAAAGGTTATAGACGATGTCAATGCCCAAAATTTGCACTCCGTCTTTTATAAAGGCAAATTACGTTAAATCCAAATTTGATTAGGAAAAAATACATGATTTTTATTTGTTTATCTAATAAATAAATAAATTTAATATTTGATTTTAAAAACTTATTTTTATTTTATTAATATTTCTGGATAAACACGCATTCCAAAAATAAACCAATTTTTTTTATTTTAATCTATATTATTTCAAAATACTGTAAGATTTTGATCCGGCAAACCCGTGCAATGCATACATTGTGTCAACTTATGATAATTATATATACTTGGAAATTAAGAGCAAAGGAAAATACAAACATATTTTAATAAAAATTGTTATATTATTGGAACGTATGGTGATCAAAGTATTACATACATTATGTCAACTTACACATACATTATGTCAACTTACGATAATGATATACAACGATGCATATACTTTATAGCGATAAGATATTAAGGGGCTGTTTGTTTACACAATTAAGCATTTATTCTGAAAATATTAAGTGGTAGTTACATTAAGTGTGTTTATTAATATTTTTTCATATCACTTATTTACTTCAGATGATCTGAAAATGAGCTAAAACTGATGTGTAAATTTTCATTGCTCTATGAACCACTTATCACTGAATAACTCATGTTGCATATCATCACATTCTCCCCTTTCTTTAACCATTATGTACCGTAGGGGTGACAAATTTCTCGATAATCCCGACCTGAAAAATCCCGACCCCGAAAGTTCGGGATTTATCCCGACCCGAAAAATGCGGGCACGTGATCGGGTATAAAACTCAATCCCGACGGGTTTCCGATCCCGACCCGAATACATACATACATACACACACACACACACACACACACACACACACACACATATATATATATATATATATATATATATATATATATATATATATATATATATATATATATATATGTGTGTGTGTGTACACCAGTACAAAACCCGTGCATAATGCACGGAAACGATATTTAGGAAAAAATATTGTTGCAATCAATACATGGTATCAGAGCTAGCTCCATGGCCGACGCCGCTGGAACTTAGGCCACCGGAGCACCTACTTCTGGTGTTACTATTTCCATCTAATCACCACCCATTCACGGCACCACCACCTCTATGACGGTGGCTAGTTCCACACAACTATCCGATCCTCTTATCACCTTCGGTTCAAACTTTCCTTTCACCGGAGGAAGCTCCTTACACACCACTATTCCGCCGATGACTAACTTCGGAATCACAATTTCGTCTTTACCAAATTTTGGACATCGGTTTGAGCTGCCATCCATGTCTTCTCTGCTGCGACCTTCGTCTACGATTCCAGCACCGCCGTTCACTAGTCATCTCTCTCAAACATGCAATGTGAATTTGACCAGAGATAACTATCTTCTTTGGAAATACACAATTCTTCCAGTTGTTCGGGGTCATCGGCTCAAAAACTACCTGTTGGGTTCTGTTCCTCCACCACCACGACAGACCCTCACCGGAGCTCCTAATCCGGCATTCGATTTGTGGCAACAGACAGATTCTCTGCTAATGGGTTGGTTGCTGAGCTCCATGACAGAGCAAGCCCTCCTTGAAGTCGTTGGCTGCGCTAACTCTCATGAAATCTGGAGCACACTGGAATCTCTCTACAATTCTCAGTCAGAGGCTCGAATGTTGGAGTTTAAAGCCGCCCTTACCAAATCTGAGAAGGGTTATCAGTCGATGGCTGACTATCTTGCCTTAATGAAGTCTCACTCGGATAATCTAGCAGCTGCAGGATATCCCATAAGTCGATCTGAACTTATTCTTGCCACCCTTGGAGGTCTGAGGCGTGAATATGAAGCTGTGATTGTAAATCTTACAGCACGCATTGGCTCTCTCACTTGGCAGGAAGTCCAATCTCAACTTATCACCCATGATAGACTCCTGGCAAAGTTCAATGGCACAGCAGGAGTTGGAAATTTAAATTTGGCAACCACAGGGCCTTCTGCTCATATGGCTCAAGCAACAGGGAAGCAATCCCATCTTAACTCAAATTCCCAGTCATATGGTAATAATCGTGGCAGAGGTGGTAGATCAAGAGGTGGTGGTCGTTCTAACAGAGGTAGAGGTGGAAGAAGCTCGAGCAACAACACCAACAGTGGCAATTCTGGACATAGACCTATCTGCCAGTTGTGTGGAAAGGCAGGTCACATTATGACTGAGTGCTGGCATCGTTTTGAAAGGGACTTTGTCCTCCCCAGTAGCAATTCAGCAAGACAGATCTCTGCCTTTACTGCCAGTCCTCAAACTGGTGATGACTCCTGGTATTTGGATAGTGGAGCGTCTGATCATGTGACTGCTGATGAGCGTTTTTTCTCACCGAACAAATTTATAAGATACTCAAGACAACGGTGACTAAGCAAGCTCTCTAACCGGCAGTGGACCGGGTCGATTGCTAGAATAGCTACAGGAATCCGAGGTCGAACCCAAAGGAATTGTGCTTGCAAGTACCAAAGTAAACGTAGTGCTTAGTCTAGGTGATCAATCTTTTTTAAAGTGTTTATAACTACAACGACACTAAAGCGATCTATACTAACGAGTCTAAAGATAAAAAGAACGGAAGAAGATTAGACTACTAGATTTGAAAGATAATAAAGAGACATAGCCGAACCATGATCAAAATAGCTAGTTTCACCCCAAGGAGTGACAAAACCGGGAGTGTGCAAAATCATCAAACTCTTACATTCAATTTCACGGGTGCGAACTCCTAAACCCGGTGCTAGGTTCGATCAACTCTTCCCTAACACCTTATGCCTAGTCAACTAACCTTCCATAAGAAAGATCCATTCACAAGACAAGTTATGCACAAGAGCCGTTAAACGTTAAAACGAGTAACCTCACACTTGAATGCGATCCTAGAACCACTTTTCCCACACCCTCTCTCGAACAACTCTCGAGAGTGGTGTGTGTGATTTTTGACCTAGGTGATCAATCTAGCCCAAATTCGTTATAACAAGTTCTAAGACATGAAATGCGCAAGATACAACAATAAAAAGCACTACCCACTCCCAATTTCATCACCCAAAGGGTGATTTCACCAAATTTCACATGATTCGGCTATGAAGATGTTTAGCTACTCATTATACTAATCAAAACATTCACAAAACAGTAAATAAGAGCCATAACAAGTAAAAGAGAAGAGAAATATACCATAAGATTGCAGAAATTCGAGTTGAGATCCAAAAAGCACAAAATATAGAAGTAATTAAAAGGTGGTCTCTTAGTGTTAGAAATGAAAATCTAAGCTAAGAAATGGAAAGATTAAGCTAAGATGTTGTTGATTTACACTAAGAGGGAGTATTCTAAGCTGTTACAAAATTCGAGCTATGAAGGGGGTAGAGTTTGGCTAAGAAGATGAATAATAATCCCAAAATGGACTAAGGGGGGTATTTATAGGTGGAGGGAAAATCCTGCAGATTTTGGTTCGAACGCTGGTTCCAGATGAGTGGAACGTGCGTTCTGCTTGAAGTTCTGGGCAGCTTAGGGCTTTTGTCTTGCGAAACGCTGGTTTACAGGCATGGAACGTGCGTTTAAGAGGTCTGGAACGCACGTTCCAAGGTACAGAACGTGCGTTTGAATGGCCTGGAACGCACGTTCTAGGTAATTGCTAAACCAGCGTTTGAAGGAGGTGAACTCTGTATGACTCTGGCAACTCTGGAACGCTGGTTTGAGGGTTGGAACGCCAGTTTGGAGACCTGGAACGCTGGTTTGAGGGTTGGAACGTGCGTTTGGACCCTGTGCCACCAATTCTTCACTTTTTCTCCCTTTTCCACCTCTTTTCTCGCCTCGGTTATGTTTCTCATTGTAAACCATTGCCTTTCGGGTCCTCGAGACATCAATACCCTACATCATCACAATGACCAAAAACAACCAAAACATTCCAAAGGGTAAACGTGCTCGGGAATGGGGTCAATATCATCAAAAAGGGGTGGTAAACTATCAAAATGACGGAATTACCCCCGTGCGAGGAACTCACAATATTACCCCGAAAGTGGTCTAAATTATCCAAAAATGTGCTGAAAATGTGGTAAACGGAGGCCAAACAATGTAGCGGAGTCACGTAAAGTTGACTCCCATCAACCACCCCACACTTAGCCTTTGCTCGTCCTCGAGTAAAATGGGCGTTTTAAAACAAACCAAGGGATTCAACTTTATGATGTAGGTGCTACTACTCACATTCTCAAGGTAACCACAAAGTAAGAAACACGAACATATACACATTGGCGCAACATTATCAAGAAAATGGAGTGTGTGTGGTGCAAAGCTAGAACCAAGTACTCAAAAAGATTGTTGGGGCTTGAATCCCAACCAAAAAGGTCTACCAACCGTTTCGCCAATCACGAGCCTCTCCACTAATCGGTTTACTAAGTTTGGACACGATCGGGCAGGACTTGAGCGGTTATAACGTTAGGCTAGGGTGATTTCGGTTAGTCGAAAGGGGTATTTTGGGAACTGGAGAAAAGAAGTACGAGTGAACCTAATCAACCAAGTACCAACTCATCTTTATCATGCAAACCACCCAAAACTCCTTTTTGATCAACTTTGACATTTTGGGAACCATAGGTTACTAATACACCCGAACTCATTGCCAAACTCGACTATGTTTCAAGCGTCATGAGGTGAGTCCGAGCACACTTTTATCTCACTATCCCAACTCTAACATCATAAAATCAACTTTTGAGCTCAACACTTTTGACTCCAACCCTTTATTTCTATAAACATCAACTTTTATTCAACGAGAGCTAATGTATTTTGAACTTTGTTTGATTTTTTTTTTTTTTTTTTTTTTAAAAGAGAAGAGGAGAAGAAGGTTCTTTTCCTTGGCCCAAAAACTGAACACCAAGCCCAAACGAGCTCCTCAACACCTTATAGCTCAAAACAAGAAACAACAACCCAATCAAAACATCATATTTCTCCCACCCCACACTTGTTTTAGCAAGTGTGCTCCAACTAAGGACTAGGTCCACTCGTAGGGTTAAAATGAAGGGAAAGTGACCATAATTATGGTTCAAGGGTAGGTTTCGACTAAGTAACGAAACGGCTATAAGTGAATGGTGGTCAGACCATTCTATCAAGGCTTGAGAGGGGCTACGAAGGGTAAATATTCGGGTTAAGGCTTATTTGGCTATGGTAGGGTCAAAAGGACGCCAAAACCGTCATCCCGTGTCCTACTTAGGTAAACCTATGACATTTCGTCTCGAGACTCATGATATGAAAGGTGGTAGAAATCAAATTGTGCACAAAGTGTAGCTTTCGTGAGATTATTTAACTCCATTCTCAAGATAAAATCGAACCATAATGCACATGTTTGGGATCCCGACTAAGGTGATCACCACTCAAATGTGAAAATAACACACACAACATGGTGCTAAAAGCCTTGAAAAATTTTAAAAATTACCTAAAAATCGACTCGAGCCCGGTCATAGGCCAAGTATACCACATATATAGCACATTTAACAATCAATACCAAGAAAACGGCTAAGTCTCCCCACCCCACACTTAAACGAAACACTTGTCCTCGGTGTGTGAGAGAAAAAAAAGTAAAAGACTTAGGCGTTTGACCAAAACCCGGCGAGAAGGCGCAACCGATACTCGAAACTCGTGACACCCTCGTATAAGTCCATCCCGAAACCTAAAGCGAGAACAAAAGAAACAAAGAAAGCGCGAGGCACGGGAAAAGTCCACGTGCTAAAGATCAAGCAATAGGCAAACGGGTGCGTAAGAAAACGAGTTTATGCCTCGAAACGATGTCAAAGCATGCCGAGGGGGGGATGGACTATGCAATGGACGGATACAGTATAACAATAAAACTCAGAACATCCACGCATGCGAAAATAGCAGACAAATATCACAATAAAATGTCAGTCAAAGGGGAGAAAAACATGCACGGTCAAACAGGCCTCAGGGGCTGAACAATGATTACATGTGCGTATCAAAAGTGAAGAATGTAAAAACAGCCAAAAGTCAGAAATCAAAAGTCAACCTGCCTCAAAGTGAATCAGTCAAAAATACCCACAAATAAATGAAAAACAGACTAGCCAAAATAAGTTTGCATTCTCAAAAGAAAAAGCAAAAACAATGAAAAACAAGCTAGGCTCGGCCCCGTACATCAAGCGGAGGATCTGTGTCTTTGGAAGATGGTGCGATCACGGCAAGCGCACTCTCGGTTTGTGTAGTCTCGGCGGCTTTTGTCCCCACTGTCTCGAATGCATACGCCCCGCGCCTCGAGCCACGTCTCTGTCTCCACATCCACCGAGTCATCTGTCTCGGCCTCTATCTCGAACCTCGACCCCTCATCGGACTCATCCTCTACGCGAGGCTCTCGGTAATCCGCGCGAGATCGGCCTCTATCTCGGTGTGTCTTGGAAGGCCGTAGTATCCAAGGCTCGTGCGGAAGATGGACTCTGCCGAGCTTGAGCTATCGCCTTCGGTTCTTCGGCGGCCCGTTCATCATGATCCGCGGGCTTGTCCATCCAATCTCGGCGCTTGTGGGCTATCAACGGTCCCTGTCTCTCGCTCGGCCACGGCCCTCCGTGAAAGGTATGGTAGGTGTGGGTGGAGGTAAAGTGGTGGAGGAGGTGGAAGGTCCAGAACTGGGAGGTGGCGGAATGGTGGTGGTGGTGATAGTGGTGAGGGGAGGTGGTGGCACAGGCAGGGTGGTGGAAGTAGTGGAGGTAGGGGTGAAAGGTCGGAGGACCGTGTGGATGAGCCGTCTGGAAGGCCGAGAAGCAGAACGAGCATTGAACGACTTAGGCATGATAGGCAAAACTTTGCTCTTTCTAATCTGATCATCTGCATACTCACCAACTCGTGCATCACGACACAACCCGTAAATCAAGTAGGGGCACGTAATCAATCGACGCTTGTTTTTCGGTTCTCCCGAAACTCCGCAAAAATCGTCCTCCCCACGTCTACTTTCAACTTATAATGCAAGGCGTACAACAACTGTAGATCCTTAATGTGAAAATGTGTGATGTTGTCCTTAGGTAGTAGACGATTCTGGGAGAACTTAGCTTTGACTATCCGGTCGTCGGGCCAAGTCGTCGTCAACAATGACTTGCGCGTGTTACCCCTTTTGACATCCACTTGCAACTCGGGGTTGATTTCTATCCTCATCCGCTCCAAGGGGTCCTCAGTACTACCCCAACTATTCTTGTCCTGAAACCACTCCTCATAATGATCGCCCACGATAGTCGGTGTCCTATAAAAACCATTAATCGCTACGACCGACCATGGGACATTCACTCCACGCACCCAAACGGTCCTCTCTCTAAGTCGGCCACGGTAAAGTTGGCATACCATTCCCGGACTATCGACAAGTTCAGGTTGCCCTCGGGTTCCAAGATAAGGTTATTCCAACCCCTACTCCTCGGATTATCCACAAACGATTTCGGTACCACCTTCAAATCTAGCCCTCTTTCAAAGCACATCTTTTTATCGACTACGAACTCCTCGTAATTGCTCAAGGCTTGGGGCGTGGAGAAACGCATGTCGTAAGGAAGAGGGTCAGATGAGGCAGAAGCTACTTGGGGTTGCGGCTCGGTGGAAGTCTGAGGAATAGGTTGGGTAGGTGGAGGGTGTGGGGGTTGAGAAACCGGGGGACGAGCGACCCTGGGTGTGACACGGGACAGGGGTGCCTCACTGTCAAACTCCGCAGTCTCCTCACTGCTATCATCACTATCACTGCTAGAATTTCGACCTTCAGTATCGGGCTCGAAATCATCATCCGACGTCTCATCTCTAAGCAGTCCAGCCCTAAAAGCTCTAGGGTTCGCGCTCAAACCTCTCCCGGCTCACGATTCTAATACCACCGCCTCTAGTTCGAACCGCTTGTTTTTTGCTTCTTAGATTGGCTCTTACCAACAACGGGCATTTTCCCCTTCCCTTTATCCCCTATCTCCTTCCGTTTACCTCCCGCCATCTTCCTATATCAAGAGCAACGACACCACAACCAACACAAGGCAAACCGACCCGATTATCATCCAATACGGGATTTCAAAACAAACAACCCACAACAACCACAACGTCAACCACCACACATCACAAGGCCAAGAACACAACAAACAAACAAGAAACAAGGTACATAATCAATGACAATTCACAAACGGGGTAGGGAAAAAATTTGAAAAAAAATCAAAAATCAAACCCTACTCAAAACGGAAATGTAAACCAAATAGTACCTGTCTTATGCTTAGATTAGCCTACGTGAGTGTTGTGGAGTGACTAACGAGCCCCGAAACAAACGAAAATGCGAAATTCGACTATGGTGAAAAATTCACCCAAGCACCGATCGAACTGGTAATTTAGTGGATTGTTGTTCGGATTTGAGTGTAGAAAACAAAATAGGGGATCAAGAGGTGTTGATTGCAACAAAAATCGCTCAAAACGGGCTAGAAACGAAGATTTTCGAAGCAAAAAGGGGGGGGAGGGCGATGGAACGGCGGTTAGGTTTCAGAATTTTGAAAGTGGAACGCCGGTTTGGGAAGAAGGGGGTATATATAGAAAAGGGGTCAAACGCTGGTTTGAAGAGCTTGGAACGTGCGTTTCGCATGTCTCAAACGCACGTTTGAGAAGTGGGAACGTGCGTTTCGCATAGATGGAACCGGCGTTTGAACGAGAAACGTGCGTTTGAGCCGGGGAGTTGATGCGGGGGTAAGAGGCTCAAACGCCGGTTTGGAAAATCTTGGAACGCACGTTTGAAGGGCCGGGAACGCACGTTTGGACATTGGGAACGTGCGTTTGAGGGCAAAAACGGGGAAAAACGGGAAAACGGGGAAATCACTCCACACTCACATCTAACCACCCCTAGACCACTCTAGACTCTTACTCAATCAACTTAAACCACAAAAAGGTGGGTTGCCTCCCACTAAGCGCCTTTGTTTTACGTCGTTGGCTCGACAAGATGGATTATACGGTGCCAACTTTTTCAAAGTTATACCGTTGGCACGGGGCGAGGAAAGGATAGAAAGAACGGATGATGGGTCAAAGATTATACGAGTCAAGGTTTATAGTCCATGACAAGACTTGCACGATTCATCACATGGCACGGGGTCTTCGAGGGTCACTATTTCCAAGGCTTCATCAAAGGGTAGTCTCTCATACTTTTTCAATCTCAAGCCGTTTGTGGTCACAGTACCAAACTTGGGGTGAGTGATTTCGATAACTCCGGACGGATAAACTTTAGACACTATGTAAGGACCGGACCACCTAGACTTCAACTTCCCTTGGAAAAGATGCAAACGAGTATTGTAGAATAAGACTTCGTCACCCTCATTGAAAACACTAGGTTTGATCAACTTATCATGGAGTAACTTAGTCTTTTCTTTATACTTCGTGGAGAGGTCATAAGCACAAAGGCGGAACTCATCTAGTTCATTCAATTGGGCCATACGCTTCTCACCAATTAAGGTGTCATCGAGGTTTAGCATTTTGATGGCCCAATAAGCCTTGTGTTCGATTTCTACGGGAAGATGGCAAGATTTACCATAGACTATCATGTAAGGTGACATGCCTAGGGGTGTCTTAAAGGCTGTCCTATGGGCCCACAAAGCATCATCTAACTTTAAAGACCAACTCTTGACGTTCGTGTCTACCGTCCTTTCCAAGATACGCTTAATACCCCTATTCGTGACTTCAACTTGACCACTCGTTTGGGGATGGTAAGCGGTACCTAGCTTGTGTTTCACTCCATACTTCTCCAAAAGTTTATCAAACGGCTTGTTAGCAAAATGGCTTCCATTATCACTGATTATAGCACGAGGCACCCCAAACCGACAAAAGATGTTTTTTCTAAGAAACCGGATAACAACATTCCTATCATTGGTGGGTGAAGCTAAGGCTTTGACCCATTTGGATACATAATCACATGCGACTAGGATATACTTGTTACCACACGAAGAGGGATAAGGGCCCATGAAATCAATGCCCCACACGTCAAAAATCTCACACACTATGATCGGTTTCTGAGGCATCTCACTCCTTCTAGATATACGACCGGACCTTTGACAAGCATCGCAAGATTTCACATAAGCATGTGCGTCTCGAAATAGAGTGGGCCAATACAGTCCACTTTGCAATACTTTCAAAGCGGTTCTTTGCCCCGAGAAATGGCCTCCGGCCTCTTTGTCGTGACAAAACGAAAGAGCGCTCAAAATTTCACTTTACGGGATGCACCTCCTCAAAATGCCATCCGAACACAACCTATATAAGCAAGGATCTTCCCACACATACTTACCAACTTCACTGAGGAATTTGCGCCTTTGGTTCGAGTCAAGGTCGGGATCTACAAAACCGCACTCGTGGTAGTTGACAAAAGGAGCGAACCAAGGACTACCTTCCTTACCGACTTTTAGAAAGTTTCCTTTTTTAGCCGGAAAAAGGGTGTCAAGTGCATAGAGTTGCTCGTGAGGAAAAGAATCATTTATCTCCCTTTGTGCCTTAATCAACTCCTCACTAAGCTCCATACGACTTAGGTGGTCGGCTACGACATTCTCACAACCCTTCCTATCACGGATCTCTAGATCGAACTCTTGCAAGAGCAAGATCCACCTCAGGAGGCGGGGCTTGGCGTCTTGCTTGGCAAAGAGATAACGCAAAGCGGCATGATCCGTGTGGACAACTACCCGAGAACCTACGAGATGAGACCGAAACTTATCAAACGCAAAGACGACCGCTAAAAGCTCTTTTTCAGTGGTGGTGTAATTCTGTTGGGCCGGATTCAAGGTGTGACTTGCATAAGCAATGGGCTTGAAGATTTTATCGATCTTTTGACCGAGGACCGCACCAACCGCGGTGTCACTCGCATCACACATGAGCTCAAATTCTTGATCCCATTTCGGAGCAACTAAGATGGGAGCGGTTATAAGCAATTGCTTGAGCATCAAAAAGGCTTCAACACAAGCTTTGTCAAAATCAAACGGGACGTCTTTTCCAAGAAGAAGAGTAAGAGGACGGGCTATTTTCGAGAAATCCTTGATGAACCTACGATAAAACCCCACATGGCCTAGAAAACCCCTAAGAGTCTTTAGGTTGGTGGGCATAGGAAGCTTAGCTATCGCTTCAACCTTAGCCTTGTCTACCTCTACACCCTTACTAGATATCTTATGCCCTAAGACTATCCCTTCCGTAACCATCAAATGACACTTCTCCCAATTGAGCACCAAGTTTGTCTCCTCACATCTACCCAACACCTTTTCAAGATTATCTAGACATTGTTCAAAGGAATCACCAAACACGCTAAAATCATCCATAAAGACTTCTAAAAACTTTTCTATCATATCCGCAAATATGGCCACCATGCACCGTTGGAATGTCGCGGGTGCATTACACAACCCAAAAGGCATCCTACGGAAGGCAAAGGTACCATAGGGGCAAGTATAGGTAGTCTTTTCTTGGTCCTCTAAAGCCACATGTATTTGGTAATACCCACTAAACCCATCAAGAAAACAATAAAAGGCATGGCCACTCAATCTTTCCAACATTTGATCAATAAAGGGGAGGGGAAGTGATCTTTACGGGTTTGGTCATTTAGCTTACGATAATCAATGCAAATTCTATGACCACTTACCAAACGCTTAGGTACCTCCTCACCTTTGTCATTGATCTCCACGGTCATACCTCCCTTCTTCGGCACCACTTGGGTGGGACTCACCCACTTGCTATCCGAGATGGCATAGATAATCCCCGGCTTCAACATTGTGACCACGTCCTTTCTCACAACCTCTTGGAGGTGTGGATTGAGTCTTCTTTGGGGTTGCCTTACCGGCTTTGCTCCATCTTCCGAATAATCTTGTGTTGGCAAATGGTGGGACTAATACCCTTTAGGTCGCACATCTTCCACCCGAAAGCACGCTTGTGCTTCTTAAGCATCTTCACTAACTCATCTTCCCGCAAAGCCGTTAGTGTAGAAGAAATAATCAAAGGAAGTAAATCATTATTTTCAAGAAAAACATACTTCAAATGAGGTGGAAGTGGCTTCATTTTCAAATCTTTCGGTGGGTCCTCAATTGATGGCTTTTCTAGCTCTCCTTCAAGCCCAAGATCGATCTTCTCGGTCCACCTTTCACCCACGAAAGCTATCTTTTCTGGCTCTTTTGCTTCCTCTTCCAATTCCTCTTCCTCATCATGTTCCGTACTTACTCTTTCCATGCCTTCATCGGATTTATCTTTATATTCCTGCATGTCAACATGTTCCGAAACGCAAGGATATATAGCATCAATAGAAAAACAGTCCTCGGTGCTCTCCTTAGGATGTTTCATGGCTTTATAGACATTGACCGCGACTTTTTCATCTCCAACTCTCAATATTATCTCACCGCTCGCAACATCTATCAAAGTCCTCCCGGTATTTAAAAAGGGACGTCCTAACAACAAAGGTGTTTTGGAGTCCATCTCCATGTCTAGCACCACAAAATCTACCGGGAAGGCAAACTTATCCACTTTCACTATGACATCCTCTATCACTCCCATAGGCTCCCTAATAGACCTATCCGCCATTTGAAGGGTCATCCCCGTTGGCTCCAACTCTCCTAGGTTAAGACTCTCATATATAGCACGGGGCATTAGGCTTACACTAGCCCCCAAATCACACAAGACACTAGGAAAATGAGTCGTACCAATAGTAACCGGGATAGTAAAACTACCCTTGTCCCTAACTTTCGGGGGAATCTTAGACTTTCCATTAAAAATAGCGGAACACTCTTCATTTAAACACACAACTTCTTGCATCTTACCCTTCTTAGTTAGTAACTCTTTCAAAAACTTACAATACGAGGGCATGTTTGCGAGTGCTTCAAGAAAAGGAATGTTCAAATCAATTTTTCGTAAAATTTCAATGAATCGAGTTTGTGCCTTATTCAAGCAACTTTGTCTATGATTCTTAGGGGGATATGGGAGAGTACTCAAATCAAAATCTTTAGAAGGAGGAGGGATCATACCTTTCTTACCTTTGGAGCGTGGGGAAGACGGCTCTTTCATTGGCTCTTTCCCTTCTCTTCTAGTTGACTCCTCTTCTTTCACATCGATAACCCCATAATCTCCCCGAGCTTGAGCTTCTTTCCTTTCAACTTCTTTCTTCTTGACATATTCCTCATGATCCTCATCATCTTCAATCCCATCTATATCACCATCCATAGCTCCCGCTTCCGACTCAATAGGTGCTTTTCTAGCTTTGTCCTCCCACAAGACTTTCTTTTCTCCATTAGTTCTCAACACTTTGCCACTTCGGGTTAAGATGGCGTTTACACTTCTCGGATTTTTTTCGGTGTTACTCGGTAAACCGCCCTTCAACTGAACATGTTCCACCACTTGACCAAATTGAGTCTCAAGATTTTTGATGGCGGAACCATGTTTGTAGTTCATCTCAACCATGTCTTTCTTAATCTCCGCAAAGTTTTTGTTCATTTGTTCCAAGATGACATCGGTTGAACTCTTTTGAGGTATAGGAGCCAAAGGAGGAGGGTGTTGATAATTGTTGGAACCTTGTTGATTGTACCCTCCTTGTTGTTGCCTTTGGTGTGGAGGTTGATAGACTTGCCCTTGTGAAGATTGACTTTGATTTTGATTTTGTCTATAACCTTAGTTTTGGCCTTGGCTTTGATTCCGATTCCAACCTTGATTATTGTTATGCCTCCAAGAACCATCACCTTGATTTACATAGTTTCCTCCTTGACCTTGTCCCACATAGTTCACATCTTGGGATTCTTCATACGGTTGCCCACCTTGTTGCTCACCCATATATTGGCCTTGATAGGGGCTTTGAGATTGATTTTGATATTGAGGCCCCGTATTCCATTGCTCCATCGAGCAAATACTCATCATCCGCTTAGCCAACTCATTCATGTTATCTTGAGAAAGAGTGCTAGGTTGCCCTTGAGTCGAGGATTGAGGATAGGCCATGTTTTGGGCTTTGGTTGTCATCCTACAATCCTTTGCCGAGTGTGGTCCGCTACAAATTTGGCAAAGCTTAGCGCTCTCATTCTCCTTTTTCAATCTCCCTAACTCGTTGTTCCATCGCTTGTACTTGAGCATGTTATTGATCATTTGCTTCAACTTCTTTCACTTCAACCAAACCGGGCTTCTTGCTTCTTGTCCCCTTTCTACTTGACGATATATATTGCCTCGAGGTCTCGGAAATCTTCTCAATTTGGTTCATAGCTACTTCGGGTACCATACTCATAATATCTCCATTGCATGAAGCATGCAACGTACTTTGATGAACTTGATCCAAACCCCGGAAGAAAGCATGAACTACCTCATATGATCTCAACCCGTGCCCCGGGCACTCTCTCAATAAAGCCTTAAACCGATCCCATGACTCATGAAGCTCTTCTCCTTCATATGCATTGAACGACATTATAGCTTCTTTCATATCCATGGTCTTCGACGGGGGGTAATATTTGAGTAGAAAAGTCTTTACCACTTCCTCCCATGTGTGTAAAGAGTCATTAGGCAACGAATCATACCACCTCTTAGCTTGCTCTTTCAAGGCGAACGGGAAAAGCATAAGTTTGAGTGCCTCATCACTCACTCCATGAATAAGTGAGGATTTTCTAAAGTGAGGATTTTCTAAAGCGGTGCCCTTGAATATAGCATTATCTCCCAACAAATGTATGATGTTTCTATTCAATTCCAAGTTGTTGGCGGCCACCGGTGGCATTCGGATCGGACTATGCCCCATGTTTGCCGTGGGAGCTAGCACAAAATCTCTACAAGTCAAGCCGCCTTGGTTTTGCTCTTGTTGACCGTTAAACCAATTTGGCATCGCATTTGCACCTTGATTATGAGCCTGGTTTAGATTCTGTTGAAACTGGTTCAACATCCATGCATTGAATTGTTGCATAAGAGCGGGATCCATTTGATTCCCTAGGGCCTCATGTTGAACATTCTGAGGAATAGGCCCATTCGCATTCACATGGTTAATCCCTTGTCCATTCCCAACTCCTTGTGCATTGTTGTTGACGAGAGGCAGGTTTTGATTTGGGACACCATTATCATTTCCCAAATTTCCTTCCAAACCTTGTCCACCTTGTTGTGCCATGTCGGATCCTTCTCCCAACTCACCCGAATTGCTCTCTTCAAAGACCGGAATCGACTCTTCCACTTGACGACCTCTTCTTCGTTGACTATTTCTACGCCTTGCGTAAGCTTCAATCCCGTCTATGTATGGCTCGAGTGGTGTTTGAGATCTCCGGGTCATGCACTACAAAAAGCAAACAACAAGAAAACAGTAAAATAAAACCTAGGCCCAAGCCTTCGGTTCACTTACAAGATATCACAAATAGCACACAATTCCCCGGCAACGGCGCCATTTTGATGAGCGTTTTTTCTCACCGAACAAATTTATAAGATACTCAAGACAACGGTGACTAAGCAAGCTCTCTAACCGGCAGTGGACCGGGTCGATTGCTAGAATAGCTACAGAAATCCGAGGTCGAACCCAAAGGAATTGTGCTTGCAAGTACCAAAGTAAACGTAGTGCTTAGTCTAGGTGATCAATCTTTTTTAAAGTGTTTATAACTACAACGACACTAAAGCGATCTATACTAACGAGTCTAAAGATAAAAAGAACGGAAGAAGATTAGACTACTAGATTTGAAAGATAATAAAGAGACATAGCCGAACCATGATCAAAATAGCTAGTTTCACCCCAAGGAGTGACAAAACCGGGAGTGTGCAAAATCATCAAACTCTTACATTCAATTTCACGGGTGCGAACTCCTAAACCCGGTGCTAGGTTCTGATCAACTCTTCCCTAACACCTTATGCCTAGTCAACTAACCTTCCATAAGAAAGATCCATTCACAAGACAAGTTATGCACAAGAGCCGTTAAACGTTAAAACGAGTAACCTCACACTTGAATGCAATCCTAGAACCCTTTTCCCACACCCCTCTCTCTGAACAACTCTCAAGAGTGGTGTGTGTGATTTTTGACCTAGGTGATCAATCTAGCCCAAATTCGTTATAACAAGTTCTAAGACATGAAATGCGCAAGATACAACAATAAAAAGCACTACCCACTCCCAATTTCATCACCCAAAGGGTGATTTCACCAAATTTCACATGATTCGGCTATGAAGATGTTTAGCTACTCATTATACTAATCAAAACATTCACAAAACAGTAAATAAGAGCCATAACAAGTAAAAGAGAAGAGAAATATACCATAAGATTGCAGAAATTCGAGTTGAGATCCAAAAAGCACAAAATATAGAAGTAATTAAAAGGTGGTCTCTTAGTGTTAGAAATGAAAATCTAAGCTAAGAAATGGAAAGATTAAGCTAAGATGTTGTTGATTTACACTAAGAGGGAGTATTCTAAGTCGTTACAAAATTCGAGCTATGAAGGGGGTAGAGTTTGGCTAAGAAGATGAATAATAATCCCAAAATGGACTAAGGGGGGTATTTATAGGTGGAGGGAAAATCCTGCGATTTTGGTTCGAACGCCGGTTCCGGATGAGTGGAACGTGCGTTCGCTTGAAGTTCGGCGGCTTAGGGCTTTTGTCTTGCGAAACGCCGGTTTACGGGCATGGAACGTGCGTTTAAGAGGTCTGGAACGCACGTTCCAAGGTACAGAACGTGCGTTTGAATGGCCTGGAACGCACGTTCTAGGTAATTGCTAAACCAGCGTTTGAAGGAGCTGAACTCTGTATGACTCTGGCAACTCTGGAACGCTGGTTTGAGGGTTGGAACGCCAGTTTGGAGACCTGGAACGCTGGTTTGAGGGTTGGAACGCCGGTTTGGAGACCTGGAACGCTGGTTTGAGGGTTGGAACGTGCGTTTGGACCCTGTGCCACCAATTCTTCACTTTTTCTCCCTTTTCCACCTCTTTTCTCGCCTCGGTTATGTTTCTCATTGTAAACCATTGCCTTTCGGGTCCTCGAGACATCAATACCCTACATCATCACAATGACCAAAAACAACCAAAACATTCCAAAGGGTAAACGTGCTCGGGAATGGGGTCAATATCATCAAAAAGGGGTGGTAAACTATCAAAATGACGGAATTACCCCCCGTGCGAGGAACTCACAATATTACCCCGAAAGTGGTCTAAATTATCCAAAAATGTGCTGAAAAATGTGGTAAACGGAGGCCAAACAATGTAGCGGAGTCACGTAAAGTTGACTCCCATCAACGCAAACATGAATAACCTGCACATCAACACAGACTATCATGGTAATGATGCACTCACTGTAGGTAATGGTGAGAAACTGTTTATTCAACACATTGGCACTAGTGTTATTCCCACTCATCCCACACCTCTACACTTAAATAATCTTCCACATGTCCCTCAGATCAAGAAAAATCTTATTAGTGTTTCTAGACTTGTTCAAGATAATCCTATTAACCTTGTCTTTGAATCTTCTTATTGTTTTGTTAAGGATCAGAAATCAGGGATGGTTCTTCTCAGAGGTGAACTCCATGATGGTCTCTATCAAGTTCTTAGTTTCAAGAACTTCCTTCACTCCAAATCCTCCTCAAGTCCTAGTTCTGGAGCTGCTGCCTCATCTAGCCAGTCCTCCATCAATAATGTCAAGTCTGTGTGTCTTAATAAGGATCCTAATGTCTGGCATAGCAGACTTGGACATCCTTCTAGGGTTGTCCTCAATGATGTTTTGAATCAGTGTAATGTGTCTGTTAATGATGAATTAAAGTTTTGTGAATCCTGTCAATTTGGGAAAAATCATGTTTTGCCTTATTCTGCTCCTGATTCTCATGCTGCTCGTGTTCTTGATTTAGTGCACACTGACTTGTGGGGACCTGCTCCACTTAAATCTAACTTTGGATATGTCTACTACATTCACTTTGTTGATGATCACTCCAGGTTTACCTGGATATTTCCCTTAAAATCTATAGCTGATGCCATGTCTACTTTCATTCAGTTCAAAACTTTGGTAGAAAACCAGTTCAACACAAAAATTAAGTGCATTCAATCAGATTGGGGGGAGAGTATAGAACCTTTGAGAAATATCTAAATGGCATCCATTTCAGGCACCCTTGTCCCCATGCTCATTTCCCAAATGGAAGAGCTGAGAGAAAACATAGACACATAGTTGAGCTAGGTCTCACTCTCCTTGCCCAAGCTTCTATGCCCCTGAAGTTTTGATGGGAAGCCTTCCAGTACAGTGTCCATCTCATCAACCTCTTACCAACCAAAGTTTTGAATATGCAATCTTCTTACACTGTGCTGTATAATACACACCCAGATTATCATAGTCTTAAAATCTTTGTTGTGCCTGTTATCCTCACACTAGACCTTTCTCTCAAACTAAGTTCAAGTTCCATACCACTGATGGAGGTCAAGTTAAATTAATAACTCGATGCCTACTAACTCACTAGCAAGAGAACTAGGTTCAATTGTAGTACAGCCAGATAGAGTCGAGGTCGATCCCACAGAGACTCGGCACAAATAAAACACAACTTTATCCTATTAGAACTAAATTGAAAGGGCGGTCTACGACCAACTAAATGCAGAAAATAAAATAGTGACAACCACAAGACACAAAAGACCACAAAGACAAACTAAAGACTACTAAAACACGGATAATACGGTTGATATTATCTAGACAAATAGTATTGATTACGCTAGTAGATTATAACTCCCCCATGTGAATTAGGATGATAACGAGACAAAACAAACGTTTAAAGATTAATTATTATGACTACGGGAGTCATCCCCTAAGGTAGATTTAGCTCCAATTAGGTCATCTAAATCATCGTGCCTCCGTTACGTGACTTCGCTTTTTAATGCCTCCATCTCATATAACTTCTGACACAATTACGAGACTAGGGATGCCGGTGTAAACCGTAACCTCATCTAAGCAACATTCCTAGGGTAAGGCGTACTTCTTAGATGCCGATTCAATCTATATCCTAAGTAACAATCACTTTTTAGGTTTCATGTTAAATTATGATGACGAATAATTAAGTTGATCAGGTTTAATTACTCGTTTTAATTCCAATTCGAGAATTCGACGTAGTCGAAGCCGATCATAATATTGCCCTATACGTTGCCGGGCTCGGTCGACCGAACGACGGCACTCGGGCGACCGAGTGACACGTCCGGGTCGACCGAACAGTTCTGTGCCGGAACAAATCATGATTACTTCTTAACGTTTCTAACCTAAACACATGGGTTCATAAATAAATCTACATCACGCAATCAATACAGATAAAATTACTCCATAATAAAATATAACAGATCTACGAATAAAGATTTCATAATTGAATAGTCATACCCTCGAAGACGAGAGTGACTCCCACTCTTTAATGCGCTCCCTAATCGGAGAATCCGACGAATCCACAATGTACGAACATAAAGAAAATAAAACTTAAAGGCTAAAATTGTATGAATTGTTTTTGTGTGTAGTGGTATATGTTCTCAACATCGTGGTCGCTTTGTTTATATAGGAGTTGTAGCCGACATAGGGAGAATCCAGAAGATTGCAATGCGTTTATCACATTAGGCTCGGGTGACCGAACCTACACGCTCGGTCGACCGAATGGCATGGCTCGGTCGACCGAGCCTCCTTCTTCACGCGTTTTCACTTCGGTTCGTCTGACTTGTGCCCCACTCCATGCTTTTGAATTGATCTGATTAATCTTTTCTTCAATGCTCCGATTTTCTTCTCTTTTATCTTGAGATCTCCCGATTGCGTGATAATTATCTTCCCGATTTATCATGATCTGCAAAATCAGCATTTATCACACAATTAATTGCTCTTTTATAATAAAAACAGCTAAATACCAATTATCATATTAATAATCACTTATCATTAAATAATAAATATAAACACGTGATTAAATATGAAATATATACAATTAACTCCGATTTAAGGTTAGAATTGATGACATAAATAGGTATATTTTAACTGTCATCAAAATGCCCCCCACTTAAACTTTGCTTCGTCCCGAACAAAGCATTAACAAGTTAATTCCCAAGACAACATTTTATGTGGTCAACTCATACTTACACAAGAAACCCGAGTCAACTCATACCAGTCATGCGCATAGGATAAGCATTATTCAATCCTCGCTATGAATCGAAGTGATTGTGTGCATGTGCATTGGTTTTATATAAATGTAGCAAGATTAAAGTTTATGCAGACTTCATATCAAAATTTACCAACATCAGCATTCATACTTCTTATGCCTCGCAATGGTTAAAGCACTAGAACAATAAGCAAGAGCGTATCTATAGGGTTTTTGGACTTGGAGACTGAGTACTACTCGAAGCCTCTAAAAAAAATTCGAAATTTTCAATTTTTTGCATATTTTTCGAATACTACTAATCTCAAGGAAGAAAACTTTTCATAGAGTATCCCCCTATCTTAGATTAAGCGTAGCATCGAATATTACCACAAGCGCGGGGCTACTTTGGTAATGTTACTACAAGCCCAGTGTTTTAATGCATTGTCAAAACACAGGTACGTCCCAAGCTTATTACTCCGCTTTTGTTGGCTAGAAGATCAGAATACATCAGTCGACAAATGTCGACACTAGGTCCTCATAACCAATTATCTACGCAATGTACACATACTTCTTTCAATTATTATAACTCATACGGTACTAAGCGATTCACATGTTGAGTAATTGAACAATAACTATTTGCACTTGTTGGCATGAATATCCTTAAGTCTACTAACAATTTATCGCAAAAGTATAATATGACCACGTACTCACGCAACTTGGTTCATTTCCTATTAATTCTAAGTATAAGAACTTCACAAGTTTAAGGGTACGAGTTAAACATCTTGGCATTTATCCATAAAAGTTTTTTAAATTTGGCTCAATATTGTCAGTATTCCGTTCCCCTTGACTTTTTTCAACATACAGCACAATATATAGCTAAGTCCCCTGCCCCCCACTTAAACATGGCATTGTCCTCAATGACAAAAATAAATGAGAGTTCAAGATGAAAGACTTAGCTCTGGAAACGGCTCCCAAGTAAAGGAATAATATCGGAGTAATCATCGGCACAGCGTGGAGAGACAGACACATCCTGTATAAACAAACAAGCTCCACGAAATCGTCAAATACCATGTCTATGGACATTATAAAATAATGTGGCAGTAATTAGATATAGATATCTATAAACAGTTTAAGCCACTTTATTTTATACTGCCATGGACAAGACCAAAAGGGATTTAAACCTAAATAAAAACTCACATGACGGCTATCAAGGAAAAAACCTCGTTTATTCCGAACTTAGACTCGGAACATGGCGAGATGAAAAAAACAGTGATAGGCGCATGCTACTTTAAAAAGAAAAACGAAAAATATAGTAGTAGTTCTAAGTTTATAGTCGCTAGCTCGACTCAGCTCAAGATGGTTTATTCATAGACAGGGTCGTCGAGGTACAAAACCTCCTCCTCAGCAGCAGGCGGAAGCCCGTGATAATGCTTAAGACGATGTCCATTGACCACAAATCTGGACTCGTCTCTAAAATTGAATAGCTCCACCGCTCCCGAAGGAAAGACTTGTTGTACTTGAAATGGTCCATACCATCTTGATTTCAACTTACCCGGGAAGAGTCTTAAGCGCGAATTGTACAAGAGAACCAGATCACCCTTTTGAAAGGTCCTCTCCAGAATCTTTTTGTCATGAAACTTCTTCGTGCGCTCTTTGAAGATCTTGGCATTCTCGTATGCCTCTAAACGAAACTCCTCCAGGGGAGTTAATTCTAACATCCTTTTCTCACCGGCCAACGTCTCGTCGAAATTTAGCATCCTTGTTGCCCACATGGCCCGGTGCTCCAGTTCCACAGGCAGATGACATGCCTTTCTGAAAACAATCCTATATGGTGACATTCCAATCGAGGTTTTATATGCGGTCCTATAAGCCCATAAAGCGTCGTCTAAACGTAACGACCAATCCTTCCTAGTCGTATTAACAGTTTTTTCCAGGATACGCTTTATCTCTCGATTGGTGACTTCTACCTGTCCACTAGTCTGGGGGTGATATGCTGATGCTAGTTTATGTCGAACCCCATACTTAATCATCAGCCGTTCAAAAGGTTTATTACAAAAATGACTACCATTGTCGCTTATAATTGCCCTAGGCGTCCCAAACCTTGTAAAAATATTCTTCTTCAAGAATCTAACCACAACCCTAGCATCGTTAGTAGGGGAAGCAATGGCCTCAACCCATTTGGATACATAATCTACAGCAACTAAGATATATCGGTTAGATAATGATGAAGTGAAGGGTCCAACAAAATCTATTCCCCAAACGTCAAAAAGTTCCACTTCTAAGATGCTCTTGAGTGGCATCTCATTCCTCCTTGAAATATTACCTGTCATTTGACAAGCATGACATGCCTTTGCATATTGGTGTGCATCCTTAAACAATGTCGGCCAATAAAAACCGCATTGGAGGACTTTGGCCGCGCTTTATCTCCCCCGTAGTGTCCTCCAACTTCATAAGAATGACAATGCTTCAGGATATCATTATACTCTTCCTCTCGGCACACATCTTCGAAAAACATTATCGGATCCTAGCTTAAACAAGTACGGTTCATCCCAATAATAATGTCTAAGATCTTTAAAGAATTTTTTTCTTTACGGGACGGTGAGATTCGGTAAGCGAGTACTTTGCGGATAGATAATTGACAAACAAACTAAACCATGGTTGCTTCTTCTCCTTCACAACCTCTATTCGCGAAGAAAGCTGCAAAGACAATCATCATGTCCCCGATGGTGGTGATGGAGAAAAGTTGTTCATCGGAAAAGATTCTCCTATCTCGGGTAATTCCTCACCATCCTCTAATTGTAAGCGCGATAGATGATCGGCCACCACGTTCTCACTTCCTTTCTTATCTCGGATTTCTACGTCAAATTCTTGCAAAGCGGTAGAATCCATCTCAACGATCTCGGCTTTGAATCTTGCTTTGCTAGGAGATACTTAAGAGCCGCATGGTCGATCCACACGGTGACTTTAGATCCCACTAAGTAAGATCTAAATTTGTCAAAAGCAAAGATAACGGCCAAAAGTTCCTTCTCCGTTGTGGCGTAATTTCTTTGGGCGCATTCAAAGTCCGTCTTGCATAATAAATAGGCCTGAAGATCTTATCTTTTCTTTGACCCAAAGCGGCGCCAACAGCAGTATCACTTGCATCACACATCAGTTCGAACGGAAGATCCCAATCCGGTGCGACCAGAACGGGTGCAGTAATCAGTCTACTTTTTATTTCGTTGAAAGCTTTTATGCACTCATTAGAAAACACGAATGGTACATCCTTGGCCAATAATTCGGTAAGAGGTCTAGAGACCAAGGAAAAGTCCTTGATAAACCTACGATAAAATCCGGCGTGGCCTAAAAAACCTCGCAAAGTTTTAAGATTAGTAGGTGGAGGTAATTTCTCGATCACCTCAACTTTGGCTCTATCCACCTCTATACCGTTCTTTGATATGCGGTGGCCCAGTACTATACCTTCCGTAACCATCAAATGACACTTCTCCCAGTTAAGCACAAGATTTGTCTCTTCACATCTCTTCGGTACTCGTGCTAGATGTGCGAGACATGAATCGAAATCGTCTCCAAACACGGAGAAATCATCCATAAAGATTTCCAAGAAGTCTTCCACCATATCCGCAAATAATGACATCATACACCGTTGAAATGTCGCGGGGGCGTTACACAATCCAAATGGCATTCGATTATACGCAAATGTCCCATATGGGCATGTAAATGTTGTTTTCTCACGATCTTCGGGCGAGATGTGGATTTGATAATATCCTGAATAACCGTCGAGAAAATAATAGAAAGCATGCCCGCTCGGTCTCTCGAGCATTTGATCGATGAATGGAAGAGGAAAGTGGTCCTTACGAGTTGCATCATTTAGTTTCCTAAAGTCTATGCATACTCGATGACCGATGATTAGCCTCACGGAATTAACTCATTCAACTCATTGGCTTGCACCGTCAATCCTCCCTTTTTGGGAACTACGTGGATAGGGCTTACCCATTCGCTATCAGCAATTGGAAATATAATCCCCATTTCTAGCATTTTTATAACCTCATCCCTAACCACTTCCTTTAATTGCGGTGTTAAACGCCTCTGAGGTTGTGCAACCGCTTTCTTTTCAGGGTCCACGGAGATCTTGTGCATACATACGCTAGGACTAATCCCCTTAACGTCAGCTATGGTCCATCCAAATGCTCCGCGGTACTCTCTCAGAACTCTCATTAGTTTCTCCTCTTGTAAGTCCGTCAAGGAAGAAGATATAATCAGCGGCAAAGTCTCATCTTGAAGAAATACATACTTCAAATTCGCGGGAAGAGGTTTTAAAGTCAAATTTGTGGGAGGTTCTTCCAAAGAGGTCTTCAACTTTTGACCGGTGAGTTTGAGTTCGAAGTACTTATGCCACGTTGGTCTATGATAGAATCTTTCAATCTCCGCAAAGACTTACTTCCTCTACACAGCTTTGGGGTCCCTCTACTACATCCCGGCCATATCATCTTTTCCTCCTCATTACTCACGTACTTGACTTCATCTTCTTCTTCTAAGACAAGATCCAAGAAATCCTTTATACTTTCATGTTGTTGAAATTCTTGAACAATCCTATCAATGGAATCCAACATGAAACATGCATCCTCTCCATCATCAGGTTGCTTCATAGTGTCGAAGACATTGAATGCAACTCTCTCTTCGTTCACTCTTAACACCAACTCGCCTTTGTAAACATCAATTAGCGTTCTACTAGTGGCCATGAACGGTCTCCCTAATATCAACGGTACTTCGTAGTTAGCTTCCATATCTAATACTACAAAGTCGACAGGGAATACAAACTTTTCAACTCTTACTAGCACATCCTCAACCACTCCACACGGTTCCTTGACAGAACGGTCAGCTAATTGTAGTGTGATTGAAGTCTTCTTAAGATCTTTCATGCCTAGCTTCCGAAAAATAGATAGTGGCATCAGGTTCACGCTAGCTCCTAGATCACACAAAGCTTTGTTCAAACATATGTTACCTATGGTGCAGGGAATGAGAAAACTTCCCGGATCTTTGCATTTTGGGGGTAACTTATGTTGAAGAATGGCTGAGCACTCCTCATTTAGGCATATGGTCTCTAAATCTAGAGTTTCCTTTTAGTTGAGACGGCGTCTTTTAAAAACTTGGTGTACTCGGGCATTTCGGCTAGTGCTTCAACTAGGGGTATATTGATTTGTAACTTACTAAACATATCCACGAACTTCTTATATATCTTATTATCAAGCTTAGGCTTCGGCTTTGGTGGAGGATAAGGTAGAGTTGAAGGATCGACATCGGTGAAAATTGGATACTTGTTGTTGTAAAGTTCAACTCTAGGCCGAAGAAAGGTTCTTTATACGTTCCTTGCTCGTGCAAAGTCTCGGAAGTATTAGTCTCATTGCTTGGCTCACCATCCTTATTCTTTGTGACTCTCTCTTGCGGGGATGGTGGAGTTACTTCTTTTCCACTCCTTGTCATGATCGCATTCAAGTCCTTAGGGTTCTTCTCTCGTGTTGTTTGGGCAACCCTCCGGAGGTCTAGTTGAGACTTGCTCGGCTAGTTGTCCTACCCGGTGCGTGAGATTTTGAACTAAAGCTTCCCGATTGGTTACTTTGGCATCTCGTCTTCGACAATATTGGCTAAAGTTAGTGGCTAACTCGGCCATAGATTTTGAAAGTTGACCCATATTGTCGGTGACGACATTACTCGCTTTTTCTATCGCGGCTTCCCAACCAAAAGTTTTAGTCTCGTTGTGGTACATAAGTGGTAGGCGGTTTAGGCCTTTCTCCCGCGTTAATGTCACTATATCGGAATCCGGATGGTTATGATTAGGTCCGTACCCTCCCCCGACATAATTGGCTTCTTCGGTACCGGCATTCTCACTTTGAGGTGCTACCTCGATTCCGGCCCTTTCTTCTCTACTCTTGTCATCCTCTCTTGCATCCCATCCACCTTATCATTGATAACGAAAGTTGTTCTAAGATTTTGGTAGATGCACTATCATCAAATATATCGGCGGCCATCTTCACGGTAGCTATGTCATTGCCTCCCCATTGGTCCGTTCATCGCTATTTGCTCCATCTTCCCTTGTGCCTCCTCAGGAGATAAAAGAACAAACGCTCCATTGCTGGAGGCGTCTACTCTAATTTTCTCAGTCTCTCTCAACCCATGGTAAAAAGTTTGCATTAAAAGCCAAAGAGAGATGTCATGATGAGGGCACTTCCTCATAGCTTCCTTGAAACGCTCCCAAGCTTGATCAAAACTCTCCCCGGGTTGTTGCTTAAATCCTAGGATATCTTGGCGTAACTTAAAAGTTTTTCCTAAGGGAAAATACTTATTCATGAATTTTTGCAACAATTGTTCCCAAGTTGTGATAGATCCGGCCTCTAAAGAGAGAAGCCATTGCTTAGCTTTATCTTTCAAAGTGAAAGGAAAAAGCTTAAGACGAATGTTCCCCTCCGGGATTAATTCTGGTTTCACTCTACTGACGATTTCCAAGAAATTTGTCACGTGAACACCAGGATCCTCGTTTTGGACTCCATGAAAAGTAGAATAATTAGTCACCATTTGAATTACATTAGGCCTAGGGTGATAGACTTCCGCAAAGATCTTGCGGTGCTACTATAGCGGGAATGAATTGTTCAATAGTGGGCGTTGCATAACTTTGCAAAGTGCGCCTCGCTCCTTGAACTAGGACTTGGTTCTCATTATTAGCATTTGCATTCACATTATTGGCATTATTAATAACAGGATTAGGTACCTGATTTGGATTGACTGGATTGCCTTCCATTTCTGCTTCAGATTCAGAATGTTCAGAATGATCGGTTGTATGTCCTTCTTCCACTCCTTGCTCGCTTTCCTCAAGATTTGGATCCTCTTCTCCTTGCTTAGCCAGCTCCCTAGCTAACTTCCTATTCCTTCTCGCAAATTTTTCTATCTCGGGATTATAAGGCTCAAGCGGTTCCTTCGATTTCCGAGTAGCGTACTATAAAATAATAAACAACAATAAAACAATTAATCACTAGTTAAGGCTAGGCCTTTAACTAACTAAATAAAACTAAAACAGACTCGAAATAAGTTTAAGAAAAGAAATCGTAAATAAAACAGAAACAGAATGTTGTAGAACTGATACAGAACATAATCAGAAAAGAAAACTAATTCTCGGTCGACCGAGGGATAGTGTTCGGTCGACCGAACACCCTTTTTTTTATTTTTTATTTTTATATGTCACTGTTTAATATACAGACTCTTATTCACAGAATATTCACGAATCCAGTTCTAACAAAATAAGCTATATCTTAATTTAATGACTCGAGTCCCCGGCAACGGCGCCAAAAAAACTTGATGGAGGTCAAGTTAAATTAATAACTCGATGCCTACTAACTCACTAGCAAGAGAACTAGGTTCAATTGTAGTACAGCCAGATAGAGTCGAGGTCGATCCCACAGAGACTCGGCACAAATAAAACACAACTTTATCCTATTAGAACTAAATTGAAAGGGCGGTCTACGACCAACTAAATGCGTAAAAATAAAATAGTGACAACCACAAGACACAAAAGACCACAAAGACAAACTAAAGATTACTAAAACACGGATAATACGGTTGATATTATCTAGACAAATAGTATTGATTACGCTAGTAGATTATAACTCCCCCATGTGAATTAGGATGATAACGAGACAAAACAAACGTTTAAAGATTAATTATTATGACTACGGGAGTCATCCCCTAAGGTAGATTTAGCTCCAATTAGGTCATCTAAATCATCGTGCCTCCGTTACGTGACTTCGCTTTTTAATGCCTCCATCTCATATAACTTCTGACACAATTACGAGACTAGGGATGCCGGTGTAAACCGTAACCTCATCTAAGCAACATTCCTAGGGTAAGGCGTACTTCTTAGATGCCGATTCAATCTATATCCTAAGTAACAATCACTTTTTAGGTTTCATGTTAAATTATGATGACGAATAATTAAGTTGATCGGTTTAATTACTCGTTTTAATTCCAATTCGAGAATCGACGTAGTCGAAGCCGATCATAATATTGCCCTATACGTTGCCGGGCTCGGTCGACCGAACGACGGCACTCGGGCGACCGAGTGACACGTTCGGGTCGACCGAACACAGTTCTGTGCCGGAACAAATCATGATTACTTCTTAACGTTTCTAACCTAAACACATGGGTTCATAAATAAATCTACATCACGCAATCAATACAGATAAAATTACTCCATAATAAAATATAACAGATCTACGAATAAAGATTGCATAATTGAATAGTCATACCCTCGAAGACGAGAGTGACTCCCACTCTTTAATGCGCTCCCTAATCGGAGAATCCGACGAATCCACAATGTACGAACATAAAGAAAATAAAACTTAAAGGCTAAAATTGTATGAATTGTTTTTGTGTGTAGTGGTATATGTTCTCAACATCGTGGCTGCTGTTTATATAGGAGTTGTAGCCGACATAGGGAGAATCCAGAAGATTGCAATGCGTTTATCACATTAGGCTCGGGTGACCGAACCTACACGCTCGGTCGACCGAATGGCATGGCTCGGTCGACCGAGCCTCCTTCTTCACGCGTTTTCACTTCGGTTCGTCTGACTTGTGCCCCACTCCATGCTTTTGAATTGATCTGATTAATCTTTTCTTCAATGCTCCGATTTTCTTCTCTTTTATCTTGAGATCTCCCGATTGCGTGATAATTATCTTCCCGATTTATCATGATCTCGCAAAATCGCATTTATCACACAATTAATTGCTCTTTTATAATAAAAACGACTAAATACCAATTATCATATTAATAATCACTTATCATTAAATAATAAATATAAACACGTGATTAAATATGAAATATATACAATTAACTCCGATTTAAGGTTAGAATTGATGACATAAATAGGTATATTTTAACTGTCATCAACCACCAAATGTGTTAACTCGGGATTAAGTCCTAAACACAAAGGGTATCAGTGTCTTGATGAAAATGGTAGGATATACATATCTAGAGATGTTGTTTTTGATGAATTATCATTTCCTTTCAAAGAAGGGTTCGGTTTGGGACACTCTAGGGAGATTGTTGTAAATCCTATATTGTTTAACACTGTCCTACCATCTCCAAGCATCCCAAAAGAAGCTGATACAACCAATGTGGAACCATCCTCTAGTTCTCCTATGACACCATCTTCTAGTTCTCCTATCTGCTCTGACCCTCCTAGTCTGTCCAATGTCCCAATCCAGACTCCTTCTCACCACTCTCCTGGTGTCAACCCAAATTCCTTATCCAATACCTCTCTGTCTCAGAGTTCTTCTTCACCAAGTGCACCACTGTCACAACATCTGTCCTCTGAATCCTCCAGCTCTATTTTCCCAAATCATTGTCCAACTCCATCTCCTGAGCCAGTTGCTCCTGTGAACCCTGAACCTCCTTTAGCCAAACACCCCATGCAGACAAGGTCCAAAAGGGGCATTTTCAAGCCCAAGACTTATGTTCTATCCTCCTCCACAATTCCTCATCATTACCCATCTGAACCTGTAAGTGCATCAGATGCCCTAAGTAGTTCTGATTGGAAAGCTGCAATGGAAGAGGAATTCAAGGCCCTATGTGTCAACAATACCTGGACCCTAGTTCCTCCAGCATCACATCAGAATCTTGTAGGCAACAAGTGGGTGTTCAAACTGAAAATCAAGCCTGATGGATCCATCTTAAAGCACAAGGCTAGATTGGTTGCTAAGGGGTTCCACCAAAAGTATGGTGTTGACTATACTGAGACATTCAGTCTTGTGGCCAGATCATCTACTATCAGAGGTGTCCCGTCATTGGCTGTCACCTTCAACTGAGGCATAAATCAGGTTGACATAAACAATGCCTTCCTTAATGGACCTCTTCATGAAACAGTCTATATGCCACAACCAGAGGGATTCATTGATCCTAAACATCCCAACTATGTTTGTAAGCTTAACAAGGCATTATATGGGTTAAATCAAGCCCTTAGGGCTTGGTTTGAAGTCCTGAGAAATCAAACGGTGCAGTGGGGGTTTAAGCAGTCCATGGCAGATAACTCCTTGTTTATCCTTAAAAAATCTGGCTTGCTAATGTTGGTTCTTGTTTATGTTGATGACATTATTGTCACAGGCACATCAGCAGCAGTGATGAAGAAGTTTATAAACCTTCTCAATTCAAGGTTTGCCCTCAAAGACTTGGGGGAGCTGTCTCACTTTCTAGGCATGGAGGTTCAGAGAGATTCAACAGGTCTTTTTCTGTCTCAAAGCCACTATGCTCAGCAACTTCTCCACAGATTGAATTTTGACAACATGAAAGAATGTCCTACACCTATGGTCACTGGCAGACAACTGAATCCAACACAGGGTACACCAATGGAAGATCCCTACTTATATAGAGCAGCCATAGGAGGTCTTCAATACTTGACCATCACAAGACCAGACATCACCTTTGTTGTGAACCATCTGAGCCAATTTATGCAACAGCCATGTGATTTTCATTGGCAGACCTTAAAGAGGCTGCTGAGGTATGTAAGGGGAACATTGCATTTTGCCTTGCACTTTAAAACTGGAGCACCCTTACTGTTAACAGGATACTCAGATGCTGACTGGGGGGTAAGCACATATGACAGAAAATGTGTTGCTGGATACTGTGTTTTTCTGGGTGATTGCTTGGTTTCTTGGAGTTCAAAGAAACAACATGTTGTTTCCAGGTCCAGTTGTGAGTCAGAGTATAGGGCCTTGGCCAATGTAGCAGCAGAACTACAATGGATACAACACATGTTGAAGGAAATTGGGGTTAACTTGCCTAAAACCCCGGTAACCTGGTGTAACAACACCAGTGCAGCAAATTTGGTTCTCAATCATGTTTATCATGCACGGACGAAGCACATAGAGCTGGATGTTCATTATGTTAGGAATCAAGTTCTGGAGAAGAAGATGAAATTTCAGTACATTCCAAGCTCTGACCAAATAGCTGATGTTCTTACCAAACCTCTGACTTCCACAACCTTTCAAATATTCAGGAGCAAACTCAATGTTGATCCCACACCATCTAGTTTGAGGGGGGCTGCTAGAATATAGACTGCAAGGGTATTATAGTCTCTCATTATTAATTACATGTGTAAGAACTAGATAATGCCAAGTGTCCACAAGGTTGTTGTGATAAGTGTGTATAACACACTAAATCTTGTAATCGGATAATGGGATTATTCTGGATAATATCATATCTTTGTTAGATTATTTCTATCGGAGAGGTCATTTGCTCTGGGATTGTGGGCCAAATTTCAAAGGAAAGAATAGCGGAGGCTACATTACGGGCTCTATTTTGAGCGTCTTGGCGGTCCTGACTCCTGAGCCTGCAGAAGTAAAGATATTTCTCTGCGTTGTGGCTGGTCGGATATGGCCGGTCGCTTATACCGCCGCCGGAGTTCAACATGGGCCATACTTTGCCGCTTCAACTTCAATTCTTGTCATTATTGTTTCAATATAACACAAACAAATTAAATGCACATGTATGTTTGGATTGCTTGAATTAGATGGAATGTAATGTTTTTTTCATTCTTTTCTATCTTTTTGACGTGTTTGGTTGCGAGAGAATGTAATGATTTTTTTAACCATTTCATTCATTTAAAAAATGGACGGAATTGTTGGATAGAATGAAACGTAAACATAACCTAGTAATAAAAAATCAACCGTCACTGCCCACCCACCCGCAACTAGCTGTGGCACTTGCCCACCCCACCGCAATCCACCACCGCCACCCTCCACCGCACCTAGGGGCGGCTCCATGTAGGAGAAAAAGGGTCACCCGACCCGCTAAAAAAAATATTACAGCGGAATTTTTTTTATATACACATTTTATATGTGTACCGACCCCCTTATTTTTATATATTGATCCCTATTGACCCGTATTGAACTATAATATGTAACATTACACTTAGTAATTGTAAAATATAACAAATTTCTGACATGTATCATTAAATTCCTGATGCCGCCCCTGACCGCACCACCACCAGCAACCATCGTCGCCTACCTTATCACCGCCCTCATCACAACTCATCATCATCCCCTATCATAACCCAACCCACAACCATCACAACCCACCATCACCACCACCACCCCCACATCAACCAATGGTATCGCACACCACACTACTCTCGTGACCAAAACCACTACTATCGCACACCTTACATCATCCGCCGTCATCCACCACCGCTCGTCACACTCATTATCATGCATGCCAGTCGTCCATCATGTCACTTGTCACATTAATACAATTTTACACGTTTCATTCTGTTGTATGTTAAAATAAGAATGAAATCAATTTCATTCCATTTCATTATATTTCATTTTATTCCGTTACATTCCAACAATCAAAACGAAACATGAAATTTTTAGGTTCCAAGAAAAATTGAAAGTTGTATATAAAATATTAAGGAAAAAATAAAAGCAAATTGTTCCATCAAAAAAATAAAAAGGAAATTGTCAAGGGGCTTAATCGATTTTCTTGTTAAAAAAAAGGGGCTTAATCGATTTTTCACAAGTCGGGTTGCGCGTGTGGGTAAATTTTGAGTAAACACAAGGGTGTTTAATGTAATATCCACAACCTTTATTTGATCTAGCACCGTCTAGTGTGACCGAGGGGATAATTATCAGCTATATAAAACCCTAATGTGGAGCAGCCGCACACCAAAACAATAAACCATCCGTCCATAGCTTTCTCTGCCCCTCCTTCACCCTTTACAGTTGTTTGAATTCCGCAGCGAAGAGCAATGTCGACGGCAAAGCGTGGTGGAATTGGGTTGCCGGATCGATCTGGAAGCAGCAAAAAAGAAGGCGGTGTACTGTCTCGATTGACATCATCAATCTCAGAATCTCCGATCATCTACAGAGGCAAAACTGTTGCAGAGGACACTGCCTTCGTCGCCAAGAAGCTTCTCAAAAGTACCGGAAAGGCCGCTTGGATTTTAGGCACCACTTTGCTCGTTCTGGCCGTTCCGCTTATCATTGAGTGGGATCGCGACCAGCAGCTCACCGAGATGGAGATGCAGCAGGCTAGTTTACTTGGTACCCCTACTATGTCTGTTGGCCCCCCAAAGTAATTTTTAGGGTAAATTTTAGGTCTTCCTTATGTCCAAGTTATATTAATTGAGAGTTATGGTTGTAAGCAAATTTTATCCGTCCATGATGCGCGGTACTTGTGTTATGTTTCGTATTTTGTTTGGAAATTTAACTTTAATGTGATGAAATTTCTGCATATTATTATCTTCTCATGTCTGCAATATCCGCTTGCAGCTAATGATGAGATTGCGGCTATGTTATTTTTCTGTCAGCTATGTGTGCTCTTTTGAGAGGTAATTAGGAACTTCAATTGCATAGGATGTATGATATGAGCATTGCATCTGAGGCTTAATTTATTAACATATAGATGCTTGATGTCAATTGGGTTGTGTTATTTTAATCTTGATATAAATATTGATAATTTTGATACTGTGTATATAGTGTATAAGTATACCTGTGAATGTTGGTTTGTGTTTTTGGCCTCTGGGACGGCCCTGAACAAAAGAGTTATCTTTATCCAACATTGGACAACATCCCCAGAGCCTCTGTAAGTTTGATCTAACCTTTTCCTCTGGTCATAGCCCATGGCCATGGGGAGGCTCCTTTTTTTTTCATCTAACTTTTCGTTGAATCATATATTGTTCAGTATAGAGCACAAACTTCACATTTATCCTCCATCCATCAAAATATTTTGTTTTTACAAAATATTCATTGTGAATGAATACCAATATGCCGAAGTACTCTTGTCTTAGGATTTCTTAAAACCTGTGATTTTTAAGAGAAAACAATAATCGTAAGAAAGTCAGGGTCCGGCTAAAAGATTGCTCCATATGTTGTGAGGTAATTATGCTATATCTATGCTTTAGTGCACTACTGATGTTCTCATTGAGCTTGGTGTCTTGGTGTCTTGGTGTCTATGTCTGAACATCAATAATCTGCACCACGTGCATGACCGACCATGAGGAGTTTGAAATGTGCTGTGTAGATGGAATCACATCGTGTTAGCCATGGGGTTACCATCTAAAAGCATCCAATCATCCCACACTCGGTGTCCTTTGCCATTGCTCACTGTTGCAGGTCAATGACACCTGATGTATGGACCTGTGCTGTCAAAGTAACAAGAGTTGTAAAGTAGCCCTTGTTGGCCTGCCTATAACATTGAGATGGAATTACACACTAATTGCCTTTTAACTTTGATTAGGTCGGATCAGCTATTGTTTGTGACGATGTTATAGTGGAATCACAATAAGTTGTGTATCTTTAAACTTTCTGTTCCTGGTAGTGGAATTCGAATATCAAAGTTGTGGGTGTAATTTGGCCTACACTTTAAAGTCCTTGGTCTGAAGGGAAGGGTGTTTCTGTTAAACTCCATGATGGTTGAATGATGAGTTTATGTCAAGTTTATGAGTTATGACTTCCTGTTTGCATGTAGTGCAATAGGAGGAACATAGAAAGATTTTCTTATACAATATGGATTTTTGCTGGTAAAAAGAGTCGCCACATATAATGGAGATATGTTTAAGAAGCAAAGATAGAGTAGTAATCGGGTTTTGGCTTAAAGATCCTTGCTGGTGTTTTGTTACTTCACTTGTTGAAGTAATGCTTTTGTTTTGCACAGATTGTATGAGTAGTGAGACGTCAATTTCTTGATGCTGTTTTCATTCTGCTGACTCGTGTTTGTTTGCAATCCACGTAGGATTGCTTTGTCTGCAAGTATTTATGAGCCGGCTGAGCTTTTTCTCGCTACCAATGACACCTTTGAGTTTGTGCTCTAACCTGTGATCTGTGATTATAGATCATAGATTGTACGTATGTGTTATATATTCTGTGTTAAGCTTTTCAAGTCGTGATAAATGGGACTATGATTTATTATTCTCTGTGTTAGGCTAATCTCAACATATATAGTACATTACCTCTCAAAAACATTATAGTAGTAGTAAAATTTGGCAGAGAATATGTTTAACCGTGAAAATGTTGTATGTGTGTATATGAATGTAAACTAACATTTCCAAGCTACCTCGTGTTTGTTTATTTAATAAACGACTATGATAAGCTTTTATTTAAGTTTGGTTCGATTAACGAAACAAACAAACAAATACGAGCTTGCTTATAATAACTGGATCTGAATTTGTTTGGGAATAGTTGTGTTTTTTACAAGCCCTGATGTATCATGTCTTCAAAAAAACAAAAAAAAAAAAATTTATATATTGTTTGTTGATTTGTTTATTTTTTTCTTTATTTATTTCTAAGCATGATGTTGTTGCTGCGTAAGACTGAAATTTGGTTCAACCTTCCTGCTCAAGAACCTTTTTTCACATAGCTATTAGTGCAGTGATGATGATTGGCTTGAAATCATCACCGTGTGTTAAAATTACTAGTTTAAGACGTAGAAGTCTATAAAATCAAAGATACGATAACAAGAGCTAATCCAAGCTCCAAGCTTTCATTTACAAGTGATTTTCTGCCTCATATGTCCGTTGAATCCTCCCTTAAATACTCCAAATACCCTAAGTTAAATAGGCTAGAAGATGTAATGTCATTGGGCCGGAATAAATAAGGTCCAAATTAGACCTTATTTATTCCGGCCCAATGACAGGCTGGCAAAAAAATCCCATATTCCCGACCCATCCCGACCCGAATTCGACTCGACTTTTCCCGGCCCGTACTATTTGGGAAACTTCCCGGCCTGATTTATTTCGGGATGAGATTCGGGTATATGCTGAAAACCCGACGGGATTCCGATCCCGACCCGACTTTTATATATTATAATTATTTTTTTAAAATAATTTTTCATATTTTTAGGCAGAAATATATCTTTTAAAAATAATTATTTTTATTTTTTAGGAAAAAATATTTTACGCAATCAACCTAATGGGTATTCTAGCGAAAGGTCTTTGTTCATCATAGAAATTGAAGAAATAATCGTCAAAAACGAAATAGTGTTTTTCTAAAAAATTCTCTTCTTCGTTTTCGACTTGTCCATTTATTCAATCATATTAATCAAACTTTCATTTTTTGCTTTTTTCATATTTTATCACTTCTCAATTCACTTCATCACCTTGTATCTTAGAATGCTAAATAAGAACTTGCACGATAGACGGCTGAAGATGTCGCAATGAGATTCAACAGACGATCAATCATGATTTAAGAGTTAAAAATGATATTTAATTTTTATTTATATAAGTCTTTGTTGTGAGTTAGGTGCGTATTAATGCTACTAACGAAAGTAATAATTTTTCTAACTTTACTCAAAATTGCAACCAGAAAAAAAAATTCGTGAAAAATCTCTGATGATATTTTTTCGGGATATCTTCTCCCAACCTGACGGGATCCGGAATATTCGGGTATCCCGATCGTCGGGTACGGGTCGAGAAGAAATATAGATTCCCGATTCACGGTCGGGTCGGGATCGGGTATCAAGGTTACGGGACGGGTCCAGACCCGATGCCACCCCTAGATCCAATAGCTAAAACAAAATCAAATACATAAATTAATTAAAAATTAATGAATTCAGCAGGCCGTCCACTTCGGGTATTTGATCCAGGCTTCGAAGTGGACATGATTGGCTTCGTAATGAAATGGGTCGGATCCCCTACATCAGTTTGCAATGACCGGAGATGATGAATACAAGGTCAAGGTGTATGTATTAGCTGAGCACTGGTGGGGTGATTTTGGAAACGCTTTGAAACGGCCTACGTATGCAATGGAGATATAAAATCCTGTCATAAATCAAATTGTAAAGCCTCTGGATCCTGAATCCACTGTCCGATTAATTCGAAGGTTCACCCCGGATTGTAGTACTTTACACATGATGTAGGTGAGGATACTACAATGTTGATTGAACGTGAGGATAGTGATCCACGAATGTAGCCACGGTGCGATAATGTAAAGTCATAGATAAAAAACTTTAAAATGGCACACCAATTTACTGGACTATCTCAAAAAAAATAAAAAAAAATAATAAAAAAAAAAAAAAAAATCTTTACTATTTCATTACCGTCGAAAAGAAAAAAAAAAAAAAAACGAAGACATTAATGTTTTGTTCTATTTTTCGTTCATCCGATCATAATACTTTCATACGACAAAAGTGTTACAATGCGTTATGTTGATTTACACAGAAATTAAGCGTTGATTGAAATTTCTTGACACATCTAAGTGTTTAGTAGTCTTTTCAATTGGGGTGACGATGCCCCCTTAAACCGATAAAATAAAGTTTAAGGGATTCATTTCAGAAATATCAATTTTTTATCTCTAAAATAATATAAATATAATATTTCAATTCAAAACACTCTAGATTAACATTTTTATCTTTATTTCTATAACATTTCAAATACTACATCCTTATACTTATTCGTATAATTTTTTATAATTAAATATGTTTAGGGACGGGAATAGTGCATTCTCAAATATAGGGATACACTATTCAGATCTCTAAAAAATTAGAGATAGAGACTGTTGTAGAAGACTTTTGGGTATTATCATTATTTTTCCTCCTCATTTTGAAGATAGAACACCTTATATGAACTCAGTTGTGAATGCCCTTACCCCCGTGTCTTTAAAGAGACACAAATTTTATCTGGTAAGAATCAACTATGACATGGTGATCGATCACAGATCAATAGAAATTAATCATTCTCTTGATTATAGAAAGAAAATAATTATATAAAAAACTTGATTATCTTGATTACAGAAAGAAAATAACTATTTAAAAAACTTGATTGGCTGAAAAATGTTGACATGAGTTATTTGGTTGATACTCATAAAATTACTGTTGGAGAGAAATGCATCACTTGTTCATGCTAATTTTTTCATTTGTGTTGTGGTATTTGTTGTGCCACAAACATCTATCATATGCAAATATATATAGCCTTAGCCGCCTAGGCGCCGCCCAACCCGTCTAGGGCCTGCCTAGACCAGCTCCTCCTTGGACCCGTCAAAGACCCTACCCGCCTAGACATGACCGTTTATGGTGTAATCGGAGCGTTGGTGGGCAGTTGTTAGAAAAGTTATCATGCGACGGTGATTGATGAGTAATACCAAGTGGAGATGTGAGATATATGAAATTCACCCTTACACACTCCTACTATATGAGAGAGGGTGTGTAAAAACACATCTCACTCGTCTAATTAATATCACCCATAAAATAAACGTTGTATAATAATTTTCCGGGCGGCCGCCTAGTAGTTACTCAAAGCTTAATAGTAGTACTTAAACATCATGATTACACTATACACACATTTATTAAATGGAAAATTAGGGATAAGGACACATTCTGAAATATTTTTAAGTAACAGGACAGCTACATATTTTTTATAGGGAGAAGGACAACTGCATAATTTTTATAGCGAGAAGGACAAACAAATGAATCCCGAAAATCGGTGAATCTCCCAGGTGAATCCCGAAATCGGTGAATTTCGACGGTGAATTTTGACGGTGAATCCCGAAAATTAGTGAATTTCGACGATGAATTTTGAAAATTAGTGAATTTCGACAGTGAATTTTCGTCGGTGAATTTAAACAATTTCGAACACAAGTGAATTTCGACAGCCAATAAATAGTTTTGTCGCTTTACTCAAAAGCTTTAAAAAACTAGTCCTTCTACTCAATTGATGAAATATTTCTGTCCTTCTCCCTCATTCACCCTTTATTAAATTAAAGAATAATGAAGAGTGTCTGAGCTAGGAGCTACAACAACAGCAGCATAGGTCGATCAGAAAGGAATAAAGGCTCTGAAAACGTTGCTCCCCCCCTCCCTTTCCCTTTTTCTGCTACAATAACAAAGGACGTAACAGAAACATACTATCACTCCACTCCCCACTTAAAAGCTAAGCCTCATTTCCCCCCATGTTTTTAGCTTTTGAAGAACTAACAATTCCTGCAAAATCACAAAAAAAAAAAATGGCTTTACTTCAATGCCCAAAGCGATTTATAATCTCCCTTTTCATGCTAAATCTGTTGATCACTCCCCACTACTCTGTACATAACACTCTTGACTTCGTTTACAAAGGCTGTGCAAACCAGAAATTCCAAGACCCATCTGGAAAATTCTCTCAAAATCTCGATAATCTGTTTGACACGCTGGTTTCTCAGTCCTCATCAGCCAAGTTCTACAAAACCACCGCCGGTCAAGGCCTATCTGCGATTAATGGACTATTCCAATGCAGAGGAGATCTTATTGACTCTGATTGCAAGGAATGTGTGTCGCAAATACCGAGCATGACTCAGAAATTGTGCGGCGGGGATGTGATTGCAGTCAGAGTTCAGCTTGAAGGGTGTTATTTAAGGTATGAGGTGGCTGGGTTCAAGCAGGTGAGTCCAACAGAGTTGCTTTTCAAGGCTTGTGGGTCGACTCAGGCGAGGGGGGCTGGTTATCGTTATCAGGAGAGGCTGGACACAGCGTTAGGTGAAATAGCTAAAGGAATTGGAGGTGGGAATGGGTTCTACTCTGGTGAATATCAATCGGTGTATGTGATGGGTGAATGTGAAGGTGATTTGGGAAGCATTAATGGGGACTGTGTGAACTGCGTGAAAGCTGCTGGACAGAGAGCTAAGAGTGAATGTGAAGGAGCAATTTCTGGGCAGATTTACCTTCAACAGTGCTATGTTAGTTACAGGAATGGAGTTCCCAACAAACTGTCTTCATCACCAGGTTCACATTTTCCCATTTCTATTGATGAATTTCACGAGTGACGACACAATAGTTGTCTCCATCACTCTGTTTCTTCTTTTCACTCAAAAAAAGTAGTTGATTACGACAGTCTTTTCAGAAATCAATCCCTTTGAATTTGATTAGCATGCAATGCACAAAAGATGTTTGATTCTTTAACTCAAAGGGGCTTGACTGTGTCGATACATAGTATTCTCTTTAACTCAGTGATTTTATTATGAATGATAATTGAAAAGAAAATTAGAGAAATATGGGGGATTATGAATAATAGTGTGCAAAAAGAAATTAAGATTGATCAATTCATGGAGTTTGGGGATGTATAATATGGTGCAGGCCTGAAAGAGCAAAATACACACAAGACAGTGGCCATGGTGTGTGGAGGGATTGTTGGGGTTGGACTGCTCTTTTCTTGCTTGTTGTATGCCAGATCTGTCTACACCAAGCGGCGCCACCAAGCCAAGTACGGCGGAGGAGGTTTGTTTTTTTTTTTTTTTTTTACCCTCTAATTAATTATCTATCCATTGGTGCTGCTCTCATTAATCAATGAATCCTCTATTACTATAATTAAAAGTTAAAAAATGTGCTGTGTGTAGTGTAGGTAGCACATTTGTAATCACAAATAGCATTAGAAACATATGTTTAAAACAGTTTGATTATACGTTTAAGAGCTTGGAGATGTGAATAAAGCTTTCAACATCTGATAAAAGGTTTATGCTCACTCCATTGATTTCTTTTTCTTTTTTTTTTTTTTTTGACTCCATTGATGTCAACAAGGAAAGATAATTTACTTTAGGATAATATAAAGATTGAGCTACTTTTTAAAGTTTACGCAATTTCTACACAATAATCGTTTCATCATATATTTCTTATTTCTAGTAAAATATAAAAAACAAACAATCACAATCACAATCACAAGACAATGTTAAATGTAGATTTTAGAGATTAACTATTTTATGATCATCCCTTACTTTAACATGTCAATATATATAAGTTGAATTGGAATATATATTACTAGTTGTTTAAAATAGATTGGAGTAGTGGTAGTTTCATTCTATAAATAAAAAGTTGTGACACACTAATTGATACAATGTATTTCTACACATTTAATTATTTATTGTGTAACTTATATTTGATGGGTGAATGCTATGTTATAATGATGTCAAAATGTATGATAACAATCGTTGTAATTTGTAACACAACTTTTATAATCACCCAATTTCTTTAATATAGGTTCATTTACTTTTTTCCATAATCAACAATTAATTTATTGCTCCAATAAATGTTCCATAATCATCAATTAATTTACTTTTATCATTTACTAGTAACACAGCTGTTATATTAATATTTCGTTATAATCAACTTATATTATATTTTACCATAATCATAATCAAATTGTTCCAACCCTTATAAAGGTGTTGAATTGTTTTATCTTTTCTTTTGTAGGGTTCTACTGATGCAGACATACTTATTAATGGATGGAGTTTCTTTAAAAGGTTTACTTTTCATAGGTTTAAAAAAAAAAAAAAATTTGTAAAGTTAGATGGAGGTACTAAAGTTAAAAAGGAGGAACGATTTGCAGTTCCGTCTTTAAAATTGAGGCATCAGAGATTTTTATTTTTAAAATATTAAAGTATTTATGTTAAATTAGAGGACACTGTATATTCTAATTCTGGGGTGTAGGCAAGGCAACCATAGAGGTTGAAGCATGAATTAACCTCCTTATATATTAGATCTACATTATTATGATCTTTATATTCATATTTAACTCGTTAGTTTATCAAAATGACAACTGCCAAGCAAAAAAGAGTTAAATTTTTTTGCTTTAGCAATTATATGACTAAAATATCAATTATATTTGAAAAAAATCAAATAGGTGTATGATGAGAAAAATGACAATGAATAATATTCTTCTCAAAATTAAACAATATCATATAAAATAAATAAATTAAAAACTACATCAATTAACAATGATTTAAGGAAGTATATTGAAATTGTTTCAGTTTGAATGCAAACAAATATCCATATTGTTATTCTATTTATGAGCATGTCACACACACATAAAATAAAATTTTACTAACTTAAATTTATATTTCCTTAGAAAGAAAAACTTAAATTTATATTTGTGTTTGTTACCATACAAAACAAATGCTCTCTTTGATAACACCACATATCAATTAATCTAAACAAAACAAGTGATAGTTCTCCTCAAATGTGTTTGTGACATTTAGAACGAGAATATTACACCATATATCATTTATCAAAAAAACGAGTCAGGTTTATCGAAGATGCTTAAAGGGATTTGTAAAATTTGAACAACATCAATGTGCCAAAATACTTTCTCAATAAGGGGGTTGTTCGGATTATGATTGACTATCATGTTGCTTACTTTAAGGCTAGATTACGGTTTTGTAATAGGTTTAAAGTCAGAAGAACCCACCTACCAAGGTAGTCTTTGTTAAACGAACAGAAATAGTTCGTGAATGCAATCGTGTTCGGCTCGTTAGTGTTCGTGATCGTTTGTTCATTTAGCTTAACGAACCGAGCTCGAACATAACTGTAGGGTCGTTTGCTTAACGAGCCGAGCTCGAGCTTGGTTCTTGAACGTTCGATTATGTTCGCGAACGTGCTTATATAATGTTCGCGAACATGCTTATATGAATACATCAATTTACAGTAATCCTGACTCAAAAGAGGATAATTCATTCATCTAATAGATATTATAGATTTGATTTATATAATATTTAGATATTTTTATAGTAATTTTAGTTGTGTAATATATGTAATTTTAATGTCTAACATATTATTTTTACATTTGCACTTTATGTTTTATATTTTAACGAACCGAACTCGAGCCGAATTCGAGCCAAAGTCGAGCCAAAAGGAAAAAAAATATGTCTAACGAGCCGAGCTCGAACATTTCATCTTTTAAACGAGCCGAGCTCGAACAGAATTTTTTGTTCGTTTATCAAACGAACGAGCTCGAACGAGCTCATGAGCTAAACGAGCTCGAGTTCGAACCACCAATACTCGACTCGGCTCGGCTTGTTAACAGCTCTACCTACCAATTATCCTCTCAAACGTTAATGTTCTCTTCATTTTTAATTATGAAACACACTTCTTTCTTAATCACATTCAAAACAGTAGCCATACGTACTATTCGATATAAAAGAACCATCACTCCTCAGAACCAATTGCAACAAATCACTGGTAGGAAAATAGGATTTGATTGTGGAAGGATGATCACCTTCTTATGTGTTTATCTCAAGCATGGTAGAGAGAGTTAGAAATTTGAAATTGACTTGGTGTATAGAATAAATAGCCTTAGTGAATGCATACTTTATTTTGTTTATTTATAACAAATTGTAAAGTTGCTTTGAGACCGCCTCATTTTGAAGGCTTGATAATAAAGAGAACGTTTGGGGAAGAAAAAAAAAAAAAAAAAAAAAAAAAAAACACACCCTCCCTTTTAAAACATGTGAAACAAGCAAATTTGGGAAAGGATAACCATTGGCTCGTTTGAATAAAATGACAGGAATGGAATGGAATAATTTCATTTATGCGTTTGTTATGCATGATAATAAAATATCGCCATTCAATTCCAACGTTTGTCATCGGTATAATAGAATGAAAATTCACAATTCCTTTGTTTGGAAAAATAGAAAGTTTGATGGAAATAAATTTAAATTTCAATGTTTTTTTATACGGAAATTTCCAATTTTGTATGTGGCAGGAATAGGATGGAATGAAATGATTTTTCCAGTGTTTGTGTATGATTATATGGTAACGGAATAGAATGAAATTTTAATCCAACGGAATGAAAACAGTCCATTTTCATTACCTTAGAAAATGTACGGAATGAAATGAAAATTGACAAAACACGTGGGTGGTGTGTTTGGGGGAGGTGGGGAGGGTGGGTGGTGGGATGGGATGGGGTAGGGTGGGGTGGGAGTAGGAGTAGGGGTGATTTTTTTTTATTAATAAAAAAACCTTGCAAATTTTATTAATAATTTCAACACATTGCCATTACAAAAATGTATGGAATGAGATGAAATGGAATGAAAATTTTTTTAATAAAACACGTGGGTGGTGGTATGTGTGAGGTGGGTGAGGGTGGGGGGCCGGTAAGTAGGTGGGTGAACTTTTTTTTAATTTTTTTTCCTCACCACATATCACTATATTCGAAATGTCAATATCCACAAAAGATAAAGATCGTAAATTAGTCATTAGCCAACATAGTATATCAAATGTCATAATTATGTAGACATCAACCACTAGAAACATTTTTACATTCCATTCAAATTATATTCTACCGGAATTATCGTACATAATCATAGCACATTATACATCAGTGCATTACATGTTTACATTCCATTGAATACATACCACATTATCGTAGCACAATATATATCATCATATGCCGACAAAACTATTTTCACTTGCTACGCTAGTTAGGACTAGCCTATCCAAAAATTGCAGCACAGTGCAATACCAAGCAAAATAACTACTACCATCTCAAAAACTTACCGCCATGGTCCAAAACAATACCAAGAGCCATAGTCCACAACGATCAAACATTATGATCATTGAGATTAGGATCACGAACACGGCCATTAAGTAGTGAAGTCACAAATCTCGCTTTCTTTTCATCATCTCATTCACTGAACATATTTAGCATATCAACATCCTTACCAATTTTATCCAAAAGGAACACCTCCTGCTCAATTGACATCATGGGGTCAATTTTCATAATATCACGCGTTAGTTGCCTTTGCATCTCCATTTTCTGGTCGGCCTGTAAAGCTGTAGATAAAACCATTCTCGTTTCAGTTATTTTCTCACCAATTTCTTTCATGGCTGATGCAATCTCGTTAGTAGGACTCCTTCTCTTTCTTTTTCTAGTTTGCCCGGTAGCCGGGATAGAAGGTGACCCACCAATACCAGCTTCCTCATTTGCATCCTCTTGTACCATGTCAGCAAAGCTCATGGCCTCATTCCCAGTGGCTCGATCACGACCAAAAACAACATGTAAGTCATTGTAATGGGGAAACGTTTTGTTGCGTAGATGAGTAAATTTTTTTGATTTTGTCTGTAAAACACAAAGAAAATGAAAGAAAAAAAGGCTCAAAAAAAGAAAATATAGAAGAAAAACATAGGTGAAACAAGATGTCATAATTGTTTGGCCAAGCATATTTGTATTAAACCATTCCAAATACCAAACTGCCTCTACCCTTAAATTCAAAGGAAATACTTGTGTGAAGAAGGAATTTTTAGATAAAGTAACGGGATGAAACAATCAGAACTATACAATTTAAATACATAATGAAACTCTATAGTTATGGTGCCTCCAAACAATGTCTTCACAAGCTTGGAGACACCACACAAGAATCTTCCGCCGCCATATCAATTCGACATCACTCCTTCCCTGTAACTGTAAGGCCTCTTGGGGATCTTTTCATTTGCACAACTGTGCAGTAGAAGTTCCATTCTCGAATATTGTCGAAAGGTTTTTTTTTTCCCCTGGGCTGCGTACTCTGTTGTTTGTGGAAATTGATGGAGGTAAAAGCATTTGATTCTTGATGGTAAACTGTTTGGTAAAATGCGTACAGGAATTTTCCTTTTGTTTATTTCGGAGATTTTCACCTACAAATTCACCATCTTGTCGTCTGCTATCATACCTTAGGAGAGCAATCCCAGATCTTTACTTTTTGCCTTGTTTTAATTTTTTTTTGTTCTAGTCAACCCATCTAGATGGATTCTATATGGGCTCGAGGGAAGGGAGACATCATTCCAACTGATATAGTAGTCCAAATACTGATGAGATTACCAGCAAAAGCGATTGTAAGATGCTTGTTGATCTGCAAAACCTGGTATTCTCTTATTAAGTCTCCTCACTTTATCAGTATACACCTGAAGCACTTTAGGCCCATGGCTCATAGTCATCTTATAGTTAAAGAAGGTTCTTTTGGTATATACTCTGAGTCTGGGGGCACTTTGATTGAGCAAGAAAGTGGCCGAATCCCTTTTCCTGTGTTCGAAAGGCATTTGTACATACTAGGCTATTGTAAGGGGTTACTCTTGTTAGGCTGAGAGTTGAATCCGGTTGGTTAGTATTTCTGTGGAATCCCTGTGTTGAAAGGTTATAGATACCGTTGATTTTGGTTCTTCTGGATATGATGGAAGATTTGAACCTTATTGCTTGAGTGCATTTGCTCTGGCTTTCCATGAACCAAGCAATGATTACAGAGTTGTGCGGATAGCTAATGGTCCAGGAAAGCATTTTCCAGGTGAGGTGGATGTTTATAGTTTAATTGAGGACAAATGGCATCAGGTGGATGGAACCTTGACTGATGGAACCCTGATCCCCAATATTGCACATTCCTCAAAAATGGCTTATTACATTGAAGGAGCTGTCCATTGGATAGCTTATAACAAGGTGGAGAATTTTTGGCACTTCGTGGTACTGACATTTGATTTTGACCTTGAGGTGTTTAAAGTGATTGATTTACCCACGCCCTTAAGTACTGTTCTTGTTTATACGTACCAGCTTGATCTTAAAGAAGTTGATGAAAAGCTGGCTCTTTTTGTTGGTTATCCTTGGGAAAGTCAACTTAATACATGGTTGATGATGAAGTATCCTAGTGTTGAGTCTTGGACTGATCTGAAATAGTTATTTTCACATCAGGGCAGGCCTGTATTAAGACCTTTGGTCTGCACAAGAAGTGGGAATTGTGTATGTAGACCACAGAGTGAGTGGGAGAAACTTTTCTATTTCAATGTACAAGAGGATAGACAATATGATCTTGGAGTTGTGACGCCTTATACATGTCCATGTATCATTGATTTTGTTGAGTGTATAGTCTTACTTGATGGTGGGGATGCAGTGTTGAATCTGAATCCATAATCTGAGATCTCCGTAGCAAATCGATCAAACAACTAATCTTTCTGACTGGCGCCCGTATAAGTTAAGATTTATCACGGGATGTCAATATGCATAGATCGTGACATAGCTTGGTGGCAAATTCCATTTTAGTTTGACTTGGCAAATGTTTGGGGTTGATTTTACTCGAGTAAATGGCAATTTGTTGATTGTGAAGAAGTTGGATTTTCATATTGTTTGTTGTTTCATTCTTGGCAGATAATGCTGGTGTCAGTCATTGTGAATCCTAAAGGTGAAATGAAAAGTAACATACATGATGATGTCAGTGATACACATGTCATGTGAGATTGACCTACTAGGGTTTCACTTTCAGCTTTGTGTTACCTCCTTGCGTATGATGAATAATTGCTACCTCTACTTCAGTCATCCATGTACTTATGAACTCAGCCTATTTGAGTCTCTCCAAGTATTAAGCGGATCCAACACCGGAGAAAGGTGGAGGGTTGTGTGTTTCCTGTCTTGTCTGTAAAATCTCCCCAAGTGTCCTATTGTTTTGCAGAAGCAGAGGGGACTACGTTTTGGTTTTATATGTTATTTAGGATGTTGTATAGGACTGCTTTTCAGAATTGTTTTCCATTTTCTTTTGAGATACAGACATACTTAATGGTTCAGTTGAATGCCACCAAAAGTTCCTTATTGTTATTCTAATTATTATAAGCAGATCACAGATCAAAATGAGAATTTAATAAATTAAATTTATATTTGTGTTTGGTACTATACATTATACAACATGCTCTGTTTGATAACACTAGCTATCACTTAATGTGAACTAATATTGTACTATACATTCAGTTATGTTTGATAATTTATTTTGGGCAACCGGTTAATGCATTAAGTGAATTTGAATTTTGTTGATATTATTAATGTGTAATGTGTTCGTTGTTTTTTCTTAATTAAAATCTTTCGTTTCCGGTATATTTAATGATGGGACTGATCACCATTAATCAGATGACGAAAGGATTCGGAAGGATAAAAGACGGACTTGATGACCTGGCACTCGACATACAGAACCGAACGCAAAAGAGAAGTTTGAATTTTACGTCAAGCATTCTAAAGAAAAAGGGTGGGTTCTACCCTCCTTTAAATCATTTTTTGTGTTATACTAAATGTGAAGATTTTTTTTTTTTTTTCGGGTTGATAAAATAGGTTAGCAATTAATTATTTTTTTTACGAAAGAAAATAAACACACGCACATACTTTTTGTTCCCACTCGAATCCGAACCTCTAGATAACCTCATAAATTTCAGAGAATAAAGTGTCACCCAGACACCCACTAACCTTACATGATACAAATGGTCTAGGAAACACCTGCTTGGCCGCTTTTATATGTGCGCTAAGTACGACAATTTCCGACACGACACGCCTCCAACATATGTTTGTTGATTAAAATAATATTACTGCTACAAAAGTTTTTAATATCCGACCCACCTTGATAAGTTGTCGACAATAACATATAGAACCAAACTCTCTAGGCATTCCTGCGTCCAATCGGCAGAATCCATTGTACGCAAGCCCATTCCTAAGCAAAAGCCCTAAATTTACGCAGAAATTATATAATTCAAAATTATAAATCCTATTTTCTTAGCGCCACTTTTCGAGAAGTTCTATCATAGAGGCTAAAATATAGAGAGTGATTTACGTATAGATCTCGTTTTTCAAGTGGGGGGAGGGTTTTACCGGGGTTTAACTGGAAAAAAAAAAAAAAAAAAAAAAAAAAAACCTAATTTGCCTCAAGAACCCCAATCTCGCGTCCTTAAAAGCTCGAAAACCAGTAAAAAAAAATCGCTCGAAAAATAAAACCATTGAAAAGATTCACAGGCTTCAAGACGGCTATTCCCAGATGAGAACAGTTTCAGGTATATTGATGTCTTCAAATCAAGTTAGCTTATCTAAAGCAGCGAGGATTATGTCTGGCTTTGCCACCGTTGATAATGGAGCTTCTGACGCCGTTTGTAAGTGTCTGAGACGCAGTTCTGACGCATTGAATAGTTTGGTTCAGCTTCACAAGAAGGAGCTCAAGACCCCGATTTTCTGTCGCGTAGGTTATGCTTCTCAGCCTATTGTTTCTGCAGTTAAGATAGAGGCTCTAGTTGACCGTGTGGAAAACCTGGGGGAGAAAACGGTACAAAAGGGCAAGAAATATCGCTACTTGGAGGCATCCCAACTGGTCACTGTAAAAATTCAGGAAAAAAGGAACCGAAATCTTGAACTTGGCTCGACTAATGAGGATGCAGAAGTGATTGATCAAGGGCCAAATGGGTCTTCTGGGAAAAAGAGAAAGAAGACAGATAAGGAAGCAAGACAGAACCACGAGCCTTTGACTGTTGTCCAAAGCTGTGGTAGGGCTGTAGAAACACAAGCATTGGAAGCATGGCATGAGCGTGTTGAAAGGAAGAAAATTGAGTATGAAGAAGGCGGTGTAAAAAAGGATAAGAAGAAGAGAAAGAGGAACAAAGGTGAAGAGCGGGAAAAGAGCTCAGAGGTTGAAGATGTGAAGACGGAAAGGAGATGACTTAGAAGCTGTTGATGTGGGAAAACAGGATGGTAAAAAGAAGAGGAAACACTGAAGAAGAGGAAACTGAGAGAATCGATTAGTTGTAATCTGCAGGGGGCGTATTTTGCTTTACATTTGTTTGTTGCTTGCTATGTGATCCCTTGTGATTGTATTGTGGGCTCTTGCTTGGAATTTTGCTTGGTATTACTTGTATTTATCACTTGAGAATAGAATCTACTTAAGGATATATAACATTAGGAACCACAGCCACATAACATTAGGAACAATGTCCGAGCGAGGTAGTTTCTTGCCATTGAACTAAATTGATTATGCCGTCTCTGTTTCAGTTTATTCTTTTCGAATATGGTACAAATTCGTTGTTTTAATAAATTTCCTTTATGAATTTGGATGATCGTTAATAAGTTGAGGGTATCATTTGGTTTGTTAGCTGTAGAGAAGGGGAAGCCTGATCTCTGGGTCCCAAAGGATTGATGCCGTCTTCATGTACTTTGAAGGTGGTTAGATCACGTACACTTGACCCTTTCACTAGCTTGAGGGGAAATGAGAGGATTCTGGCTCATTTCTCTGGTCATGATGCCGATACATTAAAGTTGGTTGCGTGATGTCGATACACTTGCATCTTCCACATGGTTTCCTTTTTAGTGTAAAACATGTCACTGTATTAAAAAACCTTATCACTAATTAGTAATTACCATCCTTTGCCACTTATGTAATGGTTTTACTGCACAGTATTACCGACCAATTGCATTAGATTTGTCTACCTACGCTGTAATGAAATGCTTGTTTTCCCCTGTACGTGTTTTACTCATCAGTTGAAACTATGTTTGCTGTTGATCAAATGATTTAATATGACATTTTCTTCTTTGTTTTCTAAAACAAGATGAAGAGGTTGCTATGTATTCCCGTTGACCAATTTTGATATTGAGCCTTGTTTTAATTACTCGGGGTCGGGGGCATATGCATATTAGTTGGATTGTATGTATAGTATCCATGCCTTTGTTTAGCTTGACTAATTGCCTAGAGAACACGAGTTCAGATCGCAGAACCGGAGCCACCTTTTGATTTTCTTGCACACATCATCTGTAATGCCCTTTGTTCTGCACTCTAGCACATTCCACCGACTTCAAGATCTAGTCTTAATAGGGTAGATCTTGAAGTCGGTGGAATGGCAAGATTGACTGAAGAACGAAGGATTTTTTTTTTTTTTTTTTCTTATCATGAACAATCATGACCTGAGCTCTCAATCAATAATTTTTTTGACGTTCAGCCACAAGGAATGATTACAGTAAATAAAAGTTGAGACTGTATCGTGTGGAGGACATGTACACACAGAAAAAAAAAATGTTGATGATAAAATGGACACAACAAAAAGATAATTCATCTTATATTATTGCCTATGGTATATAAGTCATTGATAGACGTGTGTTTGATCATAATCAATAGTCTACTTTTGTGCTGTGTTCATTATCTTAAGGACATAACAATTTTCTACTAATAAAGTGCAACAGAAGTTTCCATGCCGTAGGTAGTGGGCACAGATTAGTTAAACATAAACCACTGGCTAATTACTAATTGGAGCAGCCCACCATGGGAAGAAAATTGGTGGTTGAAAAAATAAAAAAGGAAAAAGGAAAAGTCAAGAAAGATTAAAAAGGTAAGGAAAAAGGGGGGGGGAGGAGATTTACGAATCCATGAGGTTCTCATTCGTCGATATTTTATTACACAACCATCGTAGCAAGGATAATAAATTATGTAGTGCACATTTATGTGTGAAAAAATTTCATCCTTGCATCCTGTACCTTTTTCTTTTTTTTTTTTTTTTTTGGTATAAACGTGATATTTTATTAAAACCAAAAAGTTGTACGAAAACCGTACAAAATAGTGGGCAAAATTCAGATTTCTACTAACAAACTAGAAAAGAAAATTCTTAGGATCAGGCTAGTCTAAACGCGAGTGCTTTGCGTATCGCATTGACAATAACAATCAACTAACAAACTAGAAAAGAAAAAAATTAGGGTCAGACTGGTCTAAGCCTCGTGCTTTACGTATCGCTTTGACAATAAAAACTGCTGTAGGGGCGTTGAGTGTCATTCTGATAGAAATCTTCATTTCGACTATACCAAATGCTAGAAACAAACTCTCGAAAGAAGAATCTCCGAAACACTGGAAATCCTCTACCTTTTTCTGTTTTTTTTTTTTTTGGCCGACCTCTACCTTTTTTCAAATTATCATTTTCTTTTAATTTTTTTATTGTCATGTTCTACATTGCGTAAAGGAAAATGCTATGTCCACTACACAAAAGTGTAGTGGATGATGTAGTGGATGATCATGTCCACAGATTGGAGAGAGAAATATTTTTTTTTGTGGGCCCTGACTAAATGTGTGGTGTGGATGATGTTGTGGATGATGTAGTGGAGGTAAATGTAGTGTATGTAGCACTACCGTTGCGTAAATACCGGGAAGTTATTGTGTGATGAGGGAATTTAAAGTGAAATGACGGGTAAAACGATCAGAACCACATAATTTAAATACAGAATAAAACTATGTGGTCTGGGATGTGCCATACTATGTATCCGCACCGTGTAGAGACACCCACCCATATATTTCCCGTAAATACCAGCACAGATGGCATTTTGTTTTTGTTGTATCAGGCGGCGCTACATTCCTTTCTGATTTTGCTATGTAGCAAATGCACGCCCATCAATGGTGTCAATTCTTGGATCCATCGATTACATCGATTACTATTTATCATTCAATTATTATTAATCCATACCACAAATTTATTTTCTTTTTCTTTTTTCTTTTGAGGGGTCCCATACCAAAATTTTTAGCCTATTTTCCTACTATGTATAATATTTTATATTTATGAACTCATATATATAATATTTAATCAATTCTAAGATGTCATATATTTTCACTGAGTTATTGTAACGCCCGTTCCCGGACACCGAGTCCTTGTCCGGAAAAGAAACGTTCGGCACGTATAATATAAAATAAATTCACATTATACGTCAGTCTTTACTATGTTGTATCGAGTTAAGCAAAAACGGAAGCAAAAGACTCGGGTATATTTTTTCCAAACATCCAAGAATAGACGCTCAAACTAAAAATGGAAATGTAACACTTGATACATTGGAAAAACCAAACGAAAAGCCAAAACGTACGAAACCTCCAAAAGAAAACTAAAAGGGAGTTACATAGTTCCCAAAGAAACATCAAGTCTAGTATCAAGAAACAAAGAAATAAATAAAGTAAACGCTTCAACTTCGCCGTCCTCAAACGTTGTCATCAAAGTCTTCATCGAATTATTGTTCAACCCGTTCATCTTCTCTCCCCCAAACACATAGAAAAACAATGCATTTAATGTAAGTACAAAGTACTCAATAAGAGGTAGAAAGCTACAAATTAATTAAGGTTTATTAACAAGTTTTAGAATAAATAATTATCTTTATGAGACCGACTCCATCTATGGTCCACTCCATGTCCATCAACATGTCATTACTATACGTTTCTAGATTAGTTTATCTCTGTTACATCAGCATTCAAGGGCACTACGCATGGTGCTACTCACCATGAAGTAACTGTGTGCAACATATTGGTGGATCACACCAATAACCACGGAAGCCTATTTTGATAGATTCCGGTAGTGCACACGTTCGGCGAAGCCCTCTATACGTAGGGTCTCAAGCTTACGGGGTTGTGTTCCTCCGTACGTAGGGCCTTAGAGACTTACAGAGTTATTCACCTTCAGAACGCACACACATCGCGATATAGACTTGTGTCTTACAAAGAATGGGTTGATGTTTAATCTTTTAGCTACACAAGTACGTTTATCATTGATTGTTAGCTAGCCACCTAAGTGTTTTCAAGTAACCTCCCTCACATCTCCTACTCTATTACTTAGACCACTAGACACGGACAAACCTAGCACATACACAGACATTGATGAACCCTGGTTCATCAAAGCACAACTCCATTGAAGAGTACATTCGGTACCGGAACTAAATTCATCAGAAGCTCAATCGAGGCTTGTTCATGTTTAATTAATGTTATTAGTTCAAGAAACAACATTTAAAACTCATCTCGTAGCTTAAAACATTAGAAACAACATTCAAACGGTGTCGGGGGGCGCCAACACTTTTGGCGTGCGCCAAAGTACATCAGAGAGTTCACTAAACTCTCTATTCAGGTTTGGGGGGGTGCCAAAATGCATCAGAGAGTTCTCTGAACTCTCTGTACAGGTCAGAGGGTGCCAAAAGCTTTGGAGCGCGCAAAAAGTGCCAAAACTGCACTACATACAATTTTCTGCACTCTATCGATTTCTACTTAAATCCAAACATGTTCTACCCGATTTTTCTTAGAAAAACACCCCAAAAAAATACCCTTTATGATCCAAAACATTCCTTAATCCTAAAACAACATTTAGACATAATCCTTGATGCAAAACGCATCAAAACATGATCTAACCTCTCTAAACCATAATCAATTTGTAGGAAGAGCATCTTACCTTTTAAACAAGCAATTCCAAGTCAAAAGCTATGAAAAATCAGCAGCAACTTTGATCCTTTCTGCAGAAACCTATGTGATCAATCCATAGATTAGATTAGATTCGATCACGCGCTTTCTAAGCACATAAAACTACGAATTCATGAGTTTGAATCCATCAAACTCAGTCAAGAACATAACTAGGGCTCAAAAACATACATTTACAAAGTCCTAACTTTCTGGTGTTGAATCGACGCTCTCTTCACGACGATTCCGCTACTCTACCCTGATATGAAAACCGTTAAGATCCGACTTAGAAACTGAAAGAAATCTTTCAGCCCTAAATTTTGCTCTTTGCGCCGTCTCTCTCACGTAGGAGGAAATTTTCTGATTTCTTTTTGGTTATGGGAACTAATGAGATTTATTTTCCTTAAATAGATAATCCCAACATAATAATTTATTATTATTTTCCCTTATTATAAAAGTCAGATTTTCTCCCAAAATATACATATATTTCGACTATAAATATATATTTATTCCATAAAACTTAACTCCAATAAAAGTAATAATAATATTTCTGATAGCGTGATAATTATCTCAGGTGGTCAGCGATGATGTTAGGGTGGATATCTGGCTATTTTTGAGGTGTTAATTATGGTGGCTCGTGGAGGAGCTATGCATGCAGGTGGTGGTGCCGTCCTGTTGAAGACGAGAGTGGGAGAATTCGGCTTTGCCTTATCTTTTATTCATCATCAGAAGAAAAAAAACCCCTCTGGAAGGGTTACATATGGCCCTATTTATAGGGAAGTTGTTATACATTATTAGATAATTACGACAAAGGACATAGATGGTGCGGACACATAGCAAATGCCCGGTCCGCCGGCGAGGTAAGGCGGCTCCGATCTTGGGGCTTGTGCTTCATGCTAGCAGACTATCCCGATGGTGTCCGATCCCCCCTCTTACAGTTGGCGAGCAGCCGGTCCTATGAGTATCCAGTCGGTGCCGCAGTGATCGGAGCGACAGGTCCGAGCCGGAGGTAGGAATATCCCTATCAATTTCGTTTTCGCAAAATTACACGTCTGTCCTATCCTGAAAATCGGAATATTACAGTTATTACTTATATTTCACGGAGTATATATATACTAGCAAAGTGGTCGTGCAGTGACATGTGTCTTGGGCAAATAAAAAAATTTAAAATTAAAATTATTAAAATATATTGAAGGTTTCCATACATTGCAAAGTACGTTTTAAGGCTTTTTCCTTTATGAATATTAACATCAAAGCTTCTTTTTTTTTTTTTTTTTTTTTTTTGTATTTGTCATATAGTCGATTTCTTAGTGTAGACTAAGAAGTCGTCTAATATAAAAGTTTTTTTCTTAACCTTATAGTGTTAATAGAGGAAACATATAAATTTTAGCACAAAAGTCCATTCCATAATAAAAAGCTTTGATTTCAGTTTTAAAGCTGTTAGTAGTCCAACAAAATGCAGAGTACGCATGAATCAAAGTGCCTTGATCATTGCGAATAATGAAACCATTGCCCGAGTTGTCAGGGTTATTTATTGAGGAACCATCCGACTTGAGCTTAAAATAATTCGTAGGTGGGGGCATCCATTTGATTGTAATAGGGATTCTTTTAGGGTTTCGAAGAGAACTGCTTCAATATGCAGAAGAACATCATCTTTATAATCCGCACGACAAATGGGTTTTTGAAAGAAGGCCATGGATAGATTTCAGATAATAGAGTGAATCACTTTTTGTGAAGTATTGAACCCTGCCTTCAAAAATAAATTTGTTTCGCACCTTCCATAGTTCCCCGCAAACAAAAGTGGGGGATATAAGAGTTAACAGTTTATAGTGCCCCCGTAGAGTGATTCTCCCACCAGCCCCAAAAGACGTTTTTTAGTCGTGTTAACATAGCAGCCAAACGATGTTTGAAAGAATTGCCAAACCTCTGTAGCAAAATCACAATGGAGGAAGAAGTGTTGTGTGGAGTTTTCATTTTGGCAAAAAAGACATATATAAGGACTGCCAAAACCCAAACGACAAATGACATCCGGCATAGGAATGAGACGATTAACAAAGTGCCACCTAAAAATAGATATTTTCAAGAGTATATTAGGCTTCCATATCATACCTATTTCCGGAAAATGTGGTTTCTTCTCTCTGCTAAGGTTGTAAGCAGAAGAGATGAAAAATATACCATTTTTTGTAGGCTTCCAAACCCAAGTTCATGTACCACCCAAGAAAAACCATCTCAAATTATTGTTGACGATGTCGTGAACAATTTTCATAGTGCGCCAGATATAAGCATCTTCTCGGGGAAAGGATAAATAGTTTTTATAAAGGACGTGTTTTTTTTTAAAAGGTAGGAGGCCTAATAGAAAAATATTAGTGTTACGAATAATATTACTGTTCAGATATGAATTATGGCGTATGAAATAAGGGAGTCAATGGTGCTCGAAGTCGGCTCGAGTTTGTTTGTGCTGAGCAAAATTTGCTTGAGATCGATTTGATTAAGTTTTAATTATGTTCAAGTTCGAGCTTGACTACCCTAAAATAAAAAAATAAAAATCGGCTTGACAAAATTAAAGCACAAATTTGAGCTCAAGCAACTCGAATAAAACGATTGAGCTTTAAAGCGCTCGGGTTCAAATCATAAAAATAAAAAAATAAAAAAAGACAAAGCATCCCCTGTTGTTTGAGAAATTCTACCCTAAAAACTCCAACATAGGAAGTAACTCATGTGACACAATATGGATCACACAATTTCATTCTGGTCCAAATTTTATCATACGGCTCACTCTCACGTACTGGAGTCTTCGTGTTAGAACCTCCCCTGTTGTTTTCGTTTTAAAAAAAAAATTCCACTGAAAAAGGGGGAAGGAAAAAAGAAAAACCCTAAATGCGAAGCACACGTGCATCCCATCAGATAGATGTACGAGCTACTATTGCATCCATCAAACTCAAAGAAGAAGACGCGGGGACACTTCCCTTTACCATTTCTATTCCCAAACAGAGTACTACTGTACTAGTAGTGGAATATTTGGCTGCAGCCAAAAACTTATTAATTACTTTTATAAAAAAAAAGTTATTAAAAAACAAAACCAAATAAATGTGCGAGAAGCACAATCAGAGACCGGGGACAAATTGATGCTACTTCGCCCCTTCCTCTAACCAATCCGAATTCTCTTTTTGCTTCTCCGTCGCCGGTGACCTTTTACCCTACCGAAAACCCGCCTATATCCTCGCCGTTAGATTTTTTCATATATGTATTTATTCATGTGTTTTAGCGTTTCTACGTAGCGATGTCGTTATGGGGCTGCTTGATTCTGAATTCTCGAGTTTTTTTACAATTTCAGGTATCGATTCCCCAACCTTTTTTTTTTTTTTTTGTTTGTTTCTTCTGAATTTCCGGCTTTTCTATTGTGTACTCATTTGTTTTTGTTGAACTTAGATGCCTTGTTATCCTATAATTGGATTGAGCCGCGATGATTTTTCCTTTTTAAACTTTTTCGGCGATGAAATATTGATTCTCTGACGCAGTTAAGATATGCCGATTCCCTTGTGTATATGGTGGCGTTGGTTCAAAAGCTCTTCTATTTTCAGGGAAACCATCTCCTGGAAATACAAGGCGATGATGAATTGCATTTAAACCTCGACTTTTTTAAAGGGTGGCGGATTGTGGAGGCATGACTTAGCAATTTGAGAGTAGAGATGACTAGTAGACGTTGTATCAAGTGACATGTTGAATTGATTTTGCATTACCTTACTAATACAATGATGTTAACAGCATGTTAGTTATGCTACTTTGAAATTTCGGCCTACATGCATTGCAACATTGGAGGGGTTAATACTTATCTCAGTTAGTGTTTTGTAACCTCACACCTAAAATCCTCTGCTACCGTACCGGCTGTGTTGGCCATGGTGCTACAAACTTATGATTATCATAAGATCATTGACTGTTTGACGTCACACCCTATGATCTTACTGTAGTTATAGAACGATGCTTTATTGGATTTCCTCTTTTTTTTCGTCAAGAATTTGCGTAGGTCTATTATTTCGCTTTCATGACATCTGACTGTTTTAAATGGTACACTGTGATATTGCAGCACAAGCGTCTGCATCTCATAAATGTGCATACTTGTGATCTCACCATCATTTGGGACCGGTACTTTCATTGTTACAGGTGTAAGGAGAAGCATCTATAATCAGGCTTAAGTACAACTTCGTATCAGAGTTATTCAATAGCATTGATGGAGACACGTCCTTTTGTATCTGTACAAAGTACTATGGCTCAGCAAGTCGGTAGTTTTGGAGGGTCTGCGGCTTTTTCTGCTTCTTTACCGGTTCTTCCAACTGCTTTGGAGGATAACTATCCTAGGTTACATAACTCTCAATGCGCTCCCAATGCGCGGCCTTGTCATCCTGCTTCCTTTTCTCCGTTATCTTCTGATAGTGGTGTTTGTGGGCACATGTTATCTTCGCCATCTGGATTTCCGCCAGAGCTGCATTTTTCTTCTATTTCACAACAAGAAAATCACTCAAGACAAGCCCCTTTCATTTCTCAGTCAACTGATAGCGGTCCACCCATGCTAATTGAACATGCCTATCATTCAGAAGTTCAGTCTGCAGCATCTGGTCTTTCTGCTGAAGAAGTCAATGGCTACTGGTCTGCATATAATCATTCAGATTTTCATGGTTACCCGGTAAATACAGCTATGGAAGTCAATCAACTACATCGCAACAATGTTGGCAAGAATTTTCTTACAAACGAGGATATTAGCAAAAAAGATTGGCAAGAGTTGGCCAAACAATTTACTGGGGATGATGATGTTCTCACTTCTGATTGGTCCGATCTGATTGCTGATGGGGACATTGCTGATACAGAGCCACAGGTTGAATTTTGAGGCTTCATATGTTTAAATAGATCATTGTAGAAAAGAGGTATCTGCAATTCTGGTTTTATTATCTTTGATCATGTGTTGCCATGCTGCTACAGATGCAATACCCGGTGCCCAATCAACTTTCTACTATTGTGACACAGCCGTCACAGCAATCCCAGCTGCTTCCAGCGTCATCTGTGGAAACTGTTGCTCCATCTTCCTCTGCTAACAATGCTGCAACCAAGCACCGTATGCGGTGGACTCCTGAACTTCATGAAGCCTTCGTTGATGCAGTCACCAAGCTCGGTGGAAGTGAAAGTAAGTTTTGCTTCAGTAAAGATGTCAATTTATTGCTTATAACAGCTCTATGATGCTAAATATTGTACCTCGATTTATAGGGGCCACTCCCAAAGGAGTGCTGAAGTTAATGAAAGTAGAAGGCTTGACAATCTATCACGTAAAAAGCCACCTGCAGGTCCTCTTTTGCTCTTATACTAGTTGTGAGCACTGATAAATTCCTTTGTTTTTTTTTAAGAGAATTAATTTCTTTGTTTGTCTGCAGAAATATCGCTCGGCTAGGTACAGACCAGAGCCATCAGAGGGTAAATTAAAACTTATTATGCAATTATGTATTCTGTACTGACAATTCTCTGATCTTTATATTCTTGCTTTGTGGTTTGCCTACTATATTTGGTTACATTTACAAGGTCTGTTAAGGATCTTATGCTAGTTTCATTTGCAGGTTCTTCAGAGAAAAAACAGATGACTATTGAGGATTTTTCATCTCTGGACTTGAAAACGTAAGTTTATTTATCTTTCAGCTTTCCATGGCTTGTACAACCTTTTCTTTTACATGCATTGAGGCAACATTTTTTTTTATAGAGTTTTGTGGTTTTATGAGGATTGAGACAGAGCAATCTTACTGGTGTATATGCATTCTCAGACAGGTTGTCAGCAATTTAGTAGTATACATGTCTGTCATCTTCTCTTCATCTAAGCAGTATTGACTTTATTGGCTTGTGTTGGCGCTCACTTACAATAGAAATCCACAAACCGATGTAGTTGATTCTCTATCTAGCATGTTTCATGTTCTTCATAAAATGATGCTTGTAGTGCACCACGAACATTCCACCTATGTCAGATGCGTCCTTGTCTCTCTGGTTTCCTCAACACATGTTCTTTGTTTTAACCGACCGAAAATATTTTGACAAGTCATCGTTACTTCAGGAAATTCATTGTACGTAGATGAAAGATAAATAGTCTGAAATAATTGACTCTCGTATGTATTTTCACGAATGTGAAGGTATAGCACAGTGCAAAGTTATGATACGTACATCTGCATTCTTTTCCCCTCTTCCACTGTGGCAGAGGGGAGTGGGACACTTGTTTTAAATTTGCTTAATACACCATCTCCTAATTGCGTGTGAGCAAGATGTGTATGATCTCATACTATGACATACATCATATGAAAACATAAAGGTATTAGAGAGGATTATAGACATTGAAACGGTCTTTTAACTATTGTAATCCCGACCTTTACAACAGGGGGATAGAGATCACTGAAGCGCTGCGGTTACAGATGGAAGTTCAAAAGCGGTTGCATGAACAGCTTGAGGTATGTTTGATACGTTACAGAGTTGTTATCTCCATCTTGATGCAATCATTTTTTTCCTTATGACCTGGCGCCTTTGTATGCATCAGATCCAAAGAAATCTACAGCTGAGAATAGAGGAACAGGGGCGACACCTGCAGATGATGTTTGAGAAGCAGTGCAAGTCCGGTACAGACATGGTAAAAGGTTCTTCTTCCAACTTGGAGAACTCTACAGCAGAGCCAGTTGAAAACTCTCCCAGCAAATGCAATCTTGGATTGTCTGAGCAAAAAGAAACCGAGTCGATGCATGCAGCCGGGGGATGCTCTACTACCGAAACGGTTGGTGAAAGGGAGAAATCACCTCCAAAGAAGAGTCCAGAAGATTCTGAAGTTAATGTTGTGGAGACTTGTGACCTGCCTTCCTCGAAGCGAGCAAAAATCGGATAGCTAGAAAAAAGGAGGATAGGTTGATTGTGAAGATGATACACTTTAAAATAAATAGGATATTTGAAACTCTGCCTCCTCCTCCTTCTCCTTCTCCAGCTGAATGGAAAGCAAACTACCTTTAATATATTGCTTTTGTTTTGAAATTGAAATATTGACGGCAAAATTGTTGACTATTGAAAGCCCAGATTAAGTTATGAATGAGGCTGCCATTTTTGAATTTAGAAATGTTTGTCTTCTAGTTAGTTATTCTCTTGGGTAATGTAATGTGGAGTGTTTCCCAATCTTGTGTAGCCCTAGGCATAGGCATAGGCATAGGCATGTCTGGTGGGTGGGCTTCTGCATTTTTTCAAGCCTACTCAGACCGAACCTAAGTAAGTAGAATTAGTTTCAGCCACACACATAATCTGGACCCAAGTCTAAAATTCTATCCTGTGACTCCCCTACTGTAGAATCGTTGCTACGCGCAAAGATCCTGGGCCACACAATTTCCACACACGCAAGACGCGTAATCCACCTCCCAGATCTCGCTATGCGCGCATAGCTTCCCTACTGCGAGCCTTCCTACAAGAGAACGACCCAAGTCTAAGCATGTCTGTTTGTAAAAAAGCAAATATATTTGGTCCGACTAAAATTATTTACAGGCGCCACAAATTTAAGGATGTATTTTTGTAATAAAAAAAACAAAATGTTCAACTCGATGTGCATATATTTCCTTTGACTCGGATTATTTATGTTCTTACGTCAGTGACTTTTTGTCTGGTAGTACCATTTAAATATGTGCCTCAAATTAAGGGTGTCTTTAAATAACCACGTATCGGTTTAAATAAATCAATTAAATCCGTGCCCCTTTCGGCATCACATAAAATTTAGTAATGTGGTGAGATCGTGATAACTGTTTTTCTTAGAGTTGATTGTGAGCTTTAAAATCGATTTTTTTTTTAAAAAGGAAGGGAAAAAAAAAAAAAACTACATTATGAAAGAGCACAAATCAAAAATCCACGCTTAAAGTCCATTTTTATAAAAAATTGAGTAATGATTATGCCACAACATTTGTTCACAACAATATTTTTTTATCATTGATTTTTTTGGGATCCATTTGAATCAATAGGTCACACATCATAATCAATGATAAAAATGTTGTTGTGGACAAATATTGTGGCATAATCATTACTCTAAAAAATAATGAATGGTACCAAATGTTACTTACAAAGGGGACTTAGTCGTCGAGATCTTAGAGTAGAAGAATGTTCCAATTAGTTACCTCCTACTACATCTTCATAGAGACTTGTCGCCTTGCATGTCCATTAAATAAAATCAAAAAATAAATCTCTTACTTTGTGACAAGAACCCACAAATTTAAATCGTGTATGGAAATGCCAACAAGTCATTTCCAGTGGTGATTACCGTGAGCCTTAACTTAGAGGGTTCGGAGTCGAATATTATTGAGGACAAAAAATGTGCGCGTCTATATTTCGTATCCATCGAACGGAAAAAAAAAAAAAAAAAAAAAACGCGTATGTAAATTTATAAAAGTGTAAGATAATGTTACCACAACAATTAGTCGCAAGAAATTTAAAGCTTGTAAAAGAAATGGAAAAAATGGTGTATAGTTTGATACATAAAAAAAATGAGATTATTATACATAATGCTTCGTTAATGAATATTGTTTTTTTTTCCGGTGGTAAACGAATATTGTTGATGTATGACATATCCAATATTTATTTCAACATGACGTCTTAAAGGATAATCGAATTTGTGACATTCCTAGACATTATTAATCTTGTTAAATGAGACGGCCTCCCTAAGGCTAGCTCGGTGTTAAAAGAGCAGAGCATTGTAGTGACACATTTACCTTTGATTTGAGATGTGGCGTGAGAGTTTGATACCCGTGTATTATCTTCTTTTAGAGAAAAATACACATATAAAACTTTTGTAAACTGAACCACCTAGAAGGATCTCGGAATGTGTAATTAAGAGAAAGAAATAAACGACGCTCAAGGGCAATTACTTTATCAATATACCAGTCTGGTAATAATAATAATATATGATGTTTAGCTTTAGCGTATGTTCCAAACAAGCAACGCAAAGCATACGACTCCCCAACCATCAGTTGGTAGACACTGCCATCACACACCCAAAATTTAAGCTTCTTCATATCCTACTTACTAACCACAACATGATGATGAGCAGAGCAACAATATTCCTTCATCTCTTTCTCTTTCTCTTTCTTCAGTAGCTTATAATTCCCTTCATTTCCTTGTAAGCCATGGCATCAAACACAATGCCTGCATTTGCTGTTGGTTCTCATGGTCATGACCAACTCCCTACCTCGCAAGCCACCTATGACGAGGTGACACACCGTCACTCTTAGTTATACTTTCTTTATTCATTAGCTAGCCAATTGCATACGTACTCTCTTGTTTTCTTTCCTGCGTTTTGTTTTCATCATATATTGTATACATCAGGAGAAGCGGCCTTCAACTCGCCACCAAACTGTTGTGGTGAATGTATGCAGAGTTTGTGGGGATGAAATTGGATGCAAGCCCAATGGAGAACCATTTGTGGGATGTCTTGAATGTGGATTCCCGATTTGTCAGCTTTGTTATGATTATGAGAGAAGAGAAGGCAACCAATCTTGCCCTCAATGCCATACTCGCTACAGCCATCACAAAGGTCTCTCCTCATTCCCACAGCCACGCTCGTGCTCGTAGAGAGATTTTATGATACAACCATCGTAGAAATGATCCTTCTTTGCTGCAAATTCCTTAGCTTTTTCTGACTAGTAACGATGTTTCATGTTCAGGCTCCGCTAAAGTGGAAGGAGACGAAGATGAAGAATTTAATGATGGTGACTATGAAGAAGATTATCAGATAAAGAAACACAAGGATGACACTGATCTCCAGCGTTCGGTAAATACTATTCGGATTCATGCTTTTAAATTCAACAAATCATGTAGTGCAATAATTAAGTAAAGTAGCATGCATGTATGAATACATGCCTAGTTTGTAATTGTATTTGTATGAGCTCCCTTCTTCATATAAGAGAATCTAACTGGAAATGGAATGTTCAAAAACCTTAAATTGACAGGAAAATGGTGACCATCACTTTCACAACAACACTGCTGCAATTCCGTCTGTAGCAGGAAGTGGTAATCAAAGACATTGATTTTGTAATGCATGAATTTCATTTTGTAGCACTACATACTGAAATAGAAACTCTATCTGTATTATCTAACAGTAACAGGAAAAGATCTTCAAGATGATCAAAAGGACACTTACAGCAATGTAGAATGGAAAGACAGAGTAGAAAAATGGAAAATCAGGCAAGAGAAACGAGGCCTCGTAGCCAAAACTGATGGGGGAGGAAACGACCAAGGCGATGATGATGATTTTCTGTATGAATGTTCATTAACTTCATGAATTTTCCAGATTAATTTGTTGTAAAGATTTTGTTCAAACTTGGTGTACTAATTAATTAATTTTGCAGAACGGCTGAAGCTAGACAACCACTCTGGAGGAAAGTCCCAATTTCTCCGAGCTTAATCAATCCGTATCGAATAGTAATCGTCCTCAGGCTTGTGATTCTAGGGTTTTTCTTCCGGTTTCGAATATTGAATCCAGCTTACGACGCATTTCCTCTATGGATTATCTCTGTAATCTGTGAAATATGGTTTGCTTTATCATGGATTCTTGACCAATTCCCCAAATGGTCTCCCATCAATCGCGAAACTTATCTGGACCGCCTTTCCATGAGGTTCGAGAGGGAAGGTGAACCCAACCGGCTTAGTCCGGTTGATGTCTTTGTCAGCACCGTTGATCCACTTAAGGAACCGCCAATTATTACTGCAAACACCGTTCTTTCGATTTTGTCAGTTGATTATCCGGTTGATAAGGTGAATTGCTATGTGTCTGATGATGGTGCATCCATGCTACTGTTTGATACATTGTCTGAGACAGCTGAGTTTGCTCGGCAGTGGGTGCCATTCTGTAAGAAATACAGTATTGAGCCTAGAACTCCGGAGTACTATTTCTCGGAGAAAATTGATTATCTCAAGAATAAGGTGCAACCTACTTTTGTCAAGGATCGCAGGGCAATGAAGGTACCCCTATAAATATAGGCACCTTTATCATACCAATAATCTATCGTTGTGATAACTGTAAATTTGAATTTGACAGAGAGAATACGAAGAGTTCAAAGTGAAGATCAACTCTTTAGTAGCTCAGGCGCAGAAGAAACCAGAAGAAGGATGGGTGATGCAAGATGGTTCACCATGGCCTGGGAACAACACTCGAGACCACCCTGGCATGATTCAGGTATATTTCTAATCTTCCTTACCCTACCAATTTTTGTACTTTCGCGTATCTATACCTCTAATAAGCATGATTCCCTGCCGTTTCAGGTCTATTTAGGGAGTGAAGGTGCCCTTGATGTTGAAGGTAAAGAACTTCCTAGACTCGTGTATGTCTCCCGTGAGAAGAGGCCAGGCTATGATCACCACAAAAAAGCCGGTGCCATGAATTGCCTGGTTCGTATTTCCTCTCTTAGAATAATCCATTAAAAGAAAGATTATATGTAGTTTAAAGATATCATTCTACTGCTATATTGTGTTGTATTACTAGGTCCGGGTATCTGCAGTGTTGACCAATGCCCCCTTCATGCTGAACCTGGATTGTGATCATTATATCAACAATAGCAAAGCAATTAGGGAGGCAATGTGCTTTTTGATGGATCCCCACATCGGAAAGAAGCTCTGTTATGTTCAATTCCCTCAGAGATTTGATGGAATTGATCGTCATGATAGATATGCTAACCGCAATGTTGTCTTCTTCGACGTAAGTCAATGTCCAAATACCCATCATTCCTCACCCATACTTTTTCAAGCTACCATCAGAAAGTAGATACTGTATTAACATGGAGGCTTGTGGCTTATGTTTTATTGCAGATCAATATGAAAGGGCTGGATGGTATTCAAGGGCCTGTATACGTGGGAACTGGGTGCGTTTTCAACAGGCAGGCGTTATACGGCTATGATCCACCAGCCTCCCAGAAGAGGACAAAGATGACGTGCGACTGTTGGCCCAAGTGGTGCTGCTGCTGTTGTGGAGGTTCAAGGAAGTCAAAGTCCAAGAAGAAGGAAGACAAAAGTCTTGAAGGACGATACAACAACAAGAAAAAGAAGATGTTCGGCAAGAAGAACTACACCAAGAAATCATCTGGACCTGTTTTTGATCTTGAAGGGATTGAAGAAGGCCTCGAAGGATACGACGAGCTTGAAAAATCATCACTTATGTCCCAGAAGAATTTCGAGAAACGGTTTGGTCAATCACCGGTTTTCATCACTTCCACTCTAATGGAAGAAGGTGGACATCCAGAAGGGACTAACCCAACTTCACTGATCAAAGAAGCCATTCATGTTATCAGCTGTGGCTATGAGGAGAAAACAGAATGGGGCAAAGAAGTAAGTTTCAAGTCGATCTATAAAACTAACGTCAATAACTAATCTCATATGCTCGAGGCTTTAGAACATCCATCATGAATATGTTTACTGTTTTCAGATTGGGTGGATATATGGTTCAATTACAGAAGACATTTTAACGGGCTTCAAGATGCATTGTAGAGGATGGAGATCGGTATACTGCACACCAAAATTGCCTGCATTCAAGGGATCAGCTCCGATCAATCTATCAGATAGGTTGCACCAAGTTCTTAGATGGGCACTTGGTTCTGTTGAAATCTTCCTTAGTCGTCACTGTCCTCTTTGGTATGCATACGGGGGAAAGCTGAAATGGTTACAAAGGCTCGCTTATGTTAACACCATTGTTTATCCATTTACATCTATAGCCCTCCTCGCCTATTGCACACTTCCAGCTGTGTGTCTTCTCACTGGAAAATTTATCGTCCCAACTGTAAGATTTCCGTTTGGCTAATCACTTTCATCTGAATAAAATAATTAAATTTTGCATTTCCTAATAGTGTGATTATCTTGTTATGCAGCTGAACAATTTTGCTAGTGTATGGTTTATTGCTCTGTTCCTCTCAATCATAACGACAGGCGTGCTTGAGCTTAGATGGAGTGGGGTTAGTATCGAGGATTGGTGGAGGAACGAGCAGTTCTGGGTCATCGGTGGTGTCTCGGCACATCTTTTTGCAGTCTTTCAGGGACTTCTCAAGGTCCTTGGCGGTGTAGAAACCAACTTCACTGTAACTACAAAAGCAGGAGAGGATGCAGAGTTTGGTGAGCTTTACCTCTTCAAATGGACTACCCTTCTCATCCCACCAACCACTCTGATAATCTTGAATATGGTCGGCATTGTGGCTGGAGTTTCGGGTGCCATTAACAATGGATATGGCTCATGGGGTCCGCTTTTCGGGAAACTGTTCTTTTCCTTTTGGGTCATTGTTCATCTCTATCCTTTCCTTAAGGGCCTTATGGGAAGACAAAACAGGACTCCTACAATCGTTGTTCTATGGTCAATACTGTTGGCGTCAATCTTCTCCCTGGTTTGGGTTAGAATCGACCCTTTCTTGCCTAAGCAAACCGGCCCCATACTTAAACAATGTGGAGTCGAATGTTAATCTGTCTGCATCAAGGTTTTACCGAGATTCCTATCTTGAATTTTTGTTCCATTTGATAGTGCAAATACATAATGTTCTAGTCAATACAGTGACTGGAAGTTTTTAGCTTTGTGTACTAACTGGCTTTAAGATGTACTCGGAATTTCATTCAAACTTCATTGTTGTCTTACTCCCATTGCTCTGCTTGATAATTTGCTTACAACTGTGGTCTGAATTTGAAAACTTAAATGGATTGCTCCCATTTTTTTCCCTTTTATTTTCAAATTAGCTGAAATATCTTTAAACCTTTACAGTTAGTAATCTATTTAAAGGCTCCATTAGTATATTATAGGACAACCAAAAAGCTAAATTAAAAGGACTTGTATTTCGAGACAAAGGAAGTACAACATTGTATCCCTTCAACAACGTAGTAGATCAGTCTGAATTGCAAACCACACTGAAAATACCAATCTTACAGTGCATTGGCAGCCAATTTCTTAATTAACCGTATACATACGTAGTGACAAAGAATCCCACACTATTGATCAGCCAGCATAAGGAAAACGTTTACCAGCAGAAATGCACTCCAAAATCCATGTATGTCTAACAACTGGAGAGTTTATAAGCTTGGCAACGGATTGAGCTTCAGCTAATCTCTTCAAAACAACTTTGTTTTCTCCGTCAGGACATGGAGAAGATTCACAATTATAAACCACAACCAATCCAGTGAGAGTTTGTGTGTCTGGGCTTTGCTTTAACTGCTCCAAGCTCTCGATTATAATCCCTCCAGCTGTTCTGACCAAATCTAGAAGATCGACCTTGTATGGTGGGAAAAAATCCCCACTAAAATAAAATGTCAACCCGTCAAAAAGTTTTGGCTCCTGCAAAGAAAGAATACAGCTCAATAAGGCTAAAAATATGGTACATTTATGTTTTTATTCGACAAAACAAAAGAAATGTAGGAGATCTTACATTGTTCAAGAGTCTAAGTCTGCCAGTTTTCGGGCCATCAAGACATCCATGAGTGTCGCTGACTATTTCATAGGGCTCTTCATTCACATATTGATTTGCTTCCATGCAAGCTTTAATCCCTGAAGGCATATTAGCAGCAAGAAAAATTCAGCACATTGATCTAGAGTGACCATTTTGCCCCTCACCCCGCATTTTTAATTGTCCCAAAACACAATGAATAAGAATGTTGTCATCTTTAGTATAGATCATGCATCTATAAAGCTTACATCCCATATTGAGGATCCATCTTCCATTCAGAATTCCCATCAGAACTTTTAATGTTCTTGTACATGCACCCTTCTCATTTGTTGCTGCAATTATGTGTGTCACAGTTGGTGTCCACAACTTTGAACAAGTTGCTCCACGCATGTCGGCAAATTTGGCCAATATATACTGCAAAAATTTAAAACGAATATTAAACAAGTTAAAGACAGTAGCACGTCATGATCATAACAAACCACAACAAGAAGACTGTACTCCAATTCTAAACCAAGATCTCATGCTCTTATATTAAGTTCACATGAAAACCCAAGTTATAAGGCAGAAGTGTGTAATTTTATAAAAATAACTGCTGGAACAGGATAAATTAAAGAAAAGCAAACCTTTTCTTCTGATGACAAAGCAGAGCCACATAAGACCCATTCTTGCCGCCCATTAGGCGATGATTTCCAGAATGCAGATTCGGTAGAGTTTCTGAGAACACGAGAAAGAAGACATCAAACTACATGTTCAAAGTTCTCTGATAATTGAAACACCATCTCAAAGCAACAGGTTATAATGAAGGAAATAAATTGTCGATTCTCAGTTTTTCAAATGTATTCTAAAGCTTAAAACACAATATTTTCAGAAAATAATAACATTCAAGTCATAGCAATGGTTTGTTAAGGTTTCATACAAGGACTAATTGAACGCGACAATGCCATAGCAAGTTGTAGGAGATCACAGGGTCTAGTTCTTACGCTGGAAGAGAGCCAGTTTTGAGAGGATGCTTCAGTCCATTAGCAACCTTCCTAGACTGAGATTTCTCACCCGGAAATTTTACCGAGGTATGTAGTGGGCAGAGCAACAAATAGTTTACCTGTGCATAATTTCCAAAACCAAAGGCATGATAAAACATCAGAGAGGTTGTTCTCAAAAGAAAAAAAAAAAAAAAAAAAAAAAAACAGAGAGGTCCACTTATAACATCAGATACAAGGTAGTTCACATACACAATCCCATCTGCACTCTTCAATATCAAATGCACAGGGAACATGATATGTTCTGGAACAGGACTTGTGATAACAACCAAGTCCAGCACCCTTGAGTCCACAGGAACTGCACTTGAGTTTTGCAGCTCTTTTCAATTCAGACTCCAAATTCTTAATGGTATCACCTACAAAGTAAACTTGAGGGGTCCTGCAAAATAAATAGTTTAAATGCCAAAATCATCTTGTAATGTTGTAACAGGATTAATGTACAACACTTCATAGAGCCTTCAACTAATGTTCAAAGAGATTCTACCATCCTTTTTCCCATGATGACCCTGATACACAGACTTAGTAATGCTACTTCATTGCTGAAAGTGAAATGTGAGAGCATATATTTTGCCTGAACAGGGAAAAAACTTTTTCATATCGCCCATCCACCCACCAACCCACTCCCCCAGGAAAAAAAGAACTTTGATGTGCTAATACTAAGCCTCGTATCCACAATGGATACGATTTGTGTATTAAGTTGCATCCAAATAGCAAGGAACTCTCTCTCTTAATTCTAAAACAAGAAGGATGCCAATTTAAGACATCAAAATAGGAGAGGAAAAGAAAACAAACATAGATGGAGCACCAAGAAAGATGAGATCAAGAAAGCAATAACTTAGACAACACAAGATGACAATACAATAATGCTAATTCTTCAAAAACTGACAACAAAAAAATTGGCTTGGGGTGACACAAGTCTTAGTAATAAAACTTACAAAAATCCAACTAAATAATGAATAGTACCAGTCAATGCATTTACTATGAACAGGTATGGCATTGGGAGACATTGTCAAATCCTCGTTTACTTCTTTGCCATTAGCAAAGTACATCATTGTTCCTGATCCCTGCAGCCGCAGTAGAGGGCACAAAACAAAAGACATTAACAGCAGATTAGTTGTGGAACAAAAAGACGAGTCAAAATTCATTTTAGTTTCTTTTTGTGAGCCAAATTTGATTAACTTGATCATGTCAGTTGCAACTTTGCAATGTAAAATTCAAAATACAACATGCAGATGATAAAATATTAACTCAATACAAAACAAACACATTCAAGTTCTATCACAGCTTACTTCATTAATCTTGGATGAATGACAAAATGAACAAACCCTCCCGGCCAAATTAGGAGAATCTGAAGCTTTTGCCAATTGAGTAATAGGAAGATGATCTTCTTTAGCCGGTTCTAAAGAGCTTTGGGAGATGAACCCATTTGCAGCACAGGTACCTTTTTCCTCAGCATGTCCATTGGTAAAACCACCGGTGTATGTTGGACAATTACTCAAAACCTGTTGCCTCTTGGTACTGACAGGAGTTATGCCATCTTTGCCTGCATCCAAAAGGCATTCAACAGACCTTTTGGCTGTACTTTTCACAAGCTGCAAAAAGGAGATACCAATATCATGAAGCTGTATTAGTAACGAAACTGTACTACATCATGTTTTCATTTCAACCATGTCCAAAAAAAGAATGAATTGAAATTCATTCTGTTAGACTGTTACAACCATACAAATGCATATTTAAAGCATTCTTGTGCACATTCAGTTTGAAAAACTACCATGATCATCTTGTGAAGCCCTCAAATTCATGAAAGAAAGTAAAATACGGTTACAACATTTAAAATAACTACAAAACAAAATTCACTAAGGTGTTCAAACATTATAAGTAATGTTAAAAACTCACCATATTTCTGCTCCCTTGGTTGGCATTATTGGTGGTTATACTTCTGGTCTGACCAAAAGAAGGAGAACTCTCTGGTGACAGTACGGGAGCCTGGTTCATGTACATTTCTTCTGTTTCAAACCCATCACATGCTGTAACCTCATTGAAGTTTGAAATGGCACCTTTCTTGGCTTTATCAGAAAGTCCAGCATTACAATCATCACCAGAATTCAGACAAGCATGAGTTTCTACCGAACTTCCTTTTCCACTAGTAATCTCAGCATTGCGCGAAGCAGTTCTAAGTGCAGAAACAGGAGATTGCTCTGAAACCATAAAATATAAAGGCTAAACTCGGTGCAAAGTAACACTAAAATAACCTACAAGAATGTTATCAAAGAGCAGACTTACGCGAGGATAAGGGTTGATTGATGGTTGAAGTAAAAGTAGCATCCAACATTTTGTAGATAGCAACAATGTTGTCCATGTAAGGTGCCGGTCTCATATCTATACCAGCCACGGTATGCAATTATTCAAACAGAAAGCATATAGCATTCAATCAAATGCAAAAAGAATACATTTTCAGACAAGTACAATCATTGTCCTTTAATGATTGATTTGTGTGAGAAACCAACTTCTTTACAATTTGAACAAATTATGGCAAAAAAAAAATTTAATGTACTCCTGCTATCACAATTAGGTCCATTAAATGTTGCAAGGGTGCCAACAGATACTTATATTGAATAAACAAAAGAAAAGAAAATCAGACCTCCAGAATCATACTGATTTTGACATACAGCACATTCAGATCCACATGGAGTCTCGCTTGGAACACAAATGCTGCACAAGACAGCAAGTAACAAATAAAATCAACGGAATAGCTTGGATACTGTTAAAAATTAAACAAGGGGAGCAAACTCACTTGCAGAAAAGATGATTACAAGGGAGTAGCATAGGCTTATCCAGCAAGTTTAAACTGCAAAAAAACAAAAAAACAAAAAATGCAACTAGGGTTAACCCGTTTCCTCTATGACAACAATAAATGAGGGACACAGCCAAAATAAAATTAAAAAAAAAATGAAAACCACACGAGCAATACACACGCATTTGCAGAGGGGATTTAACAAGGATAAAAATTACATCTTGAAATAACCCATGGTTCTGTATCAAAGCATCAAACACAATATACATCCAAATGAAATAAATCACAAACAAACGCATTCACACGTAGATAGATCGAATCTTTCACGCTAAAAATTCTTCAAAAACAGAGATTAAGGTTCCCAAAAAAAAAAATTAATACTGACCAAAGAGGGCATTTGAGTTCAAGACCCAGTTTCTGTAGATGGAGAGCCCATGGATTCATTAGCTTCCGCAGAACTTGAACCTCTGCCATTTGTGATTTTTTTTCTTTCAAAGAATCAGCTAATTTCTGAGGATTAGTACTAGGTTTTGGGAAGGTTAGAAGACTGAAAGTACAGGTCTTTCTGCGTTTTAAATAAATAAGAAAATGAAAAGTGTAGATTGGTGGAGGTTCTACATAGATGGACGGCTGGGATCGTTTCATGAATTTCAATCAGGGCGCCAAAACTAAGCCGTACAGTTTGCCCGTTGTTGCAATTGGGGAAAGGGCGCCTGAATTTTCTTTTTTTTTTTTAAGGAAAAGGCGCCTGATTTTCCAAAATCGTTTTTAATTTTCCTTTTTAAGATGGTGGTCGGCGGGAATAATAATTGGAAGGAAAAAAAAACCCTTGAAAAATTATGCATTAAAATCTAGTTGTTTGCATGATCAAAAAAAAAAAAAAAAAAAATCTAGTTGTTTGCCTCAAAAAAAAAAAAAAAAAAAAAACTCTAGTTCTTTACCTCTCAACAAAAAATAGTATATAGTTGTATGGAAAAAATATATCTTAAAAGTAAAGTTTGAAATTATACTTTTCAGGAAATAGTTGGTGGTGGAGAGTGATTGTCTTGTCTGTGTTTAGCGGCTGTAACATCGGGGGGACGACTTCTCTTTCTTTGGCGCTTATTGCAGGATTGCAGGGCAAAGGCAGCACATTTTGCGTCAGTTTGTTTTTCATTTTTTAGGCGTACCGGTAATGACCCGATATATTCTAAAGACGTCTGTGCGTCGATTCGTTGGGTGTTATTGATTGGGGAGCACAGCCCCCGAACCTTGTAACTACCGTTATTTTGGCGGATTTAATTTGAATAATAAAAGTGGTTGGTTTTCAAAAAAAGGAAATAGTTCAATGTATTCAGACTACTTTAAATTATTATAAATTCTTCTTTTTTAATGAAATATGTGGTTGTATACAAAATTCGAAATCTTACTATCCAATTAATATGTAAGGACGGAGTATTAATTTAAAGATTTTAAGTTAAGGAGGTTTTGAATACGTTAATCGTGACTTAAAAAATGTTAATTTCCCTCTTCCTATAGATTACAAATTTAATTCATGTTTTTTTTAGTATTACATTGATATATATACACTTTCTTAATATAGTTTGTTTTGGGATATGAAATAGATGTAAAATTTTGAAGAAAAAAGAAAATAAATGGATATAAAATGACTAAAAGATAGGATAAGGGTATATTGGAAAAAGAAAATGATAATTGGTTTTCGAAGATGATATTTTTTTATGGGAAAAATTCCTTCTCCTTTTATAAATTTGGGGAGCTCGATCCCTCCTGTACAAATGAAGGGTATGTGAGGGCGGTAGCAGTGGCTGCAGGAAAATTTCTCATCCAAAAGCATAGATGACCCACAATTTATATAAGGTTATAAAAAGATGGAAAGATTAAAATATATTTGTTGCAATGGCCTTTAAATTGATGCTGAAAAGTGAAGAGCTTGGTAATGTGCCTCTACTTTTAGATGTTTGGATCGTAGCCCTGAAAAAAAAATATTGAATAAATGAGCTACTATATACTAATTGCATCCTTGTTAAATCTATTTTTTAGACTATGTCAGGAAAAAAGTAGGGAAAAGAAAGCCACTACGGCCGCCCTCAGGGTGTGTTCAAGGAGCTAGATATTTTGTTTTTTTATTTTGTTTTTTTAAGGCTAAAAATGCACATATAACCATTAAGTGCATAAGAGGAGATTATGGTTCATTCAACACTGATATGTCTAAATAATATCGCCACCTATGAGTCTCCGGAAAAGCCTATCTAGCCACCAGGATGGATAAGGTTCGCGGCCATAGCATCCACGACGCCAATCAAGTCAAGGTCGCCGCAGTCAGGTCCCCGCCAAAAGCACTCAAACCATTATGGTCATTAGAGGCTCAGGGGGCTGACCTGCGACCTAGGACAATAGGTCCATAAGAGACCACACAAGACTTAAAGGGAAGCAACAGAGGGTGAAGGTAAGACAGAACGGGAAGTTGGCGACCTTGCGGATAGCGACCTAAGCGACCCTGTGAGGCGCCGCCAAGATATTTACTCTACTTGTCATTTACATATTTAGTCTACTTGATTCTTAAGATATTTTATGCCTACCTGTCTTACTTAAGCTCTAAGTTTCCCTCCTTCTATAAAAGGAGGGCTTGTGTAACCAAGAAAGGGGGATTCTAATTGCAAAAGAGAACAAAACTCTAAAAACCTTCACTCTCAGACCTTCATACACGCCACCTTATCACCGCCGAGCACCACCGGCTATCATCACTACAAACACATCGTATATAAGCCAGATATCCACTCAACATACACCGCAGGGTCACCGTGATAATAAACCGCATTATCAAACACCTTCATAAAAGGCTCACTATTGGAGGATTTTTTCTTTTCAAACTTCACCAACTTCATCAAACTGGGATTTCATGAACATTCTGCGACATCTCTCTAGTCAGAAGTTAAACGAAGAGTGTATGTTTTGTATAGTCCTCTATCTAATTGTGTACGGCGATTTCACCTCTAAATAAATAATTTTGTCTACCATTGATTTTCATTTGTGGTTTCAGAATTTTGATCTAATGAGATCATCAGATCAAAATTGAAGATCCTCTGTAAACACAAAGGATATTTATATATTTTTTAACAGCAAACCTACATTTGTTTTAATACTTGAAACATTAAAGAAAGAAAAAGAAAAACATCTCAACGAGAGCACATGTTCCTCTTCATAGGTTGGATTAGCCCTTTGCTTATGTTATGTTACATTGTAATATATACTTCCTTTGTCTCATAATATATTTCATATTAGTTTTTCCATGTTGTGACAAATCAACATAATGTTTAATGCATCTTTTCTCATCTCACCCCTATTACGACTTAATAAATTTTTGTAGATTTAATTATTATGGTCTTCGCCAATAAGGCATCGGCTCAGCGGTAATTGTTGTGGTTTTTGTTAGGTTTTATGCCCGAAAGACAATTTTAATTGTTTTATTTAAATAAATGACATAATTTATTTCATCTTATTTATTCGCATTTATTGCCAATATTAATACACTGCAGAAAACCGTAAGTATATTGATTATGTAATCACATAACTCAGTGTATGGCTATACACACGAGGATTGAGTTTGTGAAATATACTTAAAATTAACTTAGTCCGTAGCGTTTATTAATCTGAGTACGGGTCTCTAGATTAATTTGCTAATAATGCGCCCGTAACACTTTAGGTGTGACGATCTTATCCGGACTCGTCGGTAATAGGGTACCTAATGGGGCATTTATATATGATGATAATCATATAGGGCTGGACCGATTTGATTTGAGTTCTCGACATAATTCCGTAATCGAGAAGTCTTATCGAATCACAAGATGATCATATATGGATTAATCTCAATCATGAGGTGATCACAGACAACTGCTTAGACTAGTGTAGGGTTTGATGTGTTAGTAAGGATCACTTCTTAGTATGTGGTCCAACACTTCTCGTTGGCTCTATTCTAGGATGAGTGAGTAGTCTGTGCTATCATAGATATAGAATCCATTCCTTCCCACGGGAAATAGACAGAGAGTTCCCTTATTTGTTAACCCTAGAAACTGATCGATGGGGCCAGTTCATAATATATTGGTTATGAACTAATTGATCACTAGGGGTTAATGGTAAATAAGGATAATATGTTTCGAAAAGGGTTTATGGAGATATCCCGAATCGAAGTGAACAGTCTATGGAGGATTTATCCGTATGTAATGATTATATCAGTGGACACCTTATGACTCATAGTTGAGTGTAAGTTTATATCTATATTCAGCAGAGTTCAGTTTCGAGTTTATGGTGGTGTAATCCCGGAATTAATTGATTGAATATTATTGTTCGGTCTGACGGATAATATTATTAAATTTATTGTAGCTACTGAATATGGGTCCATGGTCCCCGACGTAGCTCCTAACATAAGCATATGTTTTCTCGTCGTTTCACCTCAATTATAATTAAATAGTTGGATTGGACTATTTAATTGATATGTGGATTAATTGTTTAGTTGGACTAGATAATTAAATACATGGAAAAGAATTTTTTCATAGACTCGGCCCAATGTGTCAAAATTTTGTGTGGCCCTATACAACCTAGGGTGTTGGCCGAAATTGGTTATTTAATTATTAAGAAATTGGTTTTCTTAGATAATTATTTAACATGTGATTTATCTTTTATTTGTTAATTGATAATTCATGAAATATTAGATAATAATATTATTTATCCTAATTTGTTTGGATAATTATTTTATTTATCTTTTATTTGAAATAAGGATTAATTAAATAATTATCTCTTAATTATTAAATCCTTGGAGGACAAGGATTACTCTCCTATATAAAGAGAGTTATCCCAAGTCTTATTGACACACACAATTTCGAAATATTGGGAGCAAAATAACTTAGATTTTTTGGCTATTTTGCTTAGGGTTTGAGTTTTAAAAAACTTCGGGTTTTCTAAGGTAGCATATCAAGGAGGTCCGGCGGCTTGAAACACCATCTACTTGGTGTTGCTTGGAGATACACGTCGGAAGACGGTGGCATCTCATTGGATTGAGTAGCTTGGATTAAAGATTGTTCTTGACGTTTATACACCATAAACTAGTAAGCAATCTAAACCCCCTTGTAGGTTTAGATCTATTATTTTACATATTTTGGTTAACTAGTTCTAGATCTATACTATTCCGCTGCGTAATCGGGTGGATCTTAATCCATCCGGCGATATTACATCCTACAGTTTTTAACTCGGAGGTTTCGGGTTCGAGTTTCTGTAGAGACAAAAGTGTGCGTGTGTATTTCGTAAAAAATATTATGGTCGCTCATATATTGATCAATGAGTCTTACATCATGATAATAATCAAGATTGAATTGTCATATAAAGATCGGTGAGTCTTAATTCAATCAACTGTATTTGTACAACCATGAATTGTCCAGACTCCAAAGAGTAAACCACTATTACCATACAGCTGACTTGGAGAAGTAATAGTGACAACAACAACAATAATAATAAAATATAAGAACTAAACTTGATTATCATGAGAATTACAAAGCTTTATATAGAAACAGTTCCGTAAACACAACAAACGAGTACTCGATACAAGCTAAGAACCACCAAAAAGAAAGAAATTCTTATCTGAAGAGTCTCGGTTACACCACATTACTGGATGAAAGACATGCGTACAAAAAGACATTGTTCTACTGTCTTTTCCTTATTTCAAAGGAGTAGTTAAGCTCCATGTGGCTTCTTTTGTCATCGTCTTTAAACTGCGCAAAGATGCATATAACTTATTTGCTATATCAACACACACAGACACACACACACAAAAAAAAACCCACCAGTGTTAGGAAAGGTGCAACATAACATGTTCCCTTTCTAAGTAGACAACTACTCAAATTGGAGAAATGGACATAAGTGCCATCTTTTGTAAGGGATTGTTATACATGCTATGCTTTCAAGTTACAAATCACACTTTCATACAGAAATCACATTGCTTTCCAATTGGAAATTTTTTCAATGAAAAGTAAGCAACTGGAACTCACCTCGAGTTTTGCTGCATAAATTCCTCTTGCAAGCACACCGGATGGAGTGGTCTCCTCCTCCAATGTACACTCATATGGATCTCGCTGTGGAGCAAATGTACCCAACATCCCTTTGCTTCGATCAACTAAAGTAACGCGTAAAAGGATCAACCGTTTAAGGACTACCCCATAAAAACAATTGCCAAGAAAGTAAATTTTATACACCGTTATTTGATACTTATCGATGAACACTTCCACAATACCTATTTCTGTTTTAACAGCATCAGTACACCCACCCCTCCACAAAATTCAGATTGTCTTACTCTTTTTGCAATAGTTTATATGGTTTTGCTTCATGTTAAAGCATTGGAGCTCGATCATCATCTAATTCAAGAACTTGATTACTCTAAATTCGTGAAACAAAAGCAAGAAGGCACACATAGTAAATGGAAAAATAATGTAACCCTTATTTGTAACCCATAGTACCATACAAGGTAAAACAATCTAATCTGCATAATTTAAAAAGCATATATCCAATCTCATAACATGTCATTATGTAAAGATTTAGAACAGGTCCAAGAAAAAACAAAACTGATAACAAAAGAAGAAGAAGAAGGGGCATCAAAGTGTGATATGATGATACCTTGGAGCCCATCTTTCCACACAGTGTTCGTATAGGCAAGTCCAGACACAATGTTGTGAAGAACAGAAAATGTTAGCTTCAGCTGATAATCACATCCTTCACTTAGAGTAAACAACACGGATTTGCTTTGGCTTTCGTTAAGAGGTAGTTGCGTATTAAACTCCCCACTGTTGGAGGATATGATGCCAATTGAGTGAAATTTAACCTCAGGCTCCTTTTGATCTAAAATGTTCGAGAGTTTCACATTTCACATTGGATATCATCATAATTAGAATAAGGGTGAGCAAGGCTAAAAATATACTATGTAGAAACTTGAAGGAAAAAAATGCAAAAACAAACCATTTAAATCACTTTCCAAGCAGCCAAGTAGTTTTTCTTTCCACCTTCTCAAGCTTTCATCTTCCTGAAAATGCAAAACTAAGCCCATAAATGCTATATCCCAGAGCCTAAAATTAACCTAATAGGCAACTTCAGAATACATTAGAAACAGACACTTTAACCGTTAAATCTCATAGAACAAGGTAAATCTGTATAAATAAACATCCATAACATCCAAAATCACTGAAAAGTGAAAACCATATTTAGTAGGATCCTCACTCAAATCTATAAAAATAAAAATAAAAATCGTAAATTCCACACTATATTTTAATGTGCAAAATATATATATTATCTATTCAAATTATATCTTGCAGAAATCCTGATGCATTTTAATTCTGAATAAAGAATATGTAGAATAGTAAAAAGTGTTGTTTTAGTTGGTGAATGAAACAGAGAATTTTTTGTTAAATAGAAGATGTTATAGCCTTATAGGATCTAGGAACTTAAATGATTGGTAAGGTGGAGTGGGGTGGGGGTGGGGGGTGTCAGAGAAAAAACAAACAGGAAGCCAGGGGATGAAAATAATGACACAAAATTCGAACATCTCTAAAGAATGCAGAAACCTAAGCTTTGTCATGTTTAACCCAAAGATGAGTAATTTCCAGAGGATCAAGTGGCATAACTCAATGGACCCAAAATCAACCCCCCTACGGCCCTCCCAAAACCCCCTCCGCCACCCATCCCTTTTTCCAGGTATGAACTTCATCACATGAAATAAAGAAAAAATAAAAGCTGAAATGAGTGAAATTAAGACCTTGTCTTTTTCAATCTGTTCTTTGAGAGAAAGAAGAGGGCCAGGAACAAAACTGTTCAAATTGGCAGCATCTTCATAATCACTGTCATGAACACAAACAGCTCCTAGTTTCTCATGATCTCCACCAACAGCAGCGGCGGCGGAAGATGGACTAGCCCCCTCCATGTACGCGCCTCTCTACAACTACAAAGAATCAATGCCTTATACTACAAATGGAGGAGTATTATTATAGTAGTAGAAACAAAAACAGCACAAAGATTGGACTCTAGGAGGAGTTTTCAGACGCAAGTCAAAGATAGCATCAAGGGGACATAGCTTACTGATTTTGTTTCGTACTAATCGGTGCTCTTATTTTCAACGCAATGATTCTACGAGTGAACCGACCCAATACCAATTACACAAAATCGATTTTATGAAAGTCGATTGTGGATTCAAAAATCAACTTATTTAAAATCGATTCTCACAATACAATCCAACAACTCAGTTTTTGATTTTAAAATCGAATTTTATAAAATTGATTTATCTTTGATGTATCCGTATAATCGGTGTGGTGCAAATAAAATCCCAAAGTTAGTGGAGATGATTAATCTCATGTAATACACGTACAGCTTACTGAGTTGTTTCGTTGGAGAGACAGGATAGTAGTATTATGCATATACGTTTTTTTAGGACTTTCTGGTGTGAAAATCAAACTTATGTCTGTTGTAAGGTCTAAGAAAAGGGAAACAAGCACATCCAAAGACTTTAAGATTTCTGCAAGGAGGTTTAATGCTATATAACTTCTCAAAAGGGACTGGTGATTTAACACAGGTGTTGGCATGTAATTAATAAGCAGGACTGCATGTTGAAAGCTCTCCCACCAAAACTTAAGAGGCATTTTAGCTTGTGCCATCAAAGTGAGCCCTAACTTAGTAATATGCCTATGTTTCCTTTCTGCTTTGCCATTCTGTTCATGCATATATGGACAATGATGTCTAAAATGAATTCCACTATCTTTTAAAACTAGAACAAAGGACCTATATTCCCCTCCCCAATCAGATTGCACAATTTTAATTTTAGAAGAAAACTGATTTTCTACAAGTTTTTTGAAATGTAAGAAAGCCTGTAAGGCATCTGATTTGAGTTTTAGAGGGTAAATCCAGGTGAATCTGGTATAGTCATCTACAAAGTGAACATAATAGGTGAAACCAGCTACATATTGAACTGGTGCTGGCCCCCATAAATCAGTATGTATAAGTTCAAGAGGAGAAGTAGTAACAGTTTCAGAATTTGAAAAAGGCAAGGCATGATTCTTACCATATTGACAGGCATCACAAAAGTTGATTTCATTACCAAAAGAAACATTACAATCCTTCAAAACATGACTCGGAATTTTAACAGAGGAATGTCCTAGCCTCCTATGCCATAAGACATCACTATTAGGCCTAGTTACACTACTAACATAAGACCTAGGTTTCCATGAACCAATCTTCTGACTTGACACAATCTTGTAGCTGGAATTGAAGAGAGTGTTGCTGGATTGAAGGGAGTTATGGAGCTGAGGTAGGGGCAACTGATAGAGACCATTCCTCACATTACCTCTGAGAAGAGTTTGGCCTGTTGTTTTGTCCTTAACAACACAACCAAGATCAGTAAATTCAACTGAAACAAAATTATCAAAAGTTAGTTTAGATGTTGAAGGATGCGGTTCTTAGATCTAAACGAGTTAGATCTACGCGCAAATGGATGGATCACGACTTATACATCACAATACATAATTAAAGGACTTAAACTACTACAAGGGGGTTAAGATCATGTTACCAATAGTAGGAAGAGAAGCCAAGATCTTCCGATGTGTTCTCCAAACGGCGGTTGGTGGACACCCTTCTTGATACACGAACCTCCTTGATATGCAACACCAAGAAAAACTCCAAGTTTTTCTTCTTCTAAAACCCTAGACAAGAAAAAACAATTTTTCTCTCTTTTTATGGTGATGTGGTCGAAATTTTCAATGCCATCTACACTTGGAATAACTCTCCTTTTATAGAGAGTAAATCCTTGGTCTCCAAGTTTTAATTAATTAAATAAATAATTAATTAAACAAAATAAAAGGATATTTTCCTTAATGACTAATTGTGACATGTATTGACCAATAGGAAACCAAATAACAAGTCATCCAACCAATCATATAACAAGAATATCTTTTATTTTCCATAACACAAGAAAATTAATTCTTGTGCTAAAAGGAGACAAATAGGCGCCACATGTTAGGGTTTTTTAGCCCACATAAAATGTCTTTTATGTGTATTATATTATTTAGCCCAACTAAATAATATCCATGCATATCAACATTAATTAGCCCACCAATTAATTATCACCGAGGCCCAAATAACAAGATTTTTAGTCCGAATTACGTAAGCCACATCGGGGACCATGGACCTATAACCAGTAGCTCCAATAATTAATTATTCATCGAACATAATAAGTACATTAATTATTAATTCCGGGATTACGCCACCATAAACCCGAAACTGAACTCTACCGATTACAAATGTATACTTATACTCAACCCATAGAGTGAATAAGCGTCCATTGATATAATCACTACATACGGATTAACCCTCCATAGACTGTCCATTCTGAGTGGGAAGTCTCCGTGAACCCGACTCGAATATCTTATCCTTATTTACCATTAACCCCCGATGATCAATTAGTTCACATATCCGACTAGTGATCAATTAGTCTAATATGAACTCCCGGGATCGATCACTTTCTTAGGGCTAACAAATAAGGGGATCGTCTCTCTACTTCCCGCAGAAGGAATGGATTCCATGTCCGTGAAAATCGAACTACTCACTCATCTCGAGATAGTGCCAATGAGAAGTGGCTTGGAACACATATTTAAGTGAACCGTAACTAACACATCAAACACTACCCCGGGACAAGCAAAGACCCTCGTGATCACCTCAGATTAAGGTTGATCCATATATGATCATCTAATGATTTAATAAGATTCCTCGATTACGGAATTATATCGAGAAATTCGTATTAAATCGGTCCAAATTCTATATGAATGCCATCATATATAAATGCCCCACGTAGTACCCTCTACCGACAAATCCGGATAAGACTATCACACCCTAAGGTGTTCGGGCGCATTATTGGTGTTTTAATCAAATAGACCCTAAACTCTGATTGTTCACCACAGACAAACACGGTTTAAGTATACCACCACTAACTCAATCCTCACGTGTAATCCATACACTGAGTTAAGTGGTTACATACTGATATACTTAGGGTTTGCAGAAGTGTATTACTTCACAAGCACAAAGCAAGTAATAAGGTGAGATAAATTCTGTCATTCATTATTAAAAACAATTACACAAATTGTCTTTCGGGCACTACACCTAACAATCTCCCACTTGCACGAAATGACAAGCAACGATTGTTTTTGGAGCACACCATTTCTCATCTTATTCACAACACTCTCCCACTTGCTCTAAAAACAGATGAGACATATACATCAATGCCGTACCCTCCAAGCACTCGACTTGGTACACTGATTAGTTAGGTTGTCGACTCGAGACGATCTTTAGGATTGAAACGTTGTCGGTCCTTCCAATCAGGCGGTACTCTCTCTCAATATGCTTTTGACTTCTTGTGACTGAGAAGATCCTTCTAAGCTATCTCTTCATTGTTTTCACAATGGAGTGATATCGGCTTATCAGACCTGGAATTGCTCCCAGACCAAAAAGGAAATTCTAAGCACTATGAGTAAACACTGAGCCCGAGATCAACTTAATGATCATCCTTAATCTGACTACAAGTCAGAATCAGTGTAGTCAACCATATTCAAGTTTGCACCTGAATATACAAGCATATGATTCCTCGTTCTCTAACGATACTTGAGGACGTACTAAACCGCTACTTATTGCTTGAATCCAAGATTCGACTTGCAATTGACTTGTGATAACCTGACTTGCCATTATCCAAGAGAGACTCTATCCCATTTTCTCTTTATCCGAAGATTTAGAGAATCATTCCTGAGAGGTAGGGTAGGACTACTCTCGATGAATGTTGCATACGTATATGCATGATCGTCTTATTCAATAAGATAGGTGGGATAGCCAATGACTCATTCTCGTGAATTTTGACCGAATCAGATTCTTAGAATATAGTCCAATTCTCTCATCCAGAGAATCTTGGCCGTCGCTTTCCGACTTCGTATAGCACACACATGTTGTTTCCAATCGTTTCGTTGTTATCATTCATGAACACTAATACTACTATTTTACCAATATTGATACCCGCCTACAAAGACTTATCAATATTCTGGTCAAGTCCACATATTTTAAAACATGCGACTTTTAATGACCGAGAGGTTCTCTTACATCCACAAAGGACATAAGTCCCGGCAGTCAACCTGCCATTTGTTCTAACCAAGACCCTTCTGTTCCGAATGAATCCAGACTCTGTTTTACGGCAAGAAAGTCTCAGGGAATCACCCCTATTTTCTGCTTTCTAACGAAATCTAGCAAGACTGAGTGGTGAGAGAGTTCAAGGTCTGGTTAACTCTCTCTTTTTTAGGGAATCACCCCTAGACCACTCAACTTTGTGCTGAAAGTTAAACTTTCATATTCATTCGACTCTTTTCGGCGTAGGACCAATTACTCCCACTGGGCCTGAGACACTCAGGTGGTTCTACAAGACGTCGAACGTAACCGGAGTACCAAAACTCCATTCACAGGGATAAGGTTTTCGAACCAACCTCTCGATCGAATCCTATACAACCCCACAAAGAGCCACAGTTATCAATCACCTCAAGACTATAAAGTCCACACAACCATAATGGGTCAATGGTTAAACCATACTCCCACCGCGTTCGGGTGGATTGACATTCGATCTAGTAGTATTTATCGTTGTAATCACCAACAACCGATGTTGGACGTGGTCCGATTAAATCGATAGTAACTTCCTTTGGGTAACCGTACTCCAAGGTCTAAGGTCGTTACTTATAGATTCTATCGTAAGAATTGTGACAAACCAACCGTCACTTTCTCGATCTCAAGAATCTTACAACCAACCTTCACTCGTCTCATTAAGGCATTTCACGAACAAATCAAAATCGAACGTATGCGCAAAATCTCCAAATCCTACCTTCAAGCATTAAATGCTAAATGCCTACATTTACGGAAGTGGTGTGAACCGAATTCACTCTTTATCCATAAATTCACTAGCATCTTCTAGGTAGACTTCTCGGTTTACATAATAATGTTAACCGTTATTTTGCAACCAATTATCTTAATCGAGTTTAGCAAAGTGTATTGTAGTACATCAATAACTATATAGGGCAAGTTTATGGTTTCTTTCTCGAAGAGAAACATTCCACTAGGAGGCGGTGCCGAGCATCGTCCCAAGACTATGCTATAGCCTATTTATGAGCATGGAATACTCTATTCTCTCGCTAAAATCGAGACTCCTCCTCGTATTCTTTTGATAAACTAAATCGCGTTTCGAGTAGTTATCAGACAAAATGTCACCACTCAAAAACTCCCACTAGCTTGTGTCTCTCACTAGACCCCGAAGGTCATGATGAACAAGCTATGTTACCCCTTCAAATCTAATACCCTCTCCCGATTGAAAGGAAACTTAGTCATTGTTCCTTTGAGATAGTGTTTTTAGACTGGGAGATAGGAATCACCCTTAGCCAGTCGTCAGGTCTTATCTCTAGGATACATGCACTAATTAATAGATATTGAAGGGTCGTTTATCTTAATACGGAAACCTCTTACCTTTAATAGTTTTAGATGTGTTACACATACCTATTCAGCTTTTCTTAGTGGTTCTATCTTTATCAAACAAAAGTCCGAGTCACAGATTCGTACTACAAATGTCATCTTCACTTTGTTTAAGGCAACTGTAGTATCGAGATGAAAGTGAATCCATTTGTTTCAACGAATCTGTAAACAGAAAAATAAATTTTTCTGTGATATTCAAGGATAGAATCCGAAATTCATTTCCTTATATCACTCCCACTATTATAGCCGAAATAACTCGCCCGTTGTCTACTTTATTAATTGTTAATGCACGCCTTCCTTGTTCTTCCAAAGAACTAAGCTACCGAGTCAAGTTACTCGGTTTAAGAAAGTCGCTAAGGATTCATTGGTTAAGTGATCCGAAATCACTTTCCTTATCCTATACTTTCTGTAATTAATTTTTCGGTTTAGCCTCAAAACTTTAGTTATGATGATTAACACTTATAGACATTCTTTCCCATTCTCAACTTTCCTTAAAATGAAATAGTCTTGAACTAGCAGTTCATTGAGTAGACACTACTCGTGAACTGTGGGATGTCTAATGAAAGCGTTACCCAGTGGGACTAATTTTCTAATAAATTAGAAAAACAACAGATAAAAGCTCCCACTAGTTTATCGGTTCCAAATACCGTCTAACTAGCGACACTTTAATTTATGATTCTCTAATTTTTCTATTAGAAAATTTCTCGTGTAGACACTACACAATTAAAATTCACTAGAAGAATTTTATCGTCCCAATCATCTTTCAAACTAACTATGGTTGTCTCTCGTTCAACACGAGTGACAGCAGTGACATACTTATTTACGTCACTTAAGTCTTGAAGGCTCAAGAGAAATATCTCTTCCGAAAAATTAATCGCATGTAAGATCAATAAGTACAACGTTCTAGTTACTTACCACTTTTTAACGAAGTCATTACTAGTCAATTTTACACTAGCAAGCCTAGCATCCTAGTAGAGATATATATATAGTTGTAAATAAAATTGACGAAAAAAATAAATCCAAATCATACACTACTAATAAATTTTAGAACATAAACTAAGTACTTGTAGTCTATCCTACCGTTCCAAGGATTTAATCTAACGCCTCGCCCGCCTTAGGGTAGGTCAAAGAGGTTTCGATTAATATTGAAGATCGATTGAGAATCGAACATCTCATTTGTGATCGTCAATCACCTTTCCTTTTTCAGCCAAGGTACTACCAAAAATACCCTTTATGAGTGTGACCTACCGTCTCGCATTTTTAGGTAGACCCCGAGTGTGCCGCCTTAGGGTCGGTCGTGACCCGACGAGTACCCAAAATCCTATCCTTTCGGAGACCAAGCCTCGAATTTTGATAGCGGTGAAGGCATTCCTTAGGGGGCCGAAATCAAAGCCGGCACGAGGCGTCACCATTCTCTCACGTTGCTTGTGTCAACAAGAGGCCGTGGGGTCGGCTGTCGCCTCTCCCGCTCCCACTCAATATTTTAAAAAAGTGGTGGGTTTACTGATCACGTTTTTGGACTTGATGTTACATTAAGGAACAATAAATCATAGGCCCGAAGTTGTCGGTTACGTGGGCTAGCCCACCCGACCTATTCGTTGGAACATATGTGGCCGTCGGACGGGTCAAGACTAGGGGAGCTCCGTTGAGCCGTAGTGGCTCTTCGGATGGCTCGGCCTTGCTGCACCCCCCCGTGCAAACACCACACGTGGAAGGTGAAGTCGATCGAGCCGTAGCTACTGTTGACCACCCAACCGTGGTTAAAACCACTTTCGAACCATGTATGCCCGTGATAATCCAATCCTTAAACATCAAACTTTCACGTAGTCACTACGGAACAAAAACGTAATCTCGTCTAGGTAAGGTGGAATTCACTGAGAATCCAACACCTTAACCACGAGGTTTCGGGATTTTACTCCTTATGCTTTCGCAGAGTGGGATTCACCGAGAATCCATCACCCAACCTCGACGATTGAAAAAACCCGTGTTCCTCGGTTTTTACCCTAATTAGTTTCTAATTAATATCAAACAATTAATTAAAACTAATTGCGTATTTTATACATGCCTAACTAATTCCTCGAATTAATCTCTACATGTATGCATATGGAGTGGAATTCATGATATGATGCATGTCATGGCAATTTTCCGGTTCTACACATACAATCTAAACATGTATACTAGTGCGGAAAATAAACATCGAGATGGATCGTTGGCACCCCCGTATCTAATCTATTAAAATAAAATAAAATTAGAAACCCTAATCTGTAGCTGTTCCAAATTTCGACGATCGGCAAACCAAACGAACTCGGATCGCAACTAAAATCTCCAGATCTGTTCTTCATTCCTAGGGCTTCAATATGGACGGTTGGATCGGAGCTTTGACTTGTCAATTTTCTCCAGTGAGCCGCCCAACTTGCTGCTGAATCTGACTTTTACAGCAGCACATCAATGACTTCCCGAGGCCGATTGAGAATCGAGATGAATCCCGATCGACCTGAAATTTTTATCCCACGTCAAAAACACCATATTTTTCGATCTGACCGGTTGGATTTGCGTTTCAACGGTCCAAACTCTCCCAGAAATTCGAGGAAGTCACATGTAGGGTTTCTGTGAATCCTGCGTTTTTCTGTTACAGCAGCTTCTTTGCAGCAACGAACGGATATCAAAACGAACTCCGATCGACGCCAAATTTTGTGCGATTCTGACCGGAGGGATATCATCTTCCAATCTTGATTCTGACCGGAGGGATCGTCGTTTCAACGGCTCGATCAACGGGAAAAACGAAATAACTAAACAGCTACTAAACAGATCTATTTTCTGGAAATTAAAATTGCAATAAAAATAAATTACATAATTTCCTATACTCATATTACGAATTTTCATCGTTTATATGAGTTTACAATAGATCTAACGGGTAAACAATGGCCAACCCCCAATCCATCTCTTCAACCATAGCAATTAATCATTATCAATGCATAAAACAATAAATAAAATTTACCTACATGCAATTCCACTCCTTTAAATCGTTTAATTATGATTATAACTATATAAATCGTGGAACCCGGCTCGATACCACATGAAGGATGCAGGTTCTTAGATCTAAACGAGTTAGATCTACGCGCAAATGGATGGATCACGACTTATACATCACAATACATAATTAAAGGACTTAAACTACTACAAGGGGGTTAAGATCATGTTACCAATAGTAGGAAGAGAAGCCAAGATCTTCCGATGTGTTCTCCAAACGGCGGTTGGTGGACACCCTTCTTGATACACGAACCTCCTTGATATGCAACACCAAGAAAAACTCCAAGTTTTTCTTCTTCTAAAACCCTGATGCTAAGAAAAAACAAATTTTTCTCTTTTTATGGTGATGTGGTCGAAATTTTCAATGCCATCTACACTTGGAATAACTCTCCTTTTATAGGAGAGTAAATCCTTGGTCTCCAAGTTTTAATTAATTAAATAAATAATTAATTAAACAAAATAAAAGGATATTTTCCTTAATGACTAATTGTGACATGTATTGACCAATAGGAAACCAAATAACAAGTCATCCAACCAATCATATAACAAGAATATCTTTTATTTTCCATAACACAAGAAAATTAATTCTTGTGCTAAAAGGAGACAAATAGGCGCCACATGTTAGGGTTTTTTAGCCCACATAAAATGTCTTTTATGTGTATTATATTATTTAGCCCCACTAAATAATATCCATGCATATCAATTAATTAGCCCAGCCAATTAATTATCACTGAGGCCCAAATAACAAGATTTTTAGTCCGAATTACAGAAGCCACATCGGGGACCATGGACCTATAACCAGTAGCTCCAATAATTAATTATTCATCGAACATAATAAGTACATTAATTATTAATTCCGGGATTACGCCACCATAAACCCGAAACCGAACTCTACCGATTACGATGTATACTTATACTCAACCCATAGAGTGAATAAGCGTCCATTGATATAATCACTACATACGGATTAACCCTCCATAGATCGTCCATTCCGAGTGGGAAGTCTCCGTGAACCCGACTCGAATATCTTATCCTTATTTACCATTAACCCCCGATGATCAATTAGTTCACATATCCGACTAGTGATCAATTAGTCTAATATGAACTCCCGGGATCGATCACTTTCTTAGGGCTAACAAATAAGGGATCGTCTCTCTACTTCCCGCAGAAGGAATGGATTCCATGTCCGTGAAAATCGAACTACTCACTCATCTTGAGATAGTGCCAATGAGAAGTGGCTTGGAACACATATTTAAGTGAACCGTAACTAACACATCAAACACTACCCCGGGACAAGCAAAGACCCCGTGATCACCTCGGATTAAGGTTGATCCATATATGATCATCTAATGATTTAATAAGATTCCTCGATTACGGAATTATATCGAGAAATTCGATTAAATCGGTCAAGTCCTATATGAATGCCATCATATATAAATGCCCCACGTAGTACCCTCTCTACCGACAGTCCGGATAAGACTATCACACCCTAAGGTGTTCGGGCGCATTATTGGTGTTTTAATCAAGAGACCCTAAACTCGATTAAGTTCACCACGGACAAACAGTTTAAATATACCACCACTAACTCAATCCTCACGTGTAATCCATACACTGAGTTAAGTGGTTACATACTGATATACTTAGGGTTTGCAGCAGTGTATTACTTCACAAGCACAAAGCAAGTAATAAGGTGAGATAAATTTCGTCATTCATTATTAAAAAAAATTACACAAATTGTCTTTCGGGCACTACACCTAACAAGCCGGACAAGGCTCCCATTCTAGAGGTCAAGTTGACAATCACAGACTCACACTCTTTACTGAACCCTTCAAGAGTAGCTAGGATAAGTTCTGACCGAGTAATTGGATAACCAGCCGCACTTAATTTGTCAGAATAAGTCTTCATTTGAGCTAGCCAGCTAGGTAATCAGCCATAGTCTTAGATCCCTTTTCTGCCTTAGTTAAAGCATATTTGTATTCCAGCATTTAAGCCTCACATTGGTTATTAAACAACAGCTCAAGAGTTTGCCAAATCTCATGAGATGTAGTACATCCAACAACTTCAACAAGGGCTTGTTCAGTCATAGAAGCCAACAGCCAACCGGTTAACAAGGCATCTTTAACCATCCATTCATCATATGCAAGATTCATAGGCATAATAACAGCTGAGGTCACATGTGGGGATCCTAAGTACTTGGGAGGACATGGCAAAGTTCCAAATAGAAATCCTTCTAACTTATGACCTCTAATCACAGTACATATGAAACGGGTAAGGAGGTGACACTTGTCCGGTTTCTTGACCGGAAGCTTATGGTTCCATCAAGACGGTGGTAACTTAAATCTTATAGCCATTTCAGGTGACAAGTATTTTCATTGATTACATTCACCACACCTTATCCCCAATACGATATGGCTCTTATCCATAAGATGTCCACATATAAATAAAACAGAAAAGTGACACATGTCACTGTTATATTTTACCAACACATTAGCTACTCACTTATCATTATAAGACACTCTAGCTACTTATCTATAGCTTTATCACATATTAACACACTCTGATAACAGGTTCATGATGTACTGCTGTCTCCTATTGAAACAACTATAGTCGTTTTTGTGTAAAGGGCATCTTCAAGAGAGAGACAGCAAACCAGGTACCATTTTCACTTTTTAGCTATTAAACCTTGCTTTAATGGAGGTGTGAACAACAATATACCATAAAAATAAAATTGTCTGCCTACCTTTATAATCACACACCTAATTTTATTACTATGTTAAAGTCATGATAATATGTAGGAGTGAACGTTGTTCGTTTTTCTTGATTCAATAATTACACAAAAGAAATACTATATATATATGTAGGCACGTCATTTATTCAACTGATCACATTACACTTTCAATAAAATATATAAACAAAGAAATTAAAGAAAAGAAAAACAACAACCAAAAAAATAGAATTAGAAAAAGAAAACTTGAATTGTGAAATAGCATGAGTTTATTCACTAGGAAGAAGAAGCAGTTGATGGATAAGTTTCTGCAGATTCTTGGTGGAAGAGCCTATCATCTCCTTCTTAGCTGCATCCTCCGCCTTCTTCTTCCACTCCACCGCCTTTTCTTTCATCTCTATACCCTTCTTTCCGACCATCAACTCCTTCACAAGCCTCTCAACCTCATCCCTCTTAACATCACTGTTAATTTCCATTCCAATTCCCCATTGATTACAGCAATACCAGCAGTTCGTTTGCTGCTCCGCGAAAAACGGCCAGCAAATCATCGGCACTCCGCTTGAAATACTTTCCAGGGTCGAATTCCATCCGTTATGTGTCAAGAATCCTCCAACTGATGGATGATTAAGCACTTGTTCTTGAGGGCACCATTGAGCCAATAGCCCTCTTTCCTTTGTTTCCTCCATGAATTCAGGAGGGAGGATTGCAGAATCGCCCGTGACTAGATCGGGTCGGATTATCCACAAGAATGTCTGCTTGCTATTTGCAAGCCCCCATGCAAATTCACCAAGCTGCTCCGGTGACATCACGGTTATGCTTCCAAAGTTGACGTAGACTACTGAATTGACCTCCTTTGAATCGAGCCATTCGATGCATTTGCGATCTTCTTTCCAAAGATTTGATCCGAGGATGCTTAGGCTTTCGTCCGTTATAACTTGATGCTCAAGAAACTGAAGAGGTCCAATGCAAAAGATTGGAGGAAGTATAGAAGAAAGTGCCTCGAGCACATCGACCTCGAGTTCTTCAAAAGTGTTTAAGATGATTGCTGAAGCTTTACGAGCTCTTTCGGCTTCTTTAATAGCGAAATGTACCATAAACTCTTCCGGATTTGTTGTCCTAATAAAGCTCGGAAGATCCCTCAACCGGATACCTTTCATTCCAGGTATCCAGTCAAGCACTTGATCAAGGTATCCATTTGTTAAGTAACTAGCTTCTGCAAAGTCAGCATATATTATTGAGATATATAAAATGTTAATCAGCTTAAGCTTTTAGGAAAGATGGTATCAGAGCGTACCTTTTAGGGGCACAATACCCTTTTCGAGGAGCTTGTGGTACTGCAAGTATCCATAGAAGCCACATGCACTTGTTGTCCATAAAATAACTTGAGGAACGCCCAACTCCTCGGCCGCCGCAAGAGTAAAACTCATTATCCCATCTGAAATGATGCAAGAAACAGGTGGATTGACATGATTGGAATTATCATTGAGGTTAGCAAGAAGATCCTTAAAAGGAGCTAAGCAATGAGTAGTAGTAGATTCACAAAGGGAAGGAATGTCTTGGGTGGCATTAGCATCCGAGGGAGGAGGAAGCCCGTCGGGAATGGTCTTGAACTGGAACGACGACGGGAGGCCGTCTATCTCGTGGACACCTCTAGATTTGAGGAGACGGTTGTGGTTGAATTCGGTGTTGACAAAGGTAATGTGGAAGCCACTGTGATGGAGGAGTTTAGCTAGTTTCAACATGGGGTTAATGTGGCCTTGAGCTGGGTAAGGTATGCATACTGCATGAGGCTTTTGAGCTGATAATAAAGGAAGAATATAACCCATTTTGGATGCTTTAATTTGCTGGATTAATTGTAGAATCTCAAATTAATGTAGTAAAAGGTTTGGTTTTCTGCTTGCTTTTGAATTGTTTGTCATCACTGTAAATATATCTATTTATAGAGTTCCCTTCCCATATGCATGAGCTAGCAAGATTATAGAAAATAAAAGTCAAACAAATAAAGCACCCTATTATTTTTTATTGGGTACGCACTATTACTAAGCCAAATCAATTTCTTCTACAATCAAAAAGTTCCCCTCCCGGTGATGCAATTGATGACCATTTTAGTTTTGGATCTACAACAAGTAGATTGGTGGACAAAATAATAATATTATTATATTAATCGGTCTGGTGATGCAATTTATGACTGTTTTAATTTTGAATGTACAAGTCCAAAGGTGGACTTTAATAAATAAATAAAGAAAAGTACAAAATAATACTAAAGGAAAGGAAAGGAAAAGAAAAAAAGAAAAGTACAAAGATGAAAACGAGATAACATTCATCATTACCTTTTTATGGATCATATGAAAAGCAAGATATTCATAGGTTTTTGACAAAAAGATGTTTCTATTTCATCCTTATCCTTCGTGCCCATAACGAAGCAAGAAACTACCTACTGGCTATCATGACGCCTACTACTCAACAAGAATTTGAGCCTGCATGTATGACATGGCAACACCCCTCTTCGCAACTTGTTAAATTTAATGTTGATGTTTCTTTCAATGGTATAAGTGTATAACGACTACAGTTGGAGAGATTCTTAGATGATATTCTCAATGCTTTCGGAACGGAGGGAGTAGATAAACAGTACTGTACATCAATTTAATCAAACATGGTAAAAATAAAAAAAAAATTGTTTTTTAACGCCGATACATACTGAGAAAATTGTTTTTTAACGCTGATACATACTGAGAAAATTGCTTAGGTAACGATAGTTTAGGAGCAAATACCAACTGTGACACAACAATGAGTGCTGTTAAAAAAAATATATATATATAATAATAATAATAATAATAAAAAAAAGGGGAGGCCATAAATATAACACTACTCATAAAGCAAGACAACCTCTATGTATATGTGTTTCAATCTCCAAAGGATGGATGATAATGATACAAGAACATCAAGATTTATTGTCCTTTGGAACTTATGCTGTGAATATATATAATAAAATATTTACTGGAGAAATATTAATGGAACAAACAATCATCTGAAAGGCTCAACAGGCTCTGTTTCATCAAGTGAAATAGCAGCCTCAAAACATTCTGCGGCTTCCATAGCTGATCCTATCACTCTATCTTTATAAAGCAAGCCGAGATTATGCCACGCGGATGAATTCATTCTGTCGTGTCGTATTGCTTCTGTCAACAAGCTTCTAACCGTTGATGGCGACTGGGTACCCATCCGTCTAAGAATCATCGCTGTTGAAACTAAACTTGGAACATGAGTCGGGTCGATACTCAGAGCACGATCATACGCTTTAAGAGGCTTCTGTTTGCTGCCCTTTTGCTTCTTCAAGTAAACCTGCACATTTTCACCCAAAAGCATATTTCACCGTCATAAAAAAAGGGCTGCCCGTAATCTCTATACGAGGCGAGATTGTGAAAAATCAGAAGCTACAAATAACCATGCATACCAGCAGTATGCCATCTAATAGTAGAATGATTGCTAATTTCTTCTGCTTTGGAAAGACATATTTCAGCATCTCTCAACCGCGATAATCCGATGTATATGGAGACCAGATCAAGCCATGTCTCCAGCTCCAAGCTTCGGTTATGCCTTCCACCATCCTACAACATGACATTCTCATCACTAATTACTCGTATTCAGTATCCAACCGTAAAAAAGTGTCAGAATTAGCTTGAAACTAACCTTAAGGTTGTTCCCTGTTCCAAAGCTTTTATGCTGAACCTGGAATAAGGCAAGAAGCTGCGTGTAGGTTTCGATTGCATTCTGTATCTGACCTTGAGCTATTTTGAGTTTAGCTTTTGTTTTTAATAATTCTCCTTGATCCCATTTTCCTGTTTGCTCAAGCCCGGCTTCAATGACATTTTCAGCATCATCGTACCGCTTTAAAGCAGATAATATCCGAGCTAGCAATAACCATCCTTCAAGATTAGAACCACCTTCCAAATTCAACAATATGAGTGCATATTCAAGAGCTGAATCCAGCTTCCGTTGCTCGGCATTTTCTAAACAAAGATGATAAACAATACTCGGATCAACCATTTTCGTTAATCGCCCAGCAGATTCCAGTGATTCGAGTGCTTTGGACCGTCTCTGAACCCTATCTTGATCGGCCAAAGCTGATTTAGAACTTAGTGAATACGAAACACCACGTATACACTTGGCAACACCAATCAAATGACTGCATCCTCCTCCTTGTAAGCACTCAAATGCTCTATGTGCAAAGGTTATTCCTTCCTCTGCATTGTTAGTGTACTTGGAGCTGATCTTTGAAGCTAGTAATAAAGCTGGAAGGCACTTTGAATCCTCAACGTGACTTAACAATTTCCGCAACAAATTCAGAGCAGAAATGTCATCATCTTCACCATGATAACAGAGTGCTAAGGTTTCCCAAGTATCTTTACGGTCCAAGGTCCCAGGAAGCAACTCCTCTACTTGATTGGCTAAGGATTTCGGACTTCCTGACACTGACAATGCATACGAGAGATGATCAAGAACCGATGGATCCCATTGAATCTGTTTAAGAGTCGCTTTTCTTAGTAAAATCATCAAAAGAAGGATAGCTTCTTCAACATTGTTCCTAGGTACGAATTTAGTGCCAATTTGAGACCGCAGATTAGGGGAACTTGCTTCAGATCCACTGTACAGAAGAAAGACAGCAAACTCTTTTTGGATCCTAGCAACTGTTTGCAAATCGAGGTTCCATTCAACCAGTAACGACCTACGATACGACAAGATTGCCTCACTGGGAGAATCGGCAAGTTTCCAGAGCCCCGGAAGTAGCTCAACTGCTTTACTAAGAGTCTCCTGCAATTTAGAGTCGGCAGCAAAGTTTTCAGGCAACCCTGCTGGTAAAGAAGATTCTACCATGTCCAGAATACCTGAGCATGATTGAGCAGCTTCTGCAAAATGATCAGGAATACATATTAGCCGAGTAAGTAACACGAAATTTTCCAGCATTGGAGTTAGAAAACTTTTTTTTGCCATATATATATACATATGAAGTCGGATAGAGAAAAGGAGAAGAATGCTAAAGGATTAAGAGTTGACACCATACAAATTTAGATTTAGATGCACAAACTACCTTTATACCTCCCAAGAGCTTCTAGACATTTGGATTTTAGAAACATTGCTTCCAAAAGTAAACTGACAGCGTGTATTGACATCGGTGGTGCGCCATAAGCCTGGGAACGCCTCTTAACAGGCTCTACTCTTTTCGCGAGAGTAATTTTTATCTTCGGAGTCACTGAACGAAAATCTATTCCTTCAAAAACATGTAAAGCAGCTTCTATGTTTCCTTTTTGATATTCAAATCTGCCTAACAAAGCCCTAGCTTCCTACAATATAAAGATACCACAGTCACGCAATTTTTAAACACGAGGTAATAAAGAAATTGTATTCAACAAACCTCATAATTCAGAGAGCCATTCTCTCTAAGAGACAACTCGGCTTCTTCGATGTTGCCAGTATCAGGTTTCTTTCCAGCTTCCCCAACATGAGACGCATTAACACCAGTCGAATAGTCCTTCTTCACAAGTGATTGAGAAGAAGGGATCATTTCATCTGCTTTATAATGCTCCTCAGAGCAGACACAATTCCCAAACCACCGACCAAAGCGTGCCTTTTTCTTCTCTTTGATGGAGCGTTCATTCCTCATACTATTTCACTTCCCTTGCAAGTCTTTAACATACAGAAGCACCAACAACAATTTAAATCTACTTTAATAGGAGTAAAGACGATAACAACGTTTTTAATACATAACTCATCTTTGATCATCCACAAACGATACAACAATCAATAGCATAGACAAAACTCTAAGTACCATCATCTTTGATTCTAAAATATTATAGCATAGCTTATCATATGCAGGGAAAAGACCAAATTGCACTGAAAACAAAGAACCCAGAACATATAATCATAGAATCGGTAAGAGGGAGGGGGTGAGGGGGGAATTCTAATCTTTCTCTGTAAGAGACTGTGGGTTCTTTTGAATAAATCGGTTATGGTGACTTATTACCATTTAGAAAAGGAATATCAAATTGCAAGTGAAGGAAACACAGAATTATTCAGGATTAAAAGTTAAATACTCAGACCGCGTAAAGGCAGTGCATACATCTTTTTAAGACCAAGACCTTTCTCATGCAGGAACAGAACAGTAAATTAAGACAAGCCGACAAAAAACAAGGTATACAAATATAACAATAAAGCAAATAATCAAAATGGTAGACCTTCTCACAAAATGAAAATAATATAATCAGCAGTCCCTGCACAGTAAGTCAAGACAGACATCAATCTTTGGCTACAAAAAGTAAATACTTCTTCAGTTTTATGGACATTCACAGCAAATACGACATGCAATAGCTCCAGCAAAATATCTTAATCATATCACCTCTTTCTTTTGATAGTTAATTGAAACTCTATTCTAGCTTTCACTATGCTTATCTCTAAAGTGAATTACAAACTACACGACACTTAGTAGTCCTCAAAAGTGTCAGTGCAATCAAACTTCAAATTATGCAATAGTCACAATTTTGCATCACCAAAAAGTTTCCCGTGCATCATAACACCGCAATTTAGAATAATAGATCACCATAACAACATGAGAGCTTTGAAGATGCTTGCACCATTACCAAAAACAAATGTTTACAATCAATGATGAAATGCTGAATCCTATGGCTTCGCAAGACCAAAACCTAGTCTTTGAAAGAAGAATAGTGCCCCACGTCTTTTGTTTGCAATTCGTTGAATTTAAACACAATTTAGTTATTGAGCCACACACAGAGTTAACTACTACCGTCATCTTTGAGTCTAAAATTGGAGCAAAATTTATCATATGCCGAATAAGCACCATAAAACAAGAACCCAGAACTACAAAAAACTATATAAAAAAAAAAATCCAATGGAGCAATCGAAATTAAAATAAAAAAGAGAAGGTTTTACCTTTCGCAGAGGTTGAAATAGTAAGATAAACAGCAGAATTGCAGAGCCCAGAACTTACAAAAGCTTGTCTTCATCTGTTTTATCTAATCAAATCCAACTATTATACATTTTTAAAAAAAAAGCAGAATTCTTTTGATCAAGCCAAAGAATCCAATTAAAAGCTTCAACTACAACCCTTTCACTTTTCTTTTTTTATTCTTTCTTTTGCTTTGGTTTGAAAAATTCTGCGCTTTTCGTTTCCTGGATACTTCTTCTAGGCAAAGGACTCTGAATTAAATGGCCGTCCCTGAAGATGAGGAGACTCCCTTCTCATGAAAATTTTGGTAGAAAATACGAATGATTTATGACAGAATAGGAGGGATTTGGAGAAGATTTCATTACCTAAAGTGAACATCAATTAGCATTAAACTACAAACTATTAGTCATTGTTTTTTTTTTTTTTTTTTAGTAATAACCATTGTTAAATGTGGAATATGTGCGTATGCAATGTAGAGGAAGGACATGTGGTGGGATATGAACAATAAAAATTTATATGTGGGTTATTATTTTGGGAATCTTTTTTCATATAAATAAAAATCTTCATATATGGCATTTTATTTTTAACTTTTACCCTTCAAATTTTATTATTTTCATTATCGTTGATTCTAATCGAATTTCAGACATAATGTTAAAAGTCTTTTTGACTCAATTTTGTCAGAAATTCTTTCTGACCAGTATTGAGTATGAAAAACATTTAAAGATTTGACTCGAATTAAATTAGAAAAATCATCGTATTTTGACTCAAAGCGGGTCAGAATAATTTGTAAACTTGTTGATTCTGACCGACTTTCACACAAAATGTTAAAGGTTTTTTTGACTCAATTTTAGTCAAAAATTCTTTCTGACAGGTATTGGGTATGATAACATTTAAAATTCTGACTCGAATTGAATCAAAATAATCATCATTTTCTGACATGAATTGAATAAGAAAAATTTCCTGTGTGAAAAGATGTTCCCATTATTTTTCTTATTATTATTTTAGGGTATTTTTTATTATTGTATATAAGAGATAAATGTTACGTCAAGTTGCTTTCTCAATTTAATAAAGTGTCGCTCCATATTGACAGTCTTGATATAAAATGACTATGTCAAGAAATAAATAAATATTATTCTAAAAAAAAGAAATAAATAAATAAAACTTTTTTTTTTAAAATTAAATAATAAATAAACTTTGATATGTCATGATGACAATGACATAGCTACGATCACATGTCATAGAGAATGGAAAACCGATATAATTATCAAAATCACATTTACCGTAAAAAGAAGATGATGTGTATTTTTTTTCCCTTATGGCTCGTTTGTTTGCAGGGAATGGAATGGAATTTTTTTATAAATTCATTCCATTCCCACGGGTACATGTTTGTTTAGGTATTCAATGAAATTTGTTTTTATTCCAAAGGGAATGCATCATTCCTTACTAAAATGACCTGCCTGAAGTTTAGGAAAAAAAGAAACGCGCTCCAAAGAAAAGCAGCTCATCTCTTTCTCTTCCGCTGCTGCTCAAAGCCTCAAACTGCGCTCTAGTGTTGGCCATTTGCAGGTAATTTTGTTGTTCTCTTCTCTATTGCTTTCTATTCTCTTCTCCCTCGGTTCTTTTCTCTCTTTTTCTCCGTGTATTTCGACTAGAGTGTGTTTCGGTTGAGCTAAAGCTGCGCTTCAAATCTGCTTTTTATGCGTTTCTTTATTCTGGGTTCCGATTTATGACGTAGCAATTTATCTATTCTTTTTGGGATTCTTGATGTAAATAATTTTTTTGTTTTCGTAGGGGGAGGAGGGTTTGGGTTTAATTTATTTGTTTTGTGGTTGAGCTAAAGACTCATGCTTTTCCCCTTCACGAAGATATAAAAAGTATTGTTTTTGAATTTTTTTGAAAGACAAACTCTTTTTTTTGTTCTTTTTCTGCTCGTTTTGCCTTTTTTTTGTTGTTGTTTTGGTCTTGCAGTGCTTAATTTTGCTATATGTTAGTTTAGTATCTTTCATTGGTATAGACATGGTTGGACTGATGAAAAAATATTAACTTTTTATGATTTTGTTCTGAAGACTCAAGCTTGGCTAGTTGTTGCACAACTTGCACTCTTTCTGCGTAGCTTATTGCCAAATTTAGGTTTAACTAGGTGCCCATTAGTTTTGAGCGTATGGTGGGTATGGTGGCTGCTTCACTTTTTATTATCTTGTTATTTTCTTGTGGTTGATGTCATTTATTTCAAAAAGAACCATACTTTACCGGCTCTGTTTTGGGTAGGTGAGATTGTGTCTACGATTCTGGGTTTATTTTTCTGTTATTTGGGGGTGTAGGGAAAAAAGAAGGGGAAGATATCTTGCTTTCTCTTGGATGTGCCCCTTAATTTGTCTTGGTAACAAGAAAAACTTGGACCTTGAAGATGTCCCTGGACTTGCTGAATTTGATAGTGTTAGGGGGACCTTCCCAATCATGGAAAACAAGCTGAGTTCTTAAGATAGTAGTAGCAAGATTACTACACTTATGCTGGTGAAGGCCTTGATGTCTACCGTACGACTGGAAATTAGATTATCAGTTGTTTATGCTCTTTTATACACTGTATCTACTTATGTTGGTCCCTATCTAATTGTCTCCATGTGTTGTACAGACGGTTTTTTTTTTTTTTTTTTTTTGTTGATTTCATTTGTTTCTTTTATGATATAATAAAGGAGTATTAGGTGTTGGGGGTTAACTAATTCATTGACATATGCATTGTTCATTATGCTTCCTGCATTTTCACACATAAGTTGATTTTGCACCAAATGCACATAATGTCGATTGATTGGTTGGTATCTCAATTCTGCACAGCTTGGTTGCTATTGCTCATACCTGTTTTCTTTACCACATTTACATTGGTGTTCCTTGTGCTGTTGTATCTTGGGTTCTAGAAGGTGCCTACTGCCTACCCTTACTTACTTTCAGTATTCTCATTCAATGGTGTTAGCTTGTGTTTATAAACAACCACTTAATTTTCTTTCTGTTGGCGGCAAAAAAAAAAGAGTTTTAATCCCATATATCCATATTCATAGTTTAAGTACGATGAGTCCAATATGAGTGTGTTAAAGTGATCCCATATATCCATATATCTATATTCACAGCTTTTTTGTATTATCAAGTTAAAATCCTTTTCTTAGTATTATCAATTTAAAAGCCTTTTCTAGTGATATTAGTACAAACAAACAAATTTTTAATTTTCTGTAGAACTCAACTACTCTTGTTGTCTTTTTGGCAGGCTCTTATGGCACGGTCTTCATTGTCAAGGAGAAATAGAAATATTCGTGTTGTTGTGGCTTGGTGGATGCAATTGTTGGAGTTGATTAAGGTACTTGTCCTAGTTGCGAGCTATGTTGCACAACAGGAAGGAGACACATATATTCCACATGGTCTTGTAAGAGCCCAAAAGCGTAGCGAACACCTCAAACGGCTCATTTACGAGAACAATGTCTATTGTCGGGATAACCTCAGAGTTGACACTCCTACTTTTGTACTTCTGTGCGATTTACTTGAAAGTAGGGGGCTAAGGCATAGCAAGGGTGTTCGCATAGATGAGATGGTTGCCACATTCCTCAATATCATTGCACATCACACCAAAGTTCGTTCCGTAAAGTTTAGTCTTTGGAGATCGGGTGAGACTATACACAAGCATTTTCATAGAGTGTTGAAAGCTTTCATACGATGTCATAGTGTCCTCCTTGCAAAGCTCGAACTGTACCAACCGATTCAACCGACCAACGATGGAAGTGGTTTAAGGTAAGTAGCACACCGGTTGCGAATCATACATAGTGCTCGTAGATTGTTTATCCATTGATTTGAAAATGATGAATACTTGCGGGGATGTCTAGTGCTCTTGATGGAACACACATCCCGGTAAGAGTTGATATGAGCGTTAGACCACGCTATAGGACACGAAAAGGACAAATAGCTATGAATGTCTTGGGTGTATGCAATCCGAACATGGAATTCATTTTTGTATTACCAGTGGGAGGGTTCTCGCGCCGATGGTCGAGTTTTACGAGATGCTATCCATATGCAAAATGGTTTGAGGGTTCCAAGAGGTTTGTCATGACCTTAGAATATATTTTACATTTATTGGTGTGATCACTATTTTATTTATTTGAGTTACATTCGAGTGTAGGGCAATATTACTTGTGTGATGCTTGGATACACCAATGGAGAAGGATTTCTTGCACCTTATCATGGCCAACGATACCATAGAAGTGACTGGGGTGGGAGCGCCCATAGACCTAGTAATGCGAAAAAGTTTTGTAACTACAAACATTCTAATGCAAGAAACGTAATTGAGAGAGGCTTTGGTGCTATTAAGATGCGGTGTGCTATACTTAGAGTCCTTCATTTTACCCAATCCGTGTCCGAGCCGTATTGTTAATGCATGTTGTCTTCTTCACAACCTCATCGGGAGGGAAATGCCCGATGATCTTATAATGGACGAAGTGGATGCATTTCTACGATGGACAAGTGGATGACCAAGATGATATAATAAACCAGGTCGAACCTTCACAAAGAATGGACTCGATTGGCGTGACCAAATCGCTCATGAGATGTGGAACATAAGCCACCCTTCATAGGCGCATGTCACGATATCAACTTATGCTACATTATTTTTTGTGATGGTAGTTATTTTGCCTAGTAATTTGCACTATGTTGCATTTTTTGGATAGGCTAGTCTTAAGAATAGCAAGTGAAAATAGTCTTTTGGATAGGCTAGTCTTAAGAATAGGTTTTTGTGATGGTAGTAGTTATTTTGCTTAGTATTGCACTATGTTGCATTTTTTGGATAGGCTACTCCTAACTAGCGTAGCAAGTGAAAATAGTTTTGTCGGCATATGACGATGTATATTGTGCTACGATAATTTGGTATGTTTTCAATAGAATGTAAACATGTAATGCACTGATGTATAATGTGCTATGATTATGTACGATAATTCCGGTAGAATATAATTTGAATGAAATGTAAAAATGTTTCTAGCGGTTGATGTCTCATAATTATAACATTTGATCTACTATGTTGGCTAATGACTAATTTACGATCTTTATGTTTTGTGGATATTGACATTTCGAATATAGTGGCATGCGGTGAGAAAAAAAATTCACCCACCTTCCTATCGGCCCCCCACCCTCACCCACCTCGCACATACCCACCACCCACGTGTTTTATTAATTTTGATTCCATTCCATCTCAATCCGTACATTTTTTGGTAGTGGCAATGTGTTGAAATTATTAATAAAATTTGCAAGGTTTTTTTATTTAAAAAAAAAAAAAAAAAAAAAAATTACCCCTACCCCACCCCACCCTACCCTACCCCACCCCAGCCCACCACCCACCCTCCCCACCTCCCCCAGACACAACATCCACGTGTTTTGTCAAATTTCATTTTATTCCATCTCATTCCGTCCATTTTCTAAGGTAATGAAAATAGACTGTTTTCATTCCGTTGGAATAAAATTTCATTCTATTCCGTTACCTTATAATTATACACAAACACTGGAAAAGTCATTTCATTCCATTCTATTCCTGCGACATACAGAATTGGAAATATCATTATAAAAAAACGTTGAAATTTAAATTTATTTCAATCAAATCTTCTATTTTTCCAAACAAAGGAATGGTAAATTTTCGTTTTATTATATCAATAACAAACGTTGGAATTGAATGGCGATATTCTAGTATCATGCATAACAAACGCGGGAATGGAATTAATTATTCCATTCCAATCCATTCCATTCCTGTCATTTTATTCCATTCCATTCCATTCCATATTTGGGATCAATTGGCTGGATTAATCTAGAGTCCGTTTCGGATTGTGCCTGCAAACAAAGCCGGCCCTGGAATTTTTTGGGCGTTTGACGACTTCGCTGAAGATGGTCTTTTAGTTCGGAGTTTTTTTTTTTTTTTTCCCTTATTCAAAACATGCTTATAAGATATTACTTCAATATTGCATTTCTAAAAATACAAAATTCAAATTCATTGATATTATATATTTTTTCATGCGTTTGCATTTGGGTTGCCGTATCGAATTGATTCATCTGAATTATTATAAATTTGGGCATATAATTTGTTTATTTATCAACTCAAATAATTTTTTTAACACATTATATTAATGAACATATAATTTGACATTTTATCAATTCATGAATTTTTTTTCACACAATAAATAGTTGTTTGTTATTGGATCTACGTGATTTTTCTTTTTGCGAAAAATTTAACTGCGGGCCCACCTTGACGGTTGGGCCTTTGGCGGTCGTCTAGTCCGCCTAATGGGTGGGCCGGCCCGACTCATACGTAATATCTGACCAAAATGTCTTTCAAGATGATGCCTCAAATGTAAGACTTGGTCAAGCGCTCTTTTAAGATGACGCATCAAAGGAGAATCGAATCGAAGGTCGGCTTAGCCAAGAACTCTTTCAACATAACGCTTCAAAGGATAGTCGAATCTGTCACTTTCATAGGCCTTGTCAAATCGTTTAGCACTCGAGTCAAACTACTTGGTAGTTGATGTTTTGATTTTAACAAGAATTTTTCAAAAAATATATACATAATTTCGACATAATTAACGCAAAAAACATAGAAAATTACAATAAATCCCTTCAAAAATAAAAATACAATAAACTCTCCTTGGAAAATAAAAATATATCAGGTAATAATGAATATATATTTTCGGCGACTGCAACAATTTTTACCTTTACACCTCATTTTTATATTAGTCAATAACCCGTGCATTGCACGTGGACGTATAATAATGTGATTATATTCAATTAATATGCATATATGTATTACAAAACAAAAACCCTTGAAACTTATTGTAATGCTAGCTATTAAAATTCTTTTATTTAAGATTAGTACTCGTTTCCGACGTCAAATAGAGTCAAAAACAGACAACACAACATGTCTAAAAGTTATACTGATGTCAATAATTGTGGTTATATTTATGTTTTTAGCATTGTACGCGAGAACATATATTTTAAAAGAAGAAGAAGGTTGAAAAGAAGATTTTATTGGCATGTTTGTTACACATTAATGAAATTGAATGAAATAATATAATAGAAACGAAATGAAATATAATGGAATAAATTAATTATATTACTGCGTTTCGAATATGCAAGATTAGAATGAAACAAATTTTATAAAAGATGACACATTGAGTGGTCGGTAGAGCAGGGTAGTGAACTAATGTTGGCTGGAGTAGGGTACGGTATAGTTTATAAGGTAGGATATACGAATTTGTGGGGTAGCCCTATGTAATATCCCGTTGCACCCTACCTCTCTTCCCACCCAGCAGCCCTACTCACCGCTACCATATCCTACCCACCACTCTATCCTACCCTACCCAATATCACCATATCTTACCCTCGACATCCTACCTACGTACTTACCCATTACCTACTCTACTCCACAATCTCCCACCCCTACCCTACCCATCATACCACCGTATACCTTACCCACTACCCCACCCTTCTCAACCCTACCCTACCCACTATCCAACCCTACCCTATCCACCATTCCACTCTACCCTATCTTACCCACCACACCACCCTACCTTACCTTACCCCTAACCATCCAACCATATTACCCTACCCTACCCTACCCTACCAACCCTATCTTACCCACAAATCTAAAATAATAAAAAAAAAATTTGGAAAAATCTTTTTTTATTATTTTAGAGATCATAAAATATAATTTCATATTAATGGTATTTGGATCGGTGATCACAAAAAATATTGATTCCATATTTTTTTCCCCAAAAAATTCCATATTTCGGGGGGGGGGGGGGGGATTTCGTATTAAAAAAAGATTTTATTGTGTTATACTTTAAGAAAAAATATCTTAGTGTGTTACACTGATTCCATGTATTTATTTATTTAATTCTTCCTTATATTTTTTTTATTATGTTAGAGGTATCAAATATAAATGGGGGAAAAAATTATTCGCAAAACAATTTCGTATTTAAAGCCGATTCCGTATTTATTATGTTTTTTTTTTCCAGCGGGTATGAAGTGGGTCATTGTACGAGTTTGGGTCAAAATTACTGGTAATTTGGTTAAAACAACTCTTTTTTTATATTATTCCGTCTTTTTCATCGAAACAAATTTAGTATTAAAAAAAAGATATTGTTGTGTTATAGCGATTCTGTATTTTTGTTTTTTATTCTTTTAATATGTTAGAGATAATAAAATATAAATGGTGTAGTAATGGTCTTTGGAACAAAAAAATTCCGTGTTTAAATAAAAGATATTATTGTGTTATAGTGATTTCATATTTTTGTTTTTTTATTCTTCCCAATTTTTTTATTACATCAGAACTCCTAAATATAAATGGCTTATCATGGTTCTTGGAACAAAAAAAATTCTGTTTTTAAAAAAGGATATTATTGTCCTATATTGTTTCCGTATATATGTTTTTTTATTCTTCCAAATTTCGCTAATTATGTAAGAGATCAAAAATATAAATTTTATATTAATGGTGTTATTATGATGATTCTGTATTTTGAAATATTATTTTTTTTCTGAATTTTTTGTACTTATAAAAAGATATAAATGGTGTATTATTGGTCTTTGGAACTAAAAAAATTCCATATTGAAAACATATTTTCTTCATTATTATTCATCTGCATTTTTTTTTAGTTTTTTTCTTTTTCTTGGAAGAATATTGATCTGCATTAGTTATCCTCAAGAAAGAAGCATAAAATAATATATATTTTAAAACAAAGAACGTGTGAAATAAAGCAGCATAGTGTTTGAATATTTGATAAAGAATTTGTAGCGATTATCTAATGTAAATAGTAAAAAAAATTAAAATTGAACAACCATTACCTTTTTTATATAGTAAAAAACTCAAATGTTGTTTGGTTTGATGGTATAAACGAATAATATTATAATTAAATATAGTAAAAAAAATCTAGACAAAATAATAACAATTCTCGTTCGTAAGCAGCGTGCCTACAGCAAAGACATCAAAATAATACCACTATTAAATTCGTAATACCAAAAAGTATATAATTAATTAAAAAAATTCAATACCTTAGTCGGACTAAAAAAATCACAGTATATGTAGATTGTATTGAAAGTGTTCATTTTAAACTGATTCCGTATTTATTTCCGTACTTTAATTGTGTTTTATAGGAAAAAAAATTCGTATTTATTGCCAAAAATTTTGCATTTTAAAATTGATTCTGTATTTATTGCAAAACAATTCTGTATTAAAAGCTGAATCCGTAATTATTATGTGTGTCGAATTTTTTTATTATGTTCCGCATTTTATTGTATAGCTATTTTTTTAGTGGGTATATATGAATACAATAGAAATTTTTTGTATTTATTGCAAAAAATTTCACATTTAAAGCTGATTCTGTATTTATTGCGAAAAATTCCGTAAAACAATTACAAAAAAATTTTGCTTTTTTATTTTTTTATTCTTCCAAATAATTTTTTTATTATTCAACATAAACCGTATATGGTATAATCTAGACAACAATTTTTTTAATGTCAAATAATATATTATTTACCTTTTCATGTAGCGAGTTGCGCTTAATAACAATTCTCGTTTGTAAGTAGCGTGCCTGTAGCAAAGACATCAAAATAATACCACTATTAAATTCGTAAAGATAAAAAATATATAATTAATTAAAAAAAATCAATACCTTGGTCGGATTAAAAAAATCAGAGTATATGTAGATTGTATTGGAATTGTGCATTTAAAGTTGATACCGTATTTATTTCCAAATTTTTAAAGTGATTTGGCGTTTAAAAAACTTCATATTTATTGCACAAAAAAACCGCATTTAAACCTGATTCCGTATTTATTGGAAAAAAATCGTATTTAAAGCTGATTCCGTATTTATCATTTCGGCATTTTATTGTATTGGTGTTTTCTTAGTGGTTATGAAAGCAATAGAAATTTTTTGTATTTATTGAAAAAAAAAATATTTATTGCAAAAAAATTGGCATTTAAAGATGATTCCGGATTTATTGAAAAAAATTCCGTTTAACAATTGCAAAAAATTTAACATTTTTATTTTTTTAATCTTCTAAATCTTTTTTTATTATTCAACACAAACCATAAATAGAGTATAATCTAGACAACAATTTTTTAGTGTCAAATAATATATTATTTACCTTTTCGTGTAGCGTGTTACGCTTAATAACAATTCTCGTTCGTAAGTAGCATGCCTGCAGGAAAGACATAAAAATAATACCACTGTTAAATTCGTAATCATCCCCTTCAAAAAAGAAAAAAAAATTGTAATCATCAAAAATATATAATTAATTAAAAAATTCTTCAACACCTTCTTCTCACCACCCTTGATCTGATGATGAATGGAAATTATAGCTATGCTACGATTCGTCTCATGAAACCTAGCGAAAACAATTCAAAACAGATAAAACGTAAATAACAATCTTGTGAACTCATGGAAAAAAATAATCGGGGAATAAATTACAATCTTGTGAACTCATGGCAAAAAATAATCGAGGAATAAATCACAAAGGGAAGAAAAATTCGGACTAAAAAAATGACAGTACATGTGGATTGTAATTGTGCAAATGAATGATATCATGTTAATATGTATATATAGTCGTATAAGTAGTGATATAAGTAGTGGGTTGAGTAGTTTCGAAACATCATAATATTCCGTATTTTAAAAAAAATCGTATTTATTGCAAAAAAAAAATCGTATTTAAAGCTGATTCCGTATTTATTTCCGTATTTTAATAGTGATTTGAGGTTTAAAAAAATTCGTATTTATTGCAAAAAAAATCGCATTTAAAGCTAATTCCTTCCCTAAAAAAAAGTTGATTCCTAGTTATATCCAAAAAAAATCGTAGCTATTTTTTTAGTGGTATGAAGGCAATAGAAAATTTCGCATTTATTGAAAAAAAAATCCGTAATTAAAGCCGATTCCGTATTTATTGTAAATGTATTTAAAGATGTTTTTTTTATTGTATATTGGAAAAAAATTCGCATGATTCCGTATTTTAATACTAATTTGGCGTTAAAAAAATCGTATTTATTGCAAAAAAAAATCACATTTAAAGCTGATTCCTAGTTATTGCGAAAAAAAATCGTAGCTATTCCGTAGTGGGTATGAAAGCAATAGAAAATTTCGCATTTATTGAAAAAAAAATTGTATTTAAAGCTGATTCCGTATTTATTGCAAATGTATTTAAAGATGTTTTTATATTGTATAGTTGTTTTCTTGACGGGTCTGAGGCGGGTCAAAGTGCGGGTTTGGGGCAAAATTGCAGGTAATTGGGTTAAATCCCCTCCTCTATATATATATAAAAATATTTGCACCATGATTATAAAGCAAGAAGCCGGTGTAAGTTTCTTATCCGCACTATCAAGGCATCCAAACTTAAGCACATAAGAAAACTAATTGAAGATTTTGTTACTACGAAAATGGATATAATGATATCGAACTAATAACGATATACACAACTTCATTTTCACTTGTAAAGTGTTTTTTTTCCGGATTCATAAATATGTAACTCATTAAAAGCACATAATATGCTCCACATTAATTTATACAACTTTGATCAAATTCATAATTAGTCACAACAATGGCGGACCAATTTACACCGATTGCTACCGGTGGAACAATTATGTTGACAAGAAAATAGTAAACCAACTCACTTTGCATTCCAAGAGAATTGTAATAAGGTTAAGTACAAAACAATTATTATTGCATCCCAAATATTTAACAAACATACATGCCTTTAAAAAGCGACGTATATGTAGGTCGCCTACCAACTAAGCTAGGAAGCCCGGCATGTAGAAATATATGTATTGATTATAATTATAATATTATATACGGACCTTTAGCTATTTTGATAATTATACCCAAAAGAACTTCGAAAGCACAAATTTGATTTTCTAATAAATAACACCCGAGTTTTAATGCAGGAAGAGCAGGAAGATAATCTTTTAAATTTATGTGAATTGATTTGAAAGTTTTCTTTTCAAAATTTTAATTTGAACTGTAGATTATTTTCCCTTTTAGCATTTACATTAATTTATTTTTTTCAATTAGATTTTTTTCTTGCAATTTATTCAACACCGTTAAAACTCTTTTTCTCCCTCATTATTTCCACACACCAACTTTTAAAATACAGTTTAGTCCAACATTTTTAAAATATTAAAATTAATCCAATAACTCCGCTTCTTCCTCCATCTCTTATTCTCCTCCAACACCACCACTCATTTTCACCATCTACACCATCCAACACTTTAAACATTTCATCTCCCTCTTCCATCCCCCCCCCCCCAAACCCCGCCCCCTTCCCCGATCTAAAACCTGCTCCCCTTTCATGATCTGAAATCCACCTCCCCCCCCCGATCTGAAATCGCCCCCCTGATTTTCGGCTCCAATAATTCTTCTACCTGTGCTAATTTCCGGCCAAGATTGAAGGCAAACTAAAATAAACAAAGTTCTACGCTTTTTTTTCTTTTAGAAAAGATTTAATGAAAAACCAAATCCAAAGATATATATTCAATTGCATAAAAGCAATATAGAACCTCTGAAGGAACTTATTTCAATTTCACTGTTTATTGGTATAGGATCCTCATAAAAAATGAAAGCAAATATATTGTTATTGTTTTGTCAATGGCGGATGGGATAGGACCCGTTACGTTGGAGAGATGTTTGAAATCTATCATTTGGAGAAATGGAAGGTTTCTAATGGCAGCTGGGATTTAGCCAGAATGTCACCGGAGAATATGGTTTTGACTTTTGATGAAGATGAAAAAATAAAGGAAGATGAAGCTGATGATATAATGGGGGATTTTTTGTTGTTGTTAATTTTAAAAGTATGGGGAGGAAATTAAAATAATAAATTCTGGAGGTATCAAAATATATATGGCACAAGTCTATTTTTAACATTGTAGAGAAAATGTGGCGTAAAGAAAATGTGGTGTTAGTATATGTGTGGTATAACAAATTATTCTAATGTGGTGTAATGATAGATCTGCTGTGGTGCGAATAAAGGTCTCCAAAAATTAATAAGGAGAAACTTTCAACCAATATAAAAGTCAATGTTATTATTACAGAAAAAAATATTTGCAGGATAGTATTTGTAAAAAAAAACGGTTAAACCCTAACCGGAAGGGTCCCCTCGCCTCCGATCCCACGGGTGTGTGAGGAGATGTTAATAAGGGACCTAGTAGTCCTGAGATAGTGGCTGCTGTTTTTTCCGCTTACCGAAAGGGGCCGGCCTTTACGGGACTCGAACCCCCACACTCCGGCTTTCGGTCCAGCTGGCACTATACCACTTTTTACCCTTTACCGCTAGGCCATATCCAGGGGACAATATTTGTAAACTCTAAAAGGATGAAGGGATACGTTACTCGTTACCTCTAGAAATGATGTGCAATAGTAGTCCCTTGACATGAAATTCTTAGAGTTATTCATATACTATCTCCGGTCCAAAATATAAGTCATCTTAGAATTTTCACATTGATTAAGAAACTAGTTAAATGTAATTAATGTATGGATAAAATGTCTAATACACCTTTGACTATCATAAATACAACAATTGTGGAGTAAATAAAAGTGGTTGGATTGATATAAATTAGGGGCAAATAAGAAAAATATTCATTAATGTTCTCTTGGTATTATGAATTACTTATGTTATGAGACCAAAACAAAAAAACAAGGATATCTTATATTTTGGTCCGGAATTAGTAGATGATTCTGAACCTCATAATTTCAATTTAAAATAAAATTGTATGATCCAGATTCATTCAAATTGTGTTGCTCTATAATTAAGGGCTAAATTTAAAGTGATTTCTAAGTACTGATTTCTATGGGAAACATAAGATTCCAAAAGAAAGGAAAAGATTATGCCATTCTTGCTCGCAAGGAAACTTGTGTCACCATGATCCTTGTTTCACGGTGATTGATTTGCTCTACTCTGATCTATGATGAAGATTCTTGTTTTTATCAGTTTTTCCTTCACTATTCTAAAAGGATTAATGCCAGGGAAGTTATGACCAGGGGAGGCTGCACTCTATAAGAATTGGGTTAGCCGACCGGCTAAAAAAAATATTACAGTGGTAAAAAAAATATAGGTACACATATATATGTAAGACCGACCACTTATTCTTATATATTGATCTGTATTAACCAGTGGCGGACCTATATACTAAGGGGGGGGGGCAACTGCCCCCCCTCATTCCAAAAAAAAAATCTACTAATATATGTAGTATGCATGTTGTTTGCCCCCACTTGATTTTTTATTTGTCTCTTTAAAAAATTTACTGTCCCCTTATTCGAGATCCGCCACTGGCACTAACCCGTTTTGAACTATATAGCATAAAAGATTAAGTTTAGTTTACAAAATATGACAAATTTATGACCTCTATCATCAACTTCCTAATGCTGCCCCTGGTTATGACAAATGATTAACTCTTGGGGAGGTTTTTTTAGGGAAAACTCAAAAAATACATTGTTTGGGTAAATATAATTTTCGTCTACACCCATTTTTTTCAAAATTTTATTCCTACCTTCCGCCTTTAACCTTCTACGGTACCTCTGTGCATTTGACGGTACCACCTAAATCGTGACAGGACTATTTCTAGGTTATACAATCCTTACCGGACTAGTATGGTGAATCGGGTGTCGAATCCACGGGGAACGTGGTAATTCTTTTAAGTGTGGTTAAACACCAAACGCCTCGATCTAAATCGCGGGTTTATCATACGAGTCACTACTATAATAATAAACATAAAATAAATGCATAAATTAAAACTAAATTAATATAATATATATAAATACATATATATATATATATATAAATACATAGATACCAATATATTAAATACTAATAATTATTATAGAACTAGCCAAGATATATGTACTTGAATTATTCAATCTTTTTAGTTTAATGGATGTGCTCGTTCTTCCTTTTTATTAGGTCCATTGAATATGTGAAACGGTGCACTCCCTTACGAAAGCTTCTCAAACAAAATCTATTGTTTGCCATTTTCCGGGTGAATTAACGTAATTAGATCTCGAGTATAATTTCAAGAAGTGTTTCTCTTTTCAAAAGATAAAACAATTCTTAAACATTTACCGTTTACTTAATTACGTCAATACGAATATTTTCAATACATTTCAAGTAGAAAAAGATTCATCAAATTCAATTTTAATCAATTTTAGTTATAGTCATCATCCATTTTACCAAAAAGATCGAAATATTTCAATTACATATCTTGGCTAGTTATAGATTTAGCCTACTAACATTCCGATAACCGTCCAAGCATTACAACGAACTACGGCTATTATTTTTTTAAAAGCATTTGTTTAATAAAAAAAATGTCCATTTAAAAAATAAATACATCATTTAATGTTTTTTTTTACAAACATACTCTTATTGTAACATTTAATTTTTCTATAATCATTTAATATTCGAAAACAAGCATTTATATAAGATAGGGGTATATATGTATATTTGTACTTAAAATACAAAATATTAATTACTTTTTATTAACTTTTTAAAATACAAAAAATTTTAGACTTATTTTTATTGGATGGAGGTATCGTATAATTTTTTTAAGGTTATATAGAAAGAGTTTTTGATCTAAAATATATAAAAAGGACAAAAAAAAAAGATAGTGGTATAAAGGACAAAAATCGCGCTTCCTTACCGCATTCTTTGTTGGACGGTACCGCTGAAAAGTTGGACGGTACCGTCCTTCATCTGAACCAACCGCCTTACTTCAAACAAAATCTATTGTTTGCCATTTTCCGCCGTACTACTTAAACATTACTACTACATCCATTCGACAAAAAGTGTATATTTTTTTAAAAGCATTTGTTTAATAAAAAAAATGTCCATTTAAAAAATAAATACATCATTTAATGTTTTTTTTACAAACATACTTTTGTATCTTAATCATTTAATATTCGAAAACAAGCATTTATATAAGATAGGGGTATATATGTCTATTTGTACTTAAAATATAAAACATTAATTACTTTATTAATCTGTGTAAAATACAAAAAATGGTTATTTTTTATTGGATGGAGGTAGTACTATTTTTTTTTTATAGGAAACATTACAACTATTTTGATTTATCTGAAAACTTATTATTTAGGTTTAGTGAAAGAAATTTCTCAAGCACAAGGTGCTTCAGTTTAGTGGTGAGCTAGATTAAAACTTGGCACGAAGACCAGTGTGAGTTAGACTAAAACCCGACATGAAGATCAATCTTCAAACCCCGTTAGGGGAAAAAAAAAAAAAAAAGGAGTTTCTCCAAAAAAAAAAAAAAAATTAGTGAAAGAAAAAAAATAATTGCATCATGGTTTAGTCAATTTAGATTGTGATCTTTCATATTTTCGTTGCTACTCCTCAATACAGGCAGTCATAAGTTAAACTTAAGGGAAATGATAGATTTACAGAAAAATGTTTACAGAAAAGTTACAAAAAGTGATTCTAACCAATACTCTTTGTATTAAAAATAAAAATAAAAAATTAAATATTCAAATCTACGGCAGATAAATTTTTTTGTAATTTTTCTGTAGGTTTGAGGGAGTATACGTATCATTGATCACTCCCCTAAACTTAAACATGACAAATGGTGAAATCGAAAGACAAGTTATGGGTTCTTGTTTTTTTTTTAATAATGAAGATTTTATTTTTTTGGTATAAACCGGATATTTTATTAAATCAAAAAACTGTACATGACTCTACATAAAAGAGGAGATTTTGTAATTACAGTAACATCACAAAATTAGGACCAAGCTTGTCTAAGTTCTCGGGCTTTGCGTATCATAATGAAGATTTTATTTCATAAAAACATTTTGAAACTCACAAAGCCGGGTTTTGAGTTTTTTGGGAGAAAAAAACATGAAAAACAAAAAGAGCCAACGAAACTAAAGATCAAAGATTTGCTTTTTCTTCCGAATTCGAATAATCTTCTGAGCCGGAGTAAACTTTTCTTCAAAAACCTCATCTGAAATGTACTCACCCAGCTAAGCTTTTGGGTCTAAACTCATATATCTGAGCTCGGCTTAGATAGAGTCTTGACTATGTATACCTGATGACTTTAAATTCTTTGTCAAAGTCTTAGATAAGACCTCGAACGGATTGCTTATAGGACAACCTTCGGAGTACTCTATCACTTGATTTACCAAACTAGTGGGAGAAGCTAGAAGTACTCCCTCCTTAGTAGTTGAAGCAAGCCCTTTGACCTGCTTTCTTTCCATTCTTGTAGTTAAACCTTCTGTGATCTCGAGTGAGGGCTACCCATTGTCCATGCCAAACATTTTACCTTCCTGGACTTGCTTCTTCATTGTGAGTTGTGACCCAACATCATCCATTTGACCTTCAGCCTACTTGGGGGAGATAGAAGAGCCAGAAATATGTTGTGGAGGCTCAACTGAGTTTGTCACTGCATTTAATAACCCCATACCACCCTGAACCTCTGTTAATTGAAGCAAACCTTGTTGAACATTCTTGGGGTGTGGCTGATTTGTTGGCCCTGCATTTGGATCAGAGACAGAGTCCAAACTATGCCTATCCCCCTCAGGTATTGGCACTTCTTTTGCTATATTGGGCAAAATGATGTATGCATTGGATAAGGGATTCAAATGCTGAGTATATTGAACTGTTGGGGGAGTCAATTGCGTGTCTTCCACTTATACAAGTATTGTTTTCCTTGTTGTTGGAAATAAAATTTATGTTTTGATGATAATTCATCATAATTATTCAAAGTACTATCTTAACCTCATTGATGAAGTGCTGAAGCTAGCTGTTATAGTGAAAAGCTAAAAGATGTCTAGAACTGAATGTTTAGGTTTTACTAGAGTTTGATATTTGTATATGTTACATCAGACAAGCATTGTAATAGTTAGTGTGTCGTAAAACTGAAAACTGGAAGTCATTCAGAAAACTGGAAATCATCAAGATAAACAAACTGACTTAGAATACACCTAGATGAAACTGAAGAAGATAAGTTCGCTGAGGGACACGGACTCAGTTGGCTTATCTGGAAGTTGAAGAACTGAGGGTCACAGACTCAGTTATTGAAGATTGAAGAACTGAGGGTTCAAACTCAGTTATGAAGACTACGTCGAGACTGTAGAGTAAGACTTCAGGCAAAGATTGTGGTGACCTGAACTGACTTTATGGATCTTGTATGAAGACCTAAGAATCATAAGGACAATGAGTTCTTAGATGATAATGAGTCATGGTGTACTCTGATTAAATCAATTATAATCAGATGAAAAACTGGAGTACTGATATTTGAAGAAGAGTAAAATCTCAGCTAATGCTCCAAGTCAGTCAAGAAACTGACAAGTGATAATCTCAGTATAAAACTGATAAGGATACTCAGTTTTATAGGTCAGTCATCCGATAAACTGATAGTACAGTCGAACGTTGTAAAGGAAGCAATTTTATTGGATGAAATACTGACACGACAGAACGGTCAGAAATATATCCGTTACAAGATAGACGTTGATACAATTCGAATTCAAGCCAAGTGAATGTTGGACCTCACACTATAAATAGAGGACTTTGCACCAAGGATTAAGGAGAACGAATATAGAGATTTAACAAGAATTAACGTGTGCATTCGAATTACTATCATCCTTGCGCTATAACAAGATCAAATCAAGAAATTCTTCAAGTGTTCAAGCTACCAAGAATTTATCAAGAATCAGACACTTTGAAGAACCACAAACAAGAATCAATTTATTGATTCTCAACCCAACTTTGATTCTACATCAAAGGTTTAGACTGTGAAGCAAACCGGGAAGGTTTTGTCAAGGACAGTTGTGACAAGCAGTCGGCCAGACTGTGTTTGTGGTGATAGCTGGTGAAGAGGCAATTCAACCCTCTAAGGACCAGTGTTCAAGCAATTGAAGAACAATAATTCTATCTGTTCTACAACTGTTTAGATAGTGAAGCTAGGGATTAGCCAAGGACTATTGTTTAGGACTTTTTGTAACAGTTCACCTCAAGAAGTTCTAGTGGAATTTTCCTCCGCACCACAGGGGAAGAGAGGACGTACATGATTACACCACCTGGAACCTCTATAATATTTGCCTTATTTACTTTACGCATTTATTTATTTACTCAGCATCTACTTACAATAATTTGATAATTGTTATAGAACTATGGGAAATAACAGAAGAACAAGAGAAGCACAAAGTATGGAAGAAGAGATAATTGCTTTGGTCTTCTATTTCAATAGTACAAGGGGGTATATATATAGTACATTCTAGGGTGTGAATGCAATAAAGGAATGGAATCGTAATATTACAAAAGATCAATCGAATCGGTCGATATCAATAGACAATCCAAAATATATTATTACATAATACTCCCCTTGGATGTCTATTGTTCAACAAACAACAGATATGATATGCCTCGTTAAAACCTTACTAAGAAAAAACCCAGTGGGAAAAAAAATCTTAGTTAAGGAAAAAGAGTACATATTTATCTGAGTTTGATTCTCTCCCCCTGAACCAAGCATCAATGAAGATCTTTCAAGCGCCGCATCCCAATGCTCTTTACCAGTCTTTCAAATGTTGCAGTCGGCAATGCCTTGGTAAATAAATCTGCCAGATTATCGGTTGACCGGATCTGCTGCACATCAATCTCCCCATTCCTTTGCAAATCATGAGTAAAGAAGAACTTGGGTGAGATATGTTTTGTTCTATCACCTTTAATGTATCCTCCCTTTAATTGGGAAATGCATGCCGCATTATCTTCATATAATATCGTGGGGGGGTGTTCCTTTTCAAGTGATATCCCACAACTATTCCGAATATGTTGGGTCATCGATCTCAACCAAACACATTCTCGGCTAGCTTCATGCATTGCTATTATTTCCGAATGATTGGACGAGGTTGCAGTAATAGTTTGCTTTGAAGATCGCCATGAAATGGCCGTACCACCACATGTAAATAAATATCCCGTTTGGGATCTTGCTTTATGTGGGTCGACGGTATCCAAAGGCATCCGCATAACCAATCAATTCAGCCGAGAATCATATGAATAAAATAAACCCGGAGTCAATCGTACCTTGAAGATAGCGGAAAATGTGTTTAATGCCATTCCAATGTCGTTTTGTAGGAGATGAACTAAACCGTGCCAATAAATTTACCGCGAATGATATATCGTGTCTAGTACAATTAGCAAGATACATAAGTGCACCAATTGCACCGAGATATGGTACTTCGGACCAAGTATCTCCTCATTCTCTTCTCGAGGTCTAAAAGGATCTTTTGTAGGATCAAGTGACCTAACGACCATTGGAGAGCTTAATGAATGTGCCTTATCCATATTAAATCTTTTTAGTATCTTTCGGGCATAAGTACTTTGATGGACAAAGATTCCGTTATTTAAATGTTCAATTTGTAAACCAAGACAAAATGCGGTCTTACCGAAATCTTTTATCTCAAACTCTTTCTTTAAGTATTCAACCGCTTTTTGGAGCTCTTCAGGAGTTCCAATCAGGTTGAGATCATCAACATACACCGCTATAATTACATAATTTGACCCATCTTTTTTTATGAACACACACGGACATATTGGGTCATTTGTATAGCCTTCTTTAAGTAAACAATCATTGAGACGATTATACCACATGCGGCTGACATTGTTTGAGCCCATACAAAGATTTCGTAATTTTATAGAATACATATGCTTAGGACTTGATTTAAATGCTTCGGGCATGTTAAATCCTTCGGGATTTTCATATAGATATCGATATCTAATGATCCATAAAGATACGCGGTAACCACATCCATCAAACGCATGTCCGAGCTTTTTCATGTACCGCTAAACTCACAAGATATCGAAACGTGATCCCATCCATCACCGGTGAATACGTTTCGTCATAATCAAGCCCTGGTCTTTGTGAAAATCCTTGGGCTACTAATCTTGCTTTATATCTCATAATTTCATCATTTTCATTTCTTTTCCTTACAAAGACCCATTTATACCCGACGGGTTTCATATTTTCAGGTGTTCGGACTATAGGTCCAAAAACACTTCTTTTGGCTAATGAATTCAATTCACACTGAATCGCCTCTTTCCATTTTGGCCAATCGTTTCTCTTGCGACATTCATCAACCGACCTTGGTTCATGATCCTCGTCATCTTCTGTAATATCAAGTGCTACATTATATGCAAAGATACTATCGATAATCGTATCTTTTCTATTCCATTTTTTCTTGTAGTGACAAAATTTACGAATTTTCAATAACTTCATTTTACTACGTTCGTTCATGCTCTTCAAGAGCTACCTCTTCAGAAGGTTGAATTTTGTCACTAGTATCATCTCTGGTTCCATCAATAATATCGCTAGCCAATCCTCTTTTCTTACGAGGATTTTTATCTTTAGAACCGAGAGGTCTACCACGCTTCATGCGTGCATTAGATTCATTAGCACTTGTCATTTGTCCTTCTAGGACATCAATTTTAACTGGAACATTTTCAGCAGGAATAAAAGATTTTGTGATTCTTCTGGAATCACTAAATGCATCCGGTAATTGATTTGCAATTTTCGCAAATGGACAATTCTTTGAACTTCCAGTTCACACTCTTTTGTACGAGGATCAAGGAAATCTAATGATACTTTCCAATTAATTTCCTTTTTCGGTTGATCCTTTCCTCCCCCTAATGTCGGGAAATGTGATTCGTCAAAATGACAATGCGCAAACCGTGCACTAAATAAATCACATGTTAATGGTTCAATATATTTGATTATCGATGGTGATTCATACCCCACATATATCCCCAATCTTCTTTGGGCTCCCATTTTAGTACGTTTAGGTGGCGCAATAGGAACATACACCGCACACCCGAAAATTCTCAAATGTGAAATGTCGGGCTCATGGCCAATAACTAATTGCGGGGGAGAATAATTATGATCACTTGTTGGTCTAATTCTCACAAGCGTTGCTGCATGTAATATGGCATGCCCCCAAGCCGATACAGGAAGCTGAGACCTCATTAGTAATGGTCGTGCAATCAATTGCAACCTTTTAATAAATGATTCGGCTAGGCCATTTTGTGTGTGAACATAAGGCACGGGGTGTTCCACACGATTCCAATGGACATGCAATAGTCATCAAACGTATGTGATGAATATTCACCGGCATTATCCAAGCGAATGTTCTTAATTGGATAATCAGGAAATTGTGCTCGTAACTTAATTATCTGGGCAAGCAATCTTGCGAATGCATGGTTACGAGAAGATAATAAACATACGTGTGACCATCTCGTCGATGCATCAATGAGCACCATAAAATATCTGAAAGGTCCACATGGTGGATCCATAGGTCCACATATATCACCCTGAATGCGTTCTAGAAATGTAAGGGATTCAGATTCAACCTTAACCGGTGAATGTTTGATAATTAGTTTGCCTTGTGAGCAAGCAACACATGATAATTCGTTGGAATTTATCACTTTTTGACCTTTTAATGAATGGCCATGTGAATGCTCAATTACCCGTCTCATCATCGTGGAACCGGGATGGCCGAGGCGATCATGCCATATCATAAATTCATTAGAATCAACAGACTTTTGGTCTGCGATATGATGAATTTCCGCTGCACTTATTTTCGTATAATATAAGCCAGAAGATAAAGCGGACAACATTTCTAATACACATTTCCTTCCAGAAATTGTGTTTGTAATCAACAAATATTCTTTATTCATCGCATTCTCTGTCTCGACATGATACCCATTTTCACGGATATCTTTAAAACTCAACGATTCCTTCGAGACATGGGAGAAAATAGTGCATTGTTTATAATAAGTTTTGTCCCTTTAGGGAGGAAAACAATGGCTTTTCCCGAGCCTTGTATCAATTTAGCACTACCACTTATAGTGTTTACGTTGATTTCTCCCTTTTCCAAATTGAAAAAATATTCTATATTTTTCAATATTGTGTGCGTCGTTGCACTGTCAATGAGACATAAATCGTCATCACCATTAGAGAGTCTCGTGTCATTGGCTTCCATTTTTCTCTTCAATAAAAAACATAATATGTTAGTCAAGAAAGCAAAGGAGTTATTGAAGAATATGAATTTACCACGAATTATGATGATGTTGAGTGGTATGTCCGCAATAAATAAGTGAATAAATATATATATACTATATTTAAACATCAGAAAAATAGTGTAAAGGTATTTGTTAAATATTCATCTATTATATAGATGCCAAAGACTACGTTCATAATTAAGTCACACTAAAGGAAAAGGTAAAAATTGAATCTATTAATTATTACAATCAAATCTTTTCTCCAAAGAAATGTCAAACCCCTTTCTTTTTTTTTCTTTTTTTTTTTTTTTATTTTTTATAATTACGTTGGGTAGGCAAAAATATTGGATCATAAATGACTCATAGTTGGCTCGATAATTTGACGCGCATTGGTTTTTATTTATTTATTTATTTAAATTTTTTTTTTTTATTAATATATAAAGGGGAGCGTTTTATTTAATAAAATATCAATACATCTGTGACATCAAGTCTATGTACTAATAATAAATGCATTGTATCCTTTGGTTTTCAACATAAATTATAACGAAGGAGAGACTAGCAATGCCCACTTGGATTTATTAATAATAAAACTCCATATTACATAATAGATCAATCTCAACAAAGACAAAGATAAAACAATACTAAAACAACTGCTAAAGTAATTTTATTTGGATGACATAAAATGCAAAACGACACAAACAACTTTATTGGAATAACAAAAGAAATAATGTGTCAAAAACACGATAAACCGAAGCCTTCAAGCAGTGTCATTAAAAAAATCGGCAACTTCCATGGATGACATTAATGGCATATCAAAATCAAGATCATCATTCTTCGATCAATAAAATTTGCCTCAACACCATTTTACGGCTTTCTCGAGATGCCGATAAAGATCAACAAGATGTTTTGCCGTACGGCATGACTTGGACCAATGTCCGTCCATTCCACATCTATAACATTTGTCACCATGGATTTTCTTTTCTTTGTTGTTATGATCCGATCTTGGTGGATCGCTTCGTTTCTTGCCACGATTTTCATTGTGATGTGTCGCATATTTTCCACGACCGCGTCCACGACCACGGCCTCTACCACGATCTCCACCGCGACCACGTCCACGACCACGGCCAAAATTTGAAGATTGTGTCGCATTCACTTCAGGGAATGGACTAGCTCCGTGGGACGGGACTCATGATTTTTCATTAACGACTCATTGTTACGCTCGGCCCGGCGGTAGGCATGCAATGAGATCAGAATATCTCTTAAAACCTTTCTCTCGATATTGTTGCTGCAGGAGCACATTAGAGGCATGAAATGTGGAAAAAGTTTTTTCCAACATGTCTTCATCTGTCACCTTTTCACCACACAGTTTCAATTGTGATGTGATCTTAAAAATAGTTGAATTATATTCAGTGACAGATTTAAAGTCCTGCAGTCGCAGGTTGAGCCAATCATATCTGGCTTTCGGTAAAACAACCAACTTCAAGTGGTCGAACCTCTCTTTTAGATGGTTCCACAATTCATACGGATCTTTCACCGTTAAATACTCGTGTTTCAATCCCTCATCCAGATGATGACGGAGAAATATCATGGCCTTTGCACGGTCTTGGCTTGTCTCAGTATTATTTGTGACAATCGTTTTGCCAAGACCCATAGATACCAAGTGCATCTCAACATCCATGGCCCATGATAAATAATTTTTCCCCGATATGTTTAGAGGTACAAAGTCTTGTTTGGTGATGTTAGCCATTAAAACAAGAAGAGTGATGAACAAAAATAAAATTTTACCTGAACCGCCAAAAGGACACCAATGGAATACTCAGTTGGTTAGAGCCTCGTGCTGATAATGTGTTATAAAACTATGAGAAATAACATAAGAACAAGGGAAATACAAAGTATGGAAGAAGAGATAATTGCAAGTATATTATTTCAATGGTATAAGGGGGTATATATATAGTACATTCTAGGGTGTGAATGCAATAAAGGAATGGAATCGTAATATTACAAAAGATCAATCAGAATCAGTCGATATCAATAGACAATCCAAAATATATTATTACATAATAATAATTGATTGTTATACACTTCACTGTTCACAAACTAACATTCATCAGAATTCAGTTTACCACACTCAGTTTTCATAAAAGAACAACAATATCAAGAAAAAGGCTAGAATTATATCCGCTGCCGGTTGACTCAGTTTTGATTAAGTCGGTTTGACTTAAACTCAGCTCAGTCAGCTTAACTCCACACAAGTTTTTAACTGAACCATAATTTGTTTAAAATCCAGCTTAGGGAAAGTTTTTAGTGACAAGTTTATTCACCCCCCTCTAAACTTGTGTTAGCCTTTCCAAGGGACCAACGCTTGTGTTTGGCAAGGTAGGAGCAGTGTTGAACTGTGGATTTGATTGTTGTCCCACTGAGGAGGTGTTATTATGACCAAAGTCTTTGTGCAATAGTGTGTCCCCAGAATCTGGAGCAACAACAAAAGCGGGTGATTTAGGCCTCCATACCTGAGCTGTTGTACCAGATTTATTTCCATTGTATTCTTTTCCTATATTTACTTGTCCATTAGACTGAATAGTTGTATGTGTCTGGCCTTGCCTTCTATCCGGATGTTTCATCAAGCAGATGTCCTCAATATAGCCCAAATTACCGCAATACGTACAATATTGGGGGAGAGGATTCTCTAATTCTAACATTTGCCAGAATCCATATGTTTCACCTTGTTGTATCCATAATCTTCTGGGTAAGGGTTTAAGTAAATCAATTTCTACCTGAACACGAGCTGTGGGGGGTCTCTTCAAAGTAGCTGTGGAAGCATCAACCCTCAGAAGATTGCCAAAGCTGGATATGAGAGCCCGCAGAGTTTCAGGCTTCATTAAATGAACGGGGAGCTTTGGAAGAAGGAGCCAAACCGGAACAATGGACGACTCAACATCGACGTGAAAGTCGGGGGTCTAAGATCCGCATAGGTTTGCTGGTCACGAACCACTGGCTTTTTGAGTACAGGTGGATAAAATCCATTTCTCCGGTGAAATTGATAAGGACATGCCGGGAATCAAGCACCCCGACCGTAAATTTCTCAGAGAAACTTTGAACATCAAGGAATCGTTTGATTGCATCTAAAGCAGGCTTACCTTGAGAAAAAGGGCGTAGCGAAAAGGAGCAGCGAGATGGTCTACCTATTCTTTGGAAAATATAATCGCAATTTCACCCTTGTAGGTTGAGATTTCTGGTTTGAGATTCGGAGGAGCAACATAGTTTGCAGCAGGAGCTTGTGCATACGATCTATCGTGAATTGCAGCAGCGGAGGGAGTTGTTGTATCCATGAGAAGAGCTAGGAAAAACAGAGAGGGAACGAAAAGCAAATGGAGCTCCGGTGAGAATTCACTGGAAATTACAGAGCATTCTCACCGCCCCGGCGGGAGCTATCGGAAAAGTTAGTATATCAGAAATTTGTTATGGGTTCTTGTTTGAACATCAAAGTACGGGTGTACACTGAATAGTTGTATGTGTCTGGTCTTGCCTTCTATCCGGATGTTTCATCAAGCAAATGTCCTCAATATGGCCCAAATGACGGCAATACGTACAATATTGGGGGAGAGGATTCTCTAATTCTAACATTTGCCAGAATCCAGATGTTTCACCTTGTTGTATCCATAATCTTCTGGGCAAGGGTTTAAGTAAATCAATTCCTACCTGAACACGAGCTGTGGAGGGTCTCTTCAAAGTAGCTGTGGAAGCATCAACCCTTAGAAGATTGCCAAAGCAGGATATGATAGCCCGCGGAGTTTCAGGCTTCATTAAATGAGCGGGGAGCATTGGAAGAAGAAGCCAAACCGGAACAATGGACGACTCAAAATCGACGTGAAAGTCGGGGGTCCATTTTAAGATCCGTATAGGTTTGCTGGTCACGAACCACTGGCTTTTTGAGTACAGGCGGATAAAATCCTTTTCTCCGGTGAAATTGATTAAGACATGCCGGGAATCAAGCACCCCAACGGTAAATTGCTCAGAGAAATTTTGAACATCAAGGAATCGTTTGATTGCATCTAAAGCAGGCTTACCTTGAGAAAATTTTCCAACTAGGGCGTAGCGAAAAGGAGCAGCGAGATGGTTCGGTTTCGGTTCGGATTTTTAATTAACCGAAAATTTCGGTTCGGTTTCGGTTACAGCCATTAACCGATCCGAACCGAACCGTGTACACCCTAATCAAAGCATGTTTTATTTTATTTATTACACCAAACAACATAGCTATTCGTCAAACCATTTATTTTTTAGAAATATTTTTACGGATTTGACATATCTCTATAGTATGTGTACTCGGTACATGCCTTAGTGGTTTGCCACTAGGGCCTAACCAGGGCTTCAATGGGGAGACCCAGGTTCGAGCCCGCTTGGGGCATAGTTTAGTTTATGATGGGTGCATGCGTATTTCGTTTCGAAAAAAAAACATATCTCTACAGTATCAACAATTGCTCTTTAATGTCAGGATTGGATTGATAAAATATACTAATATTTTTCCATTTAATTCAACATGACGCTGACGCGTAAAAAATATAAGAGAATAAAATGACTTTTCATTCAATAGGATAAAAATTGATCATTTTTTCTCTTTCTAAAACCTACATCATTTATTCAATCAAGTCTGTTAAAACAATAGTAGAAACATCATTCGGGGGTTGTGCTTCTCAAAAAGCGACACCAAAAGAACCAACTCCTAGACGAGCTAACAAATTAAAAAATAATCAAATTGACGGAATAATTTGATAGAATGTAATTATATAACACAACGCTTTACTGTGCTGCCACCCACCTCCATAATCGTCCACAATCACACCACTTGACATCATACATCCCACCATTACCGGCCACCAATTACCACCAACTCCAACACTCGTCATCACACACCACACCACACTCGTTGACACCACCCCAATTGTAACTGATTATTCTCACACCATCCATCCCACCACCACCGGATGTTATCGCCCATCTCATTATCTACCATCACCACCTTTCACTCGTCATCACAAACCCCAAGGCTGGCATCACCCGTCTTTGTCATCACCTATCCTATCACCACCCGTCCGTGTCACTGATCGTCACAATCCACTCCGCCCCTCTTTCCCTTCTTCTCACCATCCACGACGGGTGTCACCGCATGCACTATCACTCCGCCACCATCCACTCCGCCCCTCTTACCCTTGATGTGGCCAAACGAGGGGTCCAATCTAACCGGCAGTGTACCGGGTCGACTATAGTCTAGTTTGGTGAGTCAAGGTCGTCTCCTCGGGGAATATCCACTCCAAATGAGGTTACACACTAAAAAGTCTATATTAATTCGATCTAGGTCGCAAATTTGTGAAAGGTTAATCGATTGCATAAATAAAATGCCGAATTAACAATGATGGGAAATTATAAAAGAAGCTAACCAAGATAATGCGTAGACTAGCTATCCTCTTGCAATGCCATGGAAACGACTTCCTTCCTACATACCATTCATGTTTGAAAGTGTGAAGTGGTGCATTCCTAAATAAGCAATTCCCCCTCATACGAGTGAATGAAATTGCTCTCTACCTCCTCCTTGGTCTAGACAAGCTAAACCTAATGAATCGGTATGCTACGCCCGTGAATGCAATGACAAAGCCAATGATCCCCGGATAAGAAATCGAATGCCTACGAGAGGTCGATTTTACCTTCCGGTTCACCTACCCTCTTCCCACGTCTAACATCTCCGTTCGGTATCCGTTAAATATGTAAATGCTAACACTAGGCAATTACTCTAATGCAAGCAATCAATACAATACAAGTAGGTAAAGCTTCACAACAATCAAAACTAACAACATAAACAATCATTCCCAATCAATCACAAGAGGATAAACTACTACTACAACATAATCTTGGCTAGAAAAATCTAGCCACTCATAACTACAAATATTAACACAACAAAGCTAACATTCATAATCATAAGAGTACTTGAATCAAAAATAAAGATTAAGAATTACCAATCAAAAGCAAAACTCGAAATTGGTATCTTCATCCAAGCTCCAAAACCTTCAATGGAGTTACAAACTTATGTCTTCAAACTCCAACCAAAAGTGATAGAAATTAAACTAAGATTCTTAATAATTACAATGATAACCAAGTGCTAATTTCTATAAGAATTTGGCTGTAAGAGCCTGGGGTGGGGTTTTTGCCTGCAAGATGGATGAAAAAATGGAGAAGATGATGTGTTTTTGATAATAATGTGAATGGAGGGATAAAAGAGATTAAACTTTTCTGACTCTGCACAAATGGCGCGCGTCATTCCATCTTGGCGCACGTCATTCACCAATTTGCACTGATGGCGCAGGTCATAGCTTCTTGACGCACGTCATGTCCAAATGTGGTGACTGACTGAATGACATCTGCATTAATTGCTCACTACTCAGTGACGCGGGTCATGTGACATGGCGCAGGTCATCAACATATAAAATCACAAAATCTTCATTTTATTCTCCCAGCTGGCTTGGATTGACCCTCTAATGTGTGTCAAATAATCCTTAGGGCTGAAATCCTTGCCACGGCACAAAATCATCACAAAAGAATCCAATGCCATCCTATGGTCAAATCCACACTCCCCACCGTGGTATTTGTGCTGCAAAAATAGATACAAAGATACCACGTGTAAATCTGATAACAAAATCGGCTAATACTAATATAATACAGCTAAAAATATGATTTCCTACAATTTCTATGTACACAAAATATGGTTACAATCCTCATTCAAAATTGCTCAAGTTGATGTCAAAATAACGCTAATTGCAGTAGAAACAAGGGTAAATCATCCGAAATCATATCATCAGGTTGACTCACATCAACCCTTCTTGTCACAATCCACCGTACACTCCATTACCCGATGTTACCCAACAACCATGCTAATATCACAAACCATCATCCACTACCGATTACCCTCACTCACTACACATCATCATCATCTATTGTGTTACCAATCTCGAGTGAAATCCCGATTATTTCATTATATTGCTTGTGAAATGCGCACAAACATATATTGAATCGTGTCATTTCATTATGTACAATAAAAACCACTCAATTATTGTTTACTTATACCCAACCAATTACAATACGCATAGAAATATATTATACACGCCCTCCGCACATGGATATTTACGGATGAATGGTACTATTTACAACAAGGCATGAAAACTATATGCCTATGCAAACCAAAAGATAAGTATATTGACACAATGAAGACATGTTTCAACACATTCAAAATGCAGAATCCTTTAAGATATACTACTTCCGTCCCATAAAAATGTCCATTTTTTATGATGCACGCAAATTAAAAAACTAATTAATGTGTTGTATTTTAAGTTGTGATTGACATATATGCCCCTATCACATAATAAATGCTCTTTTGGAATATGAAATTAATATATAAACATTAAATGCTATGATAGAGACATACTTGGAAAAAATACATTAAATTATGTATCTTTTTCTAAATTGACACTTTTTATAAGACAACTCATTTTAAAAAAAATTGACACTTTTTATAGGACATAGTCAAGCAAAAAATCTTGCTTGCAATGTTTGAATTACACATGCTAATCTCTTAAGATATTCGAATTTTTTCAATGGACATCAAAATTTAGTTTGACGGCTTCTATTGACACTATATTTTTACTCCAATTGATATTCATACCATATTTTTACTTCAATTGATATGCACTCTTAAAATTACTGTTGGCATCACCATAATATTTTTGTGCAACATAACGTCTTTGTCATTGACGTTTGTTTTCGGTACGAGCGTCACTGACAATGACACTAATATTATAATTATAAATGTATCATTGGTGAAACGCATTAGACCCACCGACGTTGTTAGCGAAACAAAACGCGCGTATCAGGATGCGAAAAGCAATTTGGAAATGATGGTGAAGTAAATGAAAAACAATAACAATGTCATGCAAAATTGGGCAAATTAATGTTAAAATTTAACAGGAAAACATGATGGGAGCTGGCCAAATGAATTATGTTTTACTACACTTGGCAAGAAAGCTATTCCTTACCTAACTATATATATAAGCTATTAAGCTATGCTTATTATATTGCAATAATACATCCATTACAAATGTGCACTATATATTTCATATCACAACTTTATCACATTAATTATGATGAGACATATATTAATTAATGATAAGATTAATTATTTGTTGTGATACATTTTGTATCATATTTTGTTGTGTACATATCATCTTCAACTTATTATATATCTTCACCAATTATCATCCTACACACTTACACATAGGGACCTTGGTCCATAACTCAATTTATATCGTCATATCTTATCAATTTAAATAAATAGCTTGGAAAATCATCATATGAGACCTAATAATGTGTAATCTTTTCTATTTAATACACCTAGTACGAAAACTATAGTAATCTGTTGCTGACGGAACCAAGAATTGATGTTTCGGTTGGCTAGCTATTAGATATATAATGTGAACTACCATATCTCTTAAAAGCTTAAGCTGATAGAAGATAGATAATTAACAGTATATATCTAATAGAGACGTAGGTTATAGAATTTATCAAGTAAATATGATATCGATCGAGTAAACACAAGTTACGTCCATATTCGATTTTCTAGTTCACTGTGTTATGGAGTTTTCTACTTCTTCTTCTCATCATCATCATCATCATCATCATCCAATAGTATAACTACAAGTTATGAACAAATACTACCATTTACCAACATATTCATTCCATACCTAGTGCAATATAATTAGTTTAAATTGTAGATGGCAGCAACCATGGGCTGGCTAGGGTAACTACTGCTTGACTACCCGAGTTTTATTTTCGGTATATCAAAAAATCTGTATAGTCTTCAAACACAATTAGTCGTGTTAATCCAACCCACCAACCTTACAAATATAGTTCGCTAGTATTAAATAGATAATTAATATTATATAACACACTTTGAATGAATGAAATATAACACACGTTGAATTATGTTATGGTATCAGAGCGGAAGGTCCTGAGTTCAAACCCCGCTTCCAGCATGATTAAAAATAAAAACCAAAGTGTTGTGCATCTCTCTCTTCTTAAAGGCCCACACTTCCCAAAAACAAAACAAAAAAACAAAAAAAAAAAACAAAAAGAAATCAAGTGTTGAGCCTCTCTCTCTCTCTTATAGGTCCACACTTAGATGGCGTATTAAATATATATAATGTTAATTATCTATCTCTCTATTAGTTTAAGTTTTTAGGAGAAATGGTAATTCACGGTCTCAAACGAGAGTTGTATCAAGAATTTTTTTTAGTTATGAAACACCAACTAAATTATTTGGGTAAACCACGTTGACTTGATGGATAATTTTTCAATTATCTCTGGACATTTGTTTTTTTTGAGTGTACTCTGGACATTTGTTAATTTGATCCATTCCTGGATATGAATCAGGGTAATTTTTGTGGCATGCAAAAATTGTACCATAGTATTATAAGAATTCTACTGTATTATATAAGTAATTATTAATGTGAAGAATCAATAACACCTACTCAACACAAAAGGCAAAAACAAGAAAAATATTAATATTTATCATTACTGTAAAAATAAAAATTAAGCAACGAAAAGATTAATACTAACAAATGGATCTTCTAACAAATGAGCCACATATGCCCCAATCTAACATTTTATGAAATAAAGCTTACTTTTTTTAATTTGCTTTTATTCTGACTGGATGAAGGCAACTTTGACAACGACCTCTCAGGACAAATTTGATTTTAGTGCACAATTGCTAGGTCAAACAATATATATATATATATATATATATATATATATATATATATATATATATATATATATATATATATATATATATATACCCTAAAAAAAACAATATATATATGTAATATTTTAATTTATATTCGACTCGAATATAATTAAAACATATATAAACAAAATTTTAAATTCAGTTTTAATTTTGGTTTTATAACACCTCTCAAAATAAATTATGGTTTTATAACATATGTCAAGGTGATGCATTAAAATGATTTTATTTTGTTTTTTTTTTTTTCAGTGAAACGATATACAAGTTAAATTTTATTATTAACATGATGATCTATAGTGATTTTTTTTTATCCACACAACGAAAATATTAGGAGGTAAACCCACACAAACATGGTGGGACTCGAAGTAAAATTTTATTTTGTTTTTTTTTCATTGAAACGATAAACAAGTATATTTGATTATTAACACGATGGTCTAGAGTATGAGTATGATGATTTTTTTTTATCCACACAGCGAAAATATTAGGAGGTAAACTCACTGGAACACGGTGGGACTCGAAGTAAGATTTTATTTTGTTTTTTCATTGAAACAATAAACAAGTTTATTTGATTTAACAAATGATGGTCTAGAGTATGAGTATGATGATTTTTTATTATTAACGTAGTTTGAGACAAATATATTTGATTATTAACATGATGGTCTAGAGTTTGACTATGATGAATTTGTTTTCCACACAACAAAATTAGGAGGTAAACCCACACGAATATGGTGGAAGTCGAACTCAATATCTCTAGGTCTTGGGACCTTCGCTTAACTATTTAAGCTAAGACTTATTAAGGATAATTAGATGGTTTATACGGTGTATATGTTATTTACTATTGATCTAATATTTATTTAGAGCAAAGAAAAAAAAAATTTATTTAGAGAGGTTGAATAGCTTTTATAACTTCGAATTTAGTTACTAGTGAACGTGAGCCGTGCAAGGCACGGCGGGCCCAACATAAATCGTTATCAACGATAATATCAAAGAATAGATTCCCAACGTGAAATAAATCGCGTAAACTTAAACCGTAACAAATTCAAGGCACAAGACAAAGAAAGCAACATAAACATATCACATTCTCTGCAAGAGGTAGCTCTTTCATAGACACGTGAAGATTATCTCTTCCACCCCTATCAGGAGTTTCCACCTATAAAATAAACCACAATATGATGTATCGGAGAACAATGTCATTTAGTCGATCCCTTTAGCTTCGACTTTACGTAATGAAACATTATAGAAAAAATAAGCAGACCATAACTACGCGGTCAAATCTCTCGGGTCGCCTTAGCTTCCAGATCATTAATATGCTTGAAAATATCTTTCACTCATTTTCTGTACGACATTTCTCTTTCTTATCATTGATAAATACGTCATTGATCTCGTGTTCATTAATTTGGTGAAAAAAAACACATGTCAAACGATCTGAATGATATAAAAAATGATTTGGTATTCCAACATCAATTTTAATGACGTTCGTACTGCAAACGGCCGTCAGTTCCACCGACGTTAAGTTGTTCAAAATAATAAAAACATTTAATATGATGTACACGTGGTCACATGTGGGCACACCTTCTTGGCGCGGATATTTGTTTTTCCCCTTATTTTTTTTTTTTGTTGTATTTTATAGCTAAACTCGACTAATCTTCCATCGTACACTACACAGTAAAACATCAAATCTGTCGGGTTTTTTCCCCCTCCATTTTCTACACAAACTACTAACGGTACACGTATGATAAAAAAAAGCACACGGTTTTATTCAATTGTTGTGCCGAAATCGAATCGGAAATTTTTGGTTGATTGAAATCGAATCGAAATCGAAAATTTTTGGTTGATTGAAATTTAAAAGTGAATTCACACTGTCTATTGGAGGTACTAAAAATGAACCGTATCGAAATATAAACTTTGTAGTGTTTATTCAATTGTTGTGTCGAAATCGAATCGAGAAATCAAAAAAATTCGGTGGATTGAAATTTAAAACTGAATCCGCACTGGCTGTTGGAGGTATTAAAAATGAACCGTATCAAAATATACACTTTGTTGTATATATTCAATTGTTGTGTCGAAATCGAATCGAGAAATCGAAAATTTCCGGTTGATTGAAATGTAAAACTGAATCCGCACTGTCTGGAGGCACTAAAAATGAACCGTATCGAAATATATACTTTTGTTCGATTGATGTAGCGGAGAGTCAGGAAAAAAATCGGTTTATATATAACGACATAACCGATATCCCGGTTTTTATCGAAGGGGAAAAAAAAGACCCGTATCGAAATATACACTTTGTTGTGTATATTCAATTGTTGTGTTAAAATCGAATTGAGAAAGCAAAATTTTTTGGTTGATTGAAATGTAAAACTGAATCCGAACCGTTCGTGCATTGGATGCACAAAAAATGAACCACTTTGGTTCGATTTATGTAACGGAGAGTCGGAAAAAAAATCGGTTTATATATAACGAGATAACCGAAATCCCTGGTTTTTACCGAAAGAAAGAAAAATTGAACCGTATCGAAATATACACTTTGTTGTGAATATTCAATTGTTGTGTCGAAATCGAACCGAGAAATCGAAAATTTCCGGTTGATTGAAATGTAAAACTGAAGCCGCACTGTTTATTGGAGGCACTAAAAATGAACTGTATCGAAATATACACTTTTGTTCGCTTTATGTAACGGAGAGTCAGAAAAATAAAACCGGTTTATATATAACGAGATAACCGATATCCCGGTTTTTACCGAAGGGAAAAAGAAAATAAACCGTATCGAAATATACACTTTGTTGTGTCGAAATCGAATCGAGAATTCAAAAAAATTTGGTTGATTGAAATGTAAAACTGAATCCGCACTGTCTGTTGGATGCACAAAAAATGAACCACTTTGGTTCGATTTATGTAACGGAGAGTCGGGAAAAAAATCGGTTTATATATAACGAGATAACCGAAATCTCTGGTTTTTACTGAAGGGGTAAAAAACGAACCGTATCGAAATATACATTTTTTTGTGTATATTCAATTGTTGTGCAGAAATCGAATCAAGAAATCGAAAATTTTCGTTTGATTGAAATGTAAAACTGAATCCGCATTGTCTGTTGGAGGCACTAAAAATGACCCGTATCGAAATATACACTTTGGTTAGATTTATGTAACGGAGAGTTGAAAAAAGAAATCGATTTATATATATAACGAGATAACCAAAATCACGGTTTTTACCGAAAGAAAGAAAAAAAAAAAAAAAAAAAAAAAAGATGCCACGTGTCAGCCCCACAGGCTGCCACATGGCATCATGTGGAGAAAACCCCTTGCCCTTGTTTGGTTTGGGACTAGGTTGATCCATTTGGATCCCAAACCAATATTTTATTCACCACACTAACTTATTTATTATTATTTTATTAATTCTATTATTTTATTATAAATTCTTTCATCAATCAATCAACATCAACAAATAAAATAATATTAATCCATCACTTTATACACTCATTACACTATTTAACCATTACTTTTTCAATATAATATTTCAAATCAACAATCATTACTTTAACTACACAAATTTCAATACAACTTTTTAACTTTATCATCATTCTTCACTATATTTTATAATTCTTTCTCTTTCTTGGATCCAAATGGATCCAGTCAGTCCGAAACCAAACGGAGCCTTGGCTCTTAATAGATATAAGATTTTTATGCTTCAAATCAAACATAAAAATTAAACAAATGATGCTTGTGGGGAAAGCGATAATGGGAAAAAAAAGAGCGTGCGAGTATTATTCAAAATGAGTGGGCTTTAATCCATTTGGAAACCCAAAAGAAAGCCCTTTTATTGGCCCTGTAATTTCGTTAAACTCCAGTGGCATTCAATATCCCGCATACTATATATAGCGGATTGCACACATTTACACGTACCCTTCCTTTCAATTTTTCTCCGATTTCCTCTCTCTTCCATCAGGCGGTACGCTCTTAAGCATTGTTCTTTCTTTCTCTCGCCGGCGGAAGTTTTTCCGGTCAACTTCTCCGGCCTCGGTGGTAGCTTTCATTTCGCGTCTTCTAATTCTGCTTACCTCACTGATCTACGTATATCTACATACATATACGAATACGGAGGATTTCGTGTATGAATATTAGCTGATTAATTCTTCGGTGGATGTTCAATGTTTATGTTCTTTCTTTTCAGAACCAATCATTATTATTTGTTATAATAATAACAAATTCAAATTTGGTGAAAATAGTGGATCCATTTCTTTCAATTTTTTATCGCTCCGAATTACCACTTTTCCGTTGTCCTAGACGGTTTCCAATCTTTGTAATCGGGTCTTTTTATCTTCCTAAGTAGAAGTTTCTAGGGCAATTTGGTAAAATCTGAAATGAAGGATGTGGTGTTGTTGACGTGGCATACTGGAATCGAGTCATGAGTACAGTGCAAACCATGAGGAGCCCGGGCCCACACTCACGTCGTCAAGTTCTAACGCCGTCAGGAAATAACAAGAGGAATGACAGAAACAACGGCGGCATCGTTAACGGATCAAAACCGTCAGCTATAACGACAAAAAATCTAGCCAGGCCGAGTATGCACAGAGCAGCGCCTCCGCCTAAGGATGCTCCGTCGCCGGCGAAATTCACCCAGCCGGTATCGAACAATCATCTATTAGCCGGCTATCTAGCTCAGGAATTTTTAACTAAGGGAACCTTATTCGGAGAGGCTTGGGATCCAGATCGAACGGAGGATTCAAGCAGAGGGGAGAAGAGGAAGGCGGAGGAGGAGGCGGCAAGTGAGAGGATCGAAATTCAAAAACAGCAAAGATACATTGAAGTAGCTGATATTCTAAAGGGTGAAGCAACTCATTTACCCGGAATCTTCAACCCGGCACAGCTCGCTCGTTTCTTACAGATGGGGTAATCAATCAGTAATGTCATGATGTTTCCAAGCTGCTGCCGTGCCGGTGCCGGTGCCGGACACTGCACGTTGACCTGAAACGTCTAGGTTTAAACTTGTAAGCAGACAACAACAACAACAACAACATTCTGATGAGGATTAAATCCTTTGTTTTCGAGTTAGATCACGCCTATCTCATTTTGATTTCTTCTTTAATTCTGCTTTTTTTTTTTTTTTTTTTTTTTCTTTTAATGTTTATTTTGCATTTTCCTTTTTCTTGGAGATGGTGTGTTAATTTTAGAGGGGAAATTGTGATAACGATGATGTCAAATCGTAGGAAAATGCTTCCAAATAATTGACAAGTTATATACACCAACAACCAGTGATAATCATGTAGGATGTTGATATGAATCATACACTATGATGATATGAATCATACACTATGATAATCATATATATGTTAGGATATTATTTGGTATGAATGTTATAATGTGTGTGGATTGTTATGATCATATACATTTGCCCTAATAATGCTATTCTATGAGGTGTATAATATATTAGCATGTGTTGTTTTTGTGCTTGCAATATATGAATACAAGTAACAAGGATGACATAAAGTGGTTTGGTTTGGATATATGCTTAGGGAAAATTTAACATTACATTTGTTTGATGATTAGATATTTAGAAATGTGCAAATAGATGATTTGAGGAACATATATGATGATCCCATGTTTAGAAATGTGCAATTAGATTTACTATTTCTATAGTTTTTTAGAATGACCATGAGCTATTAGTATTTCCTTATTAAATGGGGCAAAGAGTACCCATCATGGTTATATGTGTATGGTTTTTTTCAGATGAAAGAATGAAAGCAACATTATTAACACCCATCATGGTTAGATGCTGGTGGCATGCTTGATTTTCGTGATACATTCATAAATTGTGTGACTAATTAGGAGGTCGATTTGAGGGTTTACCGTTTACGTAGAGTTTGCTTTTTACTCAGGCGTACCCGAAACTTTTTAGATAACGTCTCATAAGAGAATTGAGCATGTGAGCGCTCTCGCCGTCATTTGTTATCTATTATTCATGTTGAGGTTAAATGTGGAGTCGAACATCTGACCTTTCTCGAGGTCATTTGCTATCTTTGATTCGTGTTGTGGTTAGGACCCCCCGTTCTCGTATACTGAATCGGATACTTGTGTTACACTCTGTTCTCGTATACCGAATCCTTATCTAAAAATAGAATGTTCGACACATGATTTTTAGAGTAAACATTGAAGCCTACGCACGTATGACATCGTCATAGATTTTGATAAAATCTAAGATATGACATGAATATGCTTAATCCAGTTTACGGTCCGCGTAAAGAATAAAGTATATACACTACTTCAAAAACATAATTTCCAACAATGCATAAAATAGTTAACTCACTACTTCAACTATCGTTACTTATCTTGCACAAACATGTTAAGTTACTTAAAATTCCTACGTAATTATATGGTTCACATTCTTGTCATATTTAAGCGTTGATCATGATAACACAACCATTTATTAGAGGACATAACAAATCACAAATGCTACCACCTAGTATAAGGACAATGATGCAACTTGCTAATATTACTAGCTAACATCACACGTGAAATGTAAGATCACTTTACTCTTGTAATACATTGCTCGCAACAATGGTAATCAAACCAGTCATACATTCAACATAACCATTCGATCAGGGTACACCTGTTATACATCCTGAGTTATTTATTGTACCTCACCTAGACACTCCAAAAAACACATAGCACAAAAGTTCATTTTCAATTCATATTCTAACATATGTAATCATACAAAGGCTCATAAAACAACTAAGTTTCAAGTCTGTCTTCACTACTCGTAACATAAAAAATAATTTTCAGAATTACATGATGTTTGAAAATAACTTTGTATTGACACAGATCACATAAGCTACCCAGCTTGCAGCGGTGTGGCCAGAATCCACAGTAGCGCGACGGTCGGTTCTTAGAGGTCGGATTTCAGCGCTTCTATAATCTGGCACATGCGTACACATAGTCCTAAGCTACAGTTTCAATACGTAATTCCAAAAAACAGCTTCATGAACTTGGTTTGCTTGCAAACCACTATTGTGATGTGCACAACAATCACATAAACGATCAACCAAGCTGTCTGTTGGAAGTAACTTGTCGCACGTAGAGGTGGCCAAACCGAAACCGGAACCGGCGGTTCGAACCGGAACCGGCGGTTTTTGAACCGGCGGTTCGTCAAACCGGCGGTTCGAAAACCGCCGGTTTGCCACCGGTTTGTGTTATTGGTAACCGGAACCGGAACCGGAACCGCCGGTTCAAACCGGATGACCGGAACCGGGTAAAACCAGCCGGAACCGGACAGGAACCGGAACCGCCGGTTTAACCGGCCCAACAAATTTTTTTTTATTTATTTATTTTTTCTTTCTAGATGCATGTAAGTTACATGATTTTTTTTTTCTTTCTACATGATGTAACGGCAATAAAAACAATTTAAACAAATAAACCATAAAAACTATAAATAAATAAAAAAAACCTAAAAAATTATATACAAACTTAAAAAATTATAAACCTAAAAAATACTATAAAATTATATACTAACCTAAAAAAAACCATATACAAACCTAAAAAATTATATGAAACTATGTAATACAAACACATAAGAGTACTATAAAATACTACAATAACAAACTATAAAAAAAAACTATAAAAAAACTATAAGAAACTATAAAACAACATTTATAATCAAAGTATACTTAAAACCTACTTAAATAACTATAAAAATCATTACAACAAACTATAAAAGACTAAAAACATAAACAATTAGAACTACATTCGCTTTGATTTTTTTTATATGTGTTGTGCCTCCGACACGATTACACATAAAAAATACGTACGCAGCCGAATTACCGGTAAAAGCGTTGAAAAGATAACACAATTTACATATAAGAAAAACAACATAATTTTTTAAAATAACATTATTTACATATAAATAAAATAACACAATATTAATATTATTTTTAAAACCGAATAGAAATCTATTTAAAATAGTATATATATTACATTCGCTTTAATAATTATAATTAAAACAATAATAATTTGTTATTGTAGTGAAAATAATAAGTGTTACATAAAAATGAAAAGAAAAAAAAATATGAAATTTTAAAACCGTGGCCGGAACCGTGATCTGAACCGGGAGCAAACCGGAACCGGCCCAAACCGACAACCGGCGGTTTTGAACAGTAAACCGCCGGTTTTTGAAACCGGCGGTTTGAAGAACCGGCGGTTCGTCAAACCGACGGTTACACCATTTGGCCACCTCTAGTCGCACGGCCTAGGGGAAAATGCTCAAGGCCGCAGGATGACTTTTTTGTTGGGGAAAATAAATTACTGAATTTTCAACTCCGTTGTGTTCTTTTTAATACTTTTCAAAACTTCATAATTATGTATTCCTTTATTTAAAGTCAAACAAAACTTAACGAAAATTCAAGAAGTAAATATTATATTTTTTTTTTGACAACAAAAAAAAAGAAGGAATTTTTTTTTTAGGAAAAAAAAATACATAAATTTTACAGTTTTGTTATTTTTTTTTTTTTGTTTTCGTAAACTTTCATGCATCATAGGTGGGGACCTTTTCCAACAAGATTTAGAGCATGCACACGAGCTCAAACCCGATACGTTTTTTTTTTTTTTTAAGTAAACGGAGTCTCTTCCACTCCAACCGTGTTGTTATCTTTGATCCGCCGTGTTGAGTACTTAAGAGTAATTTCTGTGTTCATTTTTTACCGTCATTTAGTCAAAGTGCAGTCTATCGTAATAAAAATATGGAGCTTTACAAATATAATTATTTGATTATTCATAAAAAAAAAGTTCCAATACTTCCAACCAAGAGATGGTAGAATGGACGCCGGCTCTTTCATTATGCGGGAATTTGTTAGTATTCAATTCATTATGTGCTGTAAATATTCATGGGAAAATTAGTTTTATACCATTTTTTTAAAAATTTATCCGAAATCTACATCCTTTAAAATTCAAAATCTTCCTCTATTCCCCGCCTTAAAGTGAACGAAATCGCCCATTTTTATGTGAACCCGCCCATTTTTCGCCCTTGTCCTCGCCCACCCACTGTCGGTCCCGCCCACCAGGGCGGGCGATTTCGCCCACTCCTCGCCCATGTTTTGAAATCTCGCCCAATTTTCTCTCTTTTTTTTTTTTTTTTTTGCTTTGAAACCCAGAAAAATATCTACTACATCTCTTTCCCCTCTTCGTTTACCTGCAAAGTTAATCCCCTTCCCCAAAGCAGCTTACAAGTTACATCTAGAGGTGGCCAAACCGAAACCGGAACCGACCATGTTCCTATTCTGATTTCGTCTGTCAACCCTTTTGATAGGGGCTTGGTCAAATGGACCCCAATACCGCGTTATGACCCTTTTTGGATTCGAGATCAGGAGTTCAAGGAATACTTTGAAACATTGTGGCAGCATGGTAGCGTTTCTGGCCCCTCATCACTTATTGAGAAAGTGATGGAGGTTCGGAGAGATCTAAGGCACTGGAGCTCTCATAGGCATGGGAACTTGAGGAAGCGTATTGCAGGAAAGGAGGAAGTGCTGCGAAAATTACGCGAATCATCTGCTTACTCGGTTCATCAGGAACGCGTTCTTATGCAACAAATTGACCAGTGGCAGACTATGGAGGAGGAATACTGGCGGCAGATGGGTAGGACGGAGTGGTTAGTGCAGACCGACAGAAACACCAGCTATTTTCACCACAAGGCGGCTGCGCGTCGCAAGCGTAACACCATTCATCTGCTGCACGATTCTCAAGGAGTAGTATGTGATGAGCCTGAGGGCATGGAGCGCGTAGCAGTGGATTATTTCTTGGCTATCTATTCATCTAATGAAACTATTGTCGATCTAGCTGGGTTGCAATTTATGGAGTTAGATATTGCGAAAATTACGCGAATCATCTGCTTACTCGGTTCATCAGGAACGCGTTCTTATGCAACAAATTGACCAGTGGCAGACTATGGAGGAGGAATACTGGCGGCAGAGGGGTAGGACAGAGTGGTTAGTGCAGACCGACAGAAACACCAGCTATTTTCACCACAAGGCGGCTGCGCGTCGCAAGCGTAACACCATTCATCTGCTGCACGATTCTCAAGGAGTAGTATGTGATGAGCCTGAGGGCATGGAGCGCGTAGCAGTGGATTATTTCTTGGCTATCTATTCATCTAATGAAACTATTGTCGATCTAGCTGGGTTGCAATTTATGGAGTTAGATATTGGCCAACAGCAACATTTAGCCGGGGAATTTACGCGCGAGGAAGTCTGTACTGCGTTGAAACAGCTCCCCGGACGAAAATCGCCAGGGCCTGATGGGATGCACATTGTTTTTATGCAAAAATTCTGGAGCATAGTGGGGGATGATATCCTGAAGATCGTGTTGGATGTTCTGAATCATGGTGCCTCCCTGGGGAAGATTAATGAAACATATATCTCGTTGCTCCCGAAGGTTGCCAATCCTACGCTCATGACTGAGTTTCGGCCGATTGCGTTGTGTAATTCGATCTACAAGCTTATTTCACGTGTGTTGATTAATCGTCTAAAATGGGTGATTGGTGACGTAATTTCGGAGAATCAAAGTGCATTTGTGTCTGGCCGCCTCATCACTGACAATGCTATTATTGCTTTTGAGGCCTTTCATTCTTTGCAGGCAGGGGGACAGGGATGTGACAATCACGTGGCCCTGAAACTGGATATGGCCAAGGCTTTCGATCGGGTGGAATGGCAATACCTTTGGCGGATTATGGAGCGTATGCGGTTCCCACCATCCTTTATTGATGTGGTGCGGAGGTGTGTCACGACAGTATCCTACCGTGTGTTGATCAATGGGAAACCTAGCAGTAGAATTGTGCCGACCCGAGGGATTCGACAGGGGGATCCGTTGTCGCCCTTCCTTTTTATCATTTGTGCTGAGGGCTTTACGGCCTTGCTTAATGACTATGTTACCCGGGGCGCCTTGCGGGGTATTCGGTTTGGTAGGGAGGACGTGGTCACTATATCTCACTTGCTTTTTACGGATGATTGCATGGTTTTTTTTGAACTCTTGGATGGGGCAGTGGAGACGTTGGTAGAGTTGTTTGATAGGTATGGGGCTCTCTCGGGTCAAGCGATCAATTTTCATAAGTCTAGCCTTTACTTCTCGGCTGGAGTACCGGAGGAGGAGCGGGAGACGATATCCGATCAGCTCCAAATTCCCTTAGGGGACGGTTCGGGTAGGTATTTAGGGTTGCCTTATATGATCGGACGGAACGGGCGTCGGTGTTTGCTTTCTTGAGAGACGGATTCGTAAAAAGGTAGCGAGGATGGAAGGATAAATTACTCTCGCCAGCAGGGAAGGAGGTGTTCATTAAATCATCTCTCCAGGCTATACCTACGTATATGATGCAATGTTTCAAGATACCTATCACTCTGGTACGAGAGATAGAGCAGGCGATTAGAGGCTTCTACTGGGGCGATACGGAAAATAAGCGCAAGATACATTGGAAAAACTGGGAGGCCTGCTGTCTACCAAAGAATCTGGGAGGCTTAGGATTTCGGGACTTGGAATGCTTTAATCTGGCATTATTGGCAAAGCAATCGTGGCGAATATTGACTAGTCCAGGTTCTTTGGCAGCTCAGGTATTGCATGCGAAGTACTTTGAGGACAGTACTATTCTTGTTGCTGGTTTGGGAAGGAGACCGTCTTTTTTGTGGCGAAGCATCCTTGAGGGCCGGGACCTTTTGCTTAATGGGATACGGTGGCGAGTGGGGGATGGAGAATCGGTGTATGTTTTTCATGACGCCTGGGTAAACCGGCAACCTTCGTTTCGCATACCATTTGCAGGGCATGAGCTTCCGGCGGATTCCATTGTCTCGGACTTATTTATACCTGGCTCTAGATTGTGGGACGTGCAGAAATTGAGACAAGTTTTTCGACCATCGGAAATTGACGCCATTCTCGAGACCACTGTTGCCCCAGAAGGTCACCCTGATCGACGCATATGGCACTATGATCATAGGGGAGTGTACACTGTCAGGTCCGGTTACTTCTTGGCATTATCGCTCTATCGGTCATCGTCGGTGGCGAGACCGTCTACTTCGGGGGGCCAGGATCAAATGTGGAGAAACTGTTGGCGACTTCCTGTCCAGCCGCGTATTCAGCATTTCTTGTGGAGATGCTTACATGACTGTCTTGCCATTGGCCAAGGTCTGCAGAGGAGGAACTTGGGGGATGGTATTTGCTTAGCATGTGGGGAAACACTCGAAACTATGCGGCATGTTATCTTTGAATGCGAGATGGTCGCTAAAGTTTGGCACGCGTCGCCGTACAACCACACATTACAAGACATCGCGGTCCGCCACCTTTGCGGAGTTCTTTATGCGACCGATTGCGGAGCGAGGTGTTCAAGACGCGGCCGGGTTTGTTTGGCTTATGTGGGGAATTTGGAAGGCTCGTTGTTCGGCGGTTTTTGATAGTCAGGCGATTTATGTCTCTACGGTGTGTATACGTTCTTTGGCAGCTTCGGCTGAGTATATGGAGGCACTGGCGAGCTATCGGACCCAAGGATCATGTCCACCTTTATCTGATCGATGGTCGAAACCGCAGCCCGGGGTAGTAAAGAGCAATGTTGATGCGTCTGTCACAGAGACGGGTGCAGGTATTGGGGTGATCTTTCGTGACTCACAGGGCTCAGTTTTGCACTCATTTGCGTATAATTTTGATCCGGGCAATTCTGTGGAATATTTGGAGCTTAAGGCCATCTCTTTGGCTCTAGAGGAGGCATTACATTTACGGATCCAGAGGTTAGAGGTGGAAAGTGATTGTTTGGCATGTGTTGCGCGTCTTCAACGACCGTGGGAGGATCTTACTCGCTTACGGTTGTCTAGTTCGGGACTCGTTTGACATGTTTACCTAGCTTTTCGCATGTTTCCTTTTCTTTTATTCGGCGTGCGGGGAATGTCCCGCGCATCTTTTACTCGACATGGATTGATGGTTTCTTCTCGTACACTTTGGGGATCTTCACCCCCGGGTGACGTTTTGACCACTTGTTTGGCGGATCTTGAATAATAAAAGTTCGGTTTTTCAAAAAAAGAAATCTATTTAAAATAATATATATATTACATTCGCTTTAATAATTATAATTAAAATAATAATAATTTGTTATTGTAGTGAAAAATAATAAGTGTTATATAAAAATGAAAAGAAAAAAATATATGAAATTTTAAAACCGTGGCGGAACCGCAAGATTCGAACAAGAACCGCCCAAACCGAAGAATCGGCGGTTTTGAACGATGAACCGCCGGTTTTTCAAACCGACGGTTTAACAAACCGGCGGTTCGTCAAACCGCCGACCGGCGGTTACACCATTTGTACTACATCTACCACCCTACAAATCTCTTAATTATCGCCGCCACAAACTTAACAAGGAAGCATCACTACCAAACAAACTACTAATATTAATCAAATAACAGTCTCTTATGGATGAAAAATGAAGTAAAAAAATTAGAAGCGGCAAACGGTGGCTCATGGGTGGTAGTGGCTGCCTTTTGAGCAGATCTTCTAGAGAAGAAAAAAAAAAAAATCATAGCAGAAGGCAAAAATGTTTGAAGATTTGCTATTATCAATTTATCACAGACTGTGCTCTGATCCTTCCAATTTCTTTTTTTTTTTTTGGTTAGATCATGAAAAAGGATGAAATGAAAAGAAAAGGAAAGAGGAGCAAAAGTCGTCCTCAGTTTTTCATTATCCTCAATTAATTGATTACTAGATATTTTTCCCTTATATGCACTGGGAAGAAAAATAATACTAAGGAATAGAAAAAAAACAAACAAAGGAAATAATAAAGGTAAAAGTTTGTTGTTTTAATACAAAATCCAATACCCCCCTCAAGCTGGGATGGTATATATATCCTTGGCATGAAAAGCATCAAGGGCTGTTTTGAGAGCTGGACCATCGAGTGCCTTTGTAAAACAATCAACCAATTGCTGAAAAGTCGAAATAGGAAGTAATTTCACCAGCCCAGATTGAGCTTTCTCACGAACCACGTGGCAATCCACCTCTATATGCTTTGTCCGTTCGTGAAAAACAGGATTTGCTGCTATGTGCATGGCACTTTGATTATCACAATACATGGCAATGGAGTGAGGAACTTGTACCTGCAAATCTGTTAATAAAAATTTATACCACTGTATTTCTGCCACAGTTGCAGCCATAGCCCGATATTCACTTTCAGCAGAACTACGAGACACAGTACTTTGTTTCTTTGCCTTCCAGGACACCAAAGACCCCCCAAGAACAGAGACAAGTAACCGATGGATCGATTTACGAGTTTCGGGCGCCACCTTGTCCGAATCAGTGAAAGCACAAGGAACCAAAGAATTTCTGGCACTATAGAAAAGACCATGTCCAGGATGACGTTTAATGTATTTAAGAACTCTATAGGCAGCTTGAAGATGATTAACAGTGGTGGCATCAATAAACTGGCTTAGCTGTTGATGACGGAAAAATTCACTATTATTATTATAACATTTCACCCCACTTCTGATACCATTTTGAGCATTTATGTATCAAATCAAGTCATTAATTCCTTAGATTTATCTAATTATATAAGTAGTAAGTATTATATAAAATATCGTGTTTTTATGTGTTTTTATTAGTTTTTGTACCGGTTTAGTAACCGGAGTGTCGTGTCGGATTTACGTTTGGTATTTTGGTGGTTTATTGCAGAATTATAGGGTGACCAAAATCCCGAGTAATGACACGTTTTGAGGCCTAAAAGAGGTATTTTTAGGGATATAAGAGTGTGCCACTAACTTAAGTGGTCAAGTGGTTAGTGGTGCCACTAACGAATTATATCTTCGACGAACAAATGGCTCATTAAAACAACATTTTCTGAAGAGGTGTCCTTAATGGAAGTTGTAGATCTTTGAAAGAGCTTTCCAACGCATTTTGAATCACGTCAATCGGACTTCTACAACTCAAGTATCATTAAGTCAAGTGGTCAAGTGGCTAATCGATTTGATTTAGTGATAATCGAGAAATATCTTCGACAAACGAATGGCTCATCTGTCACGGATTTTATCTATGCAAAACAACAAGTAATAATAATTTATAAATCCGGTATTCCCCAAGTGTAGGGATCGTAGTATAGCGATTAATACCGGAGTCGATCTCAGGGAATCGGGGTATCTAGTTCATTAATTTTCCTAAGGTTGTTACTACTAAAACGAAACTAAACAAAGATAAAATAAACTGGACAGAGGATTGTCAGTCCAAAGCCAGGAAGGATAAAAGCGATAAAAACTAAATCTAAACTACTAACTATAAAAGGAAATAAACAAGAAGATGAACATGGAGATTAACAATGAATAAACAAAATCACCCAATCCTTCAAACCCTCTATCTCTATCTAAGGTTATCTTGTGATGATTAACTAAAGATGTGGTTCACCTAATCAAAAGTATGAATCCTACTTCCGTAGATAATTCGTCTATCAATCTAACATCTTCCAATGTATAGAATTGACGCAAACAAACCAAGGTGCAAGATTTTAAATCTAACAACCTAGATAATCAACCTATCAACTTCCGTTATGTCAAGGCTAAAAACCTAATCTTTCCTATGGTGATCTAGGTCTAATCATGACTTCCATCAAAATCAAACATCAAAAGCAACCATCTTCCGATATACGTGCATGAACAAATAAACGCATAGGAAGAGATACAACTTTGAATCAAAGATCAAAACATAAACTTAAATAAAAGATAGAAAAACCTGATGAAAAGAGTTACATCGTTTGAACAATCGCAGCCTCCAAGCATGAAGTGCAGAAAAACGCAGCAGCGAAATAGAAAGAAAAACGAAATAAAAAAAAACCTAATCTAATTGCCACCCCAGCCTCCCAAAGGGGGCTGGGGCGCCTAGGGTTGCTCCTTTATGATGGTGTATCAATAAGAGTCGAATATTGTGTGTTTTAGGGTTGAAATCGCGCTGCTATTTATAGGAGAAATAGGTCGGTTTTCAGCATGTCGGCCGTGGACGCCCGTCCACTCGACTGGACGCTCGTCCAAGAATTCTGGACGCGTGGACGCCCGTTTGCTATGGCGTCTAAACTCTCGAATCAAAAACTCCTCCCGGACGCCGGTCCACTTATTTGGACGCCACCCACTTTGGACGGGACTTGGACGTGCGTTCGGCTCTTTTTTCTTCCAAATTAATCTTGATCTTCATTCCAACTTCATCTCTATCTCTTCCCTTCCATGCAAATCATCACTTGAACATCTTTTAAGCTCCTTTCACCTCATGCAAGCGTACCTACATCACGATAAAACCATGCAAAATGTAACATCTTACATCTAAAGATATTTATCCAATAAAATCACATAATTAACCCGATTTTGAACTTTAATACTTCTAAAACTCATTTGCTCAATATTTCAATATAAAGCTCGATTTCTATGAGAAACATACGAATATGGAGAGAATTGTTACAAAATATATCCTTATAAAACGTATAAAATCACCCTTAACATCATCAAAACGACATTTTCTGAAGAAGAGTCCTGCATGAAAGTTGTAGATTTTTCCGAGAGCTTTCCGATGCCTCTTGAATCATGTTGTTTGGAGTTCCAGAACTCAAGATATGAATATTAGAAGTTTTATTCCAAAATATATAATTTATATCCGGAAATTAGAAATTAAGGGGAGATGAATGTCATGATTAGACCGGCCTGGTCCGGCATTTTCCCGGCCCGGTCCGGACTTCCTCCTAGTTTCTATAAATAGGACTCAAATGTAACAGAATCAAATGCCCTTTGCCTTCGGCCATTCTTTCTCTTTTCTTTCTTGTTTTCATTTGTAGTACCAATATATATATATATATATTATATATCTAATTTCTTTCTTTTCATTTTTTTTCTTGTTGTATTTCTTTATAGTATTAATATATATATACAGATATCTATATATCTACATATATCTATATATATACTAGTCAATAACCCGTGCAATGCACGGGAACCTATGAGGTAGGATAAAGGCAAAGGGGTGGGTAGCCCTATACCATACCCCATTGCACCCTACCCTACCCACCCTACCTTACACACCACTTCACATTACCCTACCAAACCCTTCCCTACCCTACCCAACCCACCATTTGACTCTACCATATCTTGCCCACCACACTATCCTACCTTACCTTACCCACTACCCCAACCTACCTTACCCTAGCTACTCTACCCTACCTTACCCTACCAACGCTACCTTACCCACCACTTCACCCTACCTACCCTACCATACCTTACCCACTACCACCCCATACCTTACCCAACCCTACCTTACCCACCACCATCCCACCCTACCTTACCCACCACCCCATCATACCATGCCTTACCCACCACCCCACCTTATTCAGATACGTTTCCTACATACCTTACCTACCTAAGCATTAAATGAGGTGACTAATTCCTTGGGGATGATCTAATCTAAAAATATATCGTATTAATTGACATATTTAAATTTAGTTTTTTTTTTGAAAATATGATTTAATTTCTGAATATTCTGTATCAATGGAGGACTCTTACTTGTACATAATGATTTTTTTAACATATTTGAATTTATTTATGTTCTATTTAATTATAAATAATTTTAAATAGTTTTAGAGGATTATTTTCTTTTGGCATATTTAAATTGTTTAAAAAAAATGTAATTTAATGTAAGAATATTTCACATCGAATGACATATTTATTTAATCTAAAAACATTCGCACTACACCGCAAACATTTGAATTAAGTTATTCTTGAAAATATAATTGATTGTATGAATACTTGACATTAAACGGAATGGCAAATTTGCAGGGAATGACTTTAATGTAAGAATATTTCAAATTAATTGGCAACCTTGAATATAGTTATTTTTTAAAATATAATTTAATGTGAAAATATTTGAAATTAAATGAGGTAGCTAATTTGTAGGGTTCCTAAAAAATAATTTGTAGGGGATGACCTAATCTATGAATATCTCGTATTAATTAGCATCGTTGATATTAGTTATTTTTCAAAACGTACTATAATAGGGCATATAATTTGTAGGTATGACATTAATGTAAGAATATTTTGTATTAATTGGTATATTTTAAATATAATTATTTTTAAAACCGTAATTTAATATAAGAATATTTGGCATTAACTGAGGTGGCTCATTAAATGACATATTTGAGATTAGATATTTTTCAAAATGTAATTTGATGTTAGAATATTTTGCATTAATTGGTAAAATTGAATTTATCATTTTTAAATATTATAATTTAATGCAAAAATATTTCGCTTTAAATGCCATAAATTTAAGAATATTTGACATTAATTTGGAAGGCTATTTTATAGAGCTGTATAAAATATTTCTCATTGAATTATATATAACCACAAAACAAAAAATGAATAAAATTAATATTAAAAAAAATTAAAAATGGCAAATCAGCTGCACTCTTGAATCATCTTATCTCAGCAGGAGGTTTGAATACAAAAACGATAAATCAAAAAGTACCTCAATAAGTATAATAAAGCACCCTTAGCATCTTCGATTACGTTGTATAATTAAGTCGAAGAATATTACGCATTGATTGGTAAAATCAAATTTATCATTTTTGAAACATTATAATTTAAGGTGATATTTCGCATTAAATGACATAAATCTATATATAATATATTGATTTGGAAGAATAATTTATAGAAATGTATTCAATGTGAAAATATTTATTATTAATTTTTAAGGATGTACTTAATGTCTGCACGCTTCGCATTAAATGGAATATTTGAGTTTATATATTTTTTCAAAATGTAATTTAATATTATAATATTTTTCAATAATTTGTAAAATTAAATTCATAATTTTTTAAATTTTACCATTAGCTCATTTTTTGGAGCTGACATAAATGTAAGAATATTCGTATTAATTAGCGAATTTGAAGATAATTATTTTTAAAAACAAAATTTAATGTATAAATATTTAGCATTAATGTGAGCCGAATTTATTCCTAGGAGAATCAAATTTTAAATGATTATTCTAATTAGGGTTGAATTTATTCCCTATTTTATTAGGAGAATAAAATTTTAAATATTTTTCTAATTAGGGTAGGCGATTTTTATAATCTTGGTATTTTTTTTTTCAAAAATTAGAAGAATTTGAGCCGAATTTATTCCCTATTTTTATTAGTAGAATCAAATTTTAAATGATTTTTCTAATTAGGGCCGAAATTATTCCCTATTTTTTATTAGGAGAATCAAATTATAAATGGTTTTTCTAACTACGGTAGGTGAATTTTATAATTATGGTATGTTTTTTTTGAAAATTAGAAGAACGTGAGCCGAATATATTCCCTATAATTTTGTTATGTTTTTTGAATTTAGTTATTTTTTAAATGAGATAGGGAAATAAGATTAATTTAATATGTAAGAATATTTGGTATTAATTAGGGTGGCTAATTAGTTATTTTTGAACATTCAATATGAAAGAATATTTGACATAATTATGGTGACTAATTTTTAGAGATGTATTTAATGTGATAATATTTTTCATTAAATGACATAAACACGCAAAAAGAAAATGGGTCAAAATTAATAAAAACAATTATAAATAAAAATAGGTGAAATGTTAAAAAAAATAATTAAAAGTTCGAATATTTGGAATTAAATGAGGCGGCTAATTTGCCGGAGATGACATAAATGTAAAAATATTTGTATTAATTAGCAAATTTGAATATAATTATTTTTAAAAATGAAATTTAATGCAATAATATTTAGCATTAATTGAGTTGTCTAATTTGTAGGGGGTGAATTTAATGTCTGAATATTTCGTGTTAATTGACATGTTTGAGTTTAGATATGTTTCAAAATTTACTTTAATGTTAGAATATTTTGCATTAATTGGTATTTTTTTTTTTGAATATTTCATGAGACATTACTTCTAAATTTAAAGCATCATCGATTGAATGGCCTACAGATTTGCCAAATTGATTATCAATATGATGTCAAAAACATTCAAAACACAACAAATATGAAAGAAAGAATGTAGTTCAAAACAAAACATAATAAACAAAAATTGAAAGAACTTAATAAGTCGATAAAATATAAGAAAGTGAGATCTCACCAGACAATTCCTTCTTATGGGTGATGGGTTTGTCAATTTGGTCAAGAAATATCTGCTGAAGAAAATATTCAAAACAAAACATAATTCAATCCCATAAAAAAAACACAGCTAAAAGAAAACAAAAAAATCCAGAATACAAACATGAATCATACCGTCAACCAAATGTTTCCTAGATTTTATTCAACACGGAGTGTACTTTTCTCGAGCTTCTCACGTTCATCTGCCACCAACTGGCCAAAATGCGAAATGTTGCTTAAAATCGACAAAAGAAAACATGAAAAACAAATGCCCAAGCGAGAAACGAAGACCATGAATTCAAAAATCCAAAATCAAAGTTCGAAGGAAATCAAATTGCAAATATATTTCGCATACCTTGTGTATTCACACCTCCTAGGATGATCTTAGAATAAACATGTTAAATGTAAAAGTGGAAATGGAGAAAATTACAGAAAAATAAATCATACTGCAAGTGCTTTGGAACCTCCACTCACATATGAAATGTCTAGGAATGAAGATGATTTTCTTCCCTTTTAAAAAAGCCTCAATCAAATTTTGATAGGTAATTATGGTAGTTTTTTTTTTTGTAATTATTTTTTTTATTTTAATTGTGGTCGAATTTATTGCCTATAAATATGGTAGGTTTTTTTTTATTCATATTATACGGGTTTGGGTCGGGTCTAGAGCGGGTCAATTGGGTAATTGGATTAAATTCACTCCTCTATATATTATATATAGATATATATATATATATATATATATATATATATAGATCTATATATACTTATATACTTATATATATATGTATCAAAAAATAATAATACCGTAGTATTATTGTAATGCTCGGGAAATTATCGAAAGATCGTTGTTGTTGAAGTCGTAACTGTTTCCGGAGAATACGGTCTCCGAGACAACAGTTGAAATCTGAAACGATTTTAAGCAATCATACGATGATAAGAGGCTAAAGCACGTTGGAACAAGCCTTGTGAAACCGATTCTTAGCAACATCTCGATTTCGACTTTTGGATTGTTTTGTGAGTTTTTTTTTATCAAAATTTTGTATCTTTATTATGTTCTTATTGATTATGCAATTTAAATCGAGAGATGGTTGTTGTTTGATGTTTAACGTTTGATGAGAATCGTCGTTAAACCTTAGATCACCATAGTAAAGATTAGATTTTTAACCTAAAAATAACGAGAGTTGTTAGGTTAATATCTAGGTTGCTAGATTGAGAAATCTTACACCTTTGTTATGAAAGCGTTAATCTTTAAAATCGAAAGATAAAAGATTGATAGGCGAACTTTTCTAAGAGATTAGGAGTTCATACCTTCGATAGGTGAATCACAATTTTCGTTAAATCACCACAAGAAAATCTAGAGTCGAAATTGAGGGTTGCGGGAATCGGTGGATCATTGCTTGTTCGTTGTTAAATTAATTGAGAAAAATCGTTGTGCTGTTTTGCTTCGTCTTCATCATAGTAATCGTAGCAATTTTTATTGTCTTCTTAGTTTATAGATTAGAATTAACTTAGTTAGTTCGGTTCGTAATTATCTTTCCCGGCTTTGGATTGACAACCCTCTGTCCGCTTATTTGTTTTCGTTTTTAGTTTTTATTTCTCGTGACACTTTTAGAAAAATTAAGAACTAGACCAACCTCGATTCCCTGTGGATCGACTCCGGTTTTTAATCGCTATACTACGATCCCTGCACTTGGGGTAAACCGGATTTATTTTATTACCTGTTATATTTTGCTTTGCTATAAAATCCGAGACAAGTTTTTGGCGCCGTTGCCGGGGAATCAGTGCGGTTGTCCAGTTCATTATTAATTTTTCTAGTTTTTGTTATCAAGTTTTTCGTAGGTAGGTTTAAAAAAATAAATAAATAAATAAATAAAAAATATAAAAAAATTCCCCTTACCTTATGAATCAGACCCAGTCTTTTCCTCAGAACTCACATGTTCTGTTCTGTGAAAGATGTTGTCAACCTGGCCATGCTGTTGGCCAGTGTCAACTTCTTTCCACTTCTGCATATCAAGTTAATGCTTTGTCCAAAATCAAGGACGATGTACGATCCGCCATATGCCGGCTATGTGACAATGTGGGACATACTTCTCCTTTCTCGTCCTATGGGTGGACGGAGCGTTTTCGGTGGCCGAAATATCGAGTTTTAACAATCGCCTTCTCGGCCACGACAATTTTCCAAATCAGGGTTTCAATTTTCAGAATCCAAATTTCTATCAAAACCCGAACTTCAGTCACGACCAAGATATCAATTTCTCCAATCAAAGTTGGGCTGACCAATCTTTTCCACAAAACTTTTACAAATCTCAAGGCCCCTCTCAATCGGACGATCTTGAAGCTAGAATAGAATCCTATCAGAAGGAGAACAATGAGAATTTCCAACTCCTTCGTGGTATGCTTGCGAATCTTGAGAGGCAGATGGAGAAATGGGCTCAGACTGAGTTGAATCAAGACCAATGCACTGACCTAGATCCCACACTTCCTTATGATAGAGAAGAGGCCAGTGCTATGAATTTCGGATCCGACATTCAACTTAGTGAAGTAGAAGTGTCAAGCCTTCCTCCTATATGGTGTGATGCTGAAGACGGTTGTCCTACGATAGAGCCGACATTAGAGATGGTTGAAGATGTTAATCACCAAGAAGGTAAAGAAATACACCCGATGTTGGAGAACATAGAGGACACGGTGCCTAAATTAGAGATAAGTCACCCGGAGGAAGTCACATACGAGGAGCCGTTGAAGCCGAAGAGTGTTGAAGTGTTTATGGACAAGCGAGTAAAAGAAGTGATTTTCCCACTTGATCACTATATCATGAACTGGGAAGTGGAACACCCTAATCCCGTTCTTCTTTTATTGGGAAGATACTTCATAAAGGTCCTTCGAGCCATGGTTCCATTAATTTCCTATGAAGGTGAGTTGGATGGCTCGTATGCTGAATATTCGTTGAAGAACCATGCGAGAAGGACGTATCCGTTTGATAATGGATAGTGAGCTAAGTGTGTCTAGCCAAAGACACTAAAGAGAGGCGCTACCGGGAGGCAGCCCGATGATAATAATAATAATAATAATGATAATAATAATAATTTGGATACGACTAGTCTTAATGAAATGTAGAATATGTGGAATAAATAATCATAATGGAAGTTGAACACATAGCACAACCAAGTATCAGGATGAATGTTTGAATGTCTTTTAAAGGGAACGATTAGGTGGTTATCCGAAAATCCCGAGGGAGTACACAGAAAACATTTAAATACATCATTTCTTGGACTTAGGTTGTTAGAATGATTTAACCCTTGAGGATCTGGGTATAAAAGACTCGCTACATTTTATGATCTAGTCTGTTTCCAATACGAATTTATGCCTTGACTATGATATATACTCGTTTGATACTCTCTATGGTACATATATGCTTAGATGTTCTGTGCTTTACCCGTGTGGGTTATTTTTCCATCTAAAGCTTTTATGAGATTGACTATATATATATATATTGTCTATCGAATTTTCTGACGTGACAGGGCCATTTTCTTATTATTCCCATATCCCTATTGCATACTTTGGCACGAGGACCATGTCCCGTGTTTGCTTTGTTTGTTTTGGTACATGGATTCGGATCGTGCTTTTTCATGGCTGTTACGGGATTCGATAGCATCTTTCTGCCAGGTTTATAAGCTAAGTCTTTCTCTCTATCTCATTCACACGCTTGGGACAATGCAAGTTCGTAAGTAGGGGGCTAGAGTCGGGGGTTGTTCTAGAAATGGCATTAAGAGTTTATTATGATGACACCTTAGTTTTTGAATCTTTTTCGTGCATTAATAAGTTGATTAAAATGAACTTTATAAGGTATATTTTTCATGTATTTGAAGATGTAATGATCAATTTGGATATATATAACCAATGTGATCCGTAAGTGCATTTTAACCCCAAATTTATTTGTGTAACATGAATTCCTTCACGTAAGCCTTTGACATTGAAGCGCAAATTTTAAACTGTATCCATTCAGTATCCTAGTGGTTATTCTAGAGATAATTGCAGTAATTTAGTACCTAATTTTTGAACGTGTACTGTGAATATCTGAAGGTTTGAATGTGATAGAAAGGATATAAGTTAAGTGGAATGAAAAGAAAAATACCAAATTAAGATGAACTATATATATGTCGGTTGTAGCTACCAATGATTTGAGTGCAGTAGGGCGTTATCACGAAACGTCCTATATCACTATGAGGTTTAAAAGCTCCCGACTGCCCGATGATAGTAGTCCAGCTAGGGTGTTATCACGAAACGTCCTATTGCTGGGAAAGAGGGCAACTGCCTGATGTCACGGATTTATCTAACAAAGCAAACAAGTAATAATCCGGTTAACCTCAAGTATAAGGATCGTAGTAATAGTGGTTAATGCCGGGTCGATCTTACGGGGAACTGGCGATTGCTAACCCTAGTTTTTGTTTAACTAACTAACCTATGTCACGATTACTAAACTAAACAAATAATGAAGCAAATCAAAACGGAAAATAAGACTAGACAGAGGATGTAATCCAAAGCTAGGAAGAATACGGGTTGCGAACTTATTTAAACTAAACTAGTCTAAGATGCAATTAAAAGTAAACTAACTAAACAAATTCAAGTTTTAAGGATTTAAATCAAGTTTATAACGAACACACGAGGATTGATCCACCTATCCAACAAGCATTGATTTCCTATCTCGATTATATTGTGGTTTTTATCTAGGTTGTGATTCACCTTATCTAAACATGAACCCTAATTCCTTAGAAAGTTCATCTATTAATCTATTATCTTCCAATGCAAGATTAACGCGTTTTCGAACCAAAGGTGTAAACTTTATGTTTATAATCTAGCAATTAAACCTATTAACTTTCGTTATGATAGATTCGAATTACTATTCTTATTCATGATGATCCAGGGTTTATTAAGATTTCCATCAACAATAAACAATCACACATGCATATCTTCCGATGTAAAAGCAATTAAACGTAATAAACATGAATAAGAAACAACCTTTAAATAAAAACGAAATCAACAATCGTTGGATGGCTTCACAATACTCGTTTGATGAAGCTTTTAGCCTCTGAACATCCTCAGCAACTCGAATTTGCAGAAATAGTACATAAAAAGTAACTAATTTAATCTAGATCTAAAGTGCATAAAAAACTGGAATAAAAGGAGAAAAACGCAGCCTAAAGCCGCCCCTAGGTTTAGGGTTTTAAATAATGAGTGTATGGTCCCCTTAGGGTTGAGAAACAGCCGCATATTTATAGATCTCTAAGTCGGTTTCGCTAAGTCGGCTATCGGACGCCCGTCTGGATCCTTGAACGCCCGTCCATTCTTCATATGAACTTCAAATCGGGCCGAGTCATGACCAGACGCTCGTTCACCCAGCGTCCACTTCAGCGTCCAAACTTCCTGAATCAACTTTCCATCCCTGGACGCTCGTTCAATTCACCAGACGCCCGTCCACTGGACGGAGATTCTGGACGCCAGTCCAACTGTTCGAATCCTGATTTCTTTGATCTCTATCTCCTTTCATCTTGTCAATTCCTTCATTATCTCTTTTAATCACCATATATTTCGACTCTTATCTCTTTTGATCATCCTTTGAGCCTTGAAAAATGTATCTACATCATATAAAAACACCACAAAATGTAATATCGCCCAAATAATCGTAAAAACATAATTAAAGCACATAAATCAACCTATTTTGCGATTAACTCTTTTGAAATATCATTTACTCAATATTTCCATTAAACACACGTTTCTTATGCAATTTAGTACAAATACGGGGAAAAATATCACAGAATATAGCGTTATAAATCGTATAAATTCACCCTTAACACCTGATGATAGTAGTCCAGCTAGGGTGTTATCACGAAACGTCCTATTGCTGGGAATGAAGGCATATGCTACAAATGTGAAAAAGAAAAAAAAATTGACAGTTTGGTTAAGCATAGTTGAAAACTTAGTTATCTTCTGACTATCCACAGTATAAACTGAATGATATGCTTTAGGGATTATCCTAATAAGTACACGAGAGGACTTTGTGTGGAACTGTTACTGCCTACACCTAGGAAAGTCATTAGGACTGTCTGAATGGATATTTGTGCGTATTGCTTGAATTATTCAAGAGAGGATAGTGGAAATTGAAAAGGCTTGTCACACACACACTCGTTTAAAAATTTAAATAAAGTTAACGGGGTGGTTATGATTCGATCGGTTGTATTATCTGGTTGTCCCTTATATCTTATCTTTTCATGAATTTTGTCCCTCATTCATTTTGTTTTATCACTTGTTTTGCTCGAGGACGACCAAAAGCTAAGTGGGGGGTTTGTGATGACGGAAAAATTCACTATTATTATTATAACATTTCACCCCACTTCTGATACCATTTTGAGCATTTATGTATCAAATCAAGTCATTAATTCCTTAGATTTATCTAATTATATAAGTAGTAAGTATTATATAAAATATCGTGTTTTTATGTGTTTTTATTAGTTTTTGTACCGGTTTAGTAACCGGAGTGTCGTGTCGGATTTACGTTTGGTATTTTGGTGGTTTATTGCAGAATTATAGGGTGACCAAAATCCCGAGTAATGACACGTTTTGAGGCCTAAAAGAGGTATTTTTAGGGATATAAGAGTGTGCCACTAATTTAAGTGGTCAAGTGGTTAGTGGTACCACTAACGAATTATATCTTCGACGAACAAATGGCTCATTAAAACAGCATTTTCTGAAGAGGTGTCCTTAATGGAAGTTGTAGATCTTTGAAAGAGCTTTCCAACGCATTTTGAATCACGTCAATCGGACTTCTACAACTCAAGTATCATTAAGTCAAGTGGTCAAGTGGCTAATCGATTTGATTTAGTGGTAATCGAGAAATATCTTCGACAAACGAATGGCTCATCAAAACGACATTTTCTGAAGAAGAGTCCTTCATGAAAGTTGTAGATTTTTCCGAGAGCTTTCCGATGCCTCTTGAATCATGTTGTTTGGAGTTCCAGAACTCGAGATATGAATTTTAGAAGTTTTATTCCAAAATATATAATTTATATCCGGAAATTAGAAATTATGGGGAGATGAATGTCATGATTAGACCGGCCTGGTCCGGCATTTTCCCGGCCCGATCCGGACTTCCTCCTAGTTTCTATAAATAGGACTCAAATGTAACAGAATCAAATGCCCTTTGCCTTCGGCCATTCTTTCTCTTTTCTTTCTTGTTTTCATTTGTAGTACTAATATATATATATATTATATATCTAATTTCTTTCTTTTCATTTTTTTCCTTGTTGTATTTCTTTGTAGTATTAATATATATATATACAGATATCTATATATCTATATATATATATATCTATACGTATATATATATATATATATATATATATATATATATATAGATCTATATATACTTATATACTTATATATATATGTATCAAAAAATAATAATACCGTAGTATTGTTGTAATGCTCGGGAAATTATCGAAAGATCGTTGTTGTTGAAGTCGTAAATCGTTTCCGGAGAATACGGTCTCCGAGACAACGGTTGAAATCAAACGATTTTAAGCAATCATACGATGATAAGAGGCTAAAGCACGTTGGAACAAGCCTTGTGAAACCGATTCTTAGCAACATCTCGATTTCGACTTTTGGATTGTTTTGTGAGTTTTTTTTTATCAAAATTTTGTATCTTTATTATGTTCTTATTGATTATGCAATTTAAATCGAGAGATGGTTGCTGTTTGATGTTTAACGTTTGATGAGAATCGTCGTTAAACCTTAGATCACCATAGTAAAGATTAGATTTTTAACCAAAAAATAACGAGAGTTGTTAGGTTAATATCTAGGTTGCTAGATTGAGAAATCTTACACCTTTGTTATGAAAGCGTTAATCTTTAAAATCGAAAGATAAAAGATTGATAGGCGAACTTTTCTAAGAGATTAGGAGTTCATACCTTCGATAGGTGAATCACAATTTTCGTTAAAACACCACAAGAAAATCTAGAGTCGAAATTGAGGGTTGCGGGAATCGGTGGATCATTGCTTGTTCGTTGTTAAATTAATTGAGAAAAATCGTTGTGCTGTTTTGCTTCGTCTTCATCATAGTAATCGTAGCAATTTTTATTGTCTTCTTAGTTTATAGATTAGAATTAACTTAGTTAGTTCGGTTCGTAATTATCTTTCCCGGCTTTGGATTGACAACCCTCTCGTCCGGTTATTTGTTTTCGTTTTTAGTTTTTATTTCTCGTGACACTTTTAGAAAAATTAAGAACTAGACCAACCTCGATTCCCTGTGGATCGACTCCGGTTTTTAATCGCTATACTACGATCCCTGCACTTGGGGTAAACCGGATTTATTTTATTACTTGTTATATTTTGCTTTGCTATAAAATCCGAGACAGCTGTTGCACAGCATAAGCAATATCAGGCTAGAAAAAGTGAGGTATAACAGTTTCCCAACAAGTTGTCTGTAAAGGGAATGATCAGATAACAGAGGAGAGTCCCCATGCTGTAAACTATGCCTTGTATCCATGGGAGAAGCTACAGGTTTTGCCCCCAAACAACCAAATTCCTCTAACAAATTAAGTGTATATTTTCTCTGAGAAATAACCAAACCTGTCTGGTTTCTGGCAATTTCAAGTCCTAGAAAATAATGTAACTCACCAATATCCTTGATCTGAAACTGATTATGTAGGAAGGTTTTAACCTTTGTGATCTCAGACATGCTTCTGCTAGCTAGTATCACATCATCAACATATACTAACAATGCAATAAAATCTGAACCACAACCTTTTGTAAAAAGACTGTAATCACTTTTGGATTGCTTGAAGCCCTGTTCCTGTAGAGCTGATGTAAGCTTAGCATTCCACTGCCTACTTGCCTGTTTCAGTCCATAAAGGGACTTTGTTAACTTGCAGACAGGATTCTTGACAGTGGTTTGAAATCCTTGTGGTAGCTTCATATACACTTCCTCATGGAGCTATCCATGGAGGAAAGCATTATTTACATCCAGCTGATGTAAATCCTAGTTCTTTGCTGCAGCAACTGCTAATAAAGTCCTAATTGTGGCCATTCTAGCCACTGGAGAGAAAGTCTCTTGATAGTCTATCCCATAAAGTTGATTGTACCCTTTTGCTACAAACCTAGCCTTGTATCTCTCCACTGTTCCATCAGGTTTATACTTGATTTTATACACCCACTTACACCCTATAGGCTTCTTATTAGGTGGGAGAGTTACTATGTCCCATGTGTGGTTGGTCTCCAAGGCATCTATTTCTTTCTTCATGGCTTCTTGCCACTTGGGATTCTTAATGGCCTGGTTGTAAGTATGAGGTTCACTTTCCTTATCTATGTTACAAACAAAAGCTTGATACGCATGTGACAAATTGTTGAGGGACAGTGAATGATGTAAAGTGTGGGGTGAGCTGGATCTGACTTGAGAACAAACATAGTCTTGCAAATGTGTGGGAACTTGTCTGGTTCTTCCTGATCTCCTAGGTGGAGGAGAAGAAGTATTGGTAGTGCTGTTTGTGACTGGTTGATCCTCAGGAATGGAATGTTGACCAGTACTTAAGTGGCTAGAAGTTGAGGGTATATCATCACCTAAGTAATTGAATGGTATGGAAGGTTCTGAAATAACAGGAATGTTTGAAGAAGGACAAGATATATCAGAAGATGCAAAAGGAAAGAATCTTTCATGGAAAACTACATTTCTGGAAATAATAATATCATGAGTTTCTAGATCATACAGGATGTACCCCTTTGTAGTAGATGAATGACCAAGATGAACACAAGCCACACTTCTAGGATCAAATTTAGTCCTATATTGCTTAATAGTTGAGGCATAAACAAGACATCTGATGAGAGTCAACTTTACATGATTCCGGTGCATCTTTTACCCCCGTTTACCACACTTTTAGCATGTTTCTTGGTAATTTAGACCGTTTTAGGGGTAATATCGTGAGTTTATAGCACGGGGAGTAAATCCGTCACTTTGATGGTTTACTACCTCCTTTTATTGATATTGACCCTATTCCGAGCACTTTTACCCTCCGGAATGTTTTGGTTGTTTTTGGTTGTTGTGATGACGTAGGGTATTGGTGTCTCGAGAACCCGGAAGGCGAAGATTTATGATGATAAGTGTGATCAAGGTGCAAGAATGAGCCAATAAAGAAGAAAGAATAGGAAAAGGAAGAAAAAGAGTTGGTGCCCGAGTGACTGTTCTGATTCAGAAGCATTTTTACCCATGATGGAGGCATTTTCTGGTCATGACTTCTTCATGAAAGTTGTAGATAATTGAAAGATCTTTCCAACGCATCTTGAATCACCCCAATCGGAGCTCGGACGAAGAGGTTATGAAGGTTTTACTACAGCAGAAAAACTGCATCATGCGAAACGCTGGTTCCAAGCTCCCAAACCAGCGTTTCAAGTGCAAAGATTGGAAACAGAGAGTACACCCCTCCAAACGCTGGTTCCAAGCCTTCAAACCAGCGTTTGGGTCGTTCTCCTGCTATAAAAAGCTGCAAATTTCACAGAAAAGGGGAGAGACGCGAATGGAAGGAGTTTAAGATCAATTTGGGCGATTTCCTTCGTTTTTAGGAGTTAGAATTAGTGTAATATACCGTTAGAAAGCTCTTTCAATCCTCTCTTTGATTCTATAACTCTTAGCTTCTATTTATAACATTTCATTGGGCAAAATTCGATCTTTTGTATTCAACTTTTGTGCTCTTCTTCTCCAAACTCAAATTTCTACACTTTAATGGTACATTTCTTCTCTCTTTTACTTATTATGTCTTTAATTCATTGTTTCTTTCATGTTTTAATTAGTATAATGAGTAGTTAATTCCTTCCCATAGCCGGGTCATGTGATATGTGATGAAATCACCCTTTGGGTGATGAAATTGGGAGTGGGTAGTGTGTTTTATTGTTGTTTCTTGCATGTTTCACGTCTTAGAACTTGTTATAATGGATTTGAGCTAGATTAGCTACCTAGGTCAAATATCACACACATCACTCTTGAGAGTTGTTCGAGAGAGGGGGTGTGGGAAAAGGGTTCTAGGATCGTGGTGTAGTCTCGGTTTAGTTGTTAAGTCGAGCTCATCGTGAGGTTACTCATTTATATATTTAAGCGGCTCGGGTGCAAAACATGACTTGTTAGGAGAGAGTTGTTCAGACCTTAACATGGCATAAGGTGTTAGAAGAGAGTTGTTCAGACGCTAGCACCGGGTTTAGGAGTTCGCACCCGTGAGATTGAATGTAAGAGCACGTTTAGCTCACTACACATTTTTTGGTTTTGTCTACCTTAGGGTTGAGATTAGTCACATTGATCATGGTTCGGCTATGTCCCTTTCTCCCTCGTTGAATCTAGTAGTTTAATCTTCTCTCTCTCTTTTATGTTTTAGCATAGTGTAATAATAACCAACCAACCGCTTGTTTGCCTAGACTAAGTTAGAAGTTCACTTTGGTACTTACAAGCACATCTTCTCTGTGGATCGACCTCGGACTCCTGTAGCTTTACTCGCAATCGACCCGGTACACTGCCGGTCAGAGAGCTTGTTTAGTCACCGTTGTCTTGAGTATCTTATAAATTTGTTCGGTGAGAAAAAACGCTCAATCAAAATGGCGCCGTTGCCGGGGAAGATGTGTGCTATTTGTGATATCTTGCAAGCGAACCGAAGGCTTGGGCCTAGGTTTTATTTTATTGTTTTCTTGTTGTTTGGTGTTTTGTAGTGCATTGCCCGGAGTTTTTGGGAACCGCTTGAACCTTACATTGCTAGAATGGAGACCTTTGCTAAACAAAGAGGAAGGGGCCTTCTAGTTGGGAATTTGATTGCTAGATTTGAAGGTTTGAGTCCGGAACAAACGGGAATGGACCAAGACACTAATCAAGTTGGTCGTGGAGGCCAAGTTTTTGTGGAACACCCTTCTATCGGGGGAGGTCAAGGAGTTACTAATCGAGCTCAAGGCCAATCCTTAAGTAACAATGTTCAACAAAGGGTAAACTGTCAAGGGAAAGGACAAGGTGGAGCAATGCCACCGATGGACCCGAATGCTATGAATTGGCTCATGAATCAAGTACAAGAGCGATTTCAAGCATTAATGCAAGCTCATATGCAAACTCCCAATCCGGCACCGAATCAAGGAGATGTGCGGACTTGTAGAGATTTGGTCATGCCACGGGCCGACTTGGTGGGGCATAGTCCGATAAGGTTGCCCCCGATCACCGCCAACACTATGAGTATTGGGCAAAATATTATCAATATGATTAGGGACAACTCAACCTTTAGAGGGACGGAAATCGAAAATCCTTATTTCTTCCTAGATCATTATCTCGAGGTGTGTCGGACTATAAGGATGGAAGGTGTTAGTGAAGAGGCAATCAAGCTACTTTTGTTCCCATTCACTCTAAAAGACCAAGCAAGGGCGTGGTATGACTCCTTAAGGCATGACTCCCTACACACTTGGACCGAGGTGGTGCGCACATTTTTGCTTAAATACTATCCACCGGGAAAAGTTTTTGATTTGAAAGAGGCAATTATGACCTTTGATGCTTATGAAGACGAGTCACTACTCGAGGCATGGGAACGGTATAAGGCCTTGTTGCGCCAATGTCCCGTACATGGAGTCACTCTTGGGGACCAAGTCCATTGTTTCTTGAGGGGACTTGATCAAGATATGCAAAACCGACTTCATGCTTCAAGCGGTGGTGATATAATGATGTTACAACCTGATCGAGCGTTTGACCAAATTGAACGGATTGCGGAAGCTACAAGACTTTATGTTTCCGAGACAAGAAGAGGGCCAAGACGCAAGAAACCGAGTGAGATGAAGTCGGTAGGGAAAAAGATTGAGGATGAATATCATGAGAAATTGTTGGACCAACAAGAGGAATCTTTGCAAAATCTTAAAGATCGAGTAGTGCAACTAAATGAAAAGAGGATGTTTGAGAAAGAAGAAGAAACAAGAAAGGAGCTAGAAGCCATGGGAAAAGAGCGAGAAGAGGCTCATTCAAGGAAAACGGAGAGAGAGGATGATGATTTTTATCTAGATGAAGCGTTTTCCGAGCTAGAGATTGAGTTGGGATCGCCCATGTCACTAGAGGTTCCTCTCGTGGAGTTTGACTGTGGTAAGTTTCACATTCTTCCGATTACACCCTCACTTCCTGATGTGAACATTGATGATGCCTTGGTGGAATGTATGGTGGAACCAACCATTGTTAAGACTCAACATGAAATCTTTGGTGATGAAAGTAGCTCGTTTTGGGATGAAGAAGAGATGGAAGAGGTGCAATGTATGTCTATTACACCGCCTCCCGAAGAAATGCAAGACGATGACTTGGAGGAGTGTATGATAGATTTGAGCACACTTTTTGAAGAACCGGATTCTGAGTTTGAAGAGAAGACGGGATCGCCCATTTCACCACCACTCCCGATTGAAGTGTATGATGATGCAATTTTGGAGTGTGTGATGAAATCTCATGAGCTTGGTATGACATCCATGGTAGAGTTACCGGAAGAGTTGGAGGTTATTAGCATACCGGTCCCGGACTACTACATTCTTTACTCTCCGGTAGATAAAGCTCACAAGATTTATGAAAGGGAACAACTACCATGGGATGGTAATTTCAAGAAGAGGATGATGGCGGATTTCAACGAAAGGGGATTCCCAAGAGCCATGTGCGGTAAGTTCCTAATGAACTCGTTTTCCCCTATGCTTGCTATGCTCATTCTCCTTGAATTATTGATATTCTTGAGTTCGGATTTCGGTTGATGGTTTTTGGTGATTTTTGATTGAATTAAAAATGTTGTCTTGAGTTGTTTTGAGTCTTTTGTGGTATGAGTCCGTATAGCGCCACTACGTCGATGCTAACGACGTTAAACAAAGCACTTCTACTTTTTCTCGCCTGTGCCAATAGTATAACTTTGAAAAAATTGGCACCGTATAAGTCATTTTGTCGAGCCAAAGACATAAAACAAAGGCGCTTTGTGGGAGGCAACCCACCTTTTTGGTAATAATTATGTTTTTGAAGTAGTTTTTTTGGTTGTAAGAGGGGAGAGTTTTGCTTAAAAGAGAGTGTGGGATGAGAATTTCCTTTTGGTTCTGGCCTTTGTACATAGACGGGGATGTTTTTATGTGAGCCTCTGTGGCCTTATTTTATGCGTGGATGCTCTATGTTTCTTTTGATTATCTTTACATCCAGTGCACTTCCCGTCTAGTATGGTTGATATGCTTTGATACCTTGATTGTGGCATGGCTTCTATTTTTAGATATCTCGTATCTATCACCATCTTTTGGCACGTGGATTTTTTCCCGTGCATGTGTTTGCCTTGTTTTCTGTCTACATGGTGTTCAGGTACTCGAGATGGAGCTTACTAGAAGATGTCACGTGGGCTAAAATGCGCCTTTCTGCCGGGTTTTGGTCAAACAGCTAAGTCTTTTTACTCTTTTTATCTCTCACACACTGAGGACAGTGTTTCGTTTAAGTGTGGGGTGGGAAACTTAGCTGTTTTCTTGTTTTCGTTGTTAAATGTGCTATAAATGTGGTATGCTTAGCCTATGATCGGGCTCGAGTCGATTTTTGGGTAATTTTTAAAATTTTTCAAGGGTCTTAACACCGTGTTGTATGTGTTATTTTCACATTTGAGGGGTGATCACCTTAGTCGGGACCCCGAACATGTGCATTGAGGTTTGATATTATCTTGAGAATGAAGTTTATTACTTTCACGAAAGCTACACTTTGTGCACAATTTGATTGCTACCACATTTCATATCACTAGCCTTGAGACGAAATGTCATAGGTTTACCTAAGTAGGACATGGGATGACGGTTTTGGCGTTCTTTTGACCCTACCATAGCCAAATAAGCCTTAACCGGAACATTTACCCTTCGTAGCCCCTCTTAGCCTTGATAGAATGGTCTGACCACCATTCGCTTGATAGCCGTTTTGTTACATAGTCAGAAACCTACCCTTGAGCCTTTTTTATGGTCACATTTCCTTCATTTTTACCCTACGAGTGGACTTAATCCTTTGTTAGACCACACTTGCTAAGGCAAGTGTGGGGTGGGGGAGATGATGTTTTTGATTGGGTTGTTGTTTCTCGTTTTGAGCTATAAAGTGTTGAGGAGCTCGTTTGGGCTTGGTGTTCGGCTCTTGGGCCAAAATAAAAGAAAATCTCTTCTTCTATCTCTTCCTTAAAAAAAAAAAAAAAAAAAAAAAAAAAAAAAAAGAAAAGAAAAGAAAAAAAAAAGAGAGGATGTACATAGAAATAAAGGCGTTGAGTCAAAGTAATGAGCTCAAAAGTTTTACTTATGATGTTGGAGTTGGGATAGTGAGATAGGTGCTAATGTATTCGATCTCACCTCATAACACTTGAAATATAGTCGAGTTTGGCAATGAGTTCGGGTGCGTTAGTATCCTATGGTTCCCAAGGTGTCAAAGTTGATCAAAAAGGAGTTTTGGGGTGGTTTGTATGATAAAGTTGAGATGGTACTTGGTTGATTAGGTTCACTCGTACTTCTTTTCTCCAGTTCCCAAAATACCCCTTTCGATTAACCGAAATTTCCCTAGCCTAACGTTATAACCCTTCAAGTCCTACCCGATCGTGTCCAAACTTAGTGACCTTGATTAGTGGAGAGGCAAGTGATTATGAGACGGTTGGTAGACTTTTGGTTGGGATTCAAGCCCCGACAATCATTTTGAGCATTTGGTTTTAGCTTGGCACCACACACACTCCATTTTCTTGATAATGTTGTACCAATGTATTTATGTTCGTGTTTCTTACTTTGGGGCCACCTCGAGAGTGAGAGTAGTAGCACCTACATCATAAAGTTGAATCCCTTGGTTTGTTTTAAAACGCCTACTTTACTCGAGGACGAGCAAAGGCTAAGTGTGGGGTGGTTGATGAGAGTCAACTTTACATGATTCCGGTGCATCTTTTACCCCCGTTTACCACACTTTTAGCATGTTTCTTGGTAATTTAGACCGTTTTAGGGGTAATATCGTGAGTTTATAGCACGGGGAGTAAATCCGTCACTTTGATGGTTTACTACCTCCTTTTATTGATATTGACCCTATTCCGAGCACTTTTACCCTCCGGAATGTTTTGGTTGTTTTTGGTTGTTGTGATGACGTAGGGTATTGGTGTCTCGAGAACCCGGAAGGCGAAGATTTATGATGATAAGTGTGATCAAGGTGCAAGAATGAGCCAATAAAGAAGAAAGAATAGGAAAAGGAAGAAAAAGAGTTGGTGCCCGAGTGACTGTTCTGATTCAGAAGCATTTTTACCCATGATGGAGGCATTTTCTGGTCATGACTTCTTCATGAAAGTTGTAGATAATTGAAAGATCTTTCCAACGCATCTTGAATCACCCCAATCGGAGCTCGGACGAAGAGGTTATGAAGGTTTTACTACAGCAGAAAAACTGCATCATGCGAAACGCTGGTTCCAAGCTCCCAAACCAGCGTTTCAAGTGCAAAGATTGGAAACAGAGAGTACACCCCTCCAAACGCTGGTTCCAAGCCTTCAAACCAGCGTTTGGGTCGTTCTCCTGCTATAAAAAGCTGCAAATTTCACAGAAAAGGGGAGAGACGCGAATGGAAGGAGTTTAAGATCAATTTGGGCGATTTCCTTCGTTTTTAGGAGTTAGAATTAGTGTAATATACCGTTAGAAAGCTCTTTCAATCCTCTCTTTGATTCTATAACTCTTAGCTTCTATTTATAACATTTCATTGGGCAAAATTCGATCTTTTGTATTCAACTTTTGTGCTCTTCTTCTCCAAACTCAAATTTCTACACTTTAATGGTACATTTCTTCTCTCTTTTACTTATTATGTCTTTAATTCATTGTTTCTTTCATGTTTTAATTAGTATAATGAGTAGTTAATTCCTTCCCATAGCCGGGTCATGTGATATGTGATGAAATCACCCTTTGGGTGATGAAATTGGGAGTGGGTAGTGTGTTTTATTGTTGTTTCTTGCATGTTTCACGTCTTAGAACTTGTTATAATGGATTTGAGCTAGATTAGCTACCTAGGTCAAATATCACACACATCACTCTTGAGAGTTGTTCGAGAGAGAGGGTGTGGGAAAAGGGTTCTAGGATCGTGGTGTAGTCTCGGTTTAGTTGTTAAGTCGAGCTCATCGTGAGGTTACTCATTTATATATTTAAGCGGCTCGGGTGCAAAACATGACTTGTTAGGAGAGAGTTGTTCGACCTTAACATGGCATAAGGTGTTAGAAGAGAGTTGTTCAGACGCTAGCACCGGGTTTAGGAGTTCGCACCCGTGAGATTGAATGTAAGAGCACGTTTAGCTCACTACACATTTTTTGGTTTTGTCTACCTTAGGGTTGAGATTAGTCACATTGATCATGGTTCGGCTATGTCCCTTTCTCCCTCGTTGAATCTAGTAGTTTAATCTTCTCTCTCTCTTTTATGTTTTAGCATAGTGTAATAATAACCAACCAACCGCTTGTTTGCCTAGACTAAGTTAGAAGTTCACTTTGGTACTTACAAGCACATCTTCTCCGTGGATCGACCTCGGACTCCCCGTAGCTTTACTCGCAATCGACCCGGTACACTCGCCGGTCGAGAGCTTGTTTAGTCACCGTTGTCTTGAGTATCTTATAAATTTGTTCGGTGAGAAAAAACGCTCAATCAACATCCAAACACTCTAAACCTCAAATAATCTGGTTCTATATGATAAAGCTTCTCATAGGGGGTAAGATTTTCAAGAACAGGAGTAGGTGTACTATTTATCAGAGTAGCTGCATGTACAACACAATACCCCCAGAACTGAATAGGTAAGGAGGCCTGAAACCTTAAAGCTCTAGCTACATTTAACAAGTGCTGATGCTTTCTCTCTACTGTCCCATTCTGTTCAGGTGTGTGTGTGCAAGAGGTCTGATGAACAATTCCCTTCTCGGCATAAAAGATTGGCATGTCAAACTCCTTACCATTATCTGTCCTAATAGTCTTAATGCAAGAATCAAACTATGTAATAACAAATTGACAGAAACTTTGAACAATCAACCTAACTTCTGATTTATTATGCAAAAGATGTATCCAAGTAAATCTACTTGTGGTCATCCACAATAGTAAGAAAGTACCTGTGCCCTTGAAAAGTCTCATACCCATATGGCCCCCAAATATCAAAGTGAACCAGTTCAAAACAAGCACTGGTTGAAGACTGACTTAAAGTAAAAGGCAATTGTCTCTGTTTAGCTAAAGTACAGACATGACAAATGGTGTCCTGAGGCACTTGAACCTCTGCCAAACCTTTGCTTATTGTCTTTAGCCTGTGATTGGATGGATGCCCCAATCTATAATGCCAAACCATATCCTCTGGAATATCTTTAGAGTTTTGAAATCTTGCTATACTGCAAACCCTTGTGGTTGTTGTATCCATAATGTATAAACCATTTTGCTCTTCAGCTGATCCAATCATCCCATCCTCTTGATCCTGAATAACACATCTATTAGACTCAAAGAGAATCTTGACTTTTGGATTCTTAGTGAGCCTACTGAGTGAAATCAAGTTTATATAAAAACTAGGAACACACAGTACCCCTGTCAGTTTTAGATTAGGACTTAACCACACCTCCCCTACATGTGTAACAGACACAGTGGTGCCATCTGGTAAACTGACATTTACACCTTGTACTTCACGACTGTCTGAAAACAAATACACATTACAGACTATATGGTCTGTTGCACCTGAATCTAATATCCATTTTGTAGGGGATTTACCTGTGCTCATCTCTTTTTCTGGTGCATATGAAGCTGAGAGCACAGATGCCTGATTGATGAAGTGCTGCTGTGGCTTTGACTCTGCCTCCTTACTGTCTTGGTTCCTTGATAGAAGTTCCTTGAGTTTTTCATACTCATGTTGAGTGAGAGAAACCTGCACATTGCCATTTCCTTCTCCTTGTGAATTGCGTTGTTCAACACACCCTTCCACCATGTTTACCCTGCTCCTAGGCTTGAACCCTCGTGGAAACCCGTGCTTCTTGTAGCATTTATCCTCTACATGCCCTATCATTCCACAGAAAGTACATTGGGGTTTCTTCCCTGAATTACTATTATTAAAACCAGTGTTCTTCCACTGTCCTGTTCCAGAAAAACTATCTGCTGCAGACCTCATCCTTTGATCACCATCAATAGATCTCATTCTCTGATCATTCTGACCCACACTTGACTTACTAAACATAACAGTAGGGTCCCCAAAATTGATATTCTGACTGTTATGTCCTCTTTGCCTTTCAAACTTTAGGGCTAAACCAAACACAACCTTGATGTTTGGAATTGGTGACATCAACAGAACATGTGATGTCACAGGCTCAAAAACCTCGTCTAATCCTCTCAAAAATCTGATAACATACTCTGTCTCATTGTATCCTATAAACGTTGGTATCACCTGACAACTGCAAGCCGGAACACAAGTACAACTGGGCGTAGGGCGTAGGACAACAATCTCATCAATTAACAACTTCATCTTAGTGAAATATTCAGTAACGCTAGAGCCTCTTTGCTTAGTATTGTTCAATTCTTCAATTAAATCAGATAACCGAAAGGAGTCGAGATTAGCAAACCTGTCCTTCAATTCTTCCCATACAGCCTGTGCGGTGTCCATCCAAAGTAGACTCTGTGCAATTCGCGGTGCTACTGAGTTCCTCAACCAGTTAGTAACCATAATATCGCACTGTTCCCAAACGTGAAACCTTGCATCATTTCTGGCCGGTCGTGGTAACGAACCGTCAATAAAACCTGCTTTATTCTTCATTATCAATGACATGCGTGCCGATCTACTCCACGAATGGTAATTTCCACCATTTTCGCTGAGAATTGGCTGCACTAGGGTTAGAGTAGGGTTTTCATTTGGGTGGATGTAATACGGACTCGACACTGGAATTACTTCAAGATCTGGAGCCGGATTCGCCATAGCTAGATCAATAAAGTGTCAAACGAAGGAAATTTAGTACAGAAAAGGGACGAAAAACGGAAGATTACTCAAAAAATTTCTCTGATACCATCATGAAAAAGGATGAAATGAAAAGAAAAGGAAAGAGGAGCAAAAGTCGTCCTCAGTTTTTCATTATCCTCAATTAATTGATTACTAGATATTTTTCCCTTATATACACTGGGAAGAAAAATAATACTAAGGAATAAAAAAACAAACGAAGGAAATAATAAAGGTAAAAGTTTGTTGTTTTAATACAAAATCCAATATTAGAAAATGAACCAATTTCATTGTTCAATAACACTTCATCTACCATTCACTATAATTTAATTTACGTTGCCAAGTTGGCTGTTGATGATTGTACACTTTGCTGGGAACGGTAATTGTACACTTTGCTGCATTTTCCCGTGACATTTCTACACTTAGATATTTTTTCTGGGTTTCAAAGCATTAAAAAAAAAAAAAAAAAAAAAAAAAGTGCGAGATTTCAAAACATGGCGAGGAGTGGGCGGGACCGACAGCGGTGGGCGGGGACATGGGCAGGACCGACAGCGGGTGGGCGGGGGCAAGGGCGAAAAATGGGCGAGTTCGCCTAAAAATGGGCGATTTCGTTCAATTTAAGACGGGGGATAGAGGAGATTTTGAATTTTAAGAGTGTAGATTTCAGATAAATTTTCGAAAAATGGATATAAAACGAATTTTCCCAATATTCATATGCTTTTCTTGTTCCTCACTCCGTTTCAATTTATTTAATGTAGTTGTCAAAATCACATATATTAAGGATGTGAGTTAATACATTAATTTCTACAATGAAATAATTAGAATATCCTTTGAATATAATTAATGTGACATTCTTTTTTATATCTCCTAATGTAATAAATAAGGGCATATCAAGTAAAAACACAATAAATGTTGCATTGGAAATTGTACGGCCTCATATGAAATGGAACAAAATATTTTGACAACTGTCTCGATTATTATGGAACGGAGGGAGTATGTTTTTTCGAAAATATTGCCGTTATCTTGTGTTAACGTTATATTTTCCCATATTGTCCTTTTTCATGTGATTTATTTTTCTTCAAGTTATTGCAGCTAAATCAACACATTAAAGCTTCAACCACGCCATAATTTATTTTAACCACGCCATAATCGTTGGTGAATTAAATCCTTTTGTTTTCATTAATACTAGTACTCAAATCAAAACAATGTTTTTTTTAGGGAAAAAAACAATTGGTGAATTTATTATGTATCGTCTCTCTAGTGCATCTTTCCAAGTTCTTATTAATGGATCTCCGTCCCCTACTTTTCGAGCTTCAAGAGGGATTCGGCAAGGAGATCTTATATCTCCGTTCATCTTTATTTTGTGTGCGGAAGGATTATTAGTCATGCTCCGGAAAGCACATGCGTCTGGTTCTTTATGTGGGGTCTCTTTTGGTCGATGAAGTGTTTCTCTTAATCATCTGCTTTTTGCGGACGATAGTATCTTATTCATCGAGACGAACTCGGACTCTAGTACAAATATTAAATCCCTTCTTGAAGAATATGAGAAGCTCTCCGGGCAAGCTGTAAACTATGGTCCTCGATATTTTTTGCCAAATATGTGGATCCTGATATTGCTGAAAGTATTTGTCTTGAATTGGGAATTGGTCAAAATAATGGAAGAGGCAAATATCTTGGGTTGCCCAATCTAATTGGAAGATCGAAGAAGGAAATCTTCTCTTTTTTTATTGACAAAGTTTGGAAGAAGCTTGGAGGCTGGAATGATAGACTTTAACCTTTGCTGGCAAAGAAATTTTAATCAAGGCTGTAATCCAAGCCATTCCCACATACTCTATGAGTTGTTTCTCATTGCCGAAGGAAACTATTAAGAAAATTGAAGCTCTCATTGGAAATTTTTTTTGGGGAGGCCATGATGGATCGAAAAAGGTGCATTGGAAGGCATGGACCGAATTATGTAAACCAAATGCTTCGGTTGGTTTAGGATTTCGAGATCTAAAATGTTTAAATACGGCTATGCTCGGCAAACGGGCGTGGAGAATTTTAAATCAGCCAAATTCTTTGGTGTCTCGAATTCTCAAGGCAAAATATTTCTAAATATCGTATTTCTTAGCCGCTGGAAGGAATGGCTCTTTTGTTTGGCATAGTATTTTGGAAGGAAGAGAGCTTCTTAAACAAAGGTCTTAGATGGCGTGTGGGAGCGGGAGATAATATCAAGGTCTTTAACGACCCTTGGATCCCTTAGTATTATAATTTTAAGGCTTAAAATTGCTTAGCGATTATTTCGGATAGTGCAACAACTAAAGACCTTATGCTACCTAGGGTTAGGCAATGAAAAACATAGTCTTATTACATATAGAAGATTATATTTTGAACATTAGCTTGGCACCTAGACATCAATTGGACATGCTTATATGGCACTTTACAACTAACGGTCAATACACCATGAAATCAGGCTACTCTTTAGTAGTTGAGCAACGTGATCGAAGCAACAATAGAGCAAAGGCATCTTCTTCTATCGGAGTCCCAAGATTTTGGAACCAGTTGTGGAGCCAAAACACTCAACCTCGAGTGCAACATTTCCTTTGGAGAGCTTCTTATAACTGCCTTCCCACGGGAAGTAATTTGAAAAAACGTGGTTGCTCAGATGGACGTTGTTGAGTTTATGGTTACGTAATAGAATCGATTGGGCATTGTTTTCTTGATTGTTCTATAGCCCAAGAAATATGGTCGATCAAGCCATTAAGCAAATTGTGGTCCTCCCACAAGTTACATTCATTTGTTGATGTTATGGAAGTTATTCTTTAACATAAAAGATGACTTCGACCGATGCAAGCTTTTATATGTTTTTTTGGGGAATTTGGAAGGCTCGATGTGCGTGGATTTTTGAAAATCAGCCGGTATATATTTCTTCTATCATTAGACAAGCTGAAATTTCTGCTTTGGAGAACCAAACCATTACTAGATTGCAACTGACAATTCGAACATGCAATACCGAATGGAATGTTAAACGGTTTCCCCTCCCAATGACGTTATCAAATGTAATGTGGATGCCAATTTAAAAGGTAATTCTCTATGTTTATGTGGTATTTTCAGAAATACGAATAGAGATGTTCTCAATTCCTGTTCCTTTCATATGGGGTTCAAAAACCTCAGTTATCAATGGAGAGGTGTGTTTCATGGCTTGTCTTATGCTTTATTTTATGGTTACCATGACATCATTTTGGAGTCGGATTCCCTTCTTGTGGTGCAAAAGTTGCAGGCTACGTGAAGACTTCTCAGATGCTGGACAGATTATATATTGATGCTTGTCGAGATATTTCATCTCTTTTTGATTTTGTTGTTTTTAGTTTTGTTAAGCATACGGGGAATTTCTCTGTAGATCTTTTAGCTAGGCATGCTTCTCATTTAAGTGTTACTTCTTTGTTAAATGGGGTTCTAATCCTCCTTTGGATGTACGTTGTGCTTGTGTAAATGATTGTCATCAATAAAATCATTTGTTTCCTAAAATAAAAAAACATTGATTTTATTTATGGGACAATTATTGAAAAGGACGCATATTGGACTTAATTAGACAAAAAGGACATCCAAAACAAACACTTAGTTATAAGGACAAAAAATAGGTAGATAGACCCAAATACCCTTAATGAATGGAAAAAAAAAAAAAAAGCAGGAACGGACGCTGTTGTTGTTGCTGTGTATATTTTTTCTTTTTTTCTTTTTTTTTTCCCCTCCATTCACCTGGACGCTGTTTTTTTTTTCTTCGTTCGTCGGACGGTGAAAATTTATTTATTTATTTTCATTGACCACCGTGATGCATTAACCACCGCGATTCATTGACCAACGCGATGAAATGACACCGCAATGCAATGACAACTGCGATGCAGAGACACCGCGATGCATTGGCCACCGCGATGCAGTGACCTCCGCGATGCATTGCCCAACCCGATGCATTGACCACCCCCAATGCATTGACCACCGCGATGCAATCACCACCACGATATTTTACCGAATTAATTTCAGAAAATCGATTTTTTTCTTTATAAATTCGACTTCAAACGGATATATATTTTGATATAAACTCCGATCAACATAATTCTTTCACCTTAATTCATATTTTTTTTATGCAGTGACATCGGCAATCATATGCAGTGATATCAACATTTTATGCAGTGACATCGGCAATCATATATGCGCGACATCAACAATTTATGCAGTGACATCGGCAATTAGATATGCAGTGACATCAACATTTTATGCAGTGACATATGAATGACATCAACAATTTATGCAGTGACATCGGCAGTCATATATGCAGAGACATCACGATAAAGTGCCCACCCCTGATGCAGAGACACCGCGATGAAGTGGCCACTCCCGATGCAGAGACCATCGGGATGCATTGATCACCGGGATGCAGTGACATTTGATGAAGCAACACCGTGATGACATTTGATATTTTTCCGACTTAATTTCATAAAATCGAAATTTTTTTTTCTTCATAAAATCGACTTCAAATGGCTATATCTTTTGATATAAATCTACGATCAACATAAATCTTTCACCTTAATTCATATTTTTATGTAGTGACATCGGACATCATATATGTAGTGATATCAACATTTTATGCAGTGACATCGGCAATCATATATGCGTGACATCAACAATTTATGCAGTGACATCGGCAATCAGATATGCAGTGACATCAACATTTCAGATATGCAGTGACATCAACATTTTATGCAGTGACATCGGCAATTTATGCAGTGACATTGGCATTTTATGCAGTGACATCAATAATTTATACAGTGACATCGGCAATTTATGCAGTGACATCGATAATATATATGCGTGACATCAACAATTTATGCAGTGACATCGGCCAAGAGTTCGGTCACTATGAATGCAGTTTTTAAGCCATTATGCATCGTATGACAAGAAATTCTACAGATTGCATGATGCCGTTGAATTTCAAGAATGTATACTCTATAAAGTGATTATACCTAAAGAAATGACAACTAAAGACAAAGGCTTCAATGTAATAAGCAACAACGCTAAGAAAAAAAATATGGTGCAGTAATGGAATCACGGTGGCATAGCAAACAATAAAAAAATGAAATCAGCCCTTAAAAAAATGAAATCAAATCGTTGTTTGTAAAATGAAATCAACAATGAAACCAAAGCTCTGTTTCTGAAAACAAACAAACAATAAAATGAAATCAGCCCTTCATAAAGAAAGAAAGAAAGAAAGAAAAAAAGGAAAAGAAAGAAAGAAAGAAAAAAAGGAAAAAAAAAAGAAATCAGATTCTAGTCTGTTGATGTCGACTCTCGGGATCGGTTTGCAGAACACATTATAAAACAGTAACCAAAAAAATACATGCCTTATTCAGATCATTTTCAGCTTGAAGACGAACATGTTTAAGCTCTTCAATGTGCCTAGAAAGGAGATCTACTTCTTTCTTATCATGCTCTTGTTGAATGCGACTAATCTACAAGCAACAGGAGCTCAGTTAAATATAATACACGTGTTAACAAGTTCTACAGATATAGGGAACTAAAAAACTAAGAAAAATCAAGGAACTAAAAAACTAAGAAAAATCAAGAAAAGTCCACATCTAAGATTAGTTGCTGTCCTGGTTGCATGTTTTGCTATAAACAAGAAATTCCAAATCAAGGTAAATAAAAATAAAGGTGCAAAGATATGGTGTCTTCTAACAAAAGAATGACAAAAGAACCAAAATAAAAACAAAAAAATTCATATATATATATATATATTGAATAATTACTAAAATAAATTTACTTTGGCTACAAAATTTTGTTAAACTCTTGTATTGCACCGGCTATATATTGTCAAAAGCAGCATCAAGAAATAAAAAAACAGTTTATCCTACCACCATGGTCCATGGAGGTTATGTCAGTTATTATATACAGCGCGGACATGCAAAAATAGAATTATTCATCTTTGAGTGCATACCAGAGCCGCATTTTGTTCCTATAACCGTTGCACATACTGCTTGGACTCTTCTTTGCATGCTTCAAGCTTTTGCTCACATTTCATTTCCAAATCATGAACAACTTTTTCAGCCTGAGGGCTGAAAGAGGTCAGGAACATCTCTGCTAGCATAACAACTAAAAGAAAAGGCTACCAGCAAACCTTTTCTTTCTCAAGGTTAACACTGTCCAGCTTCTCCACCTCGTACTTCCTCCTAATATCAGTAATAGCCTGCTCACAAGAATCCCATAATCAACTAACAAATACCAGGAGCAATAAAACAAAAAATTGAGTGTAAATGATACCAAAAGCTACAACTTTCTAGTGGACCTGGTCATTTCTTTGAGAAGCACATGACCAAATTATATAGTGACCAATGCAGCAGCATTCAACAAAAAGCAGCTGCTAAAACATATTGCATTCTAGTGATACACTCCCAGCAATAACCTTCAACTAATATATGCAGCAAAAACAACATGCCGATCATAAAACATCACAGAAGGAGCATCAAAACTGCAGCATCCATCCATCAAAAGCAGCTGCAAAAAATCTATTGCATCATGGCCAAGGAACAAATAGCACACCACAGCAAGCAAGATAGCAAATTAACTACATCATTCTTATCAGCAGTAGCATCAGCAGGGGCACAAATGCCAACTACATTAGCAGCAGGGGGTGTTTACCAAATCAATTCGAGCCTCAACATGATCAAAATTAACTACAACAGGAAATGAAGACTGAATCCCAGGAGAAGCAGCAGCATTGAAAAAAGCAGAATTCAATGTGGAGTTCAATTTAGATACCTTAACAGCTGAGGCAAAAGCAACAGGTGCAACTGAAGAAATATTAGCCATGAAGCATATGTTTCAAGGTTGGGGGGGGGAGGGGGGGGCAGCCAAAAGCTTTCCCGACTTCAATTTCATGGAAGGAGAAGCCTTTGTCTGATTCTTCAAATCAAGAATTTGAGCAGCAGAATCCGACTTCAACGCTTCAAAGGATTGAGCCACAACAGCGGAACCCAAAATTCTGCCCACCGAAGAGTCAATCACATCTGAAGAATCGGCAATAACAGCAATAGGAGCTTTAACGAGGGCAGCATCAAAATCTGAGTTAACAGAGACTTCCCCCGTATCTTTCGTGAGTTCTTACCCATGAATCAAACGAGTGAAAAATGGGTTCTAGAGAAAGAGAGAGCAGCAAGAGCAGAGAGGAGCATCGAAGAGAACTCAGGCAGCATTGAAACCGGTCAGGAAGAACCGCCGAAGAAACTTCTCCGTACAGCAAATCGCCGGAGAACTGAGAGCTCTACTCGGAAATGCATCTTCTTTGTGTATCAGACGTAAATGTGCAAAAGGGTAAAATTGGAAACATAAATGAAATCCGTCCTTATAACTAATGATCTTTTAAATGTGTCCTAAATGCCTAATTAAGTCTCAAAACATGTCCTTATAAATAAATAAAGTGATAACACTTTATTTATTTACTTGTGCTACTAGGTGTATAAATTATCGAATACAACAACAATTGTTTTATGACTCAGAATAATGGTAGTTACAAACAGCCAACTGCGACGACCTGTTTTTTTCTTTTTCTTTTTCTTTTTCATAAAAAGGGAGGGAATTGTAATAATTTTTTTTTATTTTTAATTTTGATGGAGAAATTGATTGCACTATCACACCGATGATTATCTTATAAAATTTAAAAATGTATAAGGTTAACTGTACTAAATGTAATTGGTAATCTCTACGTTATAAACTTCACTCATTTCATACTTTAGTTTCGTAAAAAAAATTAATAGTTTAGTAGTGGGTCTTCAAAAATAAATAAATAAATAAATAAAGTAGTTTAGTAGTTAAACAGTGACCAATGAAAAATAAGAATAGTAAAATTAACAAGCAGGGTTGTTAATATATTGCCTAAAATATTTCTGATTGCTTTGGGCCCGTAGTGCTTTGTATTTTTATTGATTATTGAATAATGAATAAACTAGTCGTAGTTCAACATTCATGTCTTTGAGTATTGACTATTGTTATGGATGGTAAATTATATCTAAATTTCTAAATATATTTTTTAGACTCCTATAACTCTAGATAACTAGATGTTACTATTGACAGAAATAAAGATTAATTGATTATGACATTTATTGTGTTATGGTTTATTGAATTTTTTTTTTTTTTTTTTTTTTTTGGATATAACTAAAAATCATTCCCCCCCCGAATAAAAATCTCAAACCCCTGCCTAGAAAAGAAAAGAAAATGATCCATTCATAACTTACAATAAATTTAAAAATTCATAGCCTTTTTGTGGAGAACATGGAAGGTGTTTAGCCAAAAGAACATTTTGGCAAACTATCTGCCAAAAACCTTTTCACTCTTGTTGACGTGTAAATTAGGTCATGTCATTTTTATTTACGTTCCTTAATTTTTGGTTTTACTGTATCCAATCTTGATATCTTATTGCACGTGAAACTGCTTATACCTGCATTTTGGATTAAATAATGAAGCTACTATCCTAAAGTACCCTGCTTTATCTATGATAAATGGTGAAAATTGGTGGTCTACACATTTCCACATCACGTACACTAGTTTTTACTATTGAATCATTATTCGTTCTACATGATGTAAAACCCTTGCAGAAAATACTACCTGGGATCACTGCTTGACGCTTTGGGACTTCTGCACGGCTTTATTTTTAGGACACGTGCTCTTCACTCTGCCGAAGAGTGCAAACCAGATCGTTTATTTCTGATTCACCCAATCATTATTATGTTGAACTAAAATTCCAGTTTACACATTTTTATTCTTGGAAGTGATTGGCCCGCATGGAATGAAACGAAGACTATGAAGGAATGCATGAGCGAAGGGAGACAAACTTCTACTCAAGGAAGTGAATGGAACGCATGAGATGTAAAGCTGGATGATTTATGGATGGTGAGAAGTAAATACAATTTTCTTCAAGCATAACATCATTCCGTAGTGGATGGGGATAAAAAAAACAAGCTTGGCACTTTATTCACTTTGACCCGAGTGTATATTTCCATCCCAATTTTTTAATTTTTTTCCAGGTTTTTTATTATTTATTTTTAAAAGCGTGGAGTGCTGTACATTTTTCTCTATTGGATTTCTCCACATCTTGTTTGTCATACATAGGTTTTGAGGAAGAAGAACTACGCTTCGACTACGTCTTTTGATATAAGGAAGAATCATCATACGGCATTGTACGGATATTTTCAATGATTTACAAATAAAATTGTCTCGTATATATATACAAAAACAAATATCTGGCAAAAATATGTGTTTATACTTTATAGTCTTAGGTCGTAATTGTTAAGAATTTTTTTTGACACTTCGAAACTATTCTGACTAAATAATAGTTACTCCCTCCGTCTCAAAATGTTTGGGACATTCACTATTTCAGCCTCTTACGAAAAGTCTAATTAATCCTTGGAATTTCGTTGATTGATGTAATATTATTAGGGTTATGATAAAGTGAAACTTAAAGTACATAAATGTAAAAAGTATTAGATCATTTGATGAAATTCGAAAGATTAATTAGACGTTTAAAAAGCGTTGAAAAGTCAAACGTCCCAAACTTTTTGAGACGGAGGGAGTATAAAACATTTTTGATTCCGACCGAATTTGAGTTAAATAATGGACAGTGATTTTATCTCTAGCCACAACATGTCATTAGTTTTCCTACCAATCATAAAATTTAAAATTAATAACGTGTTTTTAAACGACCAAGACCAACAAAAAATAGTGGAATTTGATTGGTTTTGGAACACCTTAAAATTTGCCATATTGAAATAGTTGTTTTAGGAAGGTTATCGGTTCGATTCTTCAGTGATGCGTCATTTTTTTTAAATCCAAAGTCAATATTAAATGCATCATTTCACTTTCAAATTAAACAATAAAAGTGAAACATTTCTTTTTATACTCCCTCCGTTTTCTTTTCTATCCGTCGCAAAGAATCACACAGATTAAAAAAGTAATTAATATGTCTAAAATATAGTATTGAAAATATATTTTTTTATTGAAAATGTAAATACTTTGTTGGTAAAGGTATTTTTAGTATTGAAAATGTAAATACTTTGTCCGTCCCACAAAAAGTGTCCATAACGGAAAAATAAATTGTCCCATAAAAAGTGTCAATTTAAATTTCCAATACATCATTAAATACATTTTTTCCAATCATACCCCTATTTTAACATTTAATTTTCCATAATCTTTTCATATTCCAAAACAAGCATTTATGATTAGTTAAGGGTATATTTGTCTATTCATTCTTAAAATACAACACATTAATTATTTCCTTAATCTCCGTGTCCAACAAAAAGTGGATACTTTTTGTGGGACGGATGTAGTACTTTATTGGTAAAGGAGGAAAATAAATAACAAATGTTATATTGGAAATATAAAATGACAGATAAAAAAACAGAGCAAATTTAGAAATGTCACATATAAAAAAACGGAGTGAGTATGTTATAATCAAATGCGACAACTTTGTTGACTAAAAAATAGAAAGTATCTTTTTTTTTTTCCTCCAACGACTTCTTCAACAAATCTTCTTATCCTTTCAAATGTTGTTTTATTTTTTCGATAGATTACAACCGTTATGTCTGTTTCATTACTTATAATTTATTCGTTGAAAACGTATAAATACAAAAACTGAATGATAGCATTTGTAAACTCTATTAATTACAACTTTTTAATCAACAGCAGCAGTTTAGGAATGTATTCATTTCAAACAGTAGAAATAAAAAAAAAAAATGAAGGGCAGCATTTGTAAACTCTATTTAACACTTTTATATCAACATGTTTAGGATTAATACTGAATCTAATAAATTTATTCAAAGAAGTGTGATTTTTTTAAAATTTATTTATTCTTTTATTCTGGTGCACCTTTTTTTGGAGGTATTGATTAATGAAGTGTGATGTAATTTCTATTGGAATTGTGAATGCTCTACAAAACAGGCCAATTTTATTGACTTGGTTCTGCCTGTTCATATGTTATTGACTTGATTCAGAACCTACCACTTTGCATATTATTACTGTCACAGTTTTTGCTTCTGGTAACTTCAACAGATTTCTATTGCCTATTAAAGCTAGCTAATAGTTGTCCGTCTTGAGAGGGTACTAATGTTGAACAAAAAAGGGACAAGTTCATCTTTTTTACTTTCTACCCTCAAATTTTCTGATTTGGGATCAACAAAGAATAATAATTGATTTGAGTGTAATGACAATAAATTACAGCTCAGGATTTGGATGATGCAACTCAAATAGCTGTCAAAAGAATCCATTAGTTTACACAATCCTCGGGTGGGTGGGGTTCCATGTTTTTTTTAATGGTAATCCATACTTAAATGAATGTTAAACAAACAATAACTGCTTCTTCTTTCAGGTCAGGTAGCTTTATTCTTCCACTGGAATAAAACAAAAATTTGACAAACATTATTATGATCTTCCCCCGTCCGTCTTTGTGGAATCCTCAAGCGAATGAGCTTTCCCCTTTCTTCAAGTATTCCGAAATTCCTTTGGAAATGCAGTAAGCAGTTGATTCAATGGTGATCATGGGATTAACCCCAACCGCGGTGGGAAGTACACTTCCATCACACACAAACAACCCTTTTGCTTCCCAACATTCTCCATTCTCGTCAACTGCACCCTCCTCTTCTGTAACTCCCATCCTACAGCTACTCATCTGATGTGCAGAACAATACGTGGTCCAATTATCGCTCTTTGATTTTGGCCCACCTGCTGCTATTACATTGTCTAGAAACTCCTCCACTTGTTCGTTATTCGCCCCTTCGCATCTTAGTCTTTGTCCGTCGCTCCGGTATGTCCCTACTTCGGTAGCTCCTGCCGCGATCAATATCCTCAAAGCTGTTCTGACTCCAACCTTAAGGTTCTCTTTATCCACCTCACTTAGTCGATATTTTATACGTCCCTTCTCTCTCACTTCTCCCGAACCTTCATCTCTGATCAATGCGAATATCGATGCTGTTCTTGCGTATTTGGTCATCCTCTCCTTGAAATCCTGTCCTGAAACCCATGGATTCAATGTGGCAAAGGAACCTGGCCCTAATGCTGCGGATTCTATAATTGCAGGGACAGACTCTAACTTATGGATACGAGTAATGATTCCTCCTTCGAAACAAGTCCCTTTGATTTTTGAGGCGGATTCAGGGAAATATCCCCAGGCAAATAGGACAGGATGGAGGTGTAGATTTCTACCTATGTTCTTGTTATTCAATCCACTCGATATCAACAATGGCGGTGTCGAGACAGCGCCACATGCTGAAATGGACACTTTTGCTTCAATAAGCAGTTTTTTGGTTATCTTAGTACTATTTCTTTCTTTGATAGTGGCAATCACTCCTCGGCATCGTTTTCTCATCTCCCCATGATCATCCTTCTCGTCCTCTAGAATAAATCTGTCTGCTTCGCAACTTGTAATAACAACTGCACCATTGCTGACCGCATCAACGAGCCAGGTTGAGTCAGTCCCCTTCTTGTCTCCAGTTTTGCAGCCAAAACCGCACGAACCACAATAGTGATTCTCTGATGAATTTCTTGAAACACGTTCTGCTTTGAAACCAAGATTTTCACAGCCTTTCCATATCACTTCATTTTGGAAACTATCCTCTGTGCTTTTATCTGTTACACCTATCCTCTTCCATACAATATCCATTGCAGATGCATATGATTCGCTTCCGAAAAGCCTAATGTTTCGTCTCACTGACCACTCTTTTAGAATATGAACTGGAGTCCTGATAGCAGCAGCCCAATTTATAGCAGAACCGCCTCCCACTGTTGAACCAGCCAGAACCGTGACTTTTCCATCTATAGTGTTAAGCAATCCACCTGCTTCATATAGTTCGTCAAACGACGGTCCCTCTAACCCGGAATAATCCCCCGGAACAAAGTAGTGACCTTTCTCAAGGACCACAACTTTCTGACCCGATGATGCAAGGACTGCAGCTGCAACCCCACCCCCACAACCAGAACCAACAATCACAACGTCACATTTGATTTTGTACGCGTTTTCGTTTGGTTCTTCACTGACAAATAAACCTTTCTGGATAAGGGATTCTTTCAGGATTGAGTCATTTTCATACGACAAGGGTTCTATTATACCTCTCTCAAGAGGTCTTTCTTTCTTGAGTTCAGGAAACTCTTTCTTGACTTCTCTGTGATATCCAATCGCATCCCATACCGGATTTTTCATTTCTTTGTTGGTCTGCACACAAATCAAAGCAAATATGTGACTTTGCTTGTGCAAACAAAAAATACATTGCATAAAGTCCATTTGCAATCACGCACAAATGTTCTTCATGTCAAAATAGAAAAGAATAAAAAGGCTACTTTTTCATACAATTTACGTTTGTAGTGTCGTCCTATGAATGGAACTGAAGTTTGTACACAACGTAGCATTTGATTAGGGGAAAGTGACCATAGACTATTAGGAGAAAAATTACCCAAGTGAAAAAAATGTAGCAGCAGACATTCTTGAGAATCAAGAAAACAATTCTTAAGGGAAGAAGCTTTATAAAAGATTTCCCTCTTGACCATTGCTGAAGAATTTCTTCCCTTTTCTTCAAAGGCAAGTCAGAAAATTTCCTTACAAACGGCCATTTAGAATCCAAACAATCACGTCCACAAAGGATCAATGTGCCCAGTTGACTCGAAAGTAGCCTCAAAGCTAATCTCACCAGAATAAGTGCTTCAGGTATAGACCTTTTCACTAGCAAAACTGCTATCTGCCCACCATAAAGTAGAACTTATTAGTAGTATACTAGTATGTAATAACATTACAAAGTTTCAATCTTGAAACATGGGGGGGTGCCATCTCTGTTAAAACTTAAAAGTGTACTCCTGGCGGTTTTCACCTTTTTAAGTGACATGGTGATTTATCATGTACTATAACTTACCGACTCTTGTGCAAAGTGCTCTAAAATAAAGAAAAATGTACCCCGGGATATGAAATTACATACGTGAAAACATTTCGTTTATGTATGCAGGGACTGTTTACCCTTGTTGAACTTGTGACATATGGTACTATCACCGGAAATACTATATATTGCGGAAACAGTTTAATAAAGATCTTCAGTTGCATCGAATCAAAAGTTAAAAAAATGTACCTCATCAGGGACAGGTGACTGAGAAGCAGAGGTGAGGTAAAACAATTGAATGGCCTGTTTGATTCTATCTGATACATCTTTTTTGTAGATTTCCTCATCAAATGGAATATTTGGAAGAAGAGCATCACATATCGAAGCTAAGGTCTGAATCTGTGCTGAAGAAAAACCATGGCTCCTTTCTCTACTACTTGTAGCTGCAGCAGCAGCAGCATGGGATAACAATGGATGAAAGTTATAGTTATTCTCCTCCATCTTCCTCTTGTTGTCAATAAGTTTTTTTTTGAGAAAGAAAGAAAGAAAGAAGAAAAATGATGTGTTGTTACTATAGACAAACTACATACTTTGGGTATGTAAACCAATCATTGTTGGTCTACATCTTGGCCTTTCATCGTTGAGATTAATGGATTTTGGAGTTTTCATATGTCCTTTTTTTAATTTTATTTTAAATATGCTATTGCTTTGTCCTTTTTCTACAATTCCGTGGCTCCTTGGATGTTTCTATTGTGACATTCTTGTACTATTATTCCACACCCCTCACGAGTTACTTTATTCTGTGTTTTGCTCCTCATCCTTTTCTCCAAAAAATTTGAATATATATGCATAATATTTAAAGAGCCAACATATTGATAAATGTAAAAAGATAAATATAGTTGTTATATATATTAAGGGGAAAATATAGTTGCTATACTCTAATTAAAACAAAACATTTGTTATTGTTTTTAAATTCTTGTTAGGAAAGATTATGACATTTGTTATTGTCTTTTAAATTCCTGTTAGTAAAGATAAAGATTGGGAACCTTATGTTTTACAAGGCTAAAACGATACAAGGCTTTGAGGATCTTTGATAGTAAGATATAACCTTATATCTTTGATTCATATGGAAGTCAAGATTGGGAGACCAATACCAGCTATTTTGGATCATGATTGTAATATAATGTGTCTGTTGTAAGGAAAAAATAAATTTTCAAAAAAAAAGTATCTTAAATAATAATTTTTTCATCAATATGATAGCATGAATTTACTCAGCACTTCACATGTTAGGAAAATAAGTACCACTCAAAATGGTAGGAAAGTCGCCGTGAGTGGCGCTCGTTGTGTATTAGAAAGGTCTATTGTCATCGACGTTCATTATATATAAAAAACGTCACACGCTTGTTATGTATAGAAATTGTCACCACTGATATGCAAAAGGTATGGAACATCATTTGCAATTACATTTTTTTATTTTTATGTTTATTCGTTTTCCAAGAAAGGGATCGTGATATATATTTATTAAAAACGGTACACAAAATATACTTTACTGATCAGAATTGAACGGTTTTCAAACCAAAACAAAACGAAATTACACTTCCTGAGCTAAAATAGTAGCCTCCGTGCACGCTAGGATGTTTGCAACTAAAAATCTAGTACCCGGCATAACATCTTCACTAACAAAACAAAATTTATTTATCCAAAACCAAGCACAAGCGATAGTATTTTGGAAGATATATTTCCATTCTAGCTCTATATTATCCCCTTGAAGGATTTGCGAAAGATTGAAATCGACCCAAGCGTCAACTTTATTTATAGCAAAAAAAAAATCGTGGCTGCCAACGGTGCGGAACAAGAATCTTCCATACCTCTTTAATCCAATCGCAATCTCTCAAGACATGAAGACATGACTCCGCAGTGTTGCCACAAATAGAACAGTTGGAGTTGACATCCGAAATGTGTTGGGAACGAAGCAACCTTGTCTTTAGACTTTTAAGTCCCCTCATGGTCCGTATTCTATTCCAAAAACGATTATGCGATGATCCCCCAGCCCCCTGCATGATGTCATTGGCCGATTGAATAGAACAAATACCATCCTACGAATGCTTCCGGTACCAACAGCCCTTCGGTTTGTCCCAAACCGCCCTATGCTTAAGAATAATACTTGCACACATCATTCCTCTCCAAGTAGGTGAAGAGGTATTACTATTCGTACGGTCAACCAGCCAATCCCCATATTTACCATGAAGGAACCTTACCCAAAGTGCCTCATTATCAGTGATGTAGCGCCAACCAAGTTTACAAAGAAAAGGCATATTCATACATTTCAGAGACTTGATACCAAGCCCCCATGTTCTTAAGACTTGCAAATCGTGTCCCAGTCAATCGTGTGTAGCTTGGTGGAGTCACCATCCCTAAAAAAAAACCCGCCTATAAAGCTTATCCAATGACATAATCATTTTAGCGGGAACCATCCAATCCCCATATTTACCATGAAGGAACCTTACCCAAAGTGCCTCCTTATCAGTGATGTAGCGCCAACCAAGTTTACAAAGGAAAGGCATATTCATACATTTCAGAGACTTGATACCAAGCCCCCATGTTCTTAAGACTTGCAAACCGTGTCCCAGTCAATCGTGTGTAGCTTGGTGGAGTCAGCATCCCTAAAAAAACCCACCTATTAAGCTTATCCAAGGACATAATCATTTTAGCGGGAAGCTTGATAGACTGCATAGAGCAGTTAGGAAGGTTTGAAGCAATGGGCTGGATAAGAATTCGCTTAGCTGCCTTGGATAAATTTCTAGCTTTCCTGAAAGCTTAACATGTAATTTATTCTCCAAGAAATCAAAATGCCGGGCTTGACACCCTATGATGAATGACCGGGAAGCCTAAGTATTTCCCAAGCATAGAAGAGACGGGGATATGGAGAGTTGAGCTAATAATATTCTTAAAGTAACCAGGTGTATTTGACAAGAAAAAGAGTACTCTTCGCAAATTCACCCGTTGACCAGAGATCATACAAAAGTCTGCCATGACCTTTTCATGGTTTTAAGCTGTGAAGAAGTGGCATCGCTAAAGAATAAGAAGTCATCTGCAAAAAGCAAATGGGAGATGCTCACCCACCCCTAGCAATCCTAGGGATGACAATGGGCACGGGTGGGTACAAGTTTGGCGGTATCCATACCCTATCCATCATATTTTTTTTTATACCCATACCCTACCCATTACCCGTGCGGGTAGATATTCTTTAAATCCATACCCTACTCATGCGGATATCCACGGTTTATGGATATCCATTGATATTTGATTTCATTCACAAAAATGGAATGGACTTTATTGGCGCCATAAAAATGCTTCTTACCACACTTTTAATCTATTTTTTACTACATACACTACAAAATTACTTTCAGTACACTTATACTGGAGTGTTTTTTTGTTTATCTATTTTTTACTATTAAAGTTTATTCAGAAGTCATAGTAGTCACGGACATAGAAAATACATCTCTAACAAATGCTTGTATTTATGAGTACTTGATCTCATTTATGTTCTATATTCAAGAAAACAGAAGTTAATAGATTTCGAAAAAACATCCATTTAAATTTTGGTTTAACTCGCCCAAAAATAACGTTCAATTCATCTTTTGTAAACTAACAAAAGTGATGAAATTCTCTACCATCGACGTTATTATATTTATGTGATATTGAATTATTAAAGTTTATATTCACATTCGCTTGATTTTTTTCATTAATGAGCTCAATCATCATCTAATAATCAACATATAATTGTTTGCTTCTCTCTATGAGTTTGAGATGGAATGGTGAATTGTTATTTGTTTGTATGTATATGAAAATGAATATATATATAAAGTTTAAGACAATATATCGTATGGTGGGTAATACGCCGAGTAGAAAATAGATATTCATACCCTACCCATAGGGTTTTGAAAAGTCAAATCCATACCCTACCTCTGGTACTATCCAGGTACGAAGAACTCCGGAGGTGACTGCAATGAGCAGAAATCTCACTCACAGGCCTAAATGACGAGCAAACACTCGAACGCGAGAGCAAAGGATCACCCGGCGAATGGACGAGCTCAAAGGGGAGGAGGCAAGAACCATGCTTTCAGAGAAGTGACCTACCACCTCCTATACGGTAGGGTGGATATCCACCTCCTATACGGTTTCCATTTGCCTGAATGTACTTCCTTCTGAATGCGCTGCCCAAAACCTCCATACAATGACATTTTTTATGCAAAATAATAAAGTATAGTTTTTAAAGTAATTTTTTTAGGGTCATGAGTAATTATGATGTCCTAGGTAAAAAGCCGGTGCAATGAAAGGCCCATTATTCTCCTACGGAAAACATTTCGACAAGCCCGAAAAGACGGGCCAAAGCCCAAAATAATGTTCATTTAGTCAGGCCGGGAGTCCAATCACTAAACCCTAGCCTTATAATACGTTTTCACTTCACGCTGAATTGCCAGTAGTCGTCCGCTATCTGCAACTCTCAGCACTCTTTCTCTCAGCACAGATCGTCGAAGATGGTGAGTTTCCCTTCGAATACACTCTTTGAAATTGTGTGTAACACTATGTCTTGCGCTAATGCAATTTGACATTGAAACTGGGTTTGATTCGTTCGTGTTCTGTGCAGCCGTTCAAGAGGTTCGTCGAGATCGGGAGAGTTGCTCTTGTGAACTATGGAAAAGACTACGGAAAGCTCGTCGTGATCGTTGACGTCATTGATCAGAACAGGGTACTTATTGCTTATTCTTTCATATGATATTCTAAAAATTCGTAGCAGAAGGTAGATTTTGCATTCGTAAGCTTTTGGTTGTATTTCGAAGCTTTCTTTACAGGTGACTGAAAGAAATGAAAAGGTTGTTTGATGTTAATGTTTCTTTGCTTGGTATTTTGTTATTATAGATTATAGAAAGAAGCCGTTTTTGACCTAAATTTACTCAGACTCTTGGTAGATGTTTCTATATCTTTTGGCAATTCCGTGTACAATTTTTCAGAGTGGACATGGTTTTTTTTATATTAATTCTAGCTCATATTACATTATTAACAACTAGATACTGGATTGGATTGAAATTAGCTATCTATGTACCTTGTCCATTCGTCTTTAGTTTTCTTTTTAGTATGAGAAATGTTTTTAAGAGCTTGTTTCTGACCTAACTTATTGGGAAGTACCTGCATTACAAGTTGGCATTATTTAGCTGTTGTTGGAAATTACTTGCCTTCATAATTGCTGGCATATGTCAGTAGTAGTAATAATTCTAGCGTTTGCTTTTTCTGCTTGGTGTTGGTACATGTTCATGTATTTTATAAAAAAAGTCAGCATGGAAATTATCTTCTTAATTGGATGTTTGCTTAAATTTTAGGCTCTTGTTGATGCTCCTGACATGGTGAGGGGTCAAATAAACTTCAAGAGGCTTCAACTTACCGACATAAAGATTGATATCAAGAGGGTTCCAAATAAGAAAACCTTGATTGCTGCTATGGAGGCTGCAGGTATGAGTACAGGAAATCGCTTTTCTTCAGCTTTAGTTTTTTTTTTTTTTTTTTTTTTTTTTTTTTTGGGTTTTCCGTATTGACATTATAAGATGCAATGGCAGATGTTAAGAACAAGTGGGAGAAGAGTTCCTGGGGAAGGAAGCTGATCGTGCAGAAGAGAAGGGCTAATCTCAATGACTTTGACAGATTTAAGTTGATGCTGGCAAAAATCAAGGTTAGTGTCCCTATGTTATTGATGATTTTTTTAAGCAGAGCGTTTTCTTGAAATTTGATTATATAGAGAAGTTAGAGTGAGACAGTTGAGATATCGGTTCATTTACTTAATCTCCACATTGACTTGTTGATTGAACCTTCTTCCCTATCTGTGCCCCTTGAATGTTGTATCATGCGCTTTTGGTGATTGTATATCAATCTTGTGAAGAGCAATACCTTATTATCAGTTTGCTGGTCTCTATTAATAAATCTTTGCTGACGACGGCTTTTAATGAACTGTGCAGAGAGCTGGAGCAGTTAGGCAGGAGCTCGCGAAGCTTAAAAAGCAGGCCACGGCCTAAGGGGAACGGTGTTCACATTCTCTTATTGCTTTCTGAGAAGTAGTTGTGATTGATGTTTTACAAAGACCTTTTATGTGGTGTGTCTTAGCCATTTTTGTTTAAACATTGGAACAAGAAGAAAGGAACATGCTTTTGATTTTGTTTTCTTATTTAATGCAAGTTGAATGTTGTTTTGTCTTCTGCTGCATGATGGATGATCTACCATGTGTTTCTCCTTAAATTTGGAATGTACGCTCATTTCTCATAGATGAAATTTGCCGTATTTAGATGATGCAGCGTTCTTCTTACTAAAAGGTGAAGTGGTGGCCTGGTGGGTTTAGGTCCTCCTACCTTTGCTTTTTATGTACACTTTATTCCAATGTTCAATGTCCCTTGTTTTCCCAAAATCATCCTTTCTTTGTTGATGAAAAATAGATTGCTATGATTCATTCGGTTATGAGAGGAACAAACCCTAAACCCTGGTCCGTGCGAAGAGGTAGCAACATTTACTGACCCACAACTTTTACAATCATCTATTACCATCTTGATACACGTGGGCCAATCAATTATTAGAAATTAACAACTACGAACCTCCGTCTCAAAATGTAAGTTCATTTGGGGTTTTTCACATATATTAAGAAAGTTATTAAATTTATTATTTATCATTAACTTTAATTAAAAAGACTAAAATGAACTTTTATTGGTATTAATGCAAAGTAGTAAAAAATAGTTGAGTATATAGTAAATGAATGATAGAAGCAGAAAAATTAATAAATACTTTGATTTTAATTTTAAATAAATTTACTTATATTTTACGACGGATAAACGATGTTTTGACAATGTGTCTTGTTTTTTTTTTTTTTTTTGTGCTTCAATGTGTCTTGTTGATCATGATACTCACTGAATTTTGCTGAAAATTATTTGCAATGTGGTAGATCATCCATTAAATGATTAACATTTAGTAAAATTTATATTTATCTAGCTGGACTTGTTAATTATTACTGTACCGAACCAATAATAGTGACAAGTTGACCAATCAATTGGTTAATTTTGTATTAAGCTTATTTTTCTATTTTTAAATTAAGTCGCAATGAACAGGTTTCAAATGGATTATTCCAAACACAACGTTGACAAAAGCTTCTGAGTTTTTTTAAGTGGATAGTTGGAATTTGAAATCAAAAGGAATAAGTATTTTCAACCCTAAAAAAAAGTATTTTCGCCTATAATGTTTTTTATTATAGAATTTTTAATAAATTCCTCATCAGTTTTCATTCCCTCATAAATCAACCGCCTCATATAACTACACTTATAGTCATTTTGCCAATGAGAACTATTCTAATTGATTTAGAAAGAAAAAAAAGAAAAAAATAAAAGTTGTCAACAAAGCATTGACCTAACGACAGATGCTGTTGTTCTTAACTCTTCCACTGAGAACATCATGTGTGCATTTCGTATCCGTCAAAAAGAAAAAAAAAAAAAAACTGATTGAAGAATACTTTACTCAAGGTTTTCAGGGATAGGGTGAGAAAAACATTTTTGAGGAAATTAAGATTTTTATTTTACGTATTTTATTAGGGCACCAAATAAAAATATGTTTTTTTTTTCCTTCTCAAATATATTTTTTTGGGGTGCGGATGAGGCGAATTTTCCCTATATACATTTCTGGGTACTTTCGGAACGGGAATGATCAATGTCCGCGGAAGGCTAGGACAAGATTATAATCACCGAAAACTACAAATTGCCCGCGTTAACTCATCAACCGTCTTGTAAGCACGTTTACTTGCACTAATTCTGCAACGGCGATCATCGCTACAACTCGTGCCCACTCCTTTGACTCCGGCAACCACCAGAAAAGATGAATCTCTTCTCCAAAAAGCCTACCGCAAAAGGTTCTGTTTCTCCCTGTTAATTTTTTTTCCTGTCATTTTTCTAGAATTATTATTATCCTACCAAAAGATTTAGAACGAAGAAGATATGGAAACCGGGAGATCTTCTATTCACTTCGAATTTACGTAATTCGCTTTAGTTTTTCGTAAAAGCAAATCCACTCGCATCGTTTTGAGTGTCCATTTGTATGATGATTTAGTTGACTACTAATTTTTATTGTTTGTAAATTTGTCGCAGAGGCTCTCCGGGAGAGTAAAAGAGAGATGTCAAATGCTACGCGGGGTATTTTTCTTTATTTATTTGTTTTTAATTTATGTATTTATGCTTTGTGTCATACTGAATGATGCAGTTGTTTGATTAGGTATTTAGTTGGCCTCTACAGACTATAGCAATTAAGTATTAGGCACGAGCTTCCTCGACTTGCCTTCCTTTGGTTTTCGGATAAGATGAAATTAGAATTTTTAAGTTGAGGAAGATGATTGATTTGATTAGGAAACCCTATGCGCTATCTCGTTTCAGTTGAAAATTGAGTGGTCATGTGTTTATTTATAGTCTTCATCTATGTGCCATGAATATGTATATCAAATTATCAATGGTTTGCTTTTATGTGAAGATGAATGCCATGGCATACCAAATGCATAACTGGCTAGCATTCTGTGTTTACTTGTCTAAAAGATCATAAAGAAGAAGAAAGGTCAACTTTTCGGATTTGTATATTCATCTATGCACAGTGTAGATGTATTTTTTAGTTGTCTGATTATTTTGTCCATCTACTGTTAGTAGAATTGATGCATAGCATCTTGGTTAGTGCTCTATAGTCATGGTTACCTAATATGCTCTGTAACTTCGTATTCAGGAATCGAGAGAGAAATCGCAGGTTTGCAGTTAGAGGTATGCTAATGGATGCTTCATTCAATTTGTTTTTTATACAAGTGAATTTCAACAGACTAAAACAGTTGTTCATAAACAGGAGAAGAAACTTGTTGCTGAAATAAAGAGAACTGCTAAAACAGGGAATGAGGTTGGGGTTTCACTTTATTCGTTGCTTGTTTTCATTACTTACTGCAAGACTTGTTTTGCTGCAACCAATAACTATTAATAATACTCTGCAAGCTACTGTTCCCAAAACTATGGTGAACAAACTTTTCGTTTAGTTTTTTCATTGCTGTTTCAGGGATCAACAAAAATTTTAGCACGTCAGCTGGTTAGGCTAAGACAACAAATAACTAAGTTGCAAACTTCTCGTGTTCAATTGAGGGGCGTAGCTTCAAACACTCAGGTAGGTGAATTTAAGCTGTTAATTTGGCAACACTAGTCTGCTTCTGTGCCAGGCAAACTACCAAGCTTTACAACTCGTGCAGGCTATGTCTTCCCAAGCTTCACTTGCTGGCGGATTGAAAGGCGCTACTAAAGCTATGTCAGCTATGAATAAGGTCAGGCTGTTATGTGACTTTATGTTGACTTTTAACATGTTAAGAGGCAAAATGAGGAAACCAATATGCATAACATCTGGCATGTTAGACACTGTTGGTGATAATACGGGTGGTGTTTGGCATGCTACTCTGTCCGTTTTCATACGTCCTGCAGCTTATTTTTCTGAGGGGCTAAAAAAACTTCATTACCCTACCACCTATTCCGAATATAAAGTTCATACGAACCTATGCACAAATCGCATGGCTGCTTTATTCGACAGGAATTTAATTAATTATTAAACACTCGTGATATGAAATGTATAAGCTTCTCCTTTTTGAGAAGGAAACATTAGGTGAAGTCAATTTGTGTGTGTTTTGTTTTATGTTAGTGCGTTGTTTGATAGTTCAGATCATACTTGTAAGCGGTGGCTTTCCATGAATCTCTGTTTGATTGTTTTTACCTTATTTTACTGTAGCAAATGGCCCCTGAGAAACAGGCAAAGGTCATACAAGATTTCCAAAGACAGTCTGCACAAATGGATATGACAGTAAGACAGTACTTTTCTTCTAATTATTTTTCTCCCAGAGGATGTTACTAAAGTTCTTTTGCTTGTATTTGTAGTCCGAGATGATGGGGGATGCCATAGATGATGCCTTGGACAATGATGAGGCTGAAGATGAATCTGAAGAATTGACAAACCAGGTAATGTAGAAACTAGAAAGCTTCTGGGATAAGAAGTCTTCTATCTTGAGGGTGTTCTTTTGTGAATAACTTCTATCCTAATTTACTTTATACTCATCGTCTTTGACTGTTTTCTGACGGAGAGAAGACTAATTTCATTTACGTGTCTCTTCTAGACAACAGTCAAAACTTTTAGGGTCTATTAATTCACAAACAAATAAGATTTTAGAAAATCAGTGTGTTTTGTGCAGCCAATTTCTGTTACTCTCAGTCATATTGTTATATTGTTATAAAGGGATTGACATTTGGTTTCCATCCATTTACTGCAAATTTGATGTCACATGAATAGTTTAATTTTCTTTTCTTTTATCTCTTATAAGTCCATAGATACGTTTGGGCATCTCTTTGTGGTTGTGTGTTGGGGGTTGGATCAGATTGATCCAATATGTGTCTCACAGGTTATTTAGGGTTGCAATAGCTTAATGGTTTTCTTACATGTTTTTCAGGTGCTAGACGAAATTGGTGTTGATGTTGCCTCGCAGGTTGTTTTTCCTGGTGCTACTGTTTTATTATTGGAGAGTGGAGGAGCATATGTGAAATATAGAAATCAATTTGACACTCATTTCTAATGTATTTGCAGCTATCAGCAGCTCCGAAGGGGAAAGTTCGTGGAAAGGAAACAGTGGATGTTAGCAGGTATGTTTGGTTGCATCGTTGCTCTTTCTCCTCACTCATTTTTCAAGCGATCTGTTATGTATGAAGAAAGGTCTAATAGAAACAAGATGCTTTCCACATGATACATTGATACACAAATCTTTCAATGTTGTAACATCTGTCTTCATTCACAATTCAAGAAACCTGCAGAATCCTTTGGCAGTTCCAGTTTGGTTTGTTGACGTGTAATCCAGTTGTGATTCTTGTTAGTATTTGATCTGTCTGGGCCCTCTAATGGCGCTTTCTTTTCCCTTTGTAGTTCTGGAATCGATGATCTGGAGAAGAGAATGGCAGCTCTTAGAAACCCTTGAGAGAGAGAGAGAGAGAGAGAGAGAGAGAGAGAGAGCTTATACTTATAGTGATCTGTTCTCTGCGTTTCCACCATTTACTGTTTGCAACGGTTGAATATAGGGGCTGACTAGAGTTTCTAATCATTTTGTCCTGCATGGTTGTGTACAGTGCATAACAACATTAATTGCTTTCTCTGGAAATTTCATTCATTTTCTATGTTTACTGGAATTCTGTATGTATATTACATCGTCTTTTGTCAGGGGGTTTCCTTGGTTTTCATAAACCAGCACACACCCCCTCCCTCCCTCCCTGTCCTCCTCAAGTATGTGGTGTGGAAAGAAGAACAAAATGGCAATTGAGTATATGACTGGTTTTACTTGATTCATTTTTGTGTACTACTACTTTGGCATCTTGAATTCACACCTTTTCACTGGCAGCGTGTTTATTTGGTGGTTTATCAAAAACGGTTAAACCCTAACCGTGAGGGCCCCTCGCCCCCGATCCCAAAGGAATGCGAGGAAATGTTAATTATGGGACCTAGCAGCTCAGGGATGAGGCTTTGCATTAGATATCTCTTATCGAATGGGGCCGGCCCTTTACGGGACTCGAACCCCCACCCTCCGGTTTTAGATATAGCAAGACACTACACCCGCTCACAACCAGGCCATATCTAGGGGGTTATTTGGTGGTTTATCAATATGTTAGTTGCAGGCTCCTTCACTGTAGTTTCTTTCTATCTTTACAAAGACAAACAATAATCATATATGTTTCTTCTGATTACATTAATGGGAAGGAAAGTTATTCCCCTTCGTTTCCACAGCTCCTCATATATTCATCCAGATTTATATTTTAGTCATTGGAATAACTTCTTAAAAATGATACTACTCCATCCGTACCATAATAACTGATGCAGTTGTCAAAATGTTTTGTTCCATTTGTTTTTACTTTATTTACCTTTTATTTATTACACTAGGAGATATAAAAATGAAGGCTCACATTAATAATATCCAAGGATATTCTAGTCATTTCATTATAAAAATTAATGCATTAACTTATATCCTTAATATGCGTTATTTTGGCAACTGTCACGATAAATTGGAACGGAGGGAGTACTATTAATTATTTCATCTTTATTCATATTTTGGCTTGGCGTTTGGATTTATGGGAATCATTTCAACTAAAATATAGTACTCCATCTGTTCCGAAATAATTGAGACACATAACACGGGTAGATATAGAAAAAACACAATAAATGCTGTATTGAAAATATAACTATGGAAAAATTACTTTTTAACAACTGATTCAGTTATTTTGAAACGGAGGGAGTAATATTATCGTGAAGATAAATTTTGTTTCTGGGAAAATCAAACTCGCTCTATTCAAATACAAATATGTTTATTAATCAATCTACTCGTTTTGAAATACATCTTAAATCCTCTCAAAAAGAAAAAGGGAAAAAAATACTACCTCCCTCCCGTAAAAATATTTTATTATTAATGCAGATTAAAAAATTCAATTAATGTGTTGTAATTTAATAATAATGGATATATGTATCCTTATTTTATAATTAATGCTTGCTTAGGAATATTATATGAATGTACAACAATAAATGTTAAGGTAGGGGTATGTTTGGAAAAAAAACATTAAATAATGTGTTGATTTTCTAAATTGATACTTTTTATGGGATAAAACTTTTTTCAAATTTGGACACTCATTATGCAGAAATTGGAAAATCAGGTCGTGTCAGACCTGACAGTTGAAAATCAGGTTGTGCCTTTTCTGACATGAAAAATATGGTAAACGTAGAGATATCTACGTTCAGACGTAGAGATATCTACGTTCAGACGTAGAGAAATATAAGTAACATAAAACGTTGCAGTTGATCTTTCCCTACGTGTAAACGTAGATGTTCTACGTTCCAACGTAGATTTTCTACGTTCAAACGTAGATAAACTATGTTTAAACGTAGGGAATCCAAAGGTTTATTTTTAAAATTTATATACGTCTGAACGTAGATATATCTACGTTTAAACGTAGGTGTCAATATGTTTAAACGGTTCACATACTTGTCCTTCATAATCTCGCATAATCCTTAATCTTCTTTATTCCTATCATATTTCAAATTCTGAGTGGCGATTTTTGGCGATTTTGGCAAGAAATTCTGATAGAGCAATTTCACAATTTCACAATCTCTCAAGTGCAATGGCGGTTGAAAGCGAAAGGGTATGTATTTTCCCTAATATTCTTTTATAGTATATCATATTAATTTCACTTTAGCATGTGCTTGTTATTTCCGAATATTTATTGTAGAGTGGTTTGTGGTGGTCCTTGATAATCATTATATTGATTTTGATTGTATGATTTGTCGTTTTACGGGTTTAAGATGGGTTTTTTGTATGAAGGTTCATACGTTTGGACGTATGAAGGAAGTATTATACGTTTGGACGTAGAGAAATGCGAGTCTCTACATCCGAACGTACGGATTATGCTTCGGGACGTAGAGATCCGTGTGTCTCACGTCCGAACGTAAGGTTTTTACGTTTGGACGTAGAGACCTGCAGATCTCTACGTCTGAACGTGATTTGTCTACGTTTTGACGTAGAAAGCTGCAGATTTCTACTTTATATTGAATTTAATGTATATGTTTTTCATATTGTTATTTGATTCGAATTAATGGGGCTAATTCTATTGAAATGTACTGTAATGATATGTATGATAGGTTTTTAGAAGTAAATTAATGTAAAATTATTAATATGTGAGAATATGTATGATAGTGTTATAATTTTTGATTTGATAATGTAGTGTAATTTATGATATTGAATTTGATAGAAAAATGGGAAATGGAAGCATGTGTATGGTGTTACATTGGGATTGATAATGTATATGTTGTTTGATTGTGATTTATGTTTGCTTTCATTGTAAGGTAGCACGATAGTAGTATTGCTAATGACCTAATTATGCCCTTGAAAGTATGGCTAACATGGGGAACAATAAAAATGCCCTTGAAATTATGGCTAACATGTATGTTAATTAAAAAATTGAACCAAACGACAAACTATTGTTGTTTGAAAATCCAAAAATCAATATCTCGGACTGAATTCCATGGTACGCCTCGGCCTGATGAGGTTCTTAGAATTGCATGCTTTCCCTAGGGTGTTTTCGAATCCTTCTGATCCGCTGTGTCATGCCTAAGCTCCAGGCTTTATATTGGGGCTCCTGGTAGGTAGCTCGTAGAAAATTTCATTAGGTCTGCTCAACAGAGCATCTTTTCCCCGTCCCGACGGCACTGTAATCCTCAGCCGGAGTATCATCCTCCTCATTTAAATCAATGCCATCATCCTCCTCATTTAAATCAATGCCATCATCCTCCTCATTTATCGGTTCATTGTTTGCCTCCACTGGTGTCGCATTCACACAAAAAATTACATTCTTACCGTCATAGGCCGCTTCGATGTAACCATTTAAGGTCTCGTCGTCTAAGATATCATCGGGTGGTATATTTCCCACACTACCGTAAGTAAACAAAGCTTTTAGGTTGAGCTTTGAATCGACCGATCAATACCAAGCCTCAAATACACTTTATCCAATAACGCATTCAATCCTATTTTCTTTGGGACAAATAATGAGAACATCGATCCATTTACATAATTCCACCGGTTATAGATAGGATCATACGTAAATTCTCCGTTGAACGAGACAACAATCATAGTGTTGCGATTATCTTTTAAAACAAAAAAAAAAAAAACGATTCAAGTCAGTATCAACTAAATCATTATCAACTTAAAAAGGATTGTTTCCAAAAAATGGTAAACATGATATGTATTTATTACACTTTCATAAATTACACTACATTATCAATCAAAAATTATAACACTATCGTTCTTAGATGTATAAAATTACATAAACAACCTACTTAAAACACACATTTCAGATAAATACATATCATTTCTACAATATAAATAACATAATCACTACTCAAAACACAAATTTCGGTTAAATAAATATCATTAATTACACTAAAACCTAGTAATTGAACCCTAAGAAAATACTTAAATACACTACTTAGAAGTATGGACATTACATAAACAACCTACTTAAAACACACGTTTCGGTTTTAGACATATGATTACTACAAATATAAATAACATACACACATTGAACACTTGAATTAAGATAAATAAGATAGCAATAACTTACCCATTTTAGCACTTGAATGATGAAGAAATGGACTTGAAAGATGAAGAAGTGAGCACAAAATTGATATTAGATTCAAAGCCTTTGAAGGAATGAGAAAAATCTCGTTAATGTGGTGTATATTCAACAAGACCTTACAACAACATTAATACCCATCTACCACTGTCAAACGTAGAAAAGCTACGTCTAAACGTAACAAAACCTACGTTTAAACGTAGATTTTATTACGTTTAGACGTAGCTAATTTTCAAAATATCTCCTTTGGATTTCCCTACGTTTAAACATAGTTTATCTACGTTTAAACGTGGAAACCCTAACGTTCAAACGTAGAAAACCTACGTTTAAACGTAGGGAAAGATGAACTCGCAACGTTTAATGTTAGTTATATTTCCTTACGTCCGAACGTAGATATATCTACGTCCGAACGTAAGGATCTCTACGTTTTTCTGCTCATTATGTGACAGAGGTAGAGGTTTACAACTTAAGTTAAAAAAAAAAAAAAATTTCTTGGTATCATACTTTATTCGTTTAGTTAAAGTAGCTTAACTTCCACTGCACAGAATCGAATTGCCAAATTTTTGATTGTTATATTGATTGCAATTGGCGCAGAAGAGAGTCTGTGATGCAGTAAAAAGAGAGATGGCAAATTCTTCACGGGGTATTTTTCTCCGATCATTCATTCCATGATTATTTCCGGTTATTATACATACCTTAACCTTAGCATGGCTTTAGTCTCTTGTTAATTGATTCTTACTGACGGCGGCGACGGGTGCTAGAAAAGGATGATGATTGATCTAAACAGGCAGCAGATCGACTCTATCATGCTCTCTCCTATTTCAGTTGCATAGTGAATGATCAATGTATTAATTAAAGTCTTTGTATGTCACTCCACTCATGTGGCAAAACAAAACAAAACAAAAGAGCTAGTAAATTAAGGGCAACAGTACTACGGTGTCAGTCAGTCAGTCAATAGATTGCATCCTTTTTGTTTTGAAGAAATATTTGTCTTTTAACTGCTGTATTAATTCAATTTGTGCTTTCCTGTGGCTGTATATTGATCAATTTCTTAGTTACTTGTTTTTCAGGAACAGAAGGAGAAATTGCTGGTTTGCAGTTAGAGGTATGTTTATGTATGCTGAAGGAGGATTGAGTGAGTCTCATGTTTTTAAAGAGTTAGTTAATAAATTCAATTCACTAGTCTAATACGCGCGGCGCTGTTTGGTGGTAAACAGGGGAAGGAGCTTGCCGCTGCTATAATGACAAGTGCTGAAACAGGGGATGATGTAGGTTCATTGCTTGGTCTCTCATAAAGTCGTCATAATCTCCATCACCTGGCCTCCAATGTTAATAAATAAATTTCGTAAACAAAAGTGACATTTAATATTTTACTTTGCTGTTTCAGGCAACCAAAAGGATTTTAATACGTCAATGGCTAAGACAAACAAAAGCTAAGGTGCTAAGCTCTTGTGCTCCTGCTCAAGCGAGGGATATAGCTTCTTCAAACACAGTCTCAGACTCAGGTACGGTACGTACATGCTTTAATCCCTTTAATTATTTGTTGAAGTTCATATCAATAGCAGCTGCAGTAAAGAACAAAAACAACATCAAACTGAACTTACCAGTGGAAGTTCATTGAGGACCTAGGTTGCACGGACATGGATAAGGGTGTTCTTTTGTGAATAACTTCTATCCTAATTTACTTTGTACTTATCGTCTTTGACTGTTTTCTGACAGAGAGAAGACTAATTTCATTTACGTGTCTCTTCTAGACAACGGTCAAAACTTTTAGGATCTATTAATTCACAAACAAATAAGATTTTAGAAAATCAGTGTGTTTTGTGCAGCCAATTTCTGTTACTCTCAGTCATATTGTTATATTGTTATAAAGGGATTGACATTTGGTTTCCACCCATTTACTGCAAATTTGTTGTCACATGAATAGTTTAATTTTCTTTTCTTTTATCTCTTATAAGTCCATAGATACGTTTGGTCATCTCTTTGTGGTTGTGTGTTGGGGGTTGGATCAGATTGATCCAATATGTGTCTCAGATTTAGGATTGCAATAGCTTAATGGTTTTTCTTACATGTTTTTCAGGTGCTAGTTGATGTTGCCTCACAGGTTGTTTTTCCTGGTGCTACTGTTTTATTATTGGAGAGTGGAGGAGCATATGTGAAATGTAGAAATCAATTTGACACTCATTTCTAATGTATTTGCAGCTATCAGCAGCTCCGAAGGGGAAAGTTCGTGGGAAGGAAACAGTGGATGTTAGCAGGTATGTTTGGTCGCATCGTTGCTCTTTCTCCTCACTCATTTTTCAAGCGATCTGTTATGTATGAAGAAAGGTGTAATAGAAACAAGATGGTTTCCACATGATACACAAATTTTTCAATGTTGTAACATCATGTCTTGATTCACAAACCAAAATATATAGCTCCGGTTCAAGAAACCTGCAGAATCCTTTGACGTGTAATCCGGTTATGATTCTTGTTAGTATTTTATCTGTCTGTCTGGGCCCTCTAATGGCGCTTTCTTTTCCCTTTGTAGTTCTGGAATTGATGATCTGGAGAAGAGAATGTCAGCTCTTAGAAACCCTTGAGAGAGCTTATACTTATATAGTGATCTGTTCTCTGCGTTTCCACCATTTACTGTTTGTGACGGCCTAATCATTTTGTCCTGCATGGTTGTGTACAGTGCATAACAACATTAATTTCTTTCTCAGGAAATTTCGTTCATTTTCTATGTTCACTGGAATTCTGTGTGTATATTACATCGTCTTTCTTGTGATTACATTAATGGGAAGGAAAGTGTTGAAAGATGGTTGTTAGTCTTTATGTAGTGCTAATGAGTGTTAGTTTATCACCTTTTAGCTAGCATTAGATTTCCCTGTTTTTTCTTCTAAATAAAACAGTATGAACTGTAAAACTGTTTTTACTGTTCATAGCCATTGGGCTTCTTTTTTATAGCCGTTGGAGGCCCTCTTTTATAAAATGTAACCTTTCTCTTATCTACCTGATAAGCATCTAAACAATAAAACAAGAGTATAAGGACTCAGGAGGGAGGAATTAGTGATAAAGGAGACATAGAATGTCTCTTTCTTTCTTTCTTTTTTCCTTGTAGTTCGACGATATGGGAGAAAGACAATGGCAGCTCTTAGAAACACCCGACAGCGACAGCGACAGCCAGCTTTGTTAAATCATCTAGCTGTGCTTAAATTTGCAACCAGTTGGTAGTGATTTCGCCTTAAGAATATCATCTTCATTCATGCCGCTTCTCCATTTTCTCACTTTTGCATTTGTTGTAATCACATATGTATTATGTAATATATATTCAAAAGCAACAATACTCCACTTTTGTGATTAGAATTCACTAGGATCGAGGATATTATGTAGTATGTTTGAGGGGTCCAGTATATATGCATTTGCCACTGTCCTCTGATGTGTTTTTTTTTGTTTTGTTTTTAAACACGCACTCTTTTTGCCGCTGACGGAGCTCGAATTTTGGTCACTTTCCAGGTTATACCCTGGCCACTGATGTGTTTTTGTTATATATGCTTTGATTACCAAGTATACCAAGATATACTAAGTAATATATGTTTAAAGGCTATTTAATTAGTCTACACTTGTGTTGCCATAAATTCACTATAAATATATACAACTAAATGAATTGAAAATAAAATTAAGTGCAAAAAAAAAAAAAGGTACTAAAAGAAGAACAAACTCTACTAAAACAAGAAAAAATTCACTACAATGACTTAAATTCACTCTAAGTCTTGTTTATTTGAATAGATCTATATTATTAATTAATCTATAATTATTGTATTCATATTCCTTTTTTTGTTTTGATGGGAATATTCATTATTATTATGAATCAATGCAATCTCTTTTATATTTCTTTAGGGGTAAGGGTCCAAAAGGACACAAAACAGACTTAATTAGGCAAATAGGACACTAAGAAAACTTATTTGGTTATAAGGACATAAATTAAAAAGATAGACCCAAATACCCTTAATGAAGAAAAAATAAAATAAAAGACAATAATGAAAAACAGGCGCATGTTTGGCACATCTTTTTAATTTTTTTATTCATATGGCGCTGAATGTTGAGTTGTTGTTGTTATTTTTTTTTTATTTTTTTTTTCAGGCGTTGAAACAGAAAGGCAGTTTTTTTTTTTTCAGGATTTGAAAGTCAGTTTTTTTATTTTTTTTTTATTTTTTTTATTTTTTATACCGATGAATTGACCATCGCGATACAATGACAACCCGATGCATTGAGCACAGCGATTCAGTGACCAACGCGACGCATTGACTACCCCGATGCATTGACCACCGCGACGCACGACGCATTGACCACTGTGATGCATTGACCATCCTGATGCATTGACCACAGCGATTCAGTGACCAACGCGACGCATTGACTACCCCGATGCATTGACCACCGCGACGCACGACGCATTGACCACTGTGATGCATTGACCATCCCGATGCATTGATCACCGCGATGCAGTGACCAACCCGATGCATTGACCACCGCGATGCAGTGACCACCGCAATTCATTAACCTCTGTGATGCAGAGACATCACGATGAAGTGACACGGCGATGCAGAGACACCACGATGAAGTGACACCGCGATGCAGAGACAACACGATGTAGTGACACCACGATACAGAGACACCGCGATGAAGTGACACCGCGATGCAGGGACACCGCGATGAAGTGACACCGCATTGCAGAGACACAGTGATGAAGTGAAACCGTGATGCAGAGACACCATGATGCAGAGACAGCGCGATGAAGTGACACCGCGATGCAGAGACACCGTGGTGTAGAGTCACCGCGATCCAGAGACACATTGATGCAATGACCACCCTCAATGCACAGACACCTCGATGCAGAGACATCACGATGGTATAACATTTGACGATGCAGAGACACCGTGATACAGAGACACCTCGATGCAAAGACACCGCGATGCAATGACCACCTCCAATGCAGAGACACCGCAATGCATAGACATCACGATGGTATAACATTTGACGATGCAAAGACACCGCGATGAAGTGGCACCGTGATGTTGAGACCACCGCGATGCACTGACAACCGCGATGCAGAGACATCGCGATGAAGAGACAGCGTGATGCAGTGACCATCGCGATGTGACACCGCGATGCAGTTACCACCCCCGATGTAGAGACACCGGATGCAGTGACCACCCCCCGATGCAGAGACACCGCGATGTTATAACATTTGACGATGCAGAGACATCGCGATGTTATAACATTTGATGATGCAGAGACACCGCGATGCGGAGACATCGCAATGTTATAACATTTGACGATGCAGAGACACCGTGATGCAGAGACATCTCGATTAAGAGACACCGCGATACAGAGACACCATGATGCAGAGACACCGAGATGAAGTGACACCGCATTGCAGAGACACCGCGATGAAGTGACACCACAATGCTGAGACACCGCAATGCAGAGACACAGCGATGCAGAGACACCACGATGAAGTGACACCGCAATGCAGAGACACCGCGATGCAGTGACACCCTCGATGCAGAGACACTGCGATGCAGTGACCACCCCCAATGTAGAGACACTACGATGCAGAGACGCCGAGATGCAGAGACGCCGAGATGAAGTGACACCGCGATGTATTGACCACCCCAGATCCATTGACCACCGCGATACAGTGACCACCCCCGATGTAGAGACACCGCGATGCAGTGACCAACCCCGATGCAGAGACGCCGCGATGCAGAGACACCGCAATGCATTCACCACCGCGATTGACCTCAGCGATGCAATGACCAAGCCAATGTCTTGACCACCACGATAAATTGACCCATCGCGATACATTGACCACCCCGTGCATTCACCACCGCGATGCAATGACCAACCCAATGTCTTGACCAGGCCCGGCGTATTGACCATCGTGATACATTTACCACCCGATGCACTAACCACCGCGATGCATTGACCACCCCAATGCATTGACCACTCGGCTCGTAAGCTCGATCTTGTTATATTTTATGAAAAATTAAATGAATCCTAAGAAAATAATCGAGCTTACGAGCCGAGTCGAGCTAGATCGAGAATTTAGCGAGTCGAGTTTGATCTTGCCTTTTTATGGCTCGATCGAGCCCAAAATTTTTTAGTCGAGTCGAGCTTGAGCCCTAGGGAGTATCGACTTGGCTTGAGTACACCCCTAATGTGAATGACACCACCGCGATGCAGTGATATCAACATTTTATGCAGTGACATTGGCAATCATATATGCGTTACATCAACAATTTATACAGTGACATCGGCAATCAAATATGCAATGACATCAACATTTTATGCAGTGACACCGCGATGCGAGACACCACGATGCAGTGACCACCCCCGATATAGAGACACCGCAATGCAGTGACCACCGCGATGCATTGACCACCCCAATGCATTGATAAGCCGGCTCGTAAGCTCGATCTTGTTATATTTTATTAAAAATTAAACGATTCCTAAGAAAATAATCTAGCTTACGAGCCAAGTAGAGCTAGATCGAGCATTTATCTAGTCGAGTTCGATCTTGCGTTTTTATGGCTCAATCGAGCCCAAAATTTTTTATTCGAGTCAAGCTTGAGCCCAATGGAGTATCGACTCGGCTCGAGTACACCCCGAATATGAATGACACTACACTTATTTTACAAAGTTATCAAATTTGTGTATCAAATTGTATATGCAGTGACATCAATGTCACTGCATCAATTCTTTAATTGTATATGCAGTGACATTAATGTCACTGCATCAATTCAAACATATAGTCAATGTCAGAATGTTACAACACAAACATAAGATGTAACAAGTGTAATAATTTCAAAACCGCTTGTGGTTTTTCCCGAGTGTGGCTTTGCCTCGTTTTCTCCCAATTGTGTGGAAAATCACCACTTCTAATTGTATCAATATTCAGTATAGGGGCATTAAACCACCCCTAGAACCCGTAGAAGCCATCATTTCAAGTAGGTACCCAACACCATTTGAGCTCATTTGTTGCTCACACATTGCCCATGATCTACTTGTTTGATCATCAACATGATCTGTGTGATGATCTTATGGGCCATATCTATAAGTTGGATTTGTAGATGCATGATTTTCATGAGAACCATGAAAGGAAAAGCCACTTTCACCTTCACATGTGAACTCAGAGTCCGCGGTTGATCCCATATTTTCACCCAACATTGAAGAATAGACTTTGTATCTGAATTTGGAAGCATCCAATCCGCCGTAGTAGCTACAGGATCAAGGGAAAAAAATCATACATGGTAATATACTTTAAAATCATCTACAAAGTCAAAAAGAAAAAAAAGAAAAAGGAGTGATTTTGCATTTCTGTATAAGCACATTTTTATAATATCAACTCACCAAAAGGATTAAAACCCGAAAAGTCATTTAGAATATATTTTTATACTATTTCATCCATAACCAAAATCTAGCAGGAATTTTTTGTCATACAGTTTTCGGCATAAAAAGCTGTAAAGCATACACGAGTGAAAATCCCCAGTTTGTCATCCATTTTTACTCAAAACCAATCAAAGATGATTCAACAAAAACATCAAAGAAGACATATAAATGTATTAAAGAACAACGTATCAAACTCAATGATTGATAAAAAAACGATGACAAAATAACAGAAAAGTGAGGACTAAGGACTATATTCAAGTTCAACAATCTGTTTAAATAATTAAAGTAGTGCTTGGACATAACTGGGCCAAGTTTTCTCAATAACAGAGCTTTCAATTCAGCAAGATCAATTCGAGAATCCTGCTGTGGTGGGTGAATTTTATTACAAGATAAAATCCATACACAACAAAGCTGTAACTTTGTATTCTACAACTTCTCAAAAACACCAAATTGACCCTAAAAAAGCACCGAATTGTAGTGGAAGAACGAGCAATTTCTGATTTTTTTGTGGAAGATCAATGAAAAGAATTGATTGGAAAATTCCACTTTATGCCTATATCGCGGTAGTATGCAGTGACATTTGAAATGATTTATGCAGTGACATTTGATTTTTGCTCATACAACATTATTTCTGAAAATCAAAATTTTCTTTGCAAAATCGACGCGATGCAATGCCAAAAAATCACATTGTTAAAGAATGACAAGTATATGCACCTGGAAATGACACCGCGATGCATTGACCATCCCAAATCCATTGACCACCTTGATACAGTGGCCACCTCCGATGTAGAGACACCACGATGTAGTGACCACCACAGATGCAGAGACACCGCGATGTAGTGACCATCCCCGATGCAGAAACACATCGATGAAGTGACAGCACGATGCAGAGACATCGTGATGTTATACGAAGCAGAGACACCGCGAGGCAGAGACATCACAATCAAGTGACACCGCATTCCAAAGACACCGCAATGCAGAGACACCGCAATGCAGAGTGTTGGGGAGATTTTGCATCATTAAAACAAAAGAAAATTTATAAAACCTATACTACCATGCAAAACTACCTCCTAACCGGCCGAATACCGGGTAGTTGCTAGTAAAGTTTGATAAGTACGGGTGTCGATCCTCAGGGAATTGGGATGTCGAATCTAACTTCATTAATTCCTCTTTATTAACTAAACCTAAACCTAAACTAGAACGGAAAAATAACTGGACGGAGGATTGTTAATCCAAAGCCAGGAAGGATAAAAGCGATAAAAACTAAATCTAAACTACTAACTATAAAATGAAATAAACAAGAAGATGAACATGGCGATTAACAATGAACAAACAAAATCATCCAATCCTTCAAACCCTCTATCTCTATCTAAGGTTATCTTGTGATGATTAACTAAAGATGTGGTTCACCTAATCAAAAGTATGAATCCTACTTCCGTAGATAATTCGTCTATCAATCAAAACAAGGTGTAAGATTTATTCAAATCTAGCAACCTAGATAATCAACCTATCAACTTCCGTTATGTCAAGGTTAAAAATCCAATCTTTCCTATGGTGATCTAAGTCTAACATGACTTCCATCAAAATCAAACATCGATAAGCAACCATCTTCCGATATACGTTGCATAACAAATAATCGCATAGGAAAAGATACAACTTTGAGATAAAATCATAAAACAAACTTAAATAAAAGTAGATAAAACCTGAATGAAAAAGGATTCAAATTGTTCGAACAATTGCAGCCCCCAAGCATGGAGTACATCGCAGCAGCAAAACAGAAAAGCAAAATAAAAACCTAATCTAACTTGCCACCCCAGCCTCCCAAAAGGGGCTGGGGCGGCCTAGGGTTTGCCTCTTATGATGGTGTATCAATGAGATCGAATAATGTATGTACTAGGGTTGAAATCGCGGCTGTATTTATAGAGTTTTAAGTCGGCTGCGCTGAAGTCGGCGCTGGACGCTCGTCCTCTTCTCTGGATGCTCGTCCAACATTCTCGAACGCTGAGCGTACGCTCGTTCATACCACGTCCAAACTCTCTCGTATGTAAAAACCCCTCTTGGACGCCGGTCTGCGGCAATGGACGCCCGTCCATAGTGGACGGGACTTGGACGCCGATCCGGCATGCTAGAAGCCGATTTCTTCATCTTTATCCTTTTCTTCTCATCCCTATCTCTTCTCTTCATCGAGAAAATCCGAATGCAACCTCTTCAATCCTCTTTTAGCTCGAAAACATGTATCTAAGAGATAGTAAAACATACCAAAGCGTAACATAACTCCAAAATAATATAAAATCACAATTTAAGCACATAATTCGTTACGTTTTGCAATTCAACTATTAAAAACACCATTTGCTCAATATTTCAATATAAAGCTCGATTTCTATGAGAAACATACGAATATGGAGAGAATTGATATAAAATATATCCTTATAAAACGTACAAAATCACCCTTAACAACTCCCCCACACTTAAACCTTGCTCGTCCCGAGCAAGACAAAACATAATCATCACTCGAGACAAATAAACACTTATGCAAATATAAAACATATTCAAGTAGTTTAGAGGTTCACCCAAGTGAGTGTGTGCATAAACCATAATAAATTTCCACTAAATCCACACTTGAAATTGATTCAAGCAAAACTAGCCAACATCCCATTTAAATTAGAAATATGAAAACGATTATAACATGCACCTCACAAAACATACAAACCCCGAAGAGGACAAGCATTGACTGACGTGATGCATTGACCTCCCCGATACAGTGGCCATCGCGATGCAGTGATATTTGATGATGTGACACCGCGATGACATTTGATATTTTTCAACTTAATTTTATATTATCGATTTCTTTCTTTATAAAATCGATTTCAAATGCTATATCTTTTGATATAAAACTACGATCAACATAATTCTTTCACCATAATTCATATTTTTTTCGTCTTCTTTATTTTGATATCTTATTTTATGAAGTGACACCTTATACAGTGGCACTCAATGACACCAATATATTATTAAGTAACACCCAACGACAACAATATTTTATGACGCGACACCCTACGCATGCGATGTGCACACCGACCGACACCCAAATTTTATTCCAAATCACACTCAAACCCGCGAGCAAATTCATGCCACTACACTTATGTTCTCCCAAATCAAACTCAAACCCAACAACAAACCTAGTTAAAGACTCCGAGAATTCCCCGAAAAACACGTCATTCCCCAAAGCAAGAAAATGCAGGTTCTCGCAAGTAGCATTTGTAAAAAAAAGTTATAATTGGCATTCATCTCAAAGCAAATGTAATGGTGCATACGTAACTAATATTCACTAGAAATTATAATTCCAAATTAGACATGAAAAAAATAAAACAATAAAGGTCATTCAAAAGCAATATATCACCAGCAGCTCCAGTAAGTCATCGGAGCTGGAGATGACTCAAGGCCAATTCCATCAAGTGCATTTATATTGCTTTTAAATACATAAATTTCCTTGCATTCTTCTATTTTATCTGTCGTAACTAAAGGCTCCGGGGAAGGATAATCGGATCTGAATGAGGTCTGGCCAAATCTGCCATGGAGGATAGGCCGATGACAGCCTATTTAAGGTGGATTCCGGTCACCATTTTGGGGAAGAGGGAGGGACTGGGGCTAAGATCGGCGGTAGTCGTCACAGTCCGGCGGCCGGAATCGGCCATTGAAGCTACCAGGCCATGGACGATGTGAATGGTACGTCTTTTCTTTCTATATTTTTTATTTGCTGGATCCGAAAATAAAAAAATTTGTTTAAAGAGTGATGGGGCTAATTTTGTCTAATAAGTTTTTTGTTTATAACCAAATAGAAGCAACTAAGTCGAAGATACTTTCTTTATTAGAAGCAACTCTGAAGATACTACGGTATCATCACGCAATGTTCAGATATTACATTCTGTACATGGCGATTCTTATACAACATCACTACGGAGGATGAACCAAATGCAAATATATCTATTTAGGCTTGAAAATAAGTGATTGCTGCATCAATTTACTACATGCATCCCACAAAAATATCCACTTTTTTAAAATGAATTGTCCCTGTTAGAAAGTAAAGGACTAATCTATAATTAGTCCAAAGTTGTGTCCTTATTGTGTGGTTGTTTCTATGTATGGACACTTGTCAAAGCTGTGTCCTTATTGTGTGTCCTTTTTAGTGTTAGCCAAAGTGTCTGACTCAATTTTCCGGTACGGCATCACTGCAATTTCATGGATAAACTATGATAATAACAATGAAAGAAGAGAACATTTTTTAACACATGTGTGATAAAGATGGTACAAATATATATACCTTTATTGAATGCCTAACTTTGGACCTGATCTATTAAATGACGAACAATTTTATTCATTGTATATAAACCAAAACTAGCCACATAAGATAATTCCCTTTTGTGCCCAACAACCCATCATATGCAACCTAAACCTAAGATCAACGTGCTCAATAACTCATCATATGAAACCTTCTTAAGTTGAGCGCCATCATATGCAACCTAAGATCAACGTGCTCAACAGCCCATCATATGCAAAATTCTTAGGTTTAGGTTGCATATGATGGGCTGTTGAAGCTTTTGAACAAAAGGGACTCAATAGGGAATTATGTGGCTAGTTTCGATTTAAATACAATAAATGAAACATTGTTCGTTATTTGATGAGGTCCAAAGTTACTCAATAAAGATGGGCTACCTCTTCTTTCATTGTTATTATCATTAGTTATTCATAAAATTACAGTGACGCCGTACCGGAAAATTGAGTCACACACCCCGGCTAACACTAAAAAGGCCACAAAAAAAAAATAAAATCAAGTCATCTAAGAAGCTTTGACAATTTGAGATGGCAAAGAGTCGCGAGCCTAAACAACGAGAAGAAATATTTATTTTATTTTATTTTATTGGAAGCAAGATGGGGACTTGAATGAAATATATAGGAAGCCTTTAAAGACACCACACCAAATCTATTTAAGACACCACGGTAACGTTTGAAAATATACATGAACTGTGGTGCCCTTAAGGGCAATGATAGATTTAATATGGTACCTTTAAAAACCCTCAATATATAATATATAATCTTATGTTTAAAAGATAAAAAATGACAAATTTTTTATCTGAAGAAATGTTTGTGTCACAACAAATTATGCACACAAAATGCAAATTTTTAATCACTAATTTTGGGGGACCCACATGATTCAATAGGTCTCACCTCATAATCAATTGCCCAAAGTATGTTGTATTATGATTATTTTATTGTGACATTATTACTACTCTTTTATCTGCATCTTGAATTTTTTAGAGTCGCGATGTGTGTGTTTGTATATATACTAGTGAGTTCCGGCCGTGCAAGGCACGGCGACGAACTGCCCTGGCGAAGTCTATACATCAACAGCAATTAAGGAATGTAGATGAGCAAATACTTGTTTCTAAAGGATCAATTTTACATATGGTCACAAGAGAAGTTGAAGCATAGATGTTCCATTGTCAATACAATATTATTTATACCTCTAACCATCGGAGTAAGCCATAGAAAAGTAAAGAATTCACAGCAAGAAGTAAGCAATTTAGTGCAAGATGATTGAAGAAAGCACCATACATAACCTAGATTCATGAAATTGATACAAACTGGTATGTATTACCATGCATTGCACGTAACGGAACGTGTAATGCTTTGTAATACGTTACCAAACATGTAGCAAAATACGATGGAGAATATTTTATCCCTACAAGCAAAACGCAACATTGTATATATCATGAATTGCCTACTTTTGCTCCAGTTGGTCCCTGTTCTTTTTGACAGGATCTTGTTCACTCTCAACATGCGCAGTGTCGTCTGAATAATAATAGATTTCTGAGTCACCGATTGTACCTTTTTTTGCTTTCTCAAACTTTACAACCGAAGAAACAAAGTCAGTGCATGTTCCTTTTACCAAATAGGCTGGGGTGAGAACTTTGTCCAAGAAGGTAAAGAATTTAACTATCAAAACGTTAAAAGCAAAAGAGAAGTAAAGAATTATCAAGTTCACAGAGAACAACAATAGAGAATAGAACAATTCATGCTGAGTAGATCCAATATTTGGAAGAACCAAACATGTGTAACATTGAGCAAATGAGAATAAAAGTATTACACACACGTCTTTGTCCCATAACATATATGTAATAGCTCGTAGAATCATGATTCAATCACATCATCCATACCTTAAGACTAACAACAACAGTTCCTGAAAGTGCGAATTTCACAAACATGCAACGCAAAAATTTCGGCTTCAAAATAACTACATCATAATGCAAACCTTAAACAGCCGCGGGCAGCTGACAAATGTAAAATTGAAGAACCTAAAATCTGCATTGTTATAAAAATAAAATAAAAATAAAAATAATAGAAAATGTTTATTGAAAATGTGAGTACAAACTTAATCCGTTCATCAAAGAAATAACACACGCATTTGAAGTAGAGAAGAGGAAAGGTTGAGAGAAAAAAAAATCTTAGAAAATGCAAACAACGAAATTATTACCTTCATTGATTGCTGATCTTCACCATCAAGCAGCAGACGTAGAAGCTAGATTATAAATATTAAATATTGCCTTTTTACCAGCTTTCAGAGAGAGATAATCTAACAATTGGCAATATGAGACGAAGACACCAAAATCAGTTCTTATAGGAAATCCAGAGAGTTTTATACAATTTTTTAGCAGTACATGTCAATTCACCTTGTTTCTTTGATTGAGCAACACCAAGAGTATTCACCTTAATTCTTAGAATGATCTACATGATACCTTGATACATAATATTATCTAGAAGATAATGTCTTTATCTCCCTGGGAAGAGATTCGTTTTCATGTTCAATTATAATAATAGCCGTAAAATATTATGGCCTTGGGAAGAGATTCTTTTTCATTAACAAACTCAAAATAGCATAAAAAACGCGACTTTCGTCCCCTTGATGTATTGAAGGAAAATCCGAGAAACTCGTCATCTGCTGATAATAACCAAAGAATATGATGAAACCGAAAAGAAAGTAGCTAAACTCTTATATGAAAAAAAGATGTAACAAAAAACCGGGGGAAAAAGCCACATAATAAGAATGTCTGCACAGAAAACAAACCTGATTCGGCTGGGCAACAACAGAAAATACCACATCGACCATGCCAACAAGCATTATATAATTTGATGGATGCCTACCATGTTCGCTTTTTAGCCATTTTTACCATGTCCCTACCACTCCTATGAGAGAACTTCACAGCATATACCATTCCAGTCTAATATGCAAGCAAATAAAAAAAAAACTATAAGACAATGAGCAAAAGGAACTTGTAAATATCATTATGTTTGGCACTTACCGGGCAACGAGATCAGACACGTGAGAAACAGTTGTTCTTGAAGTAGCTCCTAGGTAAAGAACACGGGCACCAGGTTTCTGTGAAAGATAAAACAGCCATTATACAATGAAACCATATACAACTATTGATGCAGATCAAAAACTATAATGAAATGAGAATGATTTATTCATCGACTTACAATCCAAATGTCATCAACCCCACCAAGAATGGCAGCCGCTAATTTCGATCGGAAAGGATTCCACACTATGTATTCAGCTTTTGTCCCATCCTCAATCTAAAATGTAAAGGCAACACAAGGTGAGCAAAAGTACAATTATTCTTCTATGCTCTCAAGTCTCAAAACCAGTAATTAATCTATTGCAAATAAACTAAATAAAGTTTCTCTAAACAATCCAATATTTACACAAAAAATGAGTATAAACAGCACAACATGAATAAAGCAATGTCCAGTATTACTTTCACTTTCAAAACTAATTTCATAGCCAAAAAAATGCAGATATATAACCTAATACATTGTGAAAATATAGAACTAAATGTGAATAAAGCATTAGAAAAAGTCAGCTGAACAAAAATGCGCTTTTTGATGTAAACAGCTTCACCAAGTAACAATTCTTTGTGACAGGAGCATCTTCTTTGCCTTTAGCTACAAACACACCTTCATGTCTATGAACTTGTAAATATCATTATGTTTGGAACTTACCGGGTCAACGAGATCAGACACGTCGAACTTGCTAGCGTTTTTGGAACCCCTAAGATCTCATAGCAGTTGCTGCTGTCGCATTTTTTGGGTGCTCTACCGAACATCTTCGATTTCAACTACTAAAAAAATCAACAAAAATCGAAGATTCTTTTGCTATGAAAACAAGAATAAATCAAACAACAAGTGAAAACCGCTAGAGCAATAAAGCTGATACCTTGGGAGTTCGGAGAAGACCAGCAAATCCTCCTGCACCAATTCGTCAATCAATAAAGTAAAATTCAAGATGACAACAATTCATGAGTTTGAGGATTCTAACCTGAGAATTGCGTGAAGAAACTTTCACGGCGATAGCACGAGAAGAAGAAGAGGAGAGATGAGGAGAGACAAACCCATCACAGACGAATATATCACCCTCGACCAGATCAAAAGCTGGTGTCTTTCTGTGAACTCAACCCATCACAGACGCGTAGAGGTACGACGGTGTAGATAACCCATTTGAATTGGAGATGCCGGCAGTAAACTTCAAACCGACCTGGAGGCGTGGGGGAGAGTGGTGAGCGAAAGTCGTCGCAGCCGCCGGTACCCGCAGGTACTCTCTTTTGAATGAAAACCCTAGCAACCCTACATAATGTTCTGATTTTGTTGGTATTAAACCCAGCTATTCATTGGGCCAATTTCACTGGACTGCATAAAAAACAGGCCCAAACAGGAATTAATTCAAAATGGCGTCGACGTGGCCAGCTTGAAGCAAAAAAAGCTCAGCTTTCATATAAATAAGGATATGTATTGAAAAAGATTGCAGAACCTAAGTTTAATTTATCCGGCCGGAGCTAATCTTCCTGTTTTGACACCTACAATAAGAAAAATAGAAAGAAAAAAAATAGCTGTATGATATTATAAATTAAATTTCTCCCGTTGATTCTTCCGTACTTATCTTTTCCTTTTCATTGTTCACTTTAGAAAGGCATCAATACAGTTTCTGCATGAGAATTCACGTAAATTAGCCAAGAAAATATTATACATAAAATAAGTTTATTTTATAGCTAAGTAATTAAACCTACTAATATATATATATATAGTAACTCTGTATTTATAGCTAAATAAACTCCAACTAGCACGATTACTATCGCAATGAAAAAAAAGAATTGACCTTAATTATCAGCCACTTTAAACTACATATATAAGTTGGTCATCAAGGTTATAACTTCTTCCTATGTCTTTATGGTAAGACATACTTAGTAAAAGACATAAATGACTATGACCTATTTATTGCCTACTTCGCTCATGCATAGTCAATCGAATCATATACTATTTCTGTAATTAATATATATATATATACTAGCTATAGTACGATTTTCCTGAAGAATCTCGCATTGAAGTGCATGATCAATCCATATCTTAATATTTGTATACTTTATTATCTAGGCCGATGATAAATGTGTTATTATAAAAGTATATAAAATGTTAATTATCTATCACTTGAGAAACAAAAACACAAAATCAAAGAAAGTTTAATACAATGCTTTTGTGTTTTCTTATTAAATAAACGATGCCAACAAAATAATTTAAAGTGTTGGAAGAGACTGTCCACACTCTTAATGTATAAGGAAATACAGTAGCACATTTACTAACACCAATTGGTTTTAATTGTTAAGCGTTTGATCTTAATATGTTATCAGAACCAGATGTCATGAGATCGAACTTCGGTGTGAATATTGCCCACATTTAAGGCGATGTTGGGACTGCCAACACTCTTAATATATAAGGAAATATAATAGCCTCACTCTTAATATATAAGAAAATATAATATCACATTTATTAATTAACACCAATTGGTTATTGGTTTTAGTAAGTAAGCGGTTGATCTTAAAATAAAGCCACCATGATTTTCTACAGAAATCAGACATGCAGCAAGACGAACAAATTAATTGGGAGTACGTACGTACGTACGTAATCAAAACAATTCAAAGCCAACTATATATATATATATGCTTCAACTTAATTTTCATGTTTGTTATTAATTAATAATTAATATATATGTGTATGGTCAAAATAGGGTATCTATTTCTTTTCAACGATTTTTGTTAGCTTTGTAGTGCAACTGTGCATGTAGAACATTTTCTTGATTATTCTTCAATGTACGTAAACTAGCTAGCTAGCTGGATCGTACATAATATTCAACCATTTTCAGCATTAAAATCCTCCTAAACAAATGAAACACACACGGGAAGAGAGCAAGAGCTTCAAATCATGCATATATGAACACCAATCGTACGTCTGATCGAGTATTTGGATTATGGAAAGAACACATACAAAACCTAACAGCTGATCCGGACATCATTTTTTTTACTTTAATAAACATTCGCCTAGAATCTCGAACTGCTCCGGGTTCAAGTCGTTGACGGTGGTTGGTGGTCACCTAGAGCAATGACGGGCCAGGATTTGGATCTTGGATGGGCTATTGGCTTATATTCGAACAATCGGATGAGCTTAAATAAGATTTTTTGATAACTTAAGTTGAATTATATAGATTTTTTGATGTATAATATTTTTTTACCTGATGGGCTTAGCCCCCCTAAGCCCTACCTTTGGCTCCGTCATATTGACCTAAATCTAGGGGCGGTTAGGGTTGAGGGTTTAGGTTTCGGGAAATTCAGGATACCGAGATTTCATATTTCTTATCTTTTATACCTTTTTTTTTTAGGAACCTTATCTTTTATACTTAAGCTTATAGATTACATTTCTACGAGTCTATATATGCATATTATTTTTAAAAAAATTATCTAGTTGATCAATTTCACATAGACACGTATATATAATTTTTTCTCCCCATATGGTTATATATAGGGTGTGTAGAAAAATACAAACACACACATTTTTCTGAAAAATAATTCGAATGAATTTATTGAAGTTTTTTTTTTTTTTTTTGGCTTAATTCATCATACACCGGAGAGGTTTTATTTATAGTACAAAAACTAATCTATCCGATTGCTTTCAATTTGGGATAAACCCTAATTTTAATCAATTTAAATTTCAGGGATAATCTTCAATTTGAAGTCGAATTGCTGAAGCTTGAACCATCACCATGAACGAGGCGGATACAATCCATCTCTTTGTCACCAAGCATCTATCCGAATTCTCGCTTGAATTTAAAGGTAATGATCCCTCCTTATCTCTCCTTAGTCATCCTTATCTCTCCAAGGATCACAAGTTCCTTGATCGGCTTTATCTTGAATTTTGATTTATTCAAACACTGTAGTGGAATTGAATTCCTTTATTTTGAATTCAATGATTTTGAATTACAACGGTCATGAATCGTTTGTGTTATTACCCCCCTTAAACGAGGTCGGGGTTGAAGACCGAGTTTGCCACGAAGTGTCTGAAATGGAGCTTTGGGCAGTGCTTTGGTGAAAATGTCTGCCAATTGAGCAGAAGCCGGTACATGCTTAGTGACTAGGAGACGTCTTGCCACCTGTTCCCGTACATAGTGATAGTCCAGCTCTATATGCTTGCTCCGAGCATGGAAGACTGGATTGATAGTCATGTGCAGGGCACTGAGATTGTCTGAGAGTAGAACCGGAGGAGTTGTTAAAGGGATGTGCAGCTCCTGTAGAAGATAGGTGAGCCAAGTGAGTTCTGCTGCTGTATGTGCCATAGCTCGGTACTCTGCTTCAGAGCTTGACCTTGAAACTGTTGGTTGTTTCTTTGCACACCAAGAAATGAGATTAGGTCCAAGGAAAGTACAGTAGCCAGTTGTAGAGCGTCTGGTGAACTGACAACCTACCGAATCCGCATCAGAAAAAGCCACTAAATATGGCCAATCTACATTTGAATGAGTGAAAGCCAGTAAGGTGGTATTTGATGCCTTATGTAGTGTCATACCAAGATCCAGTGTCCCTTTGACATATCTTAGAATCCTGTGAACAAGTGTGAGATGAGCATGAGTGGGCTGTTGACTGTTGCATGAATTGAGATACATAATTGACACTGAATGATAGATCTGGTCTGGTGAATGTGAGATACTGGAGAGCTCCAACAGGAATCCTGTAGTAGGTAGGATCAGAGAGCAATTCAAATGAGTCTTCTTCTTCTCTGTGTTTTGTAGCTAGAGGTGTCCTCATGGGTTTGCAGTCAAGCATTTTGGCTTTGTCTAGTATGGTAGATGCATAGTGAGATTGATCCATGTGTAGTCCTTCTGGGGTATGATGTAGCTGTACTCCAAGAAAGTGATGAATAGCTCCTAAATCCTTCATAGAGAACTCTTTGCTTAGAAGTTGTATAAAGGTTGTTAAGAGCTCCTCACTGGAACCTGTAAGTAAAATATCATCTACATACAAAAGTAGAACTAGTGTTCCAGAATTAGTGTGACAATAGAATAGAGATGCATCAGATAAACTGCAAGTAAATCCGTATTGAATTAAAAAGGTGCTGAATCTATCAAACCAAGCTCTAGGAGCTTGTTTGAGACCATAGAGGGCCCTGTCTAGCTTGCACACATGATCAGGGAAAGAAGGGTGAGTCATACTTGGGGGTTGGTCCATGTAGATGTCTTCTGTAATGTAGCCATGTAGAAAGGCATTTTAACATCTAATTGCTTTATGGGCCTGGACTGACTGAGAGCAATGCTTAGAACAATCCTGATAGTACTTGGTTTCACAACTGGAGAGTAAGTTTCAACAAAGTCAATGCCACCTATTTGCCTGTAGCCTTTGGCTACAAGTCTGGCTTTTAGTCTTTCTAGAGTTCTATCTGGATTGAGTTTGGCTTTGAAAACCCATTTAGAGCCTATAACATTCATGTTAGGAGTTCTAGGGACTAAATGCCAGGTCTGGTTTTGGATGAGGGCATCTAGTTCTTCTTGCATGGCTGCCCTCCAACCCTCATGGTTGAGGGCAGATTTGACAGTTTTAGGTTCCTTGGGTATGATGGGGAGAACGGTAGTCAGGGCATATTTGGGATTAGGTTTGAAGATCCCATGTTGGCCTCTAGTTATGATTTGATGGATATCTGGGGAGTCTGGTGATGCTTGTATTATAGAGGTGATACCGCCTAAACCTTACCTTGGAAACGGCGCCAGAAAGCTGACATTACGTTTCCTGGGTTAAACGATCCTAACCGGCAGTGTACCGGGTCAAATTGTAGTGCTAGTATGGTGAATCAGAGTATCGTATCCACAGGGAACTTGGTAATTTCTTTTACGTGTGGTTAAACACCAAAGAGCTGTTATTAACTCGATCTAAATCGCAATTTTATAACACGGATCACTACTTATTCTAGTTAACATAAAATAAATATGTAATTTGAAAGTTATTCTAATATAATATATATAGATATATAAATATATATAAATGTACATAAATTGCAAAGTATATATATAGATATAAATATATAGATACCAATATATTAAACGGATATTTTAGAGAAGCGGCCAAAACTTATATAATTGGTTTATACGATCTTTTCGATTAATTGAAATGTGTTCGATCTCTCCTTTTATTTTAGGTCCAATTGAGTAAGTGAAACGGTGCACTCTGAGGTAAACAATTCCTCCTCACACGAGCGTATGAAATTGTCATATGTCCATTGCATCGGTCCAAGGTCCACAAGCTTTACGGTAAATGAATTAATGCGAACGGGTCCCGAGTACAAATCTACCTTTAGATAAAAAGGAGTCATTCCGTTCGTCAAACGGTCAATTTTATTTTAAAGGCTCCGGTTGTCAAAGCCGGACGATTCAACTTTCCGGTTTAAGTTTCAATTAAGCGATGATTTAACATTATTATGATCTCGAGTACAAATTATAATAAAATTCATTTCTCCCAAAACAAATTTACCCCCGGGTAGGAAATCGGATTCCGTTATCACGTTGTTCACACGGCCAATTTTACCCTCCGGTTTTTCTATCTTTTATTTCATATCACGACTACGAGGCGTCAATTCATAATTAGATTATGAATTCCTCAGATCTATTAAATATGTCAATACGAATACGATCAAAATAGAAAAAGATTCAATTAACTCAATTTTAGTCATTTTAACTTAACAACATTTCTTTAACGAAAAGATTGAAATAAAACCGATTACATAGTTTTGGCCAGTATTATATTTAGCCTAAAAACATTATAACAACTAAAAATATAAAAACAAACATAAATACTTAAGAAAAGTTACCCGAATACGGTAGTTGATTCAGAAATCGTATTTTCCGGACATTACAACTTCTTTAGCAAAACCGACTTCCGAGATTTTCCCGAGCATTATAACGATGCTACATTATTACGGCGTAAGGCCTTATTTACAACTACTACTAAAAATTAAAAAAAAAGAAAAGAGAAGAGAGGAGAATATATATATGATATTGTGTATATATATTTGGTACCCCGTCTCTGTTTGCAATTGAGCTCTTTATATAGACAAAGCTCTCAAGGCCGGACCGGTCCGGTATTAGGCCGGCTCGGTCCGGACTAATGATGATCCCCACTAACTTGATCACTCCAGCATGTGCGTTGGAGATATTTATTTTTATATATAATTATTAAACTTCTAAAATTCATATCTCGAGTTCTGGATCTCTAAAAATTGCAAACGAAATGCCAAAATTAAGATCTCGAGAAACTCTACAACTTTCATGAAGGACTCTTCTCCAGATAACGCTTTCTTGATAACCTCGTGTTCCTTCGAAGCTTTTACGGGATTTTTATTAATCCAAATCGATTAGCCACTTGATCACTTGTTTAAGTTGTAGACCTCCAATCTTCATAATTTAAATTGCATTGGAAAACTCTCGGTAAAATCTACAACTTTTGTGAAGAGCACTTTTTCTGAAAAATATCATTTTGATGAGCGGGTCGTTTGTCGAAGATATTTCTCTATTATTACTTATCCAGGATTGGTTGGCCACTTATCCACTTAAGCTTTTCAATTGACCATTTAAACTTGTGGCACTCTCTAAATCATTCCGGAGATATGATTAAACTTCAATATGTCGATTCTCGGGGTCTTGGTTTATAAATGCGCAATAAAATACCACAAATACCCACGTAAATCGACGCGACACTCCGATTTACTAAAATCGGTACAAAATTACAACTTTTTATTATTATTATTACTAAATACTCTAAATTATAAAGACTAACATTTTATACCATAATTTCATATATTTTATATAGAATTCGTTGATAAAACATAATAATATAACGTATATTTAATCATATAAAAATAATACATCAAATTACTCCAAACTTAGCTTTTGATCGTCCTCGAGCAAAAATAAAGCGGTAATAAAAGATAATATAATTTTTCGGATTATAATTTATATTGTCAATATTATAAATATATTATCTATCTTAATTTAAAATCTTAAGAAGACGAAAAGAGTATATAAGCGAAATAACTTAAACATTAAATATTATTTAGATAAAATTATATATGTAATACTTAAGAAGTATAAATAAAATTTCGAAATTATTTTTAATCGCAACTATTATGAAATTACGGAATCGGAAACTCGGTCGGGTAGTTGACAAAAATGGCTTATAAAGTTTAGGTTCAAGATGTTGGTTAATCGGAAAAAAAAATCAAAAAAGAGAAAGAGAGGCGAAGTCGTACGTACGCTACATCTTTATATTCTTGATCAAAAATAATCATCGATTAATAACACATTTTTTTTTTTCAGATTTTCTCTCTTCTTCTTCTTCTTTTTTTTTTTTTTTTTTTTTTTTTTTTTTTTTTTTTTTTCAAGATTAAGAACTAAAAGCGTGAGTGTGTGTAGAAAATCAAACTTACAGGCATTGCTTCATCAAGATTGATCGGAGTACTACTCTTTCGATCGAAAATTACAAGTCCGGTTTCCTTAAACTTGTAATAATTCCTGAGATCTTATGATTCAACTTTTCCTCTTTCATTTTATCTTGTGCCTTCATTCCCGGCAATAGGACATTTCGTGATAATACCACTAGGGACTACTACTTATCATCGGGCAATCGGGAGCTTAATTACCTCGTAGTGATATAGGACATTTCGTGATAATACCCTACTCACTCCAATCATTGGTAGCTACAACCGATTTGTTATTTTTATTTTTAAGTTGTTAATCACAGATAAGGAAGATACCTGATATTTGATTAATTCTGTGTAAATATGGTGCTTCGTTCTTAATTCTTTTATAGAATATTAATATATCCGAACTTATTACCAAAATCGGCTATGTTGCAAGTGTCATGAGGTAAGATCGAATATACTACTACTTATCTAATCTTTCCAATCTCAGCATATACCAAAATTTAGCTTTTATGTCTCCATCTCTTTTTATAAGTACGTATAAACTTGCGGTATTTCAAGGAAATGTAGACCAAAATAGCTAAAGCTCGGTTATTTAATCACAATTGACAATTTCGAGTGAGGTCTTGATCACTCTAATCAAAATTTGAGGTAGGTTATTTGGCTATAGTTATATTTTTGTGGTGCCAAAAATCAATAAACTTAATCCAATTCCAAACTCATAATTCATATTGACAATGATTCTAAAAATTTTACTTATAAATATCAACATACTTATATAATTTTATAAAAACAATATCTACTATTAATTACTCAATTATATAAACTTAAAATCTTATTAAAATCTAAATTAGACATATAATATAATTATTGTTTTTTTTTTTCGAAAATTTTAATGAATTTTCTAACCTAACTCTACTCCCCACTTACGAAATGGCATCGTCCCGATGTTCAATAAGTAGTAAAGAAGTAGGTTCGAAAATAAAATTTAAAATTATCTATTAACGTCATTTTTCTGATTTTATTTTAGCGTATACTTAATTAAATCATTAAATAAAAAACAAACAACAAAAAATCTAAGACATATATATTAAACAAGATACATTATTATAAACTTAAAAAGAAAAACTTAACTTAACTAAATTAACTCCAAACTTAATTTTAACTTAACTTATTAAAACTTAAATAACACCAACAAACAACTCTCTATATAGTAGACGAACAACCCGGTGTATCAACCGGTAGCAAACCAAACCGACTATCTCTACAGACGGAAAAATTTCATCCGTCTCCAACTCTTCTACTCCATTCAAAAGAATACACAAACGCGAGATCATCCATGAATTGGGCATAGGTTTCCCTTACTACCTCTCGTGATCCCAAACTCCAACAACATTTCCTTTGAATCAAATACCCCATCAACAAATACACCGAATGCCAAAGCAAAAAGTAGAAGCATTTCATTCTCAGTCAAACTTCCAAAATCCCAGGTGGGATAAACTCGAGAATTTATAAAATGCTTCCACGCCTTTAGATGCGGAAGTAGAGCTCGTGTTGACATGTCGTGATTTGTATCAAAAAGCGGGAACAGACATTGGAACGACTCGTGTACTTTATTCAAATGATTAGAAGGATTTTGTAGTCCCCATTGCATTTCAAAATGTGGCATCGTGACTGGTGGAATTTCAAAGATTTGATTGATAACGAGATGAAGAGAAGGGAACATCCACTCCTCTTACTAGAACAATCTGAGTGATATCGATCATAGATGTCGTCATAAGAGCAGAATAAAATTCTCGCACTATTGAGACATTTACCCGTCCTCTCGGTGTACTGACAAATTTTTTCCAACCAAAACTTCGAATGATAGTTTTTCCCCATTGATCAAGCTTATCTAAATTTAAACCTTTCTCCATTAGGATTGGAGAATTTGCAAAATGATAATGTAAAATGGTATTCTCGTTAGAAGCTTGAGATTCCGGATGATCCGGTGTATCAGGCTCGTAAGAATTAACCGACGGTGAAGAGTGGTTCGACATTTAAAATTATAAAAACAAAAGAAGGAAAGTTGAAGAGGAAAAGATGAGCAATGGTTTGCCTCTCCTTTACTTCCTTAAATAGATAAAAAAAAAAACAAAAACTTACGTGTGTGCATTAGACGGACTCAAAATGACTCACCTTGTTTCTTCACGGCCCGGTCCGGGAAGCGCCGGCTCGGTCCGGCCTCATCTTCCTTTTGCGGGGACGGAGGTAAAAGACAACTTGAATTTTGTTTTTTTACTTCACGTGTGAAATTTTGGTGATCTTTTGAAGCAACTTGATTTTGGTTAATTGATTTTGTTACGACGGATAAAACGACACATTATATTTTTCGAAAACGACTTAATACAAAAATTATTTTTAAGTTTTTTATAGTTTTTATGAAAATGAAACCGATTTAAAATACAAACTAAATTTTTATAAACGGCGATAAAATCAAACTAAACGAAAAATGAAAACAAACCAATAGTTAAATGACAAAAGTCGAATGCAATGAAATGTGTAGTAAACATGTTTAATCAATCATTAAAATTCAATCTTCATCATAGTCTTCCTCCGGATCAACTTGAAAACTCGAACTCGGAAACGGCGAGAAGGCGATGCACGAGCTGTAGTCGTGGTCTGGCGAACTATCAAGACCCATTGAACTCATGCCAGTCGTGACATGTGCAAACTCAGTGAATCCTCCCCAACTCGACATCGCTGGTCTCTGAACACCTGTCGAAAATACACCTGTCCCACTAGATTGGCTTCCAAAAGGATATGACGATGGATGAAAGCTCGACGGTGGTGGAATAGGTGTTTCCCACTGTGGTAAGGTATAAGAAGCAGACTGACAAGGTGGATAGGCGGGATCATCAAAAGTAGGATTACGAAGCAACTGCTCGTTCCTTCTTAAACCTCTACGAATATCATCACACCACTTGCTAGTACTCTCGGCGAATAAAGCCACATTGGCTTGACCACGTGCAACATCATCCTTAAAGATTGAAACATGTCATATGTGATAGTGTTGGAGAAAGGAGTTTGTTGAGGCGACTAGAAAAAGATGGAAAAGAAGAAGATGTAAAAGCGGGTGGAGGTAGGTGAGTTTGACGTCTTAAGCAAAGAGCTAATACTACCATCCGGAAGACTAGTCAAACTAGGTCCAATCGATTTCCATCGGCCCGAGAGATAACTTGTCATTAGGCGGGAATGGTACTCCCAACCTACGACATAAATCGAGAGATAAAACAAGGGAAGTAAAGATGACTCCCTGAGTGCAGCGATGACAATACTCTCAAAAATTCTTTTAAACATGACCTTTCCAACATCCACTCTAACATCGTTTACCATTGCCCAAGCGATACAAACATCTTCCTTTCCAAAAGCGGTATGTTTACTAGAAGGATAGAGATTATGGCTAATAAATCTTTTAATTGCCCTCAAACCTCTAAAACGGTTCCCGTAATTAAACCGATTTTCAACCCACACCGCGGTCGGGTCAAAAACGATCTGGGCTCTCGGGCGATCTGCTCAAAACTAGCGGGATCATCTAAATTATAAACTACCACATAATCCTCCTCATCGGGAAAAACCTCAACTCCTAAGATTGCATTAATGACGGCGGGGTTAAAAGGAATATTTACGGCTCGTAAGGGTACGGTTTCCGGCGAGTAAGTACATTCTTCGACAAAGTAGATAAAACCGAATAAAACTCGGCTACTATAGTCGTGTTAATCTCCCTTCCCTTACATTGCTAAATCTAACCACGACGCCTTAAAGATATTCTTAACTTCATCACCTAAGTCATCCAAGTCTATTCCTTTTTCAACCAGAACATCACACTTACTATAAATTTTCGTATACGCTTTCTTAGCTTCAGGTGATGCGGTTTTTTCAAAACTTACGGCTTCCTCCTCAGGTGATAAAATTACTGTGCCTACGACAGGAGTTGAAATTGGAATTTTTGATTTTCTCTTTTTAGAGACTCTAGTACTCGACTCAGCCATTCTACGATATTGGTAATGCCAATCAACAACAAAAGCAACAACAAAAAACAACAAAAAATAAAAAATGTCACAACACACTCAAAAATCAAAACGAGTTGAAATTAATCTAAAAAATTATGAAAAATACGAAATTGACAACTAAATAAACTAAATTATACCTTATAGTGTAGAAAACGTTGAAAAGTAGGCCGGAAAAGTTGAAAAGTCGCCGGAATGAATGGAGCTTGTTTTTGACCCTTTTTGAATTTTTTTTTAAATTTGTGTTGAAGAGAGGAGATGATAATGAGAAGAAATTAAGTAATGGTGTAGTGTGAGATGAAGTTTTGTTGAAGAAAAGTGAAAAAAATTTCGTAATGGTGGGGTTTGGTGTGTTGCGTGCGGCTGTTAGAAGAATTAGGGAAGAAGAAGAAGAAAAAGAGGTCCCCGTCTTTTTTTTATGATTTTCGACCCCGGACCGGTCCGGGTTAAGGCCGGATCGGTCCGTGAACAAATTTTTCTATTTTTTCGATTTTTTTTTTTATGATTTTTGAATAAAACTTATACAAATTCTAATAAAACTTAATTAAAGTCTTAAAAATAAGTTTATAAAATTTTCTTAAAATAAAATTTGAAGGAACTTTTATAATTTTATAACAATTTCTAAAAATTTAATAAAATCTTTATAACACTTTAATAAAAAGCTTATAAAAATTTAATAAATTTATATCAACTCTTATAAAACGTTTAAATTAAAACTAAAAAAAAACAACTTTTATAAAAATTTTATAAAACTCCTCAAATTTTCATAAAGATCCAATTATAAAATTCTCGAAGTTATGCGAAAATTTTATAAAATAAAATAAAGGACTCGAAACTTAAGGGGTTCACGACTCTTCGATTTAAATCTTCCAAAGTTCGATATAACGCTCAATCAACCTAACTCCTAAAAACGAGGCATTTGAATTATCTCTCGGAATTCCATCGGGATTTTCGGATAACCACCTAATCGTTCCCTTCCTAACAATATTCAAACACTCATCACGGGATTTGGTTGTGTTTTTCCCACGAGCGTCCAACATGTTCACTTTTTCCACAGTTACGCATCTCATTAGAAACTTTGCCCTTCTTTTTATCGCACTTCTTGATGTTCCATTACATACTTCTCTCAATCGATCTCTCTCAACAATTTCTTGTTTTGTTCAAAAACTAAAGCTTCATAGAAAACGCGACATCTTTATCAAGGCCTAATTTCAAAAGTAAAATAAAAACTCCTATTCTATCTAAAAAAGACATCCAGTTCTTTTACGTCTATCCGGTAAAAGACGAAAAGAGTTTAAACATAAAAATACACAAAAATAAAGTAAAGATAGATAGCACCTGGTATTTGGCTGATTCCAGTTTCTCTGTTTTTCAATTTTTCAGATTTTCTGCTTTTTCAGTTTGTCGGGGGATCAATCAGTAGCATTATTTCTTCTTTCAGTGTGATTCCTTCTCCCTCCACAAATAACTTTACTCTGTGTCCATTGGCTATAAAAGTTGTATTTCCATCAGTTAGTCCAACAGCTCCAGTTTTGTAAACCCGTGTTACTTTAAATGGACCTGTCCATCTTGATTTAAGCTTACCTGGAAACAACTTTAAACGTGAATTGTACAAAAGCACTCGATCACCTACATGGAACTCACGCTTTAAGATTCTCTTATCATGGAAAGACTTCGTGCGTTCCTTGTAGATTCGAGCGTTTTCATAAGAATCGAGACGAAATTCTTCTAGTTCTGTCAATTGAAGCAATCTATGATCACCGACGACCTTAGGATCGAAATTTAGAAATCTAATAGCCCGAAGGCTCGGTGTTCTAACTCAGCGGGAGATGACATGACTTACCAAAGACTAGCTTATAGGGAGAACAACCAATTGGTGTTTTAAAAGGCATTACGTATGCCCATAACGCATCATCTAATTTAATTGCCCGAGTTTTACGATTTGAATCAAGCTTGTTTTTTCTACGATTCTTTTAATCTCTCTATTTGACACCTCTGCGACCCTTTGGTTTGCGGATGATAGGGCGTTCTAGTTTATGTGTTACACCATATTTCTCAACTAACTTAGTAAATGGTCTATTACAAAAGTGTGAACCTCTATCGCTAATGATCGCCCTCGGAATGCCATATCTAGTGAATATGTTCTTTTTAAGGAATCGTATGACAACCTTAGTATCATTAGTGGGAAGAGCTTCAGCTTCTACCCATTTTGAAACATAATCTACCATTACAAGAATAAATCTTTTTCCAAACGATATAGGAAAAGGTCCAATGAAATCTATACCCCAAACATCAAATAACTCACATTCTAAAATAGGTTGCATAGGCATTTCATGTTTTTTAGATACATTTCCCCATTTTTGGCAAGATTCACAAGAATTAACATATTTATAAGCATCTTTATATAGTGTAGGCCAATAAAAACCACATTGTAAAACTTTAAAAGCAGTTTTCCATCCTCCATGATGACCTCTGCCTCACGATCATGACAAAACGATAAAATACTTAAAATTTCATTATCAGGCACACATTTTCTGATTATCCCATCCGAACATTTACGGAAAAGGTCTGGTTCCTCCCAGTAATAAAATTTCAAGTCGTAAAAGAATTTCTTTTTCTGTTGCCAAGTCCAATGAGACGGAATATAATCACAGGTTAAGTAATTAATGATATCTCCAAACCAAGGTGAGATTTCCTTAGAAGGAATTCTATTTTTTAATAATTGCATGGTTGAAGGAGTATCTATTCTAAATAGTTGTTCATCAGGAAATGAATCTTTTATTTCATTCCCTATCTCTTCCTCAGTCTCCATTCTACTTAGATGATCTGCTACTACATTTTCACTTCCTTTTTTATCTTTAATTTCAATATCAAATTCTTGAAGTAGGAGAATCCATCTAAGAAGACGTGGTTTCGCATCCTTCTTACTCAGTAAATACTTGCTGAATGGTCTGTGTAGACTATTACCTTAGAACCAACAATATAAGATCTGAACTTATCTAAGGCAAAAATTACGACCAACGGTTCCTTTTACGTAGTTGCATAATTAAGTGAAATTGCGTTTAATGTATGGGATGCATAGTAAATAGCTTTGAGAATTTTGTTATACCTTTGACCTAAAACAGCTCCTACAGCTAAATCGCTTGCATCACACATAATCTCAAAAGGTAAATTCCAGTCTGGTGCTACCAATACTGGTGCAGTAATCAACTTCGCTTTCAGGGTCTTAAATGCTTCCATACATTTACTATCAAAGTTAAAAGGTACTTCTTTTTCAAGCAAATGACTTAGAGGTTTTGCTATCTTTGAAAAATCGCAATAAATCTCCTATAAAATCCTGCATGTCCAAGAAATCCTCTTAGAGTCCTTTGGTTAAACTGGTGGCGGTAATTTTTCAATCACCTCGACTTTAGCTTTATCAACTTCAATTCTATTTCGGAGATTCTATGACCTAAAACAATTCCTTCGATACCATTAAATGACATTTTTCCCGAGTTTAGAACTAAATTGGTATCCTCGCAACGTTGTAAAACTTTTTCTAAGTGCGACAAACATTTACCAAAAGAATCTCCATAAACACTAAAGTCGTCCATAAAAATTTCTAAGAATTTCTCAACCATATCAGAAAATATAGACATCATACATCTTTGAAACGTAGCGGGAGCATTACATAAACCAAACGGCATTCTTTTATACGCAAAAGTTCCATAAGGACAAGTGAAAGTAGTCTTTTCCCTATCTCTGCTTTGCAATGAAAATCGTAAATAACTTTGAATAACCATCTAAGAAACGATAATACTTATGACCACTTAAACGTTCCAACATTTGAACTATGAATGGAAGCGGATGATGATCTTTCTTAGTATGATCATTTAGTTTTCTAAAGTCAATGCACATTCGATAACTTTGTAATTTCCCTTGTTGGAATCCATTCATTCTTATCATTCTCTTTCAACTTTGTGAAACCTCCTTTCTTTGGTACAACTTGAGTTGGACTCACCCATTCACTATCTGATATAGGAAAGATTATTCCCATTTCTAATAGCTTAATGACCTCTTTCTTAACGATTAACTGTAAATTCGGGTTGAGGCGGCGTTGCGGTTGAATACAAGGTTTAGCATCTTCTTTCAAAATTATCTTATGAACACAAATCTCCGGGCTAATACCTCGAATATCGGCAACTGTCCATCCAAAAGCTTTCTTATGCTTTCTTATCATTCTTATTAATTGATCTTCTTGCTGCTCAGTTAAAGTTGATGAAATAATAATCGGTAATAGATTATCAGTTTCTAGAAAAGCATATTTCAGATTTAAAGGTAATGGTTTCAATTCCAGATTCTTCGGTGGATCTTCTATTGATGATTTAAGAACTGGTCCTTCTAGTTCTAACTCCAAATACTTATGCCATGGTGGCTTAAAAGTAAAACTTCCTTTATCTAGAGAAAGGATTATCTCTTTCATTTCAATGTCTTCCTCATCTTCTTTATAGATAGACGAGAGTTAAGCATTCTTCTAATCTGTCTTCAAAAGTTGGTAAGCGATTATCATAGACGGAATGAATATCTTACATAAAAGAACATGATTACGGTGATGTATATGGATGGTTCATAGCTTTGAAAATATTGAAAGCAACTTCATCTTCATTGACTCTCAAAATTAACTCTCCTTTATGAACATCGATTAAAGTTCTTCCTGTAGCTAGAAATGGACGACCTAGAATAAGAGGCGGCGAATATCCTTCTTCCATTTCCATAACTACAAAATCTCTTGGAAAATAGAATTTGTCTACTTTAACCGATACATCCTTAATCATTCCTTTAGGGTACTTAATCGATCTATCGCCATTTGCGAGTCATTTCGATCTTAGTAAGCTTTCCTATGCCTAGCTTTTTATAATCCTCATAAGACATGAGATTTATACTAGCTCCAAGATCACATAAGACCTTCTTAAACGAAATCCTCCAATTTCACATGGAATCGTAAAACTTCCGGGATCTTTCGGTTTAGGTGGTAACTTATCTTTGCGAGTTGCGAGAACATTCTTCATTTAGGCATATATTCTCATATTCCTCTAATTTTTTCTTATTTGATAGTATTTCTTTCAGAAACTTTCCATAGGCAGGTATATTAATCAGAGCTTCAATAACAGGGATATTAACATGAAGATGACGAAAAGTATCAAGGAAACGAGCATACTTCTTATCAGTTTTTGCCTTTTTGATTTGATCTTTAGGAGGGTAAGGTAAAGATTCTAAATCTATAACCTTTGGCTCCTTAGTCAATTTCTCTTTTCCTTTTTCCTTAAACCTTTGAGTATTACTTAGTCGCCATGTTTCAGGTTCTTGAATTTTTTCCTTTAAATTGTTCCCTGAATCAATCTCTACTTCAGAATTTTTTTGTTCTTCCTGTTTCTCATTTATTCTCACATGTTCCTTGAATAAATTCCTTAAATTCTTATCCATAGGGTCTTTCAAAATCCTAGGGATTTTTACCCAATTTTCACCTTCATTTTCAGGTTCCAAACTTATATTCCTTTTCAAGAAATTATCTATAATTTCTTCTTCCTCGTCAGTGAATTCAATTTCATCTTTAGTTTCATCATTCTTTCCATCTAAATCATTTTCTACTTCATTATTCCCGAAGTTTTCTACTCCATTGCTTCCACTGAGCTTCCTACTTCTCGTAACCACAACATTTACCTCTCTTGGGTTTCTGTCAGTGTTGCTTGGTAATCCTCACGAAGTCTACTTGTTGTTACGTTCACCTTCCTACTCAAATGATCTTCCATATTCCTCGATGAAGCTTCTATTGTTCTCATTACGGTATCATGTCCACTCATAGATGTTTTTATTGTACTCATATCTTTAGTGACTTTGTACCAATAGAAGTCATCATTGTTTCCATATTCTTAGCTTGAGTAGATACTACACCCATCATATTTTTCATTAGTTTTTCCCATTTTTCAACTCCTTACACGGGTTGAGTTGAACTACGAGTTCTTGGTATACTTTGAGTGGTATGTTGAGGATAGGATCTTGGTAATGATTGTAAATTCGATTAGATGTATTCTCTTGATAAACTTGGTTATTATTCATATATGGGATTTGGATATGGCGGTTGTCTGGCTTACTAGGGTTTTCGGACCATCGATAAGTAGGATGATCTCTTAATAGCATTAAACGAGTTTGAGTATGCATTGTTCAAATTCCTATCTTTCTTGAAGAAAACTCACCTCCTCTCTTGAATATCTGTTGGTTCTTCAATCCCTAATGACACATTATCATGACTTGAGTATTCATTTGGTGTACTATTTTTACGAATTTTGGTTCTTATTCTTTGTAAACCATCAAATTTCCTACTCAAATTCTCCAAGTGTGCTAGAACTTCCGTATTAGACGTACATTCTCCTGCAAAAGCTACTTTTACGGTGCTAGAACCGGTTTCCCACATTACATTATTTTTGGAAATCTTTTCTATAGCATCGTAAACTGTTTGAGCTTCACTCATCATTAACGAACCACCACGTGCATGATCTACATACGCACGTGAGTCTTTTCTCAATTTACGACAGAAGAGTTGAATTTGCATATCTAAGGAATAACCATGATCGGGACACGCTCTTAACAATTTTTTAAACCTTTCCCACGCATTCCCAAGAGTTTCCTCAGATCCTTGCCTAAAGTTAGCAACCTCGACTTTTAATTCCAAATTTCGTCCAGGAGTGAAATATTGTTTCAGAAATTCAGTTTGAATCTCCTCCCAACTAGTAAGTGAATGATGTGGAAGAGACATAAACCAATCTCGGGCTCGTCCTTTTAAAGAAAAAGGAAACATAGTCATTCTCGTTAATTCCTTATGAGCACCTTGACTTTTGGCTGTATTGCACAGTTCTTCAAAAAGATAGAGATGATGATGTGGATCTTCATCATCCTCTCCTAGGAATTGAGCTCTTGCGTCAATTAAACCAAAAAGATGAGACTTAATTTCGAAATTATTCGCTCCTTCATTAGGTAAAAGTATGGGATTATTAGTCTGGTTTCTTCTTACGGTTTGATCACAGATAGGTCTTGGGTTTGGTGGATTATTACGATTATTCTGGTTCCGATTTTGATTATTTCTATTATTATTATTATTATTAGGGTTAACAGGGTTTTGTCCATGCCACTAGAGCATGTTCCGGCCCTTGTTCGGGTGTTTCATCACGATTTCGACCATTCTCGTATTTACGTTTGAAGATGATTCTTGGTCGGGATTTCCACGACTAGTATGACCGCGTTTACTCTCTACTCTTAACTTGCCTTTCGTAAGTGTTTATGTCAGGCTTATAAGGAGTGAGAGGGGCCTTACCACTTCTGGTCATCAACTAACAAAAATAGAAAATAACACGAAATTGATAGTAGTAAAAATTGGTAATTTTCCTAAAAGGTAACAACCAACGAAAAATAAAATAGAAATGAGATAAGAAAAGTGTTGACTTATTCTCGAGAATTTTAAGCTAATACAAGTAGTAACCATAGACACATAAAAAGAAATTAGCGACGTTCCCCGGCAACGGCGCCAAAATCTTGATACCGCCTAAACCTTACCTTGGAAACGGCGCCGAAAGGCGACATTACGTTTCTGGGTTAAACGATCCTAACCGGCGATGTACCGGGTCAAATTGTAGTGCTAGTATGGTGAATCGGAGTATCGTATCCACGGGGAACTTGGTAATTTCTTTTACGTGTGGTTAAACACCAAAGAGTTTGTTATTAACTCGATCTAAATCGCAATTTTATAACACGGATCACTACTTATTCTAGTTAACATAAAATAAATATGTAATTTGAAAGTTATTCTAATATAATATATATAGATATATAAATATATATAAATGTACATAAATTGCAAAGTATATATATAGATATAAATATATAGATACCAATATATTAAACGGATATTTTATAGAGAGCTGGCCAAAACTTATATAATTGGTTTATACGATCTTTTCGATTAATTGAAATGTGTTCGATCTCTCCTTTTATTTTAGGTCCAATTGAGTAAGTGAAACGGTGCACTCTGAGGTAAACAATTCCTCCTCACACGAGCGTATGAAATTGTCATATGTCCATTGCATCGGTCCAAGGTCCACAAGCATTACGGTAAATGAATTAATCTGAACAGGTCCCGAGTACAAATCTACCTTTAGATAAAAAGGAGTCATTCCGTTCGTCAAACGGTCAATTTTATTTTAAAGGCTCCGGTTGTCAAAGCCGGACGATTCAACTTTCCGGTTTAAGTTTCAATTAAACTGATGATTTAACATTATTATGATCTCGAGTACAAATTATAATAAAATTCATTTCTCCCAAAACAAATTTACCCCCGGGTAGGAAATCGGATTCCGTTATCACGTTGTTCACACGGCCAATTTTACCCTCCGGTTTTTCTATCTTTTATTTCATATCCTGACTACGAGGCGTCAATTCATAATTAGATTATGAATTCCTCAGATCTATTAAATATGTCAATACGAATACGATCAAAATAGAAAAAGATTCAATTAACTCAATTTTAGTCATTTTAACTTAACAACATTTCTTTAACGAAAAGATTGAAATAAAACCGATTACATAGTTTTGGCCAGTATTATATTTAGCCTAAAAACATTATAACAACTAAAAATATAAAAACAAACATAAATACTTAAGAAAAGTTACCCGAATACGGTAGTTGATTCAGAAATCGTATTTTCCGGACATTACAACTTCTTTAGCAAAACCGACTTCCGAGATTTTCCCGAGCATTATAACGATGCTACATTATTACGGCGTAAGGCCTTATTTACAACTACTACTAAAAATTAAAAAAAAAGAAAAGAGAAGAGAGGAGAATATATATATGATATTGTGTATATATATTTGGTACCCCGTCTCTGTTTGCAATTGAGCTCTTTATATAGACAAAGCTCTCAAGGCCGGACCGGTCCGGTATTAGGCCGGCTCGGTCCGGACTAATGATGATCCCCACTAACTTGATCACTCCAGCATGTGCGTTGGAGATATTTATTTTTATATATAATTATTAAACTTCTAAAATTCATATCTCGAGTTCTGGATCTCTAAAAATTGCAAACGAAATGCCAAAATTAAGATCTCGAGAAACTCTACAACTTTCATGAAGGACTCTTCTCCGGATAACGCTTTCTTGATAACCTCGTGTTCCTTCGAAGCTTTTACGGGATTTTTATTAATCCAAATCGATTAGCCACTTGATCACTTGTTTAAGTTGTAGACCTCCAATCTTCATAATTTAAATTGCATTGGAAAACTCTCGGTAAAATCTACAACTTTTGTGAAGAGCACTTTTTACGAAAATATCATTTTGATGAGCCATTCGTTTGTCGAAGATATTTCTCTATTATTACTTATCCAGGATTGGTTGGCCACTTATCCACTTAAGCTTTTCAATTGACCATTTAAACTTGTGGCACTCTCTAAATCATTCCAGAGATATGATTAAACTTCAATATGTCGATTCTCGGGGTCTTGGTTTATAAATCTGCAATAAAATACCACAAATACCCACGTAAATCTGACACGACACTCCGATTTACTAAAATCGGTACAAAATTACAACTTTTTATTATTATTATTACTAAATACTCTAAATTATAAAGACTAACATTTTATACCATAATTTCATATATTTTATATAGAATTCGTTGATAAAACATAATAATATAACGTATATTTAATCATATAAAAATAATACATCATGAAAACACTTGTACCCTTTATATTGAGTACTATATCCAACAAAGACACATGGAACTGTTTTAGGATCAAACTTATGCCTTTTTGTGTCCTATGTATAGGGGTAGCATCTACTGCTAAAGACTCTGAGTATGGAGTAGTTTGGATGAGCATTATGAAGCATAAAGTAGGGGGATTCCATCTTGAGGACAGAGGTAGGAAGTCTGTTGATTAAGAATACAACGGTAGAAAATGCCTCTACCCATAAAAATAAAGGAAGTCTGCTGTGAAACAACATAGTGAGTCCTAGTTCCCTAATTGTTCTGTGTCTTCTTTCTACTGTGCCAGTTTGTTGTGGTGTGTGTGGGCAGGAGATTAAGTGAGTTATACCGGTTTAAGGAAGTGAGTGGAGAGCTGGGTGTTAATGAATTCTCCCCCACCATCGAATGAAAGCTGTTTTATGTGTCTGTTGAATTGTCTCAAAACATACTATTCAAAATTAAAGTAAACATTAGTAAATTCAGACTTATGTTTGAGAGGGACCATCCACATATATTTAGAGTAATCATCGGCAAAAGCGATAGTATTTAAATTTTCCAATAGACTCGGCGGGGCAGGGCCCCAAAGATCACAATGTACCAAATCAAATAAACCGGAACTAGAATGACTAGACAGACTGAATGGGAGTTTGCTGAGCTTGCCAAGTTGGCAACTCTCACACAAGTGCTCCTGTTTATTGTGCCCTAAAACCTCTATGAGGCCTTTATTTTTTAAGACTTGAACTGTAGGATATTGAACATGTCCTAGACGCTGATGCCAGAGTTCAACAGATCCTGATTTGAATCTGTGTGAAAAATAGACTTGGGGTGTACTTGACGAACATACAGCTCCCTTCTAAGTGCTCCTTTCAAGAGAACCTGTCCTGTCATTCTTTCCTTCAAGACAAATCCAGTATTAGTGAAAACACAATCAGTAGAGTGCTGATGTGCTAACTGACTCACTGAAAGTAAGTTCTTTTGGAGATGAGGCACATATAGCACATTTATAATAGACACAGGTGAAGTACTAGTTTGGAGATGTAGTTCACCTATGCCTTGTATAGCTAGTTGTGTGCCATCTCCAAGGAGAACATATTCAGACCCTAGATATAGAGATAAGTTATGAAGTATTAGTTTGTTACCTGTCATGTGGTTGGAGGCACCTGTGTCCATGATCCACTCTGTTTCTGCTATTGTTTTATCCAGGGTGAGTGCTTCCAGAGCTTGTGGAAGACCTTCATTTTGAGCCTTTTGCTTGGAGTTCCACCAGCAGATTTGTGCCATATGACCCTTGATGCCACATCATTGACAGGTTTGGTCCCTGTATTGGTCTCTTTCAGATTTTGACATTCTTCTAAAAACTTTTCCTCCCCCTTGTCCTTGATTGGTAGTTCCATTATTTCTGGGGTTGGTTTGTTGTGCTTGAAATCCCCTGCTTGCAGAATTAAACCTTGGATTGTTATTACTGTTAGGAAATCTACGCGGGAACGCAGCGGAATTTAAAATTTTATTTCCTTTTAACCAGGATCGACTTCGTTTAAGCAATAAACAAACAAGTAGTAGACGGTGGTTACCTTAGTTGATCTAAAAGATCGACGCTTTGACCGTCTAAGGAGAGTAGTTCTGCATAGAGCCGCCCAAGTGTTCGGCCTCTACCGCTAGTCCACACGAACAGCCCGCCGGAATCCCATCATGGATTGCTATTGGAAAACTCTGGTTGCTAGACCGGCCTTTTTCCCCTCTCTCCAACTCTCTATAGGATGCTCTCTATTTTACACAAGAACTATTAGTTCTTGGAATTATGATGTACAAAAGAGCTTGACACACACCTCCCTTTTATAATGGATGTGGCGCCCCAAGAGGTGTGGAGGAGAAGAAAACATTTTTCCAATAAAATAAGGAAAATATATTTGATTGATTTTTCTCATTTATTATAATATCTTATATTAAATAAATCTAGGATATTGTCAATATCTTATATTGAATATTTCCAAGATATTGTCAATATCTTATATTGACAATATTTATCTTTTATTATATTACCATAAATCAATTTACACATGTGTATATATCACATATATATAGTACATATATAAATCTATACATAAATACTTTTTGGAAACAAATGTGCACATGCATATCCAATATGCAATACACGCATGTGACCATATATTTATATATATTAATATCTTATATTAATATATGGTAATCTTATTAATTAAATTGCACAATCCAAGTGTATCTTATACACATTAAATGTGGCGCCCCTTTGACCAACAAATTGGCTTCCGGAATATTCTTTAATTAACATAATATTATTAATATCTTGCATTTAATTTATTCATAATAAATAAATACCACCATATTAATTTACCACTATAACCTTTATATTCTCGAGATAAACTTTCCTTATTTGGTTATCATCTATAACCACATTTTAATCCGGCTAGATGTTCATATGTGTGTGACCCGATAGGCTTCCGAATATGTTGGCCGCAGACACAAAGTGCAAATTACGAAAATGCCCTTCATGCCTAACGATCACGGGATAGCGTCTAGCAACACACCGTGACCCCCAATCATCGGAAGAGTCAAATGAAATGACTAATACCTTTCATGTGAAACAGTTACCGTGTAACTTACAATCCCATCGCTGTAATAATATCCATACGGTCGTTAGTCGAGTGTCAAAACATCAACGACCGTATCTTATAATCTGGATATCATGCTCTCTCGAAGTAACTCGTTTACTCCCACTTTGCAAAGATTCACGAGAGTAAGACATTCCTTATAAGAAGGCCATTTCGGATATTCGATCCCAATCATAGGATACGCGATTCCCGGACGACCAATCATGTATACTCCGCATGCTTCAATATCATACCCAATCACTACCGCATGATCGCCCCGTGGCTGTGGAAACCTCAATAGTGTCAAAGCATGACAATCCACACCGTGATGCCATGAAGACTCCGGTCAAAAGGATAATTACACAACCGTCACATGTGTGACACTTATCCGTGTAAGTGGGTCAGTCTAACGTACGCATTCTCTAATACACGTCCACGTACAGTCCAAGTGTCTCTACACTTCGATAGACGAGATCTATCACTGCCCTTAAAGACAGAAGACATCTAATACGTCCTAGCCTGTTCATACTATCAATGCCCCGTTTAATAGTACATCGGCCTAGAGACATTTAAGTATCAAACTTATTAAAGTGATTAGAGATCTCATCAACCATAATCGCCTATCATGGTTTCTCTATCACAGTTTAATACTAAGGACGTAATCATATAACAATTCATAATTGGTTCTTTAAAAGAACATATATATGACAACATAAAAGTCATTTTACATATGTATAAACATAAAAAAATAGTAGAAATGATCTGACCCGGTCGGATCCGGTCCAACCCGATTGGGTTTAGGACACTATCCCAACAATTACCTTGTTGATGTGCCTGTTGACCATAAAAGGCCATATGTGTGAGATTTTCGGAGTCCTTTTTCATGGAGAACCAAGTTCTTCTCTGATCCAGACTTTGAAGTTGAGAGACTAACTCAAAATAGGTTGGTCTTGGGGGTTTCAACATAGTAGTAGTGAAGGTTTCATACTCAGGTCCTCGACTTGTTTAGAGATAGTAAACTTTTTCAGGATCTGTAATTGGCTTCCCTATTGCAGCCAGGCTGTCACAGAGTCCTTTGAATGCTCTTACATGTTCACTGATAGTCTTTTCATCTGTCTTCCTTAGATAGGTGATTTGTTGTCTAAGGTTGAATTCCCTTTCCTGAGAGTCTTGTGCATAAGAGTCCTTCAGTGCTTCCCAGACTGTGTGTGCTGTATCTAGTCCAATAACAAGACCCAAAGATTCCTCAGACAGTGATCCAATGAGCCATCCCCTTAGCATCCGGTCTTATTTTTTCCATGAAGTATATTCTGGTTTTTTTTCTTTTCTGTTGCAGTGGTTTGAGTGCTTGCTGTATTTGTTGTGGATTTCTCACTGGATGTTGGGTTTGCAGTGATGACTGTGGTGATGAATTCTGGAGGAGCAGGGGTGGCATTGGTGAGATGTCCAGCCAGATCTTGGCTTTCAGCCAAAGCCAACACTTGTTCACGCCATAATGGGTAGTTTTTGGAATTTAATTTGAGGCTTATGAAGTTTGCTACATTAATGGACAAGGTTGTCATGGTGTTAAACCACCAATGTCTCTGATACCATGTAGAAAAACACAAACACAAACACACTTTTCTGAAAAATAATTCGAATAAATTTTTTTTTTTTTTTTTTTTTTTTGCTTAATTCATCATACACTGGAGAGGTTTTATTTATAGTACAAAAACTAATCTATCCGATTGCTTTCAATTTGGGATAAACCCTAATTTTAATCAGTTTAAATTTCAAGGATAATCTTCAATTTGAAGTCGAATTGCTGAAGCTTGAACCATCACCATGAACAGGGGCAGATACAATCCATCTCTTTGTCACCAAGCATCTATCCGAATTCTGCTTGAATTTAAAGGTAATGATCCCTCCTTATCTCTCCTTAGTCATCCTTATCTCTCCAAGGATCACAAGTTCCTTGATCGGCTTTATCTTGAATTTTGATTTATTCAAACACTGTAGTGGAATTGAATTCCTTTATTTTGAATTCAATGATTTTGAATTACAACGGTCATGAATCGTTTGTGTTATTAGGGTGCACCATCGATCAAGTGGCATCCGGTCGATTTTGTTTTTCTCCGTCGATTTCAAATCAAACTTGATTGGTCGGATAGTTTTTTTATAAAAAAAATAGTAATGTTTCCATGGGAGACCGTACGTAGCCTTCCTCCCTTGCAAGTACTAATATCCATTTTTGTAATAATACGAACCCCTCCATATGATACAAATTAAAGTGTATTATGATTCAATCCAGGATATAAGTAGCTAGTCAGTAGTAATGTTGTAACTTGCCTAGCTACAACTCTATATATAAATTAAAGAGATATATATCATTAATTACTGCTATTACATTTAATCAAGATTAATTATTGAAATTAATGCTTGCATTGCTCCATGATATATATATGAAATTGATGAATCTTCCTTTAATTTATATAATTCCTCCAGTTAGCTGACAAATTAATGTTTATCAAAAAATTAGTTGTATGATCTATAAACAGGTGAAGTCCATGCAGAAACAGTGTATAGGCTCGTATCTTTCCATCCTAGCCGTAGAGTACCATCTCCTTGAACTAAGTTATAACCGTTGGATGGTGGATACATATTCAAAATTAGTTGCCCTTGTGCCATGCATATTGTGCTCATAGGTACTTGCATGAACCCATGTTTCACAAATTCACCCCTCCAATTCCTAAACTTATCTTCTCCACTTCTAGCTGGTCCTCCTATTGCCAATATGTTGTTGATTTCCCTATAGAAAAGACCATGCTCGACCCGATGCCGGTTTGGGTCGTCGCTCCTTAGGTACGCGCCTAACGAGTCGAATACGGTTGAATAGAAATGGAGCGAGCCCACGAACCGGTCTAAGAACGCACCATCGTGTATGATTTCTTGCTCGACTAATGTGATCACATGGGGTGATATCTCTTGTAGGAGTCTCAACGTTTTCCAATCGGCACCCGTGGCATCGTATAAAGAATGTTGTGTCCAGTGTACCGCGACGGCTTCACCTCTCCTGATCTGTAACACCGACGGATCAATCTCACCAAACTTCCTCGCGAGCGGATGGAATTCGAAAGGGATTCCAACCCTCTTTGCGAAATCGCATAGTTTCTTCCCGGTTTCGATTAGAAGGTCCATAGAAGTCCCCATACCTGTGATCCTAACAAAAGGTGGGCCCTCTACCCTTGTTGAAAGTATGTGTAGCAAAGTAGGCCATTGTAACCCTTGCATGATGTCCAAATCAATGATATGAATCCTGTCACGCTTGTGGAGTGATTCCAAGATAGCTTGATTACATGGGAAATGACCAAACTTGACAAAAGGGGCAATATTGTCAAAGACTTGGAAACAAGAATGTATACTCTTGTGATCAATAAGAGGAGAAGACATCCCTAAACGTGAGTTAATGACCCTACTACCCATAGCTTTAGAGAAGTAAGCCACAACCCTTTCAGCACAAGAAGGTCCATATGGGCTAGCCATTTGATTAACCTCAAGCAACATGTTGTCTGCTTCATCTAAATTATCTGCTGATAAAGCAACTGCACATTCCATAAGTCTTGTCATTAAACTCAAGCTCTTTTCTTCAACTGTTCCACCATTGTTTATTCCCAGCTGCTTGGATACAGCTGATATTGATGGTGATGATGGTATTTGCCCACTGTTGTTGTTATTATTATTATTGTTATTCTCCCATTGATTTTGTGATGCATCAATGCTATCATGTGAAACCCTCCTTGCCATTTTACTTGGTCTTGTTTCATTCATCATTCCTGTAACTGTGTGTTTCAAATATATAAACATATCATTAATTACATGATCACTAAAACATCATAAAGAAAAGTATATACAACAAATTTTTACACCATTGATTACGATCGACGAAACTTATATCAATCCTTACGTCAATATGCTATGTCACTAGTTATAACTTTTATCTGTGACAGGTCACAAGAAAATCATCACGACAAGTGACATAGATAATGATGATGTGTTTATATTTATATACGTTCCATCAAAAAGCGTGATGTTTCACCTGTCGTAATATCATTTCCGGTGAAGAATGTATAGAAGAAGAAGAAGAAGAGTATTAGAGATTTTTTTAATGGAAAAAGAAAGAGTATTAATTAATTAATACGTACAATGATCGGAAACAATGGTTGAGGAGTGATCATCAATGAATATGTCGCCGGAATCTTCAGGCTGCAGGTTAGCACGGTCAACCCAATCGGAGAGTTCGTCACCTTTGACAAAACCAGTTGTGTTTCGTGGATCAACCACTGTATGTGGCGGAGCTGGTGGGTGCATCGGATAATAAGGATTCTGTAGGTTGACACCAGGGAATCCTAATGAGGTGGCGTAATCCCATTGGTCTTGAGGCTGCATAAAGTCGAGTGCACCATGCGAAACAGCTTCCATAAACCCTTTTAGCATGATGATGATGATGATGATGATGATTAACTTTTGAATTAAACAGATAGATGGAATGGAAAAATAAATAATTTTAAAGAAGAAAGAAGAGGATTATAGATAATCACAATAGGAATATTTTTTTTGGTTTCAGCATATAAATGTATCTGTAAGTGAAAACTTTAATTTCGCATGGATTATATGAAAATGAAAAAGGAGGGGGAAATATATATATATAAGAATTTGTCACATTGTAATTAGCGGATATTTTATTTTATTTATTTATTATTGCAAGAGACCGTTCGGCCGGCATATTAAGACATCCACGAGAATTTAAACGCTACCCTACAAAAAAGGCACGTTCCATTCTATGTGATTTTATGTATTTTTTGTAATATACAGTATTTACGTATTTTTTTTTATTTTATATGTATTTATTTGTGGGGGAAGGGAAATTAAAAGGGCAATTTTGGTACGTAGCTCAGTTGGATTACAAACTCATGAAAGCCTCTATCCGTTCCCATCACACAATTGAGTTTCTTACACTTTTAGTATTGCCGCTTTCTTTCTAAACTTAAATATTAATATTGTGGATGACTGTTTTTTAATTTAAAATGAGAAAAAACGACTAGAAAAAAAGATAGTGTCTGAGAAGAATAAAAACGTATGTTATTATATGTGTTACTTACACGTGTGGTTGTAGAACGTTTAAGAATAAATGTAATAACATACGTGTTTTTGTCCTTCTCAACCGCTATTTTTTTTCTTGTCTTTTCTTTTTTTTTCCTTATTTTGTTCTTCTGACCCACCACCCCTTATTTCTATCACACCGAATATATAATACATAGTATTATGTATGTATTACAACAAAATCAACATTTTAAAAAATGATTCAGTGTTAAATATGGTAAATATAATGCAATAATAGAATAGTTGAGATAAAATAGGTTGTTGGATTAATGTTCCAATAATATGGTAAATAAAATGCAAAAAATGTGTACCGAGAAAGGTACCGAAAGTGATCGATCTCAATGGTTGTTTATTTTTACATTTCTTTCTTTTTTAATTCACAAATCTTATTGGATGGTGTAGATTTTTTTTCTGTGTATTTTGTGTACAAAAGTGACGTGCCTAAATCATCAACTTTTTTTCTTTCTTTCTTTCTCATATATACTGAAAATAAGAATATTCTTAATATATTTGAGCTCATATATATATATATGACTGCATATATAATTTTATTAAAATTAGATGTTTGCTCCTCTATTTTTAATCACTTTTAATTCTCTCAGACTCTCACAACAAGTCATGTGTTCCTACCAAGCCGATGCATGATCGGCTGAGATTCCATTATTCTCAAGTCAGGTTTATTATTGTTGTTATTCGGTGACATGAAGATGCTCAGTTAATTAATTAAATTCAATGATCCAAGCTTTAATTAATGATGTTTGGCTAGCTAATTTATTATCACTCCTTCCAAAAATAACCTAAAATAATGGTCGTTTATTTGTGATTTTAGGATACCTAAATAGTAACATTTATCATATCTCTTTTCATATTACCCGTAGTCGTCATTTCCCCCGATTAATTCGTCCATCATGTAGAAAAACTCAATACACACGCACACTTTATGGTAATTGCAGGGATTCTGCCTGACGGCAAGAACCCTAATTATGAAGGTAAGAACTAATTTATTAATGGATTTTTTGTATTCTTTTTTGTACAATTGATCTGCTGCACTTCACTACTACAAAATAGGATATAGGTCACACTTAAGATAAGATAACAATCACAGTTTCAATAAAACCGAGACAACGAAAATATATATATCACACTTACAACTTTCTATCACACTTATTGAAAAAGCGAGATAAGTTATATTAATCAATCTCATTTTTAAAGTGTGATGAATTGATATGATTTTTCTCGTCACGATTATTAGGAAACGAGATAAATTATTTCAATCAATCTCATTTTTAAGCGTGATTGAATTTGATATGATATTTACGTCACGAGTTTCTAAAAAGCGAGATAAATTATATCAATCAATCTCACAAACAATGATGAAATTGATATGATATTTTTGTCACAGTTATTCAAAAAACGAGATAAATTATACCGATCAATCACACTTTTAATCTGTGACTAAATTGGGCTGATATTTTTGTCACGGTTATTGAAAAAGTGAGATAAATTATATCAATTAATCTCATTTTTAAACTGTGACTGAATTCATGATATTTTTGTCAAAACTATAGAAAAAGTGAGACAAATTATATCCACTAATAAGAAAAGAGACATAGATCACACTTATCTAAAGATAAGGATCACACTTTTAAAAAACCGAGACAAGTAAAATGTATATTTATCACACTTAATTTTTTATCACAGTTATTAGGTGTGAAAAAAAAAATGATCACACTTTTTTAGGTGTGATTGAAATAATAATAGATCTCGGCTTTCAAGTGTGATAACAACTACTAAAATAGATCACAGTTTTTAAATGTGTTGAAATTATAATCGATCTCGGTTTTTAAGTGTGATAACAACTATAATAGATCACGATTTTTAAGTGTGATAATAACTAAAATAAATCACAGTTTTTAAATGTGTTGAATTATAATAGATCTCGGTTTTTAAGTGTGATAACAACTAAAATAGATCACAGTTTTTATTATCACGTTTTTAAAAAAAACTGAGACAAAAACATCAATCAATCACGGTTTTTAACTGTGATTAAAATAATATGATATTTTAGATTAGTGTGGTCGAAAATGATAATAAAGTAGGCATTGGTCCATCGGTAATTAGTGTGGTTCTTTAATCCAGAGTATCCGGGTTCGAGTCCCAGTGGCAACAAAAAATATGTGTGCGTTTATTTTGTTTTCGAAAAAAAAGAATGATCACACTTTTTTAGGTGTGATTGAAATTATAATATATCTCGGTTTTTAAGTGTGATAACAACTACTAAAATAGATCACAGTTTTTAAATGTGTTGAAATTATAATAGATCACACTTTTATAGGTGTGATTGAAATTATAATATATCTCGGTTTTTAAGTGTGATAACAACTACTAAAATAAATCACAGTTTTTAAATGTGTTGAAATTATAATAGATCTCGGTTTTTAAGAGTGATAACAACTATAATAGATCACGGTTTTTAAGTGTGATAACAACTAAAATAGATCACAGTTTTTAAATGTGTTGAAATTATAGTAGATCTCAGTTTTTGAGTGTGATAACAACTAAAATATATCATAATTTTTATTATCACGGTTTCTAGAAAAAATGAGACAAAAACATCAATCAATCACGAGTTTTTGACCGTGATTAAAATAATATGGTATTTTATAATGAGATCTTAGTTAAGTGTGGTCGAAAATTAGAAGAAAGAAAGCATCAGCCTAATGGTAAATAGTGTGGCTCGTTAATCCAGAGTATCTAGGTTCGAGTCCCGACAAAGACAAAAATATATGTGTGCTTATATATTGTTTTTGAAAAAAATACTTTTATTGGTGTGATTTAAATTATAATAGATCACGGTTTTTAAGTGTGATAACAACTAAAATAGATCACAGTTTTTAAATGTGTTTTAATTGTAATAGATCTCGGTTTTTCAGTGTGATAACAACTATAATAGATCACGGTTTTTAAGTTTGATAAGAACTATAATAGATCACAGTTTTTAAATGTGATGAAGTTATAATAGATTACGGTTTTTAAATGTGATACCAACTATAATAGATCACGGTTTCTAAGTGTGATAACTATTATAATAGGTCACAGTTTCTAACTGTGATTGGATTAAAGTACTTTATGTCACACCTCAATATGCCACACTATGGAAGCCGTGACTAATGTGAATATATCACACTTAAAAACCGTGATCTTTATGCTTTTTTGTAGTAGTGCTTGTGCTCTTATTTATACTACACAAAGCACCGATCTTTATCTAAGATTACAATATTTAACTTTTGAATTTGAGGACTTTTGAATTTGAGGATAAACTCATAAAATCGGATAATCCTTATTTAGGGAATCAATTTGTTGTCATCTCTTGTTCCAGAGCAAGGCCGGATCTACACTACTTTTGAATATGGTGATTGCTTCCTTATCTCTTCTTAATTCAACCTTATCTCTTCTCAAATCACCACAGAGTCTTCACATGTTTAAAGTCTTGAGTCAATTTTATTTGAACTCGTATTTATCTTATCTGCATGCGTTCCCTAGTTGCTTTTCTTTTGAGTCTGCAACGGTCACTTGAGTATTTGAATTTTGTTTGTGATCTTCTTGTTTGTGAGCTTCTTGCTGGTGTTGTGTGCTTTCACCCCCCTCAAACGAGGCCGGGGCTGGAGGCCAAGTTTGTGACACAATTGCTGAAAGGGAACCTTAGGCAGTGATTTAATGAAGATGTCTGCTAACTGTGCAGAGGCTGGCACATGTTCTGTAACTAAGAGATGTCTAGCCACTTGTTCCCTGACATAATGATAGTCCAATTCTACGTGTTTACTTCTAGCATGAAAGACCGGGTTGATGGTCATATGGAGAGCACTGAGATTGTCTGAGTACAGTATAGGAGTAGTAGAGAGTGGGACATGTAGTTCTTGTAGGAGGTAGGTGAGCCATGTAATTTCTGCACCTGTGTATGGGCCATGGCACGGTATTCAGCTTCTGAACTAGATCTTGAGACTGTGGGTTGCTTTTTGGCACACCAAGATATAAGATTAGGTCCAAGGAAGGTACAATATCCTGTTGTAGAACGTCTTGTAAACTGACAACCTACCCAATCTGCATCTGAGAATGCCACTAATGTAGGCCAATCTGATTTTGTATGAGAGAAAGCTTGAAGGGTATGTGTTGGAGCTTTATGGAGGGTCATACCCAGTTCTAATGTGCCTTTGACATATCTTAAGATTCTGTGCACCAAAGTAAGATGAGCATAAGTAGGTTGTTGCATAAACTGGGAGACATAGTTAACACTGAAAGCAAGGTTAGGTCTTGTAAATGTGAGGTATTGCAGAGCACCCACAAGACTTCTGTAGTAAGTGGGATCCTGCAAAGGATCTGATTCTTGTGATTCCTTGTGTTTTGTGGCTAAAGGAGTTCTCATAGGCTTGCATTCCATCATTTGAGCTTTGTCTAGAATTGTAGATGCATAGTGTGTCTGTGTCATATGAAGCCCTGTTGTTGTATGATGGACCTACACTCCAAGAAAATGGTGATGGGCCCCAAGTCTTTCATGGAGAATTCTTGGCTGAGAAGCTGAATAAATGATTCCACGAGGGTAGTGCTGGAGCCTGTAAGTAAAATATCATCCACATACAATAGTAGCACTAGTGTGCCATGATTAGTGTGATAACAAAATAGAGAAGGATCAGGCAAACTGCAGTGAAATCCATAATTAAGTAAGAAGGTACTAAACCTAACAAACCAGGCCCTAGGAGCCTGTTTTAACCCATAGAGGGCTCTATCTAATTTGCACACATGGTCTGGGAAAGATGGATGTGTCATACTGTTGGAAAGGTGTCCTAAACTCAATCGGGTTGGACCGGATCCGACCGGGTCGGGTCATTTACAGTCTATTTAGTTCATGTAATAACTTTATTATGATTAATAAAAGCACTTATGTTATTATATATTGTTTATCTTCATATTATTTGTTGTATATATATAGTAACGTCCCTAGTGTCAATCTGTGATAGAGAAACCATGATATTGATTATGGTTGATGAGATCTCTAATCACTATAACAAGATTGGTACTTAAATGTCTCTAATCTTACATATTATCAAATGGGACATTGATAGTATAATCAGACTAGCACGTATTGGATGTCTTCTATCTTTTTAGAAGATAGGGATAGATCTCGTCTATCGAAGTGTAGGGACACTTGGACTGTACGTGGACGTGTATTAGAGAATGCGTACGTTAGACTGACCCACTTACATTAAGTGTCACACTATGTGGTGGTTGTGTAATTATCCTTTTGACCGGAGTCTTCATGGCATCACGGTGTGGATTGTCATGCTTTGACACTATTGAGATTTCTCCTAACCACGGGGCGATTATGCGGTAGTGATTGGGTATGATATTGAAGCATGCGGAGTATACATGATTGGTCGTCCGGGAATCGCGTATCCTATGATTGGGATCGAATATCCGAAATGGCCTTCTTATAAGGAATGTCTAGCTCTCGAGAATCTTTGCAAAGTGGGAGTAAATGTGTTATCCCGAGAGAGCATGATATCCATATTATAAGATACAATCGTGAATGTATTGACACTCGAGATACGATCGTATGGATATTATTACAGGGATAGGATTGTAAGTTACACGGTAACTGCTTCACATGAAAGGTAGTAGTCATTGCTTTTGACTCTTCCGATGATTGGGGGTCACGGTGTGTTGCTAGACGCTATCCCGTGATCGTTAGGCATGAAGGGCATTTTAGTAATTTGCACTTTGTGTCTACGGCCAACATATTCGGAAGCCTATCGGGTCATACACATATGAACATCGAGTCGGATTAAAATGCGGTTATAGTTGATAACCAAATAAGGAAAGTTTATCTCTAGACTATAAAGGTTATAGTGGTAAATTAATATGGTGGTATTTATTTATTATGAATAAATAAAATACAAGATATTAATTATATACAAATTATATTAATTAAAGAATATTCCGGAAGTCAATTAGTTGACTGTAGGGGTGCCACTTTTGAAGTGTATAAGATACACTTGGATTGTGCACTTTAATTAATAAGATTGTCATAATATTAATATAAGATATTAATTGATTTTGGTGAGAAATAGATTTATGGTAATAAGATAATTATATTCAATATAAGATATTGGCAAAATTAATTATCATTAAAGAGATAAATCAATCTAGAAGATTTTCCTTATTTTATTGGGAAAATATTTTCTTCTCTTCCACACCATAGGGGCGCCACTTATCACTATAAATAAGAGGTGGGTGTCAAGATCTTTTGTACATCACAATTGCAAAAGCTCATAGTTCTTGTGTAAAATTGAGAGCAACCTATAGTGAGTTTGTGAGAGAGGAAAAAGGCCGGTCTAGCAACCGGAGTTTTCCAATAGCAATCCAAGGAGGATTACGGCAAGGGGTTCGTGTGGATTAGCGATAGAGGCCGGACGCGTGGACGGCTTGCGCACTGAACTACTCTCTGTTGACGGTCAAAGCGACGATCTTATAGATCATCAAGGTATAACCGTCAAACTACTTAACGTGTTTATTGCATTAAACGAAGAATGATCTAGTAAAAGGAAATCAAATTTTAAATTCCACTGCATTAAACTAGTGATTTCCTAACACATACCTGGTGGTTGAGTCATATAGATATCCTCTGAGATATGCCCATGTAGAAAGGCATTTTTTACATCCAATTGTTTGACTGGCCAGGATTTGTTTAGGGCAATACTTAGAACAACCCTAATAGTGCTAAGCTTGACAACTGGAGAGTAAGTTTATATATAATCAACACCATCTATTTGGCTATAGCCTTTGGCCACAAGTCTGGCTTTGAACCTTTCAAGGGTGCCATCTGGCTTGAGTTTGGCCTTGAAGACCCACTTTGATCCAATGACATGCATGTCTGGAGTCCTGGGGACCAGATGCCATGTATGATTATGAGCCAAGGCATCTAGTTCTTCTTGCATGGCTGCCCTCCAGCCTTCATGATTGAGGGCAGATTTGACAGACTTTGGTTTCTTTGGAATAGGTGGGAGAGTGGTAGTAAGGGCATACTTAGGATTGGGTTTAAAGATCCCATGCTGTGCTCTAGTAATGATTTGTGGACTGGTTGGAGAGTTTAGGGTTTCTGGTTCAGAATGGTCAGGGGATGTTGGTGTGGAAGGGAAAGTTAGGATTTCTGGTTTAGAGTGGTCAGGGGATGTTGTTGGTGAAAGGGGAGTAGAACTGTGTGATGAGGGGGTACTAGTCACAAAAGATGACCTAGATGGAATAGAGGAACCTGTGGAGTGTGGAGGTGTTGATGGTGTTGTGTCATCCTGTGATGATGGTTCTGGAGACATATAACTAGTGGTAGGAACCTCAGGCTGGGTTACAGACTCTGTTGGAGGGTCTGGAATATCAGGATCTATGGGCATGGTTGTGCTTGATGAGGTATCTGCATCAAGGGTGTGTGCTATGTTATTTGGAGGTTCTTTTGTAGGTGTCCAGGATTCAAAGATGGTGTAGACAAAGTTGGGATTGTAGGGGGTCTTGGTCTTATAGGGAAACACGGTCTCATCAAACACTACATGTCTGGACATAAAGAATTTCCTGGTTGGTGGATGGTAGCACTTATACCCTTTATATTGACTACTGTAACCTAAAAAGACACATGGGACAGTCTTGGGGTCAAATTTGTGTCTCCTTGTGTCCCATGTATAGGGGTAGCACCTACTTCAAAACACCCTAAGGCTGGAGTAGTCTGGTTGGTGGTTGTAAAGCATGAAATAAGGGGATTCCATGTTTAGGGTGGAAGTAGGCATCCTGTTAATCAAGAAGACAGCAGTAGCAAAAGCTTCTACCCATAGAAACAGAGGTAACCTACTGTGAAAGTGCATGGTAAGACCTAGTTCTCTAATTGTCCTATGTCTCCTTTCTACTATACCAGTCTGCTGTGGTGTGTGTGGACAAGAGATTAGGTGTGTTATGCCAGTTTTTAGGAAATATGCAGAGAGTTTAGTGTTGATAAACTCCCCTCCCCCATCTGAGTGAAACTGCTTTATATGTGAGTTGAATTGCCTTAGAACATAACTTTCAAAATTAAAGAATACATTTGTGAAATCAGATTTTTGTTTAAGAGGTACTATCCACATGTATTTTGAGAAATCATCAACAAAACTCACATAATACTTAAATTTACCAATAGAATCAACAGGGGCAGGACCCCATAAGTGACAATGTATTAATTCAAAAACAGATGAACTAGAATGAATGGAAGAACTAAAATGAAGCTTGCTGAGTTTGCCAAGTTGGCAACTCTCACACAAATGATCCTGTTTATTGTGCCCTAGGACCTCTATGAGGCCTTTATTCTTGAGAACTTGAACTGTAGGAAATTGAACATGCCCTAAACGTTGATGCCATAACTCTGTAGACCCTGACCTGAACCTGTGAGCAAAGTACACTTGTGGGTACCAGACAGAACATATAATTCCTTCCTAAGAGCCCCTTTCAAGAGAACCTGTTTTGTCACTTTGTCCTTCAACATAAATCTAGTGTTAGTGAATATGCACTCAGCTGAGTGCTGATTTGCCAATTGACTGACTGAGAGTAGGTTCTTTTGTAGATTTGGTACATATAATACATTGATTATTGACATAGGTGATGTATGTGTAGGGAGGTGTAATTCACCTATGCCTTGAATAATCAGTTGTGTACCATCTCCAATGAGAACATACTCAGATCCTAGGTATGGGGATAGATTATAAAGTATATTTTTGTTACCTGTCATATGGCTGGACGCTCATGTATCCATGATCCCACTCTGTCTCTGCTATTGTATTGTCCAGTGTAAGAGCAGATAGTGCTTGTGGGATTCCATCATTGTAGGCTTTTGCCTTTGAGTTCCACCAGCATATTTTTGCTACATGTCATATGACACCGCAGCACTGACAGGTTTGATCTTTGTACTGTTCTCTTTCCGCCTTGGTCATCCTCTTGAATACATGTTCTCTATTTTTCCCTTGGTTGTTGTTGATCTGAGGCCTACCAGGGGCTTTGTGAGCTGGAAATCCCCTTCCTGTAGAATTGAATCTGGAGTTGTTGTTGTTAAAGTTGGGATGTTGATGAGCCCTTTGTCCATAGAAGGCCATCTGAGACAGGTGATCTGGTTCTTTATTCATGGAAAACCATGATCTTCTTTGATCCAAACTTTGAAGTTGAGAGACTAGCTCGAAATATGGAGGTCTTGGTTGTTTCAACATAGTGGTAGTGAAGGTTTCATATTCTGGCCCTAAACTGGTGAGTAAATAGTAAACTTTCTCAGGATTTGTGATAGGTTTTCCAATTGCAGCCAAACTATCACAGAGGCCTTTAAAAGATCTGACATGTTCACTATAGTCTTTTCTTCTTTTTTCCTCAAATAAGTGATTTGCTGTCTCAGATTAAACTATCTTTCTTGTGAATCTTGAGCATAAGAGTCCTTAAGAGCTGTCCAGACTCCATGTGCAGTATCTAGGCCAATGACCAATCCTAATGATTCTTCATATAGTGATCCAATGAGCCAAACTCTGAGCATCATGTCAGCCTTTTTCCATGAGGTGTAGTATGGGTTTTTGGTAGTTGCTGTGACTTCACTGATGGTTGTTCCTGGGGTTACACCTGTGGTAGATGTTGAACTTGCTGTTGTTGTGATGAATTCTGGAGGTTCAGAGTCACTGGTTGTAAGATGTGCTGCTAAATCTTGGCTTTCTGCTAGAGCCAATACTTGTTCACGCCATAGAGTTAATTTTTTGAGTTTAGTTTTAGGCTGATGAAATTTGCTACGTTGATGGACAGAGTTGTCATGGTGTTAACTCACCAATGTCTCTGATACCATGTAGAAAAACTCAATACACACGCACACTTTATGGTAATTGCGGGGATTCTGCCTGACGGCAAGAACCCTAATTATGAAGGTAAGAACTAATTTATTAATGGATTTTTCGTATTCTTTTTTGTACAATTGATCTGCTGCACTTGTGCTCTTATTTATACTACACAAAGCACCATCTTTATCTAAGATTACAATATTTAACTTTTGAATCTGAGGATAAACTCATAAAATCGGATAATCATTATTCAGGGAATCAATTTGCTGTCATCTCTTGTTCCAGAGCAAGGCCGGATCTGCACTACTTTTGAATATGGTGATTGCTTCCTTATCTCTTCTTAATTCAACCTTATCTCTTCTCAAATCACCACAGAGTCTTCACATGTTTAAAGTCTTGAGTCAATTTTATTTGAACTCGTATTTATCTTATCTGCATGCGTTCCCTAGTTGCTTTTCTTTTGAGTCTGCAACGGTCACTTGAGTATTTGAATTTTGTTTGTGATCTTCTTGTTTGTGAGCTTCTTGCTGGTGTTGTGTGCTTTCACATCAATGTGTGTTGTTTCTAAAGTCTTTTCAAAAAAATGTACACCATACGTCTTTAAATATAATACTTTATCCGTTTCAATTTAACAGATAGAAATGTTAATAAAAAAATAGTTTCTTTTTATTTGATGAATTTTTATTTCCAAAACAGTATTTATGTGTTCATCCTATGTCTATATATTTTTTTTACTAAAGGAAGATTGAGTCCATGATTTGAAGTTTCTCCAAGGGAGGCTCAGAGGATAAGCGGAAAATCTATTGGAATATGTGAAAGTCTTGTTGTAGGCCAAAAGCCTAAGTAGAACTAGGCTTCAGAGAGATTGGGTGCTTTAATCGGGCGTAATTGGCCAAGTAATTGGAGGATTTCGCATTATCCTTCAACTTTGTTGAGCACGGTTCTTCGGCATAAGAGCTTCGATGGCTCAGATATTTAAGATGCAAATATATAAGGTCGTGCCCTTACTTCCTATGAAGAAGTCTACTTGGAGGGAGTGAACTACTCACTCGTGGGCTGAGATGGAGAGTTAGGGATGGTAGGCATATTTACATATATCGGGAGGCTACCTGCTTTCCAAAAAAATAGGAGTGGGAAGAAGCCCTTATTCCTAATATTTTCTATCCGTTTGAGGCTGAGGCCGTTTTGAGTATTTCGCTATCCACTAATGCATATTCGGGTATGGTGGTGTGGCGTTTAGTTTCCATCCCAGTATGGTGCTGCTCTGTCGGCGTTTTCTTTGAGTGGTCAAACTATCAGTCATCGAACGGCTTGGACTCCACCTATGCAGAATTTTGTTAATTGCAATGTGGATGCGTCGCTAGCCCATGCGTTGGTTGGAATTGGGATTGTTTTTGGGATCATTATGGGAAGATTTTAATGGCTATGACGAAGCGGGTGGATTATGGTCCCATGGTTGAGGCTTTGGAACTTATGGCTATCCTCTTTGGGCTTGAAGAGGCAAGGCGACAAGATTTCAGAAACATTGTGGTCGGAAGTGATTCTCTCACGTATGTGCGCCATATTATGTCTATTGCTGAGGATTTTTCGGATAAGGAGTGCCTAGTGCAGGACCGTAAGGCGTTGGTGAATGTCTTTCCATCGGTCGGGTTTTCTTTCGTTAAAAGGAGTGGTAATCGTCTAGCTCACCTTCTTCTAAGAGCTAGTCTTAATCACTTATGTGTTTTTGGTTAGGGCCCAGACCGCCAAGGATGTAATAGCAACTTGCGAACTTCATTGTTAATGGAAATTTCGAAAACTTGATTGTTAATGGAAATTTTAAAAGTTTCTTTTTTGAAAAAAAAAAACTGAAAAAAAAATATGAGGTATTCACAATAGAAACCCTATTTTTTATTTCTAAAATAATATAAAATAATACATGTCTTAACATCTCAATTCAAAAAACTCCACAACAACATCTCTATCCCTATCTTTATACCAAATACCATTAAAGTAGGGATAGTGCTCCACAAATAGGGATACAGTATTCACCGACCCTAAAAATAAATAAGGATGAGGTTTCTGCTGTAGAGGTATTTGAGGAAAATATATATTTTTTAATCTTTATTTTAGAAAATGAGCACCGTATAGTGCTTCTGATGTGAATGGGTGGTTTTAAATTTGGAAATGCATTGGTGAAGCTTTGCATTGTTGTTGCCTGTTGTAAATTTAGTGTGAAGCATCGTACGTGATTGAATTACTATTTATAAATATAATTTTTGATTATTATATATATGAATAAATTTTACATTTTGAGGTATCGTACACGACGTTGTACAATGAGTATTTGTGAGATGAAATTAGGAAAACTCTAAATATGTAAATCATTGAAACTAACCTACTTGTTGGATTTAATGTGATGATTTTTTGTCATAATATATACTTCTTTCATTAAATATTGATTAATGCAATTTTAGTGTGATCGGTATTTCAATAATTATATCATCACTTGTCTTAACACATGTGCAATCCAATAACAGGGTCGTCCTTGTCCAAATTTAGGCTCATGATCAAATATTATTTTAGACATTTCTAAAAAAGTATATTGTTTTTGCATTTAGCAAGAATCAAACACTATTCACTTAACAAATTATACTTCACTGCATACCATTAGAGCATACCTTATTTATTTTAAAAAATGCAATGTATATATTATTGAGTTATAATTTTACGGGGCCCTTAAATTCATAACTAGTATATATAATACTTCCTTCGTTTCTATTTAACTGTCGCAGTTGCAAAAAACACACATATTAACGAGAGTAGTTAATGCTTTGACTTAACAACAAAATGACAATAACACCCTTTGAAAATAATTAATGCAATGTTGTTTTCAATCTCCACCTCTTAATAAATATGGAGAATTATTGATAAGGACGACTTTTGGAATATTTTTGAGTAACATGACAGCCACACATTTTCTATTGGGGGAATGACAACTTCTATAATTTTTATAGCCAAAAGGACAAAAAAAAAATCCGACGCTGGGCTGGGACGTTGTTGCTGAATTTTTTTTCTCTTTCATCCCCCATTTTCAAACACTCATATCTTTTGATCTAGATATCCAAACGCGATAAAAATTCATTGAATTTTTTATTTTTTGATGCTCTTCGTTTTGAGATTTGGTCCGATGTAATTACATCGTTTTAATGAGATTCACTGTCAAAATTCACTCAGTAAATCTCTCCAGAGAATCCTGAAAATCAATGAATATCGACAGTGAATTTCGAACAACAGTTAATTTCGACAGCGAATTTTTTGAAATCACGTCGGAATATGTTGAATGTGGTCTCAAAATAAAGAGCATGAAAAAATAAAAATAAAAATTGGTGAAAGAACTTTCAAATTTGGAGTTTTAGATTGAGAGATATGAGTGTTTTAAAAAGATGGATGAGAGGGAAAGTGGGTTGTATCACTACAAAAAAAATGGCATTCTGTGACGAAATAAAATATGACGCTTCAAAAGTCGTCACAGTAGAATAACTTTTGTGATGAATATTTTAAATCCTCACAAAAAAGTATTTTTGTATTTTTAAACATAGAGGCGTCACAAATATCTTTCTTTTCCGTCACAAGGAAAACATGAATTTTTTTGCCAATCATTTTTAATTCATATAAGTGAGGAATAGATCAATCCGTAACCAATTGTTCAAATTATAGAACATATGTGAGGAAATATTTTCATTACGGTTAATAATTACGTACTTTCCCTTTCCCCACCTTTTTTTTTTTTTTTTTTTTTTTTTAATTTTAACTGCCGCCTATATTTTTCCTTTCCCTCTATTTTCTTTTTACTAGCATTTTTTTCCAGCTATATACAAACCTATTTATATATATATATATATATATATATATATATATATATATATACATAACCCTGAAAAACTAAATCTCTCTTTATCATCGTGGAAATAATTCATAACAGAAACTTGAGAAAACCAAATTGTTGCTGATATAGGACGCAAATCGATCGCTGCTCATCTAGGGTTTACACTTCAGAAAAACGTCAGTATCAGGTACGCAAAATCGCTAATCTTAGAGGGTTTAGGAGAAAATTAAATCAGTGTGCTTCATTATCTATGTTTTTCTGCGTTCAAAGTTAATTTTAAAATTACCCTCTTTTATTTAATTGGGAATCATGATGATGAATCTTAATTGGGTAATTCAGTGAAATCTGATACGGGGAACAATATATGGATTATTGAATTAGTTTTCGGTAAATTGTTGATTTAATCGGTATTCTACGTGGATTTGAGTTTTCTGCTGATTTTTGGGAGAAGGTCTAATAGTGCCAGTTTAGGACTTGTGATGGTGTATAGTATAGGTTTTTTTTTCTTTTCAATATTGGTCTAAAAAAGACGACTCTGCATCAGTTACTGATGGAGATCAGCCATCACAGAGGTAGAGTTTATTATAGAAGCCATGCCAATTTTATGTTTCTCTGTGTGTGTTGTTATTGCAATTCTGTTTTGTGAGAATTTATGATCTTATCTTTTTCTGAGATTATTGCATAGAGATGAGTTTGTATTCTGGGACAATGATGAAATTGTTTGTAATAAGCCAATGGATCTTAAGCTTACTTGACTCCAGTTTCTCATCAAAAAAATAAAAATAAAACCTCCATTAATGCCCCCATATGTCACCCTTTGAAAGCTTATGCCTCGTGTCTCGGAGCCATTTACCTTATTATCTTTGTTGTCATTTTGTTTGTTTTTTGGCAGTAAGAATTAGCTAAGCTTCTTTAAAAATAAAGTTTTAGATAATCCGAAGTAGTTGAGCATTTATCGCAAGACATAGCGCCAATTTCATTTCACTTTGGTGCGTTCTTTGGACGTTGTATTGCACTCCATCTTGTTGTATACCGTGATAAAAAAATTTATTAAGTGTCACAAGGTGAGTTTTTGGCAGGACTCCTGGATCACAAGTTGTCCATTAGAAGTCTTGTATCCAAGGCTCTTTGCTCTTGATTTGGGAAACTATCGAAGTTGTGAGGGAGAAAGGAATGTGGATCTAGGAGAGTACCGAGGGAGATAGAAAGCAGAGAACTAACATCTTTTCTTGATCTTTTGAATCATAATTCTCCATGGAAATCCGTAATGCTGGTAGCGGTGTACTTAATGATAGTGTTGGTGCTGATTATGTTCATAAAAAAAAGGTTGTGCCGCGTGGCTATAGCCCGGCAGATGTTGGAATCAGGTTTAGAAAAATGCCCTGTCTTATCTTCGTAACTAGATGGATGATAAATTATTCTCATGTAAATCTCAAGCTATTAATAAAAGTTATATGTACATTAAACATGTTTTTGCCGCTACTGTTGTGATTACTCTTGTCGAGCCAAATGCCAATTAGTATACTAGTTATTGGTCTTCTGCTGGGTTGCAATGCTTAAATACTTAACTTGTTGTTATTAATATTTTTATTGTGATATTATAGTTGTTGTGATTAATAATCCATAAGTGTAGCAAAATAATTTAATAGTGTATTGACACAATATGTACATGTTTATACCTGTATTTTGTCTCCTGGATTAACAAATACGATCCAGCTTCCTAGTGTGTACTTTTCGGGAGAAGACGTGTGAAAATGCATTGAGGGCTGAGATTGAGCTGAGGACTGAAAAGAGTTGCAGGATTAAGATTATTGATGGTGATTTCAATGGTGATCTTGCACAATTTGATCGTCAAACAGGCAGCTTCTTTCTGGAATCATTTAGGTGAGTTACACATTTTCCGATTACGGGCTTAGTGATAATTTGGGTTTAAGGGATGTTATCAAACCAAGTCGGACAAGATTATACAATCTGGAAATGTATGGGAAAACTGCTGAACCTGCAAAAGTTGGAGACAGGCATCCGGTTGGGTTGTGGAAGCTCTTAAAATCCGGTCCCCGGAGTCTGTTGACAATGTCCAGAACTGGAATCTTTGGCTTGCCCAGATCAAAATCAATGACGTAAAATTGTATTCTCTCAATTGATGTGGTTTATAGAGAAAGATGATCCTTCAAAACAATGGTGTAAAAGTGTATTTTGTCTAAAATCCGAATTCGTGTTTTCATCGCCACAAAAAGCTTTTGTGGGGGCGCTTGACTGAAGTTTTACAAATTTCGGTATTGGTTCTATTATTTAATCATAATTTTTTGTTTCATTTTTTACGGAAGATAAGATTGTGGTCCATGACTTGATATTTTATTTGCAGGATGAGATGAAATGAATGCGGGATGAACACAAGGGGAAATTGATTGCTGAAGCATCTAAGGATTCTCTAGTTGATTCTGTACATGTGCCATTGGAGGCTGAGTTAGAAATCATGAGCAAGACTCTTGGGCGTAAGTGGAGATCTATTTATGGCATAGGTTCTTTTCCACGTGTGGAAACCACCAAATTAGTTGCCACATCTTCTATGGCTTCAAAATTTGAGTTGGCTGAAATTCAAAATCAAGTAAAGTTACTAGCAACCAAATATAAGATTATGCAAGAGGAAAATGAGAAATTGAAAGCACAAGTGAAAACCCTCTTGACATCACAAGGAAAGAGTAGTGGCGATTCTGCTGAGCCTAACAACTATCAAGATGATGATGATGATGATGTTGATCCTTATGAAGATGAGCTGACAGACTATGCATGATCAAATTTATGATTAATTTTCAATTGTCTCATTCTCTAGCAATATTAGAATTTTGCAAATTTTAGTTTATCAAACTTGTGAATTTTTTAATATCTAGCAGACGGCGTAACACTTTTTAAAGTTCTAATTTTGAAACTTCTGCACTATTTATGAACTACTTTATTACCAAGCTATTATTGTTCATTGTATTTATTAGGTGATGCAGAAATCAAATTCATCACGTATAATACGATTATTTGACGGAATGGAAATTTACAATAACATATAAGGTGATGTAGAATTCGTCACAAAATTTTCTATTATATCAAACATAATTTCTCACGTTTTACGTGACAAACTAGTGGTTAGAATAGGAACATTAGGTGACGAATGCTTGATCATATATACTCAATGTTGGTGATGAAAATTTCATCACATATCATAAAATATTGTGATAAATTAGAGGTCACAAATTGCATTTTATTTTGTATGTTCTCCTATTTTAGGTGACAAATCGGTCATCACTTAAACTTACAATACGTGAGAAAGTTGTGACGTCACTTATTTAAGGCAAAAGTGTCGACTTTGTCGTCACTAATGTATATAAAATGACCAAGTGGAAAATGAAATATGTGATGAAGTGTTCGTCACATATGCAACAAAAACGCGTGGAATAAGGAATTCGTCACAGAATACTTTTTGCGACTTATGATAGGTGACGACCTTAGTGACGCACGAATTTCGTCACAGATAATCAAATGTGATGAAATTTACTCATTATGTGACGAACATTGGTCGTCACAAAATGTCATTTTTCTTGTAGTGTATTTTTTATTTATTTTTTTATAAAATAGTCGCCATTTTTTTTAGAAAAATAGTTTTGTCATTTATGTAAAAGTTTTGAAAAGTTGTCATTTTCCGTAATTGATGAAATATTTTTGTCTTTTTCTATAATTCTCCTTAATAAATAAAGGTAGATGTAGAAAAATATAACAAATAATGCTTTGAAAATTTAACAACGACAGATAAAAAAGAAATTTTGATTTTGATAACCGCAACATTTGATTTTATAATTAATTAAAAGAAAATGGGTCAAACTAAACCATATTCTCTCAACATTTATCATGATCTTAATCGTTAGTATCAAATAGTGTCCAAAATTTAAGACGTTGCTTTCATAAATATTTCTTAACCTTTCTATTTTTACGATGAAGTGGTTTTTAATTTGGTAAGTCATTGGTTAAGCTCTATGATGGTCCAAATTTTGTCCCCCAGAAAAAGAAGAGACGTACGTAACTGAATTACAATATATAAATACTAATTTTCACTTGAGTTAAATAAAAATTAGGGACCATTTGATTAATTCTATCATCACTTAGTCTTAAACATTTGCAATCAAACAAGGATTCACTTTTAAGATTTATCCCGGTCTCATTACTTGGAGATGATATCTTCAGGTAGTAGAGACCGCCGACATCAAAATACAAATAAAAGTCACATGGTTTTTAAGTATAAATACAAAATACACATTTATATCTAAATTTTTTTCCTTGTAAAATGGTGGGGAAATGTGGAATCAGGCCCCTAACATTAAGCTTTTTTTTTTTCATGGTGCCAAAGAATTATCTATAACGCCTTCAGACTCCGAGTCTGGTAGCGTTAAATGAGTCATAAATAATTCGGTCAACTGTCCGTCGTCGTCGTTTGGTCTAAAAGGGCTAATCGTACCTAAATTTGACAAGACATTTATGTCTCATATTTATATGAATGTGAGCAGACTATTGCTTTACAGATATGAGATTTAACATTATCATAAAAAAAAGATTTATGACCCGTAGAAACTTTTACGTGACAAAATGCCCCCTCTGTCCCCCTAGATTTGAAAGGATACATTTTTACTTACCTTAGTGGTAGAGTATATTGATATATCTATAGTTTGAGGGACCTATTAGTAATATCTAATGGTATAATGCCACGTGTCCAGTGTAAGGCCTTTATGTAACCAATGCTTGAATCAATGATAACAGATCAGTCATTATCCTATATTCTACTTTCTGAGTTGGTATCAGAGCTCCTCTTCCGGCCATGGCCGCCACCGGGAGCACAGCTCCGGCAGGAAGCTCACAGACAGCTACTGCACTCACAACGACGATCCTAGCTTCTAATGTCCCACCAGCCATCATGACTGGATCACCCTCTACCTATACATATGTACACACCACCTCTGTACCTTTTTCCAGTATGATTCCGACCCGTTTACTCCGGTCATCTCCCTTTTCTGCTAATCTACCCACCACCACACATGCACCGCCATTTGGAGGTAATTTAACACCCAGTTTTAGGGGTCGTTTGTTAAATCTGAAGTCTGAAGTCTGAAATCTGAAGTCTGAAGTCTGAAGTCTGATTACATTAATTAACTGAATAATTTAAGTGCTGAAATTGATTAGACTGTTTGATAACACTATAAATCTGAAAACATTAAATGTTTTATTTTTAATATTTTATGTATACACATTTTTTGTATATATATAGCAAAAGCTATATTTTTTATGCTATATTTTTAATTTTTTTCTAGACTATGATAAAAATATTTTAATAATATAAGAAAAGCATATTTTCCTGAAGAAAAAAAAGCATATTAAAACAAACAAACAAAAAAAAAGTAAAGCAAAGAAATGAATGAATAATGGATCCTATTACGAAGGATGCACGTGGGAGGTGGACGAGGGAAGAGCCGGCACTTTCATTCAGATATAAGCGGTATATGTACCGCTGAAAAATATTTAACTTTTAACATGTAGAATTAAGTGGCACTTAATTATATAAGATGTGTCAAAAATATTATCAAACACCTCTGATTGTAACCACCTCTTAATTTCTTCGAATAAGCACTTAATTCGCCCTTCTTGTGAAGCTTAGTCGGACCAACTATTTGCTGTGGCGATATTCTATTCTTCCCTTCATTCGTGGCCACCGTCTTGAATGCCATGTGTTCGGTACTAAGCCCAAGCCACCAGAATACGTCTACACAACCGGAAATCCATCGATTCCGATCAAAAACCCGGCATACGATGACTGGGAAACCATGGATGCTCTCTTGCTTGGATGGATGCTTGGATCGATGACCGAGCAGGCTCTTTTTGAAGTTGTGGGATGTGGTACTGCAGCTGAGGTTTGGCGTACCCTTGAACTTATTCACAACAATCAAGCTGAGTCTCAAATTCTAGAGCTTAAAGATGCTCTTACTAAAACTGAGAAGGGTGGTAGATCAATGGCTGATTACTTGGCCTTGATGAAGAACCATGGAGATGAGCTTGCTTCTGCTGGATACCCTGTTTCTCATTCTGAACTTATACTTGCCACTCTTGGAGGCCTTACGAAGGAGTATGAATCTGTGATTGTTAACATCACATCAAGAGTGGGATCTCTCACTTGGCCTGAGGTCCAATCGCAGATGTTAACTCATGAACGTTTGGTTGCTAGATTCAACCCTGCATTTGCTCTGGATATATCTCAATCTAGTGCTCATCTCACTCAAATGTATCAAGGAGGAAATCGAGGGTCTAGAGCACCTGCAAATGGTATAGGAAGAGGACAACAGGGATCTGGAAGAGGATGACGATCCGGGGGTGGAGGAAGATCAGGTAATGGCAGTGGTAGAGGTGGTGCCAACAGTGGACCAAGACCTACGTGTCAAATATGCTTGAAAGTTGGTCATATTGCCTCAGATTTCTGGCATAGATATGAATCATACACTCCTCCACAGGGCAGCAACAATAAGAACAGTGGAAACAGACAAGTTGCTGCTTACCTTGCATCACCAGAAATGGTGGGTGATCCAAGTTGGTATGCTGATTCTGGTGCTACAAATCATGTGACCTCAGACATGGCAAACCTGCAGGTTAAGTCAGAATATGATGGTAAGGAATCCCTAACTGTTGGAAATGGTCAAAAATTGCATATAGCACACACTGGACACTCAGTCATTCCACCAAATATGCATTTACATGATATTCTACATGTCCCTCAAATTAAAAAGAACTTGATCGGCATTTCCAAACTGACCACTGATAATAATGTTTTTGTTGAATTTCATGACTCAAAATGTTTTGTGAAGGACAAAGTGTCAAAGAAAGTACTTCTGGAAGGAACCTTGGCAAATGGCTTGTATCAGATTTAGCCTTATATCAGTGAAGCTCAGAGTTCCCTTCAATCCAAGTGTGCTACTCCCAGCAGTTATGTTGCTTCTGTTATGTCTACTGAGTCCAGTCCTGATGTCTGGCATAGAAGATTAGGTCATCCTAGTCTTAGAACCTTAAATAAAGTTATTTTTGATTATTGTGTAGCCATTAAAGGCACTCTTTCTTTTTGTGATGCTTGTCAGTTTGCGAAACTACATGCTAGTCCCCTTGGTTCTTCCCTTAGTAAAGTTGTTGCTGTTTTGGAATTAATCCACACTGATATTTGGGGCCCTGACCCTGTGCATTCAACTTTTGGTTTTACTTATTATATTCATTTTATTGATGATTTTAGTCGTTTTACTTGGATATATCCCTTGAAACTTAAATCAGAAGCCCTTAGTGTGTTTGTGCAGTTTAAAAAACTTGTTGAAAACAACTTTAATACCACTATCAAAACTGTTCAATCTGACTGGGGGTGAATATAGAAGCATTGATCCCTTTCTGGCATAACATGGTATCAAATTTAGACACCCTTGCCCTTACATCCATGAGCAAAATGGCAGGGCTGAGAGGAAACACAGGCATATAGTGGAGACTGGGCTCACACTACTTGCTCAGGCCTCTCTGCTTCTAAAGTATTGGTGGGATAGCTTTCATCATGCTGTTTCCCTCATAAACATACTTCCTACACCTGTGCTAGGCAACAAGTCCCCCTTTGAAACACTGTACCATCAGAAACCAGACCTTAAAATGATCAAAACTTTTGGGTGCACTTGCTATCCTTATCTCAGACCCTATCATACTCAAAAATTCCAGTACCACACTCAAAAGTGTGTTTATCTTGGACTCAGTCACACCCACAAGGGTCATAAGTGTATGGATAATAATGGTAGAATCTATGTGTCTGTCCATGTCAAGTTCAATGAGTCTGAATTCCCCTATAAGTCCTTGCACCCTCATAGTTCTGCTACAGTTATTTCTAATCATGTACTACCTGATGTTGTGTTGTCCTCTCTTAGCTATGCTTTGCTTACAGATTCCACAGGTCAGGGTGCCATTCCAGAAGTACCTTCGCCACCTGCATCTCCATTCCCAGGTGTGCATACTCCAACATCGGTACAGACTTCACATCCTGCATCACCAAGCATTGCATCTCCTAGTTTTGTATCTCCAATTGCTGGATCTGCTAGGAGTATCGGGTCAACGGTAGTATAGTGTTGTCAAGGTCGAATCCACGAGGAGTAATGTTCAAGTACCAAAGTCGACTTAGAACTTAGTTCGGTCAAAATAATGGTGGAGAGTATTATACTAATGCGAAAGTAAAGATTATACTAACGAGTCAACTTCTAGGTATTAAAGGGTATAGTCGAACTATGATCCCACGAGCTACTTTTACCCCTAAGGAAGGACTTAACGGGAAGCGTGTCTTAACCGACCTACCTATCCAATGCATTTTAACGACATCCACGGGTGCCAACTCCTAATTCTAGCGATTAGACTGAACAACTCGATCTAACCACCCTATGTGAAGTTAATTAATTCTCCCTTTAGAAAACCGATTAACCTAACATGATTAAGCTCTAGAGTCGCTCGAACAACGATGACAAACCTCTGTATTGGAAACGGACCTAACAACTAGGCCAAATCTACGCAACGATCCTAAAACCCCTTATCCCACATCTCACCGCAAAATGCATCTATAAGTTCGATGTGTGTGACAGTGAACTAGGTGATCAATCTAATTCAAAGACATTAAAATAAGTTTTAGGACGTGGATTAATCGTTTAAACAATAATTTACGCACTGCACAACTCTCTATCTCATCCCCCTTAGGGTTTTCGCTCGCTTTCACATAATTCGACTACACATGAATTTAGCTACTCATAATTATGCTAATAACGGAATAAAGAATGGAAATTGAACTAAAGACAATAAATAAAAGACACATCATTACCATATAACTGCTGAAAATTTGATCCATAAAATATGAAGAAATAGTTGCACCCAAAAAGTTGAATCTTTGATCTTGTAATGCAAAACTAAGCTATAAAAGATGTGTAGAATCAAAGGAAGTTATCTAGGGAATCAAGGGATCAAAGGGTGTTTAATCTATGCTAAAATCGCCCCTAAATCGCCTAAGCAAAGTCTAAAGTCGGCAAAACATGAGTAGGGGCTGAATGAGCTGCGTATTTATAGAGTAGGTCAAAATTCTGCTACTGTCGGTCCTGGACGCCCGTCCAGGTCATGGCAGACGCCCGTCCGCCTGGAAAATATGAAGATAGTAGGGTTTCGTCTTCAGTGGACGGGCGTTCGCATTCCTCTGAACGCCCGTCTGGTGAATCATGACTTGAGGCTTTTTGACCCATGGACGCTCGTCTGGAACCCTGGACGCCCGTCTGTGGTGTATGAGCTTTTTGAATCGGGCTGAACCTACTTAAACGCCCGTCTGGGGGTCTTTTGGACGCCCGTCCAGCTGAAAATCAAACTTTCTGAATGATGTGTCAATGTTGTGGACGCCCGTCTGGAATGTGCAGACGCCCGTCTGACTTGTCTTCACTCCAAACTTGGCTTTTCTTCACTTTTTATGCTACATTCGGGCCACGAACACGTCTCATAGTCCAAAACATCGCCTTCCGGGTCCTCGAGTCACCTAAGTCCCGCAATAACATAGACAAACAAACACCACGCGTAATTCACTAGTCTTGCATCATCCTCTTCATCAACTGATTCTCACTCCAGTGAGTCACCACGGCCACCACCGCCACCACCACCCCCTCAACACCAGATGCGGACCAGATCCAAGAGTGGGATCACCAAGCCAAAGCAGCTCTTCACTTTCACCACTACACTGGATGACATCATAGATCCAACCTCCACTTCCCAAGCCCTATCTGATCCAAAATGGCACAGGGCTATGTAGGAAGAAAAAGCTCTCTGTCAAAATCAAACATGGAAACTGGTTCCCCATCATCCCTCTCATAACCTAGTTGGCAACATATGGATTTTCAAAACCAAATTAAAACCAGATGGTAGTGTGTTAAAGTACAAAGCTAGGCTTGTAGCTAAAGGGTTTAATCAAAAGGAAGTCATAGATTATACAGAAACCTTCAGTCCCGTGGCAAAGGCAGGAACCATCAGAGTAATCATGTCCATTGTTGCATCCTTCAACTGGGGTATACATCAAGTTGACATTAACAATGCTTTCTTAAATGGGAGACTATATGAGTCAGTGTTCATGCCACAGCCTGAAGGATTTATTGATCCACTCAAACCAGATCATGTGTGCCACCTAAAGAAAGCCCTGTATGCCGTTTTATAACGGTTGTATTATAAAATTTATCATTTACAATGATCACGTAAATGAGTACAATACGAGAGATAGAAATTGAGAAGATTAAATGAAATGAATGAAACAAATCCACTTATTGGATTTGATTTAATGATTAATTCTTCAGTTAAATATTGATTATTTTTTTTAATTAATTAAAGTTTGACTGGTATTTGACTAATTCTATCATAAACTGTCTTAGAACATTTGCAGCTCTTTAGATTTGACCTGGTCATTAGTGTGTCAATATATATATATATATGTCACAAACTATAAGTTTATTAGTTAATATAATTAAGTATATATTTCTGAACAGTTAGTGAAATTAAGGAGCTAAGCAGAGCAGGTAATATGGAGGAACCAATTCACTCTAAGTACAGATAAACAATAGCTTCCAAAAAGGGGATCATAATAAAAATACTACTCATGAGGACATCTGGATTTATCATGTAATAGTTAACATTTACAGCAGAAGACAACGTAGTCCTAACAAAATAACTAATGGAATTTTGAATTAATGTAAAAATAATGTTTAAAAAATTGGGAATATAATTGAGTCATTACATCTTACACACAATGGAATGAAATAGACGATTTTTCACAACGGATGACACTCTGAGTGAGTGATGCAGAAAGGTCGTAGTTACAGTATGTCACGTACGGTGCAGGCATGGTGGTTTGTAATGATAATTAATTTAAAAAATCAAAATTCTATACAACTTGTGAAACTCTGATTTCTTGTGTGTTATAAGGCTATTTCCGTCTTTTTGGAATTAGGTTTCAATATCCTATTATTTTATGTTGATTAAGGTTTACTTTTTCACTTAAAAACCTTAAACCGACCTAAGCTCAAAAATCATATAAAAAAAACCTCCAGATAGCCCTAGACTTCACATATTTCACGTTGTCGAAGGTTTCAGTAAAAAGCCTCCGGCCGTTGTCCTAGCCCCTCTCCCCAGAAAGCGCCCCAGATTTAGTTTCTGGGAGACTCTGCTGGGTTTATTTGGCATATCACAATAGTAATTTCGAAGCAGTTTTGTTTCCATCTCAGTTTCGGGCTAGATTCTTCTCTAATCTTTTCATAGTAGTTCAAGGCTTTGGTCATAATTATGTTAGATGCGAAGGGTTATCGTTGTTAGATTCATTGTTGGTTTGTAGATTCACGTAGGGTTTGGAAGTTAGTTGGTGTTCGGCTTGTAAATTCATTCTGTTTTTAAGGTAAATAAGTCATCTTATAAAAAAGACTTGTTTTTATTGTTTTGAAGTAAATTGTTCTCAAAGTTCTTGCGCGTAATATGATAGTTTAAGGTTATGTGTTGTATCTTGCCGGTAATTTTTCACACACTAATTATGCCCTAGACAGGGCTCGAACCCAGGTCGCCTTGCCAGGGTATATCCTAGCTAACCGCTAGGCCGATGAACCAAGTACATCTTGCGGTAATTGCTAAAGTATTATGTGTTCTATGCTATACGAAGTGTTTTCAAGTATTATGTATTTTGTGGCAATTTCTATAAATCATTTTCTATGTTATTGTTTAGTAGATGGATTTAGATTTTGGAAGCTTGGTGTTCTTATGGATTTGGCCTTTTATGTGATAACCTAGGTGGTTAGAAAGATATAAACAATGAACCTGACTTATCAGCTATTACTTGCTCTGTGAAGACGATTATTCATGGTTAGGTACTAGATAAGAACCACGATGTACCGTCTGTGTACCTTGAGGTATCACTCATGTTGCAATTTATGGCCTCTTGGTGGGTTTCACCATGGCATTGTACCCTTAATACTCGGTTAAACCTCGGTTCTTGCTATGTATGCGTAAAATAATGACGTTATGCATAGATTTTGCTATCCAATCTGTGTAAGTTTTTTTGTCTCCGTAACAAAATACATGTAACTTTGGATGTAATAAGAATGTTAAGTAAATGGTTAGGCTAGATCTAAGATCATGTTTTGTACATTACAAGATATTTTCGTCAAGTACTAATTTTCTACAATTAAATTTGCTTTTAAAGTGTTTCTTTTGAAAGCTTGGTAAGAAAATTTATGTCAAAGTCTTCCGGCTTGACTAAAATGAATCTCTTTTTTTTTTGGTCTTTTACACCTTACTGAGTTTGTGCAGAGTTCATTCATATATTTGAAATAAGAAGATATGCAGGTTGAAGACGAGTTGGATGATAAGAATGTTGTACCCGTATGCGAATAAAATAAATATTCAGAAAAAATAAAGAACAATTTTTTTTTCCAATTCAGAATATAATTACAATATATATGTAAAATAAAATATGAAAGGATATTCAAAAACTGAGACGAGTTGTACTCTGTCCTTAAGAAAAATTTGCACCGGCTTGTACCTACGGTTGTTGCAATTGTCTCCCAGGATAACTCAGTTTACCTGTTCAGATGGAGAGGTGCTTCAACTCTGAACTTCGTCGAATTCTGACAATGCCCAGAAACTCTTCAACTATGAATGCATAAAAATATTTTATGCAATGGAATGTATGCTCTTGTATTGCTTGAATACTTGTGTTCTTTCTGTGTATCTTCCATTTTGTGAAGACTTGTTTATATAGAGACTTGAGCAAGTAATGGAAGAGTCTCTGCATTGATAACCATTAATGCATTTACTCCCACTACTCTCACTTTGATATCAATATTAATCATGACTGTTAAGAAGATGAAAGGTCTCAGCAGAAGATGAAAAGTCTCAGCTCACTGAAATATTCAATCTCCTGAAGGTGCCTTGGCTGAAACTGACTATGCCTTAGCTGAATTCGACTTTCAGTATGCTGAATTTCTTCGACTTATCTCGTCTGGCGTCGACTCGCCTTCACTCACTCGCCGAACTTTAGTTCGGCATTCGGTCGATTCGGTCTCGGCCCCCGAGGTTGCCTCAGCTGAATTTAGTATTTGTCCAAATGCCTCAGCTGAATTCGACTTTCAGTATGCTGAATTGCTTCAGCTTACCTCAGTCTGCTGACTCAGCCTTCACTCACTTAGCTGAACTTGTTCAGTTCAGTCTCAGCCTGAGGTTGCCTCAACTGAATTTCGTATTTGTCCAAATTCAGCATTCAGTTCAGTTCAGTCTCAGCCTGAGGTTGCCTCAGCTGAATTTCGTATTTGTCCAAAAAGATAATACTAGCCCTCAGGCCCACGAAGCCCCAATTCCCCAAGCCCAAGCCCAAGCCCAAGGTCAACGGGCACGGGCGGGCGGCGCGCGCACGCGTGTGGCAATTTTAGTAGAACATCGCCATTCTGAACTCTCTCCCTTTCTCTAGGAGCTTATATCAATCATCAACTATCATCATATAAATACTTGACATTGGAACACTCATGTTCCAATGTGGATAAAGTTTTACACTACTTTACTTCACATATCTCACAACAACTTAAAGGGTTAATATCTCATTCATCCGTACTCCGAATTGAATGATTTTAAATCATATTGTCAACTACTTATTGTGTAGTTTTCATTAATTTAATAAAAGTCTCGATAACTTTAATAAAAGTCTATCGAACTCGCTTTTTAAAATAGTTGTCGTAAATGAGTAAAAAAACGATAAAATCGATAAAATTATTTTACCTCTATTTTCTCCAACAAAGAATGGTGCTAGAGCAAATTTAGGAATGTAGTCATGAAGTTTTTTGTGTTTCGGCGGTATTTTTGTGGTCAAGTTGAGTTGTAAATAAGGTTAGCACTTATTAATGATTTGGTTTGACAGCAATTGTAATCGGTTGAGTTAGTTAATAGAAAACCTGAGGGTCAGTTTCTCGAGTCTCTTGCTTATCTTTTCCTTTGCACGTTTTTTAATTACTCGATATATATGACATAAGTTATTTAATTACTCTAATATGACATGAGGCTTTCGAAGGTTTTAGGGTTTATCTTAATGTCACGTGTCGAACGTTTCATTTCCAGATAAGAACTTGGTATCCGGAACATTGACGTTGCAAAACTTAAAATAGGTTACGATAAGATGCATCGCATTATCATTTGTAGTAATAAAAACAAGATTGTGATCAATTTTTTTAATGAAAACGAGACTATAGGATTATAGTTAATTTGACTAATCATATAATCACTCGCCTTATAACATTTGCAATCAAACTGGAGTCAGTTTTACAGCTCCTTAGATTTGAACCGGTCTCATTACTAGCTGTATATCTCGTAAATTATAATAATTTTTTTAAAATATAACTAATTATATATTTCTCAAACAATATTCACTCTGAAGTGAAGATAAACAATAGAGTCCAAAAAAGGGATCATAAAAATATTTGTAAAGAATGACTCGATTTATCTGAATTCAACATGTAATACATAGCATTTATAGCAGAAGACAACATAGCCCAAATTAAAAACAAAAAACTAAAAGGTCATCTGTCTGAATAAATTAGACTTATCTTTATTTTCCAAATCTTTTTATTCCAATATTGGAGCCATATTTATCCCAAATTAAGGTTTATATATATCAATAAACACATTTTTTTTAAATACGAAAGGTTACACACACCCTAATTATGTGTCTCTAACGGAGCTCGAACTCTGGTCTCCACGTCAATGTATAGCCTAGCACCAATTAGTTTTAAGATATATCAAAAATATAAGAATTTACTAACAAATTGGTTTTAAGACAACGGTAAAAAAGATAGGTTCTACTATATTTTCTTATATCACGACCAATTGGATTTAGTACAACAACCAATCTTGTTTTAGTAAACAAGATAACGCGTCCGGGCCTATAACACCAATTGGTTTAGTACAACGGTAACGGTATATCAGAAATATAGTAGCACCTAAATGTGCTACTATATTTTCCTTATATCACGACCAATTGGTTTAGTATAATGGTAAGCTCAAGTGAGTGTGGCGTGTGCGCGTTTCTTTTTTGCACTCAACACTCACTTGTTTTTTTTGACAACACTAGGATCTTTTTTTTTTTTAATTGTTCTGAAGCAAAGCTTTTTTAACCCGATATTTCGTTAGCGTTTAGAGTATATTACCAATTGGTTTTTGTAAATGTGCTACTATATTTCCTTATATCACACTCTCCATCTTTTTTTATGCCCTTACATTTTCTAACATTTTTTCCTTACCTCACCATAATTACATCAATAGTGTCGTAATTTAAGTCGGGACTGACATATTTCAGTTTTTAATATTCATAAAAACGTCTACTTTGTTCTTTTTTTTTTCTTTTTTTTCCCCAACAACGAAAGCATTCGTTAATATAAAAAAATCAGAGAGTACAAGATGACACCTACATCGTTTTTCGTTGTTTTCTTTCGGAATACAAAACGTGGCATGATCCAAAACAGAATCGCAACCTAATATCATCCAGGACAATCGCGAGAATCAAAAGGAGGAGGGTGGCCTAATTCACTACATTTAGCTAAAGACGATTATCGGTAAAACAAACTAAACTCGTAATTCGCAAGGCATGACTTCTACTTAGACACCAGCGCAAAGCTTGAGCCTCCGCTGCGAAGGCGGAACTTGCCACTGATCTCGGGGACGCCCAAGCTTCCAAAATCGTGCCATCCTCCTTGAAAAGAGTTGCTCCGTAGCCAGCAAGGCAAGAGTCCGGCTTCCAGGCTGCATCGACAAAGGCCCTAACCACACCTGGAGAAGGGACTGTACGCTGCAAGACAGGAGAGGGGGAAACAACATTAGAATCTATCCTCTCCTCTTGATATGCCTGCTCAAAATCTAACCACGCCTTATTAGCATACTTAGCGGTAACCTCCGCGGACCAAAACAACGAATTGAAATATCTATTACAACGTGCTTTCCAAATGAACCATAGAATGAAACACGAAAAAATTATTCGATCATTTAATATCCCACGGGGAAGCTTAACCGATACCGCATCCCACCAATGTTTAACCGAGGCATTTGGAGCCTGAAACTCCTCCCAAGAAACACCTGCCAACTTCCAAACCATTTGCGCATAGTGACAAGAAATGAAAAGGTGATCAATGGACTCCGAATTTTCTCCACACGCCGAACACATTGAATTATCAAACCCAATGCGTTTGCGAAGGGTCTCCAAAGTAGGTAAAACATATCTAAACAGTTTCAAAGGAAATATTTTATTTTTGGGGTAGGGGTAAAGCCCAAATTCTCTTCCAGAATTTTTCGTTAACATTATTACCACACATAGAACAATTATTATGAGCACACAAATAAACACTTCATTTTCCCGGTTTTCATATATATATATATATATCATCCTTTTTTTAATTATTATTTATGTTTCCGTAACATTCTAACGGTTGTACCATACATCCTCTATATAAGTACCGTGATTTGATTTGAATAATTAAAATAAAGATTTACATTTATTTTATTCCATTTATTTGGTTCTATATACATTTTAATTTTTTACAATCACGTGTACTTTCAAAAAAAAAAATCCTAATACGAAAGGTTACACACACGCTAATTATGCCCCTTGAACCTTGGTCTCCATGCTAAGGTATAGCCTAGCTAACCACTAGACCGATGTGCAGAGTACTACCAATTATTTTTTATTGTACACTCATATTGTATAAAATGTGCCATATTAATCAAAGGTCTGTACATTACAAAATTGGAGCAACTCCAAAGTCCAAACTCGAAAGCACTTCTCCTAAGATAATTTTAAGAAGAAAAAAAAAAAAAAATTCAAGTTCTAGCCAAAATATTTGCCATCAAATTAAAATCTAGTGTTAGGTGCAGCATCACAACTAGAGTTGTTAACGAGCTAAGTCGAATCGAGTAATAGTGGTTCGAACTCGAGCTCGTTTGTTTGTTAAACGAACAAAAATTATGTTTGAGCTCGGCTCGTTGAAAAGATGAAATGTTCGAGCTCGTGTTCGAGCTCGGCTCGTAAAACAAATTGTTGTCTTTCGATATGAGTTCGGCTCGAGCTCGGTTCGTTAAGGTATAAAACATAAAGTGCAAATACAAAAATAACAAGTTATATATTAATATTGCATATATTACACAACAAAAATTATTATAAAAATATCTAAACATTATATAAAATCAATCTATAATCTCTATTAGATGAATGTGTATGATTTATCCTCTTTTGAGTTAAGGTTACTGTAAATTGATGTATTTATATAAACACGTTAGTGAACATAATCGAACGTTCGCGAACCAAGCTCGTGTTCGTTCGTAAATTAAAGAAAACGCTACAATCACGTTCGAGCTCGGCTCGTTAAGCTAAACGAACAAACGATCATAAACACAAACAAGCCGAACACGAGTTTGTTTACGAACGGCTCTGTTCGTTTAACCACACTAATATTCACAACCCACAAAAACCTGCAGTTTGTTCTGCCAAAACTAGGCACAATCAATGGTTTCTCTAAAGACAAGGTTCCAAAATCCACGTTACAATCATAGTCACCAGGACAATGATCGAGTTAGTTTAAAATCAATCCAAGAGCCAATCATGCATACTAAAGAAAGATTATAACCTAGGGAGCCAACTACGTACTAGACGGATCATTGACCTCCCAAACCTATTTGATACAAGGGCAATATCGCGCGGTGCATGCAAGTTCGACTCAAGAACCGAGTGGCAATTAAAGAGTACAACACGTATGAACATCAAGAACCCGAAATTAAAGCATAACAAGACACTGGTCTTTAAAATCTTGTGTTTGGCTTCCCAGAGAAGAAAATTAATTCGTTCAGGTCCAAACAAAATTTCCAATATCGGTTATGACTCTCTAACTATTGTACACCATTATTATGTTTACAACCTTCTTAACACGTCTTGCCTTGCCTATGTTCCGAACAACTTAATTAATTACCTCAATAATTGTAATATCCCGATTTTTGGATAAAGGGCATTTCGGTCTTTGATAAATCGGAATATTATGTTCTTTTGTTTTAAAGGTTTTATAAAAGAAAAAGAGATAATTAAGGAATTTTAAGTAATTAGGAAAATTGGGATTTATAAAAAGGAAACAAGTCCTAATTAACCTAATCACTTTTGTCAAAAAAAAAAAAGAAGGGGGCGCATCTTTTTTTGAGGGAGGCCGCAGGTTTAAAAAAAAAGAGAGAGGAAGAACTTTCAATCCCCAGGCTTAATCCGTTGACCTTTTGGACAGACATCTCAAGGGAAAAAGAATCACCGCGACAAGAGGATCGTTTGGATATCAACCATCCCTAGAACCGTTAACGTAAGTTTCTTCATCGTTTTAATTTAGATCGTTCTTCATGGTTTAACAAATGCGTTTTCGGGTCTAAGCTTCGTAGTGACCAGCTTTGGGTTTGATCGTTTTAGGTTTGAGGTTAAAGGTTTAACTTTTTTCAAAGATTTGGTTGCGTGGATCGTTGTAGCTCGCAAAATCAAGGTAACGTGGCTTCTCATCGTATGATTAAGTTCTTGTGGTCGTAGGCAATGTGTATGGTTTTCCCGCGTTTTATAACCCGTTTATGTGGGGTTTTGGGGATGCATATGGTTGGAGATCGCAAAGAAACAAAGTTGCGATTTTCCGGGTTAAAACCCGCGACGGGCGTCCGTACTTCGGACGGGCGTCCGGTTCCTCTCGCAGCCTTGAACGGGCGTTTGATACTTGGGACGGGCGTTCGTAGGGTCAATTTTGATACAGATGTGATGGTTTGAGGGTGGACGGGCGTTCAGCCTTCGGGACGGGCGTCCAATCCTTTTGGACGGGCGTTTGGTCCGTGTCTCTAGTTTTCTATTGTCTTGTGATGTCGCCTTGCTTCTCAGGCTTTATAACATGATTTTTACTGCTTAACCTTACGTGACAAAGCTCTGAACTAGCTTCTAGTGCGTTTAGTTCCGGCACCACATGGATTCCCTAAAAAGATGAAGTGTGGGACCACTGGAAGCTTCGGATTTGCCTTGTGCTTCGATAGACTAGAGTTTATCGATGTCCGTGTAATTGCTAGGCCTTGTCCGTGTCTAAGGGTCTAAGTATGAGAGTAGGAAGTGTGAGGGAGCTTACCCGAAAACACTTAGGTGGCTAGTTAAACATCTAATCAAACGTATGTGCTAGATTAAAATCTTAAACATCATGCAATGCTTGGTAAGGCATAGTACAATATCGCGATGTGTCCTCCGACCGTACAAAGTAGATCGTACCCACGCCGGTCAATCGATTGGCCGTACAAAGCGTTTGGTGCACTCGCCGGTCATCACACTATCGGGACTCGATATTCCCGGGGCTACTAGAGCGAGTCTCTAAGTAGGTTGCACCCGCTTGTCCTAGTACATCCTATTACTAGGCGCAAGGCCCTTGTTTTTCATGATGTAACAAACTTGAGCTAAGATAGATACCCTTGGAACCTCATGTTATGCAATGAACATAATATGATAGATAGTTAGTGGTTAATAACGGAAAATGAATTAATAAAAGACGGTATTGCTTTTATTTCTTTATGAGGGCATAGTTATACGATCTTCTACACGTTGCTAAGTACTTTTGTACTTACCCCGTTACGTTGTCTTTGTCTTTTCCTTTCCCCAAAGAAGATGAACAGTGGTTACCGCCGATGAGTTCTTTGATGACGAGGACGTTTGAGTTGGAGTTTGAAGACTTAGATCGTTTAGATGTTTTCTTTTCGTAAACAAGCTTGTTTCCAGCTTTGAACAATGTTGTTCTTTCTTTTGGTTTAATTATCTTTGAGATCTTTTGGATTGAATTCTCGGATGTTTAAATCTTTTATTGGATTTAGTTTTCTTCACAAAGATTGATTACCGTATGTTTCGATCGTTTGTTTTTCCCGAGTCGTTGAGTTGTTTTATCTTCCGCGTCGTTTGGTTTCGATGTACGACGTAAGGCTTGCATGTATTATTGAGTTTTATTCGATAATATATGTGCCGAGCGCTCTTTCCGGATAAGGACTCGGTGTCCGGGAATGGGGCGTTACAAGCTTGGTATCGTAGAGAAAGGTTTTCCTTGCCGTGTAGACTTGATTTTCTTTAAGATAAGGTTAGAGCTTTAGTAACCCCTCTCTTTCTTGGCTACAGGATGGTGCTTACTAGAGGAGGAGCTAGTTCGTACAACGCCGAGGCGTATAATACCCGTACGAGTAACGCAGAGACGGATTTTACCGAGGTTGTGGTTCCGAGAAGGAGGAGGAGTGGACCGCCTACTCAGTTCCTCCGGTCACTCAAGTGAACAACCCCACCATGGTGGAAATCAAGGACCAAGTAATTCTCGTTAGAGGTCGAGTGGAACAAGCGGGGCCTTCAAGGTTTAGCACTCGCGTACCGCTTTCTACATCGCTCCAAGGACCACCACTTGGACCGGGTCGGGACTTTCTAATCCACCGGCCGCCGCTCTTCGCTATCCACAGTATCCATGTTTCCGTCTACACCGTTGAGTTTCACTCCTCGCCGACGCTCGACCTCCACCACCACCTAGATCGAGTTCTTTCGTAGCACTCGGCTACACCCACCCGCAGCAGAGTTATCGAATGCCCCCCGGTACAAAGAAGCTTCAAAGACCAAGAAGCTTTGGGGGTTATGATAGACCAATAGACCGGTATGAGAAGGTGAAGAAGCACAGGGTACCGCAGTTTTTCGGTAATGTTGAGCCGCCAGCAGCAGACTTGTGGCTTCGTCGTTTTGAAAAGGCATGCGTAAACACGAGGGCCCCGCAATCCGAATGGGCTCGCCTGCGCATCTTTGTTGGCGGTGCAATGCAGAGTTGGACGGAGTCTTACGAGCAAGCTAATCCTAGAATCACAGACCGGGCGGTATTCAAGGATTTGTTCTATCGAATACTTCCCTAGAACGGCACAAAATGCAAAGGCCAACGAGTTTCGAGTTTAAAACAGGGAAGAAATACTACAAAGGACACAAGACTCGCAGAATTTCACGAGTCAAGGTGTTCTACCCCGAGATTACGAAGAGTGAAGAAAAGAAGATAGACAAGTTTATGGAAGGGTTATCACATGATGTGGCAAAAGGTATGCTTGGAGATAGACCGACGAGTATGGCAAGCGTCATGGATAGAGCATTGACAGCGGAAAGGTTTGCCAACAGGCCGACAGTTGTAGTTGGGGACAAGAGGCCGTTCTCAAATTTTCAAGGAGGTAGTAGAGGGGCGCCACAACAGAATGTAAAGAAGACAGGGGGTTTAGCAATGAAGAGTTCGACGAGTGGGACGCCACCGGTTTGTGCTAAGTGTAACAAGGCACATACAGGAGATTGCATGGCGGGTAGCTTGAATTGTTTCCACTGCGGGGAAGCGGGACACTACTCGAGGGCGTGTCCTAAGAAGCTATCACAGGGCAATCAGGCAGGAGGGCGAAGTAACCAACAGGGTAGTCGTCCTACAGGTAGCAGACCAGTTCGTGTTTTTGCAACAGATGCGGAGCCAGAGGAGTTAGATGACTTTGTGGTGACAGTACTTTTTCGTTGTTTGTGTTTCTTATAAATATTTAATATGATATAGCGCGCATATGATATTACATATTTATACGTAAATTGATTCACTTTTAGGTACCATAATCATAGATAATCTAGCAGCTTTCAAATTCTCGTTTGATACCGGAGCTTCAGAACTTTTGTTTCTTCAAACATAGTCAAGAAGTTAAACCTACCGCTTAAGGAGTTGGAGAGACCCTTGAGTATATCCACCCCTTTGGGCCGAGTCACCGATGTGCTCAAGTCACACCCTCGCCGACATTGTAGTTGGGACTTACAAGTGCCAAAGCATGCCCCGACGGTGTTGGATTTCTCGACTTTGATGTTATCCTAGGTATGGACCGGTTGTCTAAGAACCATGTCTATTTGGATTGCAAAGGCAAGAGAGTAATCTTTAAAGTTCCAGGAAAATCAGCCTAAGACCTTTCAGTGGTACCGTATACAAGCCTAGCAAGAAACAACATCCGATCATCTCAAAGAAGCTAAAGCCTTAAAAGCCTCGAGGCAGGGTTGCCAAGGTTTTGTTGTTTATGCATTAGACAAGGAAAGCTCAAACCCGAGTTAGGAGAGACTCGTGTAGTTAAGGACTTTCCCGAAGTTTTCCCGGAAGATTTGCCAGACATATGCCCGATAGGGCCATGAGTTTGAGATCGAGTTGATCGCAGAGCTTCACCAAGCAGCTAAAGCACCATACAGATGGCACCAAATGGAGTTGAAAGAGTTGAAGACTCACGCCCAAGGAGATGTTAGAGAAAAATATCATCCAAACCCAAGTACATCACCGTGGGGAGCACCGGTTTTGTTTGTAAAGAAGAAAGATGGGAGTATGCGTTTGTGCATCGACTACGTAGAGTTGAATAAACCGACGATCAAGAATAAGTACCCTTTACCAAGGATTGATGATCCGTTCACCCGCTGGGGGTAAGAAGGTGTTCTCTAAGATTGATCTTAGGTCCGGTTATCATCGCTGAAGATCAAGGTGTCGATGTACCTAAGACAAACCTTCGACGAGGTATGGACATTATGAGTTTTTGGTCATGCCATTTGGACTCACTAATGCTCCATCAAAGTTCATGGACCTAATGCAAAGAGTTTTCATGCCTTATCTCGACAAGTTTGTGATTGTCTTCATAGACGATATTTTGGTATACTCTAAGGATGAGGAAGAGCATGAAGAACATCTAAGGATAGTTCTACGTACCCTAAAAGAGAACAAGCCGTATGCTAAGTTTTCCAAGTGTGAGTTTTGGTTGGATCAAGTCGCTTTCTTGGACATATAGTTTCGGAGAAGGTATTAAAGTGGATCCAAAGAAAGATAGAAGTCCGTTGCTAAGTGGCCTAGACCGACGTCGCAATGAGAGATAAGAAGTTTCTTGGGTCTAGCAGTGTATTACCGGAAGTTTGTAAAGGATTTCTCGAAGATAGCTACACCTCTTACGAGACTTACTCGAAGAACGTCAAGTATGAGTGGACCGATGAATGTGAGGAAGCCTTTCGTACTTTGAAAGAAAAGTTGACCACACTTCGTGTTGGCGTTACCGGAGGTTTTTGATAATTATGACGTTTATACGTATGCATCGGGTCAAGGTTTGGGTTGTGTTTTGATGCAATCGTGAAAGGTGATTGCTTATGCATCTAGGCAAATAAAGGTGCATGAGAGGAATTACCCTACACACGACTTGGAGTTGGCAAAGAAGTGGTGTTTGCTCAAGCTTTGGAGACACTATTTGTATGGTGTCAAGACAAGGATCTTCACGGATCATAAGAGCCTTAAGTTCTTCTTTACTCAGAGAATCCGAATACGAGACAAAGAAGATGGTTAGAGTTTGTGAAAGACTACGACTTGGACATTCAATACCACCCGGGTAAGGCGAATGTCGTAGCCGATGCACTTAGCCGGAGAGCGGTTAATGCTATCACCACCTTACAAGAAGTTGTGGATCGCTTGGATAGAATGCAGATTGAAGTGGTTGAGCGTAAGGACGAAGACCAAGCTTTATGGCGCCATTGATGGCGAGGTCGATCCGCTAGATGAAATACGGTTTAAACAAGATAAGGACCCAAAGATGGTTAATTTGAAGCGTGTGGCCCGAGAAAAACCTACAAGGGGTTATCGCTTGGACAAGAGTGGTTATCTTTGGTATGGAGACCGTTTGTGTGTACCGTATGTGTGATGGTCTAAGAGAGAAGGTTATGGATGAGGCTCACAAGATTGCTTTTGCGGTTCATCCCGGAGCCACTAAGATGTATAGAGATCTCAAGGAAAATACCGGTGGCCCGGTATGAAGTTAGGGATCGCAGTTCGTGGCGAGATGCGATACATGTCGAGGGTGAAAGCAGTAACATAAAAGGCCAGGAGGTTTGCCGAAACCTTTGGAGATACCGGAATGGAAACGGGAGAATATCACGATGGATTTCATCACCGGTTTGCCTAAGACGAAGGGCGGTCATGACATGATTTGGGTGATTGTGGATAGACTTACCAAATCAGCCCATTTCTTGCCGTGTAAGGTAGACATGCCTATAAAGAAGTTCGCCACTATGTACATCGACAATATAGTGAAGCTTCATGGTGTGCCTTTATCTATTGTATCCGACAGGGATAGAGATTCATCGGGCCGCTTTTGGAAAGGTCTCGCGTAAAGCTTTTGGAACGAAGACCGATTTGAGTACGCGTTTCATCCTCGTACGGACGGGCGTCCGAGAGAACGATTCGACTTCGAGGATATGCTTAGAGCTTGTGTTTTGGATGCCGGAGGTTCATGGATAGATTACCTCAACTTGGCGGAGTTTGCTTACAATAACAGCTTACCACGCAAGTTTGGGAATGCCACCTTTTGAGGCCTTGTATGGTAGAAGTGTAGACTCCACTTTATTGGGATGAAGTGGGAGAGAAACACATCACCGGGCCGGAGATGGTTCAAGCCAAGGAGAAGATCGAGTTGATAAGGAAGAACCCGAAAGCCGCACAAGATCGCCAAAAGAGTTGGGCCGATGTTAGAAGGAGACCGCTAGAGTTCGAAGTCGGGACGAGTTTACCTTCGAGCGTCTCCATGAAGGGTGTCAAGAGGTTTGGTCGAAAGGAAAGCTAAGTCCAAGATACGTAGGACCTTTTGATATCATCGAAAGAGTTGGGAAGTTGGCTTATAGACTACGGTTGCCGAATCGATGTCTGAGTCCACAATGTCTTCCACGTATCAATGCTTAAAAAGTGTTTATCAAAAGTGGATGTGGAATCTGAGATTGATCCGGAAGTGTTACAAGACAACCTATCATACGTGGAAAAGCCGATCAAGATTCTGGATAGAAAGGAAAGGATGATCAAGAGGCGAATGATTCCGTTAGTGTTAGTGCAACGGAGCAACCATGCACCGACGGAAGCCACTGGGAAGTGGAAGCGGATATGTTGGACGAGTTCCCAGAGTTCCCCCATCTTCCAGGTATGTACTAGTTTCGAGGACGAAACTCCTCTTAAGGGGGGAGGAATGTAATATCCCGATTTTTGGATAAAGGGCATTTCGGTCTTTGATAAATCGGAATATTATGTTCTTTTGTTTTAAAGGTTTTATAAAAGAAAAAGAGATAATTAAGGAATTTTAAGTAATTAGGAAAATTGGGATTTATAAAAAGGAAACAAGTCCTAATTAACCTAATCACTTTTGTCAAAAAAAAAAAGGGGGGCGCATCTTTTTTTGAGGGAGGCCGCAGGTTTAAAAAAAAAAAAAGAGAGAGGAAGAACTTTCAATCCCCAGGCTTAATCCGTTGACCTTTTGGACAGACATCTCAAGGGAAAAAGAATCACCGCGACAAGAGGATCGTTTGGATATCAACCATCCCTAGAACCGTTAACGTAAGTTTCTTCATCGTTTTAATTTAGGATCGTTCTTCATGGTTTAACAGCGTTTTCTGGGTCTAAGCTTCGTAGTGACCAGTTTTGGGTTTGATCGTTTTAGGTTTGAGGTTAAAGGTTTAACTTTTTTCAAAGATTTGGTTGCGTGGATCGTTGTAGCTCGCAAAATCAAGGTAACGTGGCTTCTCATCGTATGATTAAGTTCTTGTAGGGTCGTAGGGCAATGTGTATGGTTTTCCTGCGTTTTATAACCTGTTTATGTGGGGTTTTGGGATGCATATGGTTGGAGATCGCAAAGAAACAAAGTTGCGATTTTCCGGGTTAAAACCCGCGGGACGGGCGTCCGTACTTCGGACGGGCGTCCGGTTCCTCTCGCAGCCTTGAACGGGCGTTTGATACTTGGGACGGGCGTTCGTAGGGTCAATTTTGATACAGATGTGATGGTTTGAGGGTGGACGGGCGTTCACTCGGGACGGGCGTCCAATCCTTTTGGACGGGCGTTTGGTCCGTGTCTCTAGTTTTCTATTGTCTTGTGATGTCGCCTTGCTTCTCGTGCTTTATAACATGATTTTTACCGCTTAACCTTACGTGACAAAGCTCGAACTAGCTTCTAGTGCGTTTAGTTCCGGCACCACATGGATTCCCTAAAAGATGAAGTGTGGGACCACCGGAAGCTTCGGATTTGCCTTGTGCTTCGATAGACTGAGTTTATCGATGTCCGTGTAATTGCTAGGCCTTGTCCGTGTCTAAGGGTCTAAGTATGAGAGTAGGAAGTGTGAGGGAGCTTACCTGAAAACACTTAGGTGGCTAGTTAAACATCTAATCAAACGTATGTGCTAGATTAAAATCTTAAACATCATGCAATGCTTGGTAAGGCATAGTACAATATCGCGATGTGTCCTCCGACCGCACAAAGTAGACCGTACCCACGCCGGTCAATCGATTGGCCGTACAAAGCGTTTGGTGCACTCGCCGGTCATCACACTATCGGGACTCGTATATTCCCGGGGCTACTGTAGCGAGTCTCTAAGTAGGTTGCACCCGCTTGTCCTAGTACATCCTATTACTAGGCGCAAGGCCCTTGTTTTTCATGATGTAACAAACTTGAGCTAAGATAGATACCCTTGGAACCTCATGTTATGCAATGAACATAATATGATAGATAGTTAGGGTTAATAACGGAAAATGAATTAATAAAAGACGGTATTGCTTTTATTTCTTTACGAGGGCATAGTTATACGATCTTCTACACGTTGCTAAGTACTTTTGTACTTACCCCGTTACGTTGTCTTTGTCTTTTCCTTTCCCCAAAGAAGATGAACAGTGTGGTTACCGCCGATGAGTTCTTTGATGACGAGGACGTTTGAGTTGGAGTTTGAAGACTTAGATCGTTTAGATGTTTTCTTTTCGTAAACAGTTGTTTCCAGTTTTGAACAATGTTGTTCTTTCTTTTGGTTTAATTACCTTTGAGATCTTTTGGATTGAATTCTGGATGTTTAAATCTTTATTGGATTTAGTTTTCTTCACAGCATTGATTACCGTATGTTTCGATCGTTTGTTTTTCCCGAGTCGTTGAGTTGTTTTATCTTCCGCGTCGTTTGGTTTCTGATGTATGACGTAAGGCTTGCATGTATTATTGAGTTTTATTCGATAATATATGTGCCGAGCGCTCTTTCCGGATAAGGACTCGGTGTCCGGGAATGGGGCGTTACAATAATAGGCTACAGTACACAACACACGTCCCTTTAAATCTACATGTAGTGCAGATTAACGAAATATCAATCAAAACTTTAAAACTACATTATCTTCGTTAAATCTACATGTAGTGAAGACTCTATTGCAAATAGTAGTTTTTAATGGATTTTAAATCTCTATTTTATGTAATTATCTTGTTTTTATGACGGTATCCATTGCAAGTGCTTCTAGAGTCGACTTGGTCTTTAGTTTCTTTTTAATTTATATATATATATATATATTTCTGAAACAATTATTAATATCCAACAGTTATCTCTTTTAATTAATACTCACAGAGTTAATTAAGGAGAAAAGTAAAATTGCAAAATAACAATTTGCACGCCAAAGTGTAGACAAGTAATAGCTTCCAAACTGGAATCATAAAAATGCTTGTAACGAATCTCGATTTAGCACGTCATATTTAGCATTTATAGAAAAAGACAAATTCCTTCTAACTAAAAAACTAAATGTCATTTGTCCGAATTAATCAGATTTATATTTATATTCCAAATCTTTTTTGCTCCAGAAACGCAGTAGTCCTTTTTGGAGTCCTTTTCATCCCAAATAAGGTTAACACATATATTAATAAAATATAAAATAAATTAGATTAATATTTAATACTTTTGAATGTGGATTACGATTTAATTAAGGACAAGAAGGTAAAGGACAAGATAATTGCAGAAAATGGAAGGACTTTCACTGTATTGACAATGTCAGTCCTCCATGGAATTATATTAAGGAGCTTTCAGTCCTAATAAAACAATATTATTACATAAAAATCCAAATTGACAATAATTTTATGAAAAATAATCCTCATACCCATGTGACCAAGATATCATCGGCCTGTCCATTTAGATTTGACCTGGCGATTAGTACAATATTATGATAAATGTAATCCACCAAATGGAACCTAATTGATAATTAATTAAGTTCAGGGCCCCTGGAATTCAAAGCTAATTAAATAATTAATTTAGTTGTTGGTCCATGGCATGTGAAGGAGATCAATTTTAATATTTATATTCAAGGAGGGTGATTTAAGAAATAAAGACCAATTCATTACTTGTCAAGAAAATCCGGCTTAATTACCTATTTGTACTCTTCAAAAATAAAAATATAAAAAAAAACCTATTCGTAGTGTGTGTGTGTGTGTGTTTTTTTTTTTTTTTTTTGCAGCACCTATTCGTAGTGTTTTTTTTATGCATACCTATTCGTAGGGTTATATTGACAAATTATGAAATATAATTATTAAGAACAATAAGATCCCTCGAAAAAGAAAAAAAAACAATAGTGAAAAAACATATAATAGAGATGAGAAAACAAATTATGACGAGACAACAAATTTACGTGCTAAACTAAATGTGATATACATCACGAAAAAAAGAGCAAATATCAAAATGATAATAATAATAATAATAATAATAATAAAACTCTTCCAGTATATACTTAGACATCAAGCTATAGGCTAAGTTTATCTTAAATAATATACAATAGGGAAAGAAAAAAGGAAAAAAAATAAATCTTATTTATAGCAAATGATCTAAAAGCCAACTAAAACACAAAGTCAATATGGACTTTGATTCCACCGACCTGCATTATTCAATACCATCTTGCCCTTTTTTTACTAGACAGATTTTGTAATATAGCCGTTGTTGTAGTAGGTATATTATATCAAATGAAATGAAATGAAACGCATCCTTATCTTTCATTTCTAATCTATTTCTTGTAGTATGGATGTAAAATTGTTTATACGAAACTTGATTTCTCTTTTTCTCTTTTCTTAATATAAGTTTTAGACTTTTCTTTTCCTTTGAGTTAATTAGGATCCCCAATTGTCCTGGTAAAATATACTATATAAATAGACCCTACCTATGTTGGCTTAAACTTCACATTTTGCATCTTTCCCTCCCTGAACCCGAACCCCCTAAGCTAACTCGCTGGCGCGGAAAGCCTTTGTGCTGCCTCCGATAGTTCTTCAAACCACAAATGTGGTTATGATCACATTGGTGTTCTGTTTTGTAGATTTATCTGATCAAGTGTAGAGGTATATACGATTCGGTTTCATACGGTTAATAACCATAGCTGAAATCAAACCGAATTTTTTGGTTATTTGAAATTCGAAACCGAAACCGAAACCCGATTGTTTTAGGCAATTGAATTGAACCGAACTAAAATAGAAGGTTCGTTTTGGTTAACCGAAAACCAATATAAAATTTTACAATTCTATTCGATTATAAACGGTTCAGATTTTGTCGGATTTCTTCAATCGGTTACAAAAGGTTCGGATAACGGTTCAGTTATATGAAATTCGTCATAAGTGGTTATAATATTTTGATTATGAAAACTAATTATAAACGATTCGGTTACATTTTTCAATTCGGTTCGGTTAATGGTATGATTTATAATTCAGTTTGGTTAATGGTAAGGTTTTCAATTGAGTTTGGTTTGCAATTCGGTTATGGACAAGTTTTTTAGTTAACAGTAACTAAACCGAAAAGTTTGGTTTACCAATATTACTAACCGAACAGAAAACAACTAGTAACCAAACCGAATTGAACCAAATAAACCCAATTCGGTTCGATTTTTAGATAAACCGTATCCATGTAATCCCCAAATCAAGTGGAAATACAAACAGTTGCCGAGGAAAAAGGAAAAGAAAAGTAGAGAGCAGCAAAAGAGTAGAAAGCAATACGAGAAACTGCGGTCAACTTAAATATGTATGATCTGTACAAGACTTACAAATCAGTGGGGAATATGAATTTAAGTTAAAAATAGTTAATAATTTAACTATCAATAATAATAATAATAATAATAATAAATAAGCTCCCAATTAGAAGGTCAAAATATTAGTGCTTCTTTGACGAACTGGGGTCCAACCAGAGGGGCAGAGGGGCAGAGGGCAGAGGGCAGATTGACTGGTTATCCCCAAAATCTCTGAAAACAAGAAAGTTTGTTGCCACCAAATATACTCAGCACAGACTTCTAACTGAGAAACCCCAGTGTCAATGCCAAACCGCTTTCTGATTTCCAGATTCAAGAAAAAATACCTTGGGTTTTGGCATTTAAGTATCTCTCTGCTTCTCAAAACTAGCACAAGAGACAAAGAATATGACGTCAACATTTTCTTCACATGGAATTCTTCTTGTCGCTCTCACAACCCTCCGGTTGGGGAGGCAACAGGTTCAAGAAGCTGCCTTGTGATGATTGAGTACTCGATGATTCCGATGTTTCTGATTCGTCCTCTGCCAAAACAACCACCAACAGACTAATTCAATCTCAACAACTAAATACTTAAAAAAGGAGACTTTCTACTTTTGATCGACGGAAATGGTCGATTAGGTCAAAAGCAACTTGTATAGACAAATTGGAACTATCACAATGCATGTGAAGGATCACAGCATTATGACAAGGACTCGATATATCCACCTCCAATAATTTGTGTCAAAATGGTGTTGAAAGATTTACTTAGTGTCGTGACTAGCCGGTTCCTCTAGTTTGATTCTTTCTTATGAAACTAATTTCATCAAATGACAAGTTATCATGAAAACAAGAATAGGGATATTGAGGTTTACCGAAGAGGGATTTGATGGTTGGCCTCTTTGACTTTGTGCTTTTCTTCTTTAGTTCAGCTGTTCACGACGTAATCAAAAGTCAGTATCAAAATAGAAAATCTCTAACAAACAGCTTACAAACACCCAAGGAAAAATGGAATAGTTGTGGTCAAAGCCAGTCTAATACATCAAGGAAAATAAAACATTACAAACTTAACGCTAACAATAAACATTAGAATGACATAAATTTATTGTGTGGCGGGAAGGAAGAAAACAAATCCAATGAATTAAACTTCTTTGGCCATTGCCTTATGTACGACAATCCAAGAATGGGTAAAGATTCCTTGACAAACAAAATTTTATATGCTGTCCAACATATTATGTGCACACTGCACAAGCACCATGTCTTCAGCCATTTGAAATTGAAAAATCTCAAGCTCATTCTCTCCTCTTAAGCTCCCGTTTTTCCTTTGCTCGGCAACTTTCTTTGTGCCTAAAGTTGCGTGGAAAGAGACCACCGACACCCAACAAATCAACAGAAAGGGAATGACTATTACCACCCATTAATATGCAAATTCACCCATTTGCATGTCATGAATATGCATGTTTATCGAGGCAAGGGGGGGGCTACATGTAAATGACCAACTCCTTCCATGAATATGATTATTCGACCCTTCACATGAGGTGAAAAAGTATAATGTACGTGGCAATATCCATTTCCCCTCAACAAACAAAATAATGTGGAAACTATGCTGCAAATTAGAAAATAGGCTTGGCGACACTATGAGACAGTCAATCCATTATTAATTGGCACGACAATGGCCGCCCTGCAGATTATATGATTCTTATAACACAAGGTAATTTGTAGTCCATCAATATGCATGTAAATTGTGAAAATAATTTGTAAGTTTGTTTCTCAGAGCCAGAGAGGAAAATATCAAAGGAACTCATGCACTCAGAGGGCTGATTCCAACGCCTACATTCCAAAAAGGTCATTTTATGCAATATTCTAGTCCAATACAACCCTTTCATGAATCTGAAATTTCACACACAAGGAGGGATCTTGTTTGGTTTATAAGGCTGACCCAAATTTTCTATTTGTCATGTAAACTTCTGTGTGTGCAAAATCTCTTATTCACTCTAAGTTGTTTGGATATAATATAGTCCAGGAAATGCAGCATGTGCTATGCCATAATCGGGATTAACTTTTCCACCATTGGTAACTTGAATATACTCCCTCCGTCCCGCAATATAAGTCTTTTTAACTTTTTTTGTTGTGTCCCAAAATATAAGTCCTTCTCACATTCCAATACAATATAATTGTATTGTTTTCACTTTCACACTAAACAATACAATATTATTAGTTAGTCCCAGAAAACAATACAATTTTTTACATTGAAATTTTAAAAAGTAACTCATTTATTAGGTTTTCTTAAACTGTGTGAAATGATCAAAAGGCCTTATATTGTGGTACGGAGGGAGTACTAATTTTGCTGCCTTTTGAAGAAGCAAATTTCACCTAGCCAAAATCTTTACAGGTTAAACAATCTATACAATGAGATTACAGAGGTAAAACTGCTAAGGAAATACAACGGTATATATCTTGTCAGATTAGACAAGGAACATTTGTTTTGAAGTTAGTTATTAGGATACCCCCGGCCCCCACCCCACCCCACCCCACCCCCCAAAAAAAAGGAAACAGAGGAAAATAGGCATCTGCCCTTCTGTGCAGTGCAAAAACAATATAACCAAAGGGCATCAGAGGAAAGCCCGTGCTGTCATGCACAGTGGAAGAAGACAGACATCGACAAAACACATATGCGCCAATGCCCATAAATGTATACAAGGGTAGGGAGGGAGAGAGAGAGAGAGAGAGAGAGAGAGAGAGAGGCAGACCCATTCCAGGAACTTGATAGTCATTCACGATTTCAAAGTTCTTGTAGGTGTAGCCAACAAAGTTGATATCCTTTGATGAAAGCATCTGCATGGTGAAACAAGGCAAGTGAGAGATTAGAAAAGGAAGTTGATTTAATGTGTCCCATAGAATAATCGAAACTTCCAATAATCCTATTTGCCACTTACAGGTCTGAAACAAATTCAAAGGAGATAAAAGAAAGTTCTGAAATGTTATTCTCTTTTAAGAAAGTTGTATTTAGCACTTAACAGATGTTAGAATAAGTGTGTCTGATAATAAATGATTAATTTCTGAATTTTACGCAATCAAAATTGGAATCATCATTATATACTTTAACGGTCATCTTCAAAAAAAAAAAAGGCTAGTCTCATTAGCAATATCCAGCCCATCCAACCAAAAATTAAGCACGCTCAATCACATGTAGCATTTTATGTTATGCATAATGCTAACTATAATATTCACACATAATACTCACCCTAAAAAAAATAAGACATTATGAGAACAAACGTTAACCAACTTGTACTGATATTAATCTAACCAGAATCATGATTAGACAGCATTAGAAAAGATTATTGACTGATTCTCAGCATAGCATTTCAAATAAATAAATAAGTAAATAATAAAAACTACCTTTCTCCATGGCCCAGACCTTGAAGGGGTGTGGTTTGGATTTTCACCCTGCTAATATAATCAAAGAAATAAAAGGAATTTAGAAAAGCAAAATCGAAGGAAATTGAGCAATCACAAAGGCATCAAAATTAGAGATGATCTTTGATATGTACCTCATCAAAATTTTCGAAGTTCTGGGTATCGAGCTCATCATTGACTTCAGGGATGAATGCAGCTTCCATATGATATATTTTCTCCCAGTCAATCCCTTTAAACCAGGGATGGGCCTAAATCATTGAATTAACAACTTAATCCCCCAAATATTCGTACACTAATTGAAGCAACAAAGAACCAAGTATAGCACACACCATACAACACCTTAATTTCGCCTGCCCCTTTTGAACCAAGTCTCTGGTTGACATTACAAAGTAATTTGCTGATGAGATCTGTAGCTTCAGGCGATAGACTTGCCTCTTCTGGAAACTTTAAATGGGTTTTCCAGTTTACAATCTGCATCCAAAATAACAATGATATCTTTTTACATTTATAGAGGAGTTTTCCTCAGAATGCTACTGAAATGAACTGGTAAAATCGATGATAGTTCCTAACAAATATAGCCAAATTTTCTCGCATGCACTATGATGCAGAAGAATCAAAATGGATTCAAGTAGCAACATTTGTAAATGATTGTGCGTTAATATCTTCACCTCCAACGAATGCTTAAGTAAAATAATAGTTCAAATACGAGCATATTATTACAGGCGCAATCGAATAAATTTTCAGCAAGGCAGGAGCTCAAAGCATCATGAAAGATACACAATGCCTCAGTACCCTTCACTATCAAGAATAATCTGCATCCTCCTCAGACAATCATAGGAGAATATAAACCTCGAAACACATTATCCCTGTTTACATTAGCAAAACATGACACCTTACCTTTCTACACGTTGACATGGGATCGTCTGAGTAGAAAGGAGGATACCCGACCAACATTTCAAACATAATAGCACCAAGGGACCACCTGCAGAGCATCCTTAATGAGTACAAGCAGAAAAAAATCATCCCACTTAGAAGTTTAAATAATGACTCGTCCTTCACAATGGTCACGTAAACTCACCAATCGCATTCCATCCCATAACCTTTCTTTAGCAGTACCTCCGGCGCAATATAGTCAGGTGTGCCGACAGTAGAATACGCCTACAATGTCAATGATAATGTTAACTTTTTTCTCCAGTTTGATAATATTGCCACCAAATTATAAATAAATTGCAAATATGAAAACATAGATGACTTATAAATAACACAAATTTTTCTAATTATTTATTTATCTTTTTTGGTAAGCAAGTACTCAGCATACATAAAGCTATCTAGTAGACTCAATATACCTACCATTACAAACCAATCTACTACATATAGCCTTGAAACTGTACAGCATAACCTAACCAACAACTAATTCATCTCCCCATATACTAAAAATGTTCAAGTTTACCAGAGGATGCCGTTTCACCAGCCCCACAAAGCTCTACACTTTCATACTGAATCCCATCAATGGAAGCACTAAACCAATTGCCTAACCAGATATACAAGCTCACCAGAAAAATGCAACAATTGTTACTTGACTTCACCCCCAGCATCTAAGAATCAAGGCATGTAAAAGTACTAAAACTATGCAACTTCACGAGATGGATAGAAGACTGAATAATCACAAACCAGCAAAAAAAACTGTGCTTTGCAATCAGAAAAGGACACTGACATGCACAGCTAACACTTCAGATGGTATTGTCAAACCACGAGATTAGACGAACAGACATCACTAATCGCCATGGGAAAACTACATGCCACTTCAACACCGACGATGAGCCAGCCCAAACAGGAGACCGGCAACGAGAGTACTGGCGACTAGATCAAGGAGATCACTCAAAAAGGCTGGAAGAAAAAAAGAAAAAAAGAAAAAAAAACCCTCTCTCCTCAAACTACTCTTCTTCTCTCTTCAGAGATAGACTCTGACCGACAATGAAACCAAGCCGATGATCAGATTGAGGACGGCCTAACTCATACCGTGTTTTTCACTCACTCAACCCGAGTAATATCTCCTCACGCTTCTCCCTGTCTTCACCACTGACCAACTCACTGAAAGTTAAGGATGCTGCTGATGCGACGGAAGGCTAGCATAAGACGTCCCAACAGATTTAGCCTGAAAAACGAGTCAGCACCGCGCTTCTCTCTCTAGGGTTTCAAAATCACCAGGGCAGTTTCTCTCTCTCTATCCATCCTTCGTTCTAATTTTGTGCCAAGTACATATAATCTGGTCAAATTTCTAGGCTATCATGTTTCCTTCTTAGAAAAATCCTCTTTAAATTGTCAAGACTTTCTAGTTAGATTTACACAATATGCAATAGGCTGCATACCCTTGGCCCTTGGGCATAATCTGAGACAAATTGAAAACAAGGAACCTCCGACCACTGTTGGAAAACTAAGATGAAACTAGTAAAGGAACAAAAAGAAAAGAAAAACAAAGACAGGGAACCTCAAAGAATTAAAGACAGGCACTAAGAAAATTGAAGACTAAATAAACAAGGAATACGGCACTACAACTATGACAAGTAAAAAACATTAAATTCTGCATTATAATTTAGAAAAACTCACCAATGTCCTTCTATTTTGTTGCCAATGCTGAAGCTGCTCTTGTTGTGTGCGTTTTGGAGCTGACGATCGATCGTCAGGTCTTGAGGCTCCACCAAAACTGTCTACTGATGAAAAGTCCTTCTCCTGAAGAGTACTACAGTCTAAAGGCTTGCACAATCCAAAATCAGACAGTCTTAAATGGCCATGTCTATCAAGTAGCAAGTTGTCAGGTTTAATGTCCCTGTTGATCGGAAAAGAAAAAGATGTCGGAATATTTGAGGCATTGCAGTTTAAATCATAGACAAAGCAAGAGAAATGGACATGCATAGAAAAGCAAACACCGACCTATGAATGTAGTTATGTACATGGATAGATTCAATAGCCAAAATAGTCTCAGCCACATAAAATCTGGCTTCATCCTCAGTTAAGGTGTCCTTTCTCATGAGTAACGTCATCATATCACCACCAGGTAGGTACTCCATGATAAGATAGAGAAACTCGTCATCTTGAAATGAGCAATATAGCTTTACAATACAATTGCTATCCACCTCAGCAAGCAGATTCCTTTCTGCTTTCACATGTTCAACCTATCAAACAACAGAATAAGAACCACGAGAACCATTGACCCAATATCCAAACAGAAGCATAACCAAAAATAATAATATCTTATACCTGGCCTCTGCGAAGCATCTCTGATTTTTTAAGCTTCTTCATTGCATAAACTTGCCCTGACGTCTTTTCTCTACAAACTCTAACCTGAAACACAAGAAACAAGAACCTGATCGTCAGCTTCTCGCTGAATGATTTGAAAGGGAACAAAAGGCAACTGGACCCACGCGGATCGAATTATTGCACTTTGATTATAAAAAATTTTAAAAAAAATGCGAGATACCAGGACTTCTTCAGAATCCACCACATCAAAAGAGTGAAAAGAGGAAAACCAAGCTTCAGTTATAGGCCGATATAAAGTGATAAAGTTAATAGATTGGTAAAGATCTTTAGGTAGGTAACCAGCAATTAAGAATGATCATAATAACAACTCTTAAGCCTTATTTTTACTAGGCATGGTCTTCTCCTTGCCCCCATTTTTTGCGTCCAAGGCAGTGTTTTGATTCCTTTATGTGCAGAGCAGTATTTCAAAAGCAATATGACACGCTGAGAGTGCTGGAATCGGGAACCAAACAAGCCTTTTGAATTGAAAAAAATAAACTGAGAAAATATCCCTAGTCTTTGGAGTTCATTTAGAGTTTTAAAACTATTTAACTTTTTAACCTCATGGACAAAACACCAGTATATCTCCTTTGATTGCCTGAGGACTGAGGAGGCACCAAAACTCACCAGACTTGTACCCCCTTTAATGTAAACAGGGAGACTAAACAGACAGTAAGAAAACAAGCAGAATTAGATTCACTCATCAGAATCATCTGGATACTACTTATCTTAAAATATCATATGGCACACAAATCATCTTCCAAGCACTATGGTGAAGACAATGTGATCATCTATAACAAACTTAGAGCATCAGATCCTGATTGATTAGTTCTGCTCTTGTTCACAGAAAGATTTTTCTGCTTATGTTCACCAAAAAGATTAGCTTATGTTTCCCATCAGTAGCAATAGCAATTGCAATAGTAGTAAATTTCAGCAAATATGAACCAAAATGCCTAATATGATACCATGATAAAATACCATCTCACATATAGGCTTTAATACCACACATTTATACACTTCAAAATTCACCTTTGATCATTTCAAAAATTCACCAAACAAACCATTTTTAAGGACTCTAATTAAATAAATCCAAGATAATCAAAACTCAAAACTACAAGAGAAAACATAAATGAGACAGTACTCTGTAGAAGAAAGTAAGCTTGACCTATAGATGACTCATACCTCCCCAAAAGCTCCTTTCCCAATCATTGTCAGTAACTCAAAATCGTCCGCGCCCATTTTGTGCCTTTGGAGGCGCATGTATTCTGTTTCTTTTTTCTCCAAAAATTTCAGTACATTACTTTGATCTTCCTCAGAGACATCCGCCTCTGCCAACTTCTTCTCAAGTAAATTGCGCCTGCATGCACCATGAGGTGAATATACAATTTGATGTGCTTTCTAACAGTCATTCACTTAAAAACAGTAAAAGCGAAGCAAAATTCTTGAAAACAGAATATTTCCTAATCAAGAACTTAAGAACCACAATTGTTGAAGCAACTTTTGACTGGAAAACTAACAGTAAATTATCCTACCATAGCACCATGGTGCTTACTACCACCGATAATTGCATCCACCTATAAACCATTGGTTACTTGCAATTCTGAAAAATAAATTAGCAGATGGCAAATTTCAGAGCTTTAGTGAAGTGATTAGCAGTACATCTAAGTAAACAAATGTTCTCTATTGTCTATCATTTGAAGTTATATGCCGAATAACTGAATGGGAATCAACACATTGAGTTACTGAGTTACATGTATCAAACATCTCATAGTCATATGTATCTTTAGATTATATTAAGCTATTGTTTCTCTAGTAAATCACAAGTTACGTTTATAAAATGAGAACAACCAATTAGCGGTGCCAATAGTAGCCAAGAGTAACTCGATGAATATTACTTACCGTTCTCTTCTCTCCTGCAAATTTTTCATCTGTGACTTGTAATGATTCTCAATGTACTGCTTTGCAGCAGCAACTTTTTGTTTGGTAATGTTGGAGGCTTCTTCAGCCGATATAGGATCATCATCGGGTTCTTCCCTTCCACTATTACTCATTGAGTCCTTCTTCTTGTTAGATGACCTCAATCTATCCCGTGGCTGAAATTTCTGGAACCAACTTCTAGCTGAATCCATCTATCACTGCGTCTCATGAAGCAACTTAACTCCCACAATAACCTCCTCTTGTTCTAAGCCAATGCTCAATTCTGCCAATCATATGAAATCCTTCCCGTAAACATATATGAGGTCGACGGCAAAAAATTCAACCAAAATTAAAAATGATAGCTTTAAATGTCAAGAAAGACAACAAAATAACCCAACAAGATAAAAAGACGGGAAATGTGGGAAAAAGAAGAGACCTTTGCTGAAAAATCATGCATCAACAGCGCAAATTGCAACTTATGTCGAAGAGCTATCGCTTATCAACAATACGAGGGAAAAAAAATCTGAAGTGATATAAGCATAAAAAGGGACAAAGATTACCGTCAAATATCGCGCCTCCGAGAAGAAATTTGCAAGAACAAAATCCTGAAAAACGATGTCTAATGAAGAATTAAAACCGAGAAAACAATATCAGAAGGAATCACTGTGAGAATATAGGGAGGGGGCGTGAAGGTGGGAGGAAGGAGGGAAGGAGGGAGGAAAGTGGGTGGAAAGGAGGAACGAAATGACAGTTGAATCCGTCATTTTCGCACTTTTGTAATGGTTCTTATCTAATCTCTCTTTTTTGTATTCTATACTTATGGAATTTATATAAGATTTTATTTTTGTAATATGGTAGTAGATATTAGATTAAAAAAAATTGAATATAGTATGATTAATCTTGTATTCGTTTAAGTCGTGAGCTTTTTCGTGTTTGTTCTTTTTTTAAACAAATAAAAAAAATATGTTCATGTTTGGTCTGTTTAGATTATGAGCACGTTCACGATTATTTGTTTAAACGAACAGAAAATTATGTACCAGTTTTGCTCGTTTAAAATGTAAATTGTTTATGCTTGTGTTCGAGTCTGGCTCTTTAAATGTTTTTTTTTTTTTTTAGCTCTAGTTTGGTTTGAATTTAGCTCGTTAGGATATGAAAAATCAAGTTCAAATTCATAAATACAAATCATAACAATAAACTAAAGCAGTAGAAGAACTTCTAAATATTCTATTAAATTACTTTATACTATCTATTAGATAAATACATGATTTATTGTATTATGTGTTTTTTTTTTTGGGAAATCATATTATGTATTAGATTGTACAGTGATTTATCTATTTAAGTATATTTGCGAAAATAATCAAACGTTTGTAAAATACGATTACGTTCGTTCGTTTTGGAAACAACTCATAATCATGTTCAAGTTTTTTTGTTAAACGAAGAAGCCCTTGTAAAATGACGAAGCCACAAGGCCTAGAGGGAGGAGGACTAGCCCATGGGGAGATGAACTCCCCTAAAGGCTTCTTCCAAAATACTCATTAAGTTAATAAACGAACAATCATGAACACTAACGAGCCATACATGAATTTATTTGCAAGCAACTCTGTTCGTTTAATGATTCTCGCAAAAACTCCAAACTTTGGGGTGATTGACGATGCTGGATTTCGTCTAGTAAATAAATCGGGTTATTCTTCTAGATGATAACGATGTTAACCCCAAAAACCACGAATTCTTCGATAGAGGGGAGTGTATTTTGTATAGGTTTTGACCGAACCCTCAAGTAACTTCGAGAAATTTGCCTACGTATCCAATCTCTTAAATTGGAATCAAGTCCCCTCGTAGTTCTTGGGACCCGATATTTATAAGGACAAGGTAAGCCCTAACCCTAATTCTAGGTCGGTCTCGGCCTATTGCCATCTTTGCCCTTATCAGGCCTTGCCCTTCCCCAAGTAATCTTCGGGGAAATGGGCTTAAAAACGGGTCGTTCTTCCGGCCTCGACTCGAGCGTCTCCGACACGGGGAGATCGAGTTAGGACACTACACCGGCTTTACCCCGATACGGGATTTAGAGTGGATGTTGCACTCATCGCGAACTCTTCGACTTGCAGTATCGAGACGGAACCATCGTCTCCGTTCCCCAAACATGTCGGATGTCGAATGTCTTAATTCAGAAGTCGACCCTCGAGCTATCACTCCTAATTCAAGGGGGTCATCTAGTGACGCCACGTGGAGGTGTCAGATTCGGTATCGTGATAAGCCCCCCAGATCAATCTGAGCTCTTGAGGTCAGGTCTGATCTAGCAGAGGTATACCTCGGCAACTGTCAGCCCTTGGACTTGTAATGCGTGGCTAAGTTGATGCTGGCTCCGGTATCGTAACGTTTTTGTCCTATTAGGACTTATAAATGGTGACCGTCGATTGTGAAGGCGTCCCAGTATGATGTCGATACGAGTTTGTATTTGGGAGGAGCCCGTGGAGTTCGAACGTCGATGTTGAATCTTTCATAAATGAGCTGTCGAGCTGGGCCGAATCGTATCGACTTCCCGCATTAATTTTTTGCTGAGCTGGGCCGATTTTATCGACTTCCCGGACTTTGTCGAGCGAGCCGGGCCGAATCATATCGACTTCCCAGACTTTGTCTTTGCTCGACCTCCCGGACTTTGTTCTTGCCGAGCAGGGCCGATTTTATCGACTTCCCGGACTTTGTTCTTGCCGAGCAGGGCCGATTTTATCGACTTCCCGGACTTTGTTTTTTAGGTCTATATTGTAGACTATTTGAGCTTTTCTCGTGCAAACTTTGCTAATCTGATCTGCAACTCATCATCTGAGTGATCATAATAAATAATGTAGTTAAAACACTTATTAAAGTTGAATAAAACACTATTAAATAAAACATTAAGTAGTTCAAGATCTGTTCCCATCTGAGTTATTCGACCCCCTTGAGATTATGGGATCGTATTCACTGGTTGGTTGTCTAGGTAATCCGGAGAGCGATCTCTTCCGCGGTAGTCATTCTGTTGTTCTCTGTTGCCATGACGATGGCGCTTAAACTCATGTCTTCCTCTCGGTCCAACTTGCTGTGACCGATCTACGACTTCATCGAGCTTCCCTTCCTTTATCGCTGCATCGATATCTTACATCAGATCTTTACAATGTTCCGATTCATGCCCCACATCTTGGTGGTATTTGCAATACTTGTTGGGGTTTCGCGTTCCCGGGGTCCCTCACCCGGGGTGGGCTCTTAGCTAAGCCTTTCCTTTCCATAATTGCTAAGACCTGTTCACGAGGCCTGTTCGATGGAATGAAGTCTCTATCTTGCGAGGCTCCCTTCTCCCCAAATCGATCCGAGACGGATCCCGTAGCTCGATCCCACGTTGATTTTCTTTTCCTATCTGAACCGTCTTCAGGTTTGCTTCTCTTGTTTTCGCCTTTTTCCATCTCTCTCTTGATCCGATTGGCTTCTTCCCCCTGACAGTGTTTGTAGGCGATATCCAAACACTCTTCCATCGTATGAGGGAGTTTACTGTTAAGTTTGGCGTGTAGCCTTCCTTCTCGCAGACCTGCCACGAAGGCTGCAACTAGCAACCGATCATCGGTGTCGCGTACTTGTACGAACTCTTCATTGAAACGCCTTATAAAGTGTAGCACAGTCTCATCTTGTTTCTGCTTCAACGTCAAGAGATGGGTCTGGTTTCTTTGAAACGGTCGTGCGGCGATAAAAGCATGAACAAACTTCCTGGTCAAGGTCCCAAAGTCGGATATCGACCTGGGAGGGATTTTGATGAACCACTCCCTAGCTCTTCCTGTTAGAAGCGCGGGAAAAGCCTTGCACTCCATCTCGTCCGAAGCGTTGTACAAGTTCATGTGTGAGATGTATTGGTGCATATGATCGTAAGGATCCTTGGACCCATCATAAGCACTAATCTTTGGAATCTTAAATCCCGCAGGTCAAGGATAGTTGTCGATATGCGCAGTGAAAGGTGATGCGCAGATCAACTCGTCTGATTGCCTTCCGAGAAGGGTATCGAGTTCAGCTTTGGCCGTGTGCTGGTGCGGTACATGTTCTGTATGGGTGCTTGATTCTACCAGTTCTGGCTGCATTGGAGCTTGCGGTTGGAGAGCTGTCTCTGGGGTTTCTGGGGGATTTCTTCCTTTTAGGGTTTCCTCCAAAATCGCTTTAATTGCGGCATTATTCAAATTCTTCAAAGAATCCACCAATGCCTGATTGGCCGGATCTTGAAGGACAGGATTCGGTGGCTCCTCCACCGTGGCTGTGTTTCCCGGAATCTCTCCCTGGGCGGTTGAGGTTGTCCCGCCTTGCTGGGACGCATCCTTTGAAGCTGCGGTATTTTTCCCAGTATTCTTGGGTGGTACCATGATTTGTTGCAGGGTTTTGATGGCTTTGATCAATTATCAGTAGAAGGCCCTCCTTCTAGCGCCAATGACGATGCTGGATTTCGTCTAGTAAATAAATCGGGTTATTCTTCTAGATGATAACGATGTTAACCCCAAAAACCACGAATTCTTCGATAGAGGGGAGTGTATTTTGTATAGGTTTTGGACTGAACCCTCAAGTAACTTCTGAGAGCTGCCTACGTATCCAATCTCTTAAATTGGAATCAAGTCCCCTCGTAGTTCTTGGGACCTGATATTTATAAGGACAAGGTAAGCCCTAACCCTAATTCTAGGTCGGTCTCAGCTATTGTCATCTTTGCCCTTATTGGGCCTTGCCCCTTCCCCAAGTAATCTTCGGGGAAATGGGCTTATAAAACTGGGCTGTTCTTCTGGCCTCGACTCGAGCATCTCCGACATGGGGAGATCGAGTTAGGACACTACACCGGCTTTACCCCTGATATGGGATTTTAGAGTGGATGTTGCACTCATCGCGAACTCTTCGACTTGCAGTATCGAGACGGAACCATCGTCTCCGTTCCCCGAACATGTCGGATGTCGAATGTCGTAATTCAGAAGTCGACCCTCGAGCTATCACTCCTAATTCAAGGGGGTCATCTAGTGACGCCACGCGTGGAGAGCCGTCGATTCGGTATCGTCAGTGATGATGTAACTTGAGTCACAGTAACTACATAAGTCGGTTACGTATGTTGTTGTTTAGACTAAAATATTTAATTAGAATTCATAAACTCAATATTTCATATCGTTGCGTCGATTTTTTTTTTTTGTTTGTCGTATATCAATGTATTTTTCCATATTATGTTTAGAGTATGGACAAACGAATATATTATATTTCAATCATTTCACCCTATTGCATTGCATTACAACAATATAAAGAATCTAAAATAACTCTTTCCTATAATAATGGACAGAGTAGCATTTTTGGTGAACCAATCACCACATGCACTCGTTTTTGTATAAGGTCCACCACGTTCTTATATTTAAATATATATAATATAACATGTCCTCCACGTTCATGTGTAACCATTTCTCATTTTTCAACTAATTCATATTCAAAGGCAAAGCATCAATAAAAGAAAAATCTTATAGGCTTATATCGTGTGATAAATGTTAGTGTTCAATGACCAATATGTGTAAGGACATGGCCACAATATGAATTTAAAGATATTGTGACAAGGTGTTTAATTGACCTATGTCTCAATGAGCCTAAAACACATAACTTGATCTCATGCCCAGCTTCTCTTCTGTTCTAAGCGCCATAATCTGCGCGCAGCTTTGCATTAACATACCTTTAGCTTTGAATTTCTTTGTTCCTCAACATATATATTATGCAGCTAAATACCTCATTCACTTATGATACATGTTTAAATCTTGATCAACAAGCTACACAAGTGCAGATGTGCGCGCCAACCAATTTAACATCTTTGCCTTTCAAGCTGAAAACCCAACTAAAAACCAACCACCAAGCTCGTTTCTGTTTAGTATTCCTCCAACACTTACAATCAGAAACATGCTAAACACACATTATTTAACCAACAACAAAGAACAACTCGTACCTATAACAAACAAACAAAAATCTTTGGAGTGTTGCATTTAATATCACCGGTAAACGTCAAAGTGTACAATTTTGAAAACAAAATTTTGACACAACTCACTCACTGTCCCCAGAGGACTAACACACAAAAACAAACTGTATACATAACCCAAAGCAAATAACATATAGAGCAACCCCATATTAGCATACGCTCATATCGCTGCTTGCATGAAAACATCCCATCTATACCAAAGGTTTTGCCACCGGATGGGGCATGTTTACCTTACTGAAATTATTAAAGAAAAAAACAATAAATGACTGATAATCTTGCCAATAGGCGTATTCGTTTATGAATAACCTGTTTTGCTGTCTCATGTGCCAAACAATTGGATTCTGAAATTGTATCATCTATAGTAAGCCATATGGCGGGAAGATCTGAACGGAGATGCATCAAAAGGTGATGATTTTTTCACCTGGGCAGCAGCATCATCTATTGGTTTCTTTTTCTTCTCAATCTTGGTCTCAGCCCGCAGCCAAGTCTCGACTACTGAAAGTAGGTTTGGGGACTGTTTTAGTTCAGAAAGTTCCGACAGCTTCTCATGTTTCCTCAATGTTCCTTCTTGGATATAAACAAGGTCGGTTGCCCATGTTTCCAAGCCATCGAATATGTGTGTGGCGTAAACAACAGTAGCTCCTCTCTGTGATCAAACCATCATATTAGAATGTACTAAAGAATGTCGTGGGATTCAAGAGGCCAGCCCGTAAGTCGGAACCATCATGATAGTTGAATTATTTACAAGAATCTAAAACAAGCATATCAACAAGCAGCACATACCTGTTCACATTCTTCCTTGAAAAATTCCAGTAAATCCATCCTTGCTACAACATCTAGATCAACTGTCACCTCATCTAGCAAAAGAACCTGAAATTATTGGAGATGCGTCCTAGGAATTAGTCCCATGGCAGTTGAATGCCAAAATTTGGAATTCAATTACTGGATTTGAATGATGAAGAACATAACTATAATACAAGTAACGTAGCTGCCTGAATTCCATCAACGGCAAAAAGAACAAAAGAGAACGAAGCAGTATAACAGAAAAAAGATTCCTGAAAATAACATAGGGAGTTCTTTGAAATCACCAGTCCAATCCAAAAAGATGAAATCGCAATAGGAAAGAACTGGCAATTGAAATGCACAATGAAAAGGGAGGGAGCAATAGGTACAGAAACATGAAAAGCACTGGGTTACATTACTGAATTGAGAAGTTGAGCACATAATCAAAACCACTAGTTTGAAATGTATACTCTATGAGTGAAAGTAAATGGCGGCAACATGTATTCGAAAGAAAGCTAATTACCTTGTAAGGGTAAAGGAGGCCCATACAAATTTGGACTCGACGACGCTGCCCATCGGAGACCTTGTGCATCCGCCATCGCAGATCAATATCTAGTAGTTCAATTAACTTCTCTCTCCTGACAGGATCAACACCTTCAACTGGAGACATACGAAATGGAATAATAATGATCAGGATGATTTCCAACCTACTCCCACGTTAATTCCACCCCCCCCCCCCCCTCCGACACTCACACCCACAAATACACAATCAGCTGTTAAACACAGCTATGCAAGTTATTGCAGACAAACAAAAATACTTGGTTTATTGATTCCTAGAAAGATCAATTGAAGATAATCCACCGCCCTGATATTCAACATCAACGCTTTCAATGTCACATTAAACAAGTCCAACATTCATTAATTTCTATCAGAATAGATCACATTCTCTAACTTCTCCGGAAAGAGAACTATGAATTCAAAAAATAAAAGTCACTAACCTCCGAAAATCATATGTTGAGCAGAAAAATCACCCTGAAGTGGAACTTCCCCCTGTAATTCGACAAAAATGAGGGCAATTCAGACAATATTTGCAATTAATCCTGTACGTGAACGAGAAATCAAACTGAAAACTCAAACCAAGCCACCATCATCACAAAACAATACAACGAACCTTGATATTCCAATCACAATGCACTTTGTTACATGCTAGAAAGATCAAATAAAACAATTGCAATTTGCAAACACTGAGAAAGGATTGAGAAAAAAGATTACAGCAGAGCCGATAGTTTTACTCCAAGATTCACCAAGATAAGCCAAATCACCGCTACAAACAAGATTAGTATCATGAAATGCTGAACCATTGAGCACACGAACAACATCTTTTCCTCCCACCATATGCTTTCCCGCCAAAATCCTCAACAAAGTCGTCTTACCTGATCGTCAAAATTCCAACATTCAACGAACTCATTCACCTCGAGGATCCACAAATCATCAAAATATTATCGAACAGAAACAGATTAAAAATGGAAGCTGAAAACATAAGCATGATGAAACGAATAATATGTTAAGTTACCGGATCCATTTGATCCGACAAGGAGGCAGCGAGATCCAGGGGAGATCTTGAGCTTGAAATCAAAAAATAGAGGAGATTGAATTTCATAGCCAAATTGCATGCCATTCACTTGTACACTACTCGATTCCTCCCCGATTTCCTTCATCTTTAATGATCACACTCCACCGCGCAACTAATAATTTTCGCGGGTTATATTTATACCCGACTTGAATTACGGGCCAACCAACTTTTCAGCCATCCTGGGCGACTGCATTGTTGGACACCCACATCTGTTGACACGTTACCGCGCCTCGACCACTGATTTCTTCTCGCGGCAATTTTAATTAATACATATGGTCCGTAGGGACATTCTATTAAATAATTTATTTAATTAGTATTTATAATCTTAAAAAAAAATTTACTCTTCATTTTCAATGATTTATATGTCATTTTATCTTATCAATACAACATTTGTTTTTATTCACAATTTTTCATGCATAAGAAATTAAAAATAATTTTACATCATATTTCAGGCATATTAATTACTTTATTAATTTATGTAATTCTTTTTTTCCCGACGGTTAAAAAAACAGAGGTAATAATATTTATGAATAACATATGGAAAAAATTTATAATACGACCATTATACGAAAGTTATATCGAGTTGCATATATTATAATCATTAACATTTATTTCTAACATCTTGGATACGATAAAAGTTACAATCACTAATATTTATTTCTAAGCTCTCATTACGATAAAAGTATATCCTACGAGGAAAGTAAAAATAAAATACTTTAATGATTTATTTATAATCATTACATCATAAAATTTACGGTTAAAATGGTCGTCGGTTTATATTAGGGTTTATTCCTAATTAAATTGATATGTTTGATGTAACTAAGTAGGTTGACTCAAATGGTAAGTGATTTGAGAATGTTTAGGAAGATCATCGGTTCGATTCTCTTCATGTTGAAAAAACTTTTGATCAGATCTTATCCTTGAGTAAGAGTCACACTCTGCAAGCACGACCCAACCCGAACTCCGAATTAGTGGGATTAGTGGTTACGAATATCGGATTTTAAGAAGAAAAAAATTGATGTGCTGAGGTAATTGTCACCAAACGAAAAATTACATTGTCAATTTTTTATTTATTATTTTAACTTTATTTAGTAAACTGGGAAAAATGCCGCGACTCACACGTTGGGTTCAAGATTTAACATGATGCCTCTCCATATATAGGCCGACTTGGAGAGGAAGGAGGAAACAAACAGTAATATTTTTCGTAATTGATACAGAAATATATAGACCAGGGTTTCGAAATTGAACGGCCAACCGTCGTCTATATTGAATTAAAATCTCTCCACTGAATGTGATTCAGTGGTTTCCGATTTTGAAATCTTAGACTTAAGCATAAGTTTTACCCCAAGGATTTCAATTCTATTGGCTGTTTCGATCTAACTTTCGCATTGATTTGGTGGCTATATTATCAAATTTGTTTAGATTTCGACTGGGATTCTGCATATATTTGAAGAAAATGATTGAAAACGTGCAGTGATAGCTAGAAGACAATGGACAAGTGATTTTTTCGGCAGAAGACAATCGGAGCTAGTGGAATTCAATGGACGAAGAGGAAGAGGATAGGGTGTTATTGAGTATTTTAGGAATAGCATCTGCAAATCCTGAAGACATCGAGCGAGATGTCTTAGAACAGGTATTAATTCGTCTTTATGGCTCTAGGATCGTTATGTTACTGTTTCTGCAACAATTCCTGCTATTTGTCTATATTAGATTTTTATTTCATGTTTATTAAGTTGATTTTGTGACGTGGTTGGTCTTTCCCATTGCCATTCAGCATATGATGGTTTCAGCACAATTTAGTTGATAAAAGTATCTTAGTTAGTGTTAGTTCAAAGGTTGAGGTTAGCTGTTAGCCTGTTTACCGAATTTGGTTAATTTTATTCTACTACTGATTTTGGGATAATAAATTGGTACATTTTGGAAGACCAATCCGAATTCAAACTTTCTTACTTGTTTATGTAACTAGCCTTTTCTAAGTTATGGAACCTACATGATATTTTACAAGGTTGAAACATGAAACTGAAAGGGATTCTACTGTACTTGTATGTTCTTTATTTTGATTTTGTTCATCTTTGTCGTGTGCGTGTCAATCATGTAATGCACTTCCTCAGTAAAAGATCATGATGGATTCTCATGAGTCATGAGTGTCCTGAAGAGCCTATAGTTATGCTTCACATGTTTAGGTTTTATTTTAGCTATCAAACGGTATAATATTTCATCCAGGTTACATAGACTGATAGCAGTTTCCTTCTAATGCCAGGCCAAAAATGACAGAACTGATGTTGGTGAAGCTGGAGGGAGCACTGAGGAGGGGCTTTTTGAAAGAACTAAAAGCCATACAACCTCATCCACTAGTCATGGAAATGTTTATAATCAATTGAGAGCAATTGAAGTTGAAATAGATGCCGTTAAAGCTTCTTTGGAGTTAGGAAGATTTTCGAGACATGAGAATGATGGGAAAGAAGTGGAAAATGTGGAAGATGAGGATACTGATTTTCTAGGATCTCCGAATGATCTATCACTTCAGCATGCTCTGGCTGCTGATCGACTGAAGAGTCTAAAGAAGAGGAAGGCGCAGCTAGAGAAGCAAATTCCAGGCACAGAAAAAGATGGTCGGCAGGATAAGTTAATAAGAAAAATTGTGTCAGAGGATATAAACTCCAAGAAAAAATCAAAAGGACTCGCAAAAAAGAGCAAAGACCAGAAAAGGCCTTCAAAAGGCGTGTCCTTTCGCGAGGATGACGATTTTGATGCTGTTTTAAATGCAGCATCTGCTGGATTAATGGAAACGGTTAGTACATTTTAAATTCAAGTATACCGGAAGCTTGTGGTTATGTGAATGTGTTAAGCGATGCAATTTAGTGATTTCACTTGCTTAAAATCCTTTATGCAAATAAAGTTATTTTAAATTCGTCATGTAATTGCTATGAAGAACATGTTTTGATTTTACCCTCTTATTTCTTTTTATTTTTGTATTTAGTAAATTGGTTGGGTTGCTTGAAAATGTTTGGATGAGTTCCAAGTAGTATCTCAAGGCACTCGCTTTTTATTTAACTTATGCTGCTGAGTGCTGTGACTAATTCTGCAACAGGAAAGAGATGAATTGGTTCGAAAAGGAGTTTTGACCCCTTTTCACAAGCTCAAAGGCTATGAACGCCGCATTCAAGACCCTAGTGCATCAAGCATGAGTAATGTGCTGGAGAATGTTGACAAGAATGATGATTTTGCTTCCTCCAGCATAGCTAAAGCTGCTCGTTCTATCTCAGAGGCTGCTCATGCTCGTCCAACAACCATATTGCTTGATCCTGAAGCTCTACCAAAACTAGATGCTCCCACTCGTCCTTTTCAAAGGCTTAAGGCACCCTTAAAAATTCCTTCATCTGTAGATGATGACGCACAAAGAAATAATGGTCTAAAGAGGAAGAAGAAAAGACCACTCCCTGCAAGAAAAAGGATGAAATCATCTTATAAAGATAAAACAACAGACGAAAACGGTATAAATATGTGAACTGGGATTTGACATTTCCTTTATGGGGCAACGCTGTCACATTCAACCTCTAGAAAGTCAATCTGGCCTTAGATTCGACTTTCCGGAGGTCGAATGTGCACAATCAACCTCTGAAAAGTTGAATTTAAGGTCCTGGTTTGGTGCTGTGGTAAATTTGATGTGGTGCTTTTAACATTCCTTTTATCCACAAATCGTATCTCATTTCGGTCAAAGTTTTCTTGTCGCATTACAACCTATGCTGCCACAACCAATTTGTTATCTTCCATTTTTTTGTTCTTTTGTAATAATGATTTGATTTTTCTTTGCTTGCATTTTATAGCTTCAAACCCTAGGATATTGTTATAAATGACTTCTTTGGAATATCAAAATGGTAGTTATTGTCTACTGTTTCATGCGCAGTTAATGAGGTGCTGCTTGTGCATAATATTTGTAATGTGATCATGCTGACTTCAAAACTGATTCACACGTTTGTGATGCTTTAGAAGAGCATATTATGCAAGTTTTGAATGAAATGGAATTTTGGTTGTCCTTGATGGTAGGCGGTTCTTTGGACATGTTTCCAGAAGTTTTCCTAAATACATGAGTCAATGCTTGGTAAAATTAGCCCTTAGTTAGCTGATCTTCTTACTTTTTTCTGCAAATAACTGTGGAGTGCTGGCTTTGCTCTTTTTCTTTTGAGGTAAGATGTTGGCTTTGTTCTTAGATCTAAATCTGCATTTTTCTTAATATATAATTGTTACAGTTAAGTCTATGCTTTCTATCTTGAAAAGGTGAGGAGAGCTCCTGTCATGATGAAGATTATTTAGAAGATGTAGCAGGTGTTGAAAATGAGGATAACGAGGAACCAGCTTTTGTCACACTAGAAGGTGGCCTAAGAATCCCAGAAGCAATCTTCGACCAACTTTTTGACTATCAAAAAGTTGGTGTTCAGTGGTTATGGGAACTTCATTGTCAAAGAGCTGGCGGGATAATTGGAGATGAGATGGGACTTGGTAAAACCATACAGATGGTAGCTTTTCTTGGATCCTTACACTTTAGCAATATGTATAAACCAAGTATTATCGTATGTCCTGTAACCCTCTTGCGTCAATGGAAGAGAGAGGTTCTAAAATGGTACCCAGGATTTCATGTGGAGATTTTGCATGATTCTGCTCAAAATGCATCTGACAGGAAGAAGGGAGTTAAACATAATAGCAGTGATGATGAAAGTGAGTGTACCTCTGATATGGAGGTTGAAAAGAATTCGTCCTCTAAAAGTACCAATAAATGGGAGTCTGTGTTAAATCGTGTTTTGAGTACAGAATCTGGCATGCTTATCACCACTTATGAGCAACTTAGATTGCAAGGAGATATTTTGCTTGACATTGATTGGGGATATGCAGTTCTTGATGAAGGTCATCGCATTCGGAATCCAAATGCTGAAGTCACTCTTGTCTGCAAACAGCTGCAGACTGTACATCGAATAATCATGACAGGTGCTCCAATTCAGAACAAGCTCACTGAATTGTGGTCTTTGTTTGACTTTGTCTTCCCTGGAAAGTTGGGTGTTTTACCAGTGTTCGAAGCAGAGTTTGCTGTTCCCATTTCAGTCGGAGGATATGCTAATGCGTCTCCGTTGCAAGTTTCCACGGCTTATAGGTGTGTACTTAAGTATAATTTTGTCAATTACACAGATTAGGATGGGATGGGACGGGACGGGACTAAAGTATATAGATTGATGTGATGATGTATTATTTTATGTTGACATTGTTTTTTAACCAGAGAATTATGTTGACAGATGTGCTGTGGTCCTACGTGATTTAATCATGCCTTACCTCCTTCGCCGTATGAAGGCTGATGTGAATGCACAGCTGCCTAAGAAGGCTGAACATGTTCTCTTTTGCAGTCTTACTGCTGAACAGCGAGCTGTATATCGGGCATTTCTTGCAAGCTCTGATGTTGAACAGATTTTTGATGGCAATAGGAACTCTTTATATGGTATAGATATTATGCGGAAAATTTGTAACCATCCTGATCTATTAGAGAGAGAACACGCCTCAAAAAATCCAGACTATGGGAATCCAGAAAGGAGTGGCAAACTGAAGGTTGTTGCTCAGGTGCTCAAGGTGTGGAAAGAACAGGGTCATCGTGTTCTTCTTTTTGCACAGACGCAGCAAATGCTTGATATTCTTGAGAATTTTTTGATTGCTGATGATTATAGCTATCGGAGAATGGACGGCTTGACTCCCGTAAAGCAAAGGATGAACTTGATAGATGAATTCAATAATTCTGAGGACATCTTTATCTTTATTTTGACTACAAAAGTTGGTGGTTTGGGAACAAATTTAACAGGTGCTAATAGAGTTATCATATTTGATCCAGACTGGAACCCGTCTACAGATATGCAGGTCTTTCTTCTGACTGACTTCTGTATGCTTGGCATTCCCTTTTTTATCGTCAGTTTAACTGCCGTGTCTAGCTTCATCTTTTTTCCCTTAACTGACACGTATCTATCTGTTTTCCATGTTCATTCATGGTGATATACGCTAACTTGACTTTTTAAATGTATCTTTAACTGGACAGGCGCGTGAACGTGCATGGCGTATCGGACAAACAAAAGATGTGACTGTTTTTAGATTGATTACAAGGGGTACCATTGAAGAGAAGGTTTATCACCGGCAAATTTACAAACACTTCCTAACCAACAAAATACTGAAGAATCCACAGCAGAGAAGATTCTTTAAAGCGCGAGATATGAAGGATCTATTCACATTAACTGATGACGTTGAGGGCGGTTCAACTGAAACATCTAATATTTTTGGTCAATTATCAGAAAATGTAAATGTTCTTGGGGCTCATGATAATAATGGAAACAAGCCCCATTCTCCTCAAATACAAGCTGCTGGTGCTGATGATACTGGAAATGTTAAGCCAGATGATTCAGAAAGTGGATTGGGAGAAAATAGCACTTCTCTCAGTGAAAAGAAAGTTGACGAAGAAACGAGCATTTTGCAGTCTCTTTTTGATGCGCAAGGGATCCATGTAAGTTCTTATTCACTTGTATCACTCATAACATTCCTGACTTGCTTTTTCCTTAGCTGTTATGTAGCAAAGAAAGTCTTAATGACGACCATTTCTAACTTTTTTTCTTTTTACGAACATAGGAAATAAATGTTTAGGCTCTGTACACTTCTCTAGACCTTGCATGGGTGGAATGCTTTTGCATCATGTTTTTTTACGTGTTGTTCCTTGTAATGGTGTTGGGAGGGTGATTATCCCCTTGTTACATAACCATTAGCGCGCTGCTTTTGCTTTCATTCATGCCATCTCACTCTACTTAACGGGCATAAAGCATTTGAAATTAACGGACTATGATGTGTTTTCCAGAGTGCAATGAATCATGATGCTATTATGAATGCTCATAATGAAGATACTACGAAAATTGAGGAGCAAGCCTCTCAAGTGGCACAGAGAGCTGCTGAGGCATTGAGGCAATCACGAATGCTTCGAAGAAGAGAAGATGTAGCGATCCCTACTTGGACCGGTAGATCTGGTGCTGCTGGAGCACCATCTTCTGTTAAAAAGAAATTTGGGTCTACTGTTAGGAATTCTAGATCATCAGAAGAACTGAGTAAAGGATCGGAAACACGTCCCAATGGTTTCATAGCCGGGGCATCTTCAGGTAGGGCTATGTCTTCTGCTGAATTACTAGCTAAGATTAGAGGGAACAAAGAGAGTGCTGTCAGTCAAGGACTTGAACAACACCTTAGCTTGGCATCAAGTTCAAATGGTGGTGGTAGAGGGAGATCTGTCGTCAATGGCCGTTCTAGTTCATCTAGTAATGCAAATGTACAGCCAGAAATGTTAATTCGACAACTTTGCACCTTCATTCAGCAAAAGGGGGAAGAGCCAATTCTGCTGGCATTGTTGATCATTTTCAAGACAAAATCCCCTCCAAGGATTTGCCATTATTCAAAAATCTTTTGAAGGAGATAGCTGTTTTGGAGAAAAGTTCAAGTGGTTCTCTCTGGGTTCTTAAGCCTGAATACCAACAGCACTAGTTATCCTTCTCCAAGCATGGGACCAATAAGCTGCAACACATTTTGTAGGTTTTCATTTTGATTTTGATTAGTTGAATCAACTATAACACAGGAGCAATTTCACCTGTTCTTCCAAAGATGGGGGATTTCCTGGATTTTTTTTTTTTATTACCATTTACAAGCAAGTTAATGTAGATAAAGGACATAAACAGCTCCTTATACTTGGCAATTGCACCATTTTTCCCTCTTTTTGTTCAGCCATTTTATAGCTATTTTTGTTTGGTCATCAAGATCCTTTTTTTGGTCACTGAGATGCTCAGGGTTTGGTTAGTTGTGTCCATCAAAAAAAGTTCAGGGACATGACAATTTGCTTTGCTATGGGGCTGCCTAAATGTTTTTATTTGCAAGAAAAAAAAAATTTATTCGAAATATTATGAGAACAGAAGGGGAATTTTCTTTTCTTAGCTTGGACAGTTTCGGAGAAACTTACATCATAACACTGGCTGCAAACCGCCATTCAGAAAAGAAAACGTAATTTACATAATCCTTGTAAATGAGTTTTTAACAATCAGCACCTAATCCTTTGTATTAGAGCACTCTCCATGAGACTTGGGAAAATAAATTCCAGAACCACAATTCAGCATCACCACAACATGTATACTGAAGCTGTTGCTAAGGTATACCAAGTTAAATTGTTGCAAGAATTTCTAATCCAGAAATTTGAGACTCAATCAGCTTCCCACCAAAGGATGTCAAGTAAATCGCGCAAACTATTTTGCACCAAAAGGATAGAAAACAAGTAAAAGCAAATCATTGACAACAAAATATGGAACATAGTAGTACATAACTTCTCTTTTGATGTTTTCCCTACTTGTTTCTTTATGGATACAATGATAATAATAGACAACAGAACAACACATGTCTGAATTTCCATGCAGTCAGAAAGCCGCCCACCCAGCTGCTGTGGTTTTGGTTTTACTGGATCCTGATTCAGTACTTGAAGGAAGACTCTTCTGAAAATACCAAGAAAATAAACAAAAATTAACAACTGCTTATTAACACTAATCTGCAAAACATTGAATAAACTGATCATCGCAAGAACAAGTTTTTTGGTATAAAGCAAATATGGCAACTGTTTTGAACTGACAGGTTTCACAAATGTTGGAGCCAAAGAGATTGTTCGACAAAACATTCATCAATTTGAACAATGGATACACACTTCTTTTCCAAATTAAACAGAAAAAAATAAATATGCATATGACTTGTATAACACACAATATCGGATATTCCTTGACCTTACCAAGAAAAGGAGCATATCCTTGATAGATGAGGGACCATATATTTTGGCTTGGTATGGATAAAAGAAAGAAACATGTTTCAGGTAATACGTTATAAATCTCACTTAACAACAAGGTATCCCTGGTATGTTCCATCTTCCATCCAATCTATGCTAAAAGAGAAATGTAACTAACACCGTAGCTAGACCTGCAGACCTGCAGAAACCACTCTTTCTTCCTAGTGCACGTGATGACGCTTTAACTCTTACCAGCAGGTAAATGAACAGCTGGATTGCATTGTCATCCATCAATACCTAATTTGCAATGTTGACTTTTGATAGGCCAATGGTTTCTAGTTCTCCCAAAAAAAATTGTTTTTTATGTTTTTTATCTAAAGGGATCAAATATATTAAAGAGTGGAAAAGTCACCAGCAGTCAACAAATTATATCAGTGCAAAAAGCAAAACATGTCTACATTTTTTATTTATCTAAATGACAGATGTAAGTTTCCAAGCTATGTGCAACTAGTTCTCCCAAATTTATGGGTGTTATGACCAGATAGGTGACGAAAAAAATGCTAGAATGGTTTGCGAAGCATTAGAGGAAAATATTCGCCCCCTCTAGATTTCCCTTTAGGACTTAACATGAAGCCTTGAGAAGATCCAAAGGGACAGATTTTGAGTTATGAATTTTAGGTCACAATATGTTAAGAAATATCCAATAATCTCCACACACACACACACCCCCCTCCTCTTTAGATATAATTTCATAGATATTTGATCCGAGTCACAGGCCTCAACTCTGATGTTTTACATATTACAAACCTAAAATTACTTGTGAAAAAAAAAGAAGCAGCTAAAATTAATACCTCAAGCTGAGAGAGATCACTGAAAGGATCAGTAGAACGTCGAACGTTTTCCTTAGGCCCCTTGAGAGCTGCATGGTTGGTAAGCGTAATCCTACCAGTAGCAGGGTCATTGGGTGGGGGCAGGAGAGGAGCCTTAATTTTCACTGCACCACTGGATGGTGGTGCAAGGGTAATAGCTTTAGGTTTCCCATTCCCAGGCAGACCACCAGACAATCCAGCAGCTGAAAGCATGCCAGCTCCGCTAGATGGTTTGTTCTTGACATTAATGTGGATAGTTTCACCTTCCTGAAACACCCAAAACAAACTACAGCATTAATTCTAAAAGGTAAAAATTTAAAATTCAAAGAAACATATTTGCGCTTGGTAGCATCTGAAAATAGAAGAAAGTTAGTTGTTCCATAACAAAGACACATAGAGGCATCAAATAACTTGCCGTTTACCTAAAATCAAACGGAAGGAAACTAATCGTCGTATTTCTCCAAAGGAAAAGTTCTAGGCACAACATAATGAGCTAAAACACGAAAGCGTTGAGGTAAAATTTAGCATTCTAACATCACACATTCTTATCTTCATTGGCAGTAAAGGAAGCATTAAAGGCACTGATCTGCAAGCTATTACAGAAGACAAATTGATAGTGAAACATTTAACTATCAAACTGACCATACATGATAAATGTACTTAAGCTAGCAAACCCATCTACTGTTGAGTTAAATGGACTGTCCCAGTACTCAACAACACGGATTCTAAGGATGTCTATGTCTTTAAGAAGTTCTAGACAGCTCAAATTATCATAATTCATAACCCTAGACAGCATCATCAAGTTTCATATTGCGGCATTGTATGCATATCATATCGAATTGCAAGTCAGATTCCTAGATAATAACCGCTTCTACGATGAAGAGAAAAATCGATCTTGTTCCTCACGGCAATCTCAAGGATATTTTGAACACAGAAGCATAGGTCAAAGGGCCAAAAATGTTGGTCCTTTGGATCATACAACCAAATCTTGAACTTCCATTGACCAGATCAATGTGTGCATACATATAACCAATGTGCATGCGAAAAACTGAACACAAACTTTACTATGAAATCCATTGGTTCACATGATCTGTTAAGTTTAAGCAAAAGAAAAATAGAATTTACCTTTAACCTATGATTGACAGCAGGATGAATGTCAATGTGACTCTCCTCACCGCCCACTACCGAAGAACCACCAGCTTCTTTCTCCTGCTCTCTCCTTACATACTTCTCATGATCGGACAACGCAACATTGAAATCAAATGCCTCATTCCTCTCATTAAACCCTAAACCTATGAAAGCATGTTTCCCTGTTCCGTCCTCAATTTTCAACACGAAGTACCTAGACGAATCGAGTGCAGGCTCCACGGAGCTCTCTTTCTGTCCAGGATAGATAAAACAGGCAGCAAAGAGTTCCCCGGAACTGGGATCCTCGAGTCGGATCTCACAACGATCTTTACAGGACACAACTCGAAGACGACCAGACCAGATCTTATCAGATTGCAACCATTCGCCGCATTTGTAACCACCGCTGGTGGTTCGAGGGGGGATCTTGAACACAGAGACTTCTCGAACCACCAGAAGAGTGTGCTCTAAGGAATCTTCTTCCTCCTCAAACGACATTGAATGTGAAATGGATAAAGAAGGAAAATTGCAATGGAGTTTGGGGGGGGTGGAATTACTACTATTTCTTTGCGTGCTTTGAGTTCAGGGTGAAATCCAACATTTGGACTAATTGTAGCGGACTACGACCATGGGTAGAGTGGTAATTTCCTGGATATTCTTATTGTACATGCTATGAAATGCCTCACATGCGTATATGAAAACAAATGTTATTTTGTTTCTATACACGTTATGCATTTAACGATTCGACGTACACGAAGATTTTTCATCGAAGATTTTTCTATACATTCTGTACATATAGACGATAGATCCGTAGATAAAATTATCAGGAGATTCATTTGAATAAAACAACTTTATTTATTTAATATAACAATCTTTCGTCACTTAGTTTTTTCTTCATAATCATTCTGGGTTCACTCTTTCTTGATTTTTTTGATATTTTAGTATGAAACGGAGATGATTGTAATGTTTGTCATATCGTTCGCTTATCATGAGAATTTTTGGAAAGGAATATGCGATTGACTATATGATAATTAAGAGGGTCGTCTCACATCTATTTTGGTCTATTATGCTGTTGAGGCAGAGGAATTATGTCATTCTTCTTTGAAATGCGAGGTCACTTCTAACACGGATACCCACATTTTGATTAGACAACCATTGCATAATGAGGTTCTTAGATGTAATATTGATGTTGTTGTTGGGATTGAAAAAACCTCCCCTAGAGGATTAATTTGGAATTCCCAAAGAAAATCTTGAATTGTTTTTCTATGAGGCTTGAAAGTTAGACTCTGACTATCTATCTTATTCGAATATTACTCTCATGCTATATTCCTGACTGCTTCAATCTCAATCTCAGGACTTTTTGCCGGTTTGAAGTATCATTGAGGATTATTGACACATAATACATGTTTTTATCACTTTTTATTCTCCCTTTTGTTAAAAAGATCTAATCATGTTTTCTCATTTATTAGTAAGGAATATCTTTTTCTTTCTCACCGTAAGGTTTGAGGATGATCTATTATCTTCTCTCTAATGCATGCTTGTGTTTAGGGTGTAAAGTTGTAAATGATCCGAGCCGTTCGACGCTTTGCTCATTAAATGTTCGCTCGAATGTGGTTTTAATTGAACTCGAGCAATTTAATGCTTGACTTACATGTTCGGGAGCCTTATCGAGCATTTTTATATTATATTAAAATATATAATATTTCTTATTATTATGAAGCTAGACTTAATATTTTATGTGCATATCTTAGTATTTGTACTATTTTTTCGAAATGTTTTGAGCTTTCGAGTTTGAAACAAATTTCGATTTTTTTCCGAATATAATCGAGTCGGATTCGAACATGATTAATATGCTATCAAACCGATCTCGAGTAATTTTTTTCCTGCTTGAACGATCTCAAGCCAAGTTTGAGCATCATTGTTTTAAGATGATTATTTGACTCGATGAGTAAATGTCTGATTCAGATCAAATCGTTTACACCCCTACTAGTTGCGTCACAGATTGCGATTAGTTAATTCAAGTTTTCGTTTAAGAAAAAACAGTAGTAATAACTACTAAACCATAAATAAAATAAATCACGGCTGCGCTTATCGTTTGCATCTCCCCTTTTAGCGCTTTCACAGCAGATAACCAGAACTGAAGATCGCCTACGCGCGGCGTCCCTGCACCGTTTCTGCTCGACTTCATCAAGTGGCCAGCCACCCATCTATGTTTTCTCTTCTTTCAACATCCTTAAGTCTCCACTCTTTGTTTTTATTAATTTTAAGCTGTCAAACCCAACACCTTTATCATGTTCGATGAAATGCGTGTATGACAGGTCGCTTCAGTAGATTGCAATCACACACATGGAAATGGAAGGACTGTCAATTTGGTGAGAGAACAAGCATTACGGTACCACCATCATATATCACTTTTTCTCAGTCATTGCTTCATCAATATTCTTAGTATCTGTTCTGTTGAAGTAGTCATTTAAATTTTGAGGTGGGAACTGCTGACTAAGAGAGCAAAGAGAGTGAACTATACTGGCAAACTCGAGTATGGGCTGCAATACAGTTAAGAAATGGCCGAAAGAAATAACTGCATCCCTAGTTCTTCAGCTGATTCGTGCTGAAAAGGATTTACAAAAAGCAATTGTTGTATTTGATGCGGCAACAGCAGAGTATAGTAAAGGGTTCAGGCATGACAATAGCACCTTCGGCTTCATGATTCGTAGATTACTTTCTGGTAACCAGTTCAAGTTGGCAGAGGACATGCTTGATAGGATGAAAGATGAGAAGTGCACGATTACTGAAGATATTTTCTTGTCCATTTACAGAGCTTATGGTCGTGTTCACAAGCCACTTGAGGTTATCAGAGTTTTCCAAATGATGAAGGATTATGATTGTGAGCCAACTGAAAAGACCTATGTCATGGTCTTTTCGATTCTTGTTGATGAAAACCGTCTAAAGACTGCTTTTAGATTTTACCGTTACATGAAGAAATCAGGAATCCGTCCTTCCATTGCTTCGCTAAACATTCTAATTAAGGCACTTGCAAAGAGTAGTAGCACAATGGATGGTGCTCTTCAGATTTTCTATGAGATGCCCAAACGTGGGCATGCTCCAGATTCATACAGTTATGGTACTTTGATTAATGGATTTTGTCGGCTGGGAAGGATTAGTGAGGCGAAGGAACTTTTTACGCAGATGAATGCGAATGGTTGTTCACCGACTGTTGTTACTTATACTTCTTTGATTCAGGGTTTGTGCAAGTCTAATTGTTTGGATGAAGCAGTATCGTTGCTTGAGGAAATGAAGGGAAAAGGCATACAGCCTAACGTGTTTACGTACACTTCTGTAATGGATGGCCTTTGCAAGTCTGGCCAATCCTCACAGTCCATGGCACTGCTTGAGACAATGGTTTCTGAGCGCCAAATTCCAAATATGATAACTTACAGTACCTTAATAAACGGTCTCTGTAAAGAAGGTAAACTTAGTGAAGCACTGGAGCTTTTTGACCGGATGAAGCTTCAGGGCATAAAACCTGATGCTGGGCTGTATTGGAAAATCATTGGCGGTTATCTTGGTATTAACAAGTTTATTGATGCAGCAAATTTTCTTGACGAAATGATTCTGGGGGGTATTTCTCCTAACAGAGTCACGTGGGGACTTCATGTGAAAATTCATAATGCCGTAGTCCAGGGCCTTTGCAAGATAAGTGAAGTGAATCGGGCATTTCAAATTTATCAGAGCATGCGCACTAGAGGGATTTCAGTCGAAGCCAGTTCCTATGAAAGCCTTGTTGATTGTTTTTGCAAGAAAGAAGACTTGCAGAAAGCGGCACGGATTGTAGAGGAGATGTTGCTTGATGGATGCATTCCAGATAAAGGAAGTTGGAGTGCTGTATTGGGTGGCTTGTGGGATATGACTAAAGTGTGGGAAGTTGCTAGTTCTGTACAAGCGGAGCTGGTTAAGAATTCGTAGCGGTTGGGATGGTACGGTCTTATATACACTTGTTGGGCGTTACAAAGATACAAGAGAACACTAATGTTATAGACGATTAAAAAGAGGAAATGGCATTCATGGACATCGTGGAGGGTATGGTTGATACTAGAACACAATAGAAACCATAAAGGTCATATAACCAACCGATCACACCTACTGGGAATATTGTTTGTGCTAATTCGATTGGTCATCACTTTCATATTCCTTTTTATAGGTTGGAGTATGCTTGAAGATTTAAAGGAGTTACTTGCTTGACATTATCCTTGAAAGCTTCTGAGTAGTCAGAAGAAAAAAAACATGGAATTTGTAGCGTAAGAAATTGTTTAAGGTTTTATGTGCATGGAATTTACTCTGACCTTAGAGTGGTTCTTGCTTATGTTTAATGCTTTCAGGATGGTCCTAAGGCCTACTACAAAATGAATTGGATTATGTTTTTATGCTTAATTGATGTTTGTGAAACCATTGAGACTCAGTTTATCTAGATTCATAGAGAATGAAATGATCCTACAACTTAACTTGGATTAGGCCTCATTTAACACCGATTATGCAGATTGAGAATTGTGTTGTGTAGTAGATGAGCAGTTTCATTTTATTTATTTACATGCTTGGGAAAACTGGTTATTTCCATGCCCCCCCCCCCCCCCCCGCCCATATTAACGAGTTGCTTTCTAGCATCGGACTGCTGGTTATGCTTGTGGAAATCGAATGTTCCAAGTTTCTCTCGTTTTTGCATACTAGTTTACAATTTGTGAACCCAATCAGAACCAAACATCTTACTGATTAGAACTAAGAAAATTAGAGTATTTCCAGGTGTGTAATGATCCTAGTGGCGTTGCAACTTGCAGCGCAACCCCTCTGTTCTGTTGTGGTTACTTTCCGTGACTTTATGATAAAAGGTTATATTAATTCAAGCTTTGTACTCATACTGCGAGTTGAACTTTGAAGAAAACATGAAGAAAAAAAAAACATGAAATGATGAAAAACTCTTGATACTAGTACACTCCTTATCTTGGAGGGTGGGCTTGCTACATTGCTGGATTCTTTTGTTTTAAGATAGGATTCCTTTTCAACCTATCTACTACATTTTATTCTTGAATCCAACTTAAACTTTAAAAATAAAAAATAAAAAATAAAAGACTTTTTAAGTGAACTAGGAAACGCCTTAAAAAAAATAAAAATAAAAATAAAAAAAAAGACTTTAAACTTAAACTAAATTGTATACTAGTGTTGTGTTGTCCTTTCTCTCTTTAATAATGGGAAAAGCTGCTTTTGTAAAACAACGCTGGTTTTCATATTTTGAATGACTACTTTGACTATTCGTACAACTTACCCACACTGACCTAAAATGTGGGTTCCACAAACTGGTCCTCAAGTGACATCGATTAAGTCTCTGATGCTATGGGCACAACTGTTGTGTCACAACAAATAACAACACACATATGCACCGTTGTTTATGTTAGGCCTACATGATGGGAAATTTTTACGTGGCAACTCCATTTGGAATGAAGTGACGGTTGAAACGATCAGAACCACACATTTTATATCTACAATATAAGTTGTATATGGTTCTGATCGTTTCATCCGTCACATTACTCTAAATACACTCTCCATATAAAAATTCTCCCTATATGATAATCAATAGAGTCTATCTACATCATGATCAATTGTGGAAAAATATGACGTGTCACTCGTTGTGATGCAACCGTTATGGCCATAGCATTTTTCATTAATCAATATCACGCAGATTAAAAAAAGTGTCTTTAAAAAAAACAAGTGAAATAATAGCGTAAATCAGAATGCCTAAACTCTAAAATACATTTTGACTATCATTTATGTTATATTTGTGAAGTAATGAAAAATTGTTGGCCAAGTTGATACTGTATTGGGAGATTTGGGAGAAGCAACAAAAACATTTCATCAATTAAGGAGAATGACAACTTTTGAAATTTTTTCCATAAATGATAAATTATTATTTTTTTTTTTTTATTATGAACGCCTCTTTTTTTCAAAAAAAAAAAAAAAAACACAGTTTCTCTCTCATCTATTTTATTAAACACTCATATCTTTCGATCTAGAATTCCAAATTTGAAATTCTTTCACCAATCTTTTTTTATCATAGAATATGTAGCTTGATCAACTGGTTTTGTAAGTAGGTCAGCCTGTTCCACTTTTCTGTGACAGTAAAAGTGTTTTGTACAAAGACCTTGTCTAGGTGTTGCTTTAAGGAACTTGAGAACTTTATGTGCATCATCCAAATGGTTTTCAGTAGGCTTGTCCAAGAATTGGCCTAATTGTTGAACATCATAGCTAATGTATGGTCTGATATTGCCCAAATACAAAAGTTTACAGCCTAAACTCATGTAATAAGTGATGTCTTCATTGTCTTGCAATGGTGGAGAATCTGAGGGAACTAACTTGATTGTGGGATTCATAGCTGTCTTAAATGGCTTTGCTTCTAGATATCCAAAGTGATTGAGCAAATCCAAGCAATATTTCTTATGATTAATAACAATGCCTTGCTCGGACCTAGCCTTCATTGTCTTGGGTGGAGAATCCTAACTTGATTGTTTTTTCTTAAATGGCTTTGCTTCTAGATATCCAAAGTAAATATTTATGATTAATAACAATGCCTTGTAAATAATTTTTTTTTTTTCATGGTAAATATTTAACACCGTAAATAATTTTTTTCATGGGGTTCGAAATATTTTTCTATAGGTAAAATGTAGAGTATTTTTATTTTTAACGGGGTCCGTGGACCCCCATAACTCTACCTAGATCCGCCTCTGGATCTAGCTACTTCAAACCCGAAAAAGTATTTCAGGGTTCCAAGATCTTTGATACTAAAAGCTTGATGCAATAGATCTTTCAAATCCTGCATATGTTGCAAACATGGACTTCCCACAATGATGTCATCAACGTATACTAACAAAGCAATGAAAGAAGATCCTTGACCCTTGGTATAAAAGACTATGATCATTGTGTGACTGTCTGTGAGTATCCAGCTTGAATCGGGCACTGTGTCAGTTAGCATTCCACTGCCTATTAGCATATTTCAAACCATACTATGACTTGTTCAATTTGCAAACAATGTTACGGCATGAAGTCTGAAATCCAAGAGCCGGCTTCATATACACTTTTTTCATTTAAATCACCATGTAAAAAGCATTGTTTACATCCCATTGATGTAAATGTCGGTTCTGTAAAGATGCTAGACTGAGAAACAACCTAATGGTTGTCATCTTAGCTACCGGGGAAAAAGTATCCAAATAGTCTACACCCTCAAACCCTTGACGACTGGCCTTGTATGTCTTATATCTTTCTATGCTTGCATTTGATTTCCTCTTGATTTTGTACATCCATTTACATCGTATGGGCAATTTGCCTTTTGGTAAGGAAACTAAAGACCAAGTATTAGTTTAGAGTCACGATATTTATGATTTAATGAGTTAATTAGTTTATGCATGTGTCACATTATGCACATTGAGCATTAACATGAAGAGCTTGACACATGGAGGAATTCGTCGATGGAAAAAAAAAAAAAAAAAAAAAACAGCATGTGTGAGTATTGAAAATTTATTTCTTGATTTAACAATCATCGATCATATTGTTGTGATATTTGGGGAAAGATTTGATGTAGTTTTTGTGTTCATCTAGCTACTTTGATTTTAATCGAGTCCTGGTGTTATTTTTGTCATTATAAGATAAGAAATTAAATTTTACTGAAATAGATATTAAAGGACCATATTCATTAAGAGATGACACGGTATTTGCAGCAGCAACACACCAAAATAATAATAATAATAATAATAATAATAATAATAATAATAATAATAATAATAATAATGACATGGTCATAAATCCCAAGCTTTAACAAACGGCTATTTTTGACTCAATAATAGTGTTTCTATCTTTGACCCTGGTAAAAGGTTATTATACATGGGAGATATTTTTAGCAGTGACTCCAGATACAAAGATAACAAATACGAAATAATCTCCAGAAACACAATTTCATGTTTTGATATTTCTGATAAAAGATTGTTCGACATATCTTACTCCAAACGTGAAGATACCACAAAAAATTAAAGCTTCTAATAAAATTACCCATTTATAGTCACCTTTCCGCTTCTATTCTGCGAGATCATATCCTCTCATTTACACATCATTGTGTTAGGGCGTGTTCCGATAAATTAATTAAGAAAAGTCCAAAACGACTTCGTTTTGAGTGTTTTTAACACTCACAACACCCTCATGTGACAACAGAGGATCCATACGACGTCTATATTGCTTCCAGTTTGGCAGGACAATTTGTAGTTGTTGACATGTTGTAGTGTTTCATTTATTGTTGTTTTCATTGAATGCTCTTCATTTGTTTAGTGGTTTTATTTTTTATTTTTTAACTAGTTGGTTCAACTAGGGTTTATGTTAGCATTAGATTGTAGTTTCTGACACATTTGATCTAATGTTAATCTCATTAATTTCCTTCTTTGTTTCATTTACACCTTAATTGTAACTAGTAGTTTAATTTTTTATACCACCACAAATGTCGTGGATATAACTAATGATGCAATACATTTTTATATCATTGATTATATATGGTGGATCTAAATTATGATCAATGAGTCCTATGTCATCGGATTTGGCCTAATGGTACTAGCATTGCATTTCCCGGATAGAATCAGAATTCGATTCTCATCTCAGCTCTCGATGTAATAAAAATCCTCTTCTCATTCCTCATGTGAAGAAGAAAAAAAAAGCTATAAAAAATAATATAAAATAAACCCTTGCCATTCAGGTTGACTTAAACAAAAACATTAATAGTGTTGACATTTATGAAACTTGAAAGAAATGTTATGCAGTAGTTTCAACTTCAACATCAACAATGAGGTTTTAACTTGGTTTAGTATATATCTCTTACAGTATATATATGAAATTAAACAATATATATATATATAAGTCGATCACATTCCTTTCAAGTTTCATAAATGTCAAGGTTTTAACTCGAGACACATGTGAAATTTAAAGGTGTTAATTAAGGGATAGGAAGTAATTGAAAGGGAGTAATTAATGCAGAAGACATATAATTGGTCATACATATTTTTACTTGAGTCGTCACATATAATGAGTGCCTGCCTTTTACATTAGTGTTGTGTTCCAAATTTTTTTTAGATAAAAGATGTAGTTTTAGACTCGGTGACACCACTGGAATAAATTCCTGGATCCGCCAGTGCACCTTCATATATAATAGAATCTGATTATCCATAACATAGTAAAATCCATGCTGATGCGACACACATACGTTGCAATAATTGCATGCATGAACAAATTATGATATATATCCCAGCATTCCCAGACATCATATCATTTTATGTGGTGTTTGATGTTTCATTCATGTCTATATCTTATTCCCAGACTACCATCAGAATAAAATGTTCACAATATATACATCACGTTTTACACTAATTAATATAATGGTGTATGATTTATCCGACCATAATCAATTGTGTTAAGATGTGTTGTGACATTCTTACCATAGAAATAACATTCTTTTAAAATGAAAAGCAACAAAAACAAAGCTCACAAGGCATTTTTAGGCATAATGCTACCATAAATGAGTGACTTAATATAATTTTACACATTTAGTTATGATGACCTTATAATATCATGATTAATAAGTTTTACATCATGATCAAATATGTGAAAGTGTGTCGTCACTCGTAGCCAATAGCATTTCCCCTTTTAAGGACAGAAAATGCTACTATAGAACAATGGATAAAAGGGCAAAAAAAAAAATATTTAAAAAAATGCTAGCTACTAGCACAATGAATATTTCAAGCTTCGCTGGACGAAGGCGGCGGAGGCGGAGACGGCGGCTGCTGGGCAGCGGGACGCTTCCGCTTCTTCTCATAGCTAATCCCCCTAGCTCTCGACTGCACGTCATGAATCTCACGTAGATACAGCCTCACAGCACGAGCACCAAACGGATTGGTCTCAGGGGTCCCACCATTTTCTTCATAAGCAGCTCTTAGCCTTCCCACAAGTGCATCAAGGCTTCCCCAAGCTTGCTTAAGCGGACAAGGGCACGGCGCAGGAGGGTTCGGATGCCCGTAATAAGGGCATATCTGTGTATGGACTTTTGTCTTCCCAAACTGATCTTGATACCTCAGGAATTCAAGGACATGTGCACCGCTGCAACGTGAAAGGGCTAATGGTGGCCTGTGGTTTTTCAGATACTGCAAAAACGTGTTCCAGTCACGACGTTTTTGGTTCTCGTATCGGCTTGGTGTTGCCGCAGCAGACGATGATGAAGATGTTCCAGCTGTATTGCTAACGTTCCCAGGATGTGAATGTAATGTTTCATCACCTGATGGATCCATATCGATATTTAATAAATATGTTATGTATACTTAATTATAACAGTAATTAAGGAGTTATACTACCCTAAACCTAATATATTATAAGATCTAAGAAATGAAGTATGTTTGATACTTTAACATCCTTAATTCTAGGGTTCCATCTTCCATGCATATATGCTTAGGAAGATATGTAAACAAAGAGTGGACAAGCAATAAGAAGAAAACCCTATGTGTGTGTCTTGTGTGTGTATGTGGGGGAAAAAGGGGGGTGGGTGTACTGCAATGTTTTGTATGGTTTTACTGCATTTCTGTAGGTATATATATACTGTGAAGTTGTAGCACAATTAAGGTGGTGGTGGATGTGATAAGATGGGGAATAATAATAAGCTTGTGTTTTGTAATTAAATGAATGAGTGGAGGGGGGGGGGGTGGAATTAAAGTGGAATAGAAACAAGAGTGTTGGTTGAGTTGACAAATGAGAAGAAATGCTAAGATAGGAAATGGAGATGGAGATTGGAGAGGGAAAAAGAGGGAGGAGATGATAAAAGATGAATGTAGATTTTGCAGTTTTGTGATGATAATTGAGTTTGATGAAATGATGGGAGAGATCGATCAAGTACCAGCTAGCTAGCGATCAAGAAAACTCGATCACTTGTACATGTGTGTGGTATTCCTAATTAATTAGTATGTTTCTTTCTTTACATATATTGAGCTAACTACTAGAAAATCTTGGAAATAGTATTTATATGTGAGCAGTACTGATAGCGATAATGCAACAACAATAATTCACTTCTGTACCATTGATTATCACGTAAGATCTATAGATTCCTATCGGTCCCATAAAAGGAAATGGTGTAAAAATATATTGTGTTACTTTGTTGTGACACAAATATTTTTTTTTTAAAAATAGAAGAAATTTCGTTATAGGTAACATAACATATTTTTAATCATGATGTGACATATATTGATCTATATGTCATACATCAGTATTAGAACACTTGCAGTGCATACTGTAAATTCTTTTAAATTTTATTTTAAAGATTTCAACATTCAGATTTAGGAAAAGTAGCACTGTAGCAGATACTCTACATTTTACTGTAAACTACAGATTCTGTAAAATTTTCTTTACGTCTACCGCATTTATCCAGATTCTGTAAATTTTCCTTTATATCTAACATATTATGTAAAATAGAGAATATGATGCATGTCATCTTATATAGAGATTCTGTAAACTATAAAAATATGTATTTAAAACTGTAAAATAAAGTATTATCTTAGAGTATCTGATGCAAATGCTCTTATTGCTGTAAAAATATGAGTATATAACTTGTCACTCGTTTTGATCAATTGTGACATTAGCATTACTCTTAAATTTAAAAAAAAAGCTTTCATTCGCTTAAACCTCAAACCTCAAGCTAGCTTGTGAAAAGTTTTATTATCATATCATTTGAACTTACGTGCATCATTTATGACGATGATGGTTCTCGTCTGAATGTAATTTCGGGCTGTAAAAACCTTAATGATAATAAATTCAAGATCAAACCTAGAAAGCCTAAAAAACGGAGGAGTGTTTTGTGTGTATGTTAGACTGAGCCTGAGATTATGAATCCCAGATTGCTTACGTATCCTGTAATTGTTCAGGAATCAAGTCTCTTCGTAGTTTTTGGGATCGTTTACATAGATGACGTTTCGTCATAGACATGCATGTGCCGTGTCCATTGTGGACTCTATTTCGTATCCCTCAAGGATAGGATTTGTATGTGTTAATCCCCTTGATTATAGGCGATAATCACGGTGTTTTGAATAATATGATCAAAGCCTTTATAACTGAGGATTCTTTCCATGGTTATCTTTTATATCACGCACGTGGGTTATTTATCGGGGATGGCTCTGGCCGACCTGCGTCGAGCCTCCGAGGCCGTTATGGCCCGAACTGCGTTAACTCAACTCCGTTGTGGCCTGACCGACCTACGGTGGACTGAGAACCGAGCCGGACCAATCTCCCCTTAGGGTTTAGGTCTGCCTTAGGCTTAAAGTGAGGATCCTGACCCTTAAAGTTGATATTTTCTCTGTTGGATGTAAATATCGCCGGACGGATCTAGATCCGCCCGATTACGCAGCGGAATAAACAAGAGGATCACGATCATATAAAACTAAACTACATAATTTAAGATCTACCTACAAGAAGGTGAGATCTACTTACCAATCAAAAGCGAGATCCAAAAGATTGATGAAGTCGAGATCAAATTTGAGATGCCACGATCTTCCGATGTGTATCTTCAAGCAACAACCGGTGGATGTTGATCCTTGATGCTTGACCTCCTTGATATGCTACCCGGAAAATCCCAAAGATTTTCCCAACTCAAACCCTAAGCTTAATTTGGCCGAATTCCTCAGCTTATTTTGTGTGTATGTATGCATGTTATGTTGTTAAGGCCATATTTATATGATTATTAAGGGTGTATTTCATTATTATTTTCCCCACATTTGCGTAATTTACATGAGAATTAAGGGTTTAAGTGTAATTATTTAATAAAGATGATTTTAAGAGGGTTGTATGCAAAATTGATGATTTTAAGTGTTGATTTAATGGAATTATTATTATTTGGATTTTATTACATTTTTGCATTGTTTATTTATCATGTAGGTGTTGATTTTCGAATGCTATAAGTGGATAAATGAAGCTCAAGTCGAATTATTCAAGATAGAGTTGGAATTGGCTTGAAGAAATTGGATAAAGATGAAGAAATCCGACCCTCAGCATCTTAGACGAGCGTCCTCATTCCGTCCATTCTAGACGGGCGTTTGATAAAGCAGACGAGCGTCCAGCATCGTATTTTACATTCAGAGAGTTCAGACGGGAGACGAACGAGCGTTTACTCAGCGTCCAGGTATTCTGGACGGGCGTCCGGATTTTCAGACGAGCGTCCATAGCCGACTTACTTCCAGCCGACTTAAAACTCTATAAAAGCACCGCATTATGAAGCCTTAAAACCCTAATCTTTTACACACTATTTACTCATATACACATAGCCGCGCCTAGAACCCTAAGGAGCCGTTTTTATACGAGAGATGCAAATCTCCCCCTCAAAGAATCGTGTTCATCATGATTGTTGGCTAAATACCCTGCAGTGGGGTGATTGGAGGAAGCCTATCAACAACACAAACCAACTAGAAGAGTTCGATGCTTGATGTTTAGTGAGTTTATTTCATAGTTTTTCATTACTTTGGATCTGTTTTGTATTGCTTAAGTTTTATTGGATTAAGATTTGATGAAACGATTTATGTTTAATTTATGCTTGAATAAATTTATGAAAGTCTGTTTATTTAAGTTCTCTTTTATTCAAAGTAATGCATCTAATTGTGTTTTAAGAGATTATGCATGATTAGTTGAGTAAGAGTTTGGGAACGATCTCGTGATCCTGTTTTGATTGCATGTTTAGTTTACTTGAAAAAGATAAACGAAACCCTAGAATTTGATTGAAGATATTTAATTGAATCCGTGAATAAATCACTACTAAAAACTATGTCTTTTTAGATCACCATCTAGTTGGGATTGTTGGTTGATAGGTGGAATCTAGTCGTCTTGCTGTGTTTTCCTTTAATTGTTTTAATCGAATCGTTTAGATAAAGTTTAATTAGTTTAAGTTCTAGTTTATAAACCCTAGTTTCCTGCTGTTTTTCTGCAATTTTCTGCTCCAGTTCGTATTCAGACGTTCGTCCGCAATAGCGAACGCTCGTCCATTAGGTTTTGTATCCAGACGCTCGTTCACTTTAGTGAACGCTCGTCCGTATTTCTGTTTTCTTATTTTTCTGCTTGTTTTATTTCTGTTTTCTGTTTTCAATTCTTAGGTTTAGGTTTTAGTTAGTTTCAGCCTTAGTTTAGTAGTTTAGTAGTTTAGTTAATAATTGTGACATAATTGATATAGATTTATATTTGAATCCGATAAACATTCCACTCCCTTAGGACGACCCGTAAACACCCTATACTACGATCCTTATACTTGGGGTGTTTCGGTTATAAATTGTAAAACTCGTTTTTACCGAGCAAGTTTTTGGCGCCGTTGCCGGGGAGTCGGTAACGGTTGTCGGATTCTTCATAGGACAATTTTCTGAGTCAAAAGGGATCGTTTTTAGCACGCAGTAGTATTTTGGCCGTAACTTTCGGCTCGAGTGTCCGTTTGGAACGCAGGACCCCAATTCGGAAAGCTCGTTCCGACGCCGACGACGTGGTGAACGGCCATAGGCCGTTCAGTGCGTTTTCGAGGTCAAAATCCACTGTTTTCCCCTCCATTTTGGCCCTAGAAGATTTCAACACGTTTTTTTTTACCGTCTTAGTGTTTTTCTTGTTTTTAAACTTTTCGTAGGTAGGTTTCTTTTCCAGTTTCGTTTAATTTTAGGATTACCTGTTTTATTTTATTTGATTTTCTTTCAATTATTTTCCTTACTTTTTTTTATTATAGATTTGCTTGATTTTATTTCCATAAGTCTTTTCTGCTTTTATTTTTTTATCTCGTTTTTAATTTCTGGTAACCTTAGTTTTTAGGTTTTCGTATCTGAACGAGCGTTCAACAACTTGAACGCCCGTCCACCTCAATTCTGTCCTCTGAACGAACGTTCATTCAACTGAACGAGTGTTCAGTTCTGAACGAACGTCCACTAACACTGGACGCCAGTTCAGTCTTCAATCATCACTTCTTTTCTTTCTTCTCTTTTCTTCTCTTTTCTTTTCTTCCTCTAAACCATCTAATCTTTTCTAAACCTGTTCTAATCAACCCCAAAGGGTTGATTTCTTTCTTTTCCTTTCTTCTGGTTTATGCAAACGAGAAGTAAGAAGGGACCTCTCATCTTTGATCCTGAGCCTGAACGATCTATCCTTAGAAGAAGGCTTCTCCCTGATTTGGACAAAATGGCGGATCAAGATCCACCAATTCCAAATCCTGACCCCCAAGCTCAGTTAAATTTACTCCTTCAACAGATGCAAGCTCTGCAGCAACAACAGAATCAGCAAGCTGGCATAAATCAACAACTTCAACAATTCCGCCAAAACCATCTTAATCAGTTGAACCAGGACCCCTACACTCCATATCTTAACCAAGATTTTCTCGAGGGGCATAAACCTATTCCTCCTCCTGACATGGGAGGAGCGAACTTTGATCTAAAGAACGGAGTAGTTGCTCTAGTTCAGAATAGCTCTTTCCATGGCACTGCTCAAGAAGACCCGCACGACTTCTTGTCCACATTCGTACAAATCTGTGAAGCAGGCCATTATCCCGGTGTTGATTCGAGATCGTAAAGTTGAAGCTATTTCCTTTTGCTTTAAAAGGTGAAGCAAGCGAGATGGTTTAAGTCGTTAGCACATCATTCCCTCCATACATGGAATGATGTCAAAAGAGCCTTCGCTCTTAAGTGGGTTTCACCGGGCAAGATTATGGAGATGAAACGGGAAATAGCTACGTTTGAGCGGTGGAGGATGAGGCTGTTGGCAAGGCTTGGGAGAGATTAAATCGTTGATGAGGAAGTGCCCCAATCACGGATATGATAGACATGAGTTGTTGGAACTATTCTACGAGAGGTGTCTCTCAACCTAATAGAGACTATCTTGACTCCACAGCTCATGGATCCTTCTTAGGGAGGTGATGAGGCCGCTACGAGTAGCCGAGACAATTGCCAAGAACAACATGTGGTCGACTCCTAAGAAGACCAATATTGTCAAGAAAGAAGGTACGCAAGCAATCCCGATACACGGTTTGTTGGTTGCTCAGATGGAATCGATAAGCAAGCAGCTGGCCAATCTTCAGATGCAGCCTTCTGAGGTGAATTATCTTGGAACACAGGCAGGGACTGAGATGACGGAAGAAATAAATCTAATGGATAATCAAAACCAACCCTTCCGAAACTTCAATCAAAGCCAGAACTACTCAGGATTTCAAAGACAAAACTTCAATCAAGCCAGGTTACCACCTGGCCCTTCAAATTCGAATTCTTTCAACTCGAACTATCAAAGGCCGATTCGTAACTCCCAAAGGCCTCAAGGTGGCCGGAATCAAACTCGAACAATAATCATACCACCTCGTGTGTCCCTCAACACAAATTCGATGAGTGGTGGACATGGTGAAGACTCGTCTACTAGTGTTAAAGCAATTGAGAGACAAGTTGGTCAAATGGCGGACCGGCAAGCAAGCGAGACCTCACGGTAAACTCCCGAGTTATACCGAGAGAAATCCGAAAGCCGATGTGAATGTTTGCACTTGCCATTACACCTCGGTGGGAGTATGGACAAGAAGAGGAGTTGAACGAAGTAACTCGAGAAGTGGTAAGAAGGTGGACCCGGTAAGATGTCGGGAAACGAGTAGCCCCTCCCCGACGCCATGAGTTCGGGAGGGGAAATCGAAACCACATGCCGAAGAAAGCAACGATGAGGAGCTTAGTGACAATTCTTCGGAGGACGACAATGATTCGATGAAGAGGAGAGGAAGGAGAGTCGGGGAGGCTGCACCCCGACTAAGAAAAAGGAAGAAAGGTTTGTGAGATGGAAGGATAAGGAGGATGAGGCGATAAAGAATCAAGCTACAGGGAATGATAAAGCCCTTCCCTATCCACCAAAAAGGAAAGAGAAAGCCCTCACTAACGACAAGCAGTATGCTGGAGTGAGGAGGATACTTAGGGACACTAAAGTGAGTATGCCCTTAGCCGAGGTATTGTCTGAAATGCCTAAATGTACTAAGTATCTTAAAGAATTCTGTGGGAGAAAGAGAAAGCTTCGGGGGATGGCTGAAGAAGTGCTACGCGAAGATTGCGCGATGGTTTCACAGAAAATTGCTGTTAAGCGAGGTGACCACGCGGACCTTCAATCTCCCGTGAGATCGAAGGTCATTTATTCGAAAACGTCTTATGCGACTCGGGGCCTCTATTAATGTGATGCCATTAAACGTATGCAAAAAGCTCGGGTTAGATAAAAGGATGCGAGAACGCCCCATTTCTCTTCAGATGGTAGACAAATCTAGTCGTACTGCAGCCGGTTGTGTAGCTAATGTTCTCCTTCAAGTTGAACATTTAGTCTTCCCTACCGATTGGGTTATTCTAGACTATCCACCTGATAAGGAGATGCCTCTAATTCTAGGCCGAACCTTTTTAGACACTTCTAACGCTCTCATCGACTTCTGCAAAGGACATATTACTCTTAGAGTCGGTGACACATCTGTCACCTTCACACGAGGGACACATCCTGAAAGAGCCGTAATTGATGAAATATCGTTTGTCGAAGCCATATATGAGGACGGCGGAGATGCCTATTATGAAGATGCAATGGAGCTTACAGAGATAGGTGTTTTTGAAGTCATGGACATTGAGGATCCGGTATTGCGGACCATCTTCTAATTCATTTCAAGCCATAGGCATTGACGAGTCATCTTCACTCGCTCACACTAGGCCTGTTATTGAGTTAGAAGCATGGAGATGCCCAGCAACAAACGATGATTTCAAAGAACTGAGTCAGGAAGACTTCATCCCTGGTGAAGAAGAAGCTCTGATGGGTAGTTGGGACGAGGTAGAGTTTTGGAGAGAAGCTACTCATTGGGAAGTAGATGATTGGGAAGAGTTGGCAGAAGAGCTTAAAGATGAAGAGTTAAGAAAAATGATCGATCACAAGAAAAAGGAAGCAAGTGTTGACCGGAGGATTCCGATGGATGATTTGATCCAGTACCTTTCTGGGGTTGAGCCTCGGGAAGATGAGGTGTTCTACTGTCAACCACTTCAAGCTCATAGGGAGAAAGGTGGCCCGTTAAAGTCTAGTATTGAGCAACCACCTACTGATTTAGAGCTTAAACCGCTTCCAAAACACCTTAAGTATATCTTTCTTAAGGATGGAGATAAATTGCCTTTGATCATTTCTTCGAAACTCGACCAAGAGCAAGAAGCACGGTGATAGAAGTGCTTAAGAAAAACATCCTCGCGTTCGGTTGGCAAGTGGGTGATATCCGAGGGATCAGCCCAGACATATGCATGCATAAAATCCGAACGGAGGAAGGAGCTAAAAAGGTAAGACAACCTCAGCGAAGGCTGAATCCGCATATGCAAGAGGTTGTCAAAAAGGAGGTTATAAAGTGGCTCGACATGGGAATCATCTACGCAATCGCCGATAGCGAGTGGGTCAGCCCTACTCAAGTTGTGCCAAAGAAGGGCGGTATTACGGTTGAAAAGAATGAAAAAGGGGAGGAAGTTGCCTTACGTCTCGTGACTGGCTACAGAGTCTGTATCGACTATCGTAGACTTAATGAGGTCACTGCAAAAGATCACTTCCCCTTACCCTTCATTGACCAGCTTATTGAACGACTGAGTGGTCATAAGTATTATTGTTTCCTTGATGGCTATTCTGGCTACTTCCAGATAGCCATTGATCCTAATGACCAAGAGAAGACAACTTTTACGTGTCCATCTGGTACTTTTGCGTTCCGCAGAATGCCATTCGGCCTATGCAATGCACCCGCGACTTTTCAACGGTGTATGTTGGCCATTTTTGATGGACTTGTTGAGAAATGCATGGAAGTCTTCATGGACGACTTCTCAGTCTACGGCGATAGTTTTGATGAAATCTTAGAGAACCTAGATATGGTACTCCAACGTTGCGTTGAGAAGAATCTGGTGCTTAACTGGGAGAAATGCCATTTTCTAGTTGATGAAGGAATAGTTTTGGGACACAAGGTGTCCAATGCTGGCATTCAAGTTGATAAGGCTAAGGTCGAAGCCATTGAAAAGATGACGTACCCTAAGACAGTGAAAGAGGTACGAGGTTTTCTAGGTCATGTTGGCTTCTACCGGCGTTTCATTAGAGACTTTTCTACGATTGCCAAGCCTTTATCAAATCTCTTGAAAGAAGATGTCGATTTCTTGTTCGATGCGAAGTGCAAGGAAGCTTTCAATTGTCTGAAAGACAAGCTTATCAGTGCCCCTATTTTAGTAGCACCTGACTGGACCAAGCCTTTCGAGTTGATGTGCGATGCCTCTAATTACGCCGTAGGCGCAGTTTTAGGTCAAAGAGTTGATAAAAGGTTCAGGCCCATCTATTATGCGAGTCGTACCTTGAACCCGGCTCAATGCAATTATACCACAACTGAGAAGGAATTCTTAGCTGTTGTTTTTGCCATTGACAAGTTTAGAAGTTATCTTCTAGGTTCTCAAGTTGTTGTTTGGACAGATCACGCAGCTTTACGCTACCTTATGGACAAAGCGGATGCAAAACCAAGGTTACTTAGATGGATTCTGATTCTACAAGAGTTTGACCTTGTGATTAAAGATAAGAAAGGTAGTGAGAATATTGTGGCGATCATTTATCTCGCCTAGTAAATGGGGGGTGCAGAGAATCACAATGATATAGGCATTGATTTTCCGACTGAGCAATTGATGAAGCTTGAAACGGTTAGGCCGTGGTATGCGACTACGTCAACTATTTAGCGAGTGGTCATTTAGAGGATATGACGTATCAGGAGAAGAAAAAGTTCTTTTCTGATCTTAAATATCTCGTATGGGAAGACCCTTATTTGTTCAGAGTCTGTAAAGATGGGTTGCTTCGACGGTGTGTTCCTGAGCATGATCAGTGGGATATCCTAGAACAATGCCACAGCGGTCCTACCGGAGGTCACTATGGAACACCGAAGACGGTTGCAAAGATTCTTCAAGCCGGATTCTACTTGGCCGACTCGTTTAAAGATGCGGGGAGCCTTTTGTAAAGGTTGTGATAGGTGCCGGAAGGCGGACGGCGAGTAGTCGGATGGAAATGCCACTTAAGCCCATTCTTGAATGCGAAGTTTTCGACGTATGGGGCATAGATTTTATGGGACCCTTTCCATCCTCATGTGGTAATAAGTATATCCTCGTCCGTGTGGATTATGTTTCAAAGTGGGTCGAGGCCATAGCTACTCAAACTAATGATCACAAGGTTGTGAAGAAATTCTTGCAAAAGAATATCTTTACTAGATTCGAGCGTCCGAGAGCACTCATTAGTGATGAAGGTACTCACTTTTGCAATGCGCCGCTTGACAAGATCCTTGAGAAGTATGGTGTCAAACATAAGATTGGTACACCATATCATCCTCAAACTAGTGGCCAAGTCGAGGTAAGCAACCGAGCTTGAAAAGAATTTTGGAGAAGACCGTGAACAATAATCGATCTAATTGGAGTCTTAAGTGGACGACGCATTGTGGGCTTATCGTACGCATTCAAGACCCCGATGGGCACGTCACCCTTCCAAATGGTCTATGGCAAAGCTTGTCATTTACCTGTCGAACTTGAGCACAGAGCTTTCTGGGCAATTAAATTCTTAAATTTTGATAGCCAACTCTGTGGGGAGAAAAGGTTGTTACAATTGAACGAGCTCGACGAATTCAGACTCCGTGCGTACGAGAATGCTAAGCTTAGCAAGGAAAGAACGAAGATACTCCATGACGCTAAGATCAAGGACCGAGAATTCAAAGTTGGTGAAATGGCTTTACTCTATAATACCAGACTTCATTTGTTTCCTGGTAAGCTAAAGTCTAGATGGTCTGGTCCCTTTGAGATTCTCGAGGTTAATCCAAGTGGAGTAATTACTTTGAACGGGTATGGTAATCAAGCTTTTAAAGTGAATGGCCATCGACTTAAGAAATATTTTGGGCAACCAAAGGAAAAGCCTGAGATTCTTTATTTCCAAAGAAGCGATGAGAGTACAGATGTCCTGATTTGTGAGGAGATTCCATCTTATTTCTTTGAGTCAGATGATGATGACGTTCCTATATCCACCCGTAAGGTACCTTCTGCTGAGACTTCTGATCATACCACTATGTCTATGCCTATCATCCGCAAGAACAAGAAGAAGAGAGTCAGTGTAGTTTGGAGAGAAAAGTTTAATGATCTTATAGCACACTTGACTTGTTGTTGTGGTGAAAATCATTTCCGCCCCAGTGCTCGATTCGATACGAGGTGGCGGCAGTTAAACCAAAGTGGCCCGATCCGGGTTGATCTTTTGGAATCTGTGTCAAGCTATTGACATTAAAAGAGCGCTTCTAGGAGGCAACCTAGTTTTCTTTGTTTGTTTCCTTTTCTTAGGTTGTTCTGTTTTATTGTTTTAGAATTAATACTTTAGTTGATTATGTGTTGATGGTTATTCCTCCTACATTCATTGTAAGTGTTTTGTGTTATGTGTTGCTCATATACCCCGTGTACCCCGAGATTATATGGTATGTCGAGTGTTGCGGATACTTTTGAGCGAGGTTTCGTGTTACTACGTCCGGTGTTGTCTATTCGAGTTGCAGCGGTATATTCATGCTCCGGCCTGACCTCTGCCAATTTTCATCCGACCACCACTGTTGAAACCAGCTAAGTTTTCTTTTTCTTTTATTCTGCACATTCTGAGGACATACTGTGATTTAAGTGTGGGGGGGTGTTTGGGTATGTTTTTATGCTATATTCTTTGACATATGAGTGAATGTTAAATTTCTGCGAAATTTAAATTTTTTTGTGAGTCTCGAGCATATAATTGGAACTAGATGCTTGTTAGTTGTAGTTTTCTAACGATGATAGTATGTGACTTAGTGAGATAATTATAGCATGTTTTACTTTTATGGAGATAGTTTCGTTTTTCACTCACGAAAGCCTTTGATTTTGAAGCATGATTTTTGAATTATATCCTTTCATTATTTTTAATGATTTATCTTAGGAAGGTCAGTATAGTTACACCTAAGTTAGACCGTGTACTGTGAATATCATAAAGTTTGAATGTGATAGGTGAGATGTAACTTATGACTTTGAAAAGTGAATAAATAAAGTGAGTGAGCAATTATTAATAAATACGTTTGTCGGAAGCTGGTTAATGATTTGAGTGCGGTAGGGTATACCTCGTATGTCCTATACCACTATGATGACCAAAAGCTCACGACAGTCAGTTTATAGCTACCTTATGATTTGAGTAAGGTAGGGTGTTATCACGAAACATCCTATTCTACTATGATGGGTAAGAGCTTATTCTGATATGCGTCAAATTTGAAAATTTTGGAAATGATGAGTAAAAATAAAGTGAAGTCTTTGTTATCATGGATCTTATACCCAGTAGAACCACATGATATGCTGTAGGGATTATCCTACTGAGTGCGTGGGAAGGCTTTGAGTAGAGCTATTACTGTCTGTACCTAGGATAGTCATTGGAATTTCTGAGAGGATATTTCTTTGAAAGGCTTGTTAGATTGAGAACGGCTTGTCACACATACACCGAATCTATCTCTGTGTTGGTATTGTTTGCTATAGTTGTTGTATCTTTTGTTACGTGAGTTAGAGATCTATGTGGATTATTTATAAAGTTGAGCTATAGTTTTGATTGTTTTGTCCGAGGACGTACAAAAAGCTAAGTGTGGGGGTGTTGTTAAGGCCATATTTATATGATTATTAAGGGTGTATTTCATTATTATTTTCCCCACATTTGCGTAATTTACATGAGAATTAAGGGTTTAAGTGTAATTATTTAATAAAGATGATTTTAAGAGGGTTGTATGCAAAATTGATGATTTTAAGTGTTGATTTGATGGAATTATTATTATTTGGATTTTATTACATTTTTGCATTGTTTATTTATCATGTAGGTGTTGATTTTCGAATGCTATAAGTGGATAAATGAAGCTCAAGTCGAATTATTCAAGATAGAGTTGGAATTGGCTTGAAGAAATTGGATAAAGATGAAGAAATCCGACCCTCAGCATCTTAGACGAGCGTCCTCATTCCGTCCATTCTAGACGGGCGTTTGATAAAGCGGACGAGCGTCCGGATCGTATTTTACATTCGAGAGAGTTCGGACGGGAGACGAACGAGCGTTTACTCAGCGTCCAGGTATTCTGGACGGGCGTCCGGATTTTCAGACGAGCGTCCATAGCCGACTTACTTCCAGCCGACTTAAAACTCTATAAAAGCACCGCATTATGAAGCCTTAAAACCCTAATCTTTTACACACTATTTACTCATATACACATAGCTGCGCCCTAGAACCCTAAGGAGCCGTTTTTATACAGAGATGCAAATCTCCCCCTCAGCAATCGTGTTCATCATGATTGTTGGCTAAATACCCTGCAGTGGGGTGATCGGAGGAAGCCTATCAACAACACAAACCAACTAGAAGAGTTCGATGCTTGATGTTTAGTGAGTTTATTTCATAGTTTTTCATTACTTTGGATCTGTTTTGTATTGCTTAAGTTTTATTGGATTAAGATTTGATGAAACGATTTATGTTTAATTTATGCTTGAATAAATTTATGAAAGTCTGTTTATTTAAGTTCTCTTTTATTCAAAGTAATGCATCTAATTGTGTTTTAAGAGATTATGCATGATTAGTTGAGTAAGAGTTTGGGAACGATCTCGTGATCCCGTTTTGATTGCATGTTTAGTTTACTTGAAAAAGATAAACGAAACCCTAGAATTTGATTGAAGATATTTAATTGAATCCGTGAATAAATCACTACTAAAAACTATGTCTTTTTAGATCACCATCTAGTTGGGATTGTTGGTTGATAGGTGGAATCTAGTCGCCTTGCTGTGTTTTCCTTTAATTGTTTTAATCGAATCGTTTAGATAAAGTTTAATTAGTTTAAGTTCTAGTTTATAAACCCTAGTTTCCCGCCGTTTTTACGCAATTTTCTCGCTCCAAGTTCGTATTCGGACGTTCGTCCGCAATAGCGAACGCTCGTCCATTAGGTTTTGTATCCGGACGCTCGTTCACTTTAGTGAACGCTCGTCCGTATTTCGTTTTCTTATTTTTTTCGCTTGTTTTATTTCGTTTTCTCGTTTTCAATTCTTAGGTTTAGGTTTTAGTTAGTTTCACCTTAGTTTAGTAGTTTAGTAGTTTAGTTAATAATTGTGACATAATTGATATAGATTTATATTTGAATCCGATAAACATTCCACTCCCTTAGGACGACCCGTAAACACCCTATACTACGATCCTTATACTTGGGGTGTTTCGGTTATAAATTGTAAAACTCGTTTTTACCGAGCATATGTCTGTAGAAAAGGCTTAGGAGAACTCTCTTTATATAGGAGAGAAATCATTGTCCTCCAAGGATTTAATAATTAACCCCCTAGTGATCAATTAGTTCATAACTAATATAATATGAACTGGGCCCATCGATCAGTTTCTAGGATTAACAAATAAGGGAACTGTCTGTCTACTTCCCGCAGGAAGGAATGGATTCCATATCTGTGAAGTCACATACTACTTACTCATTCCAGAATAGAGCCAACGAGAAGTGTTCAGATCACATGTATGATGTATCCAAGTGATCCTTAACTAACACAGCAAACCCTACTTAGAACCAAGCAGTAGACTGTGATCACATCAGGATTGAGATTAATCCATATATGATCATCTTGTGATTCGATAACATTTCTCGATCACGAAATTATATCGAGAATTCAAATCAAATCGGTCCAGTCCTATATGATAGACATCATATATAAATGCCCCAATAGGTACCATATACCGACGGTCCGGATAAGACGGTCACACCGTTAAGTGTTCTGGGCGCATTATTGGTATATTAATCATGAGACCCATACTCTGATTAAATTCACCACGGACTAACTAGTTTTAAGCATATCATCACTAACCCAATCCTCGTGTGTATGCCATACACTGAGTTATGTGATTACATACTGATATACTTAGGGTTTTCAGCAGTGTATTAATATAAGCATAAATGCAAATATTAAGATGAATTATAAATCCTGTCAAAAACAATTACATAAATTGTCTTTCGGGCACTACCCCTAACATTCTGCGTCTTTATTTATTGTTTGATCTGTACGGAGATAACACATGGCATGGCTCAGTTCGGCCATCGTCAATTTACTTTCATTTGTATCATATTTGGAGATACACACTAACATCATATAAAAGAAACTAGAAATTGAATGATATGATAAATGTTATTTGGTACTAATTCTACTACAATTTATATTATAAAATTTGTCTTGATTTTCTTTTTCCGTGCCTTACCCCAAGCAAGTTTGAGCAAGAAAAAAGAATTGTATTATGTACGAAACATAGAAAGTTTCAAGATACGTACGTAGAGTAGAAAAACGATTGAAGATTTCTCTTTCTTCAGCTTAACCATAGTTTATAGATGTAATGATCCGAACTATATAGGCAAGATTAAAATAATCACAAGTCGTATGCATATGTAGGTTTTACAGAACACTCGTATCATCCGAAAAAAAAAGGAAATTAAAAAGAATTAAAAACGCATATGATATCAGATCGAGTCATTATGGGGTTTTAAAGCTATTTTGATGTGGGAAACTTGAAAAAATATACTTAAAAAGTTAATTATTTGTGTGATATGTCTCAAAATAATAATATTTGAAAAATATGTCTAAAAACATTTCGTTGCGTAATCGCTACCAATTTGCTACGTAATCGCTACGAATTGCTTTACAAACATATTTTTCAACTGTTATCTTTTGAAGCATACCACACAAATAAAAATCTTTTTAAGCATATTTTATCAAGTTTCCCTTTGATGTTCAGACTGTAGTCCCTTTCGTGTGAGGGCCGTAGCTTTTGATGAGAGTTAACTTTGCTATAATTTCGTGTGCATTTTACACCTTATTTGTAGCCTATTCGATGTACTTTTGGGGTAGTTGAGTGGCTTTTATAGGCACATTTCACCACGGGTTGAATCACGAGATGATAAGACGTTTACGTCGAAAATCTCGATATTTTTGGGTTATTTGTGTGTGTTTTATTGGTGTTTGTCACGTTTGGGTATGTGGTTTATTTTTATTACAGGTATGACGTGATAGAGGGCGTGACAAGAGTCACAACGGTACGGAAAGCGTCTAAAACGGAGTTCGTATGATGAAATGACGCGAGATTGAAGTTTGGCGATCGAGAAAAAAAAAAAATTTATTATTTAGTTTTTATGGGATCCCAACTTTGATGATGAACGGAGATTGTAGCCACATTACTTGTGTACTCTTTTCAGTGTTTGTGAATAAAGAAAAAGAGGGGAAAAAAGAAAAAAAAAAAAAAAAAAAAGAACAAATCAAAAGCAAATCAGCGTACCTTTGCTAGAAGAGGGGCCCACGCCCTATTACAAGAATTGAATGAAGTGGACGAAAATCAGGGGACAATTTTATTTTCTTTTGCTGGGAATTTTTCAGAAGAAAATACGGGAAGTCGACTATTGGTATAAAAAACCAATTAGGTCAAATTTCAACATACAGTTTACACATCAAAATTTTATTTTTCTCTGCAGTGAATTTTTCCTGTAATTAGAACAGTTTGTTTTTCACTTTTTCTGCAATTTTTCTTGAAGAACAACATCACTATATTTCTCTTTTCTTTTGTGATTGGAACACAACAAAGTGACGATTCGGTTGGTGAATTGCTTCAACTTTTTTATTGGTAATTTTATTTATATTTTCCTAATGCCTATTATGTATTTCTTGATTTATTTTGGCGATTTTATGATTAGTATGAGTAGCTAAATTTATTATAGCTAAATTATGTGATGGAACTACGAAATTGATGTCTAAACGATGATCTAGGGGATGATCTAATGATGAGTAGGGCTTAAAAATTAAATCTTTTGAATGTTTGTGTCCTAGAATTTGAACTTAATGCTATTAGTGGAGTAGCTAACCATTAATTGATCATACACACAAACTCTATAAATGTATTTTGCGAGGGAGTGTGCGAACTAGAGTTTTAGGATTGTCATGCACGAACTAGTCAAGTTTTTCGCAGCCTGTTCATTGGTAAGGTTTTTCTAGCTAAGCCGTGAACTCGGTGGATGCGGAGCGTCTCATTGTTTTTATCATATTAGGTCAATTAAATCTCATAGAGGGGACTGTTGAACCGAATATAGGGTAACTAGGTTGTGGTATTAGCGCCTAGGGACCAGTTTAGGAGATTGCACCCACAACACATTCATTAGAAGCTATTGGTTGGTTGGTAGGTTAATGCTCATCCTTAGTGATTCGGTAACGGTGTTGAGAGTAGTGTTCCTGACCATAGTTTAGCTATTCCTTTTATCAGATATTTTACAGTTACAATTTTTATTTCATTTTCTATTTTTAGCTATTATTTTCACCCCTATTGTGAACCTGAACTAAATACGAGTGCGATTGTGATACTTGACGGATTCCTCATGGAATACGACCTTGTTCGCCGTTGTAGTATAACCGACTCGGTACTCTGCCGGTTAAAGTTGGTTTACTATAATTTGGCCATCAGCTTCCGTATTAATTTTTTCTAAAAAAATATGCCCCAAAATACCCTTAATTACAATGATGGGAAATTACAATAGGATTTGATCAATTTCAGGGCTATATCACCCCCTCCATTTGGTATAACTCTCAAATCACTTTCCACCATAATTCTTCTCGTGATGCGGACTAATTATCGTGTGATGTTCGGATAGTTAGCGGTTTAATTAATTGGTTTCCAATAAGGCATTAATGCATTTTCACAACAAAAGGAAAGGGTTTTTTTTAATTTATAATATGGATTTTTAACAATTTACAAGCGTTGTATTAAAAAAAGAAAAACAATTTACAAAGCGTTATTCTTGATACATGAGTGATTTATTATTTGATCTACATCATTCTGGATGGTGGAGTCATTGCAGCTTAGGTCTGGCCACTAGCGATGCGCTATAAACAAATTTTAATAAGGCCAGGGGTTTCGTTCCAAATCATCACAATTTCGATCAGAATTAAAATGCAACGGAAATGATTGAGAAACCGTAGAAATAAGGAAGTAACCATTTTGGTTAATTAAAGAGATATTGCTATAAAGTTTTATTTGTCGGAGAAATTTGAGGAAAAAAGGAAAAAAAATGATTTTAATCATTTTAAAATGGTTTTTTGAATCATTTTTTACAACCATTTTACGAGCCGGATTTCGATTAGACTATTGTATAATTTATCAAGAGTTTATGATAACTTTGATAACTGCGTGTGACGTAGATAAAGATATATCTTTGAATCATTCAATTCGGATATTGAGTGAATGAGAGATTAAGGTTTAAAGTGGGTTAGTTGAAAAAGTTAAAACGTTGGTTTTAGAAGTTGAAGAATCCACCCTTAATTGGGAAATGTGTCATCATTTTTTCAATATATAAGTGTGAGAAGTTTGTTAAAGGGTATAAAACTCCAAGAAAATGAAAGAGAATTCAGAATGATTTTAGTTAGACGATGTTCTGCTAAATTTGCCACACGCGTGCGCGCTGTCGCCGCTCGGACCATTGACCGTTGACGCTTGGGCTTTGGTGGAATGGGCCTTCGTGGGCATGGACAAAATTACATTGGATTTAGTCAAATAATTAATCACCGATCGAGCTGAGTTAAATTAATTAGATTCGATTCAAAATTGTCCACTAACAGGTAAACTGAGTAATCTTGTGAGACAATGGTATAACCGTGGGTACATGTCGGAGTAAATTTGTCTCAAGGACAGAGAGCTTCTCGCCTGATCAGTTTAAACATATCATTTACTCTATTCAGAGTTTCAGTTCGTTTCAATATATTGTAATAGTTTTGTTCAGAAATATAAATAAAATTGTTCTTCGTCTTCTATTTAATTTATTTTATTTCACGTACGATACAACGGGTATAACATTATTGAGTGATATTTCTATGAAAATTAACATTGCAAAAGACATGTTTACACTCTAAGGAGATTAGAAACTCCAACAGATAATTGCTCTGAAACTGTTTTTGACAAACTAAAATTGTTATTAATGACCACCAAATATCGAACACAAAGCTGATTACTAGTATAGAGCCATTCAAAATTTAAAATAGGGACAATGTTTGTGTAGAAATGGATTGCCCAGTAATTAAGGCCCCTTGAATTGGGAAAGATGATACTGTTAACAACAAGACCATAAAAACATAGTACTACTACTATTACTATTACTATTGTTGTTTGACAATGCTTTTCAGAATTTTCAATCAATAATAATATATATATCTAGGAAAATGAAGAATACGTAAATTAATCCCTTTTTCTCGGAATTTTTGTTGGTCCTCTTATTGTACTCTAGTACTCTACTCTCTCTCTATATATATATATATAAATTCGTCTCTTCCCCTTATTATATAGCTAGTTTCGGTCTCCGACACATATATTACAAAAGTCCACCAAATTACTGAGAGGTCAATCAATACACACATGCATGTTCCTGCTTTATATTTTCATTATTTAACTTTGACTACTGCACATTCATATGAATAGTTCCTCCTTTTTTTTTCTTTTTCCTGTCTGTTTCATAAATACATATATAGTAATAATTGGAACACAACACTAATGTAAAAGGCAGGCACTCATTGATTCCCTCCACAATGATCGCTGTTTGTTGTCCATAATAATCCATTTGTTTGGAATGAAATCATCGCATTAGTTAGTGTATTAATGGTAGTGGATGATGGGGAATTGGTGGGGTGACGCAGCGTAAGGGTGATAAGGGGTGAGGTAGTAGCTAGGATTAGGTGGGATAGAGCAGGGCGGGGTGGTAATGTGGGGCTTCGTAAAGTGAGGTAGGATGGCGCGCGTGCATTTATGGGGGGTGCAGTAGAGGTGTATAGTACGGTGGGGGGTTCGGGGTGAAGAGGTGTGTTGTCGTTGATGTGGAAGATCTACGATAAAAATGATAATTAAATCACGAGTTAATTCAAACACAAAGATAATTTTATTCATCAAGAGGAAGAGGATAGTTGATTACAAGATCACATAATGACTTAGTTTTCTAGGGAACTTAGACTATTTATAGGCTAAGTAAAAACCCTACATAGTAAGGGCCCAAATGGCTAATAACTACTTTGATATGTTACATCAAGTAAGTATGGTGGGGTCCGGTGCATCGTTGGGTACCTCGGCCCATCGGATTTCTCTCATTGCCCCTCCCCTCTTCCCACCAGCTGAGTCCGACCTCGACCAATTACCTTGACAGTGAATGTGGGCATCGGTTTTCGCGATGGTCTCGGTTCTGCGGGAGTGGTTATATTCGAAATCAAACGGTCACTGCCTTATCCTTTGATCTAGGAACAACTGCTTTTGTGGAGTATGCCAAGTTGATAGATGGTGATTTTTATGGGGTTCAGGAAAAAGCACGTAAAGTATGTGGAGTGTGGTGCCATTGTAATCGAATATGTTCTCTGAATTGTGTTACCAGGACCAGGAGGTTCCGTTGAATAGCAAATACGTAGACATCTCTGTATATGGCACATTAACTGCTTGAATCCGATGTGCAACCCGCTTCTTCTATTCTTTTTTGTTATGTAAATCAAGCTTGCAGCCGATGCTCTCTAGCTGAGTTAGGGTTTTCCCTTCCTAAACACTTTTCTGATCTTTGTAATCTGATACTTGATAAACGTCATTGCGTTTTCTGATAACAACCAGAGATCAAATCTCCATCCCGTCTAACTACAATGTTCTAAAAAGTAATTTGTCCTGATATTTAAAATGCTAATGATATCATTTTCCTGTTGCATTTTAACATCACAAGGTAGGAAAGTGTAGGAAGTAAATCTTACCAGTCAATGCCGATAGCCTAGGACTCTCAATTCTCCAGTAAACATGATAATTTAAATGGCATAATGTATATTTCAAACAAGATAACAAGTCAAAAAGGCACATAGGCAGGGTTGAGGCATCTTAAGAAAAGGAAGAAATCCCAGGTCCAGGTTACAAAAAAAAAAAAAAAAAAAAAAAAAAAAACTAGAAATTGTACTTTTCTTCAAAATATAACATAAGACTACCAAAATCCTGAAACAGAGGCGGCAAAGACTTCATCTTTAAGACTCAGTAAGCAACTCAACCAAATCATGTTTTTTAAGTTTTGAAAATCCTTTTAAACCTCTCGTCTTCGCTAGTGCTCTCAATTCAGTCAGTTTCATTCCACTTAGGTTGCTATGGATATCATCGGTCTGCTTGGCCAAGTTAGCACCATCATCCTCGTGAATTTCAGAAATCTCATCATCATCATCATCATCATCATCATCATCTGTTGCGGATAAATCATCAAACACATCATCATCATCATCATCTGAGAAAGCGGCTTCAAAATCAGATTCTGCTTCAGGTTCAATGTCCAGTTCAGGCTCCAATGTTCCCTGATTGCCTTTCCTACCGAAATCTGTATGAGAATCTGCATTATCAGGCTCTTTATCAGAGTACTCGGGCAACACTTGTGGGACTGGAGATCTGCGTTGGAAGTTTGATCTTGGTCGAGTAGTAACTGGAGCTTCAATTTCTTGCTTCTCCTGCTTTATGCTGCTATTTGACCTGAATGTGTTTGTGTTTCTCTCTACATGGACTGAGCCATTTTGCACAGATTGATCCAGATTGAAGTCCCGGTTGCTGTCACTTCTCACGTTTTTCTTTCCTTCTTGAACAGAATGTTTTCTCAGAAGCTTCAGGAGAGAATCTACAGTTTCAGTCGGTTTGCTGTTCTTTTGAGTCTCATCAATCTTTTTTTCTTCCTTGGCTGCTGCTCTTTCCCGAAGCTGAGCCTGCACTTTTCTGAATAGTTGAACAATTTCTCTTTCCCTTGGACCAGGAGCTGCAGTAGCCTGAAATTTTGACGAGCCAGATGAAGAAAGAATCGGTCCATCTTTTGAGGAGAACATATCAGGCTCTTCTACTTTCTCACTACTGTCTACTGCTTCACTCTGTCTGTTCCTGCCTCGAGAATATCCATGCTTGTTTTGTCTAGAGAAATGTGGACTTCTCCTGTTATTATTGCTAGAAGTTGCATTACAGATGGTAAGTTTTTTCCTGCAAGTGCGTTGTAAAGATAAACTCTGAAACTTCTGAGAATGACGGTAACTAGAGTTTTGTAACACACCAATAGCACGTCCGGACACTCCAAAGCATGGCAGACACACTCCATCAGTGTGTCCGACTCCTGCAATCAAAAGAGAAGATGGGAAATATAAAAGGAGGACTTAATGAACCCAGGGCCATGGCACTCAAGGGATACCACAAGTGGATAAGTAAAATCCAGAAGCAACACCAACAAGAGAAAGATGATACACATATTGCTTACTTCAGCACATCACAAATATACAATAAATGGGAGCATCTAGCTGAAAAAGCAAACAATAATTTTGGTAAGAGGCTTCACCTAAGTATGACCGATATACATCCTTAGTTCTCCCTCATTAATCTGCGAGAGGAATAAAAAAAAAAAATCACACCTATCGAAAGATGTCTTAGCCTGTGGGGATATAGTAGCAGCCAAATTAACAAGAAAGCTAAGTCCAGCATTAACAAGCAGTTCTAAATAGCTCAAAGCTTTCATAACATTAAGAGATTCAACCATCTCAACCATTCGTGACTAAACCACAAGAAGCTTGCAGTACAAAGTGCAGTTTCAGATGCCAAAAGTATAATATGCATGGTTCGAAATCCCATACATACATGCCTAAAAGTGAAACTTTAGCACTGTTACCTCTAACAGTAGAAGATAATTCTAACACCAATTCAATACACACCCTTCAAATCTAATTTGCGAATAGAGCAGCATCCCTTAAAGTCAGATGCCTATTCACAAACACCTGCGCTACATGAATAATTTTCGTAAAAGAGAAGGTGGCATAAAACAGAGAATTAGGATTTAGGACAAATAGGTTATGTATGCAGAATTCCCCATATCCAAAGACATTAGAATACTATTTCACTAGCCCAGATAAAGGAGACGATGCCTACAAGGAAAAATGGTCATGATACATAAACCAACTACACAGACAGACAGACATTTTGTCAAACAGATAGACAGCAAGCTAGCTAAAGAAACAGTGACTAAGAAAATCTGCACACACAAGAGCCTAAGACACAAAGCCAAAGCTGAAGCGAAGTGGCAAACATATCCTCAGACCCCGCAAAACGGATGCTTTAGCGCACCTGCGCTAGGCTGCTAGCTACCTTTTTACATATAACCATACCACATACGAGGTACAAATAATATAGAGCACCAATCTAGAAATGGTTCTGCGCTGGTTATACAAAGAAGGAAAGTGGCAGATGATTTACCTGGAGCGGGGTTGGAGATAAAACGAATTGACTGCAACATGCTTGCTAATAAACTGGGTGAAGTTCGTCAATTTGTGGTTCGCATTTCAGGGGAGCTGTTGGATTGGGCTGCCGGTGAGAACGAGAAACGCCGCCTTCTCCTTCTCCAATTTGTGTTTTTCTTTTTTCTTTTTTTGCTTTTTTTTGTTTTGTTTTTGTTTCGTTTGTCTAGCAATGCTTGTAGCCTGGGAAAATTGCAAAACTGGTCCCGTAACTTTTGGGCGGTATCGATTTTGGTCCCATACATTGACAATTATCAATTTTGGTCCCGTAACTTGGAAAAACACATCAATTTTAGTCCCATACATTTGCGATCATCCATCCCATTTCAAATCAGTAGAAATTGACGTTATGATATTAAAAATTCTCGCTTTTATTACACTCCATCCTTATTGTTTGTGAACAAAATGCACACACTTCATTGAAGTTTTCAGGAAAAGATTAATCCATATATCTCTGAACGTTTTGTTAATGGTAACTGCAAGTTACTTAGCTATAGCCTATATGTAATCATCTAAGCTGAGCCGTACTTCGTGTGTATGTATATACGCATTAGTAATAAAGAGTAATTTTTAAATAATTTTGCAGCAATCCGATTAGCGTCTTACATTTATCAAGCATTTTTTTTTTAATCTCCATCACGGCATCACCAATGCTGATCAACATGGATTCTCCAACAATAATACACCGTTCTTTATAGAATTTCCGTTTGCATTTGTATCAAATACATAATTAATCAACCATATAACTCAACTAAAGATGCAGAATATGATTGAAGAAAAGGATCAAAACAAACAAAGAGTAAGTCACTAAGTTGCAATTAAAATAGGCAGCTTACAGTATCAAAATAGACGGCTAACAGTGTCCTGAAATTGATGAGTTGTTTAAGTTACGGAATTTAATCGATGATGACAAAAACATATAGACTAAAATTGATATGTGTTTTAAAGTTACGGGACCAAAATCGATAAATGGAAACGTATGGGACTAAAATTGATACCACCTAAAAATTACGGGACTAATTTTTCAATTTTCCCCTTGTAGCCTTGTACCCAGTACAGAATGTGAATCCTCGTTATTTATTTTCGCAAAATTATATAAATAATAACTGCGTTTCTTTTTAGGGTTTTTGGTCTGAGCTGAATAAAGTTGCCGGTCTTTTTTTTCCAGAAAAATTGGGCTTTTGGTGTTCGGTGAGAAATTTTAATCCATATTACACTACATTCTGTCTTCAAAAAAAAAAAAAAAAAATTTAGTGATATTCCATTCAATTCAATTGTAATGTTTTTTGCTGATATATATATTTTGTTAACTTGACATACCTAATTTCGCAAAAAAAGATTTATTATTTCATTTTTTAATTTATTAACATCTGACAGGTTGCGACTCAAGGTTGATTCTTGTCATAAAATGTTTTTTTAATTCTTGTCATAATTTTTTATTATTCTAAACTTTAACACATTATTTCATCAAGTTTCAAACATTTTACGCATCTAAAAGGTATGTTATTTATATATATTCAAACTCACATATAAAAAGTTATACGTAGATAATTTAAGTAATCATGTTTTATAATGGATTAATATATGCATCTTCTTATCATAGTAAATATATTAATGATTAGTTAGATTTTATGTGTTGTTAACATGTCATGTTGTTAAGTTTTTTAAATGTGAAAAAAAAATAACTTTAGGTTTTAATGGAAAGAAAAATGAGAAATACTATGTCTTAAAGTGAATAAAGTTACTTGTGAGTATTGAATATTGGTAGAAGTTGGACTCGACTTGACCCGGTTTAATCAACTTGAATGTTAATCGAATGAGACATGAGCAATTTAGTACTTGACTCCACTAAATACTTATATATTATATAAATAAATAAAACATGTATGCCTATTTGCACACATATATATATATACATATATATTACTATATATGTGCTGCTAATGTAATCATCATATCGTTAGTTAATGTTTTCATTGATTTTATATTGTTTTATATCTTTGTCTATCAAATATTTACCTTAAAATTATTGTTTGCTAATCAGTAAAAAATTATTTACATCTTAATTTAAAAAAAATCACATAATAACTATTCTAAGTTATTATAAAGTGATAATTTGAAATATTTTTTAATTAAATTTTAGATTATGGTTGCGTTTTTACAACTTCCACAAATTTCAGGACGAGTCAAGTTTGAAATATTCATGCTCAAATTCAAAGTCATTGAAATTTTAATTTATTCAACTCATTTAATAATACTCACTCCAGTTTGACTTGTTTTTTACACACATAATACTAATGGACTTCTAAATCCTCCATAAATTCACAAATTGTTTTACCATTTTTCAGTTAAAAAAAAAAAATTGGAAACAAGATAACCATCCAAATTTTGCATCCCTTCCGGCCTCCGTCCGTCTTTTTTATCTCAGAATTTCTGCATTGCTAAAAAAGAAAATCTGAATTTCAAATAATAAATCCATTACAAGTTCCTTTTTTATCTCAGAATTTCTGCATTGCTAAAAAAGAAAATCTGAATTTCAAATAATAATCCATTACAAGTTCCTTTTTTTCACCTTGCCAAAATCCTATTCCATAGTGCATGTGTCCTACTAATTTGATACAAAACTTATTTAAATGATCAATAATCTCGCATCAAACACTTATGATTCTATGAATATCTTCTTCATTCCCAAATGAAAATCATATCATAAGGGGAAAATATACAGAAAATCAACTGAACGTTCGTTCGTCCGTATTAAATTTTGGCAACAAGGCTTTAGGAAATCGCGGGTTAAATCTTGGGCAGCAATAATAAAAATGATGAAATAAAGCTAAAACCCTCTCCTCCCTCCATAGACAATCAACTCTCTTTTATTTGATCACTCCCTAACAATTCTAACAAAGTTTCTCCAGCAAACCAATAGAAATGGTTAACAATAAACCAGTTTCCCTTCCCCCAATCCACAACAACTCCTCTCTATGATGTTTTGTGACTTTTCACCATCTCATCAACGTCAAGTTCTACTTCCAAGATCGGCGTATCCTTTTGTACGCTGAAGTGACTGCAACAAAGTACAAACACGAGTTGAAACGGTGAAAAACACATTTATAATAATTATAATAATACAAAGTAATGTTCCGCATAGTAGAACTAAATTGCTCGGCCCTTAATTAGACCTTGCATAAGTGCATGCTTCTATTCTATTATGCATGAATAAGCCCTTAAATTACTGAGACACCTTTGCATTCGAGTGTTCAAAAGTCGACTGAATCCACTTTTAAAAAGTCAGAGCATTACAATTGACCTTCTAAAGTCTTGGACTGTGGGTGGTGTCAGTAACAACTAACAATTGACTAAAAGTAAGTTGATAAAGTTAAAAGGGTTTAACCTGTTGTGTACGGGACCATGATCAACAGCAGTTCTAAGGGAATATATCACTCTGCCTATAATACCCGACATGGAAACAGGCCCAAAAGATCTGCTATCTTTCGCTTCCTGCTATAAAAATATGCAAAAATAAAAAGGACAATATGTAATAATCACAAGCGTTATAAACTTTTTTAAGCAAAACAAGAACCTTTTTTTGCAGAGATGAAACAGTTACTTAGAACACGTAATCCTAACTATGTGCCGCCAGATTGGACACTGTTGTAAGTGGCAGTTAGAAAACTATTCTCTTGCATGGTATATTTATTTATACACGATTTACCGACATATTTAGACTGGAAAATTTAACTTGCTAATAGGAGAATGTCTAAAAACCTTGGGCTTTATATTCTCATTGTCAGCCAAAACCCAGCACTCGTTCTTTTGAAGAACAAAAGGCTCATCTTTTTCATCCTTGGACACCATCTCATACCCTTCGATTGCAGCCAACCTCCGGACTAGATAATTATCAGAATCTGCAGGATCCTTCAAGACTACAACGTCCCCAACGAAAACCCGACTGTCAAAGAAAACACGAGTACGCTAAGAAATCATGTGAGCTCATACATAGTGTAATACACATACACAAAGGCCTTTATGATGAACCGGGCATCTTAGTAACTACAAAGCTTTGGGACATCCAAACATGGCTTTAAAAAACTAGATAATTTAACAGACATTGCATCTAAGTCTAACTGCAAAAGCTGATACCAACTATCAGGCGACTAATGGATATCGAAATATAGTTGACAACAGAACAATGTATTGCTTGAAGTATGAAATGACAAACCAAAGTGACCGTAGCTTTGTTTAAATTGGTCCGCATATCAACACACAGAAGAAACAGGTAAGGAACACATTCTGATTGTTAACTCGAATAATGAATTGACAAGAGAAGAGTTTTTCAGGTTTAGCAAATCACAAAGATCCTCAACAGAATCAGGTTTACCCTGAAGACAAATACTATGCATGTTCAGTAGAAGCTGACAGATGAAACTGTTGAGAATCTACCAAAGTAGTTTGACAGAGATCAACATCCAATTCATTTCCGTACCGAGCCTCTTACCTCACATACCTCCTAAGACAATAGAGTGAGCCTTAAGATGAGGCAAAGAGGAAATTAACAATGAAATCAAGAACTTGGTAAAATCTAGACAGAATACACTAGAAGTGTTTTTTTCTTTCTTTCTCCAGTAGATTATTATCGTAATTCCATAAGAAGCAGAATCGACAAATCTAAGTCAGTCATTTCACATAATTAATAGTAGTAAGTGCACTTAATTTATGCCCAACAAGGGTTTGTGATATATGCAGTTACCACCAATAGATGCAGTATAAGAATTCAAAAATTCATCTCCTTAATGCTTTCAAGAACAGCAGAAATAGAGTGTCTGAGAATTTCATCAACGCCTTATCCGTCAGATGACAGAATCAAACAAAGTTCTTTCAGTTTTACCCGGTACGGTTAAGAGCTTATTTGAAAACAAGTCATTTACAGCCTTGGTTAAGGATGTTGTAACATAGTTTTAAGAAATTACGTTGGATCCGGCAATGGCAGTTTCCTGACAAGAAGAGTTCCATCCTGAGCTCCTATTGTCGGAGCCATCTCTTCCCCTTTATTCCCATGCAAAAATGTCAACTTTCCTTGGAAAAAGTTTTTCATTACCGAGTCCAAGACTTCTCGTTCTGTTCCTTTACCTGGTCTGTAGTTCTGCATGAGAGAGATGAATCCCAATAGGTTATTATAAGGGAAAGGAAAGGATGGAAATTTAAGACATTAAGTGACAATACGCGGGGGGTGGGGGTGGGGGGGACTATAATGTCAGACGCCTTAAAAAACCATCCCCGTTTATGGTATCTTATGGGCTTTAGTAAAGCATAAACAAAATTTCGATCAATAACAATAAGGCTATAACTTGCCCTTGTGAAATGAACTTATTAAAGGAATAATATCAGTTATCACAAGCTCAATCACATAAAAAAAATTGTAATCTAATTTTTTTTTTGATAAGATTATTCAATATCTACAAGCTCTTAAAAAAAAAAAAAAAACAAACAAACAAACAAGCAACAACTACTCTAACTCTTGTCAAAAAAATCTCACACCAGTGATGATTTCAGCATCTATGGGCACATCACAACTAGTATCAGCAGGCAAACCAGCAAAGAGAAAGTCCAATAGCCTATGGAAAGATCTGCTGAAGAATGCTAGGACAAAAACTAGGCCAAGTTCAACTTTTTGGTCAACATCTAAAGGCTCATACAACTTTTGAATGAAGAGCATTTCGGCTTACTGTAAAATGGCAGTCAAAAATACTCTTAACCACAAAAAGAGTTGTTCACAAGTAAGCACTGAATGAATTAATGGTGGGTAAAGAACACAGTGAAAGCAAATGTTGACTGGCTAGGAGAATTTGACCAAAAATAGGTTACAAAAGATTCAAGTGCACCCAAGTTAATGATCATTTGAATGCAAGAGCACATAATGATCCACATTGCCGATAATATACACAACGATTTGAGAATATGAGAAACGCAGTAAATATCTTTAATACGTGTTCGCTTACTTCAATATACTGAACTAGTGGGACATTTCAAATACTAGCTTGAATAAACTAAACCAACCTAACTTTTATCATACACACAGGAGCATTAACAGAAAACCAGCAGCATTCTTAAGTAAACAGCACTGTGACCGCCAAAGTTGAAGCCTTGATGTAGAAACAAATCAAATCCGTTAAAAGAAATCATAGAACTTTTGTTGTCAAAACCAGAGGCAAAATATACATGTAGTTATAAGTTAACCAAAAGAAAAAACTGAAAAAGGAATTACTCATGAGAGATCCGAGTATGCCTCAACATTACATATGACAAATATCTAAACACAATGAATCTCAGTATAATGTCATAACCTGAAAAGAAGCTGCTAGTAGAAATGGGAAATAGAAAGAGAAAAATAGAAAAATGAAGAAACTATAATTCAAAAGAAAACAAGAAAGTTTAATTGCCAGAAGAAGGTACAGGTCAGGACATCGGCAGTGAGAACATATAAGATCCAAAAAGAAAAGGTCAACAAGATTCAATCTTTCTAATGAAATCAGTGTAATTTGTAACAAGAAAAGAAAAATCTCGAAAGCATTCCACCCAAACAAGCATAAAATCTTCCACCGGAGAACCAAATTCTAAATAATAAAAAATAATGGCAAAATGAAAGAAAGACAGACCTTGTAGCTAACAACAGCTGCATATTCCATTCTACTGGCTGCATATCGGAAGAAAGTAAAGAAGGAAACCATCGCAAAATGGGTAGTTTTTTTTATTTAGATTGGATTAAGAGCATTCACTATCCAAAGAACCCTAGAGTACCTGATAGTAGCTTAAACCCTCCGCCTACAAGTTTTTTTTTTTTTTTCCTCGTTTTCTTTTTGGAGGTACTCCGTCTAATAAATTAGGTGGGCACTGACTGACTGAACCCTTATTGATATTATGGACTCAGCCTCCTCTGACGGGAGACGAGCAGAAATGTATAGCAATGCCGTTGTTGTTTATAATTTCGCTTTTCTTTAATTACTGTATTTTTATCTTCTTTTTTTTAAAACCTGATTTTTTTTTTCTCTGAATAAATAAATAAATCATTTACAAAAAGGCCTTGCACAAGTTTATAAAAAGTCGAAAAAATAAAGTACATAATCATCAAGTCCATAATATAATGTTACCATGTCAAGAATGTGACAAAATCAACGTGCAAAAAGAAAAAAATGTATTGATGAGACGCATATCAATGTTACATGGATATAAAGTTTATTGGTCAAAGGCAAGGACATGATTTATGTGTTCCGGGTGATCATAGACCATAAGCTTGAGCCTTGACATTAGCCTCGTTACATAAAGAGAAACCGTCAAACACGAGCAGGTTGGAGCCTTACATGAGCATTGATCGGAGTTTGTCTTCAGCTTTAATATCGAGCGCACCTTATTATAAGTCATTTTGTTTTTTTTTTTTTTTTTTTTTTTTTTTAAAATAGTAACTCACACAAAAACTAAAAGCAAAACACAATAGAATCTTATTATCGGATGGACCGTTTAACTTTGGTTTAAAAGTGGTATTTATAAGTGTATTTATAACATACATGAACAAATGTATATTAGATAGAAATAAAGCAACAAACTTTCGTTTAGGGATCAGTTTTGTTTTATAAAAAAAAAAAAAATCAAGGGAAACTTGGAATTGAACGGTTACTTCTATTCACTCATACCTTTGTAAAACATTTTGCTTTCCTTGTCAATGTAATGATCTAAATGTTTTTAAAATAAAAAATTTGTGGAAGACAGTTTTCATAAATTAGTCCTTTAATTATTAAAGGAAAGTAATGGATATGGTTGATACACGTTGAAGCTAATATATCCATATTTTAATCTGCAAAATCACACAATTACATCGTTCGGTTGTGGCTAGAACCCCAAGCATAATAACCGACCAGCGAAAGGAGGCATGCCCTTTGCTGTATCACTTTCACAGCATTGGTGCTGTGTGTGTTGGGGGAAGGAAGGGGTAGCATGGGAATTTCAAGCCAAATATGGCAAATGTGTTTACAGTCTGCTGTCTGCGTATCACATCAAACGATCCGGGCTCCCAGAGAAAGACAGCCCAAAACGAGTAATAAGATGGGACAGGCATGTAGCCCCAACGTTTAACAAAAAAGAAAACTCTAATAACAATACGTGCATACAAATTAGATCACACATAAACCGTATTTACGAAAACAGGTGATTACCTAACCTCAAAATGCCATACGCAGCAGACAAACAATGATCAAAACCTGACTCAGCTGTCTCCAAAAGTATATTTCTAGGACATCGGAAATGATGGTTCGGCCCTTGAAACCACTCTTTCAGCAGGCATACAAACATGCAAAAGATAGATGAACACAGCACAAGCAAGCCGTTGATGTCCCAATATACTACTCAAAGATTTAAGTGAGCACCTAAAAGGCGCAACGAGAACCTGTTCCGTCAAGGAACTGATCAGTACGCCATCCTTTAGACTGCAGCTCTGAAAGAAATCCCCTGAATACCCTATTCATCCTGTCATAAGATTCTCTCAGTTCATTCACATCGGGCTCACCATTCTTCATGTCTGCAGCATAAGCAGCCACCAGCCAACCCCGCAACGCATCTTCACCTGTAGCTTTCTGTCCCAATATCAAGTTTGTCCATTTAGTTTCCCAGCTTAAGAGAAATTTCTCCTCCGGGAATATTTCTTTCAGTTGTTGCAGCTTTGAAGGCCTTACAGCTTTATGTAAATTGTTTCCCACTTTAACACTTCCAGCATCTTTTATCACTCTTCCAGGAAACAGTAGATCTTCTTGATACCTCAAGTCAGCAGGACTCGATATTTTTCCGGTCTGGAAAAAGTTCAGAAGGAAACATGATTATAGAAGAGATCAAGGATATCAAAGAAGTTTTGCGAGTGAAATAAAAATGCGACCTTGATGAAATCTGCCACTATCATTGCAGTTCTCTGAGGATTTAGCGTGTTGATAGGGGTAGCTTTCATTTCTTCAGTCACACAGTAAACGTGTACCACAGAGAGAAGAGGCCCAACCAGCAACTGCATTAAGTTTTGATTTATAAGAAGTCACACAACAAACCAATAATCAAACAGAAAGACTAGAGCCAAACAAAAGCATCGTCCTCGGCGTTACTCGGAAGTTAGACCATCAACCATAATAGAGATCGACTCCATTTGGTTTCCAGACTTTTTCACAATTGTTGTCATGTTGATTCAAAACTCACTCTGAAAATACAAAAATTCAATTGCACAAAACAACAAAGAATTAAAACATGATTCAAGTCAATTTTCTATTGAAGATCACGGCAATTGACAAAAACATTTAAATATAAGCATCTTCAAGATAAGTATGCATTTTAAAGGGCATGTAACTTATGAATTGGACAAGTTCTCCACAAATAAGCTAGAAGGAGGCCAGCCCTTTTAACTTTAAAAATTGCAAACATCTAGATTCATCAATTCCAACTTTTGAATAACCTGAAAAAGGTGGTGGCAGTGGTGCACATTAGCAAGTAGCATCTCCCCATGCGAAACTTTGGCAAAGTTCTAAGACATGCAATGGAGAAGTCCAAGCTAATTCATCCTGACCGGTTCAAAGATGAGTTTTTAACAAGAACAAGAGCCTCTTTAATGGGGTAAAAGCTATCAATTTAAGGAGAAGGAGAAAACACAGAGCAAGGCTCTGAAAGAGTTTACAAAATAAGATCCAAAAACTGGGAATATCCGACCTCAGTACAAGGTTAAAAACAAAAAGGAATAACAGAAAATAACAAAAGACAAAAAGACAGCTAAGCATTTAAATTAGGGACATATGTCTCTTGGATCTGTTGCCACGTGTGTCACATTGATGTCCCTACATCATTCCTTCCCTCCTCTTGGACTTTTGGACTCAGATCCCCTGTTTCAGAGCAGGCCTCACCATCATCAATAGGATAATAGGCTGTGAGATCTGATACATTGAAGGTAGAGGACACCTTCCAATCTGCAGGAATGTCTAAAACATAGGCATTGTCATTCACTTTGAACTTTACAGCATAAGGGCCAACTCTCTTTGGATGTAACTTATTGTTTACTCCACTGGGAAACCTTTCTTTTCTCAGATGTACCATGACAAGATCTCCAGGTTCAAAAACTTGTTTCCTCCTCTTCTGATCAGCAGCTGCTTTGTACCTTGCATTAGCCATCTCAAGGTGTCCTCTGACTTCTGTATGCAACTTGAGGATGGCCTCAGCTAATGCCCCTGCAGGTTTGCTCTTGACCTCAGGTATTGGTGCCAAATCAGTAACCATATTGGGTGGTTTGGTGTACACTATAGAGAAGGGGGCCTGTCCTGTTGATCTATTAACCATAGCATTGTAGGCAAACTCAATCTGAGCCAGATTCTCATCCCACTGTTTTGGTTTGTCAGCTGCTATACACCTAAGCATGTTGCCTAGGGTCCTGTTTACAACTTCAGTCTGTCCATCCGTTTGTGGGTGATAGGCACTGCTGAATTGCAACTGAGCCTGGAACCTCTTCCATAATTCTTTCCAAAAATGAGCAATAAACTTGACATCCCTGTCTGAAGTTATGGTCTTGGGAATACCATGTAACCGTACTATCTCTTTGAAAAATAACAAAGCAACCTTACTAGCATCCAGAACCCGTTTGCAAGGCAAAAAGTGAGCCATTTTTGAAAATCTGTCCACAACCACACATATGGAGTCACAGTGCCTAGGTGTCTTAGGAAGCCCTAGCACAAAATCCATAGACAGATCCTCCCAAATAGATTGAGGTACAGGCAAGGGAGAGTATAAACCTGTGTTTTGTTTGCTTCCCTTGCCAGTTTGGCAGATGCCACACCTTTTGATGTAAGTAGACACATCTCTCCTCATCTGTGGCCAATAGAACCTTTCTGTTAAGAGAGCCAGGGTCTTATCCCTACCAGTATGTGCAGCCATTCCTCCTTCATGTAGTTCCCTGATTAACAGTTCTCTCAAAGAAGTTCTTGGAATACACAGTTGATTGTCTCTAAACAGATAACCCTGTAAAAGATGATAGTGATCCACGAACTCTTTGTCCTTGCAATGTAACCAAATTTCTCCAAAATCTGGATCTGCCTCATATTCTTCTGGCACTGATTTAAAACTCACTAATTCTTGGTGCATAACAGTGAGAAAGTTCTGTTTTCGACTCAGAGCATCAGCCACAGTATTCAACTTCCCAGCCTTATGAGTGACCACAAAGGAAAATTTTTGGAGATACAAGAACCACCTAGCATGCATTCGGTTTATGTGTTTCTGAGTGTTGATGAACTGAAGAGTTCTATGGTCACTGTTGAGAACAAACTCTTGATGAAGTAGGTAATGTTCCCATTGTTGCAATGCCCTAACAATGGCATAAAATTCTTGCTCATAGGTTGTCCACTTAGACCTGGCAGGGGATAGTTTCTCACTATAATAAGCCACAGGTCTGCCTTCTTGTGATAGAACAGCCCCTATTCCTTGTGCTGAGGCATCAGTATCCACTTGAAATAATTTCTCAAAGTCTGGTAGGGCTAGGACTGGAGCTGTAGTAAGTCTGCCCTTTAACTCTTCAAAGCTTCTAACTTGGGCTGTTCCCCATTGAAAATTTCCTTTCTTAAGGCAATCTGTGAGTGGTGAGGCTAATTGGCTGAATTCCCTTATAAATTTTCTGTAAAAAGAAGCCAGGCCTAAGAAACTTCTAAGGCTGGATATGTTTTCAGGTGGAGGCCAGTCCCTAATGGCTTCTATCTTCTTAGGGTCCGTGTGTATTCCATCAGAACTGATGACAAAACCCAGAAACAACAGCTTGGATACAGCAAAAGTACACTTCTTGATATTCAAAAACAATTTATTCTCCCTCAACACCTTAAACACCATTCCCAAATGTTTCACATGCTGTTCCAAATCAGGACTAAATACCAAAATATCATCAAAATAGACTATAACAAACTTATTTAGGAATGGTTTGAGTACCTCATGCATTAATCTCATGAAAGTGCTGGGGGCATTACACATCCCGAAGGGCATCACTAGCCACTCATATAAACCTTCCTGTGTTTTAAAGCTAGTCTTCCACTCATCTCCAGGTCTGATTCTTATCTGGTGATATCCACTGGTTAGATCAATTTTTGAGAAAATCTTAGCCCCAATCAAGTGATCCATCAGATCATCAGCTCTTGGCATTGGAAACCGGTACTTGACTGTGATTTTGTTGATTGCCCTACTATCCACACACATCCTCCACTGGCCCTCCTTCTTTGGTACTAACAGAGCAGGCACAGCACAGGGACTATTGCTTGGCCTGATCACCCCTTTGCTTAAAAGTTCATCAACCATATCTTGTAATATTTTATGTTCCCTGGGGCAAAGTCTGTAGTGAGGCAGATTGGGTAATGAAGCTCCTGGAACTAAATCGATGTTATGTTGTATAGACCTTAGTGGGGGTAATTCAGAGGGTAATTCATTTGGGTACAGGTCCTTGAAACCTTCTAAGAGGGTTTGTATTGTAGGAGTCCCCCTCATATCATCTTGGTCCACTGTCACTTCCCTCACAAATAGGCCAAATAACTTGGATTTATCTCCTACTTCAGCCTGAAAGTCTTTCCCACTAGTAACCAGCAACTGATGTTTCTCCCTTGGTGCCTCTTCTTTGCTGATTTCTCTTTGTCCCATAGGTATTAAGGTCACCTTTCTATTCATCCAGCTGAAAGAATAGGTGTTGTCCTTCCCTTTATGTATGACATCCCTCTCGAACTGCCATGGTCGACCCAGCAAGAGGTGACAAGCATCCATATCCACCACATCACACTTTACTTCATCCACATAGGTCTTGCCAATCGAAAATTTGACCTTGCAAACTTCAGTCACTTTGCTTTCAGGTCCTCTTTTAATCCATCCCATTTTGTAGGGGTGGGAGTGAGGGTTGGTGTTCAGACCTAGAGCCTTTACAACTGCTTTGGATATCAGATTTTCACTAGAACCACTGTCTATAATCACATTACAAACTTTCCCATTTATAGTGCACCTGGTTCTGAAGAGATTATGCCTCTGACTTAGGCTAGGTTCAGTGAATAACAGCCTTTCCACAATGCAAACCAACATGTCCCCTTCATCCCTTTCTAACTCTTCTTCTTCTTCATCCTCTTCATCCCCAGAATCCTCCCCTTGTTTGTCTGTCAAAGTGACCTGCTTCCGGTTGGGGCACTCATTGGATAAATGTCCAGGTTGTCGGCATCTATAGCAAATGGTTCCTCTGTTCTTGGCATAAGGATCACTTGGCTTGCTGGTTGCTGGTTTGTTCATCTTGAGTTTTCCTGGATCTGTGTTGTCTGCACTTTTTGGTTGAAGGGAGCTCTCAGAATTAGGAGTAAAAAGCTTCCTACTGTATGGTGTTTTGCTATTTCTCCTCTGGACTTGCCTTTCCACGGTATATGCCAACTTAACTGCCTCATTCAAACTCCAGATAGGGGTTAACTCCAGTCTATCTCTGAACTCATCACTTAAACCCCCAATATATCGTATCACTTGCACATCTTCATTTTCTGGGGTATTATTTCTAGCTCCCAACTTGTAAAACTCCTCTGTATACTCCTTGACAGTTCTGCTACCTTGTTTGCAATTGTAGAAATCCAAGATGGTCTGCTTCAGGTAATTTGCAGGTAGGAATCTGCTAATCAAAAGCTGTTTCATCTTAGGCCATGATTGAATCTTACTCTTCCCCTTTAAAATTCGGTTATTCTGTATCTGCTTCCACCATGCCCTAGCTCCTCCTTTCAATCTGTACGACACCAGCTTGCACCTGATGGAATCTGGAGGTTTCATTCCCTCAAAATAGTCTTCAATCGAATCAACCCAGTCCAGAAAGTCTTCTGCATTCATACTCCCATCAAAGTTCGAGATCTCCATCTTTAGACGAAATGGTTGTGCCATGGAGAAAGATCCTTGTCTGTTCATGGGTTTCAGACCCTGATCTCTTTCTTCCTTAAAATGGTTCCATTCGGACATCTCGAGCTCGGTGTCTGAACTCTCATCTTTATCATCTGGTGGTCGTCCCGGGTTGTCTCGAATGGGTCGGATTTGGTGGGTTCTCTCGAACACCCTTGCCCTTGCTACACCCGGCTCCTTGTGTAAGCGAGCTCTTGTATTTCACGATCATCCACCGGAGTTCTAGGCAAATCCTGATCCACCGGTTGATGGGTCTTCTTCGAGCACTCAAATCCAAATGCATGTCCGCCACAAACCGCCCTCATCTCTTTCATGAAGGCTTCCACGATTTCCCGAAGGGACTTCAGATCTCGATCTACGTCGGAGATCCGGCCAGCCACCGCATCATTGTTTGCCATCGCTGATCCAAGGAGAACCTTGTCTCTGATACCAAATAATGGGGTAAAAGCTATCAATTTAAGGAGAAGGAGAAAACACAGAGCAAGGCTCTGAAAGAGTTTACAAAATAAGATCCAAAAACTGGGAATATCCGACCTCGGTACAAGGTTAAAAACAAAAAGGAATAACAGAAAATAACAAAAGACAAAAAGACAGCTAAGCATTTAAATTAGGGACATATGTCTCTTGGATCTGTTGCCACGTGTGTCACATTGATGTCCCTACATCACTCTTGCTCCAAAAGATGGGCACCAAAAAAACAATATTCCAGGAGGTAAGTGAAAAGATTTGAGACAAGAATATGTGGAATAAACACTACAGCGGGAAAAAATCATATACATATATACATGTACCGGTTCGGAAGCATGTTTTAGAACCTTGTCACAAAGTTTCCCATGGGGAGGTTAACATTCACCCCTGTTTTCAAGGTTATTCAAAACCTGTAACTGACACATCTGGATGACCACAAATTTGATAGTTAAAGGACTTGCATCCATCTAGCTTATTTGGGGAGAATTTGCCCCGTCATCACAAGAAGTTCACAAGTTGCTTGGCCTTTAAAGTGTATACTCATCCCGAAGATGCTTAGTTAAATGTTTATTTCAAATTGTCGAATAATTCAACATGTTATCAGAGTCAATCATCCAAATTCATTCGGATTAGCGTGAGGGGGTCTGAATATGCTTCTTTTTTTTGCTTAAAGCCCCCGGTATCCAGGACCAACTAGCCCGACTAATCCGAAGTTCGGCCCGGGTCGTGCCTGCAGAGTCTAACTCTTACTCAGGGGAAAGGCCTAGCCAAGAGCTCTTTTAACATGGCGCCTCAGAGGAGAATAAAACCGGTGAGTCGGTGACCTTCCTAGGCATTCTCAAGTCACTTACCACTTGAGTCAAGCTACCTGATTTGTCTGGATATGCTATTTGCCCCCATAGGAAACTTGCTATTCTTTCACCCACCATATTAAGAGATGGACTTCCCTCCTCATAACATAGGTTTTGAGGATGAGGCTCCTTCTCTTATATGATGTTGGGCAATATTTTCTACAGTTTCATCTCTAGTCTCAACTATAAATCCAATATGCTTCCACTCCTGATTATAACAGAATATAAAATAGAATAGACCCTTTATTTGTAGCCAATGTTGTATATGTGGACAAAGAACAGGTTATGACTAACCAAAAAATAACACAAAAATAAATGCAAGTAGATGGTCAATTGTACCTTACCTTTCATTGATGAACAAATGGTGGACGCTAACTGAATACCAACACCTATACCAGCAACATTAAAAAGCGTTGAGATGGCTTCGCCTTTGGCAAAAAGATCGCTGAGATTGCCTTCTTTGGCAAATGCAGAATATATAGGCAGTCTTGTTGCTCTTGCGGCAACCATGGCCATTCCCTATGCAACCATAAGATAAGAGATGCATTACAAGTTCATTCGACCTTCAATGATGAGAACAAGTGCACTACAAGTCTATGGCACAAACAAAATATGTCAACTTACTTTTGCAAAGTTACCAAGACCAGCCATTTCAAGAAATAAATGGGGACACAGAGGAGAAAGCACTTCCAATCCAGTACCCAAGTCATAGAGAGCATCAGCTGTAAGTTAGAAAATCAAATCAATACAAAGGCAACGACCAAAACCAAGTAGCAACGCTTACCAGGATAAAGTGGATATAAAGCTGGGATAATGAAATGAGTGAGGAAAAAAGAAAAATGCAGCAGGGGATACACCATTAAATAACAAGAAACAAACCCAGAATTCTCCAACGCTTGGGCTCTGAGTCCATTCTCGCACCCAAGTTACTACATATGAGTTTTCCTACATGCTCCATTCCATCCTTCAATACCTGCAAAGTATTAAAAGAAACTAATTCAGAAGTCTAAGAATGCATCATACAAGTAGTTTATTACTATATTTGGAAATCTTACCCAGCTCACAGCAGTTGCTTGTGCAGGTGTTGGTCGTAAGCCTGCAGCGGAGAGCAATGACTGCAAAAAAGTGAAAAGACTCAGACGTACTCCTGCAGTTTAGAGTTAGACAGCATATAAACTGTTTCATGTCAAACACCCCCATCTTTAATAGTGACATTCCTTTCACATGTCATTAATAACAAAATGACATGTAAGAAGAGATTATTACCATGTTAAAGATATTCCTCTATCAATCTAGACACATGGGCCTACATGGCTGGAAAATGCGTAAAATGTAAAACAGGACAATGGTGCCGAAAATTCACAAAAAGGTTATTATTTGGATACAATTGCAAAAATGGATCATATATATGTTAAAATGATATAGAAGAAGACCTGAGTTGATAATACAAACAATGTTGCACTAGTGAAATGTTGCAGTGCTCGAAATTGTGTGTATCTGAGATATCCTTCACTCACGCTGCCAAATGAGAATCCAGTAATTAAATTCAATGCAGTTGATCAATAGCTAATACTGAACATATGAAGCGAAATATGATCACTTAGCACTACATAAATATACACAGTTCCAATCATACAGCTAACCTGTATGGGTAACCCGTGGGGAAAAATGTACTCAGAAAGGACTCAGCCATTTTATGCACAACAGGCCGAGTGTCGTCCAAAACTCTTACCTGCAAGACAATACACAATAACCGTCAATAACAACAGGGAATGTTGGACACAAAAATATTGAGACTCCATATGAAAATAGAGTTGTCCGTGATAATTCCAAAACGGCAATTCTAATGAAAGAAACGGTTAATAAGGAAGCAAACAGTCTGAACATTTCATGATCGACAATTATGATTGAAGAAGAAACAGCTGTTCAAACTAAGACTCTTTACTTAAACCAAAAAAATAAAAAGATAGTGCATAAACCGTAGAAAAGATAGGAGGAAACTTAAGTATTATTGATAGATAAACCTTATGAGACCATAAGGAGAGATTACAATATAAAGGAAAACCTCCAACGGCAGGATACACTGTTCCAACGGTTATGAACAGTGTATCCTGGCCAAAAACAGAGAAAAGACAAACACAAGGAAAAAGGTCCCTAAAAACACCATTAGGACCCTAAGAAAAAAGGGAATAAACTATACTAAACTATTATTCAACATAATAACAGACATAGCCTATATTTTAACACCCCTCCTCAAGCTTGATTGTGGATAGAGTAACAACCTAGCTTGCTTCTCATCTAAATATAGGTAGAGCAGACCCCTTAGTGAAAATATCAGCCACCTGATCTTGAGAAGGTATGAACTCAATATTGATGTCTTGATTTTCAACATTTTCCTTGATAAAGTGTCTATCAATATCTATGTGTTTGGACCTGTCATGGTGAACAGGGATTCTCAGACATGTTGATAGCAGACACATTATCACATGATAAGAGAATAGGATGATCTTTCTTGATGTGTAGATCAGTTAAAATCTTTTGAAGCCACAACCCTTCACAAATCCCTAGGGCTAGGGCCCTTAATTCTGCCTCTGCACTGCTTCTAGAGACCACAGGTTGCTTCTTGCTTCTCCAGGTAGTGAGATTACCCCAAAAATAGGAGCAGTAACTAGTAGTAGACCTCCTATCAATAACAGATCCTGCCCAGTCAGCATCAGTATAAACTTGGATTTTCTTTTCTGTAGATTTCTTGAAAAAAAGGCCTTGACCAGCAGTCCCTTTTAGGTACCTCAACATCCTATGCACAATATCAAGGTGTTCTTGGCAAGGATGATGCATGAACTGACTCACCAGACTAACAGCATAGCAAATGTCTGGTCTGGTATGGGCCAAGTAAATAAGCTTTCCCACCAGTCTTTGGTATTGGCCAACATTCATAGGAGCAGATTTGCTTTCCTTTTCCAACTTCACCCCTGGGTCAATAGGGGTGGAAGAAGGCTTGCAGTCAAGCATCCCTGTTTGAGTAAGAAGATCAGTAATATACTTCCTCTGGAAGATGAAGATCCCCTCCTGAGACCTGGCCACTTCCATTCCAAGGAAGTATTTCATTTGGCCAAGGTCTTTAACCTCAAACTCTTTAGCAAGAGAACACTTTAGTGAAAGAATCCCAGGGGTATCATCACCAGTGATGATAATGTCATCTACATAAACAATAAGGATGACCCTTTTTCCAGTAGGTGAAACCTTGGTGAACATAGTATGATCAGATTGGCCTTGCTTGAATCCAAGGTTTTTAATCACTTTGGTAAACCTACCAAACCAGGCTCTAGGAGACTGCTTTAGTCCATAGAGAGTTTTGTGCAATTTGCACACTTTGTTTTCTGCCCCTGGATAGTCAATTCCAGGAGGCAACTTTAAGTAGACTTCCTCTTTTAGGTCACCATTTAAGAAGGCATTCTTTACATCAAGTTGGTGCAAGGGTCAATCCAGGTTTACAGCAATAGACACGAGCACCCTTATGGTGTTTAGCTTTGCCACTGGGGCAAAGGTCTCCTGATAGTCTATGCCATGGGTCTGGGTGTAACCCCTAGCAACCAACCTGGCTTTATGCCTACATATGGTTCCATCAGAGTTAAATTTCAGAGAAAAAATCCACTTGCACCCAACAGTCTTCTTTCCCTTGGGAAGAGGAGTTAGGGTCAAAGTATGATTATCATTTAGAGCTTGCGATTCATCATGAACTGCCTTTTTCCATTCAGGGACCTTTAGGGCTTCCTGAATAGATACAGGAATATGATGCTTGTCCAAGTTTTGTACAAACACTTGGTAGGAACTAGATAGGTTCTCAGTAGTCAAAAGATTATACAGAGGGTACTGAGTACAGGTTCTAGTTCCCTTTCTCACAGCAATGGGTCTATCATCATAGTTCACAGTGCTTACAGATCTATCTGGGGAATCTGAGGTAGCAACATCCTCAGATTGATGTTGATCCTCTTGAGGATCAAGATTATGCATGTTTCTTCTGGAATAAACCAGTTGTACTGGAGGTCTTGGACACAAAGATCCTTTTTCAGGACTCAGAGTTGAAGCAGGATGAGTATTATCAGAGGTAAGTACTTCCTCTTGATTTGTACTTCCCATATCCAAAGAACTAAGGGTATTAGGACTCATATCCCATCCTTGAGAGGAGGATATATAGTCCTGGTTCAGGACTTTCGATCAAAGAAGGGCTTATCTTCAAAGAAGGTAACATCCATGGAGTTAAAGAACTTCCTGGTTTGGGGACAGTAGCATTTATGCCCCCTTTGTCTGGGTGAGTACCCAATAAAGACACACTTGAGAGCCTTAGGCTCAAGTTTAGTTCTATGGTGAATATGCACAAACACCGTACACCCAAAGACCTTAGGAGGAAGGTTTTGGATCAAGTGTCTTGATGGTAAACTTTCTGACAGAACATCAACAGGGGTTTTAAACTTCAACACCCTAGATGGCATCCTGTTAATCAGATAAGTGGCAGTCAGGAATGCCTCTCCCCAGAAATGCTTTGGCACCTTCATGGCAAACATGAGGGCCCTTGCAGTATCAAGGAGATGCCTGTTTTTCCTTTCAGCCACCCCATTTTGTTGGGGAGTGTCAACACAGGAAGTTAGGTGAATTACACCCTTCTCCCTAAAGAATTTTCCAAGTTGTTTTTCAAGATATTCTGATCCATTATCAGATTTCAGTATCTTGATATCAGTATCAAACTGTGCTTTGATCATGTTGTAAAAGTTCATGAATATAGGACCAGCTTCAGCCTTCTCCTTCATTAAGAACACCCGGCAAAGTCTGGTGTGATCATCAATGAAGGTGATAAACCATCTTGTACCAGTGATATTCTTGGCCTTGGAAGGTCCCCAAATATCACCGTGTATAAGGTGGAAGGGCTTAGAAGGAGTATGAGACTTGGAGTGATACACAGTCCTACATTGTTTAGCAATACAACAAACTTCACATTGAAATTGAGAGACATTTTTATTAATGAACAAATGAGGCATGAGCCTCTTCAAATACAAAAAATTGGGGTGACCCAATCTGTAGTGCCATAGAACAATTTGGTCACTACACTTGTTCAAACCAGAATCAGACACACAAGCAGAGATCATTCTCAGAATCACATAAAGCAGGCAGCATGTCGAGACCAGAGGTTGGTCTCCTGTAAAACACACTTGTTTTCATGAAAAATGACAGAGATGTTCTGTCTCTTGGTCAATTTGTTCACAGACAAGAGATTACAGGACAGATTTGGGACATAGAGCACTTGATCAAGGATGATATTCCTTGAAAAACTGATGGATCCTACCCCATGAACTCTGGAGGTAGATCCATCTGCAATTTTCACAAACCTTTCCTGTTTACAGGGAATAAGAGAGTGAAACGACCTCCTATTCCCGGTCATATGTTCGAGGCACCGTAATCAACAATCCATTGTTGTTGACCATGGTCGAAATAGTATAAGATAGAGAAGTTTTACTGAATGAGCAACGAAAGGCGTTGAAGTTGTGGATGGAGTGGCAGAGTTAGGAGCAGATTGCATGAGTCTCCTCAGAACTTCCATCTGTTCATGAGAGAAAGCAGGTGCCTCCCTAGGTGTTTCCCTTGGAGCACCCTCACTCATATGAGCATATGGGAGGCCCTGAGGCTCCTTTCCAGCCCCATTTCTGGGTTTCCAATCAGCAGGCTTTCCATATAGCTTCCAGCATGAATCTTTTTGATGGCCAACTTTCTTGCAATTCTCACAAAAGGGCCTCTCCTTCTTGTTCCTTGGAGGTGGACCAGAAGGTGGACCACCTTTTGAGAGAAGGGCAGAGGCAGAGACATCAGATTGAACCAAGGGTTGGTGGGGTTGAGTTCCTAGCATCAGTGTTCTCCTACTCTCCTCATGTTTGACTTCTAAAAAAACAGATTTGAGGCCAGGTAGGGGAGATTTGCCAAGGATTCTACCCCTTACATCATCAAGACTAGGGCTTAGACTCATAAGGAAAGTAAAGACCCTGTCATTTTCAGTATTATCCTTGTGGATTTTTGCATCAGCAGTGCACTTCCATTTGTAATCACTGAAAAGATCAAGTTGTTGCCATATTTTGTTCAACTGATTGTAGTACTGAGTGACTTCTTGATCCCTTTTGCCTTAGATCCTTCAATTTTGACTTTAGATCATAGATGGCTTAAGTATTGTCCTTCTTGGAGTGGAGGTCATGGACAGCAGACTAGATTTCTGCAGCAGAATTGTAGAACATGAAGTTCTCACTTTGCTCCTTGGTCATAGACCCCATAAGCCATGACATAATCACATTGTTCTCAGCCTTCCATTGCCTTAGTTGAGGATCATTAGCAGGAGGCTCAGTGATTTCTCCAGTTAAATACCCCTCTCTGCTCTTTCCAGCGATGAACATGAGCAGAGATCTGGACCATAGATGGTAATTGTTACCATCGATTCTGTGGTTAGTAAGAAGATGGGAGTTATCATTGCTACCCCCTTGATTGAGAGAAGCTCCAGTTGAAGCTGGAGTTACATCAGAGGAATCAGCACTATATGCCATTTTTGTGGTTTTTGAAAAAACTCAGAAAAATGGGATTAAGGAAGAAGATGAAGATATTAAGCACAAGGCTCTGCTACCATGTAGAAAAGATAGGAGGAAACTTAAGTATTATTGATAGATAAACCTTATGAGACCATAAGGAGAGATTAGAATATAAAGGAAAACCTCCAACGGCGGGATACACTTGTTCCAACGGTTATGAACAGTGTATCCTGGCCAAAAACAGAGAAAAGACAAACACAAGGAAAAAGGTCCCTAAAAACACCATTAGGACCCTAAGAAAAAAGGGAATAAACTATACTAAACTATTATTCAACATAATAGCAGACATAGCCTATATTTTAACATAAACCAATTACAAAAGCTAGAGCATACAAATATCAGTTATCAGCAGCTCCAAACTACCATAGAAAATACAGAAAATAAAGTGTGCAAGGTGTTAGGAACCTTTTGTATAGGATCTTATATGTGTATTTCTAGGTGTGATGCTGTGTGTAGATCCTTGCATGTGTTGAGCCAGCAGTATAAAGGCTGGTGTGAGTTGTATCATTGCTCATCTTGGTTATCAATAAAATCTCTATTTCCTTTCTCCCCAAGTTTCCTCTCCTTAATCCCCTAATTCCTCTCCTCTACCCCAATTTTCCCAAAATCAAACTCTAGTTAAGCTAAGTGCTTAACATCTGGTATCAGAGAACTTGAAATCCTGTTCGAGATTCTACCAATGGCTGCGAAGTCTATCGAGGAACTGAGAGCTGCTCAACAGAAAATGAGTGAGGAATTTAATCAGCGTTTGGACGATCTCAACACAGGCAAGGCTCTACACACAGCATCACACCTAGAAATACACATATAAGATCCTATACAAAAGGTTCCTAACATCACCCTCCCCTATAGAGCTACTGGCCAATAGCTTACTTAAGCAGGGCTTTTAACTCCAAGGAGTTGGGGTTATCCATATATGAAAAAGAGCTACTAGGTTGTGCTCATGGCAGTGACCAAATGGAAACAATATGTACATGGCAAGCCTTTTGTTATTAAGACAGATCAGCCATGCCTCAAATTCTTATTGGACCAAAGGGCTACTACTACACTGCAACAGAAAGGGGTCACCAACCTTTTAGGGCTGGATTTTACAATAGAATACAAGAAGGGCAGTGAGAATGTGGTTGTTGATGCCCTATCCATGCAGAATCATGAACATGGACAACTTTCCATGATCAGTTCAGTGTCATTATCATGGATACAAGAGGTGATATCTAGTTATAAACATGATGAAGCAGTGGAGAGAAAATTCAGAGCACTAATGGTGGCTACAGAACCAGATCCTAATTTCACACTACATCAAGGCCTGCTGAAATATAAAGGCAGGATTTACATTGGCACATCCACTGGATTGAGACAGAAGCTGATTGAGCAGTTACACTCTAGCCCTATGGGGGGGCACTCAGGAGTAAGAGCCTGCTATAACAGAATCAAAAGACTCTTTTATTGGCCCAAATTGAAGCAGGATGTGCAGGAGCACATTCAGAAATGCACAACCTGCCAACAGTGCAAGTCCTTACATGATAAGCCACAAGGTTTACTACAGCCTCTACCTATTCCTGAAAGGGCCTGGTCACAGATTAGTATGGATTTTATTGAAGGGTTGCCTACTTCATAAGGGAAGTCTGTCATTTATGTGGTGGTTGACAGAATTACTAAATTTGCACATTTCATGGCCCTGGACAAGGGTTACACAGCAGAGAGTGTGGCATCAGTTTTCTTTTCAGAAATCTACAGGTTACATGGCATCCCTGACAGTATTGTTAGTGACAGAGATAAGGTTTCCACATCAGATTTCTGGGGCACCTTGATGAAGCTAGCAGGGGTAAAGTTGTCTTATAGCACTGCTTATCACCCACAGACTGATGGTCAAACAGAAAGGGTGAATCAATGCATTGAGATGTATCTCGGATGCATGACTTTTCAAAGGCCTGGCAAATGGAAGAAATGGCTACCCTTAGCAGAATATTGGTATAACACCAATTACCATACAGCCTTGACTCTCACCCCATTTGAGGCTCTATATGGTTATGTCCCTACTAATTTGCCTATTGGGAGTTTTGCTGAGGAGCACATCACATATGTGGAAGATTTTGTGAGGAAAAAGCAGTCCATCTTGAAGGATCTTAAAACACACTTGGAGGAAGCTCAGTCTAGGATGAAGTACTACTCAAACTTGCATAGGAAAGACAAGGAGTTTGCTGCTGGGGATTATGTGTTCCTGAAACTACAACCTTACAGACAGAATTCAGTGGCACTAAGAAGGAATCTTAAGCTTTCTGCTAAATATTTTGGGCCCTATAAGATCCTAGAAAGGATCAATGAAGTAGCATATAGACTGCAACTTCCACCTGACTCCAAGATACACCTTGTCTTCCATGTTTCAATGCTTAAGAAGTACATTGGGGCTACTATCCAACCCAGCCTCAGTTTGCCTATTACAAACCAGCAAGGAGAAGTGGTGGTCTACCCTGAAAAGGTACTGGAGATCAGATCAGTGAAGAGGTTTAACAAGGTTGTTGTTCAGTGGAGGATTAAATGGCTAAACTTGGATGATGATCAATCTACTTGGGAGGATGCTAAGTTCATACTGTCACAGTTCCCTGATTTTCCCCTTCCTTGTGGACAAGCAAGGTCTTATAGGAGAGGGTGATGTTAGGAACCTTTGTATAGGATCTTATATGTGTATTTCTAGGTGTGATGCTGTGTGAAGAGCCTTGCCTATGTTGAGCCAGCAGGTATAAAGGCTGGTGTGAGTTGTATCATTACTCATCTGGTTATCAATAAAATCTCTATTTCCTTTCTCCCCAAGTTTCCTCCCCTTAATCCCCTAATTCCTCTCCTCTACCCCAATTTCCCAAAATCAAACCCTAGCTTAACTAATTCCTCTCCTCTACCCCAATTTCCCAAAATCAAACCCTAGTTAAGCTAAGTGCTTAACACAAGGCTGCCAAGCGTTTTGGACAGCAGCACAGTCTTCTTGGAATTTCAAATATTACAGTCCGAACGGAAATTGCACACTATGCCAGTAAGATAAGTTGTTAATTACAGTATTCCGGACAAAAATACCACCAGACAACATCCAGAACCACACAGCTAAAATTAAGGAAAAGTAGTAGGAATACAGGTTGTAAAATACAACAAATGGAAGATTGGGAACATGAGAAAACTTACAGAGAGTTGACCATCGTGTTCGAACTGGTATCGACGAGATACAGAATCTTGCGTTTCAATCCACGAAACTTGCAAATGTTCCGGCGCAGCGTTATCCATAACGTTCTTTCGTATCAATATCTTTTCCTGCAACAAATCAAATGGAATTGGTAAGGAAACGACATTCTTTTAAATTTTAGGAAATTGAAAATAGTTACATATGAGAAGAAGAGGAGACCAGTAAATCCATGGAGTGACGGTGACGAGCGAAGACGGCTAGAGATAAGACTGCGCGAACGGAAAGCCGGCCTTAATAATCGCCGACTCAGTTTAGCGTATATTGTATTTATTTTTTATAAGGATATTTTATTCAAATTAATTGAGAGATTTTATAGCGTAAACCGTTGTAAGAATTAGGGTTCACATGATTTGGTCGTGCGAGTTTCATAAATACTCATACACAAGTTTTATGTTGTGTGATATATAAATTTAAGGACGAATTATTTAAAAGGACTGATTTTCAACTTATTAAGGGTAACAAGACACTCCGAAATCTTATTTAGTTATAAGGACATTCTAATTTTAAGAAGGAAACTTATTTAGTTATAAGGACATTCTAATTTCAAATGGATAAAGAGGAAGAAGGAAAAAAAGGAAGGAAGAGAGAAAAAAGGAACCTTTTGAACGAGTGATATGTTTCATTGAAAATCTGATGAAAATCTCCAATAAGGGCAGGGCAGGGCAAGATATTAGGATCAAACGCTTACCGTTGTACTAAAACCAATTGGTGTTAGTAAAGGCGCTACTATATTTCCTTATATCACTTTTAACACGCCCCCTCAAGTGTGGGCCTATAACAAGCTCGGGCCAACATGGCACACAAAGGCATATAAAGGGCACACAAAGCCAACAAAGAGGCCCAACACTTGCACAATATAATTGGGGAAACAATATTGGTTGCAAGGATTGATCCCATTACCTCCCGCTCTGATACCATATTAGGATCAAACGCTTACCGTTGTACTAAAACCAATTGGTGTTAGTAAATTCGCTACTATATTTCTTTATATCACTTTTAACACAGGAGGAACACGACCCCATTCCCATTCAGTAGATAGCAAAAAATATTTCCGAAAGTAAAGCATTAAATATGAAATACTGATCATTTTCTTGCAGCAACAGATATAAAGTAGTACGTACAAAAGGATTTAGATAAAAGGATATTACCATCGAGAGATCCAAACTTACAATGTTCTTACATCCTTTCCTTTGTGACCCACTGTGTTGTATAGCGAGCGAGTATTAAAAGTGAAAAATAAAAATAACACACCATATATATATATATTGAAGGGAGAAAAAAATATACCCGCTCTGAACGATTATGGAGAAGCTTCTGTACTAATGCAGGTGGCGGCACAAACTGACTCTGACCCCATAGAAAAACACCAGAACTTGTTTCGGGAGAAGTTATAGAGTGTGGAGAAAACTTTCCTCACTTGTCCCAATCTCATTACAAAAGGAATTTGACAATAAGATCCAGGCTTTCTTTCAAGAATAATAAACACATTACAATCAAAAGTGCAGGCATTCAATGAATCAAAGACATAAAATCCTGGAAAGAACTGGCAGGCAGCAGATCCTTCGGTAACGCCAAATCTTTGGTTGTAACGATTTATGCAGTGACGTGTTATTGTAACGATTTATTCATATCTTTGGTTGTAAAAATCTGCCTTTAAACAAACAAAAAAAACAAAAGAAATATAGTTATTTTACAAAGTTATCGAATATTTAAACCAACACTAATCAAATAAACCAAGATCAATCAAATATTTAAAGATAACAAAGAAATAAAGTTACTTTACAAAGTTATCAAATGTGTGTATCAAGTTGTATATATGCGGTGACATCAATATCATTACATCAGTTATCTAATTGTAAATACAGTCATCAATGTCACTGCATAAGTCATCAACGTCACTGCATCAGACATCAATGTCACTGCATAAGTCATCAATGTCACAGCATAAGTCATCATTGTCACTGCATCAGACATCAATGTCACTACATAAGTCAACAATGCCACTGCATCAGACATCAATGTCACTGCATAAGTCAGCAATGTCACTGTATAAGCCCAGACCACCAAGATGATCATAGAGGGCACTCTTGTCAATCTCTTGTTGATGGTAACTCTTGCACACATAGTAAAACACACTCTGCACTAATAGGCCAGCCAGATTAACTATCACCAGCAACCCAACCAAGAATCCACCAACCATAATTCTTGTAAGCACACCATGATTATCCCCACCATTAACCACAACTGATGAGAATATAGTGTGATCAGTACACAAATAGCCATATACCAAAAAACAAGGTTGAAAGCTATCATGGTCCTGCCCTTTAACAACTGATAGCTCTTTTTCACAGTTGCAAGCCCATAAACCGGCTCCAATACAGAAACCACGCTAGCCAAATGCCACAAAGCACTTATATCAACCTGCAACCCAAGAAACAGGACAAAGACAACCATAAGAGAAAAGAAAAACAACCCCAAACTATGAGTATCCACAGCTATTATAAGCAGCACCAAAAACCCAAAAAAAGACTTAATTGTAAGCCACCATGGTGAGTGAAACCCATAAGAAGGTAATAAAGAGCCTCCTAGATCGTACTTGTGCTGCGAAAGAAAAAGGGACTATATCATCTATTATAAGCACCCAAATACACTGTCAACTAATTAGTAAAACACAATCTATGAATGCTCTGAATGTTTCTCCTTGATGTGTTATTGTGTCACTGCTTCAGACATCAATGTCACTGCATAAGTCATCAGTGTCCCTGCATCAGACATCAATGTCACTGCATAAGTCATCAATGTCACTGCATAAGTCATCAATGTCACTCCATCAAGTAGCATGTAAATCAGAAAAATAATTCTTACTTCGGTAGTTCTTGAGCTTACACTTCTTTGTAAAAATGCATATAAACACAAAGGAGACCGTAAGTAAACATCGAAAAGCTATTGTCTGCATCAAACATCAATGTCACTGCATCAAACATCAATGTCACTGCATAATTCATCAATGTCACTGCATAAGCCCAGACCACCAAGATGATCATAGAGGGCACTCTTGTCAATCTATTGATGATGGTAACTCTTGCACACATAGTAAAACACACTCTGCACTAATAGGCCCGCCAGATTAACTATCAAATACAAGCTGGGGTTGTGATTTTATGAATACCTTTTCACAAAACAAAATATTTTAACACATGATTTTTTTTCCAATTTAATATGTCCGAATTTGAATCAAAATTTATGAAATAGAAATTTTTTGACCGGTATTTGGTCTAAAAATACTTAATTTCTAACTCATATTAAGTCAGAATAATCAACCACATTCTGACTTATATTGGGTCAGAATAGGGTGTATTGTGTGAAAAGACTATGCTTTTTTTTCATTGTTATTGTAGCAGGTAGTGCACTTTTTATCTTTACTTGTGTAACCCTCATTATATCACATGCATAACAAGAAATATTTGCATGCTTGTGTATTACAGTAATACGAGTCTTTATATAAACCACCACCTCTGCAACACACTTGGGGATACAAGATAATCTCCTTCCAAAATGGTGAGCCAGAGGAAAGGAAAACATCTGGATCCAAATCTTTTGTCGGAAAAAGACCAAGTAGCAGGCTAGCAGCAGGTCCAAACATCTTCCAAGAAGCGGAAGGTGGTGAATTTCGTAGCTTGCAAGCGAGAGTGATTTCATGGAGGAACCAGTAATCATTGAAGAGGGACGTCGACTTATCCCAGTTGCCAGACAATAGAAAATATCAAACGTCGGGTGGGTGACAAAGACGACCAGGAAACAATTTTTGAGACAGTACTATGCTTCGATTGCTTCTTTTTCTGATACCTACGAGGCCAACGACGAACAGCCACGAGGATAAGAAATATGATGGTACAAATCATGACAAATGTATCATAGGACAACATGGTTGTTGGCCGTTGCCTTATAGGGATCAAAAAAAGATAAGCAACTGAATCAGATTATTGTCTCAAAAGCCTCAAATGGGATCCTATAGATTTACAGGCTCCCTTAAAAATGTGGTGACCGTTTTTTGATCCTCTTGGTTACCCACCGACTTGATTTTTCATTAGCCAGACAACTGTGATAAGTTGGCGTCTTCAACCTCTCAGGACCGGCCCACCCATAAGGCAGGCCAGACACCAGCCTTAAGCCCACTGGAAGGGTGGGCCTCGGATTACCTGTTTTTGAAATGCAATGCAAAACCTGTTTTTCGAAAATTTCTGGTGGGGCTCAGAAATGCAATGCAAAACCTGTTTTTCGAAAATTTCTGGTGGGGCTCAGAAATGCAATGCAAAACCGAACTCTGACTGTGAACCTTCAAATCGAGCCGCATTCGTGTACGCAGGACGCGCGGGCATGCACAAGCCCAAGGGTAAATCTGGATTGGATTTGCACCACCCCTGCGCCCGCGTAGAGAACGGTGTATAATGTTGGTTTCTTATTCCAACTATACTAAAACAATATCATATAAATATTGCTTCTTTTTCCTTCTTCCAACCAATGTGGGAGAAAAGTTTCTTCCCATTTTTCCTTTTCATAACACACACTTAAGCCCAATAGGCCCAATATGACATATCATCAATTTTCCAACAAACCGACTTTAAGCGTTAATTTCTCATTCACTCGTTATCCGAATTGAATGATTCCAAATCCTGAATTCATCTACGACTCACGTAGTTTTCAGAATTAATAAAACATTACATATATTCTATACAAGAATATATCCGAAATACGCTTATAAAGTCACTGAATAAAATGATTATAAAATGATTATAAAATCATTTTTAATTCATTTTTAATTCAATTCCACATTTTCTCCAACAAGTATCAAGTATGTTTTGTACTTTTGTTTATGCATATGATGATATGAATTTGAATTATTACTTCTAGGTATGTTTCGAGGCTATTAATGAACTCGAGTTTTGTATTTACGGATGTTATAAATACAATGTTGATATATTTTGTAAGTATGTGTTCAAGAGAAAAAAAAAAATTTAACTGCAAAGGCCCACCGTACCGATTCGCCTTAAGCCTCGGGTTTGGTTGGGCCGGCCCTGCCTCCTCTTCAATTGAGTATTGGTTCTCGTTTAAAAAGTGTGTACAAATTAAAAAAAAGAAATTAGATTGTCCTTATAACATAATAAGTTTTTGGAGTGTCCTAAATAATCATTAAGTCTCTAACGACGGCCTTATAACTAATAACCACTAAATTTAAAACCATATTCTACCTAATTCAAAGTTCAATTCACACGTAACATAAAAAATAAAAAATAAAACTCACACGTGCGGGGTGGGTGCGGGTTAGCATGACGATAGGTTTAACGCTTTTAGTGGTGATTAATTGATTATGTAATGTTTCCTCAATTGTTTAGTTATCAGAGAGAAAAAGATATTCAACTTTCAAAACCAAGTATGAGAATAAATGCATATAGCACAATTATGTCAACATTGAAAAAAATATTAAACTTTGTTTATATATGAATTGGTGTTTTAATACTGAAAAATATATTGCTAAAAAATGGTTATTCATTTGTTAGACTTGTAGTCATATACTTTCTTAGACTATTCATTTTACTGTGCATGAAAAATAGGTTATAGTGTTTTGTTTAAATATCTATCTTCAAAGTTAAAAAGTTAAAAAAAAGACCATTTCACCTTCCATTGTCTAGTAATTTTAGTTTGTCGCTATATATATATATATATGGATTGAGTAGGGTTCAAATATTTTTTTATGTTACAACTCATACTCAACTAATGAAATGCGGGTCAAAGTATATTAAAATCATAATCAACCCAAATCCATTTTAACCCGCACTTGTGTTAGGTTAAAGTATGTCAGATTGGGTCGGGTTGTGATTTTTTGTTCACCCATGGTAGGAATGTTGTACCAAGCATATATTTAACCCTCTTGTTTTTATTTTCCACATAATACGTTTTTATGGTGTGTGAGATGTTAGAAATGAATGGTTTTTGTATGTATGTGAGATGTTAAAATTTTTAAAGGCGAAATAAAAAATTTAAGAATATATATCGTACAAATTTTAGTGTGTTTTTTTTCGTATATGTAGAATGTGTCATCGATACGACATTCATACAACAGTTATATTACCTTTCTAAATAAATAGACAAATGTAAAAAAAAAAAAAGATAATGTTGAGATAAAAAATAGGTATTTAGTTTTAAAAAAAAGATGGGTCTTTTGATTTAAGCATCAAATTATTTTAATTCTTCAACCATTTTTTATTTCGTCATTTATATTCTGACATCTCATTTGATATTTTTCCGATACCTTTTCAAGGTTATTTATGTAAAAAAAAACATCGAAACAGTGTAATAGTGGAATAGTGGATTTGAGCCGGCTAACAGTGTTTTGTCATTATCACCCAATATTTATTTTAGATAATTAAGAAAAAGACACATTTTGAAATATAAGATACCCAAATATATTTTAAAGGGAGAATGTAACGTCCCGCTCCCGGATACCGAGCTCTTATCCATAAGAGAACGTTCGGCGCGTATAACATTAAATAAATATAATATTATACGACAACCTCTACATCGTCGTATCAAAATAAAACAACGAAAGCCCAAAAGGCTCGGGTAAGAACCTTACAAGCTACTATGATCAGATTACAAACCAACCATAGGTAGGATGGGAAAGTTTACAACGATGAAATAAAACTTACAATGTACGATGTCTAAAAAAATGTACAACGCTTATCTAACAAACATGAAATAAAGCTACAACAAGTCTAGTACAACATTTAATAGAAAGTAAAAAGAAAGCATCATCATCATCAAACGTCATCAAACTCATCGAGCTCAAGATCAACATGTCCATCTTCTCACCCACAATGCATACAAAACAAATATGCAAAGAGGTAAGTACAAAGTACTTAGCAAGAGTGAAAAGCTAAAGTATAATTAAGTTTTACAACAAAAAAGTTGAAATTATTGTTATTAAGTTATCTTTGTGAGACCGACTCAAACTCTAGGTTCACTTCATTCTCATCAACATGTCGTGACTATTAATTTATAGCTTAGCTTATCTTTGCTACAACCGCATTCGAAGGCACTACGCATGATGAATATCCACCACGAGATATCGTTTGCAACCTATCAGTGGATCCACGGGGGAAAGCTCGGTAGTGTACACGTTCGGTGAAGTCCCTCAACTCTCAGTGCCCCTTCGAGGCCAGTAAAGCTTATTCATTCACGAGGTCTCTTCACTCCCAGTGCCTTTTAAAGGCCAACAAAGTTACTCGCTTTATCTGAATAGCCCACACATCGCGGTATGACCTTGTGCCTTTCCAAGAATGACATGTTGTTTATTCTTTTAACTACACAAGTACGTTTGTTATTAGTTATTAACTAGCCAGCTATGTATTTTCATGTAAGCTCCCTCACATCTCTTACTCTCTTACATAGACCACTAGACACGTACAAGCCCCTAGCATACACAAACATTGATGAATACTAATCCATCAAAACACAAACCAATCATACTCTTCCGACGGTCCCGAACTTCAACTCTTAGGAAGAGTACATTCGGTGGGAACCAAATGCATCAGAAGCTTAATCATGGTTGTTCATGTTCATTTAAAGTTACTAGATCAAGAAACAACATTTAAAACTAGAATCGGGGCTTAAAACAGCCTAAACACAAAAACAAGGGTAGTGCACCCGCACTGAGCTCCGTGCGCTTGCACTGGGCAACCAGAAACACTCTGCTGAGCCAGTGCACTTGCACTGGCCTCCGGTGCGCTTGCACTGGCTTCGGTGCGCTTGCACCAAGCCCCAGAACATAAAAATAGACTTTCTGCCTCACTCGGTGCATCCGCACTAGCTTCTGGTGCGTCCGCACCGAGCGTAGAAACCCCCAAAACTCGGTTTATGCACTTTAACGATCTCCTCTCGATCCCAAACAATTTTAACACCATTAGGCACAACAAAACAACAGAAAAGCCTCAATTTTAGATAGCTAAACATCACATACTTCTCTAACACAAGTAGGCATAATTTCTAGCATTAAAACACCACAAATTATACCCAAAACACGACCTTAACAACATAAGACCTTAATTAAACATTAGGAAGAGCCTCTTACCTTCTAGCAACCAAACCACAGCCAAAACTTGAAGGAAATCCTGCAGCACTACCTCAAGCCTCAACCCAACACCTAGTTGATCAACCAATTGAACAAGAAACAATTGTGATCAAAGCTCCTAGACAAAAAGGACTACGAATCCAACCAAATGAAACCACAAAACTTGATCATCTCTTGATGAATCCAAAACCGAGGCAAAACTAACCTTATTCCAAACTTGATTATATTGATGTCAAAAGGAAGCCCTCTTCACACTGATTCCAAATCTTCAAACGATTCTGAAAACCGTTTCCTGAATCAACACTTGTGATGAAAAGTCTCTCTTATCGTTTTCTTTTCTCTCAACAAAGGTAGAGTTGGAACTTGCCAAGAGGTTTTAGTTTTCTGACAATAACTTCCTCTAGTAAATAGGATGTTTTCTTTTGTAAGAAATAACCTCCAGGAATTATTATTGTAATCAACACCTCTTTGTTTCCATTAATTGCTCATAAATCCCTAAATTCCAAATTAATCCCTTTTCCTCCATTTAAAAAGATACTTAAAATCCATAAAAAGATTAAACAATATATTCTGAATTTTGCAAATTGACACGTATGTCATTTCCTAAAATTCGGGATATATATTACAGAGAATGACAACTTCTACAATTTTTATAGCTTAAAAGGACACCCAAAAAAAAAAAAAAAAAAAAAAAAAAACCATACACGTAGGCGTGCTCCTCTATTTTTTTCCTCTTTTTACCTTTATTTTCAAACAATTTATCTTTTTATCTAGATCAAAAACCAAGTATCATAATAAATGCATATAGCATAATTATATCAACATTGAAGAAAATATTGAATTTTGTTTATATATGAAATGATGTTTTGATACTGAAAAATAAATATTGCTAAAAAATAGTTATTAATTTGGTAGACGTATAGTCATTTATTTTCTTAGACTATTCATTTTATCATGCATGAAAAATATGTTATAGTTTTGTTTAATTGTTTATCTTGAAATTTGAAATATTAAAAAACCAAGTATCTTATACTTTAGGCGTGCTCCTCTGTTTGTTTGTTTTTATTTTTATTTCTTATTTCTACTTTTATTTTCAAATAATTTATCTTTTGATCCAGTTCTCCAAACGTGATAAAAATTTCAACAACTTTTTTTCATTCTCTTCGTTTTGAGACTTGGTTCAATATCATTACATCGTTTTTGTGAGATTCACTGTCGAAATCTACTTAGTGAATAATTTCTAGTGAATCCCGAAAACTAGTGAATTTCGACAGTGAATATTCAGAAATTACGTTGGAATATAGTGGACGTGGTCTCAAATAAAGAGAATTAAAAAATATATAATTTGGTGAAAGAATTTTCAAATTTGAAGTTATAGATTGAGAGATATAAATGTTAAAAAATGTTGGATGAAAGAGACATTGTAGAGTTTTTTTTGATAAAGTGATTGAAATAATGATTAGTTGAAAAAATAAAGTTAAATTGGTGTAATTATGAAATGATTGGTGAAATAAAGTAAATAATGAATAAAATAATGAAAAAATAATAAAGTTGATAAAATTTTTTTTATTTTTTTTTTAGTTGAAGATTTGATTGGTGAGAAAGGCGCCTTTTTTTTTTTCTTTTTTTTTTTTGGAGGAAAGACGTCTTTTATTTTATTTTATTATTTTATTATTTATAAATAATTTTGTCATTTATTTAGAAGTTTTGAAAAATTGTCATGTTCACAAATATAGAAAATATTTTTGTCGTTCTCCCAAATTCCTATTTTTATTTCAATTGTACTTATTTCTATTTTCTAGCTCTTTCTTCCTTTTATTCTCACTTCCCCATAAATAAATAAAAACCTTAATTTGAGATGAATAATCCAGGACGTTTTACGAAATATTCATGCTAGGTTATCCACAATGATTGTCTCGGTCCATAAACGTTAAGATCTCGGGCGCACGCCTTAGGCCCACACTTAATATAGTCACCTCCCAATCCGTTTAAGTTTTTTTAAAAGATGATAAATTATACTTCACGACAAACGTTAAGATCTCAGGCGCACACCTTTACATCCTAGGTGCACGCTTAAACATGCAATACCATTATGTTCAACAATTTACACTATATGTGCATGCCTGAAATTTCACCGGCATTCTATTTTGTTTTCATGAATCGGGCGCATGATGGTAGATAGTAGTTCAACACAAACGTTTAAAAAATCTCAGACGCACGCCTCTACATCCCAGGTGCACGCTAAACATGCAATACCATTATGTTCAACAATTTACACTATATGTGCACGCCTGAAATTTCACCGGCATTCTATTTTGTTTTCGTGAATTGGCGCATGATGATAGATAGTAGTTCAACACAAACGTTAAAATCTCAGATGCGCACACCTCTACACTCTAGGTGCACGCCTAAACATGCAATACCATTATGTTCAACAACTTACACTACATAGGCATGCCTAGAATTTAGGCATATGCATTTGTACGAATTCTGCCCCCAAAACACTACAACTCCAATGGCAATTACATCAACTCAACATTACCAGAATTTGCAAATATGACATGCTGAGTAACATACATATGATAGTCATGACTTGATACATCATTTCGCTCGACAATGGCACATTTAATCTGTTTAAAATATTTTATCGGTAAAAACAAAATACAAATAAGATTATTTCATTTTTTTTTTTCAAAAGGAAGAAGGGAAAATGAGGACAAACTTATAATGATATTATTAGCCGAAGTTGCTTATGATCTACCGCGACGCCAAATTCAAACTTTTGTTTGACTATGTCTTTAACAAGTGTTGTAGTAGTACTGAGCTGAATTTTATTTCACACGTTTCAAACACGTAATAATAAGTTTTAACACCCATCTTCTCTTTACGAGAAATTCTCCCCATACTTTAAGATTGATCGGATTTATTTGGATCCAATTCAAATTTTTATTCACTACACTATCTTATTTATCATTATTTTATTATAAATTCTTTCATCAATCATTCAACATCAACAAATAAAATAATATTAATCAATTCACTTTATTCACTCACATTATTTTTTCGATATAATACAGTATTTCATTAAAATTCCTCTGATGATGTATAAATCGTCACAGGTGTCCTTGCGGTGTATAGACGGTGGATATCTGACTGTATTTAAGGTGTGGTGATACTCCGGTGGGTGGTGGTATGGAGGAATGAGAATGGACAGAGCTTTGGCTTGCAAGTGTAGTGTGTCTTTTCTATATTTCACACACCTTCTTGTCTACAATGACCACCCCTTTTATAGAGGTGGGTAACTTAGGGAATAAGTAATTTATTAGATATTTTACTAATAGCAAGGTTTAACTTAGATACTAAGCAAGACGAAATATCTAAGATACAAGTGGGGAAAAGATCAGGATCTATCGGCGGCTCTCTCTCGAGGTCGCATGGAGCAAGCCTTTTCCGGCCTCGCCCTCTTGACTTGCCGGATGAGATTCACGGGATCTGTTGAACTTGCCTGGGACCGCAAATGCTTTGATAGAGGCGAAACAGTGACGCAGTGGCCGCCCTTTTTGCGATCTCTCTTGTCATGCCGGAGGGTGGCCGCAGTTGATTGTCTCACTGTTGAGGTGGTGGAATTATTTATATTCATCAATGGCCCCCTACTCCGTGCTTTAATAATATTCCCTGAGGATATGAAGGATGGAGTAATTGTCAACACCTTTTATGACCTCGTCGTCTGATGCGACTTGTTCACTAAGGGCCGTGCTTTCAAAGCAAACGACCTCAAAGTAACTCTGGGTCTGTTTTTGCGACCTTGTCGTCTGATGCGACTTGTTCACTAAGGGCCGTGCTTTCAAAGCAAGCGACCTCAAAGTAACTCTGGGTCTGTTTTTGCGACCTTGTCGTCTGATGCGACTTGTTCACTAAGGGCCGTGCTTTCAAAGCATGCGACCTTCGAAGTAACTCGGGTCTGTTTTTGCGACCTTGTCGTCTGATGCGACTTGTTCACTAAGGGCCGTGCTTTCAAAGCATGCGACCTTCGAAGTAACTCGGGTCTGTTTTGCGACCTTGTCGTCGACCGACTTGTCGTTTCAAAGCATGCGATGCTCGACTTGTTCACTAAGGGCCGTTCACTTGCTCAAAGCAAGCGACCTCAAAGTAACTCGGGTCTGTTTTTGCGACCTTGTCGTCCGATGCGACTTGTTCACTAAGGGCCGTGCGACTTGTTCACTACCTTGTCGTCCGTGCTTTTCAAAGCAAGCGCAAGCGACCTCAAAGTAACTCGGGTCCGTTTTTCACGAGGCGAGATCGTTAATCGTGGCCGACGTCGTCCGATCGACTTGTTCACTAAGGGGGCTATCATTCTCGGTCCGTTTTTGCGAGTAATCGCGGCCGCGTCGATTTGGGTATCATTCTGCTGAGTAATGCGGCCGCCTTTGCAACTGCCTAGGCAGTTGCACGTGAGCATTGATGGGACGCCCCTTCGAATTTCGAAACTGGTAACTGCCGCCCCAATCTGAACCGTCGGATGAAGGGTTCCCAACCGTTCGATCGTGGCCCCCTTGTCTATATAAGGTTTTCACCCCTCAACTTCCTCACACTTTTAGCCTTCCTTATTCCCTTCGCAGTTTATCGACCGGAGTTCTTAAGGTTTTGCGGCGGAGCTTTGAAGGTTTTAGGATTTCAAGGTGGTTCTTTTTGAAGATTCCGGCCACTTTCTTGAGCATTTCCCAATATTCACGCAGATTTCCTCTTTTCTTCAGCAAATCGGGTAAGAACTCCTCTCTTTTAACTTTTATTCATCCATTCCTGCGTTATTTTTCAATAGGCACCATTTTCATCTTTCTTTATGCAACGGGGATGTAACCTTGATTTGTTTTTGATTAATAATGGGGTTTTTTTTGGGGAGAGATTATGGCTCTCCTGGGAAAACTGGGGTTTCACCCGTTGGTATAAGCATGTTTTTCCAACTCGCAAGTCACCAGTTCGACACCTGCTTTTCTCTGTAATTTTACTTTGCGATCTTTCTTGCAAAAACGGAGGAGGCGGTATTGAAGTGGGTGCGATCACCTTCCTGGGTTAATTTATTATTATACCAGGTCTGAAAGCTCCACCTTTTTCCTCCCTTGTTTTTGCAGGATGTCGGGGAATGATCATTCTGGCGATGATTCTGCGGAAAGGGAGATTTACGATTATGCTGAGGATGACCCCATATTATCTGCGGCCTCAGTTGGCGATCTACTGGACGAGGTTGAAGTGGAAAGTACTCGCGCAGAAGTTGGCGAGATTACTGCTGATGAGGTCGCTACTATGGATGCCGACCCTTTTGAGTTGGAGGCCTTCGCCTCTGCCAGAAATCCGCCGCGTAGAGTGAGCCTTAAAGAGAAAGCGCGGGCTCAAAAATCTCCAACTGTTCACGGGGCTGAAAAGATCGCGTCCCCGGATGAAGGACAAACTGCGGTCCCGAGTACTAGCGGCGCTTCTGATCACGACGAAGCTTATGTTTAGGACGCCGCAGTTCATGAGTTAATGGGGTCCAGTGAGGATGAAAATGCTGAATTGCCTCGGAAGGATATCTGGATGCCCACAAAAAAGCAGAAGAAGAAGAGGAAAATTGCGAGCCAAATCATGACAGTTGGTGAGGCCGCCGCGGCCGCCACCCAGCCGAAGAGCTCTCGACCGAACAATCCTGAAGCTATGCGAGAGTTTGGGATCATGATGGCGTATGAGAAGGATGTTGAGAAGAAATGGTCCCGACTGTGCAAGGGCAGCGATCTCAATAGGACCATTAATAGTATATTTGGAATCGACACTAGTGTGTATCGGTTTTCTTTTTTCGATTATGAGAAGGAGTCCGACAAATTTAAGCCCGGGGATCACAAGGATTATGTAAGCGCGCGCCGCTCCGAGGACACCCTTATCCTCCACTTCCATCATCTGCATGCGGGTCTGAGACCGCCTTTCGATCCTTTCTTTGTGAAGATCTGCAAGGAGATGCAGGCGCTCCCTTCTGATTTTGCTGTCGGGGCTATTATCCAGTTGATGGCTTTTACAGTTATGTGCCGGATTCTGAAGATCGAGCCGACGTTAACTTTACTGGGGCAATTTTATTCCTTCTGTGGGACGTCTATTCCTGGACAAGTCTCCCTGAGGGCGAAGACTCCCCGCCTACTATTCCCGCTTCCCCGATAAGTTTCACAAATGGGGGCAGCGGGTACTGAAAGTCGAGTCGAAGGTAGGTTGGCCTTTTCCTAGGGCAGAAGTCCGCGGAGGCAAATCCACGCTTTTAATTCTTGACCCCCCTGTAAGTGAGCGGCGCTATGTAAAGGGGCTGATGACGCTAATTCAGTCGGACGGGGCGGCGCCATCTCGGAGAAATGTTTCCTGGGTCGAACTTCTTGATCTGGCCGAGCCTTTTGTATGTATGGCGGGCCTAGTAGGCAGGGGGAATGCCACGCCCTTGGTACGAATGGGTCCTGAGAGCTGCGATCCGGACTGGATTGGGGATTGTCATATCAACAAATGTTTTCCCTCTGAGTGTCCGGAATGTGGGGGCGATCCTATACTTAGGCCGCTTTGTAACTTTCTTTGTCCACTTGTATTTATTTGTATATGCTCATTTTGTTTTGTTGGGTTCTAAACCGCTTTCCTTTTGTAGGTATGGATCCAAATGCTCGCAGGGCTCACCGAAACAAGCTTAATGCGGAGGCCGATAAGGCAGCCAATGCTCGACAGGAGGTTCTGAAGAAGGCTCTAGGGAGAGTGCCCCGAACCGTGGATGCCTCGGTTGTCGCCGAGACACATAACCCGGAAGCTGCGACCTCAACTGCCCTTGTTGCGACTTCCTCTGCCCTCGTTGCGAGCCCAGGTCAGGCTGGTGCCTCAAGAAAGACTCATCCCCCTGCTAAAGAGTCGCACGGCGTAAAGCGAGCTCAACCCGAGAAGGCGAAGGATGATCGCCCACCCAAACGGTCCGCTCCCAGTCCGGTGCATCTTGAAGAGGTTGAAATCCCGGTGGAGAAGAGCGCGCCCACTGAGACACTGCCACAAAAAACTTTGCCTCGAGGTCACTCTGGGAAAGAGGCCCTATGGTTGGATCCGAGCTTTACCCAGGATCTTGACCTATCCAAAGCTCGCCGGGTTGGTGAAGCAATTGCTGATGTGATTCCTCTTGGGCCGATTCCTTTCGACTATCCTGATCATGTTCAAGTGGAGATTGGTCGGGGCATTCTAGCCCGCTTCGCGGCTCAAGATAATACTCCGCCTCAGGATGAGATCGCCGAAATCAGAGATTTGAGCGGCCAGTTTGGGATTGCAGCTTCCATGGTAAGACTTCTCTTCAATTTTTTCTCTTTTTTTTTTTTTTTGGCTAACTCCCCCTTGCTTTTCCCAGCTCGGCGCTCGCTTGAATAGGGTGCTCGAGGCCGCTGAGAGGCGCGAGGCAGAGATGATAAAGGTGACGGCGCGGTAGGGGCGGCCGACCGGGCAAGAATTACCGCCGAAAAGAAAGCTAGGCACGCGGCGGCGAGGTGGAAAAGATGAAATCGATCCCGGAGGAGCACTCTAAGCCGGATGCGAAATCAAGGAGAAAGTTTCCACCTTGACCAAGGATTTTGCGGGGGCGCAGGAGGAGATCGCTAAGTTGAGGGATGAGCTCGCTGAGGCGGATACGGTTGCTAAAGAGGCTGCGAGGAGAGCCGAGAGGAAGGCTGCGAAGAACCGCCGAGGCCGTTGAGGAGGCCAAGTCCGGGGGCGTCGCCGCCACAAGGATTCGGATGACTTCTTTGACCTCATGGAGCATAACTTTGATCGGGGTTTTAGTCACTTAGCTCGCCGCATACGGGGCGACCGAGGCGGGGAGCACATTACTCGGCCGATATGGTGCGGTGGGTGAACATGCACCAAGGTCATCCTGATTTGGTGGCTTTTCACCCGGAGATTCCCTATGCCAGTGAGCTTATTACCTCGATTCAGACTGAACAGCTCAGTCGTGGCGAGCCTGTTTGGGATCTTGCTCCTGTTAATCCTGTGAACTTTGAGGCGTTGAAGAAGCCGCCGTCCTCTGAGCAAGGCGATGAGTTCATCGGCACCCCACCTACCCCTCATGATCTCTAGATTTTGGATTTTCCTGCGAGCCCTTTGAAAATTTGATTTGTAACTTTGACTATTTATCTTTGTTATTTGACTGAATCTTGAGTTGTAATATCTTGACAATCTACTTTCTGCATTTTTCAATTTATAAAACTTGATTTTTCCTGTCCCTGATTCGTGTTGACTATCTGGCGGCCTTTTCGCGAGGCTGTGACAGGTTATTTTATTTTCTCTGTGTGTTGTCCTCTTGATTCGTGTGAGGTCTGTTCAATAATTTGATGGCGTCAAGCAGTCATGAAACGTCGTCGTCTCATTCTAACCATAGTCGCTATGCGACGTCAATTTTTCAAAGCTTCAGCGGCCCTATGAGAGTGAGCAGTGCTTTGCCAGAAAACTGAGCCTCTCAGAGCAGCCTTTGACTGTGTCATTAACGCAGAGTTATGACCCCTAATGACTAGATGTCAGTTGTAACTATAGCCATAAATTTCGGTCTCTTTATGGTCTGACGCTCCTGTTGCCTTGGTTTTCGGGGCAGTTTGCATATCTGGCCCTAGGATCCAGTCAATCCCAACCGTTGATTATGTCCCTTCTCTGGTATAAAAGGGGGTTACTTTGGAACTCATTCTACCTCTTGCCTCATACTGAATTTGCTTTCTTTCTCCCTCAATTGTTAATTATCCTCTTTATCGTTTATCCCCTATGTCTCATCCAGGGGAAAGCAGCCGGGTTCGGACATGGAAAGCTCGTCCTATCCGGGATGTTTCCCCCTTTTTCACCACTGCCTCCCCCTTAGCCAAGAATTATTTCTGGGATTATTTTGAGTGGCGTGATATTATGAGGGAGAGGGGTTTAAATGAACAACGAATAGAAGACGGCTCCATGCTGCGCGTTCGGCTTTCTGGCTGGTGGGAATTTATTGCTAAACCTCTGGCAGCAGATAATGTTACCATGATACGGGAATTTTATTCCGTGTTGTCTGAGGTAGCCTCTGGCGGGGTAGTGAGTAGCATTTCTCTCCGGGGTGTCCCCGTTATCTTTACTCCGGAGAGGATTAACCAAGTTTTTAACATACCCGCTATAAATCCCTCCTCCCATTATGAGATCGCCTGGGACCTTGCAGATGAGGAAAATAGGCAGATTCGCCTAAGTATTGCAATGTGTGAGCTGTTCCCCGGGCATCAGCGGGTTTTGTCTTTGGGAGTGACTGCGTCCGACCTCTCTCGCAGCGACCGTGTGTGGAAGAAGTTTATAAATTCCCGCGCTCTTATCTTTGCCGATGCTGATGCTGTTAGTGAGAGCGAAGCGCTCCTTCTGCACGCCATTCGCGACCATCGGGTGGATATAGACTGGGGAGTGTTGATCCATCGCGAGGCACTAAGATATGCGTGCTCGGTGGGTCAAGCTCGCCGAGGTACAGGTCGCCGCATGCCTTTCGCGTCGCTGATAACCAAATTATGCAGTGGCGCCAGGGTTCCCTTCCATACTCTCGACCGATATGTTTGAAAAAACTTATCCGGTGGAGCCCTTTGCAAGCGTGGTGTCGTTTTTGGACCTCCACACATGTGATCGGAGGAAGGTAACCATCCTGCAGGTGATGGAAGTTTGTCCAGGTTTGATCGATATGTTTGAAAATATATATATATATATATTAATAATAATTTTTTTTTTTTTTTTTGGACGACGACGAAAAGACAAGAATGTAAATACCACTTGGAAGAACAGCTTTATTTGAATTAGCTTGTTACATATAGTATTTTTTTCAGATTGTCTGCATGCCATGGCCTATTATACTCGCGGCCCTCCTTGTCACTTAGCGTGTACGTCCCCTTTTTTATAACTCACGAAATCCGTAGGGGGCCCTCCCAGTTTTCCGATAGCTTTCCTTTTTTCGCTTCATGGCCCGTGGCTTGTCTTTTTTGTAGAACGTAATCCCCGACGGCGAAGTGATGATTGCGAATACGTTTGTCGTGATGACGCTTCGCCGCCTGTTTATAATTGACTAGACGACTGTATGCCTGGATGCGCCGCTCCTCTACTAGATCAAGCTCGAGTTTGCGCGCCGCCGTATTATTGACCTCGTTGTAAAAAACGACCACAGGCTTGGTAAGGCCATTTCCACGGGCGCCATAGCCTCGGATCCATATGTTAAAGCAAAAGGAGTTTCCCTCATTGTGATTTTTCGCGACGTCCCGAGTGCCCATAGAGCCGCCGGAAGGTGATCCGGCCGGTGGCTTTGCCTTTCTCACCCAGGCTCTTTTTTAACACACTTAGGACTGTTTGTTGGCATTTTCGGCTTGCCCATTTCCTTGCGGGTAGCACACGGATGATTGCCAATGTTTAACATTGTTCTCTTCACAAAATCGTCGAATTCGTCTCGAATTGAGGTCCGTGATCGGAAACCATCACTCTCGAAACACCAAATCTTGTCCATATTTGATCGAGCAAAAAGTATGTTATGTCCCTGGTATTGGTTTTTACCAAGGCCTTAGCCTCGACCCATTTAGTAAAATAATCCACCGCGACGACCACGTATTCGCAACCCGAGCGACCCCTCTGTAAAGGTCCGATGAGGTCGATCGCCCACATGTCGAAAGGCCAGGCAGCTACCACTATGCTTTGTTCGACTGAGGGTAGCCTGGGGATACTGGCGAACCTCTGGCAAGCATCACATGCTTGGGTATAAGATTTGGCGTCTTCTGCTAATTTCGGCCAATAATATCCGGCTAGAAGTACCTTCTGTGCTAGTGTTCGATTGGCGGGATGGCCGCCGCACATTCCCTCATGTAGTTCTGTTAGAATGCCCGTCACTTCCTCAGGTCGTACGCATCGCAGAAGGGGTTTCGAGAATGAATGACGGTAAAGCACATCGTCCATAATCATATATCTTGCGGCCCTTTTTACTAAGGCCTTAGCTTTGCAAGGATCGCTGGGAAGCTCCCCTAACTCAATATAAGACTTCATGATGTCGACCCAACAAGTGTTCCTGGGTTGGAAATTCTTGGGTTGGAAATCCATGATCTCAACCTGGGAGATGGCGGGCTCTGATAGGTGTTCGACCATGATGCTGGGATCGCACGACGCGTCTTCGTTGGTTAATTTGGATAAATAGTCTGCCCTATGATTGTCCTCTCGAGGGATGTTTTTGAATTGACAATATGCGAAGCTGCTTTCGAGTCTTTTGACGAGGTTAATATACCTCTGTAAAATTTCGCAATGAATGCCAAAGGACCCATTGATTTGATTAACCACCAACTGTGAGTCGCAAAATACTTGTATATTTTCGACTTTCATGGCTTTGGCGAGTTTCAACCCAGCAATGACGGCCTCGTATTCTGCCTGGTTATTAGAGGCGGTGAAATCGAATCTCAGAGCCTGCTCGATTTCTTCTGATGTGCCCGGCTCTAACAGGATTATTCCCGCGCCACACCCTTTGTGATTAGCGGCGCCATCGACGTAGAGCTGCCAACAGTGACTTGGCCTGATAGGCTCGTTCTCTGTGGTGACCTTATCCTGGTCGCATTTGGAGCAGACCTGCTCTTTCGCCTCTTCGTTGAAGCTTGTTTCTGCTATGAAATCTGGGAGAGCCTGGGCCTTTATAGCCTTCCGAGTCTCATATCGGATATCGAACTCAGTAAGTTCGATGGCCCATCGGAGCGATCGACCGGACGGAGTCCGGTTTGTGAAGAACTCGTCTTAGCAATGCATTTGATAAGACTACGATGGTGTGCGATGAAAAGTAAGCCCTTAATTTGCGGGCAGCTATAACAACACAATAAGCCAACTTTTCTATATTAAAATAACGACTTTCAACGGGGCTTAGAGCCTTGGAAACATAAAAAACTGGCTTCTGCGAGCCCTCCTCCTCTTTTACAAGTGCTGCGGCTACGGCCCTATCTGAGACTGCCAAATACAAAAACAAAATATCCCCGAGCCTTGGGCTGGTTAACAACGGCGGTCTTGACAAGTATTCTTTGAGGTCTTTAAATGCCTGGGAGCATTCCGCTGTCCAAGAGAAGGTACCAGCCCCTTTCAAAATTTTGAAGAAAGGCAGACTTCTTTCTGCGGATTTTGAGACAAACCTACCCAGAGCTGTGATTCTGCCGTTAAGCCGTTTGTATAATATTTGGTGGGCTCGCTCGTGTTGACTAGGGCCTCGATTTTCTCGGGATTTGCCTCGATCCCCGCTTTGACTCACCATGCGAAATTTTCTGCTGGACCCCAAAAGTACATTTCGCGAGGTTCATTGAGTGGCCCCTTACATTGGCGAAGGTGACCTTGGCGACTTGATTTTACGACCATATCATCAATGTAGGCTTCCATGTTCCTGCCTATTTGTGTGCCGAAAACTCGGTTTACCATTCTCGATATGTCGAACTGCGTTCTTCGGGCCGAAAGGCATCATCTCATAGTAATAGATTCCACTGCGGCCACGAAGGCCGTCATTTCCTTGTCTTCATCTGCCATTTTGACTTGGTGATAACCGGAATATGCGTCCAGAAAACTCAGTGTTTCGAATCCGGCGATCCCGTCGACCATTTTGTCAATCCGGGGCAGCGCATAAGGGTCTTTGGGGCAAGCTTTGTTCAAGTCTGTGAAGTCGACACACATCCGCCACTTGCCGTTGTGTTTCTTTACCATCACTACGTTTGCCGACCATGTGGGATATTGGAGCTCCTTGATAATGCCTGTCTGCTAGAAGTTTTTTGACTTCGCCTTTTATTGCGATCTCTTTTTCCAGAGAGAACTGGCGTGCTCTTTGCTGTATTGGTCTGAAGTTGGGGTCGGCATCTAGATAGTGCAAAGCGACCTCTGACTCCACGCCCCTCATATCTGTTACTTCCCATGCAAAGGCGCTCAAGTTGGCTTTTAGAAGCCCGATCAATTCTTCCCTTTCTTCCTCGGTGGTCCTTGATCCTATTTTTATCTTTTGATCAGGATATTTGTCGTTTATTATAACCTCGATCAACTCATCCTCAGCGGTGAAGTCGGGCTCGTCCCGAACTTGCAATGTTTCCACCTCTACTGCTTTCTCCGGGATTTCTTTCATCATAGCGATCTGATCCGGAGCCATGCTAAAACCATCCAGTCGGGGTCGCTTAGAATCGACCCTGTTTTTGGTCATATAGTCGAGGAAAGCTCCAGGTCGGCTGATGGCGACCCCAATCTCCTCCCCTACGTGAAATTTGACCCTTTGGTGGGGAACGGACGCCACCATTTGAAATTTTTTCATGGCCGGGATCCCCAAGATAATGTTGTAGTATGAGGGAAGATCAATAACTAAAAATGTGATTATCTCAGTTCTGCATGGCTCATAGTCGCCCAAAGTGACGTTGAGGTCGACCGTTCCCTTGACCCGCACGGTGTCGTTGGTAAAGCCCTCGAGCACCCCGAGGTAAGGTTTCAACTTAGCTTCTCCAAATCCGATCTGTTTTAAACAGTCGAAATAGATGACGTCGCGACCAGCCCCTGTGTCGATCATTACTCTGCTGACTCCATGCTTGTCATTTATTCCGATTTTGAGAACAAGGGGTACCTCCATGGGGCCCTCGCTTGCGGCCAATACTTTTAGTGAACATGATTCCCTTCTCGTTCTCCCCCAATACTATCTGCTTTTCAAAGCCGCGCGTATTGATCTGGTGTATCTGAGATTTCAGCCGACTGTTGCTGGGGATATCCCCGTGGATAACTTGGACCTCTTTCTGATAGACGCGGGGGGGGCGACCTTGACTGGTACCAGTATTCCCATCTCGCTTATACTTAGTCGCTGGTCCCACGCGGATTAACCTTTCTATTTCTCGCCTTAACGTGAAACATTCATCTATGATGTGACCATGATCCTTGTGATAGTCACAGTACTTGGACTTGTCGCGACTGTCGGGATCGCCCCTCATGGGTTTGGGCTTGTCAAAGTGCTCGCGGATTTCGAACAATATTTGAGATGCTTTGGTGTTGAGCGGGGTAAAATTGTCCTCGCTGAATTTATAAGGCTTTTTTACCTCGCGGTCGTGGTTAGCATCTCGCCCTTTTTCCTTCTTTTTCTCCTCAGTGCGCTCCTCTTTCTGTGAAGGCTGCTCCGCTTTGGGCTTCGCCCTGCCCGAGGACGGCGCTTCGCTGACTCCCATCATTCGAGCCCTTTCCAACATTTCCCTGAGACCCGCTTTAGGGGGCCGTAGGTTGAACTCAGTTTTCATTGGACCCTTGGCGATCCCTGTGAGGAAACATGTGACAACTGCATCATTCGGAATGTTTCTTGTTTGATCGTATATTCTGACGAAACGTTCGTAATATTCTTTTCCGGATTCATGTCCTCTCATGCGAACTTCGTATAGGTCCTCTATAGTTTTCTTTGGTCTACTCGCCGATTCAAACTCTCTGACGAATTTCTCGGAGAGATCCTCCCAGCCTTTTACTGAGCCACGGGGAAGTCCACGTATCCAAGAGGCGGCCCTATCCTGCATGCTTCCGACTAAGGCGATGCACCAGGCGGATTTATTTTGGGTGGCCAGGGTGATGCGACCTTGGAAAGCGGTGAGCCAGTCGTTTGGGCAAGAATTTCCATTGTAGTAATTATAGCTGGGATAGCTAACTTTTTCGCGACCGGTAGGCAATGTTTCTGTAATTCTCTTGGCGAGCACGTCGATTCCTGAAATTGGAGCGGCTCTCTCGGCTGGCCTCGATTTTTTCAAGTCGGCGAGCTCGTTTTTCATTATCTCCATTTGTTCTGCCCATGCAGGGTCGAAACTGGGTGGCAACAGCGCCTGTGTATTAGCCTTCTCTGGCCTGCGCTCTGACTCCCCGCAGTCTTCCGACTCCTCCCGACGTGCCCTCTTTTCACGGATGATTATGCGGGCGTCCGGTGCGTCCCTGTCTCGTCGAAGAAGAGATCCTCCCTTGGGAAGGCTGACACGACTTGGGGCCGAGGCCTTGTCCTTCTCACCCAACCTTTTGAGAGCCGAACCTTTTTCGTGCGATTTTTCCTCCTGATGATCGCGATCTGGGAGAACCGAAGTCTGAACAACGTTTTTCCTAGGTCCTTTGCGGCCTGAGGAGCGCACACTTTCTTCTATCTCGATCCCGTGAATCTGGCTCTGCCGGCCCTTATTTACCGCCGCGGGAGCGATTTCACCTCTGGGGGGATTTGGGGGTCGTATCGACATTGGGGCTTGGCCCTTTGCTACCAGACGGGAATTGGCTAGGTACATAGTTTCCGCATACCTCGCGTATTCCCTTATTTCCGCAATCTCCAGATCCTCTTGAAGATCTGGCTCTTTCCTGGGGGTTGATCTCTGGCTATGCTGCGATCGAGATGCTCCTCTGATTTTCCCATCCAATGCTGCTACGACCTCTCTTGACTTAGCCTTCTGATTTATCAAATTTCGGGCATCGCTAGGGGCCAAAATTCCCCTTTGTGATCCTTCCCCATCCGCTTGCGTAATCTCTTGTGTCTCTATCGCGACGTCAGCTTGTATATGTGTTTGTACAACGCCTCTCGCAGGAGTTTGGGGGTTCAGTTGCCCTTTGCTTCCAGTCATAGGTTATGACTATGTTTGTGATCAGGACTTGCTTTGAGTCGGACTTCCTGGCGATCTGATATGTAATTTCTATATGATGGAGCCGGTCAGGTGAACTGCCGTTTTTGTTCCCGGTAACGGAGCCAACTGATGATGTATAAATCGTCACAGGTGTCCTTGCGGTGTATAGACGGTGGATATCTGACTGTATTTAAGGTGTGGTGATAATCCGGTGGGTGGTGGTATGGAGGAATGAGAATGGACAGAGCTTTGGCTTGCAAGTGTAGTGTGTATTTTCTATATTTCACCCCCTTTCTTGTCTACAATGACCACCCCTTTTATAGAGGTGGGTAACTTAGGGAATAAGTAATTTATTAGATATTTTACTAATAGCAAGGTTTAACTTAGATACTAAGCAAGACGAAATATCTAAGATACAAGTGGGGAAAAGATCAGGATCTATCGGCGGCTCTCTCTCTGAGGTCGCATGGAGCAAGCCTTTTCCGGCCTCGCCCCTCTTGACTTGCCTGGATGAGATTCACAGGATCTGTTGAACTTGCCTGGGACCGCAAATGCTTTGATAGAGGCGAAACAGTGACGCAGTGGCCGCCCTTTTTGCGATCTCTCTTGTCATGCCGGAGGGTGGCCGCAGTTGATTGTCTCACTGTTGATGTGGTGGAATTATTTATATTCATCATCCTCTTATCAATTATTTCTTCAACTACACAAATTTTAACATAACATTATCATTATTTCACTATATTTTATATTACTTTTTTTTTCTTGATCCATTTAACCAATCCAACCCGAAACAAAACAGGACCTTGGGGTGTCCATTCATTTTTCGTGAAAGGAATTTGGCATTACCGGAATACTACTTTTTATATCCCACACGCTTCAACAATTGCATTGCATTTTAACTTGGTGGTAGACTGTTATTAGGTGTATATAGTGAATTTTTTATTTTTAGTTTCTTATATTTATGAAAATGGGATCAATTCAGATTTTATAAATAAAAAACCAGTAAAGTAATAAGATTTAGAATAATAACCATAAATTTCTCCTGCTAAAAACCATTAAAAAAAACAAAGAAACAACTTGGAGTCAAAACTCCAAAAGAAAGGGACGTACCACAAATATATTAAAAATTTTAGGGATAATGCTCAAAGGAAATTGACGGAACATGAACAACACCAAACTACACGGTCATTCATGCTTCCCCATTTCCAGAATTTTGATTTTCACCAGACATTTCCTCCAGTGATTTCCCCTTGGATTCCGGTACCAATAAAGTGCACAACAATCCTGCAAAGTTAATACATCCCAAAAGTATAAGCGAATTCTTCACCCCAATTCCTGCTGGATACCCTGCATCCGCTTTAGCCTTGTCCTGATTTTGAGCTAGATACAAAAACCCGAAAGCCCCAATAATCGCTCCTAGCTTACCAAATGCAGCTGAGATACCATGGCAAGTTGATCTCAACCTAGCTGGAAAGATCTCCGCAGGGACGACGAATGTAGTAGCATTAGGCCCGAAATTCGCAAAGAAGAATGTGAGCGAATACAGCACCACAAAGCCAATATGGTGTCCTGGTTGAATCCAATGATCATAAGGAAAAGCAAGTGCAAACATGAAGATTGTCATCATTGCAAAACCCACCATTTGAATCCAAAATCTTCCTATTCTATCAATCAAAGCGACAGTGAACCAGTAACCGGGTACTGTACTGCAAAGCGCGATAAGTGTTTGTGCTTTTGCTATAGTGAACACTTCTGTAATTGCATTCATTGTCTTTGCTGGTGGGATCCATCCAACTGCTGTAAAGATGTCTTTTTGGAACAAGTTCTGGCTATAGAATGCAATATCAAGCAAAAACCAAGTCGATGTTGTTCCAAGCAAGTGGGCACCATGTTTCTTAACAAACTCACTAGAGAACAAACCAAATGAATCACCTGAATTCTCAGTTTCTTTTGGCTCCACTTTTTGGGGCACTGATTCGATATCAGAATTCAATACTTTAGACATATCTTTATTAGCTTGTTCCACATTCTTGGCTACAAGGGCGGTGTAACGAGCAGTTTCCGGCATCTTCAACCTCCAATAGTAAGTAAGCAATGCAGGTAAAGCACCCACCATTACAACTATCCTCCATACATAATCTGCTTGTGGGATAGTAGAGGCAATTGGATCAACCTCATATGCTGGAGCAGGGTACATGGCATTAAACGATGCAGAAATGATCATAGCGAAAATCCCACCAGCTAAAATCCCAAAACCTTGCATAGCAAACACAGCTGCAATAAAAGCTCCACGTGTCTTCTTGTTTGCATATTCAGACATGATGGTGGCGGAAAGCGGATAGTCGCCGCCGATGCCGAACCCGAGCCAGAAACGGAAAAAACAGAGTGTAGTCATAACAGCTTTAGCATCATGCCCAAAGGAAAGCCCTGAACCAATTGAACACAAACACATCAGCATCAAGGTGATCCCGTACACCTTTTTCCTTCCAAGCTTGTCTCCGAGCCAACCGAAAAAGAGCTGGCCGGCGAGGGTCCCACAAAGGGCGACGCCGTTAACGGCAGCAGACACGTTCGGAGGCAAAGAACCGGGCTTCAGGGCACCGTCTTTGTGGTAATAGATACGGCCGAGCATCTTGGTGACGAGAGAGATGCAAAAGAGATCATAGGCATCGGTGAAGAAGCCCATACCGGCGATGATGATCGCCGTGAAGTGATACCATTGTGTTTTTGCGGAATCGAGTGCATTAAGCACTTTCAAATTATTCTTATTATCGTTTCCCCCAGTCATTGAATTGAAAGAAAGGCCTTTATGTTTCTGCTTCCACTCTCTTTCTCTTTTTATCTCCTTTCTCCTCCCTAATGGTTTCTGCGAAGAATTAATTCAAGTTTTGTTATCAGAAAACAATATAAATCAACAAGAAACAATTACTGATTGAAATTTAAATAATAAAAAAACAATTATCACTTTCCAAAAAGTAATCGGAAAAGGCAAGTCTAACTAGTCCAATACATAACTATATTAGGAAAAAGGTTTCGGTAAAAAAAAATATAGATAAATTACGAGAAGGATGTAAATTATTTTTTTTTTTTTTTTTACGAAACGATAAGGAAGTAATAATGTATTCCAAAATTCAAGAAACGGGTTGAAAATTGTTGAGTTGACAAAAACGGGACCTTTTCTCAAGGGAAAAGAAAAGCAAAGAAAAAGGATTAAAGAACCTTAAAAAAAAAAATAAAAAAAAATTGAAACAGTATCATTTTTGTTTTCTTGATTGATAGCGAACAAGATCGAAAAAGACAAAACAAAGATTTACATATGAAAAGAACCCTCCATCTTAACAGGAGCAATTCCAATGAATAGGAAGAAAAAAAAACACCACCTTTGCATGAAAGATGATGATACAAAACAACAAAACAAGAAGTCAAATCTGAATGTAGTACAAAATACAGAGTCAAACAAAGAGTGGAAAAAATAAAGAATATAATAAAGAAGAAGAAGAGACAGACCTGTTACTGTTAAGATAGATGGGAGTAAAAGGGGTGGGGAAAAGAAGCAGCCCTGTAGTTTCGAAAAGTAGCGGAATTGGGAATTAGGGGTTTGTTAATTTTGTGGGGATGGGAATTGAATGAGACGATTACGCTTTACTTATAAGGGTCCATGATGCACGCACAGCTGTGTTTATGGGGGGAGAATCTGCTTAGGCATATTCCTTTTTCGCTTCCGTTTCACTCTCACCATTCATCATCAATTCACACCTGCGCCTTCTTTTTTTAACATACACCTGAACGCCACTCCAAAGCCAGGGCCTGAAATCCTCGAATTTGACCCTTTTAATTGAAGTTGTGTTATTTTTAAAAACATATTTATTGTTTGATATTTTTTCATAAATAAATATTTTGGTTATCGTTTGCATACAAATTGCCGTATGAATTAATGTTATTGCAACGAAACGAGATTCGACCTAAACCAATGCATTCATCGGTTCACGAAGGGATATACATTTTCGAATACATTATTTTCGAACGGATATCTACTTACCCTTTCGTGTAAGGGTTGCATCTTTCATCCGGTGAACAATGACAACTCTATCCTTTCGTGCGAAAGTACTCTCCATTCGTTTATAGAAAGATTTCGAACCTATAAAACACATAAGTATGCACACGAAAATTAATAAGTTTGACAACATCATCGAAAAAACTTTGGGTGTCATCGGGTTTGATTCAAACAAGTCACTGTTTGAATCAAACACCCCCATTGTATCCTGAAAGAGATTTTCATTTAATCCCTTAGTGACAAATCGGGTGAGACGAAACATCTCTTAAAAGACAACGTTATTAACGTGCCTTTGAGTTTCTAATTCTCTGTTAAATCCTAATTACTACATTTTTTCCAACACTTATCGCGTTTTTAACATCCGTAAATGCAAAATATTAATAAAACTTGTTTGTATATCTATTTTTTGGGGTCAAGTAAAATTTTTTATCGGGACCTTTATCAATTGGAGTAAAAAAAATTGGGACTTTATCAAAAAAAAAAAAAAATTAACATATTATATTAGGTTGGATCGGATTAAATCTACACGATTTTTTTTCTTTTAACGAAACATGTACCGTTGGGCCTCCCGGCACTGTTGGGCTTAAGACCCGGGTCTCGACGGCCTTTATGTAGGGCCGGCCCTGCTCCAAAGTATTTTAGGTTTTTCTATTTTATTTTATTTTATTTTTACAATGGCATAATTCAATGGATAAAAGAGATTGAGCGTTGCAGTTTCGAAAAAATAATATACGGTTAGATGATTTTCACCTTTTGTTGTGTGGTTAGATCACACATACTTGAGAGAATATTTCTTCAAGTACTTGAGAATATACGATTAGAATCATTTTTTTTTTCTTATAAAATTTTAAGGAAATTTTATAGTGGTCTGGCCACAAGTATAACTTGATGGTCCGAAACCAATCATATTTTTGTCAATGGTTACACATGTTAAAAAACAATTTATTAATTTTATATATATTATATTTAGTTGAATTTGATGACATTGTGTGACTGAGCCATCATAAAATCATTTGAAATTTTAAAATGGTCGTAGAGACATAATAGGACCCTCATCTTCTTTTTTTTTTTTTTTTTTGTATGTCAGGACCCTCATTTTCACACAAGTATTTCCTCTCTTCAAGTTAGGCTAACCTTTTCTTCATAAATTTTGAAATAGTCCTAAATCCAATATATTTGGTGATCATAGAATAGAATTTTAATAAAATAAAGAATCTACTGTTTATAAAAATATATATTCTCATATTAACTTTTGCCTCTTTACTAAAATTTAGATTAATGGAGCAAGTAATGATTCATAATCACCATAAAACTAATACTTCTATCTTTTTCAAACTTTCATCGTATAAAAAGTCTTTTACATTCATCATTTCTTTTACTGAATAACGAAGTCCATTCAAAGTGGAACGTTTTCTTTTCATGCTAGGAAATAATTAAAATGGTAGTAATCATTGTTTCAACAAATTAAAAGCAAAGAAGGTTCATGGTCAGGACTCAGGAGCAAACCAAAAGCTATTGTAGTTGAAAATTCTAAGTATTATCACAAACACAATTGGTCATTTTCAATTAGGAAGTAGTTTGAAAATCAGTTTGATGAAAGCTAAGTTTGTTAAGCTTATTGCAGTATATATAGAAAACACAATGTCATCCCAATATTATAAAGAGTGAATGAAAAGTTTTGTTGAATCTCTTTCATTGTTAGTTTTTCTTGAAACTCATCAAATGGCTGCCAATCTTGAGTTTTTTCGTAGGAAATAGAGTTCAGAATCGTCTTAATCGTAGTCTTGATTGTTTAGAAGCCTTTAAGGGTTGTTAATTAAGTATAGAATTCTTGGTGTTTAGGTCTGGCTGAAATTCATCAGGCTGTGTTTTGTTGGCATCTTCAATTTGGAAGCATTAGCTTCAAAATCAAGGTAAAAGGATCTTCATATTGAATTTTGATATTTTTAAAGTTTGGTAAGTAGTTTGGCACCATTTTGGTGCATTTATGTGTGTTAGATTTCGTTGCAAGGTTGTTGCACGGCTTGGGACACAATTGCAGAAAATATGCAGGTTTTAGGACAATTTTTGACTGTTTGGCGCCGACCAAAGCTGAACAGAACCAAAAACAGAATGTCCTGCCAGTTTTGGAGCCGGCCAAACGGTGTGGTGCAGGCCAAAATCGGTATTGTGTAGTTTTGCATTTTAAGGCCTGGCTTAGTGTTTAGCCTTTATTATATGATCTAAATGATTTGAAATAACTTGACAAAGCCATTAACAAGCTTCTAACTCGTTTAGTTCCGTCACCTGATTAATTCTTTGATGAGATGAAGTACGAGACCATAGGAAACTTGTAATTGGCTTTGTGCTTTAATGAGTTATGGGTTGGACTCATCATTGTACTATGTATGTGTTAGGTTTTGGATATAGTCGACCAATTGTGAAGTCTAACGATTGAGTAGAATTGTTTGGTAAGCCTTTAATTTGATACTTAAATGTCTTGCGGAGTATACATGATTGGTCGTCCGGGAATCGCGTATCCTATGATTGGGATCGAATATCCGAAATGGCCTTCTTATAAGGAATGTCTTACTCTCGTGAATCTTTGCAAAGTGGGAGTAAACGAGTTACTTCGAGAGAGCATGATATCCAGATTATAAGATACGGTCGTTGATGTTTTGACACTCGACTAACGACCGTATGGATATTATTACGGCGATAGGATTGTAAGTTACACGGTAATCGTTTCACATGAAAGGTAGTAGTCATTGCATTTGACTCTTCCGATGATTGGGGGTCACGGTGTGTTGCTTAGACGCTATCCCGTGATCGTTAGGCATGAAGGGCATTTTCGTAATTTGCACTTTGTGTCTACGGCCAACATATTCGGAAGCTATCGGGTCACACACATAAGAACATCTAGCCGGATTAAAATGTGGTTATAGATGATAACCAAATAAGGAAAGTTTATCTCGAACTATAAAGGTTATAGTGGTAAATTAATATGGTGGTATTTATTTATTGTGAATAAATTAAATACAAGATATTAATAATATTATATTAATTAAAGAATATTCCGGAAGCCAATTTGTTGGTCAAAGGGGCGCCACATTGAAGTGTATAAGATACACTTGGATTGTACGATTTAATTAATGGTATTACCATATATTAATATTAGATATTAATATTTATAAATATATGCATACATGCGTGTTGCACATATGATGTGCATGTGCACATTTGTTTCCAAAGTATATATATTTAATAGATTTATTTGTGTAATATATATATGTGATATATACACATGTGTAAATTGATTTATGGTAATATAATAAAAGATAAATATTGTCAATATAAGATCTTGACAATATCTTGGAATTATTCAATATAAGATATTGACAAAATCCTAGATTTATTTAATATGAGATATTATAATAAATGAGATAAATCAATCAATTATATTTTCCTTATTTTATTGGGAAAAGGTTTTCTTCTCCTCTTCCTAACATTTACTTGAACAAACTTAGGTTGCTAGTTAATGGAAAATAACATACATACTTGATTAGATAAAAGACTAATTAAATATCTTGTAATTAATTCATGGTATCATGTGTGATGATGATAAGCTAAAGTGGATGATTTCCGATGATCACACGCTAACGGGATGAGTTCCCGGGACCGCCGCTAGAGTACTCTCTAGTGGATTGCATCCATACGAATCTTAGTGCTCATGGACTAAGCATAGTGTACTTGAAATCTTGATTTAATGAAGATAAGCTAAGCTAGAAACCAATAGGTAACTCACAACGTGTTATAGGACATGAAGTGATATCTAGATGTGACGTCAATTAATGAAGATAATCTTTTAATAAGAATGTCTTTACTTTATAAGCGTTAGAAAACATGTTGTTCAATAACTTCTACATTTTACTAAGTACTCAATGTACTTACGTTCTACTTTGCAAGTATTGTATGTTTTCCTCTCCGAGAAGATGTGTTGGATGATGTCGATGTACTCTATGAGGATGAGTGAGCTTATTCTTATTCTTGGAGATATCTAGCTATGCTTTAAATATTATGTTGTTGTACTCTAAACATTGTACATATACTTATGCTGAAGACTTGTTGTATTCCCATTTTCCGGTTTGTAAGGTAAGACATATGTAAGATAAGTATTACTACTTCTGTCACAAAATATAAGTCCATTTAGATAACCAATGAAGTATTTATTACATTTTTTTCTTCTTTTACCCATAATTTATTATATACCACCCACAATTTTATATATTTTGCATTAATAACACTCAAATGTCATTTTAATTTTTTTTATTATCAAAATTAATAACACATAATCAATGTGACCAACTTTCTTAATCTGTGTGAAAAAACCAAACGAACTTATATTTTGGGACGGAGGTAGTTCTTGGTTTAATTTGTAAGCCTCGATTCGTATGTTGTAATAGATCTACCCTTTGAGTTTGGCAACATTGTTACTCGTTTTTGGATCTTGGCCTTAATTATTCGAGTCTTTAATTTTTGCGTCGCTTTGTTTTGATATACATACATAAGACTAATATAAATGTTAGATTTATTTAATATTATAGATGCTGGACGTATTTTTTCCGGATAAAGATTCGGTATCAAGGAACGGACGCCACACTAACTTTCTTTTCCCTCCTTATCAGTTATCAACAATATCATTTCTGATTCGAAATTGGTAGCATCACTCGATTCCAATATTTTCTAGCCTTAGAAATCTCAGCTTACGTACTTCCACCAACTCAATTCTATCATGGACAACTTGTTTTGGATAGGTTCGCAATCTCATTGGACAACTTGTTATGGAGCTCCAATAGCATCAATTCTTGAAATTTCATTTGCCTTGAGGTTTTTTTTTTCGAATTTTGAAGAGACATGCACGTTGAATAACAATTTTTTATGTTGTCAAGTTTATGAAGAAGAGTGCAATTGTATCTAATCCCGATGCTCAATAAATAAACATCTACGTGAAGAATTTGGGCGGAAGAAATGTGTGAAGAATTTGGACAGAAGAAATGGGTGTAGTTGGAATTTGGTCAGGAGAATTGTGTAGTTGGAAAAATAGCTTGTTTGGCTATGTTAAAAGATGATAAAAGGGGTTTAGTAGAAGATTTGGATTTGTGGCCTTTGACAACCCAGGAAGGCTGAAGAAGTTATGAAACTTGGTAAGTTTTTTTATAAAAAAAAATTTAACATCATCTTTGGAGAATTTTGTTCGATGGTGATATAGTCGGATATATCAAGTATGCGGTAAGAGTAACATAAAGAGAATATATAGCAGTTTGTATGTGATTTCTCAGGTGAGAAGAGGTGGATATTAAAAACACTGGTGGTCGGACTTGTGTTGTGAATGAGAAAATGAGTAAGTCGACAGATTGGCAGAGTAGCTCTGCTTGTATTATATTATCGATCCTTTTCCATTACATTGTGATCCCATATATAGCCAAAGGCTAAGTAGGTTTAGCTAAACATGACTAGACATTAAAAGCATATAATTTGAGAGTAATTAGGCATAAGTCGGTGAGACAGCTATCAAGGAAAGGTGGCGGAATGCGGCTCGACATGCGGTCAGACTCATATCTTATTTTATCTTTTTTGTCATCAACTTAAAGCTTAGCCAGCTTGATAATGTGGGTACCATCCACTGTGTCCGACGTATCGGAGTAGAGATGAGTGTCGGACTAGTGTGTCCGATGTTCCTGTGTCCGGGTTATTGAATGCGGACTAGCGGGATAGAGGCCCAAGATTTGTTGTTGGGCTTAGATTCACTCCCAATCTAGAGGCTCGGGTTCCGATCCGGATCGGGTATATCAATGAACCCCTACTCTGTGCCTTGCGTATCTGTCAAGGCAGAGAGTAAAGTTATTGAAGCAGTGGAAAATCAAACCCTATTGTCGTTTGTGACAAAGAGGTGCCGACGATAGCTATCGGGCTTAAATCAGTGTTGATATCGCGTAGCGAATTACTGAGGTATGATGTGCATTGTAGCAGATAGACTTTGATACCGCGCTATGAAGCGGACGGGTTTTGGGCGACTTTATGTCGTAAAAAGACTCGTTGGTTCGCGAAACGTGGCTGCGTTGGTTCGCGAAACGTCACTTCGGTTCCAATAATGACATGACGTTTGACATGAAACATCCTTTGCCTTGATTGGCTGAGGGACTTCATAAACGGTTCCCAGTAATAATTATTTTCAAAATTCGAATCCGAACCGACACGCCTCTTCTCTTTCCTGCCTATATAAAGGGATTCTTACCCTCACAATTACACTTTCGCCATTTCCGAAAAAATTCTTGTAGGAAAAGCAAGGAAACTCCGGCGAGTGCAAGCAATTTCCGGCAAACTTTTGCAGCTCCGGCCGTTATTCAAATGTCATCCCAAATTTCTTCATTATTTTTCAGGTATGGCTCTGTATCTTCCCTTGATTTCAAGAGATTTTTGCTTTAAGCCTGTTATGGTAGGAACGTAATAGAAGACTAGTACCCTTTGAATGCATGCGAGTCTATGATTCGAAATATTGGGCCTCAAAATGTATGAGTTTCCTTGTTCATCCCCAAATACTCATCATTTCCCAGAGATAGATTTTCATATGACATTAGGGTTCATTAGGGTTTATATGTTGTTTAGTGAACGGAGGGGCGAGGTGACAGGGTGTGATTATGCTCACCTCGGCCTGGCTTCCATGTGTAGGTGACTAACTGTTCCACCTTGCCCTATGTTTTTCAGGATGTTTTCAGAGTCACGCACCCCATCGGACGAGGAAGCCCGAGCAGTTGTAGGCTATGGCTCGGGAGAGGAGGTCGACATGAGTGATCAGAAAGAGATAGTCAGCATTGATGAATCTTATTCTGGCGATGAGGAAAGCGATGAAGGCGTTAAGATTGTTGTTGAAGCTAGTGACGAGCTTAGCGATCGAGACAATACGACGCTGAGCAGTCTTGCCCATAAAAGTCAAGAGGTGACAACCTGGGGGGCAGCTGCTCGAGGTGCTGGGTCCAAGAAAGTCGTGGAATCGAAGAAATCCGCAGCCTCAAAGAAAGTCCCGGCGTCTGAAACATCTGAGCCAAAGAAAAGAGCTCCTAAAAAGAGGTCTTCTGCGGCTGATCGAGAGCTGGCCGAACAAAAATGTTTTGATGGTGACGTAGGACTTCGATGGAGAGAAATCCAAAATCAGACTGATTATACCTCGGCACTAACGGCCTACGATATTCCAAACGACTACCGGTTCGCTAGTATGGGTGTGACAAATGCAGTCCGCATTTGTGGCCGAAAGGAGAAGGATTATTTGTGGCTGCATTATGATCATCTCGTTGCTGGACTTCGCCCACTCTTTGACCCATTTTTCGTCAGGTTTATGGAGGACCTCCGGGTAATGTCGTGCGATCTTACACTTGGGACTGTCCGAGTGGTGATGGCCTTCATAGTAATAAGCCGACCCGCGGGCGAGATCCGTCCTTGGCGGTTTTATTTTATTTCTACGGTTTTAACAAAAAGGCCAAAGATGGTCAAATTCAACCTCGGAGCGACGAGGCGGGTGCGGGGACTTCTACCCCGACTGGAGTCTGTTGGATTTCCAAAAAATCCCTCCGAACTCGGCTTTGGCCAAGGTGAAAACCCAGGTTGACGATGATGAGTTCCTAGCCGAGCTTAAGGGGTTGCTCTGGTATGTTCGAATGTGGCAGGGTCAGGATCGGGTCTTTGACTGGAGGCTTCTTCTAAATGTTGAACAACCGTTTGTTAGGATGGCCGGACCCGATCGGTGGTATCGGCCCCGAAAGACAATTTGTGTAATTATTTTTGGTGACCTCACCTTATTACTTGTTTTGGAATAAGAGATGCATGGCATGAAGGTGAGTTAGTCAAATCGAATAATCGGTTGGCTCTTTCCAAAAAACACCTTAGGGTGTGATAGTCCCTCCGAACTCGACCGGACCGATTTAAAATTTCTCGGTATAATTCCGTAATCGAGGAATCTTATTTGGCGATATGGATCAACCTGAAAACCCCCGGGGTTGACGATGATGAGTTCCTCTTCAGCCCATTCCTTCCGAGCTTATTTGTTAGCCCTAAGAAAGTGATCGATCCCGGGAGTTCACTTTGACTAATTAGCTACTAGTCGTATGTTCGAATTGATCATCGGGGGTTGTAAATAAGGATAAGATATTCGAGTCGGGTTCACGGAGACTTCCCACTCGGAATGGACGATCTATCGGGTCTTTGGACGCTTATTTACTCTATGGGTTGAGTATAAGTATACATCTATAATTGGTAGAGTTCTTCTTTTATGGTGGCGTAATCCCGGAATTAATAATTAATGTACTGAACAACCGTTTGTTAGTCCCCGATGGCCGGACTTTCTTGTTATTTGGCGATATGCATGGTAATATAATACATATAAAAGCTTGAAACCCTACTAGGTGGCGCCTCCTACCTCTTAAAATGCAAGAATTGATTTTCTTGTGTGATTAATTATTTACTTGGTAAGTGATTAATTAATAAAAGATAATTGATTTGTAATTGATTGATTGAGGAATTATCCTTTATTGTGATTTCTTTTTAATTATTTATTTAATTAATTAGAAACTTGGAGGCCAAGGATTTACTCTCCTATAAAAGGAGAGTTATTCCAAGGGAAATTGCAAGGGCATAATTTCGACCACCACTTGTAAAAGGAGAGGAAAAATTGGTTTTTCTCCCTTTGAGTTTTTCTTGGTATATCAAGGAGGTTCGGAGTGCCATTTTCGGAAGATCAAGGCTCTCTTTCCGTTATTGGTAACATGATCTTAAACCCCTATGCCCCATCTTTGTGTAAAGTGTGCTTAGTCGGTTCTTCAAGACGGGCTCCAAGTAGTTTTTCATATGTTTTGATTTGCTTGCCTTTACTTTCGTTCATGTATATTTTCTTGACTGTATAATGATGAATATTGTCCCTTTGTAGGTACTATGGACGCCTTAAGACAACGCAACCTGATCGCCGCCAGGAAGACCTCAGGCGAGGTAAAGAGGAGTGGAGATCTCAAAGGAGTCAAGGACGACCTTCCAATGGTCGACGTCCGTACTGACTCAGCAAGCACATCTTCTGGGTCTAAATCTGTGAAAGCGACCTCGCCACCAGTCACGCGAGCTGCGGGGAAAATAACTATCGGCAAACAACTCAAGCAAGTTGTTTTGATGAAGATTCCTGATAAGAGGCCTAGGGCTTCTGAAGCCGCTAATCCGGAAGAGCTTGACCCCGCTCATGTTTCCAAGAAATCCAAAGTGCCCGATACTCGACCGGTTCAACCGAGGCCCGATGCCTCTCTTCAAGAGGAGTCCGAGTCCAAGGACGCCGGTCCTCGTAAGGAGTCCGGCGTTCCTGCCTCTGATAAAGGCAAAAGTCTAACCGGCAAGTCGGGCTCGGCAGACGCGACTGCAATGATGCCTTTCCCTGGTTTGCCCGTAGGGCCTCGCGGTACCCCTGCAATGTAACACCCCGAATTTTTTGTAAGGGCAAGATAGTAGATAGGGTTTAATTATTTATTTAACCTAATTTCTATTTACCTAAATTAATTATTTAAAAAGGATTTAATTTAATTAAAGATATAAAAAGGGTAATAATCCACACAATCCTCTCATATTAATGTTCACGGCAAATTTTGCAAAAAAAAGAAGAAAAGCTACGGCAAATTTGAAGAAAATGCGTTGAAGCAACGCAGAGCTGCCAGGAAGCGGAGGATTGAAATCTCCAATCGTGGGGTATTCCGTCAGGATTTTAGGCAGACCACAGGAGACGGAAATCATCGTCTCGTCGAGACGAACGTTTCCACATTAACTGTTTGAAATTTAGTGAGTTTTCGTTTAAACCCTAAAATCATAATCTTCATCGTTCTTGATAAAATTTCGAGTTTTAATAATGTTAAGGGTTGTTTTAATCGTAGAATATCATTTATTGATTGTAGGTTGTTCGTAGAGGACGCAGTTTGCTTTCAATTTTGCTTTGGAGTTTCTTTTGAATTTGCTAAGGTAAGGAGTGTTCTTAAACGGATTTTGGGTGTTCAACCGGATTTAATTATGTTTTTATTTATTTATTTTTGTTGTTCTTGAATGGGTTGTTTTTTTATTTTATTTTTTTTAAACGGTGCCCGGGAAACAATAGACGAAAGGCAGAAATTGGAAAATCAGGTTGTGTCAGGTCTGACACTTGCAAATCAGGTTATGCCTTTTCTGACATGGAAAATCAGGTAAACGTAAAGATCCTTACGTTCAAACGTAAGGATCCTTACGTCCAAACGTAAGGAAATTCAAACCAAATCTCATACAAAAATCACTCAACACAGATTCCTTACGTTTAAACGTAAGGATCCTTACGTTTAAACGTAGAGAATCCTTACGTTTAAACGTAAGGATCCCTACGTTTAAACGTAGAGAAATTCTTGTCCATTCAAATTTTTTTTTTATATATTTTATTGACATTTTGTTATTTAACATTTGTAAGCAAAAATCGCAAGATAATTTTTTTTTGTTTTGCTATAACAAATCCTGTAATTTTAAAAAATAAAATAAAATTATGAACACTCAACAAATTATAATGATTATTATTTAATTTTATCCCTACATCACTTCTCTAAATATTATTCCTTTTAAGGAAAAAAAGATCTGTGAAGTGTTTTTTTCTCTAACCGTGAAGTTTTCTTTCTCTGTTATCAAATTTATTTAATTTATTTTTAACGTTTTTTCTAATTATAACACTCTCATGGATTTGTTTGAAGAATCAATGGCGGAGAAGAAATGAATGGGTTCAATAAAATATAAAATAAAAAAAATTTGAATTTTTTTTAAACGTTTTGTTTTTTTTAAACGTAAGTGCCTTTAAACGTATATCTCTACGTTTAAACAATAGACGAAAGGATATAAAAAAAGAAAGAATAGGTAGTACAATAGTTAGTTGCTGCAGAAGGAGGAAAAAAAAAAAAGATTCCCGGTCTATCACCGTAGGGAAAAAAAGGAGAGAAAATAGAAGAGGAAATATATTAATAACAAATTTTATATGTATCTTACTTCCAGGAAAAAAAAAGAGAATTATGATAAATTTGAGTTAATAGATATTATATAAGGTAAGTAACTGCATTTAATTTATATATTAAAGAGGCGTGCACAACAAAATACTATATATGTTTAATGGTTATAGTAAAATTGTGGTATCCATGTATTACGGTAAGAGTAATATATTAATCATTTGTTTTTCTCTGTATTACACAATACGATATGGTTTGTATGTTCTTTTGGAATATTATATGTTAATTGACATTATTTAACTACGACTTCTGGTAGCCTTGGCTCAGCACCACAACTGAGACCCTCTGCGGGGAGAAGGTGGGAGCACCGGAAAGCGTTGTTTAGGCCTTGCGGGACATTGACTTAGTAGTCTTTGATCATTTTACAATGTGCTAGGTAGCGTAACTAGATGTCTAGGACTAGAAGTCCCTATGAAGTCTTTTATGTGAATAAACCAGGTGGTTAGAACTTAACTCGTAAATACATATGTGGATGTCTAAAAACTAAAATGTCAATGTCATTGGTGAGGCACATTTTTGATATCGAAGCATAGGAGTATAGGACACTTACTACTCCTAGGGACAACGTGTAACTCCCACATGAAACATGAGTCCATGCCCCCAGAGCGGTGCAAACCATGTTGTGGTGCATTTTCACCATGCATAGGGTCCTTTCGTATTGATGTAACAAACCTTATTTGTGTGAGGATATATTACGGAGCTAGTAAAGGGTGAGAGAACTCTACTATTACAACCTATGTGGTAGTGAATGTAGATGATGCTATGTTATATGTATATGTCTTTATTGTTATTTATTGTATTTTCTTCTACTCCTAATAAGTACGTATGTACTTACCCTCTTCTCTCTTGTCCCCACCCCGAGAAGGTGGTGTTTTTGTATGTCGTTTTCGAGGCCATTGAGGAGTGACCCGGAGATGATGCCGATGACGTCTACTGTTATTTATTTTTAGTATTTCAATTTGGGTATAGATCCTCTCATCCTTGTATTGATAGAAACTAATGAATTGGGTTTATGGTTATCAAGTTGTAAAGGACATATTGTACTTAATGGTTAAAGATAGTCTTGATGATGTAATAGTTGCAGCCTGTGTTACTTTCGATCGTTTATTAGTTGTTTTGGTTACCCGAGTATGCCGTTTTGTCTTCCGCCTTGTTCTCTGATGTTTGACTACGTAAGACTTACGTATATAATTGGATTAAATTTTAATTATATGCGTGCCGGGCGTTCTTTTCCGGATAAAACCGGTATCCGGGACAGGGGCGTCACAGTTGGTATCAGAGCGGCAAGTAACGCCACTGCATATGACTTAAACTCTTAAGACGGGTCTAGTCATGTTTAGAAACGTAAGATGAGAATCTTGGAGTTAGATCTTTTAAGTGTGGACCCCCTTAGGATAGTCCGTTAAGCAATGAATCCTTTATGGATAAAGTCTCTAAACCCAATCATGACAACTAGGATTAAGTGAAACCCATTAAGCAATGCTTTGGGATCAGAGTCTTATGCCTACATCTTAAGTTGAGGTTCTCATGGTTGAATTTTCCTTAAACTCCCTATTGTGACCTCTCCACTTTCTTTTACACCTCAAAATCTAAGCCTACTCTTGGCTTGGACTAACTTTGTAGAGAACGATATTTGGCTCAACTCTACAATTTCCTCTTTCAATATTACTTGCTTTGTGCCCATCAAAATTCTTTGACATTGATTTGCTCGAGATGGGTTCTACTCCATATAAAATTCTAGCCCTTCCAGATGCTTCTCACTCGTTTCAATTATTAGTGTTTAAGGTCTCTTGCTTTGGCCATAGTTTTCATCATTCTCGTGTTTGGCTTTATCCAACACGAGTGAATGCTTTTTATTTCCGTGTTTGCCATTCAATTAAAACCATTTCCCCTGCTCCACAAATTCTGGATTTTTTTTACAATATAGACCATTGTCTTTTTTACAATTTCTCTTTTTACATCAACTCGATAATCATTATGGATTGTTCATAAATTCATGATAATGCTGGACACTCTGTCCAGAAAATCTGCAGCAGAACTTTCACTTCTTCTTCTGTTTTGAGCATATTAAATACCTTCAAATGACCTGAAATTTTGATATGTTTCAGAAAAAACTTTTATCTACAACTTTCCTTTTGGAATTATGTTCAAATTCCCTTTCGTTTGATCGCAATACACAATACAAATCAGAGTTTACTAATCTGAAATTTTTGACAGCTTGTGCATTCGGCGAGAATAATTGTTTTTGACCGACTCTCTCTCATTCAAGAATTCTAATATTTTGTCATATTCTTGAAAACTCCCGTACCTAAATACTTTCTCTTTTTATCGTACTAAAACCCCTTTTCGTTTGGGCTACACAAGCCGATAATGACAGGTATGGAGTAAATCTCATACACAACAACCTAAAAGGAATCCTCACCTCTTGACTTAGGGTTAGGGTTAAGAGAGTAGTAAGTTATGATTTTTATTAACTAGAAGTTTCCCTGAAGTTTGACCTTCATATGGTTAAGTCTTGTATTAGGATGCTTGTAGAGTTAATTGTTGTTTCTTTTGCAGCTATAAACAAGCACCAAGACGTTACAGTCCAGTATGCCATGCATGAAGTTCAAATCCTTTTATGCCTTTCTTCAATCATGCATTTTCTGTAAATTACTTCCCATTTGATTCCTTTCTTGAGGACCTTGAGTTCAATAACTTCTCCCCATCTTCTATCATGAATGATTTCACAGACATATCTTCATAAGTTTTCCTTTGCACCAGCTCTTACCTTCCTTACTTTCGAATTTAAGAAAACAAATCCCCTCTAATTTTGAATTGTTGCACTTCCCATACTTTCTTTCAATTTCAAATTTGATTAAACCTTCCGATGTTAAAACATTCTCCTTATTTGTGTTCGTTCTTAGCTTCCCTCTTAAGGGTAATGTCGATGTTGTAGCCTTTTTCACCTAATGCTACATGTTCTTTTAGGGTATGCATATCTCTTTTTTGCCGGTCAGATTTTAATCCTTGACATCCCATTTCAATTACTTACCCTTAACCTTCTAGCAATTTATGTCAGACCAGAGAAAGTAGTCATTGTCAGGATGCCTTCCGGACCTATCTAGCCAACGAAAATTGGAACTCCAAAACTTCTATTAATTTCAATCTAGGATAATACACCTTGTATCTTTTCCGTTTTAAATCTCTCTTGGGCCATTTAGAGCCATGAGCTGCCATACACACCTCTTGACATTCCGTCTTCTATTTTGATGTTTTTTTTCCCTTGTTTTGTTACACCGGTTGAAATGTATGTTTTGTTCTAACCTTTTCTTTCAAGCCCTGTATAAGGAATAACCTTGACCTCTCATTTCCTTGGCACCGTGTGATTCCCCCCGAGTAGTGCAACCTTGAACCCTCGAATCGGACCATCAATGATCTTGTTAACTTCTCTTGAAAGTTTGAATTAATTTAATGGAATCAAGCGTGCTCCGACATTTCTTAAGTGTCTTTTCCCCTTAAAAAAAACACTTGTTTATTGCAGACCCTTTTTTTTTTTATAAAACTTTTGATTTTCCTTTACATTACCTTGAAGAAATTTCTACCCCATTTCAATCTTGACATAACCTCTCTTTGATGCAAACTTGGACACTTATTGACAAGTTTTATTCCTTCCTAAGACCTTTTGGTATGCTCGTTTTGGCCCGTAACTTCTTCATGTTGGGATCTTTACCCTCTTCTGGAGTTCTCAGCTGTTTTGGCTACAGGTGCTGGACCTTGCGCTTTTGTTTTATTTTTCTGTTGTGGGATGATCCCTCTACAACCTTCATGCGAACTGAGGACTTTCCTAGTTCGCCAACAACCATTTTGTTTATCAAATCGTTAACGATTAAGGTCACATGCCAGACGTTCTGAAGTCCAATGTTCTTTTCCAACTCTTATAAAATGTTCCCAAGACCATCATGTGATGTTTCTCTTAACATCCCCACTTTTTAATGGCTTAGGTAAAAACTCTCTATCTCCCCTTTAGCGGTCTGAGTTTCTTTGCCGACCACCGTATCTTGTAGAATCTCACTTTCTTAAAAGAATTTCATCTACAAGATAATCCTTTTGATTTCCTTTTGGCGGTTATCTTTTATACTACGATACAATGCTCATCCTTCAATCTTGAACTTATCTCTTACTTACCTCAACCTGGAGTCATTTTGTCTTGGATTGCAGCCCAAGAAACCTCCCTCATTTCAAGTACATTATGCCTCTCTTCGGCTTGCCAAGTTGATACACCACCCTGGTACTCAACTTGTCACTTTTCAAATTTATTTGTTCTCCAAGATAACCCTTATTGGCATAAGAATTGGATTAGACTCGTCAGAGAGAAGGTATGAAAAATGCATGTTTCTTCCTTCCCGAAAAGTTTTAGGAATCCTTCAGCTGGGATACTTGCACTTCTTCAGCAAGCTTGTGACGTAGTGATAGTAGATGAAATCGAAATAAGTAATTGTGCTAAGAGTTGCGGATCAGTTGGAAATTTTAAGCATTCATGATTCAATCAGCAAACAGAAGTAAAGTGTGTCGTACCGTTGATTGCAAGATCCGATAGAGTTGATCAAAGAATGAAGAAACAATATGAGGATCCAACTATGGTTGATTACAAGCAAGTGGCCAGAACCAAACCAGCCAGTGGTTACAAGTTAGTTGAAGATGGCAACCTTTAGCACTAGAATAGGCCTTGTGCTCTTAATGTGGAAGATCTGAGAAAGAAAGTGAAGAATGAAGCCCACAAGGTAGTGTTTGCAATCCATGCCGGGGCAACCAACATGTGTAGAGAGTTGAAACACAAATGCTAGAGGCCTTCCATGAAGAAAGAGAAAGCAGATTTGGTTATGACACCAGTTACCACGCCAACATCCAGATGTCACTGTTTGAAGATCTGCATTGAGGAAAGCATAGAACGCTAGTTTTCTAGGCTAAAGTGGAACAATGATAGATTACAAGACCAGAGTTGATACAACAAGCCAGATAGGAGATTAAAGTGGACCGTCGCAACCTCGAGATGGCTCAAGACAGATTGAAGAGTTGGGGAGAGGGAAGAAGAAGACTGTTAGAGTTTGAAGTTGAAGATAAAGTGTATCTAAAGATGTTCCCAATTAAAAGGAGTAAGACGATTTGGGTAGACATGCAAATAAGCCCCAATGACATGATCTTGGCTAAAGTCGGACCTTTGGCTTATCCGTTTGGAGTTACCAGAATCCCTTTCACGAGAGTTTAACGTCCTTCATACGTCAGTGTTAAGGAAATGCTTAACCGACATTGATGTGGAAGCAAGCATTGAACTTAAAATGGTTGAGGAGATCTTGACCTACGCGGAAGAATCAAGTGCTCTTTAGAATAGAAGATGAAGAAAGTTAAGAAGGAAGGCGTACAACTAATCTTGGTTAAGTGAAGCAATCATACACCGGCAAAGACGACATGAGAGTAAGAAGACGAGATGTTTTGCGAAGTTTTAGAGTTCAAGTACCTCCTAGTTATGTTAAGTTTCGAGGACGAAACTTGTTTTAAGGGGGAGGGATGTAACACCCATATTTTTGGTAAGGGCAAGATGGTAAATAGGGTTTAATTATTTATTTAACCTAATTTCTATTTACCTAAATTAATTATTTAAAAAGGATTTAATTTAATTAAAGATATAAAAAGGGTAATAATCCACATAATCCTCTCATATTAATGTTCACGGAAAATTCAGGAGGAAAAAAAAAAAAGCGGCAAATTTGAAGAAATGCGTTGGAAGCAACGCAGAGTTGCCATGGAAGCGGAGGAAGAGGAATCTCCAATCGTGGGGCAATTTTGTCAGGATTTTGGGCAGACCGCAGGAGACGGAAATCATCGTCTCGTCGAGATGAACGTTTCCACATTAACTATTTGCAATTCAGTGAGTTTTTGTTTAAACCCTAAAATAATAATCTTCATCGTTCTTGATAAAAGTTCGAGTTTTAATAATGTTAAGGGTTGTTTTAATCGTAGAATATCATTTATTGATTGTAGGTTGTTAGTAGATGACACAGTTTGCTTCAAATTTTGCTTTGGAATTTCTTTTGAATTTGCTAAGGTAAGAGCTGTTTTTAAACGGATTTTGGGTGTTCAACCGGATTTAATTATGTTTTTTATTTATTTGTTTTGTTGTTCTTGAATGGGTTTTTATTTTATTTTATTTTTTTTATTTTTTTTAAACGGTGCCTGGGAAACAATAGACGAAAGGATAAAAAAAAAAAAAAAAGAAGAATAGGTGGTACAGTAGGTTAGTTGCTGCAGAAAAAAAAATTTGAGATAGGGAACTTGCGGTCTATCACCGTAGGAGGGAGAAAAAAAAAAGAAAATAGAAGAGAAAATATATTAATAACAAATTTTATATGTATCTTACTTCCAGGGAAAAAAAGAGAATTATTGATAAACTTGAGTTAATGGATATTATATACGGTAAGTAACTCTATTTAATTTATATACTAAAGAGGTGTGCACAAAAAAATACTATATATGTTTAATGGTTATAGTAAAATTGTGGTATATATATATGTATTACGGTAAGAGTGTAATATGTTAATCATTTGCTTTTATGTGTATTACACTATACGATGTGGTTTGCATGTTCTTTTGAAATATTATATGTTAATTGACAATGTCTAACTACGACTTCTGGTAACCTTGGCTCAGCACCACAACTGAGACCCTCTGCGGGGAGAAGGTGGGAGCACCGGAAGACGTTGTTTAGGTATTGCGGGACATTGACTTAGTAATCTTTGATCCTATTACAATGTGCTAGGTAGCGTAACTAGATGTCGAGGACTAGAAGTCCCTAAGAAGCCATTGATGTGAATAAATCAGGTTGTTCGAACTTAACTCGTAAATACATTTGTGAATGTCTAAAAGCTAAAATGTCAATATCGTTGGTGAGACACATTTTTGATGTCGAAGCATGGGATACTTACTACTCCTACGGGACAACGTGTAACTCCCACATGGAACATGAGTCCATGCCCCCAGAGCGGTGCGAACAATGTTGTGGTGCATTTTCACCATGCGTATGGTCCTTTGGTATTGATGTAACAAACCTTATTTGTGTGAGGATATACTACGGAGCTAGTAGAGGGTGAGTACAAATTACTTAGCAAGAGTGAGAAGCTAAAGTATAATTAAGTCTTACAACGAAAGGTTCGAATTATTGTTATTAAGTTATCCTTGTGAGACCGACTCAAACTTTAGGGTTCGCTTCGTGCTCATCAACATGTCGTGACTATTAGTTTCTAGCTTAGCTTATCTTTGCTATAACCGCATTCGAGGGCACTACGCATGATGAATATCCACCACGAGATATCGTTTGCAACCTATCAGTGGATCACACCAATAGCCACGGGAGAAAGCCCGATAGCGGACACGTTCGGTGAAGTCCCTCTACTCCCAGTGTCCCTTCGAGGCCGTATTATTCATTCATGAGGTCTCTCCACTCCCAGTTCCTTTTAAAGGCTAGCAAAGTTACTCGCTTTATCCAAATAGCCCACACATCGCAATATGACCTTGTGCCTTTCCAAGAATGACATGTTGTTTATTCTTTTAACTAGGCAAGTACGTTTGTTATTAGTTATTAACTAGCCAGCTATGTACTTTCAAGTAAACTCCCTCACATCTCCTACTCTCTTACTTAGACCACTAGACACGAACAAGCCCTAGCATATACATAGACATTGATGAATACTAATCAATCAAAGCACAATCCAATCATACTCTTCCGACGGTCCCGAACTTCAACTCTTAGGAAGAGTACATTCGGTGCCGAAACCAAACGCATCAGAAGTTTAATCATGGCTTGTTCATGTTCATTTAAAGTTATTAGATCAAGAAACAACATTTAAAACTAGACTCGGGGCTTAAAACAGCCTAAACACCAAAAACAAGGGCAGTGCGCCCGCACTGAGCTTTAGTGCGCTTGCACTGAGCAACCAGAAACACTCTCCTGAGGCTAGTGCGCTTGCACTGGCTTCTGGTGCGCTTGCACCAAGCCCCATAACGTAAAAACGGACTTTCTGCCTTCTCAGTGCGTCCGCACTGGCTTCTGGTTCGTCCGCACCGAGCGCAGAGACCCCCAAAACTCAGTTTTATGTACTTTAACGATCTCCACTCGAGCCCAAACAAGTTTAACACCATCAGGCACAACAAAACAGCAGAAAAGCCTCACTTTTACATAACTAAACATCACATACCCCACCGTTATCGCACACCTCACATCATCCGCCACTACCGACCACCGCATGCCCCACCACCATGCACCTGCCACACTCATCATCACGTATGCCCATCACTAACCGTGTCACTTGGCACATCTTCTGGAATCTCAAACATTTCATTCCATTGCATGTAAAACATAGGAATGAAATCACTTCCTTCCATTCCATTCCATCATTTTCATTCAATTCCATTATATTCCAGCAATACGCACCATTAGTAATAAGTTTTAACTCCCATCTTCTCTTGTTTATGAGAAATTCTCCCCATACTCTATATTGATGAGTGCTTGACTTCAAAACCTTTTTTTTTGAAAATTGAGACGTGTTCATTAATTTATCGTGAAGCAGTGAAAGAATTAGGCATTATCGGAATACCACTTTTTTTTATTTTTAGTTTCTTATACTATTTATGTAATGGATCAATTAAGATTTATAAATTAAAAAATTAAAAAAAACCAGTAAACTAAGATTTAGAATAATAACCATAAATTTCTCCTGCTAAAAATCATTAAAAAAACAATAATGATTAAGGCAACAAGCCTTCCACTGAAATCATCCCCGAAATGTGTGGTGTATGCTTGTCTGATTTTTTTGTTTTCTTTATTCAAAATAAAAGACGTGCGGTTGGGAGCTAAAGTGTGTACAAATATGTGGATGGAGGTCGGTACCTCCATCAAAAAAACAAAGAAACAACTTGGAGTCAAAACTCCAAAAGAAAGGAAATTGGCGGAGCATGAACAACACCAAACTACACGCTCATTCATGCTTCCCCATTTCCAGAATTTTGATTTTCACCAGAAATTTCCTCCAGTGATTTCCCCTTGGATTCCGGTACCAATAAAGTGCACAACAATCCCGCAAAGTTAATACATCCCAACAGTATAAGCGAATTCTTTACCCCAATTCCTGCTGGATACCCTGCATCTGCTTTAGCCTTGTCCTGATTTTGAGCTAGATACAAAAACCCGAAAGCCCCAATAATCGCTCCTAGCTTACCAAATGCAGCTGAGATACCATGGCAAGTTGATCTCAACCTAGCTGGAAAGATTTCCGCAGGGACGACGAATGTAGTAGCATTAGGCCCGAAATTGGCAAAGAAGAATGTGAGCGAATACAACACCACAAAGCCAATATGGTGTCCTGGTTGAATCCAATGATCATAAGGAAAAGCAAGTGCAAACATGAAGATTGTCATCATTGCAAAACCCACCATTTGAATCCAAAATCTTCCTATTCTATCAATCAAAGCGACAGTGAACCAGTAACCAGGTACTGTACTGCAAAGCGCAATAAGTGTTTGTGCTTTTGCTATAGTGAACACTTCTGTAATTGCATTCATTGTCTTTGCTGGTGGGATCCATCCAACTGCTGTAAAGATGTCTTTTTGGAACAAGTTCTGGCTATAGAATGCAATATCAAGCAAAAACCAGGTCGACGTTGTTCCAAGCAAGTGGGCACCATGTTTCTTAACAAACTCATTAGAGAACAAACCAAATGAATCACCTGAATTCTCAGTTTCTTTTGGCTCCGCTTTTTGGGGCTCTGATTCGATATCAGAATTCAATACTTTAGACATATCTTTATTAGCTTGTTCCACATTCTTGGCTACGAGGGCGGTGTAACGAGCAGTTTCCGGCATCTTCAACCTCCAATAGTAAGTAAGCAATGCAGGTAAAGCACCCACCATTACAACTATCCTCCATACATAATCTGCTTGTGGGATAGTAGAGGCAATTGGATCAACCTCATATGCTGGAGCAGGGTACATGGCATTAAACGCTGCAGAAATGATCATAGCGAAAATCCCACCAGCTAAAATCCCAAAACCTTGCATAGCAAACACAGCTGCAATAAAAGCTCCACGTGTCTTCTTGTTCGAATATTCAGACATGATGGTGGCGGAAAGCGGATAGTCGCCGCCGATGCCGAACCCGAGCCAGAAACGGAAAAAACAGAGTGTAGTCATAACAGCTTTAGAATCATGCCCAAAGGAAAGCCCTGAACCAATTGAACACAAACACATCAGCATCAAGGTGATCCCGTAAACCTTTTTCCTTCCAAGCTTGTCTCCGAGCCAACCGAAAAAGAGCTGGCCGGCGAGGGTCCCACAAAGGGCGACGCCGTTAACGGCAGCAGACACGTTCGGAGGCAAAGAACCGGGCTTCGGGGCACCGTCTTTGTGGTAATAGATACGGCCGAGCATCTTGGTGACGAGAGAGATGCAAAAGAGATCATAGGCATCGGTGAAGAAGCCCATACCGGCGATGATGATCGCCGTGAAGTGATACCATTGTGTTTTTGCGGAATCGAGTGCATTAAGCACTTTCAAATTATTCTTATTATCGTTTCCCTCAGTCATTTAATTGAAAGGCCTTTATGTTTCTGCTTCCACTCTCTCTCTTTTTATCTCCTTTCTCCTCCCTAATGGTTTCTGCGAAGAATTAATTCAATTTTTTTATCAGAAAACAATATAAATCAACAAGAAACAATTACCGATTGAATTTTAAATTAAATAAAAAAAACAACTATCACTAATTGGATTTTCCAGAAAGTAATCGGAAAAGGAAAGTCTAACTAAGTCCAATACATAACTATATTAGGAAAAGGTTTCGGTTATATAGATAAATTACGATAAGGATGTAATTTTTTATATATATTTTTTTATTTTGACGAAACGATAAGGATGTAATAATGTATTCCAAAATTCAAGAAACGGGTTGAAAATTGTTGAATTGACAAAAAGGGATCTTTTGTGAAAGAAAAAGAAAAGGAAAGAAAAAGGCTTAAATTAAAAAGAAAAAAATTGAAACAGTATCATTTTTGTTATCTTGATTGATAGCGAACAAGATTGAAAAAGACAAAACAGAGATTTACATATGAAAAGAACCCTCCATCTTAACAGGAATAGGGAAAAAAACACCACCTTTGCATGAAAGACGATACAAAAGGACAAAACAAGAAGTCAAATGTGAATGTAGTACAAAATACAGAGTCAAACAAAGAGTGAAAAAATAAAGAATATATAGTGTAATAAAGAAGAAGAAGAACAAGAGACAGACCTGTTAGAAAGATGGGGAAGAGAAAGAGAGTGTGTGGGAAATGGAGCCCTGTAGTTTCGAAAAGTAGCGGAATTGGGTATTAGAATTTTGTGGGGATGGGAATTGAATGAGACGATTACGCTTTACTTATAAGGGTCCATGATGCACGCACGCACGGCTGTGTTTATGGGGGTAGAATCTGCTTAGGCATATTCCGTTTTGCCTTTTTTTCCGCTTCCGTTTCACTCTCACCATTCCTTTTTAACATACACCTGAACGCCACTCCAAAGTATTTTACCTTATTTTATTTTTATTTTTACAATGGCATAATTCATTGGATAAAAGAGATTAAGCGTTGCAGTTTTGAAAAAATAATATACGGTTAGATTATTTTCAACTTCTGTCATGTGGTTAGATCACACATACTTGAAAAAAAAATTCTTCAACTACTTGAGAATATACGGTTAGAATCATTTTTTTTCTCCATAAAATTTGATGGTCTGGAACCAATCATATTTCACTATTTGTCCATGGTTACATATGACTTTGTGTGACTGAGCCATCATAAAATCATTGAAATTTTAAAATGGTCGTAGAGACGGAATAGGACCCTCTTTTTTTTTTTTTCTTGTACGTTAGGACCCTCCTCTTCACACAAGTATTTCCCCTTTTAAGTTGGGCGAACCTTTTTTTCATAAATTTTGAAATAGTCCTAAATCAAATATATTTGGTGATCATAGAATTTTAATAAAATGAAGAATCTACTGTTTATAAAAATATATATTCTCATATTAACTTTTGCCTCTTTACTAAAATTTAGATTAATGGAGCAAGTAATGATTCATAATCACCATAAAACTAATACTTCTATCTCTTTCAAACTTTCATCGTATAAAATGTCTCTTACATTCATCCTTTCTTTTACTGAATAACGAAGTCCATTCAAAGTGGAACGTTTTCTTTTCATGCTAGGAAATAATTCTTGAATTCATCAGGTTGTGTTTAGGTCTGGCTGAAATTCATCAGGTTGTGTTTTGTTGGCATCTTGAATTTGGGAGCATTAGCTTCAAAATCAAGGTAAAAGGATCTTCATATTGAATTTTGATATTAAAGTTTGGTAAGTAGTTTGGCACTATTTTGGTGCATTTATGTGTGTTAGATTTCGTTGCAATGTTGTTGCATGGCTTGGGACACAATTGCAGAAAATTTGCAGGTTTTAGGACAATTTTTGATCGTTTGGCGCCGACCAATGCTTAACAGAACCAAAAACAGAATGTCTTGCCAGTTTTGGAGCCGGCCAAACGGTGTGGTGTAGGCCAAAATTGGTTTTGTGTAGTTTTGCATTTTAAGGCCTGGCTTAGTGTTTAGCCTTTATTATATGATCTAAATGATTTGAAATAACTTGACAAAGCCATTAACAAGCTTCTAATTCGTTTAGTTCCGTCACCTGATTAATTCTTTGATGAGATGGAGTACGAGACCATAGGAAACTTGTAATTGGCTTTGTGCTTTAATGAGTTATGACTCATCATTGTCTGTGTATGTGTTAGGTTTTGGATATAGTCGAGAAGTCTAAGATGAGTAGAGTTGATTGGTAAGCCTTTACTTGAACAAACTTAGGTTGGTAGTTAATGGAAAATAACATACATACTTGATTAGATAAAAGACTAATTAAATATCTTGTAATTCATGGTATCAGGATGTGATGATGATAAGATAAAGTGGATGATTTCCGCCGATCACATGCTAACGGGATGACTTGTGTGGTGCAGGCCAAAATCGGTATTGTGTAGTTTTGCATTTTAAGGCTTGGCTTAGGGTTTAGCCTTTATTATATGATGATGATGGCCGACCCAAACTACGCCACATGTCATCCTTTTAGGTCATATAATAAATGAATAGTCTCTAAAAGTAAGGCATTAAGGTCTAAGAGCCCCAAACACATACCCAAGGGTAGGTCCCTAACCCCAGGTTGAAGATCGGCAAATACTCCGCCTCCAGCCACCGCAGGTCGGCTAGGGATTGGTGAAGAGAAGCTGCCTAGTTCGGCGATAGTGGCCTTGGGGGCTCGGCGCAGGACGCACAGAGCAACCCCGGCTGTTATTCCACGTGCTGGATAACTGAAGATAAATAAGGAAAAAATGCTAAGTCATAAAGACTTTGATCCTGACATTTAAATATGTCCATAATTATCCCTAAATGATAGGTATTTGCATGTATATATCCTTAGGAAATAATAATAATAATAATAACGCAATTCCTTGCAGGACAAGGAAAGGGATAAGACGTCCCTTATATAAACAACCCTGAGTAACTATGAAAGACTTGATACCAATTCAACTATTGGATACGTAGGCAACTCAAGAGAAATAACTCGAGAGCTCAGTCTAAAAATACACAAAACACACCCCCATTAACACGATTTAGGTTTCGTAGGATTAAAGATCATTGTCACAAGGTAATTGGTCCGGATTAATTAATAGACGAGATGCAGCATCGTCATATGATCTAAATCATTTGAAATAACTTGACAAAGCCATTTAACAAGATTCTAATTCGTTTAGTTCCGTCACCGGATTAATTCTTTGATGAGTGAAGTACGGGACCATAGGAAACTTGTAATAGGATTTGTGCTTTAATGAGTTAGGATTCATCATTGTCTGTGTATGTGTTAGGTTTTGGATATAGTCGAGAAGTCTAAGATGAGTAGAGTTGTTTGGTAAGCCTTTACTTGAACAAACTTAGGTTGGTAGTTAATGGAAAATAACATACATACTTGATTAGATAAAAGACTAATTAAATATCTTGTAATTCATGGTATCAGGATGTGATGATGATAAGATAAAGTGGATGATTTCCGCCGATCACATGCTAACGGGATGACTTTCCGGGACCGCTGGAGTGACTCTCTAGTGGATTACATCCATACGAATCTTAGTGCTCATGGACTAAGCGTAGTGTCCTTCAAATCTTGATGTAATGAAGATAAACTAAGCTAGAAACCAATAGGTAACTCACAACGTGTTATAGGACATGAAATGATATCTAGATGTAACGTCAATTAATGAAGACAATCTTATAATAATAATGTCTTTATTTTATAAGCGTTAGAAAACATGTTGTTCAATAACTTCTACCTTTTACTAAGTGCTCAATTTACTTACTACTTTACAAGTATCGTATGTTTTCCCTCTTCGAGAAGATGTGTAGGATGATGCCGATGTACTCTATGAGGATGAGTGAGCTTATTGTTATTCTTGGAGATATCTAGCTATGCTTTAAATATTATGTTGTTGTACTCTACATTGTACATATACTTATGTTCAGAGGCGCCCTTCTCCAAATTTAGGCTCGGGGCCAAAAAAAAATTTAGGCCTCACGCTTCAAAAAAAAAATAGTAACCAAAATACATATAAAAAAAATAATACAAAAAAGTTGTGTGTGATAGTATTGGGTTTGGAAGGAAAAAAACCTACTTATTTGGAAGGAAAAAAACCTACTTTTTAAAAAAATTATAAAGAAAATAATACAAAAAAGTTGTGTGTGATAGTCGTAGGTTTGGAAGGAAAAAAACATTTTTTGAAAAAAAAAACAAAAATTATTGTAGAAATTAAGATTCAAAACCAAGACTACGTATGCCCCAGTATACTTGAGTGCTAACTATTAAGGTAATACATTCATTGTTCATATAAATACAGTATATATATAATCTTAGGTCGAAGTTTCGTGGGGCGCCTTAAATTCATTGATTTTCGGGGCTCCGGCCATGCTCCCCCCCCCCCCCCCCCCCCCCCCCCAAGGGGCGCCCCTGCTTATGTTGAAGACTTGTTGTATTTCCATTTTCCGGTTTGTAAGGTAAGACATATGTAAGATAAAGTATTTCTGCCCAAAATATAAATCCATTTAGATAATCAATGAAGTATTTATTACATTCTTTCTTCTTTTACCCATAATTTATTATATACCACCCACAATTTTATATATTTTGCATTAATAGCACTCAAATGTCATCTTAAACTTTTTTTTTTATCAAAATTAATGACACATAATCAATTTGACTAACTTTCTTAATCCGTGTGAAAAAACCAAACGAATTTATATTTTAGGACGGAGGTGATACTTGGTTTAATTTGTAACTTGTAAGCCTCGATTCGTATGTTGTAATAGATCTACCCTTTGAGTTTGGCAACATTGTTACTCATTTTTGGATCTTGGCCTTAATTATTCGAGTCTTTAATTTTCGCGTCGCTTTGTTTTTGATATACATACGTAAAGCTAATATATAATCTTAAATTTATTTAATGTTATAGCTGTTGAACGTTTTTTTTCGGATAAAGACTCAGTATTCGGGAACGGCAGCCACACTAACTTTCTTTTCCCTCCTTATCAACAATATCATTTCTGATTCGAAATTGGTAGCATCACTCGATTCCAATATTTTCTAGCCTTAGACATCTCGGCTTATGTACTTCCAACAACTCAATTCTATCATGGACAACTTGTTTTGGACAGGTTGGCAATCTGATTGGACAACTTGTTATGGAGCTCCAATAGCATCAATTCTTGAAATTTCATTTGCCTTGAGGTTTTTTTTTTCGAATTTTGAAGAGACATACACGTCGAATAACGATTTTTTATGTTGTCAAGTTTATGAAGAAAAGTGCAATTGTATCTAATCCCGATGCTCAGTATATAAACATCTACGTGAAGAATTCGGACAGAAGAAATGGGTGTAGTTGGAATTTGGTCAGGAGAGAATTGTGTAGTTGGAAAAATAGCTTGTTTGGCTATGTTAAAAGATGATAAAAGGGGTTTAGTAGAAGATTTGGATTTGTGGCCTTTGACAACCCAGGAAGGCTGAAGAAGTTATGAAACTTGGTAAGTTTTTTTTATAAAAATAAAAATAAAAATTTTTGGAGAATTTTGTTGGATGGTGAAACGAAGTTAGTTGAATGATGATAAATGTAAGCTCAAAGATTTTGTATGTAACCAGAGTAGAACGTGAAGAATTATTGCACCAAGTTGAAGAGATCAGAAAGGAGCGCATTTGTGAAATAGCAGGCCGGTCTTTCTTTGATATATTTTATCCATCTCAATTTCACTATTGTTTATGTTAATGATGACATTTTTTTGCCACACTTAAAAAAAAATATTAGTGATGACGTCAAAGACCATGAAATACAACTCTTCTACACGTGTGACACTATTGTTCCTGAAAAAATCATGTGAAACAATAGAATTATGAATCGGAGTTTCGGTTTGTTTGTTTTTCAATTCTATTTAGGGGTGTACATAGTCGAGTCCGGTTAGTTTTTTGTAATTTTCCGGATTGAACTGTACTGACGGTTTTCACTTTTTCTAAACTGAACTGAATTGCTCGAATTGCTCAATAATCTGAATTGAATTGGACCAATACAGTTCGGTTCGGTCCAGTTTTGGTTTTTCAACTGTTTTTAAATTTCCATAAAAACCTAAAAGCTCTCAGTTGAATCTGTACCCAATCACTGTGCTTTTCAATAACACATCCGGATGAAACTCGCTATGCCAATATACTAAGCACAAAGACACGTAAGGATCATTTCTTTGACAACCAATAAATACAAAAATCGGCTTAATAACTACTTCAGCACAAATTAAACAAAGGATGCTTTTAACGCAACTTGCATTTTTTTTTCCAGCACAATCTAAAAGCCCTACAATAAAGCAGGGAACACAACACTCCCAGCATATATACAACTCTGAAAAAAATACAGGAAAACAAAGAATTGTTGAAAATGGAGTAGGAAAATTTCAGATATATGATAATGGTGGGATCGCAAAGGGAGACGGATACTTACTCAAAGTATAAGACTGAAGGTGGCCGGAGAATCCGCCTTCCAGAGCGGCGGAACTTGAAACGGCGCACAACAGAAGCCAAGGGTCGGGTATGAAGAATTGAAGACTCAAAACTCTGAAGAGTGAAGAGTGAATAGCGGCGACGGCTCAGTCATGTTTAGGTTCAGGGTATTGAAATTATATTTATATAATATACATATATTTAATTATATATTATTGTTCCTGAAAAAATCATGTGACACTATTATTCCTGAAAAAATCATGTGAAACAATAGAATTATGAATCGGAGTTTCGGTTTGTTTGTTTTCCAGTTCTATTAGCGTAATTAAAACAATAAACAATTTTAAAAATAAGGCATTTTTCACATAGATACATGAATTTCAAGGTATTGTTTTCAGGGTGCAAGTGGTTTATCATATGTGACACTATTGTTCCTGAAAAAATCATGTGAAACAATAGAATTATGAATCGGAGTTTCGGTTTGTTTGTTTTTCAGTTCTATTAGCGTAATTAAAACAATAAACAATTTTAAAAATAAGGCATTTTTCACATAGATACATGAATTTCAAGGTATTGTTTTCAGGGTGCAAGTGGTTTATCATACCACCGCCTTCCATGTATGCAATATCCAACATAATGGATTTAATATCATGATTCAGTTGAATATTTAATGAGTATTGTATAAATATTGAATACCATTTTACTACCTCCTACATATTTATCATCTATGTCTATGCAATAGTCCAATCATCGATTTCATGAATTTCTCCCAATAAAATTGTAACCTTCTTCTTGTTTTTGAATATTCGTAATAATCATTTCTGAGTTAACAATTTATGGCATTCGATTCAAGTTTCTTTGCAATTTTCGGCATAGTCCAATCATGATATACAATTTTTTTTTGTAGTGAAGACAAACAACACAATATATATCATCTATGTCTATATTCATAGGTCATATATATATCATCTATATCATCTATGTCTATATTCAAGTTTCATATTAATCATTTATGTCTATGCAATAGTCCAATCATTGATTTCATGAATTTCTCTCAATAAATTGTAACCAACTTCTTGTTTTTGAATATTCATGAAGAATTATATATGAGTTAACAATTTATGGCATTCGATTCTGTTATTTCATTTGATTCAAATTTCTTTACGATTTTCACCATAGTCCAATCATGTTTTACATTTTTTTTGTAGTGAAGACAAACAACACAATATATGCTAGTTAATATTAAACCTCACTACTTCGATGTCTATGCAAGCCGTTAAAGAATAAGTAGACCATAATTTAAAGAGTTGGACATCTTAGATGTCTATGCAAGCCGTTAAAGAAAAGTAAACCATAATTTAAAGAGCTGGACATCTTAGGGTTGTGTGTTCAAGTCTTCTCCTAGTTGAGCAAAGAGAATAACAATATGATATTTGCTTCAAACATCAAGTAATGGTGAATAAATTAGTTATTGCATGTCAATGATAAATTTGAGAAAGAGATTAATCGATATGAACAGAAACAAGGATGGAGGACTGAATTAATGTTGGGATGGTCTAGTGATCATGTTGGCTGAGCTAAGACGATGCAACGGATTTCGGGTGGGCTTAGCCCCTCAAACATCATGCTACCTAAACAAGTAAATATTTTACTGATAAAAAAAAGGTATACACAAGCAAGGAAAGACACTTTTACACTCTGCTTTCTATAACTCTCTTATGTTACTTGCTTGTTCTCCAAATGACCACCTATCACCTATTTATATAATATCACCAATGATCTGAAGGTGGAGATAATTTTGATCCAACAGTTACAAAGCATTTTTTAGACTGTCCCAACAATATTCTTAAAATTGCTCCTTAAGATGCTTATTTTATACAAGTCTAGAAAGTATAATAAGTTACTTTGACTCTAGACGACTCCAACTTTAGAAAACTCTTGTTGGTGTTGCATCTTTAATAATCATTGGGCCAGTTTTCGGTCACCACCTCGAAAGACCTATCAAATTCTATGATAGTGTGGCACCGTCACGACTGCCATGAAAATTATTGTATACTAATCGAAACAATCTTAATGTACATTACGCTGTTTCTATGTCAAGAGTGTTTAGAATGCTCCCGGACTGGTAGTAGTAGTTATTGCCTTGCTTGTTGTTATGAGTAATCAATACAGTCAAGGTGAATCGACAACTCAAAACTGGTAATGTTATTGGAAACGCCAGAGTCTCTAGACAAGAAGAAGCTGGTCATAACAAATGATTGCAATGGACTTTTACATCATGGATTACGAGAGATTCATATATCCATCAATAGGACATTAGGACCTACACAATGAACAACACCGGAAGATTAGGAGATAGAGGACGCTCTCTCTGGAGACAAATCTGTATGAAAGTCTGAAATGAAAGACCTTTTGAGGCTTTGGAGCTAAGTTATTTATAGGAAGACTGTTGACTCTCCTCGTGAACTGCGTCAGGTCGGGTCAAAGTCTGGTCTACCCTGCATTCTTCTTTATTTTACTAAAAGAATGATAGGCTATTGAGTACGGGGCAATGCTATTGCTGCAAGAGTTGTGTTATATCGATGACACGACATATTTTTACATTATTAATTATAATATACGACACATTGATTGATACGAAACTCACACAATCAAGCATGTTGTGTCAATCGTTATGCGTAACTATTTGGTGGGATGAGACCCAGGCAATGAAGCATGTAAAACCATAATGTGTTGATCACATAACACACCAATATTTGTACCAAAAAAGAGCTGCATGAGCTAAGTAGGCCTTCGTACGGGATCACAAGGCATTAATTACATATATGATCGAGTTTCTTGAGCTAGCTCTAAATCACTTGTATGAAACCTCAAAACCACCGGTAATCTACTCTCTAAAGCACCATATATATGATCATTTTTCAGAAAAAGACAAAACAAAACAAAAAAAAAGTTTCAGTGTGGTGTGGTGAAAATGATCAACAGCAGAAATTGAGCAACAAGAAAACTAAGAGAAAAAGCAGGATCTCTCTGATGCCATTGGAATTGTAGTGGCCTTTGACTCGTAGACGCGTGTCAGCAGAGCCGGATCCAGATGAGAGGCTTATGCAACGGATGGAATGCACAAAAGCTTTGACCAGGTACAACAAGTAAGCAGCCATTAAAACAAGAAAGCTCCAGTTGTCCTTCTCCCATGCATCTGCAGATGCCACGCGAGACGATATGATCTTGCTGTTGGCTATTATGATTACAGCAGATATGATGTTCTTGATCAACCTGTGTAAGAAGAATCTGTTGCAAGAAGGAGGTTCAATATCTCCCAGTGATATAAGTGAAATAACATGATACAATATTACAAACAACTATGCAAGTTATAAAATACTTCCTCCTTTGTAAAAAAAAACACACATATTAACGAAATGAATTAATGCATTGATTTTATGTAACGCCCGAGATCCCGGGTCTGGTAGCGTTTAATGAGTCCTAATGATCCGGTCAACTCCTTAGCCCGTCGTCCTCGCTTAGTCTAAAAAGGCTAATCCGAGTTGACAAGACTTTATGTCTCATAGTTATATGGATGAGCGTATTACTTTACAGACGTGTGACTTTACACTTTAAGAATGAAATGTTTAAAAAGTCCTGAAGTATAATTAATTTATCTTTCTTTTTTATTTTTCGTGCTTATCTTTCATGTTGTAATAAATAAAAGTAAAACAACTAAAAGTACAATAAATACTTAAAAATATAACTATCTCATATAAAATAGAACAAATAACTCTGACAACTACATGGTTTATTTTGTAACGAAAGGAGTAAATTAAAAAACTATAGATATACAAACTTTATTATTCCTTTTGTTTTCACGATTTGTTTTGAGTAGAGCTGTTAACGAGCCGAGCCGAGCCGAGTATTGGTGGTTCGAACTCGAGCTCGATCGTTTGTTAAACGAACAAAAAATTATGTTTGAAGCTCGGCTCGTTTAAAATATGAAATGTTCGAGCTCGTGTTCAAGCTCGGCTCGTTAAACATATTTTTGGTCTTTTGGCTCGAGTTCGGTTCGTTAAGATATAAAACATAAAGTTCAAATGTAAAAATAACAAGTTATACATTAAAATTACATATATTACACAACAAAAATTACTATAAGAATATCTAACTATTATATAAATTCAATCTATAAGCTCTATTTGATGAATGAATGAATTATCCTCTTTTAAGTCAGGGTTACCGTAAATTAATTTATTTATATAAGCACGTTCGCGAACATAATCGAACGTTCGCGAACCAAGCTCGTGTTCGTTCGTTAAGCAAACGAGCCTACAATCATATTCGAGCTCGGCTCGTTAAGCTAAACGAACAAACGATCACGAACACTAACGAGCCGAACACGAGTTTATTCACGAGCGTCTCTGTTCGTTTAACAACACTACTTTTGAGCAAGATTTGTATATTTTAAGCTTCAACGTTTCATCTCATCACCTTTACAAATCATGCATTTTCTTTTTAAGCTAATTTTATATAAATTGTATCAACAGTGTTTGATAAAATGGATATTATAACAAAAAAAATAATAGTATAAAGTTGTTGTTTTTTTGGCCCTGAATAACTTCATTAATATGGTACAGCTTTCCGAAATAAATAAATAATAAATAATAGGGTAGCAGTACCGTACCTGGATGGTACAACACCACCACCGGCACCATCGTCGTCGTCACAAGAGTGTCGTTCCTCCGATTCAACCTTCTCTCCCACCTCCGTGCGGTCTGCCGGAATCAGCACTGCAGCTTCTATTTCATCCAATTCAACCAAATCAACAAAACGGTTTCCATTTCCTTGCATAAATCTCCTGCTCCGAACAACCATTGCTCCAACTGAAACAGAAGAAGAGCCGCCGCCCCTATTCCAACAACCTCGATTGTTACCAACAAATGGCTCAGCCCTCATCCATGGACCATAACAGCCTTTCCCTTGAGGAAACTCGCAGTTGTTGTAGTGATGTTTACCAATGCATCCACATTTGTAACAGAAATTCCCTAATTTCTCATACTTGAATTCAATCCATATATCAGGCAAACCAGAACGGTTTTGCCAAAATCCAGGAGGCAATGGCTTCCGGATATCCAAATTCACCCGAATCCGGAGATACTTCCTCCAAACAAAATCATCATACACAAGTTCATCCAAACGTAATGGCTTTCCCAAAAGTTGAGCAATTTTAAGCTGATTTTCCTCGGTGAAACAGTTGAATGGCAAATTATGGACTTGAACCCAGAAAGGAGAATAGGAAAATTGAAACTCAGATGGGACTTTAGCGGAAACCCAAGGGGAGAGAAGTAGAAGAATTCCTCTGATAGTGTAAGGGGTGTTGGATATAACCGTTTTGAAATCTTCACAGTCTTGGAAGGAAAACATGAACAAGTTAGGCTGGATAATAGATACCGTGTAATCTTTGTTACACCTCCATTGAATTTTGGTGATTGGTTTAACAGACTCTGGAGATAGTGCTCTGCTATTCCATATGAGTTTTCCAATCAAGCAGAGGTTCTGAATCCGACGAGTAATTTCTTCGTCGGCTTCTAGGCTCAAAACAGAATCCATTTAGATTAGACAGGAAATTAGCTTGAAAGTTAACCCTGAAAGGTGTATGAAACAATGACTCAAAGGAAGAAACACAGTAGGAAGATTATCACAAACGGAGAGTGACAATGATTTCTTATCGCAATAAGGTCATATATGCGCATGAATAAGAATATTCATTTGTAAATGAATGAGAAAAAACAAGGTGTTTTATTAGTATTGGATCAGAAAGAGGACAAGATGTTTGTCGATTTGCTTTGCTTTGCTGCAGAGAGGCTAGTACTACCTATGCAGCTCTGATGGCATGGCTCTGCACCCTGCACCCTGCACCCTGTATATGCTTTGTCGATTTTGCAGAAGGTGCCTGGTGGGTATAATATTATTTTGGGGGGTGAAATTGCTTTCTGGGTTGAGTCAAACTATATTTTCTACATGCTAATTGTATATAAACTGGGTTTTGTGGGTTCAAATCTTTTAACAAGACAAACAACGAAGCATATAGTCAAATCTTTTATTTTATTTTATTTTATTTAAGGCAGTCAGTGCTACAAATACAATTCCCTTTGTTGTGAAACTTGCAATAATAAAGATATAAGTCCGTTCATAAAAAATGTGTAGTGTTAGAATTATTATGTCTATATTTAGTAAAACCTGATACCTTCATCATTGACGATATTGTGGTGTGGATTATCTCTCTCCACATTAAATCCAGCACAACCATAAAATTGTTAATCTTTGTCCATCTTATTCATTTTACTTCCAAATTTACACCAAAAATTTTATTCATTATTATTCCTTTTAAAACTCATACTACTATTTATTTCATATATCAAATAATGTGTGGCAAAATGAATACAGTACTTTGTTAATTCTTTATAGTATTATTATAAATGACTATGTTTTTAATGTAAATTTACTGAGATAAACAATTTATAGGTAACAATAGTTGTATAGACATTTGCATTTACATAAACTAATATTAAGATGTGTAAACATTTTGAGGCACCAGAGCAGTACATTCCACATTTAAAATTTTAAATATAAACTCGATATTCGACCTTACAGAGGTTGAATGTGCATGTTCAACTCTTGCAAAATCAAAATTAACTCGAACTACGTTGTCATGGTCATTAATTAGTTGTGGTGTCTTTAACAAATAAAAAGAAAGAATACGGATTTTATGATTAAACGGTCGTAGAAAGATTTACCAAGTACCATAAATGATTTTTAAAAAAGGTACAGCGCAGGTACCGTACAAAAGACTGTATTTGATTAATAAAATAAATAGCAATAAAGGTATAGCGCTACAAGATCAAATTTCACGCACATGATGCCCTAATGCATGTTAAACTCACATATATTTCCATATTAGAATAAAATCACTAGAAGGTATCATATAGAGAAACAAGAATCGTGATTATTCCATACCAGCCATGAGATTTTCAGTACCATGCTATGAACACTAAGATTTTCCAAAAGAAGAATCCATTTGTTATCTGAAATGCTAAAAATAAAACAGAAATTCATTTAGTTAGCTGAAGCATATACTCCCTCCGTTCATAAATAACTTAGGCATTTGTCAAAAAGATTCGTTTCAAAATAACGAATGCAGTTACATTTCCAATACAGCATTTATTGTGTTTTTCCTATATATACCCTTATTTATTAAGGAGTGAGAGAATAAATACAACATTGCATTAATGATAGACTAAGGTTTTTTTAGTCATTTTGGTATTTAAATTAAAGCATTAACTCACATCCTAAATATGTGTGGTTTTTGCAACTGCCTTAGTTATTTCGAACGGATGGAGTATTTTTCAGACAACAATGTTCTATAAGTATAGCGCATTTGAATCACTGCCAGTATAGATGAAGTTCTCAAACAGAAATCCACTCATCATAAATGCCCTACTTCACATAACCTACAGTTGGTTGCAGCTTCTCTACATACCTTGGCACACGACATTGAAAAAAATTTCAGTAAATACAGGAGAATGAAGAAAAGCAGTGTGAGCTCATAAGAACACACAGTGGCAATTTACTTCAGCCTGCCAACCGGAACATCAGCTTGTAACTGACCGGAAGGTCTAGAATTAGGCACGTCGGGTAAAGGCAAAGCCTTCTTGACATGCTGGTTTGGAGGAAAGCTAGCTGCTTTCTTCTTCAGTTCCTCAAGAACTCGAGTAGCTTCTTGGAGTTCATCCTCAGCACTTTGACCATGGCCTTCCCACCCTTCAATTACTTTCTCCTGAAAATTAATCGCGAGCTGGTAGCTGCAAAATACCAGGGACCAAGTTATAAGATACTCCAAACAAACAAATACCGTGCAAAATAGGTAGCCATGCAATTTCAAGATAAAGAAACACTTTTTAGGTAGCCCTTTAGCCCTTTAGCACATGAATGATGTGGGTGAAGAGTTGATTGTCAGGTAAATTCAACATACTTTTATGGCAAGTTCTAAAACTGCGGGTTTTCAGTAACAAACACTTGTTAACTAAAGGCAGAGACGATTCACCAAATCAATATAATGTAGAATATCATTTGCATATTTGCAAACTCTAGCTGCTGGTATAATCTCAATTCTCCTAGTCTAATTTGAAATAGAGAACAATGCTCATCTCATAAAATACCACCCAATCTCATGAATCAAGTAAATTGACAAAAGAATTTATGGGGCTTGTTTTAAAAACACAACTTTCAAACACTTTTTAAAAAGAGTCAAGTTCATCTGGCTAGGCCAACGCACAGTTGTTGACAAAAATGGGAAACCTCCAGAACTAAAAGAGCACTCTTCTTAAGGATCTTGGAAAAGAGATAAACTTGGAGTATAAAATAGCTCATATGTCTTATGTCCCAGCAAAAACTTTTATAAGCAGCAACCATTTATAACAATGTTAATCCAAAAAACTTTACTAAACAAAAATGGGCTTGCTGCACTTACAAGAGAACATATTAACCTCTATTGTAATTTCTCAATCAAATTACAACAATAATAAAGAATCAATCCTAGCAAAGTAACAACTATCACTGTTTTTATCCCTTTCCAGTACCTCATTTTCTTTTCCCTTTCAGGTTAAGTGGTGTTGTCAAAGTTAGTTAGCGAAAAAAAAAAAACCTTAGTTAGCAATGTTCTGTTGTATATAGATGAGTATCGTTAATCTAAACCAGATGTAGATTTGAAGTTAAGATCTGGTTTGTTACCTCTCTCTAGTCCGTAAGAAAGTAGATTCCGTAAGTGGTTACAGTTGTTTACTATTTATTTGCCCAAAAACCTCTGAAAAAGATAAGTTGAAGTAGTGATTAATCATCCTATACAGTGACATGTAAAGGTTGCAATCACAAATCACTACAATTCTTTATTATATTACTAAACCTTGAAAATAGCCTTTGTCTATTCTATTAACCACAAAAATCAATATAACTAGTTGATTTAAGAGCTGAAACAGTGCCCCCGCCCCCAAAAAAAAAAAAACTTTTGGCATGTAAGTCGATCTCAAAGGTCTCGCCAGAAACAAAAACGATATAACTTAATGACACGACAGACCACATGAATGCCAAGGATCAGAATGAAATTCTGGTCAAAACAGGCACCACGACAAACGCCAGAAAATTACAAGGTATGATAAATAACTATTTGGCCTTACCTTCCCATGGCAGCATAAGCTTTGGACAGGTTTTGACATGCCTCAATTGAATCCGCATGATAAGGACCTAGAGAAACGTCCATGATATCCTTCGCATATGCAAAAACCTGCGCTGCAGATTGTGGTCTATCCAACTCCAGATAAGCCGCACCCAGATTGTTGTAAACATAGCCCACCCCATAATGATTTGACCCAAAGCTTTCTTTTAATCTTTCTGCGGCATCCTCCAAGTAAGGAATTGCTTGCTCCACTTTACCAGTCAGCAGAAGTAGCCAACCAATTCTCGCGGAAACGCTTCCTAGTGAATGTTGCTCTTGAGGGATCTTCTCCAGCATTGCCATTGCTTTTTGTAATAAGGAAATGGCTTTTTCAAACTCATTCATGGTTTCATATTGCATTGAAATTTCCATGTAAGCCTCTGCTACATCTGAGTTTGCTCCTTTATTTTCAAGAATCCCACATGCCATTTCAAGACATCTCTTTGAGTCTGCAAACTCCTCCTGATTACACAAAGCCTTGGCCATGGAAATAAACACCACAGCTCGATCCTCGCTCTCTTTGTCAGTTTGCTGTATAACATTCTTCAATTTATCAATGGCCTCATTGTATCTACCTAAGGCAATCAGCATATTAGAAGCGTCAATCTCCCCACGAAACAATTCAGAGCCGCAACCTCCCCAACTCTTCAAGACCCTTTGAGACATCTGGTTTTGATCCAATGCTTTCTGGTGCTCCTCTAACCCTGTATAGATAACCCCAAGCAGCCTCCTATCATTGGCAACTTCCACTGAATTGTTCCCCAGTTGTGCCTTATGTATTTCCAAGGCTTTTAAACAAAATGGTAACGCTTCCGTAAAATTAAGAACAGCAACATAGGCCTCTGAGATATCCCTATTAGCTTTTCCAAGTTCAACACAATCATCCTCCAACAATAATTCTTTCAGCTCCAAAGCCTTTTTAAGATTTATCAAAGCTTCCTCTCTCCTACCCATCGCCGTCTTTGTATTAAATAATGCACACTGAACAGCATGAAGAATAGGATTAACCTCATCAGCACTACAACTACCCGATTCCTCTAAACGAACCAGTATCCTATTAGAGCGATTAAGGTACCCCAAACTATCACTAAACTTTTGTAAACTGAAAGAAACAGAACCCAACAATTGTAAAGACATAGCAAGAGGCAAAGAGGGCTTATCATTTTTATCAAGAACATTTAAAGACCTAGTAGCAAAAGATAAAATCTTATCAGGATCCTCACCTTCTTGATCAAGCTTAAGACCCATTTTTAAACAAGCCATACCAAGCTCACTTTCATCAAAAACAGCTTCCATTTCCTTGAATGCTTTCAACATTTCATCTATGGTCTTGGCAGACTCGAAAGCCTCCTCAAGTTGGGATCTTTCTTGGATTTTACGCTGTCTTGAAGGAAATTGAGGAGGATTTGTGGTAGCAGGTACCGCGAGGGTGTTGAAATTTTGAGACGATTGGTGGGATTTAACGTGGGAGTTGAATAAAGTATGGTTCTTGGATACTGATATATTGTCATTTGTGGGTTCGGTGATGGTGGGATTGCTGATAAGAGATGAGATGTGAAAACTGGAGAGTTTGTGAAGAAGGGAGAACCTGTTGTGGTGTTGTTGGAGTACCGGAAGTAGTGCGGAGGAGACTCTTTTCATGGTGGACTCTGATCTAAAACCCTTGAGAAACCCTCGGCCGGTTGTCTGTAAACGGAGGAATCCTTTTCGTAAACAAGACAATTTTCAATATTTCTTTCTTTTGCTGAGAAAATTAATAATCTAATCTAATTTCATTTAGAATAATACAAAGGGATTTTATTGATACAGTGTTTTCACTGTGTTATGTTGCTGCATAAACAAAGCCATTTCATAGTTAACTTGTTGCTGCAAGGCACGTGTTTTGTTAGATTAATATTTTTAATATTAAGAAAATAAAATTTAAGTTTAATGTTACACATATTGTTAATTATGGTTTAAGTTATATAAATTAGAAATATTATAATTTAGAAGAGAGAATGGGCCAAAAGGACCTAATAAGTTCAAAAATAGGTAATCAGGACAACTTCGATTTTATTTCGTTTATAAGGACAAAAAAACAAATTACCCTTTTCATAAATGCAAAAATGAAAAAAATAAATAAATAATGTTATTCTCTCTCCTACTCAATATTTTAAACGTTTATATATTTTTATACACAACTCGGATAATCGTAATTCTTTCACCATAATTCATAATTTTTCCATCCTCTTTATTTTGATATCTAATTTGATCTTTTGATATAAAGCATAAATCATCCATTGATACATGTTGCAACCTTTACATCCCTCATGCCCACATCCCTTCGAATCCTCACTTGAAGACACGACAGTATACCGTGAGGCCTTGTGCTTCATGCTTGACTTCTTCAACTCTACGCAACCAATAAAACAGATGCAAAAAATTACAATAACACTGAAAAAGAAGTAGTAACAACCAATAAAATAGATGCAAAAAATTGTATTAACACTGATATTGATCTATGAATGTAATTGGAGCAATTTTTGCGTACAATATACATGAAGTAAATTTTTGTGTCAAAAATGCAAATGAAGTGAATATTTTCTTTCTCGGTTAAATATATTCATAAATGATTTATGCTTTATATTTACACCCCTCATGCCCACATCCATTCGAATCCTCACCTGAAGACACCACCGCATGATGTGACACCGTGTGCTTCATGCTCGACTTCTTCAACTCTACGCAAGTATTGCAACAAAGCCTCGTCAATAGCAAGATCATCGTCAAACAATTCTTAAGCCTCTAGTAATGGATTGTGTATTGTTGATTGCATTTCATTCGAATTACCTATACAAACCGGTAAAGTCTCATTTTTTTTGTCCATGCAATTTGAAACCACTTCATTTACCAATTGATCCTCAACTAATCTGCATTCGGTCCTCAACACAGTCTTTTAAATTTCTAGCTCATTGCTAGAATTCCTCAAACCCTTGTTCTGGTTGTAAAATCGTTCTCCTGCTTCATCATTAGCCCTTTTCATATTGATTACCTTCATTCTTCAGGAAATGGTCCTTGAATACCTCTCCCACTATACTCTTGCCGAGGCTTAGCTCGAGTTTAGTATTTACCATCATATTATGATGCTTCTTGAGACACCCATGCTCATGATGTATAATACACATGCAAAAAAGATAGTACGGAGGCCCTATTCATTGTTAATCATATGCCAATACCCAAAATCCTCATTCCCAATCTAGATACCATCCACCAAGCCTAAGTGAAAGAGGCTTCGCGCTTAAGCAAGGTATATATCTCAAGTTCGAGACTTTGTGGATGCGACAAACTTTCTTGGGAAAGGTCCCCACTTTTGTTGCACAACAATATTTAAGAGGATTAGTCTCGGACGAATTGTTTGGGGTTACTTCAGGAAATAAAAAAATCCAACTTCGACCATCACACATGCATTAGAAGGTCTTCTTGGTTCAATAGTAGCAAAGACAATTTTGAAGAGTCTGGCCAACAAAGATCCGATTCGGCATAGATAATCTTTATTAAACAAAGGAAAATTCGGAATCGACAATCTTTGTTAAACAAAGAGAGAGACAATTCATAAGGTTCTATCCAAACAGGGCCAAAGACGCCTCTTGATTAAGGAAAAAAAATTGACCCTCCCTTTAGATAATTACATCGGTTTTTTAAGAACAGGCCAAAAATATCGATAGAAAAGTCGGTTATAATCAAAACATGTTTATTATCAAGCAATGCTATAAGACAAAAATATTTAAGCCCTAGAGATGTGTTGAGAGGAACTTGTAAACAGGGGAAACCCGAAAATTACCATCAAAAGAATTTGAAATCGCCATGTTTATTATCCTAAATTTACTCGTATACTTACATTATAGTAATATACTTACATTATAGTAATATTATTATTGTTATTGTTAATGTTATTGTTGTTGTTGTTGTTTGTTGTTGTTGTTATTATTATTATTATTATTATTATTATTATTGACCAATAATTATTATTAATATTTTGTGTTTAATATTCTTTTTGGTAGTATTGTTACCTTTTAATGATTTATAGCTGTTTAATTATTTTTTGAAAAACAGATTTTTTTTTTATTTTTTATTTTTTTGAAACGATCACTTTATTTATTGGCCTCAAAGGAGGTAAGAAAACGTTACAGAGTATTTTGTTCATCCACAAATATTGCGAAAAATTAATCTAAATACCAAGCATGCCTCGCATTTCATTCTCTCTACTACGTTTGCTAGAAATGCATACACCGGGGGTCTTTCTGTATCATGACCATGTCTAGTCTTGTGCGTATCTTTTTGTTGCTTGTACGTATTATTTTATCCATTGAAAATATATAATCTGCAAAAATTAATTAAAAAACTAAAATTTTAAGTTATAAGACGCTTTTTAATATTTATTATTGCGCTTTTTTTAAAACATATCTTTTTTTAAGCTATATGATGCCGCATATCTTTTTTTAAGCTATATCTGATGCGTATTATTAATTTTTATTATTGCTTGTTTTATTTGGAAAATATCATATCTTTTTTTTAAGCTACATGATGCTGCGTATCTTTTTTTAAAGCTATAATGCGCATTATTAATTTTTATTATTGTGCTTATCTTTTTTTGCTTGTAAATTTAAAATATATTAAATTATGGAGAAACACTTTTTTGGTGAAACACTTACGTGAGAAACAACCGGCTCTTTTAATATAGTTATGATTATGATTATGATTGCTAGCCACCGTAGCGTAACTGGCGGCTGTCATATAGCAGCTAGACAAATTTTATTGGTCGTTCAGTTTTAAATGTCATCATTTTCTGTGTCCATGTTATTGTATTTACATACCATGCTATGAGATTTGATTTAGTTTTCGTTAGGGCAGTTAAAAAAGTTGAAATATATAATTTATATCACTCGATAGAATATTTTTTTTGCCGTTTAGTATTCTAATTTTTCCTGACAAAAAAAAGTATTCTATTTTTTTTTTTTTTTGAGATGATTGGATTGTTCTATGTTTCCAACATTTGCCTTTCTTCCATCTATTTGAAACTGCCGCCTATGTCTTCTTGCATCAAAGCATTGTCGTGGTTGCAATTGCCGCCTGTAATTGTTTTTTTTTTAAAGACGTTTGACTCCGTGAAATTCTTGTATACCCAATAATTTTTTTTGTAGCTAATAACTTGACTTGGTACCATGCTATCATGCTATGCTATAATAGTAGCATATAGATAAATCCAAGAGCAGTAACATTCTTTCAAATATTTGATCGGCAGACGGCCATCGATCCCTAAGTAATCAGACAGATTCAAATCAAGAGGTGATCATCATCATTATGAATACTCTGTAGATGCGCGATGAATTAAGTGCAAGAATCTGCTGACAAATTTGAAAAGAAAAAACCTGAAGAAAATGGAGATGAGGCAAAGGCAAATGTTGCAATTCAGGACACCACAGCATCCAGCATTGAGAACAAACAACTGGGGCGGTGCATCTCCTTTATTAGCAAGGGACATACCTCAAGAATCCCTTGAACAGAGGTATCGAAATCTCCTTGCTGTTGAAGATAATTCTCCGCCGATGATGAAAAATGGATTTCCGGAATCAAAGGTTGAAGCTTCTCCCAGAATGGAAAGTAGCCCAACTCCGAAACGGATGGGGGCCGGGTTCTTGTGGAAATTTATGTGGCATCCCAACAAGAAGAAGAAGGAGAGTGAGACTGAGACATCGTCTGCTGCAAAGAAAAAGACGGGATCATCGTCGTCCAGATGGAATCCGAAGAAGAAATGGCCTAATGGCTGGTATTAAAGACATCATCAGGACCACAGGATGCAAGTTCATTGGTTAAATCCAATTTTTTTTTGAAGAAAATCCAGATCAAATTAAGTGTCTATGAACTTTACATCATACATATATACAGTATGTGATTGCAGGTAGTGAAGTGAACTCAAATCTCTGTCTGTGATTCCTCATCTGGCAAGGGAGTGATTATGTATTTGAATGTCTATTTCTGCAAACAATGTCAACAGTTGATTGGAATATATCCTCATTCGGCCTAGTGTAAACTATATATTTTGCAAAGAGATTTATATGATGGAAAATTGTATATCGTAACATGTTTGTGCTGCTAAGACGGTAAACACTTTTTTTTTTTTTTTACGGGAATTATGTGTTCGATTTATGGTACTAATTAACAACATCGGACTGCCAAATAACTAGCGGATCCAAGAGATTCGTCAATTAATTACGTACCTGCTTAGAAAACAAATTTCATAAATGATGTAGAGCTCTGCTCTGTAAAAAAACTTATTTAACAGTCAGTTCGATCAGTACTCAAGATAAATAGAAAAATAGTGTAGTGTGGGCGTGTGGCAGTTGCTTGTTGATGATGATTCGGGATTCCTTGTGGTTGTGGGTTAAAGTCTCTGATTATGAAATATTTTGAGACTTTTAAACCTACAGCTTCATGTACATGGAAAAGTATCTGCCATATTGCATGCTCATGCCTCATGCTGCTGTTGTCCTTAAACAAGGATTTGGGGGTAAACAATGAAGCATTCATATTTGAAAAGGAGGGAAGTGTCCGAAGGATATTCATTCCTAAACCATGCACATATATATATATGCTACTAGAGGAGAATCAAATTTGGACTCATATATATGATATTCGGTCTCGGTGGTGGTATCCCTCTCGATGATTGTTGACTCAACATTGATTTCGTGCTTGAGTTGGAGGGCTCTCCCTCCATCCAGGGGGCGGATCTATAGCTACTAGGGGGTCAAGTAATTCAATATCGGAAATTTATCTGCCGCCTATCTCATGCCATACGTCTTCTTTATCCGAATGGGTACGTTCCTAGTGTCGGTATATCAAGATTCGCCAATCAAGATAGGGAAGAGCCATATCGGAGAAGTAAAATTCAACATAGAACAGGACATAAGCGTCCACCCGCTCACGTGTTAATCTCAAAGATAATGAATAGGCGAAAAATCTTAGAGCAACACGGGAGTTATTAAGTTTTGTTTTGTGGAGCTTTTTGGTTTGACATTTTTTTTTTTTATCGTAGTTGTCGTTTTAATTCAGTATCAAATATATGTTATGATTATATATTGTATCCCAAATAGGGCTTTAAGCAAGTCATCATATTTGTGAATAGCTCGAGATCGGTTCGAGTTAGAATTTAATTTGACTCGGTTTAAATCTAAAATCAAAATCGACTTGACTTGAAAATCAAACAAATGATAATCGAGCAATGTAATACTCGCCTTGATTACTCACGGACAAGCTCAAATATTTTTGTATGATAAAAAAAAACATTCATTTGATATTCATTAAAATATTCTTTGCTTCTTTAATAAAAATTTCCAATAATGATTGTTTGCAATAACATATTTTGTTATTATCATAATAAAATAATCTTAATTAAGTTTCGGAAGATAATAGTTATTTTTGGGTGTAAACTCTAGTTCGATTTGAGTTTTAAAATTTGTTTGAATTTAAGTTTGAGCTCGAGTACAAAATATTCATTATCGAACTCGAATTCAAAAATATTTTGAATTGTTTGACTCGTTTAAAGTAATACTCGATTCGATTTAACTTGTTTGTGCCGAGAAAAAAAAAACGGTGTCGTAATCTCATTCTCTCTCACACCCTATGCCGCTGCTCTTCCATCACCTGAGTCTGTGTGAATCACATTTCCATTAGTTGAACACTTGCTTATCGATTCAATTGTGGGTTTTCCGACTGTTTGAACAAATCTCGAAAATTTGGCTTTTTTACCTGATAATTTGTCTCGCAAGAAGGCTACTCCTAAGCCGCAGAAGAAGTTCCGTATTAAGCTCAGAGGTGAATTTAAGCTGTTCTATATATTATTGTTCTTAAATTTTCAATTCAGCAAGTAAAGATTAAGAATTTTTCTATATCGGTATTGAATAATCGATCCGAGTGGATTTTAGTGAAACCCAATGAAGTTTGCTGGCAAATTCATCAGCTTTTTTTTAGCTTAAACCTGCTTTCAGTTTTAAAACAGAAATAAGTCAGATTGCAGTTTAAAACAAAAATGATGAATGATAGGAATGTAATTGCTTTTCCGTTATCCGCAATGTATGGTTTCAAGTATGAATGCTGATTGCTTGTATTCATTGAAGAGCCTCTGAGCAAGAGGCCTTAAGAAGAGCTGGTTTGAGTGCTTCATTCGATGTAGAGCCCATTGCTGTAATGTAAACAACCGAAAAAATGTTTAATTTAGCCATCCATTCGTTAGGACTTAGGATACGTCGAAGTGCACATATATGTATATAGTAATATACATATGTACATAGACAATGTATTGATTTCAACTTACTAGTTTAGGAAGTGGCTTACACGGGTGATTGGGGCCCTTGAATAGTGTACAACCACAGAAAAGGGTAACTGCAACTGAACCCTTTCATCATATGTTGAAAAGCGTGGAGTGGTATCCTTCACTTAAGGAGATAGGAGATACGCCGAATCCATGTTTGAAAAATAGCTAAGATTGTTGCATGATTTGTACAGCCCTTGTAATCCAGCTATGCAAAATATGCTTTACATTGATGCTTACTTCATTCTTCCCTTAAAGTTTAAACATTTTAAAAAGTAAATGTTACAGAAACAAATTAAGTCCCACCTGCCCAAGGATATTGGAGATGAAATGAAGAAAAGTGAAGACTTATGTGAGAAGAGAAGCGTTGAAGCTGTAAGCACAATCCCACACATTTTATAGTAGAAATCTGAAGAAAAAAAAGGACCCCTTTCCTAGGTAGGGAATGTTCTTTTTCCTTCCTTGGAATTAAGGTGGATTTCTTTGAAGGTGTAGGTAGGGTGATGGAAAGACAAATCACAACGAATAGTAGTAATAAGAACTGAAAAGGGAGATGGAGAAAGAGAGAAAAGCAGCCACCCATGAGTTTTTTGGTTTGAAAAGTAGGCGCTCATATGTAAGATGATTTGTTAGGTTGGCTGGTTGGCTGCAAACTTGGGTTAGGGGATCTTCTTCCCTATGAACTGTATCTTGTGAATAACTCTTTCTCTTTGTGTGTGTTGTGTCTGTGTGCTATCCCTGTTGGAAATATTTGTGCTCCAAATAATCGAAATGCTACTATGTGTGTTCTTCCTTCAGTACATGTGTCTTATGCATTATAATAGGCAATGCCAGTTGTATATGTCCATACTATGTAGGTTATAGTGCTGTTGTCTGTTGAGATCTTCGACCACTGACACATAAGTTTTTGCTTACATTTTTTAATCTCTTTTTAGTTACTTTGCTAATTCGTTGTTTACTCCTGCTGTAATTTTCTTTATGCTTTGAAAGATTGTTTTTTCCCCTGCAAACAGCTATATATTCATATTTCTTGCTGGCATATGTTGTATCCAATGGTGTTGATTTATTCCTCTTCCTTTTGGCTGAGTTCTGACTTAATACCCCTTTCTTTTTTTAATTTATATACATTTTATGATAAATAAACACGTACTAATAAGTGGGTGAATTATTGAGGATTGCGGCTCCTTCATGCCTTTAGCAAATAGGTTGATGATCGTGGAATATATTTGTCATGTTATGTTGAATATTACTTGTACTCCTCAGATTTGCCGTTCTGACCATTTCTGTGCTTTATATTGTTGTACTTCTTTAACCCGTGTTCCTCTCCAGTCAAGATTGATCGATATGCATTCAAAAGAAAACATGCTCATCAGCATTTTATTTTGCTTGGCAATATTTGGCATTTCCCCTGATAATTTTTGGTGAATTTGCTTAATTTATTCATATTTCTTTGTTCATCTTCGACTGATATGTCATTTGATTAGGTCAAGGGTCCCAGCATAGTTCTATTGCTGTTGATTGCTCTTTTGGTGATCGGATGTACTCAAGAGCAGCTAACAGGTTGGGTGTTTTTTGGAAGGGCAATAGATAGAGGTTTCCGGTTTGTATCCTGTTGCTGCAGCTTAGACCGAAAATGCTTGTGGCGAGTCAAACTTGCTCTATCTTGTGTTTCTCCCACAGGTTCCCCTTTCAATAATTCTTATCATTCTTTTTTACTCTTTAATGCATGCATTGTTGGATGTTATCTTGTTCTTCCTGTTTAACAGTATTCTTTTCTTGTGATTAACAGGGGCAACTCAATTATAATAGCTGATCAGAAAAAATTAAAGCCCTCGAGTTTTCAACTCTCCCGAAAACTTGGTTATAGTGTAGGGTATTGGACGTGTAAGCCTATTGGACCATTACGATGTAGCAGACTCGATGTAAATCCAAACACGAGCGACGGGCACCCATTTGCAGCCGTGTACGAACAAGATATAAAACCAACTGAAGCCACCACAACAACTGATGAGCTGGAGAATTTCTTGAGTGAATGGTCACCTCCCAGGTACTTATGGAGAGGATTATCTGTTCTTGTACTGGCAGGGCAAGTAATTATTAGGTGTGTAAAGGGTAAAGTCCACTGGAGAAACACTCTACAACAACTGGAAAGAGTCGGCCCTAAATCCGTAGGAGTCTGTCTTTTGACCTCAGCTTTTATCGGCATGGCCTTCACCATACAATTCGTTAGAGAGTTCACAAGGTTAGGACTCAACAGATCTATTGGCGGGGTCTTAGCCTTAGCCTTTTCAAGAGAGCTGAGTCCAGTGGTCACATCCATCATAGTTGCAGGACGTGTCGGAAGTGCCTTCGCGGCAGAATTAGGCACAATGCAAGTATCTGAACAGACTGATACACTGAGGGTCCTTGGCACCGACCCTGTCGACTATCTCGTCACACCGAGGGTTATCGCGTCATGTATCGCCCTTCCCTTCTTAACCCTAATGTGTTTTACTGTAGGATTGGCGTCTAGTGCTCTATTGGCTGATGGTGTTTACGGGATTAGCATAAACATAATATTGGATTCTGCTCAAAGGGCTTTAAGACCATGGGATCTAATATGTGCTCTAATAAAGTCACAGGTTTTCGGGGGAATAATATCTGTTGTTAGCTGTGCATGGGGAGTGACAACACTTGGGGGAGCAAAAGGGGTTGGGGAATCAACTACTTCTGCAGTAGTTATATCTCTTGTGGGTATTTTTATAGCTGATTTTGTTTTATCTTATTTCCTCTTTCAGGGTGCTGGTGATGCTCTTAAAAACTGTGTATGATTACATTTTTAACTTCATTTTTTTTTTTTTTTTAAATTTTAATTTTTTTCTGTATCGACACTTGTTGAGAAACTTCTTAATACGAAATAGAATACTATGTATGTTTCTTTATGAACTGTGGATTGTTTTGTGTGTAAAGCTCCTTGTATCTGAGACCTAACATGTTCGACTAATCTGGAGTTTGGTCTAGATGTTTCCTATTGATTTTGATATATATAAGAGCAAAGAGAACATTTTATTGTCAAAATACAACATAAAACTGCATACAGTAAACTTAGTTAATATCATGGCAGAAAGTTACTAGGGAAATGGTTGTGCCAAATTATTACTCAGTTTTTCATCATTCTAAAGGCCAATGCCTGCAGCTCAGCCAATTCATTAGTTTCTGATGCAGCAGACCTTTTCTTGACATTGGTTTGGAACCAGATATCATCCGACCTGCTTCTCATTTCTGGAGTACAGATTCCATGGCTGTTTGGGTCGAAGGATTCGATGGAGCAAATCGAGCTCTGTGGGGAGATGCAGTTCAGGTCGTTATTAAAGGTTGGATTTGTGGGATTATAGGATGGTGAGGTTGTTGCACTTGTACACATAGTAGTAGTGTTTGTCCAGTAATGGTTTTGTTCTGAAAACCTATGATTAGAGGTAGAGGGGTCAATAAGTATGTTTTGTGCTAACTGAGCTTTCACTTGCATCAGCTGTGCTTGCAAAACCGCCACCTGCAAACGCGCGAAAACAATTATATTAGATAAGTTCTTGTGTGTGGTTACTCCCTAAACCCTAGTCCCTAATGTGGTTCAGATTAAGCAACGCGTGTTACTCCACGTTAGGGAGTAAGCATGTAAGAATTTCACCAGCTATTAACTCTATATAGTCCAACAACTTAATTATCAGTCAATGTTACTTTCATAGTATTCAATTTTCAAATAAATGAAGATAAGCCAAAAAGTTGATACCGGAACCTATATTTATTTCCAGATTATTATTCAAGGAAAATTGTAGTGACAATGTCAAAACAAAATATGTATGACAAAGTATCACAATATCTTTTGCACAGTTGATTATAATGTGGAGCCTATTTATTCATAAGGATCATATAAAATTAATGGTGTAAAAGTATACACATTTTATTGTCACACAAACATTTCTGCAAAAGGAAATCCGGATTATGTTCATAAAGCAAAATTAACGTTAGAAATGCTATAAAACAAATGGACTAGTAGTAGATGTGCGGTGAGAACACATGTTAAAATTTTTAAAATATAAAAATAGATATGTCATTTCAATAATAAAATCACTTTCACATTAACAGTCTTCAAGTCATAACCCATCATTATCATGTCATATTTTAACACCCGTACTAACATTTATCATCAGTTCTTTGAAATTCGAGATCCCATTATCATGTCATATTTTAACACTCGTAACATTTATCATCAGTTCTTTGAAATTGTGAAAAGAAAGAAAGAAAAACTTTCATTTTAATTAATGAAATAAAAAAAATAAAACTTGATTAGTAGGTAAGTTTACATCCCCATTAATCAAAGCAATTGTCAAGATTTCGTGTGGTGTATTCCAAAATAGAGGACAAAATAATTGAAAAAAGGTCACCTGTTGTTGCAAGGCGTAAATGTGGGCAACACAGCCATAAACAGGGTCATTGGTCCGAGCCTGAGCTTCATAAGCAATAGTGACAACAGCCTCACACCGATGATGAACAGGCACGTGCAGTAGCAACTTTGACACATTGCTAGCACCAAACACCTTGTGTATCGCCGCAAATCTCGCCGGACCTTGCTCCGAGCAGAAATACGGTGCAAATATGCAGTCTGCCGCACACTTCCTCCGTAGAAACTTGCATGCACCACATGGAGACCCTGTGCCGCCACCGCCACCGCCACCACCACCGTTTGCCATATCTGCCTCCGGCCCCTTTATTAATTAATTAATTCTTCAAAACATACAAGCACGTACGATCTAAGCCAGAGGAGGCCCAATTAATTCTTCTTCAAACACACCAGGAGAGGACACAAATGAATGGAATGGGAATTAATAAGAAGAAAAATAAAAAGAAAACAAGCGCACGGGGGGGGGCTACTAATTAAGAAAAGACACTGTGTGGAGCCTAGGGAGGGAGGGGTCCGGAACTTGTGTTGTGTGAATCAAATTAAGGTGGGGGAGGTAGGTTGGTCTTCTTATAGCCAATCCTTCTAATAATACTACCAAATTACCATAATGAGAAGAATTATGGTGCATCGGTGATTATTATACCTAGGCCAGTAAGTGAGTTTTAAAATTCGATTCGATTCGATATATTCGATTCGAAAAAGTTCGGTTTGGAGCTCGGCTCGTATCATCAAACGTAGAATAGGGCTTTGGAAATTGGAATTTGGACAAACGAGCCGAATATGTTCGAACATATTCGGCTCGTAGAGTTGCGAGTATTTTTGAATATGTTATGTTATATTTTGGAATAGAGCGCTTGAATATTTTGGACGTGTTATGTTATATTTTGGGACATGTAATGTATTATTTTGGTTTTGGACATATATTTTTGAACAAGAATTATTTATTGGGTATTTTTGAATTTTCGGAACGAACATGTTCGAACTATTCGAGCCGAATAGTACCGAATTTTTTTTCCTTTTTTTAAAGTTCGAGCCGAACCGAATCCTGATATTTTAGGCTCAAAAATTTTGAGCCGAATCGAGCCATGCATTCGAACATGTTCGAGCCGAACCGAACTACTCCAGGGGTAGGGTTCGGCTCGTTTACGGCCTAGTTATACGAGGTGGAGAGATGAAATGCATCAAACTCACCCACTTTCACACAATAGATGTGTGTAGGTGTGAAGTGGATGTATCACATCTATCCACTTGGTATATAACTTTCCCAATAAGTGTTACGCAATAACTCTTCTCACCAATAATACCGGGGGGCTTTTTTTTTATACTATCTCCGTCCCAAAATGTAAGTCGATTTAGCATTTTTGTTTTGTCTCATAATGTAAGTCCATTTAGATAACCAATGAAGCATTTATTACATTTTTCTTATTTTACCCTCATTTATTATTTACCCACCATTTTTCACTATTTTGCATTAATAACATTCAAAGGGCATTTCAGACTTTTTCATCAAAATTAATGACACATAACCAATTTAACCAACTTTCTTAATCTGTGTGAAAAACCCCAAATCGACTTACATTTTGGGACGGAGGTAGTATTTAAAAAAATATACGATACACATTGATGTGTGATAACGTGTTATATTAAATCATTTCAAAGCACCGTAAGACTATAGAAAATGTTGTTGCGACTCTTTGTTATGCCATGTTTTTGTTTGCTATTCTTTACGCACCCCCTCCCCCACAATATCATTAAAATTATATATTATGTTACTTCATCATTTACTTTTAACTGTATAATGTGTAATAATATAATTGATGAAACTTTGGGTATCTTCATTGTGTGTAATAATACTCCATGATGATCTCTGAGCCTCGAGCACCTACATAAAGGCTTACAATCAGGGGAATTTTCGATGTGCAGTCCGTCTAGTGCTTAGAGCATATGCAATAAGCAAATGGTTTAAAATGCTCATTTACCTCGTGAAAAAAAAAAAATCCTATGTGGCAACATTTGCTTTTACAAGCAAAAGGATCATAATGATTTAACGATTGCTTTCAAAATCACCAACTTGTCTTTTTCGACAAAAGTGCATTGGTCAAAATTGAGCATAACTTGACAATGTAAAATTGAGCATAACTTACAATGTAAGGAGTTTGTTGTACATATATAAGTTAAAGCCTAACAGGATGTATAACCATACACTTAACACACCTAAAAGTGTCATAGCGTGATGAAAGCCACCGTGAAAGATACATGAGTAAAATTGCCCGTTGACGAGTTAGGACATAAAAGGAACATGCGTGACATGCATACTACGAGCCCCGGACAAGTCTAGGGCCTGGTGAAAACGAACGATTCTTTGCCAAATGAGAGGGGTCAAGAACTTGTCCGCATGAAACCTGTATTTGAGTTTGTATGGCATCGTGGTTCTGTCAAAGATACCCACTCCTAGTCAATAGAGTCGTTGAATACGTCTACATGAAAAACAAACAGATGTATGACAAGCTATATATTAGTTCTAAGCTCATACGATGGTGTAAGTCTATCACACTGGTGTTTGAGGTGGAACTACCATGGCATGTGACATCAACCTTATTTATATCAATATCAATAATATTGTGACACATTATAATTTCCTATCATTTTTAATGTATAACACATTTACATGAAAAACCGATACTGGGAGAACAGTCTAGACGCTATGCCCATGCCCAAAGGATGGTGTAAGTCTTACATAAATGGTGTTTAAGGTTGAACCATCGTTCCAAGTGACATCAGCCTGATTTATATCGATGTCAATAATACCGTAACACAGTACAATATCCTAGCAATTTCAATATATTAAAGAAGAAAAATGATATATGCATTACACAATAGTCAATAGGAGTAGTGTACATACACTACATGCATTCTAGCTCTTGATGAATATATAGGGTCGTTGATTAAATATGTCTTATCAATAATCAACGGATAAAAATATATAGTAAAAGTTTAATGTAGATATTGTATGATGGATGTATCACCAACATTAAAGAATTACAAGCGGTGTCTAGTTTGGGAAATTCTGCCTAAAAAGTGTCATTTGTGCAGGGTAGAAAGGGGACATAATATTAATGGCTTATGCAAGTATGACTACGACAGTTACAATTTTTATAATGCTTTTTAAAAGACTTTGGACGAGATCAGAGATGGAGATATAATGAACAGTTGAGATGAGGGATAAAAAGGGAAATACGAATACTACCACCTTCCTTTTAAAAATCAGTTAAAAACAATTTTCTCCGCCGAACGCCGCACCTGGGGAACTGCTTCTTTTTCCCTTTATTTATTTATTTATATTTATTTGTTTCTTCTTCTCCTAGTTCGTTTTAAAGCACAAACTTTTGACCACCCCACGTCTAAGGTACGTGACACGACCACGCTCTTTTATTTTATTATCAAAGCAAAACTTTGCTTGTTTTGTTTTATGTGTTCAATCAATAACAATCTTTTTTTAGGGAATGGAAAGAGGATTCAGATTTTTATTCGACTCGGGATGGAATCGAACGATAAGTATAATGACATTTATCATTAGATTGAATAAAACATACGCTACTCTTTTTGTTGTTAATATAAGGTCTTTTAAATATGCGATGATTGAGTATATATTGTATTTTTTTTATCTCAATCTTCATTTATTATCCATTTAAAAAAAATCATTATTTTACCATTATAACATTAATATAATCAAATGATATTTTAGATTTATACCGTGAGACAAGGATATAATTATAATTGATTTATATGCATGAGAAAACCTGGAAATGATGTACTCCAACTTTATTTGAGAAAAATGCTACTAGTACAGATAAAAAGATTTTGTGTTTACAAGCATTCTTTAATGTTCGATTATAGTATTTCAAGTGTTAATTAAGGAAATTTTTACGTTCATATGTGGAGTGAAGTGAGGGAAGAGATAATCAAGAACTACACAATTTATATCGAAATATATATAAATTATGTGATTCTGATTATCTCTTTCATCACTTCACTTCATACTCAAAGCCTAAAAACATTCGATTAATTAATCCAGCTTATTTTGCTATAATTGACTAAACAATGATGGGAGTAGTATTATACTATAAAGCACTACTTTTACTTTATCGTCTACAACAAGAATGCTTTCTTTTAATTTCTCCATTCACAGCCTCTTACGTGTTTGCTTGTACTGTACGTAACGTATTATTATAAGAGATAAACTTAAACCGGGATTTGCAAAGGGTGATATGGCATTTATTTTAATTTCCCGAGGTGGAATACACAAATGGTGTGTGTGGAAATTGTGTGGTCCAGATGCTGCCACGTAGACAGTTTCCTAATAGGGAGTCCCTAGATAGAATTTTCCTTGCAAAGGGTGATATGGCATTTATTATAATTCCATTAATAAATTACAAAACTACTCTTATTGCAGCGGCCATAATGGAAGCGGACAGTGACATAATGATATAATACTGTAATCGATAGTGCACTCTCGTAAATTTTAAAATGATCAATGACTATCGTGATTTTAGTACGTAATGAGTTAAAAGCTCACAATATCACATTCAGACATGTACAACATATATCCTATTGTGATCATTGATCAACATATAATTCCTTTTGCACTCGCATACCATTCATAGGGCCTCAATATAAATTTACTATGATTATCTACTACACATTTATGAACCATCTTATTTACTATCTCCGTCCCATAATAAATGTTATATTTTAAAAAACAATTGTCCCATAAAAAGTATCACTTTATATTACCAATGCATTATTTAATGTTTTTTTTTCAAAAATACCCTTAGTCAAACATTTATTTATTGCACTCATTTCACATCCCAAAACAAATATTTATTATTTGTAAGGAATAAGTATGTCAATGTAGTATAAAAACACAACACATTAATTATATTTTTAATATATATGAAAAAACAAAATAGAGGACACTTAATTTGGGACGGAGTAGTACTATTTTTAGGGGATGAACCATTAATTGATTGACAACATCATTTAATTGACAACATCATTTAATGAGCCTCAATCTTAATTATTAATGTTTCATAAATATGTGGTGTAGATATATATAGTGAGTGGTGACAAGATATTCTTATTCGGGGAATCCTCGTGTCTACCGACCGTTGGATGTAACACATGTGTCCAATAAAATAAATTACTATTTTGTCTTCTTGTATATATGTCTTATATCCAACTGTAATGATGACTTAAACTTATGCTTCTGAGGTCTGGTGTGGAAATGATGGTGGTCAGCAGAGCATCAAGCATCATCAATTCGTGATCGGGGATATCGTAGCGAGTAAAAAGTTCAAATAGAGTCGTATAGATGTTTTAAAGTATTAGATAAATGTGTGTGTGAGTGTGTGTGTGTGTGTGTGAGTGTGTGTGTGTGTGTATATATATCATCCGGGGTTCACAAATTGGAACCAAATTGTACTTAAGGAACACGTCGCATGGCTTCTCTAATTCGGAAAAAGACACATGGAGTTACCTCAAAGGGGTATTTCGATATTCTTATCATTTACTTGGTTGACTGTTTAGTCAATTAGAGTTGGATTCCCAAGGCTATATATACCGTCTGTATTATTTGTAAGTGTATGTAACTTTTTGTTGATAATAAAATATCCTCGTTTGTCCGTGGAGTAGTCGGCACATTGCCGGAAACCACGTTAAATCTGTGTTCTTCTTGTTTCTGTGTTTGTTGACTTGTTTATCTTTTATCTTTACTCACAATCACCATCACTTCTTGATCTATCCGTCATACAAACTGGTATCAGAGAGTCCAGGTTCATCAAGAAATCTGCTTATCTGTTTAAGCAAGGTAGATTGGCACCTCAAGGTCATTATTGACGCTAGGATTTGGGATCTACACAAGCTTTTCTGGTGAGAAAGATGTCTGCTTTAAATGTTAAGATTGACAAGTTTACAGGAAGGAACAATTTTAGTCGTGGCAGATCAAGATGCGTGCTTTGTTGAAGCAGCAGGGATTATGGGGTCCCTTGTCTAAATCAACAGAATGAAGTGCTGCTGAGAGAGCCAGTCTGGAGGAGAAAGCACATTCAACAATTATGTTGTGCTTGTCAGATGATATTATCACGGAGGTTGCTGAGGAAGACACTGCTAAGAAGTTGTGGGCCAAACTTCAGAGTCTGTATATGACTATGACTAAGTCCCTAACCAACAAGTTGTTGTTGAAACAACATCTGTTCAGTTTAAGGATGCATGAGGGTACTCAGCTGAGGGATCATCTTGACCAGCTGAACACAATATTACTTGAATTAAGGAATATTGATGTGAAGATTGAAGATGAGGATACTGCATTGATCATACTGCTGGATATACAGAAATCCGAATCCGGATCCGATCCATAATTGGATCGTCAGATCTGATTCACAGCACCGATCGAGACACTCGATCTTGCACAGCGGAAGCTACGAATAAATTCGCATGCGATTTTAATTACCACGATTTGATTCACATAAAAAATTAATCTACAAGAAGGTTAGTAGATTTACCTCAACCGGAGAGAAATAGGCAATCACCAAAGGGAGAATCCGTGATCTTCCGGATTGTATCTCCAAGCGACGACTGGTGGACGTCGATTCTCGCCGCAGAACCTCCTCGAATATGCAAAAGAAAAACCCAATGTTTTTCTTCTCTTAATGACTAAAACAAGAAACTAATTTTTCTCTTCTATTTTGTGAAAAGTTGCGCAAATAATGTGTGTTTTTGTGCTAGGAGGAACTCTCTTTATATAGGAAAATAACTAGTCAAGATAGTTATCTTTTTCACACCACAATTACCTATTCCCACAAGGAAAAGATATTTGCGAAAAGATAAGAGATAATTCCCAAAAAATCAATCTCTTATTTTTTCATTAATTATCCAACAAATAGATAATCAATTAATTACACATATGACAGAATCTAGGAAAATTTCTTTTCCTAATTTATCCACAAAGTGTGGCGCCATTTTCACCATTAATTTAATAGAAAATGTCTTTTCCATTTTACACATTATTTACCAAATAAATAATATTGCATATTCAATTAAATAGACCAACTATTTAATTTATTCTCGAGGTTCCATAAAACGAGAAAACACTCGTGTGTTAGGAGCCAACCCGGGGACCATGGACCTATAACCAGGAGCTACAATAAATTGAATAAAATATTCATCGAACAGAATATTTCTACTCAACTCATTAATTCCAGAATTACGCCACCATAAATCCAAAACTGAACTCTATCGATTATAGATATAACTTATTCTCAAAACGTCGAGTCGAATCGATAAGTGTCCATTGATATAATCATTACATACAAACTAACCCTCCATACACTATCCGTAATGAAGCAGGATTATTTCCGTAAACCTTCTTCAATACATCTTATCCTTAATTACCATCAACCTACTAGTGATCAATTAGTTCATAACCAATACGAACTCCCGGGATCGATCAGTTTTTAGGATTAACAAATAAGGGGATTGTCTTTCTACTTCCCGCAGGAAGGAATGGATTCCATATATGTGAGACACACATTTTTCACTCATTCCAGAATAGTGCCAACGTGAAAGTGATTCGGACCGCGCATCTTAGCGATCCTTAACGAACACATCAAACCCTATTTTGAAACCAGTAGGAGTATGCAATCACTTCAGGATTAAGGTTAATCCATATATGATCATCTTGTGATTTAATGAGATTTCTCAATCATGGAATTATATGAGAAACACAGATTAAATTGGTCCAGTCCTATATGACTCTCATCATATATAAATGCCCCACTTAGACAACCAATGTCGATGGTTCGGATAAGATGGCCACACCATAAAGTGTTCTGGGCGCATTAATGGTGGTTTAATCAATAGACCCCATACTTTGATTAAGTTCACCACGGACTAATAGTTCAAGTGTATCACCATAAACTTAATCCTTATGTGTGACACACACTAAGTTACATAGCTACATATGACACGACTTGGGGTTTTCAGTAGTTTATTACTTACAAGCACGAAGCAAGTAATAAGATGAGAATAAATCTGTCATTTATTAATTATAAAAATAATTACATAAATTGTCTTTCGGGCGCTACTTCCAACACCTACTTGTGTCACTGCCAGGATCATATGAGAACTTTGTGCAGTCCTTTATTGTTGAAAATGACTCAGTATCATTGGAGGATGTAAGGTCACCTCTCCATGCTCGAGAGTTACATAAGGCATCTAGATTTGGAACAGATAGTCAGTCTGCGGGGTTGGTGGCCAATGGAGTCAGCAGGGGGCCAGGAAATTCTGGAAAGAAGAAATTCAAAAAGAAATTCAAAAAGAATTCCAAGGGTCCTAAAGCTAAGGATATCTGTAATTACTACAAGGAGCAGGGACATTAGAAAAATGAATGTCCAAAGAGAAAGAAGCAACATGGTACTCAGCAGGGTACAATTGCTTTGGCAGAACATGACACCAACTCTGAAGAAGACCTGGCCTTAGCAGTTTCAGAGTCAGTAGGGCACAAAGATGTGTGGATTCTGGACACTGGGACATCTTATCATGTGTGTCCAAGCAGGGAGTGGTTTTCAACTTATCAACAGGTTGATGAAGGTCATATTGCTATGGCCAACATCAAGGTTTGCAAAATAGTTGGGATTGGATCAATCCAACTTAGGACACATGATGGTAAATTCTGCACATTGAATGAGGTTGGGCATGTACCACAAATGACCAAGAATTTGATATCACTTAGTCTACTGGACAACAAAGGGTTCAAGTTCAGGGGTGAAGGTGGAGTGGTGAATGTCTATAAGGGTGCAAGTGTGATTCTGAAGGGTATCAGGCAGGGGACTTGTACATACTACAATGGTCTACTGTATCAGGTTCTGCTGCTGTTGCATCATCAGAGGTTCACCAGTCACAGTTGACTAAGTTGTGGCATATGAGATTAGGTCATATGGGTGAAAGGGGGATGCAAATTATGTCTAAGTCTGATTTACTTGGGGGACATAAGGTCAAGGAGCTGGAATTTTATGAACACTATGTGTTTGGAAAGCTACATAGGAGCAAGTTCCCAAAAGCAATCCACATCACAAAAGGGACACTTGATTATGTCCATTCTAATTGTTGGGGGCCTTCAAGGGTGGAGTCATTGGGTGGTCACATGTATTTTGTTTCTTTTATTGATGATTATTCAAGGATGGTTTGGGTAGTCATGATGAAACACAATAGTGAAGCATTCAAGCACTTTAAGCAGTGGAAGGCTTTGGTTGAAAATCAGACAGGGAATAAGGTCAATAGACTTAGAATTGATAATGGACTAGAATTCTGTTGGTCTGATTTTGATGAATTTTGCAAGAATGAAGGCATTGCTAGGCACCATACTGTTAGAGACACTCCACATCACAATGGTGTTGCAGAAAGAATGAATCAAACTCTTCTGGAGAGGGCAAGGTGCATGCTCTTTAATTCTAGTCTAGCAAGGAGATTTTAGGGGGGGAGGCTGTCGATGCTACTTACCTATATTTAGGAACCGGCTACTTAATCAATAGAGGGCCTCACACTGGGATCAAACTTAAAACACCACTTGAAGTTTGGTCAGGAAAGTCGTCGACTACTCTGGACGTAGGGTTTTTGGAAGCACTATCTACTATCATGTCAGTGAGGGCAAATTGGAGCCTAGGGCCAAGAATGGTGTGTTTGTTACATATGGAGATGGAGTTAAGGGGTATAAAATCTGGTCATCAACTGAAAATAGGGTTATACTCAGCAGGAGTGTAGTTTTGATGAAAACTCTATGCTTAACTCATGTGTGAGAGCCACATCTGAATCTAAAATTGGATCTGATACTGAGAAGATTGACAAACAGGTGGAGCTTCAAGCAGAGTCTGCTGGATTAAAGGAATCAGCATAGGACAGTCAACAGTCAGCAGATCCAGAATAGGATCCAAGCCATTTTGCTGAACAAGGGTCAGCAGAGACTCAAACTGCTGATATTAGTCAGCAGGGTATAGCTCTCAGCAAAGCTAGGAGGACCATAATCAGACCTCCAAGAAGATATGGGTTTGAGGATGATATGGTTGGATATGCACTACAGGTAGCTGAAGAAGTGGATGGTTTTGAACCTAACACTTACATGGAAGCTGTGACATGTTCCGAGGCATACCAATGGCTTGATGCTATGGGAGAAGAAATGGAGTCACTTTAGAAGAATGAGACTTGGGATCAGGTCAAACAACCACAAGACATGAGGGTGGTAACTTGCAAATGGATATTCAAGAAAAATGAAGGAATGACATCTGCTGAGGGTTTTAGATATAAGGCACGTTTGGTTGCTAGGGGGTTCAGCCAGAAAGAGTGGTGGTAGAATACGAAGAAATATTTTCTCCAGTGGTCAGACATGCTTCCATCAACGTGTTGTTAGCAATAGTGGTACACCAGAATCTTGAACTTGAGCAATTGGATGTGAAGACATCCTTTCTACATGGAGATGTAGACAAAGAGATTTATATGACTCAGCCGGAGGGTTTCCAAGTTCCTGGAAAAGAATGATATGTGTGCAAGTTGAAGAAGTCCTTATATGGACTTAAGAAGGCTCCAAGGCAGTGGTATAAGAAGTTTGACAGCTATATGATTCAGCAGGGTTATACCAGGAGTCCATATGATTGCTGTGTTTATCACAACAAGTTGAAGGATGGGTCAATCATCTATATGGTGTTGTATGTAGATGATATGCTGATAGCTGCTGCAAACAAGTCTGACATTCAAGATCTGAAGAATGCTCTCAAAGCTGAATTTGAGATGAAGGATTTGGGGAATGCAAAGAAAATTTTGGGGATGGAGATCTATAGAGATAGGAAGCAGGGGAAGCTGTTCTTGTCTCAGCAGGGGTATATTGAAAAGGTTTTATCCAAGTTTGGCATGTCAGCAGCCAAACCTATAGATACTCCAATGGCACCAAATATACATCTGTCTGCTGTGTTTGCTCCACAGTCAGCTGAAGAGGAAGAATACATGTCAAGAGTTCCATATGCTAGTGCAGTAGGCAGTCTAATGTATGCCATGGTCTGTAGTAGGCCTGATTTGGCTCAGGCAGTTAGTGTTGTCGACGCAGTTTATGGCTCAACTCGGAAAAGAACACTGAAAGCGAGAAAGAGGATATTCAGGTACATCAGATATTGGACTCATTTATGGAGGTGGTACTCAATGTTTTATCACAGGGTACTGTGATTCTGATTATGCTACTAATGTGGACAGCATGAGATCTATGACTGGGTATGTGTTTACCTTGGGTGATTCTGTAGTAAGTTGGAAGGCAACTTTACAGGGAACATTGACATTATCTACTACTGAAGCAGAGTATATGGCACTGACAGAAGCAGCAAATGAGGCAATCTTGTTGAAAGGGAAAGTCAATGATATGAGTCTGCATCAAGATCAAGCCAAGGTGTATTGTGAAAGTCTTAGAGAAATATGTTTGGCTAAGGATCAGGTTCACCATGAGAGAATCAAGCACATTGATGTTAGGTATCATTTTCTAAGGAATGAGAGGAGGGTTAAAGTTGAAAAGATCAGCACCGATGTGAATTCTGTTGATATGTTCACTAAACCAGTTCCAAGGAGCAAGTTTCAGTTGTGTCTGGACTTGCTAAATATCCAAAGCTGTTGAATTTGAATGAAATTCGGGATACTCACCAATAAATAGGTCTTATATTGAAGGTGGAGGTCTTTATTACGTTGCGATATTTTCCATTGAGGTATTCAAATCGAAGACAAAGAGGATTTCGGCACTTGGTTGTGCATCGGTCGGTTGCATGCGGGCGTCCGGAAGGCCGGACGGGCGTCGAAGTCAAGGTGAAGATTTGTAATGGTGACTTAAACTTATGCCGTTCTACCAACACTTCGATTTCGTTTCAGATTATCTTGTGAGTATTTTATTCAAGTTGTATCTTTATTATCGTTTATCATTGTTTATTGCAATTTTATCGAAAGATGCTGGTGTGAAATGATGGTGGTCGGAGAGTTAATTAGGTTGAATCGAGCATGAAGCATCTTTACTCGAATACGGCGTTCGTTAAAGATCGAGGGAATTGAAATTGAATGTTGTAGGATAGGTGGATCGCTTGTTCGTTCGTAACGATTAAAAACCCCTTGAATTCGAAGTGTTTAGCTTAGTTAGTCTTTTATTGCATTGATCGCAATTATCCTTCCTGGTTTGGACCGACTCCTCTCGTCCGGTTTATTTTATCGTTCTTAGTTTTGTTTTAGTAGTAGCAAAGTAGAAGAAGTAATAGACTAGATTAAACAACCTCGATTCCCGAGATCGACTCCGGTATCAACCTTTTTACTACGATCCTTGCACTTGAGGTATATCGGATTATAAATTTATTACTTGTTGTTTTCCATTGATAAAATCCGTGAGGTGTAATGGTGACTTAAACTTATGCTTTGCGAGGTCCGGTGTGGAAATGATGGTGGTCGGCGAGCACGAAGCATCGATCGGGGTATCGATCGCGAGATCGCGCAGAGTGAAGTATCTTGGTTCATAGCATGCTTTCCTAATTCAGTGGAGTTCCTTCCCGGGTATTTCGGACATAAGGAACACGTCTACATGCTTTCCTAATTCGGTGGAGTTCCTTACTAAAATAGGGTTGTTGATGTATTTCGGTTTACCAAGTTTACTATATTAAACTTCGATTTTTAATTTTTTTACTCAAAGCTCGTTTAGTCGAACATTTTAAAAAGATTGGATTCCCAAGGCTTATAAATACCGTCTTTACGTCATTATTAATATGTAAAACAATATAAATAATGCGTCTTTTTATAATATGTAACTTTCACATTTGATAATAAAATATCATCGTTTGTCGTGGTGTAGTACGTATCGTTCGAAACCACGTTAAATATGTTTAGTCTTCTTAATCCCGTTTCGTGTTTGTTGAGTTGTTTATCTTTTATCTTTACTTACAATCATCATCACTTTTTGATCGATCCGTCATAATACTAATGAATCGATACGCATGAGGATAAATGGAGAATGGGGGTAAGAATTTCTCAGCATCGACCGCATCATTTTCCCACTGGGATCGTCAAGCATTTTCGCTTATGTATTTTATTTTATTTTTGTGAATAAAGTAAACTTCTTATTCACCTTTTATGTATTCTTATTATTCGTACAAACAAGGTCCACTGATTTGACTTTTAGAGCTTCGGTAAAGAAAAAAGAGAGAGGAGCCCAACTTTTTGCATTGGTTTTAACAGTTGGAAACTTGAAATTTGAGATTTTGAGTCGTCTCCCATCAATCTGTCTTCTCCGTTTTATTGATTGAGTGTCTATATTGGGAATAGTCGCGTGTTGTCTTTATTTTACACAGTTTTATTATAAATTGAAATTTTGTGATTCAGATTAATTTATACGGTGTATTTTTTGCCGGGATACGAAAGACCTAATTCTACGGGGGAGGGAATCGAACCTTCTCCCTCCAATGGATAGACGCAGTGATAACGATGTACCTTAGTACATTTATACGGTGTTTTCACACAAATGAAACGACCATGTAAATATTTCTCATAATACTTTCTTTTTCTCAAAATTTGGCTTTTTGTTTTTTAATTTGTTAATATAAGATTTGGAAATATTGCATTGGAAATATAATACTTTTTTTAATTTATAAATATTGCATTGAAAATATAATCTCTTCAGATAAAATAAAACAAATGATTTTAACAACTGCCTCTAATAAATTGAAACGGATGGAGTAGAATTTATAGTAATAATCCAACTATTTATTTCTAATACAATTTTGATATTTTAGCCAACCATTTATAGTAATATTGTACTCCCCCCGTCCCATTTTATTTGTTCATATTTTTTTTTTTTTTGGTTTATCCCAAAATAAGTGTCCATTTTGTGCATTTATTTCCAATTTTTTTCAAATGTCCTTCCTCTTTACAATATTTACAATAAAAATATGTAGCATTAAATACACCAACAACTACTTTAAGGGCATAAATGTAAAAATATTGGATCATTTAATGAGATTCAAAGCATTAACTACATTTTTCTTAATCTGTGCGAAAAGTCAAACATGACAAATAAAATGGGACGGATGGAGTACACTATTTTCAATGTTATAGGTTTTTATAGGAAAATACTTGTGTGGAGTGGAGTCTCCATGGAGACACCGTGTGGAGCAATATAAATCATACGGTTTCATTTTGTATTTAAACTGTGTGGTTCTGATCGTTTCACCCGTCACTTCACCTCAAAATACACTCATCATACAAGTATTTCCCGTTTTTATAGAATGGATTCAAAGTTTTTTTTTTGGGCTGAATTGATCGTTTATTACTGTGCACGTGTAATAAGAAGGAAATATATTAAGAGGGAAATCATTGTGTGGGGTCTTCACTCGTGTGGAAACATACGAACCACACAGTTTCATCCTGTTTATAAATTGTGCGGTTCTGATCGTTTCACTTGTCACTTCACCTCAAAAATTCCTCTCCACATAAGTATTTCTCCTCCAAATGTACACTTTTTAGCAGCAATTTAATTTCGTTAAATAAAAAAGAGGCCGTAAAGTGCCAACAAAACAATATAAAAAAAAGTATAAAAAAAAGGAATTCTCCCTTTTTGATCTTGTTCATAGGACCCGTCTTTTTTTTTTTTATTACCACGGCCCGGCCTGTTTAGCCCCTAACTGGGTTTTTTTTCGTTCAAACAAAAACAATTTTAATTTGAAATTAAATAGATTCTAGGTAAGTAGGAATGATTTATCTGATTTGGAAAATAGCTTAGTATTCTATAAAATTAGAAAATTAGAAAGCGTAAATTATAATGGTTGTACTATCTCCGTCCCAAAATGTAGATCCATTTAGCTTTTTGGTTTTGTTCCAAAATGTAAGTCTATTTAGAAAACCAATAAAGCATTTTTTATATTTTTCTCATTTTACCCCTCATTTATTATATATTCAATCAATTTTTACTACTTTGCATTAATACCTATGAAATGTCATTTTAGTTTTTTTAATCAAAATTAATTACACATAATAAATTTAATTAACTTTCTTAATAAGTGTGAAAAAATCCAAATGGATTTATATTTTGAAACGGAAATAGTAAGTTATAAAAAATATAAAATAAAAAATAGGAAGAAAATGAAACAAGTGTAGGAAAAGAAGGCTAGTCCATATATGAAGGTGGATTTGTTTTGCTCTTTCAACTAAGTTCGACATGAAAATAAACGCAGACAAGTCAATAATTTAGTTTAACGGGTTAATCGAAAATTTTATTATGGTTCTGGATCAAGTATGATTTGATGATCTAGTATTAATAGAAAATCAAAAAAAACATATGGGGCTCTACAGTGTAAAAAATATAAATGTCATGTTTTTTTTACAATTCTTTTAAGAATTCTTATTGATAGAACAAATATGATATGGTGATCCAGGATCTTTTAGATAGTGCCATATTTAATACATATATATCGTCTCAAAATATATACAATTCTATCTCCTTGATGGCAAATTTTACTATATTGTAAGTCATTTATATTATCATTTAATTTAACTATTTATCACTTTCCTCAACAAACAAAAAAAAAAAACTATTTATCACTTTCTGCCTTATACTACCTCCTTCCCATAAAAAGTGGCCATATTTTACTATTCACGCAGATTAAGAAACTCAATTAATGTGTTGTGTTTTAGTAGTAATATACATATATACCCCTATCTTATAATTAATGTTTGTTTTGGAATATGAAATGGACACAACAATAAATGTTAGGTTAGGGGTATATTTGGAAAAATAGCATTAAATTGTGTATTGGTTTTCTAAATGACACTTTTTATGGGACAAAACTTTTTTCAAATATAGTACACTTTTTATGAGACAGAAGTAGTATTATCTATTATTTTATCATGTTAGAACCAAAAATAGGAAACCAATAACAGCCCTTGATTTGTTTATTCTTCTGACAGGGCTGTTTGAAATGCTAGTTTAACTCCAACCAAAAAAATGGCTATTTTTTAAAATGAATTGTTTCATAAAAGATATTTATTTAGAAAATTAATACATCATTTAATATATTTTTTCTAAATATATCTCTATCATAATATTTAATGTTTATATTTATTTCATATTCTAAAAGAGTATTTATTATATGATAGGGGCATATATGTCAATCACGACTTAAAGTACAAACATTAATTATTTTTCAAATTGTGTGCACTATAAAAAATAGGGTTAATTCCTTAAAAGTATGTTTTTTATACTTATTAGCCCCATAAGGACATAAAGGAATCTTTTTGACTTATAAGGACACATTTTATTCAGCTTACCTAATTTACCCTCCCTTTGATTATCAGTCCTTTCTTCTCCTTTTCCAATTTCTCTTCGAATCCATCTGGTAAAATACTCTTGCCGCCGCCGTCGTTTTCATCTAGAATTTTTCCGATGACCCATATGAAATAATGGCCGGAAGATTCTAACCCAAGAGCAATCTCATGGAGTTGAGCCTTGTTCAATCGTGCTAAGCTCCCGAAACTTATGTAGATAACCGAATCGGGTGCTTTTGAATCAAGCCAATTCAAGCAAGTGTGTTTATCAATGGCGGATTCTTGACCCCCGTCTATCTTATCTTCAAGATTCTTGTTGCACAGAGAAACGGGTCCCACAATCCATGCTATATTTCCGAGAACATTTCTCAGGTGATCAACGTAAGCCGGTTCTAATTCGTAAAAGTTGTTAACGATTTGTCCATAGATGTTCTTATCAATATATATGGTTCTACATTTTGTTCTTGTAGGTACGCGAGTTTGAGAAAATTCCTTTCCTTGGATATAGAGCATGCCGTTCGAACAAATTCCGGCGACCGGATTCGGGATTTATGGATTTTTCCTTTGAAACCGTTAATTCAACTTTATCGGGTAGACCCGGAAAAGAGAATGGCCCCGATGAATAAAGGCTAAGCGATTCGAACAAGCGTCGAGCCCACATTTGTATGAGGGGAGTATATCTCAATGGTTTCTTTACAACAGTTAGCGAAGCAAGTGCTTCCATGGAAGATGAATCTAGCTAATCCGATGTCATCGATGACATCATCCGCCCAACGGTGGAAGGTGTCGATGTCTATGCAGTCAGGACGGGTGTCTTCAAGTAGTTTCCGAAGAGGTTCACCGAGAATGGATGTGTCGGTGATCGGAGGGGCAGACATGTCGACGTAGACGAGCGAAGCTCCTCCGGGAGGAAGTTGAAGGGTGACAAGCTTGATGTCACTGCAGATGTCACTACATACATTAGACAACTAATGAAGTGACATTGATGTCACCTGCATACATTAGACAACTAATGAAGTGGCATTGATGTCACTGTAGATGTCACTGCATACATTAGACAATCAAATGTTTCATTTCATAGAAGAAAGATTTACCATATCCATATCTTCAGCCATGCCAAATTCCCTCTTAACTCTACTAGCCAAAGGTACACTGCCAGAAAACAAGGGAAATTAGTTTATGGTTAAAATGAGGACAGTGAACAGAGAGAGAGAGAGAGAGTCAAAGCCGAGTGGATGGGGACCGAAAAAGCGTTACCGTTCAGCAGAACCCATATTAACATCAGAATCATGATCCCCTCTATCATCTGCATCACCTTGGTCTTCGTCCGCCTGATACCCAAACCGTCACGAGGAATCAAAACATGTTGAATACATGAAAAATATAGTGTGACCAGATACCAAAATCCAAATACAAAGATAGTGAATAATAAGCAAACCTCAGGAAGTTGAGTATCTGGTGGTTGCTCGTGAAACTGTACACTTGGTGCATGTTGTAATTTCGAGAGATTTTCTAGAAGATTGTTTCGTATATCCTCCAGTATTTGGCGAGAATTCTTGATTATCTTGTCAAGCTGCTGTTTTAGCTTTCTTGGACACATAAGTCTCTTTGAGCTGCACATAATCCTAAATAAATTTGCTGCACTTCTTATACACATATTTTGGCTGTTTTCTGTGCACTCATACTCCTGTCTTGCATCTTGCTTTCAAACTTCTGAGCTCTTTAACTCTGTTGAATCTGCCATATGAAAGTTCAACCTGTTGAATTTGTGACTTGGCTGAGCATTGCTCTATCTGTGGTTTGCCCTGTTGTGCTATAAATCTGTTGTTGTACTTTCATATGTGTTGAACCCTTAATATTGTTGATCAGTTGCACCATTTTTCTGTCTGCTAAGTATTGGTGCTAACATCTTGTTGTTGGGTGCCGGCTTGAAGCTTTATTACCTGTTGATCAGCCTGTATAAAACATTGTTGTAAGCCTGTTCAGGCAGCCTGCTGATGTCACTTATAGCTGCCTTTGTATCCTGCTTTGATAAAAAAAAAATTGTGCTAAATAAGACTACCCCTGTAATAGATTTCTTTCTGTTCTCTGTGGAGCAACTGAACGGTGTGTAAATTAGGAAGCTTCTCTATCTTGATAATCAAATCAGAGTTCACTCAGACTTGATTATCAGACCTAAACAACTGTTGATCGTTCAGTATAGAATCAACTCTACACATCCTTGTATTGTGTGTAAACTACTTGTAACATTCTATATATTTTCAGTGCATAAGCCGTTACTGCATACACCGATACAATAAGATGTCACTGCATAAATCGACATTACGGTGTTTCTGCATCGCGGCGTCTCTGCATCGCGGTGTCACTTCATCGCGATGTCTTTGCAATGCGTTGTCACTTCATCGTGGTGTCTCTGCATCGTCAAATGTTATAACATCGCGATGTCTCTGCAATGCGGCATCTCTGCATTGCGGTGTCACTTCATCGTGGTGTTTCTGCAATGCGTTGTCACTTCATCGCGGTGTCTCTTATACGCGATGTCTCTGCATCGTCAAATGTTATAACATCGTGATGTCTCTACATCGGGGGTGGTCACTGCATTGCGGTGTCTCTGCATCTGGGTTGGTCACTGCATCGTGGTGTCTCTGCATCGAGGTGATCAATGGATCTGGTTTGGTCAATACATCGTGGTGTCACTTCATTGAGGTGTCTCTGCATCGCGGGTGGTCACTACGTCGATGTATCACTTCATCGAGGGCGTCTCTGCATCACAGTGTCTCTGCATCGGGGGGTGGTCACTGCATCGCGGTGTCACTTCATTGCGGTGTCTCTGCATCACGGTGTCGCTTCATCGCCGTGTCTCTACATCGCCGTGTCACTTCATCGCGGTGTCTCTGCATCGCGATGGTCATCGCGGTGGTCAATGCATCCGGATGGTCATTGTATCGAGGTCGTCAATGCATCGGGGTGGTCAATGCGTCGTGGTGGTCTTTGAATCGCGGTGGTCAATGTATCGGGGGTGGTCATTATATCGCGATGGTCAATACATCGGTTTAAAAAAAAAAACAGCCAGCAACAACGCCTCTTCTCCCCTTTTTATTTTATTTTTTTTCGTTAAGGGTATTTGAGTCTATCTATCTAATTTGTGTTCTTATAAGTCCAACAGATTTCTTTTTGTCCTTATAAGTCCGTTTTGTGTAATTTTAGGTCTTTGGCCCTAAAAAATAAACACTTTTTACAGGACGGAGAGAGTAGTCTTTTTTTTGCACGAGAGATAGTAGTCTTTAAAAAAAAAATTTGTAGTCATGAGGGACTAGGCCGGTAAACGAGCCGAACCCTACCGAACCCTGGAGTAGTTCGGTTCGGCTCGAACATGTTCGAATACATGGCTCGATTCGGCTCAAAATTTTTGAGCCTAAAATATCAGGATTCGGTTCGGCTCGAACTTATAAAAAGGAAAAAATATTCGGTACTATTCGGCTCGAACAGTTCGAACATGTTCGGTCCGAAAATTCAAAAATACCCAATAAATAATTCTAGTTCAAAAATACATGTCCAAAACCAAAATAATACATTACATGTCCCAAAATATAACATAACATGTCCAAAATGTTCAAGATCCTATTCCAAAATATAACATAATATGTCCAAAAATACCATGCAACTCTACGAGCCGAACATGTTCGGCTCGTTTGTCCGTATACCAATTTCCAAGACCCTATTCTACGTTTGATGATACGAGCCGATCCCCGAACCGAATTTTTTCATGCCGAACACGTCGAATCGAATCGAACTTTAAGACTCACTTACAGGACCTATGAGGGACATTTGTCCCCGCCGGAAATGCAAGAAGCATTTAACATGTATGTTAGTACTATTGTTAGTATTTTTTTTTTTTGTTGTTGGGGGATTAGTACTATTATTAAGTAATGTCCAAGAATGATGATATGGATGCTTGAATACGATTGAACTACTCCTTTAATAATCCTGCTAGTAAACACGGTGCCATCTCCTTCATTTATTATTTTTTATTTTTTTTAAAATTAGGGAGATGGAGAAGAAGATTTTTTATTTGATTTGATTTTATGTATTCTCGTTTTCAAAGAATCAATGACTGTTGTATAATTAAGAATATGAAAAATTAGTTTATAATCCACTTTTTTTTTCTTTAATTAAATATTAATATTAAGGAAAAATAAATTTCACCGAACGAATATACCTTACTACCCCAATTACTTCGGCTCAAACGTTCCTTCCATTTTTTTAATCTGTAAATAGTTGCTAGATCTCCAAAGCGGGTCGTTCTACCGTAGGGACTTGATGATGTTGGAAATCACCTACAAGTCCGAATAACCTCTAGGACGATTCAAACAAGAACAAAGACAATGGGGATCGTGGTTTGTGTAAGATTAAGACTGAGCCTGAGATTTAGTTTTTCTTAAGTTGCCTACGTATCCAATGGAGAAATTGGAATCAAGTCATTCGTAGTTCCTTAGGGCTGATTATATAGGGAGGCGTCTCACCTCTTTTCTTGTCAAACAAGTCGTAGAGTCCTTAAACCCTAAGGATCATCACGTGTTTATCTCTGACAAGAGATAATTATGATTATATTCAAATTATAGGATTTTCTTCCGGTGATCCAGGGATTCTCCTATAATATAGGCACATGTGTTATTTACCACTTAAGGAAAGAGCCAGTCGGCTTTTGGTGGGCTCCTCAGGTCGTCTCGACCTGAGTCACGAGTCCTACCTCCCGACCTGGCCGAGCCGCGCTACGCCGCGCGATAGCCGCACAGTGTATGGGCGGACCTCCCTCCCGGGGTAAGGTCCTAATATTGTAGGCTCCCGGCCCTTCAAGCTTCCCTCCCGTCTTTCATCATCATCCTTGGGATGTTGTAAAGGTGACACGTGGCCGTGTCTATTAATACCATCGTCATAAGCCCCCCGTGTCCGGCCGTACTACCTAGAGTCGGGCGGACTCCGAGACCAATCATGGATGTTCCAAGATGACAGGCCTGTCCTGACACGTGTCTCTACCACCGTTTAGGTTGTCATGGCAAGTGCGAGAAACGAGGCGTTTTTAACGTAATAATGGGGCGGTTTCTCCAAGATTTATCTTTGGGTTTATAACTCCCCAGTCTCATCACGTCCTTTCAGTTATCACTTCTTTAAATCAAGCGTGAAGCCGGGACGATTGCCATTCCATTCTTCCATTTCTCCGATCTCTTTTTTCAAGTAAGCTCTCTCTCTTCTCTTACTCTTCTAAGTCTTTTCGTTGTTAATGAGCGAAACTATAATCCTTACTGATAGTTCCATTGAGGCCTTATTTGAATCGGAGCCAGAATTAGAAGAAGTAAGTGCCCCCACCGGAGTTAATTTCGAGAGGCCTGCCCTCACCTTTTTCAATCCTCCCCCTTCTTCCTCATCTTCTAGATTCGTCCTTACCCTTAAGGCATTCATGGCTCTAAAATCACAGGCGGCCTGCCATGGTATTGATACCAAGCTAACTGCAGTGGATTTGACCCGTATTTGTAAGCAATATAACCTGGTGAACCCGCTTTTCAAACCTACTATCCCGGCTCCTGGTGTTTATGTCTATCAAGCTCCGGCCGGGTACTGCGCCGTCTACAGAGAGCAGCTTTTATGCGGTTTAAGGTTTCCGATCTGTCCGGCCGTTTTAGCCGTCCTGGAGCATTACGATCTAGGGTTGGCCCAGATCGTGCCTAATGGAATAAGGGCAATAGTGGGTTTCGCCATTTGGTGTAGATGTGCCTGCATCCCCTTCAAGGTCCAAACATTTCACCTGTTCTTTCAGCGTAAACAGGTGCCGGGACAGGCTGGGTACTACTGCTTCCCACGTCGGGGGGATTTCATGCTTGACGTTCAATTCACGGAGCCAGGGGAGACTTCGTACAAAGGTTGGAAAACCAGATTCTTTTTTATCTGTCCCGAGGTGACACGGAACCTGGGTAGGTGGAACTCCTCGGATCTGGACAGCGATCCCCGGCCAACTGACGTGGATAGGAAACTTCTAGACGACATTCGCAAAAGCGGAGTGTATATCAGGGAGAAAAAGTATTCTTCTGAGTTAATTTTGGCTGCCCAGTTGCCCACTGCGGGTCCTGACCCATATAGGGAGTTAGATAAGGAGGAGTACAAGATATGTAGGGCTTTAATACTTGCTTTGTGCCATGCTTTATCATCTGTAAAATATTTTCTAACACCTCTTGTTGTTCGCTCTGGCAGTGTCTTCCTTTGCTGACCTTTTGGAGGACGTGAATGATGATGTGGTTCCTCCGGTCAACCTTGAAGAGCCTAACTGGGAGACTGAGCTGCAGGAAAACAGAGAGCCGGAACACCTCCGAGTCGCTGGGACTGTCCTGACCCCCACCTCAGCCCAACTCTTATCCGGACAACCAGATGACTCCTCTGAGGATGTGGAGCGGATAGATGTGGATGAAGACCGGGAGGAAAGAGAAGACGCGATTGAGCCCAGCCGGAGGAAGAAGGTAGTCACCTCCTCGACCAAGAAGGGTCGGTCAAAGAAAAGGAAGGCGGCTCGCCAGACCATAGAGAACGTCGAAGATTCTCCTGAGGAGCAACCTTCCCCAGGACATAATCGGTTGTACGAGCTGTCGGACCAAGACCTCGCTGCGGTGGTAAGTTCTTGAATAAATATGTCTGTCATTCTTATTTGTATTTCCTCCTCTTTACCTTTTCTTTGTATTTTGCAGGGAGCTCAGGTCGGTCAGGAGTTCCTGGATCGCCTTGCGGAGTCTACGGCGAGCAAGGAGGCTCTGCAGGGAACAATTGAGGAGCTCCGAGCGAGTCGTGACAGGCACAGAGAAGCCTCCAAGACTAAGGACCAGGAGATTGCGGCTCTGAAGAAGGAACTGGTCGAGACTCGGACCAAGTGCACTGCTGAACTCCAGGCCAAGCACGATGAGTATGTAGCGGAGAACTCTGAGCTCGGGCAGGCGCTGGCCAAGGTCCGGGCTGAACTCACTACTCTGGAAGATTCTCTTCCTGCTCGGGATGCCCGAGTTGTGCATGAGTATAAGTCCTCCGATCATCTAGCCGGAGCTCTGAAGGTCTTGCTGAACCCTGTCATGCAACATGGGTATACAACGGGTGTGGACGAGGCAAAGGAACAACGTCTTGAGCTGATTCTCTCTGACCTTGTGCATTATCGTTCCATGTACAAGGAAGGAGCAGGTCAGATCTACGATGACCGGTTGAGGGAGTTTAAGGCAGGTGAAGACATCGGGGTCAAGTATGCCCGACGTCGTCCGGCTTCTCGAGCTCGTGGCTGCCCCATCTTCAACGGAGCGGACTCACGAACCCGGACTTCGATTATTTCTCCTTATGCTGTTTTTGTTTTCGTTTGAAACTTACTTTGAAACTTTTTGTCCAAGTTCATGTATGTCTTATACTTTGTGGTGCCCTGCCCACTATGCTTTGTACTTTGACTTCACTCGGTTTATTTTGGGTTTAAATATTCGCATTCTGTCTTATTCTGTCTTACAGATGTCCCCTTCCCCCCCAGTATGGCATGCATTACTGAAGGTTTGAATGACATACTAAGTTTTGATAAAATCCTGTTCTGTATGCAGCTAAATTCTGGCCTGACCTGCAGACTGAGAAGGTTTGTCTTTTGCAAATCTTCTGAGTATAACATGACTCGGTAAAAAACCCTGTCCTGGCTTGAGGACTCGGGAAGCTTGTGGTATTCAAGCTTTCTGAGTCTGACCTGCAGGACACAGTTATGGCTTGAGGACTCGGGAAGCTTGTGGTATTCAAGCTTTCTGAGTCTGACCTGCAGGACTCAGTTAAATTTTGGCCTGACCTGCAGACTTAGGAGGTTTGACTTTTGCAAACCTTCTGAGTATAACCTGACTCAGTTAAAAACCCCGTCCCGGCTTGAGGACTCGGGAGGCTTGTGGTATTCAAGCTTTCGAGTCCGACCCGAGACTCGGTTAAATTCGGCCCGACTGCAGGACCGAGTGAGGAGGTTTGACTTTTGCAAACCTTCTGAGTATAACCTGACTCAGTTAAAAACCCTGTCCTGGCTTGAGGACTCGGGAGGCTTGTGGTATTCAAGCTTTCTGAGTCTGACCTGCAGGACTCAGTTAAAAAAAAGATAATCGCATTATAGAGTATAACAATGTATAACACGAAAGAATCATATTTTATTAGAAATCAAAGGTGTTTGACAACACTTTTATTGAAAAAGACGACATAAAATAAAAAGATAGAATCAGGCCTGGATTCGTCTCAGGCATAAAATTTTCTAAGGTTGCTGGCATTCCAGCTTCTTGGTACGGTCTGACCACTCGCATTAGCTAGCTGGTAGGCACCCTTGCCGTGTACTTTTACCACCCTGTACGGGCCTTCCCAGTTCGGGTCAAGTTTCCCCTGGGGACCCTGTTTGCTGACCTCGTTCTTCCTCAGCACCAAATCTCCTTCTTTGAAGTACGAATGCTTAACCTTGGAGTTGTAATACTGGGATATTCTTTGCTTATACTTGGCCATCCGGATATAGGCCACTTCCCTGGCCTCTTCCAAATTGTCCTTGGCGTGTCTGAGCTCGATGTTCTGGTCTGTGCTCGAATGGAGCTCGGTCCTCGGGGAGGGGATCCCTATTTCGGCCGGAATAACCGCTTCACAGCCATAGGCTAGGGCAAAGGGAGTTTCTCCGGTAGCCGAGTTTGGAGTTGTTCTGTATGCCCAAAGGATGTTTGGCAAATGTTCGACCCATGCTTGTCCCTCTTCTTCCAATCTCTTTTTCAACCCAACCTTGAGCTGCCTATTTGTCTGCTCTACCTGGCCGTTGGCCTGGGGGTAACCGACAGAGGTGAAATGTTGGACTATACCCACTCAGCACACCATGACCTGACTGTCTTGTCTTCAAATTGTGTTCTATTATCCGACACCAGGATCTTGGGTATCCCGAAACGACAGACTATGTTCTTCCACAAGAATTTCTGTATAGCCTTCCCAGTGATGGTGGTAAAGGCCTCGGCCTCCACCCATTTAGTAAAATAATCAACGGCCACAACTAGAAACTGTAAGTTACCTGGAGCTCGGGGAAGGGGTCCAACCAGGTCTACCCCCCACTGATAAAAGGGCCAAGGAGAGGCCAAAGGAGTCATGCTCTGCGCTGGCTGGTGGGATAAGTTATCATGCACCTGGCATGACTTGCACCTCCTGACCAGCTCGTTTGCATCGCTTTGCATGGTTGGCCAGTAATATCCAAACAAGCGGCATTTTCGAGCCAGTGTCCGGGCTCCTGCGTGGTTTCCACAAATGCCGAGGTGGATTTCCCTTAGTAGATAATTCCCTTCCTCCTGGGTAGCGCACCTAAGCCATGGTGATATAAACGATCGTCTGTATAGGACATTACTAAAAAGAGCATACCTGCCTGCTTGTAACTTGATCTTCCTGGACTGAACCTTGTCAGTTGGTAGAATACCATGCTTTAGATAGGAAGTTATGGGATCCATCCAGGTGGCTTGTTGGCTAATCGGTTGAACTTCCCTATGGACATAACTTCGTTCGGCCAGCTGTTCTACCAGAACTCTCTCTTATCTGAAAAGAAATTGGATGCCAACTTGGAGAGGGCATCAGCTTTCTTGTTCCTAGATCGAGAGACCTGTTCTATCTGGACAGACTTGAAGTTTTTCATCAATGACTGTGCTGCTGTCAGATACTTCTTCATCGATTCCTCCTTTGCCTCATATTCACCCTTAATGCGGTTAACCACCAGCTGGGAGTCACTGAATACATGTAGGTTATCTCGCTCCGAGCTTGTTGGCCAATCGGAGCCCGAAGAATTAAAGCTTCATATTCCGCCTCGTTGTTAGTAGCTATGAAATTGAAGCGCAATGCATACGGGAATTCCTCCCCTTTTGACCGAGGAGCAAAAGGCACGCTCCCGCTCCCTCTTTCCCGGATGCTCCATCAACGAAAAGGGTCCGGTATCGACCTCCGCCCGCCGGGCCGTTCCTTATCTGCCTCGACCTGAATTCCCTCAGCCAAGAAGTCAGCTAAAGCCTGGGATTTTACGGCAGTTCGGGGTTGGTAGTCCAAGTCATACTCTGCCAGCTCGTTCACCCATCTGGCTAGTCTGCCCGAGGTATCTGGTCGTGCCAAGATTTGACGCAGTGGCTGGTCTGTGACCACAGTGATGGAATGTGCTTGGAAGTATGGTCGTAACTTTCTAGAGGCGTGTACCAGAGCCAGAGCTAGCTTCTCTGCATTGGTATACCTGAGCTCCATCCCATGTAAAGCCCGGCTCACATAAAACACAGGTGTTTGTATATTTCCTTCTTCTCTCGATCGGGGATCGCACCGATGGCCTCGTCAACCACCGCCAGGTATAAAAGCAGAGTCTCTCCTTCCTGAGGAGACGTCAAGGTTGGTAACTCAGCTAAATACTCCTTCAGATCGTCAAATGCCTTCTGTCTGTCCTCATTCCACTAGAAGGGGCTTGCTTTCCTCAGGATTTTAAAGAACGGTAAAGCACGCTGTGCCGACTTGGATAGGAACCTACTCAGGGCAGCCATGCGGCCGGTTAGCCTTTGCACCTCCTTGATGCTTCTGGGTGGTGGCATCATTCTTAGAGCCTCGACCTTATCTGGGTTGGCCTTAATTCCTTCTTTCGAAATCATGTAACCCAGGAATTTACCCCGACCCGACCCCAAACGTGCACTTCTTAGGATTGAGCTTCATTTGGGTCTCGCTTCGAGTACCCCGAACACTTCTCGGACGTCAGTCATGTACTGATCGAGAGACCTGCTCTTGATCAAGAGATCATCCACATAGACTTCCATGCATTTCCCGATTTGCTTCTCGAAGATTTTGTTCACTGCTCTTTGATAAGTGGCACCAGCGTTCTTTAATCCGAATGGCATAGTAACATAGCAGAAAGTTCCTTCTTCTGTTATGAATGCCGTTTTTTCTGCATCGTCTGGGTCCATAGCTATTTGGTGGTAACCCTTATATGCGTCTAGAAATGCGAAAACTTCAAAACCAACTGTCGAGTCCACTAACCTGTCAATCTTGGGTAGTGGGTAGCAATCCTTGGGGCAGGCCTTGTTCAGGTCGGTAAAATCTACGCACATTCGCCAGCTACCATCTGGCTTCTTTACCAGGACTGGGTTAGCGACCAGGTCGGGTAAAACACCTCTCGTATAATCCCGGCCTGAAGTAACTTCTCAACTTCCTTTTGAATGGCCTCCATTCGATCTTTTGCGAACTGTCTCTTCTTCGGCCTGATCGGTTTCCGGGCTGGGTCAACATGCAGCTTGTGCAGGGCCAGCTCGGGGGATAAGCCTGGCATGTCATCTGTTTTCCATGCAAATATGTCTCTGAACTCCCTTAAGATCTTAACAAGTTCTGCCTTAGGCTGATCTGGGATCCATGATCCTATGTTGACTGACAAGCCTTCCTGCTCTTTCCCCAAATTTACTACATCGATCTTATCATCCGATGACCAGCTTTCTTCTTCCTCTGGGAGCAATTCTTCCACGGATACCTGTTGTACCATCATTCTTCCGTTTACAGTGGCCGTGTAACAACTCCAGTTGTTTCGACGTCACCTTTGACTTCGCCGTCCCTTCCCAAGTCGGGAATTTTAAACTGATGTGAGCTGGGGAGATTACCGCTCGCAGATCTATTAGGGCAGGTCGCCCCATAATAACATTATAGGCCGATGGGGCCCTGACCACCACATAACTCACCATAAGGATCCTGTCCCGAGGTGCTCTTCCAAAGGTGGTTGGTAAGCTGATCATACCCATGGGGTGGACCGGTGGTCCCGCAAATCCGAATTGCGGAGATGACACAGGGGCTAGCTCTGCATCCTTTAATTTCATTGACTGAAAAAAATTGTAGTATAGAACATTGACTGCACTTCCGGTGTCTACACAGATACGCTTCACCGTGTGTTTATTGATTACCGCCTCGATAACCAAGCCTTCGTTGTTGGCAATAAGGGGGAGAGGGTCCTGTGGACCGTAAACTACCTCTCCGGACAACCTCTGTCTCTTTCCTGAATCTACACTGGTAGGTGCCCGGTTGCCACTTTGCTCCTCAGGTCGGGACAATGTACTCGGACCGCCTGAGATGGTATTAATGGTATTGATAGGGCGATTATCTGGCTGCCCCTCAAGTCCTGGGGATGGATCCCTCATTCGTCTGTAATCATCCTTTCGGTCGTGACCGAAATCTCTCCTCTTGTACTCCCGTCTTCCCCGGGGTTCTGGATTACGGGACCTATCTATGACCTCGTCGAGCTTCCCTTCCATAACAGCAGCGTCGATCTCTTTCTGTAAATCCCGGCACTGCTCTGAGTCGTGACCAATGTCTTCATGAAACTTACTGTATTTGGTCTGATCCCTTTTTTCCCGGGGACCCTTCATAGGAGGTTGTTAAGGGTGAAAATCTATGAATTATAAGGATATATTTTACGATGTTTTTCCCTCTATATTGTATAATTTACATAATAATTGGTCTTTATATTAAAATATTGAGCAAACGGTATTTTTGACGGCTTAATCGCAATATCGATATATTTATGTGATTTCATGGTTGAACTATGATTATTTGAATATTATTACAGTTTGCGATGTTTTCCATGTGTTATAGGTATGATTATTGTGCTCAAATGATGATCAAAAGGGATAAATTTCGAGCTATGAAGATTTAAGGAAGAGATAATGATCGAGATGAGAGAAGGAAAGAGAGATAAACATGCAAAAATCACGTTCAAGTCATGCTGAACGAACGTCCATGCTCCGTCCAGACCAAACGAACGTCTGAAGTCCTGAACGAGCGTCCAAGGTGCTAAGAAGTGATTCAGAGAGTTTGAACTGAGGCCGAACGAGCGTCTGAGGAGAGTTCAAGGAGGTGAACGAGCGTCCACCAGACTGAACGCTCGTCCGTCCGCCGACTCAGCCAGAACCGACTTAATCTTCTATAAATACCTGCCTATTTCTGCACACAAGAACAACAATTCGACATTATTAAAACCCTAAACCCTAGGGGCGGCTAAGGCTGCAGTTTTACTTCTTTTTCTTCCACTTTTCTGCAACTTTAAATTAGATTAGTTAGAGCAGTTTTTATGTTCTTTTTCTGCAAAACTGTGTTGCTGAGGATGCCCAGGAGCTAAAGCTTCGATCAAACGAGAATTGTGAAGCCATCAACTTGGATTGATTTCTGTATTTCGATTATACTGTGAGTTATTTATTTAAGGTTGTTTCTTATTTGTGTTTTGTCTCGTTTAATTGCGTTTACATCGGAAGATTTGCATGTATGATATGTGTTTATGTTTGATGGAAGTCATGATAAGCCTTTAGATCACCATAGATAAGAATAGTCCTTAGATTTATAATAACGGAAGTTAATAAGTCTAAGCACTAGATTTAAACGTAAAAGTTGACACCTTCGATCTTAAAACGCATTAATCTAGCATTGGAAGATACTAGGTTAATAGATGAATTACCTAAGGAATTAGGGTTCATGTTTAGGTAAGGTGAATCACAACCTAGATAAATATCACATATAATCGAGATAGGAGATCAATACATGTTGATAGGCGGATCAATCCTCGTTTGCCTTTTATAATTTGATTTAAAATCCTTGCAACTTGAGTTTCACTTTGCTTAGTTAATTTCCTTTTTACAATTAGTTTAGTTTAGTTAATAAGTCCGTTACCCGTATCTTTCCTAGCCTTGGATAATCTCCTCTGTCTAGTTTATTTTCTGCACTTTTTGTCTAGATTAATTCACTGTTCAGTATAGTTCGTGACATAGTTAGTTAAAACAACAACTAGGATTTACAGCTGTCTAGTTCCCCGTAAGATCGACCCGGCATTAGCCTCTATTACTACGATCCTTGCACTTGAGGTTAACCGGTTTTATTACTTGTTTATTTTGTATTAATAAAATCCGTGACAGAGGTGGAGTGCGGGCAATGCCTTTCCTTTGCATTATGGCGAGAACCTGCTCGCGTGATCAGTTCAAAGGGATAAAATCCCTTTCCTGAAGGGCGCCTTTCTTCCCGAGCCGGTCTGCTACAGGTGCAGCCACTCGGTCCCATACTGGTTTACGCTTTCTTTCAGACCTGTCATCCGACCTCTCTTTCTTGGGAGCTTCCGACTCCCTCTTTAGGCGGTTGGCCTCCTCACCCTGACAATGTTTGTAGGCCAGATCCATGCATTCATCCATTGACTTTGGAAGTCGACCATTGAGCTTTGCATACAATCTACCCTCTCGTAGACCTGCTACGAAGGAGGTGATCAGGAGGTGTTCCTCTGCATTCCCGACCTGCCTAGATTCCTCGTTGAATCTTTTCAGGTACTGCAACACTGTTTCTTCTTTCTTCTGACGAATGGTGAGGAGGTACGTGACATTCCACTGGAAAGGTTTGGCTGTGACAAAGGCTTGCAAAAATCTTCTTGTCAGGGTTTCAAAATTCTCGATGGACCGAGGTGGTAATTTCCGGAACCACTCACGAGCCCTGCCCGTAAGTAAGGCCGGGAAGGCTTTGCACTTCATCTCTTCGGGTGCACAGTCTAAATTCATGTGCGTTAGGTACTGAAAGAGGTGGTCCTGGGGGTCTTTCGTCCCATCATATGCTTCTAGTTTTGGGATCTTAAATCTCTCTGGACGTGGGTAGTTCAAAATCTGCTCTGAGAACGGTGATTCGATAGAGAGATCGTCCGTTTTCTTTCCCAGGATCCCGTCTAGTTCCGCCCTGGCAGCCTCCTGGGCCTGAGCCTTAACCTGTGTGCTGCGTATGAGAGGTAGAGGAGAGAGTTTCTCCTCTGTCCTCTTTATTTGCCGGGTTATCTTTTGGGTCCACGTTTTGTGGAGCTTCTTCTTCTCGCCCCTTTAGGGCCAAACCTAGTACACTTTTGAACGCTGGTACGTCCAAATTACGTAACGCCTCCAAAGAAGGCTCTTTGTCTTTGGATACGCCAATGTTTCCTCCGGATTGGTTTGTGGCTGGCTAGCAGTAGCCGTTGGGTCTATGTCTCCAACATCCCTAGCTACCGCTGTTTGGGTCCTTTTTCCGGTATTTTTTGGTGGCACCATCACTGTTTCTTGATTGAATCGTTATCAAGAGAGAGGCCCTCCTTCTAGAGCCAATTGATGATGTTGGAAATCACCTACAGTCCGAATAACCTCAGGACGATTCAAACAAGAACAAAGACAATGGGGATCGTGGTTTGTGTAAGATTAAGGCGAGCACGAGATTTAGTTTTTCTCAAGTTGCCTACGTATCCAATGGAGAAATTGGAATCAAGTCATTCTTTTCAAAGCATCAAATCCTTCTGCGATAAACTTGATTTATCATCATCCTTGTTGACCGCCTGTTATCATTAGCCAGAGGATCCTACCGATGGCAAGGGATTGATGGCAGGGGAAAAGTGATCGGCGGCGTTGGAAGGAGTCAGAGCGTGGGTGTGCCGGTAATCGGAAGGATTTATGAAGAAGTTGCTGAATTTGAAATTATTGATCTCTGGGTCCTGGGTTTTCTATACATTTGTGCAGTAATCGATCTTTGATGTTTATCTTGTTAAATCAAATTGTTCATTATTGATTGAGTCTTGGTAAGAAGATTTAGCTCAGTAATTGGGCTAAGCCTGAAGAGGTAATATGTCAGAAAATTGATTCAGATGCTATGTTAATGGGAATGCAGATGCATTCTTTCTAGTAAAGAAAACTGATACAGGAACTAATTTTGCTTCATTATTTGATGGGTTGGAACTTGGATATCATTTGTGATGATTGATTTGCTTTTTGACATGAAATGCATCACTTATACTATGCATGATCATGCATTCAATTGCTTTTGATGAGCTGGTTAAAGAGGAACAATATGATTAAAAATGACGCGAAAATTATTATTGTGATAATGAAAGCAAAGAATCAGAAGCAGGTCAGAGTCTTAAAGAAACCGCGCAACAAAATCAGTGATTTTAATTTTAGGATATACACTCAAAACACAAGTTTCAACTCTAGTTAGTATTTGATCAAGAAAGGCCTCAGAACATATTATAGACACGTTGTGTGAATGTCACCAGGATTTAACGACTCTCTGCGCTTCTTTGTCCTTGTTCTTTTAGGTGAAAAACCTAAAATGGGGCATCCGTGCACTAGTTACATGATCTAAGAGCTTACTCCCCGTTGGATTGGATCTTATTATAGCTTTAGGGTGCCCAATCTCTACTTTTGGTGTTTCTTGTTATCATCTGCGTAACTGAGTTTGTATGTCTTTCTTGACAAAGGTGTTCTACCTATGTCTAAGAAAAAATAGTATCGAAACATGCTTCGAAAAGAAGTAAATATGAGTACTTGAACTATAAGAAGACATTCAGTTCATATGAAGGACTTGGGGGACATAGACCTTGCAACAAAAAAACCGAAAGGAGAGTCATTTTGAGCATGATACTGACATTGATACTTGATATGTAGGTAAAAGGTTGTTACAGTATGTACAAAGCTTGGGGTATTACTTTTCAGCTATTTTTGCTGTTGAATTCTGTTGTTGTTGGTGTTAATTTGAGTGGAATATGTAAAGATTGGAGCTTTATTCTTCTGCCATTGTTGCTGTTTTTTGGACTGTTCTTTCTTCCATTATGGTTTGCCATTTTTTATGTTTATTTGGGCCTTAATTTCTGCCAATTATTGCTGATAATTTAAGAGAGATATGCAAAGATTGGAGCTTTACTTCACTGCAAATATGAGGAAAATATGCAAGAAGCATTTTGTTGAAGGTTTTTTTTTTTTGCCTTATATGATCATTATATGATATTGTGCCCCTTGAATTAAGTCTTAAATGAGCCTTATATGAGCGAGATATATGTGCCTTGAAGTAGTCACTTGAATTAAGCCTTTAATGAGCCTTATATGAGCGAGATATGTGTGCCTTGAAGTAGTCACTTGAATTAAGCCTTAAATGAGACTGATACTGATAGTGATACTGATACTGATACTTTGTTAGTGTAAATGTTGTGATTAAATTCGGCTTTCAAATACTACGTAAAAATGTATCAAATGAGGTCTCAAAATGAAGATAAAAAAAAATCTGGATTAATCAAGAAAAACCCACAAGAGCCATGCTTTCATTCTCTTCAGTTCAATGTTAGCTTCATGAAATGATGTTTGTAATGGAAGTGATGATGATTTTTTCTTTACTAATAGCACCCCAGCTTCATCTTCTTCTTCTTCTTCCATGATTTGAGATATAAAGATATGATGTAATTTAAAGTTTGTTGACAGCTTATATGTATATATACATATACATATTATGGTTCTACAACTTGTTTAAGCACAAGTGGTCGGATATTTGTGTTATTACATAATTTTTTAATTTCAAAACTCAACATACACGACTCTTGTACAGCGTTAAATGAGTTTTTACTATAACAAAAAGGTACATATTAGATAAGTGGAGGAGGGATGCAACAGGTGCATGAATTTAGTTTAAAGAATCACACGGAGCTTGGGAATCTCATGACTTGTGCCAAAGTTTTTCTTTCCTTTTTTCTAATTTGAAGGATGACATGAGCCTTATATGAAATTTGATATGTGCGCTGAAGTAGTTGAAAGCTTTTTCATTAGGTAAATCTCTTTCGTGAAATTCAAAAAGTTTTTTTGTGCAAAACAAAAAATAAATAAGTAATAAAATTAAATGTGAATGCATTCGATTGACTCATTTATTCTTTAATTGACTCAACTCACTAGATAGAGATAGTTTTTAATTATATTTTATAGGATAATTTTGGAGGAAATATAAAATGAAACTCACGATTAAATTCGTATAAATGCTTTAAATTCAAATACTATGTCGAAAATGTATCAAATGAGGTCTCAAAATTATGATACAATAAAATATGAACTTTGGTGAAATAATTTTGATAATCGGTGTTCTAAATCAAAAGTTACGGTCGTTTATAAGAAAAACGCTCCGGTTAATGAATTTTTTTTTTCGGCTTTCAAAATTTACGTCGGAAGGGTATCGTATTTGGGCTCAAATTAAAAAGCAAAACAAAATATGATTTTTTGTGGAAAAATTTCGATAATCGGAATTATAAATCAAAAGTTACGGGTGTTTGAAAAAAAAAAAACAAATAAAACATAAGTCAAGCATGTACCAAACCTCACCCAGCGTGTCAAACGGCCCAAACCCAACGCGACTTTTATTAAGGGATATTTTTATCCGTCTAATTTTTTTTTGTCCTTTTTGCAACTAAAAAAATGAATGTGTCAAATTTATTCATTTTGTAATTAAAAAAAATTTTTCCCTCAATCTCTCTTAAGAATATTGGATTATTTATATTTATTTATAGATTTTTTTTTGCCATTTCATCGTTAAAATCAAAGTATTAACCAACCTTCTTAACGATGAACACTTTTTGGGACAAAACTCATCCTCTTATATTGGTTTGGATATGAAGAATTTGTACTAGGTATATATTTTAAGTATTGGCTTGATGTTGTTTTAATAAAATTATTTGACTCGTTTTTGCTTAAGTGTTCAGGTATAGTATAAGTGAACAAGCGTTGTATATTTTTATATTGAAAATCAAACACATCTTAATCCAAATAAGTGTACATGAATGACATACGTTTTTTATTTTTTATTTTTTATTACCTGAAACGAAAGATTTTATTTAACAAACAAACAAATTATAATCGGACCAACGCCGGGAAATAGCCGAAATAACTCCGGATCACTACCAGCCTAGAGCTGGACCACCACCATATGCCACGAAAAGATAAAAAGACATGGGAGAAACCATACCGACCAAATTCCGCCTCATCACAAAGGACTTGATTTGGTAAGATAATACGATAGTCAAACTTGTTGTTAACATACTTAAACAAAGCCAAAAAAACTAAAAATCCGGAGAAACCGACTATTACCGACTAGATCCAAAAAGACGACACAAACAGAACCATAATCAAAACTATAAACAGAACCAAAAGCTTCAAACCACTACAACAAGACACGGCCGAAAACAATCGATCTGGACTCTGAATCAGATCAACATGCAATCCGACTCTAAGAGGCCAAGCTCGACAGAAATGACATACGTATGTTTTCCTCAAAAAAAAGAATAACATACGTATGACATAAGTGTAACTTAATTTGACATGCTAGCTAATACTACGTCCGTTCTTATATAACTGTCGCAGTTGTAAAAAACACACATATTAAGCAGAGTAGCTAATGATTTGACTTAACATCAAAATGACTATAACACCATTTGAAAATAATTAATGTAATGTTGTTTTCAATCTCATCCCTTAATAAATAAGGGTAGAAAAATGCAATAAATAATATTTTGAAAATGTAACTAGAACGGATAAAAAAAAATTATAGTTGAGACGGTTAAATAGGAATGAAGTCTGCATTGTTTGCGGTGGACCGTGGTGTATCCAACGGGAAGTTATTGTATGGAGAGGGATTTTGAGATGAAATGTGACCGGTGAAACGATCAGAATCACATAATTTAAAAACAGAATGAAAATATATGGTGTATATATCTCTACACGGTATCTCCATACGTGAAGACAACACACAAAAACCTTCCGTATCCCACACAATAATTGATGTGGACTGTGTCTGGGCTTCAAAGTAGCAAAACCAACTTTTGACCAAACCGACAATTCCCACAAGCATGTGATTTTATTTTTTACTTTTTACTTTTTAAACGCCTTTTTTTAAATATCTAAATTGGATTAAGAGCTTCTTCAATGGAGGTTGTAAAAAAGTTCCAAAAAAAAAAAAAAAAAAAAATAGGCAAAACACCCTTGTCTATGAGTCAATTTTGAGACTTGTAATATACTTTTAAATTTAGCATTTTTATCATCTATTTTGTGTAATAATTTATAACAAATACCCTGTAATCTTAGGTAATATTTTGCACTTGCCATATACTCTCGTGTTATATTTTACAATAGATAAAAGATTCATAAAATGATAATATGGTACAATCATGAATCTTTTAAAAGATTCATGACTAAAGATAGCTTTTCTGCGTAATAATAGAGAAATAGAAAGGAAAAAAAAAAAAATCAAAAGGAAAAAAATGGCTTAAAAGGAAACAGTGATGATATATGTGTAAGAAGCAATTTTGAAGAAGAGTGTACGTCAGCTCATACAGATGAAAAGGGCCGGCAGCTGCTTTTTGCATTGCCAAAAATAGAGCAATTTCCCAACTTCTCAACATTACTATTCCTTTCAAATTGCAAAATCCCTCGTCCACGTTTCTGTAAACGAAAGATTCACATACGTATTCTTTTTCATCCAATTTAAAACTAACTCTGATTACTATCAAGATATGACTTAGTATTAACCACTAAGGCGATACCTTATTGGTACTTTCTTCCTTTAATCAAACACTTGAACCGATACGACGTTTCATAGTCCTATATTATTATTATTATTATTATTATTATTATTATTATTAGGGCTATTTTTTTTCGTTTGTTCTTGGGAGGGAATGAGGAATGAGGAATGACATTTTAATTATATATTGTGTGGTTCTCATTAGGAAGTGTGTTATCACTAGACTATATATATCTGATTCCCAAGGAGGCGAAAATTTTAATTCAATTCAAGGCGTGCGTCTTGGTCACCAAAACCATAATTTATGCAAAAATGATCCAAACAATGCCTAATCGATTCCAACACACCACACATACGTAAATAAATCAAATAACACCAAGTTTGCTTCACCAAAACACTAAAAAACAAAACTGTGATCAATATAAACAACCTCTTACCTTTGTAATCAAGGCAAAGCAAAGCAATCCTTTCCTGACAAAACTCCTTAGTTAACGGGAGTGTATTTCCCAAAAATATAACTCCTCCCATTATTTATAATATTTTTTCTTCTAAAATCTTTCAATTACTTTAAATATAATATCCTGATTTATTGAAAGACAATTTTGCGCTTTTTGGAAAATCACAATATCACAGCGAGTGTTGATAAGGTTTTGCAACGGGAAAGGGCAGGGGCGGGGGAAAAAAGAAGTTAAATGAAGAGGAAGAAGCTAGCTTCAATCAAACGGCATGTTTTGGATTATATCTTCATTTCATTTCATGGATGTGAAGATGTTTCCCCCACCCCCAAAGACGCATTAGTTATTTTACTTTGTAGCATTTTTAGTACGAAATACCACGTGTCAAACAACCGGTATCAAAGAAACAACATGCTCCAACCAAATATATATAAACTTGACAAGCACAAAACACTAATAATAACAGGGATTATTACAAAGTGTACTCTAAAAGAGCTCGTAGGGCGTTAAAAAAACCTTGCACAACTAAAACAAAGAAACAGACTCCACAATACAACAAACACCTAATAATCACAGATGCTCAAAAGATGTCTGTCTTAGGCACAAAATCATAAAGGGCAAAGGAGGCGTCTTCTTGTTATTATTACCAGACAAAAGTTATTAACATGTTTGAGAAGAAGCAGCAGCAGTCTTATATCTCTATCCCCAAAATGAGATACAAGTAATCAACTTCTAATCTCACCTACACACCCTACTCCTACACCATCTTCAGGAGCATTTCCGAGCAAATGGATAACGACCCATGTGGTTGTTATCAGCAAAATAGTACTCACTAGAGAATCTTTCTTTCACCTTTTATGATTAAACCTTACCTTCAGCAGGTACTGCAGTTTCACCTATGGAAAACACACACGGGATAAAATGAGCATTAGTATTCTCGGAAGCTTTGATGATGACTATTATATTCCCAAAAGTGCAAAGACTTGACTTTGAAAGAAAAGCAAATCAAATCAAAGTTGGTGGGTTGTTACTTACTTGAGAAGTGTTGTAGACAATGTATTCATTATACATTAGCTCAGTGTTTTTAACATTTGATGATACCGGTTTCCCACACGGAACGACTACCCCATCTTTCCACTTCACATATTCTGATTCCTTTGGAACTTTCTTCCCAAGACCTTTTGTTGAGTGCTTCCCTTTTGGTGGTTTCTCCATGTACTATGTGTAACATTGGATAATTCATCATAATCCACGTTATTGATATCAAAAGATAATTCTCAAAAAGATAGCTAGCAAGGCATATATGTATCACAAATATTATGTTACCGTCGCCTTTTTAAGCTCGTAGACCTCTCCCAGAGCAACTTCACTCAGAACCATTAATCCTATTGGATTCTTTCGATCAGTATAACAGTACTGTGCACTTTTACTAACCAGGTCAGCAAAATATATTCCCTTCCCAAACTGCAGGAATAAACCATATCTTCTATTAGATACTTAAGAAAGAAGGAACAACGCTTGAATTTGCAGATAACATGTTAGACAAAAGAAAGATATTAAAGAAACCATATAGCCAGTTGCTGGGGCTTCAGGAGGAGCAATTCTTAGCCCTTGACTTAGTATACCGATAAAATTTGTAAGCCGAGAACCTGAAAACAACACAGATTTAGTAATTTTGTCACAGTGCGTGTTGTTGGCAACGCAGATTGGTAATATAAAAAAACAAAATGATTTCCTAAGAGACCCTAAACACGGGAAATTCTTCTATAGTGAGTCCATTTAAGGTGTAAAACACGTGGATGAATCTGGACCACACAGTTTCAACTCAAATTCAAATTGTGTGGTCCAGAATCATCCACGTGTGTCTACGGTGCAAATGGAGTGACTAGGAAAGAATTACCCCCTAACACTAGCACACACATGCACTCACCATGCCATAAAAGCATTCTGTTTCCAAGCTTTTCTCTGTACTGAGAATACTTATCGTATTCTCCAGGCCTTTCAAGAGCAAACACATCTTCCAGTTCGAGGGACCATTCCTGCACATAAGTACAAAGGTTTCGTAAACAATAATGCATTGCAAACTGTGAAAATGCAAAAGTTGAGAGGAAAAAAAAAGACACCCACAGTATGTGTAGGAGCATGAGTATTCTGGAGATACTTCTCAATCAACCGGTAATCCTCACTATCATGGTCAATAGGAGATATATCACAGCCTAACTTCTTGTACTTCTCATCGAGTGTGTCATCATCATCAACATCAAAACCAATGAGTCTCGAAGCTATCTCAATATCTTGAAGAGCTTCTAACATTTTCACCTGTAAAAGGCATATACATAGATGAATGAGGAAAGCAAGAAAATAGGTTCGGTGAGAAAATCAGAAAATGCATTTACCTTTAACTTGAAATCGTTTTCATCCCTAATGACATGGGGGTGAATAGAAGGTATCAAAGTGAAAAAACGATTGCTAGCGTCAACAATGAGGCTTTCCATCATGACAGGATCCTGAGCATTGCCGCTCAACAAATTCTGTATTTCAGTCAAAGCTTCAAAACCTGAAGGGAACACCGCAGATATGAACATCATAAGTATGGGAGCTAAATCAGCAGTAAACAGATTCCTGTATACTGGTGGCACTATGGAAAAAAGTTTAATGAATCTATACTTCACCTTTTTGAATGTTACTTTTGCTGAGTTTTCCAAGTGGCATTTCAGACATATTGATCTCGAATTCCATCATAGCAGCCCTGAAAATTAAATTGTTAAACAAATATGTAAAACAAAATTTTGAAAATTTACTATATAGTTTTTCCTACCTGTAAGTTTCCACGTTGAAAAGCATCTTCATAAGCTCTATCAACGCGGGTGCAAGACGGCTGTTGGTGTCAGTAAGACTTTTCTTCCTTGACACGTCTTTGTTAACGCCATAATCCTACACACATTTTTTTCCCCAAATCAAGGGGGAAGACGAAAAATTCAGGACCAAAAAAACAAAAACAGTTTCCATTCATGCAACAAGAGAGTGCTGGGGATTACAATGTCTAGTGGATAAAATCTGCCAGGTTGCTTCTGAAACGCTTTGCTTTCCCAAGCCGCCCAGGTGTTCCCAGTCTTCTCAAGGAACAAACGTTTAAATTCATTAATTGCATCAGACTTGTTCATCCCGTCCAGTTTGGCACCTCCAATTTTCTCATTCCCTACACGGCCCCATTTGCGAAAAACATAACAATCTGACCCTTTGTCCTCTTGAATGATTTGAAGTATGTAATAACTGCATACAGAAAAACCAAAAAGACTAATGTCAAAAACATAAAATTCACAAGAAAAGGTGACACAGTTCAAAATTAAAGTGTCCAAATGAGTTAAAAACATGTCAAGTACATTAAGGGAGAGAAAAAAAAATAACTCAATGATATTTTGGGATTACAAATGATGATTTGACAACAACAAAAATATCTAAACGTGCAGCAGAAACGCTCAATCTAGGGGTTGCATCTAATGAATGAATCCAACAAATGAGCAACGTTACATTCGATGTATAATAACATTCCTCTATATATCAAAGGGAACTAGCCAAATCAAATATGACCACATACCTTCCTTTGTATCCTGTCTTGTGACACACACACCAAAATATCTAATTCTCACAAAATAACATATGAGCTGCATCATAACTAGACAGTTTAAAAGATACAGAAAGGGACGTTGCCTAAAGAATCTCCACCAAGAATGCAGAACACGATGCAACCAGTACTTGCAGACCAGGTTAATTTACTTCTACTGTTTTTTTGAAGGAGAAAACAAGGGATTTACCTATTAACACCAGTAGAAAGATCAGACATGCTCAAAGTTGTGTTGTAGATGCTTTTCCCATCTTCAAGAATGTGTCCAGAATCTTGCAAGCCAGAAGCCTCATGCACAGCACTTCGACCTTTCACTTTCACAGTGACAACACTTTTTCTATTTTCAACAGTCTCGATCTTATACAAGTCAAAGGGAAGTGACTTGCCTCTCTTGATGCATTCTTCCAAATAATCCACACGGAGTACAGGTAATTTCATCTTTCTGCAGATACAAAAATTGCCAAATAAACAAAGGCACGTCACAATAAGTCCAACAAAGCAATTCGTCAAATTCTTCACCTTGCCTTCCTCGTCTCTGCATCGTTATCGTCTAAACCTTCAAGCACCACTAAGCAGTTTGTGTCTGCAATATTCATGCGATTGGATTTTGACAAGAGGAAAAAAAAAAAAGGTCAATGGGTCAACAGAGGCAAGTCACAAAGATACTATGCATAAAATTATATTACCTTTTTTTATCTTTTTGTGGACCTGGACACCAACAGCTTCGATTTTGTTTTTCCATTCATCCTACAAAACCACCCCCGCTTATAAAGCCTCTTAGACCAAAGGCTTCTGATTAAACATACCAACTAGCAAGCTATAAAAAGAAAATTACAAATTTTCTAGTTTGAGTGTAGAGAAAAACCAGACCACGGAATCTTTTGAAGATCCAGTAATAGAAACTTTCAGATCCTTTAAATCCTCACTCTTTGATCCTTTTGTCATTGCATTGCTGGATTGGCACCGATTCAGTGCAGTAGGTGTAGGTTGTGGCATTAATCGTGACGGTTTCTTCAACTTTTGAGAGTTATACCACTGACATGAATCAACTTAAAGATGATGATGCTTTCTTGGAATAGCGAGTAGAAACTAAATCACAATACATATTGAGAAGTTGCGAAACCACCTTTTTGGCTAATGTACCTTGAGTAGATATTTATTGTCAGTTTCCTCTGGTATGTTCCACTTCCCTTTGACACGCTCGGGTTCAGTAGTGGAGTATGAACACTTGCTCCATTCTGTTAGATAACCATTGCATTTATACGTGCCCGATGAATATCGAAGAAATCCTTTACAAAGTGGGCATGCAGCAAGGGGTCCAAAAAGCATGCCATCAGCGCTGAAGAAAACAAAACACAGAAAAACTCCATAAAACAATTAAATGTTCAACCAATACACAACCAACATAAGATCTGGACAAGTGAAGCAACAAAAATGCAAAACAAACAAAAAAGGCCAAAATACAAGGAAATTTATATTCGAATTTCTGTATCAGGCCAATCCATTATGATCTCAAAACTCATCATAATAAGACAGGATTAACAACTACGTACTCACCAACGTTCTCGTAAATCAAGTTCCGACCCCGTTGAATCTTGAGAATTAATCTCAAGCATTTGACGCAATTCTACATTAGAAACATGCTTCTTAAGATCATCCTTAAGAGCCCACAATGTTCTACTTTGTGCCTCAAGTTGACTCTCCAGATCTCTTCCCTTGGAAGGTTCTTCCATCTGGTCTGGCAAGGAATCTTCTTCAGTTTTAGCAACTTTTGATTTACCGTTATTCCCAGAATTCCTTTTTCTTTTAGCACCAGCATTTGATCCTTCTAAAGGTTCCTCAACTGGTTCAGTTTTTTTGCCTAAAAGAAAGATTTCCTTCATTCCAACAGTATTGAAGAAAAACTTTAAAAAAAAATATCATTAAAAAACAGATAACAAAACCTTTTGCAGTCGAAGTGGCGGGCTTAACTAAGGCAAGAACAGCTGCCTGATCAGCAGCTAAGAGACTGTTCCATCCAGACACCTTATCCACTTCAACAGTCGGATACATTTCCGTAAAACATTTAACATGGTGCCAAGCCAAGGATCTAGCATTTTGTTTATCAGGCTTAAAGGAAACTCGGACCTAGTGAATATGTTAAAAGGAAGAATACCTTAAGCTCCAAATAAAACTCACCATGTACAAAATTAATGGCGAAGAGTAAACAGCTAAGATGAAAAAAGGATAAGCAAATATATTTGTGACAACTACCTATCTCAGGGGGGGATGACTTCTATGCTATAAAAGTACCATTCAACAAGATAAAGTATAAAAAGGAACAAACATTACAAGCTTACCTCCCCTTTCATAATCTTTTCGCTGCACTTCCGGCAAGAAGCACGGGAAGTTTGTGAGGTTTCAATACCACATTCAGTAACAGAAGGAGTAGAGGCATTTGTGGGTCCCTGAGTGGACCCACCTGCCTCTACATATTTTCTGATCTTCTGCTGATCTTCCCAGCGAAGCAGTTCTATGCCTTCAACATCATCTACACTGAATAACCAAACTAAAAATGTTACACAGCAGCAAAATTACCAAAATTGTTCTCAGACAGAGAGTAATAAACAGAAAAAGAATGGAAAAGTACATACTTCTTTATCTGATTTGCTTTTCTTAAAATGCAGCTAGCATGATGCCACATCTGATGATAGAGGTCAAGATATTAGAATCACTCAGAAAGAAATATTTCAGTAAGTATTTAAGTCAACAAAACCAATGTACAACACTGCCTCACAAAGTTAATACTAAAACAGTTCATAAAGCAATTTGACCACCTATCAACCATTAACTCCAGTCTCCATTCCAATATATATATCTTCAAAATCACTTGATTAAGAACAAAAGCAGAAATGACATTTTAAGCCTCTCTCCTTAACGCATGCAGTAATTGTGCACACCCCACAAAAAACAAAACAAAAATATGCACACGAATACCTCATTATTAATATCACATTCTGCTTTATAAAAATCACTAGAAAGATCCCTTGAGATCCTTTTAAGAATAAAGTGTAGATCACCTATCACTTTTCGTACTCAACAAGGGCATTAACCTATGAGCCAGAAAAATACATACAAAACCATCCAAGCCATGCTGATAATGGGGAAAATAATTCATAATCATTTTGTTTGTATTCTGTTTATCAGTTTATTACAAGAAAGAAAAACGAAACCCTGGAAACAGAGCCGCATTTTCGATAAATAACAAGAATCTCCGGCCACATCCCTCCCACATTGGCCTCTCCACCGAATGACAGGAAAACAATAAAGAAACTTTATACGACGAATTGAAGAATAAATAGTGAAGGAAAAAAAAAAAGATTACGAAAGTATCCGATAAATGCAGTAAGGAAAAAGAGGGGAAAAAGGATGAGAAGAGAGCATACAGGCATGAAACCATCAAATTGAGTAGCTTGAACCATTTTGCCAAGCCGAAGTATTTCTTTTTCAATGGGAGACTTGCAGGTTTTGCATGAAGATCTTGATGATTTTGCATATTCCGACTTCCATGGCTTCGGAGGGTTTGCCATTGCAACTACCGGCGGCAACGCTCGTGCTTAGCCCAGTACTCGAACACAGTGAAACAAAGTGACAATGCTCCGCACACTTTTCTCCGAGCATATAAAAAAGGTTAATTAATTATATCATCATCCGTCTCTTTTGCCCAAATACCGAATTCCCCTGTTGTTTTATCTAAACTACATTTCCCCCTTCATCATACTTGGTATCCAAAAATAAGATTATAAAAAATAAATATTATCAAATTTATCCCCTATTAAAAAAAATACCAAATATTATTTATCAAATTTACCTCCTCTACTAGATCTAAAAGTCTGAAATAGTTATATATCTCGAAGATCTAGCCAAATTTCTCAAGCTATGGGTCATAACTAGTGTTACAAACTCCAGAATCCAAAACATGACCATTGTATTACATTGATTTTAATCACGATACAAATGATCATTTAAATATGATTTTAACAAGATACAATCTACAAATCTTAGTTTATTCTGACTCCAACATCATAGTCATAGATTTAGACCAAGAATGATAGTTGTTTTCATTAAGTAAGAGTTACCGGAATAATCACACGACTTTTATTAGTTAGAAGGTAATAAGGGCTTACGAAATTGATTTATGGGCCTCTTACTCTTATTGCTTCTACCATACTTGCATCAACAGTAGTTCGATTTACATTTCCACTTGGGCTAGCCATGGATTTGTTAACCTAGATTGAAGAACAGTCTCGAGATCCTTCAAGACAATATAATGTGAAGCGACTAAACTCTGAAACCTCAAAGAAATTATGATTTCTTCAATCAAGAAGCCAAGAACCAAGTTTCACAAGAAGCCAAGAACCAGCTATTGTACTCCCAAATACACTCCAACTAATAAATAACTTGAATTAATCAAATGAAAAAAAAATGAAATAAAATTTCAATGTAAACGTGAAATTAATCATTCATCTGTTCGCCAGATACTAAAAGATAGGCATTTACAATAGCCTAAACTCTTATTCATTGCGAAATAATTGAATAAGTGCAAGGTAGAAAAGTTAGTAACGTCTAACTTTCTACCAAAGGTGTTTGATGAAGTTCTTAAAAATCTTCATCAACTCTTTACACTATCTATAACATCTTAGACCTGTTAGCTACTTCTATTCTCTTCTTTGCAAAATATTGATGCCAAAACCTGCTTGAATATGATCTCTTCCATGCAGGGGCAGCTTCACCGTGGAGAGGGGGAGGGGGCAGTGCCCCGAGATCCGGAAAAAAAAAAGAGTATTAAAACGATGTAATTTGTTGTTAAAAATACAAGAATACCACTAATGTCCCTGGTGGATCTTCAAATTTGCTCCGACGCCTTCTATTGGAATTTTTTTTCTAAATCCGTCACTGCTTTGATGCATTGTTGTTGTAACTTGTTTCTCACATCATTTTTTTCCAAACCTGTTGAGTTGTCTGTGTTTTGATTAGAACCTTAACATGGTCTTAACAATCTGTATAAGTGGCATAGTGTCACAATAAGTTGAGTGGTATAATAAAGTTCTCTTTTTGAATCATAGGGGATCGGAATCTCCAATGCGGAAGACTCAACCCTTCCCCGTTCTTTGTGTTTTGGTGTAGTCCAGACCTATATCTTTTCGTCCCTCAAAACGGTTTATACAATTATATGTTTATTATTTTTATGTGTATCAGATACAAGCATACACACTTATACATAGATAGATTCTCCAAAAATACATTAAATTGCATGCAAACCGAAACAAAACCAAACCAAACTGATCCAAAGTATTTGGACGATAAAAATGATATTGTTATTATTATTATTGCTATCATTATTATAATAAGCACATACTTGTATAACCGAACTAAACCGACTCAAGCTCATGATATCATTCTTTCAAATCAAGCCAAATTATATTAGATTAAAAATCGAACTAAACCGACTCAAGCTTATCCTTTTAATTTTTAAATGATATTTCCATAATATAAAATAACCTAATGAACATGGTTTTTAAAGGAGGAGTATTCTCCCATTCACATATCCGATAGCCATTATGTGACTATAGCCGTATTTTATCATATTTTTGTGGTGTTTCAGGACAAAAAATTAGCACTTCAAAGTCGAAATTTACCACTGGGGACACGATGAGGGAAAAAGGGGCTCCATCTAGTTGCTTGGAAAGACATTTGCCGACCAAAGCTGCTTGGTGGACTCGGTATTCGGTCGGCTCAAGGGATGAACAATGCACTCATCGCGAAGCTTGTGTGGCAGCTCTTAACTGATCAAGGAAAGCTTTGGGTGCAGATTCTAAATCACAAATACGGCTCGCCTTTCGTCGCACCTAAACCAAACAGCTCCTTCATTTGGCGTAACATTTGCTCCATTGCAGACTCTATCCGTGACATAATTAATGTTGATGATGAAGGCCGCATCATTTGGACCCTAGCATCTTCAGGTAAATTTTCCGTAAAATCGGCCTATTTCACTCTCCAACAGCCCCCAGGCGACGCTGCAAATCTGAACCATGTTTGGAAACATATTTGGTCGATTAGGGGCCCGCTTCGCGGCAATCTCCTACTCTGGCAAGCTCAACGAAACGCCCTCCCTACGGCAGCCCTTCTCTCTGCACGCCTCACCGATGATGGGACATGCAGTATTTGTGGTACGTCCCTTGAGACCTCGATCCATGCGCTACGAGATTGTTCTTGGGTCAAGAATATGTGGAAACAAGTGATCCACCAACGTTGTTGGTCTCAGTTCAATTCGGCCCAAGATATAGCTACTTGGCTCAGTCGATGCCTAAGCGAGAACATGTACAAACATGACAATATCATTTTTTTTTGGAGATTTCTATATCGTGAGCTCGTCCAGGGTATTTGGTATTGGAGAAACCAAGAGATACACGGAAGTGAAGCACGTCGACCACCAAAGACAGTATTCATTTCGAAGCGATCTAGTGCTCGTGAACTTAGGGATTTACAAGACGTAGGCATAGTGTTGTTTTCGTTTGTAAATATTGTGTAATTTCTTTTGCGATGTATAGCATGTACTCTTTAAGTTTTTAATAAAATATCCGGTTTCCGACAAAAAAAAGAAAAAGAAAAAAAAGACAACAGCCCATGTATATATTCTCGATTAATTAGGTGGGGATCGAACTTTGATTAGATAAGATCAACTATCAATTATTATAAGAATCGCATGAGCGTTTGGGTTTATTTATTTATATGTCAAAAAGCTAAAGAGCAAAAGCTGTCATCCCAAACTTTGAACCTTTTTCGTTTTTAACAATATAAATCGAAAGGTATGGGAGGGGGAGTAGATTAAAAAAGCATTAGCCACTTTTCAACTTTTGTTAGTCTGGACTCTGGAGCCATGTCGACACAAGAGGTCAGGTCGGCCGAAGATGGCATTAGGGAAACTCAGAAAAAAAAAAAACCACTAAAAGGTAAATCTTCGAAAAAATATTAAGCTCTAAAAGCATTTCATGACACATAACTTAAATATTAACTTTTCAGGCATATTTTATAAAGAATTATCTTTTTAGTCATATCTTTTCAAGTTTCTCACGAGAGGTGGTGGTGGTGGTGTTTTTTTTTTCGGAGACGAAATATACATACACACATAACTTGAAAATTAAGGTTTTTATCCACCGCTGTAGCGGTAACCCTGAACTTCAGATAGGTGGTTGTCATCGGTTATTGAAACCATGTTCAAATAGAAAAACGCATCCATATCTTCCTTTACTTTCCTACCAAATTTTGCAAAAAAAATCTTCATGTTTTGTGTAAGCTATTCATTTCATGTCATTAGATCATGTTTAATAATTTAGGAGTAGTATCTTAAAAGAAAGGGATAGATTACGGTTCATGGTTTACTAAAATAGTTTCCTGAAAGACAATGAACTCGTGAGGGTTCCTGTCATCAATTGTGATATCCTAAATTGAAAGTGGAGGAAGCGCATCACCACCATAAAAATGTGAGACATAAATAACTCATTAACGTGTTAAATTTTTGCACTAAGCGAGAGACGACGGACGGTCCAAGTATTTGACCGGACATTTCTAACTCATTTAACGCTACTAGGCCCAGGGTCTGGAGGCGTAACATCAATCCCCGGTCATGGTCAATAGTTTGTGTACATATCGGGCCATTCATGTTTATTTTAGGACTAGTATGTAAGACTTTATGAATTGAAATTTTAATATCAAGTAAAGGTTAGAACGGTTTGAATAGAAAAATTATCTGGATTTTCAGGTTGAGGCGTCATCAAAAACCAAAAATTGATTGACTTATCATAATCATTGTACCTCAAAATTCTATTTTATCGACCTAACTATTTGAAGATCTCATTTGATACTTTTCGAACATAACAGTAGCAAATCACGATAGATTACTACTCTCACTTTGTTTTTCCAGCAAAAGATAGGATATATTGCAGAAACCCAAATTATCGCCCGAGACTACAACCGGAAAATAAAAAATCCGAAACACCACCAGCAGGAACAAAAAGACTACCAAACACACACACACACACACAAATAAAAAAAAAAACAGATTACAGAGAAAGGCTAAAACAGTTGGGAAGACCAACGCCATGGAAACTGCCAAAAGTCTCGGTTTCTTATATTTCCCGCCTTCTATTTAGCAACCTTTGATTTAGCTTTATTCCCAGAATTCCTTTTCCTTTTAGCACCACCACCACCACCATTTGATGCTTGCAAAGGTTCCTCATCTGCTTCAGTTTTTTTGCCTAATCAAAAAAAGGAAAGATTTTCATAATTCCAAATTAACAAACATGAAACCAAAAACTTCACCACAAAACCAAACCAAAAAAAAAACAGAAAAAACAAAACCTTTTGCAGTCGACAAAGCAGGCTTAACAGCTGCCTGATCAGCAGCTAAGAGAGTGTTCCATCCGGCCACCTTATTTAATTCAACGGTCGGATGCATTTCCTTAAAACATTTAACATGGTGCCATCCCAATGATCTAGCATTTTGGTTCTCCAGCTTAACGGAAACTCGAACCTAGTACGTGCAAATGTCAAAAGGAAGCATGCAATGCATCAAGCTCCAAATAAAATTCACAAAGTAAAAAACTAAGGACTAAAGGTGAACACCTAAGATGATTATTGTCCCAAATTCAAAGTTAAGCAGAATATTGAATTTTTGTTTTGACCGAATTTAGGTTAAAACGTATGAAATAGGCTTTTTTGACGTCCGATATTGAGTCCTGAAAGCAATTAACTTTTGAATAACATCCACTATTAAGCCTATAAAACACTAACTCTTGACTAACATATGGTATTGAGCCTAGAAAAAACTTAACTTCTAACTAAATTAAGTCGAATAATCAACCATATTCTGATTTTTTTTGAGTTAGAATATATAGTGTGTGTCGTGTGAAAAGACGATCCCAATTTAAGTCCTATTAACATTTTTATTTTGTCACATAGTAAAAGTCCTTTTAAAATAGGAACCGAACACTTAAAATAAATAAAAAATAACCCCAACCATTGGGTCTCCATATCACCACGTTCATAGGATTAATCTCTAGAATCAAATCAGTGGATAATGTATATCAAAAGATGTGTTTCAGTGGTTCACTGTGTTCAAGCTACTTTTAAACATTTTTGTTGAGAGCACACTTCACCTAAGCTATCACTATAAGACTGTCCACAGTGGGACTCTTGACACACCCCTTAAAGTACTAGAAGACACTTTAACACTATAATGAAGTCCCTCATGTACGCACCAGGATCCCCAGCTGTATCATCTTGCTGTGCCACCTGCTCTGATTATTGAATTGGGCTATTTGATGTGTTTTTTTTTTTTGAATATTAGACAAGTGAATTATCTAGTTTGCCCCTGCTTACCTTATAAGAGCAACTCCAAGGGAAGGCTTTTCCAACAGCAAATCAGCAAATTGGTGGAAAAAATTGCTCCAAGGGACAAGCAAATCCAACAGCAATTTGATGGAATAGGGAAATCTACCAGCAAATTTGCTGGGAGAATCAAACACCCAGCAAATCACTGTTCATTACTTTAATATTTTTTTTTCAGCCTCTTTGCGGAAGACGATGGGTTTTTTTTTTTTTTTTTTAAATCTTTTCCGATAGCTTAAAAATGTAATTCAAAAATATAAATAAAATTATTTGATAATTTATATCATTATAGATGTTATATGATAATATTTAAAAAAATATGCAGACCCTTAAAAAAATGTGCACAAGATGATAATACAATTTCTCAAAAAAAATATGATGATACAAATAATATAGTTGAATTTTAGGATAGAATATTTTAAGAATATTCTTATTTGATGTAGAACCATTGGAGTTGACGGATAAAATTTGATGTAAAAGTCCCGGCAAATTGATGATTTGGTGTATTTTTTGCCGGAATCAATGTGTGTTGGATGACTCACGTGACCCCACTGAGATTCGAGAATATTTTTTATTATTATTAGAACGATATAGTTTTGTCGTTAAAAAATGTCGTTTTTTAATAATAAAAAAAATGCAGTATTAGGCTCCGTGACTCCACTGAAACAAATTTTCAGTATAAAAAAGGTAGTTTTTGACTCCATCATCTTAGATTACATCATAATCAATTTACACAAATTATGATCAACACGATCAACGCCGTGTGGCCGATGTCGTTTGTGTCAAGCGACACAACCGAGTGCCCGTATCATTATTCCAGTTTCAGCGCACAAAGTTGAGGCGGAGGGAGTATCTATCAACAAGATTTAAATACACTATTAAAAAAACCATACCTCCCCTTTTGTAATCTTTTTGGTGCACTTGCGGCAAGAAGCACGGGAAGTTTGGGAGGTTTCAATACCACATTCAGTAACAGAAGGAGTAGAGGCATTGGTGGGTGGTTGAGTGGACCCACCAGCCTCTACGTATTTTAAGATCTTCTGCTGATCTTCCCAGCTTAGCAATTTTAGGCCTTCAACATCTTCTACACTGAATAAATACCAAAAAAAAAAATTGTTCTCAGTCAAACAATTAATTGATCGAAGAGAACAGAAAAAAGAATTAATGGACTACATACTTCTTTATCTCATCTGCTTTTCTTAAAATGCAGCTAGCATGATGCCACATCTGTTGATACATAATCCCAACAATAATACGATCAATTAAATAATAAATAGCGGAAAATAAATAACCAAATTAATCGAAAATATATATAGGAATAAATGCAGAAATTAAAGGAGGGAAAAAGAGAGGGAAAAAGGGAGGAGAAGAGAGCAGAGCATACGTACAGGCATGAAGCCATCAAATTGGGTGGATTGAACCAATTTGCCAAGCCTAAGGATTTCTTTATCAATGGGAGAATTGCAGGTTTTGCAAGAAGATCTTGCTGATTTTGCGTATTCTGCTTTCCATGGCTTCGGAGGGTTCGCCATTGCAACGTACTGGTCTACTCTGGAACAAGTGACAAAGCTCCCCACTCATTCTTCCCAACCATATTTAAAAGAAGAGAAACAGGAAAAAGTTAATTTTACATCAGCATCCTTCTCTTTTTCCCCAAATAACGAATTCCCCCTTTTAATTTATATAAACTACACCTTTTCCCCTCCAACTCATCCTTCTTGCATCTTTTTTCTTTTTCTTCTCTCAAGTCCCTACTCCCTACCTCCTTAATTTATTACATTAAATTTTCTTTTTCATTAAAATTAATATAATAATTATGTAAATTAAATAATTAAGAAAAATAGTTGGGTAGGGAACTTAGCAAACCGGATAAGCATCTAAATATACTCTTTATCTAAGGTGTAATTATGATATCCCACGTTGGAGGTGAGAGAAACACATCATCATCATATAAGTGTGAGACATGAAGACTTTCTCAACTATTTTCGGCATGCGAGACGACGGTGCCTAAACAATTACGGATCATTTATGACTTCGTTTAATATATCGAACCCGAGGTCTAGGGCTTTACAGTAATGCTCAGAATATATCCTACTAATTATATTCTATGAACAATATGTAATATTAATGATTAAAGAGTTTGGTGTTATAAAATTAACCTAACCTATATATACCTAGAGTGTGGGTTTTGGATATGGGAAATTCTAAGGCGGAGACAAAGAGTTTGGTGTTATAATATTAACCTAATCTATATACTTAGAGATTACAAGTGTAGGTTTAAAAAGTGTGGGTTTTGGATCCGAGAAATTGTAAGACGGAGACTCCTATATAAGGAGTGAACCACACAGTTTCATTGCAGAATGAAACTGTGTGGTCTAGATAAAGCCACATGTATGTCTCTACATATGAGAGACTCCACCTTAGAATTCATGTGGATCATATATTAAACAACCTCTTTTAGCAACAACAACAAAAAAAAAAAATTTAAAAACAGTTTGAGTATAATGAACTATTGATACACATCCATCGATTTATATTCTTCACTAATTCTAGGGACAAGGTGGTAGGAGACGTTTTGAGTAGGTTTCAACATTTTTTCAAGAATATATCAAAATAATTATAAATATTGCAAGTCTAATTCATTAAATGTAATCACTATCAAATGTAATTAATTTATTATGATAAAGTGTGCTTTCATACTGTCATCTTAATATTCTAAAAAAATTAATCAATCCCACATTGATATAAAAAGATGAAACACATAATTCTACAAGAAAATAATAATTAGTCTGGGTCTTTAATTAGCATTTAATCTACTCTTATATTATTTTGCATTAAAGACAAAATATCATTCAATGGGACTAATATACCCTTAAGCAATGTCGCCTTCTTCCTTCATTTGAGGGGTTTACCTTCTTTTTTCTCGATAGTTTTTTTGGACACATTATCCATCGTATATCAATAAAACACATAATCAACTATATTTTTTTTTATTTATACCTTTAAAAGTCACGATTCTTTTACCCATACTTCATTGCATTGCTTCAAAGGACAAGTATTGTACTTTTTTTTTCTTTTCTTTTTCAATCAGAGAGCCGACTCTGAAACTACTTGTAAGTAATGCCTCAGAACTTGAGTCTGGGCATTACTTGAGGCCCTAGAACTTGAGTCAAAAGGCACTACTTGAGGCATTATATATCCAGTAATGCCTTAGGTCCGTCATTTTCGCTTGGCCTAAAATAATTAACTTGAGTTACCAAACTCATTATGTCTCGAATTTATATTTTAATTCTTCAACTTTTTCAATAATAATATTTCTTCCACTTTTTTAATGTGGGACATTACGTTCTCCAACTCTTAAGGAATAGACGTCCTACTTAGGTCTATACCAGAAGAATCTAGAGGCGGCCTCACCATTTTTTAAGCATGACAATTATTGTCATTTGCTAGTCGGCTCTGACATCAACTGTCTGTAACGTCCTTAATTCTTCCACTTTTTCAATGACATCTCTTCCATTTTTTTAATGTGGACATTACGTTCTCCCACTCTTAAGGAAGAGACGTCCTAGCGAGGACTCTACCAAATGAATCTAGAGGTGACTTCACCATTTTTTATGGCGTGACACTTATTGCCATCTGGTAATCGGCTCTGATACCAACTGACTGCAACGTCACTGAACTTGCAGGTCTAGCAACCCTACTGGAGTCATAATGAATCCAGTAATTACTTAGACTCGTCGTCTATACTTGAGCTAAAATGGTTAACTCGAGTTAGTTCATTATACCTCAATCTTATATCTTAATATTATTTCTCTCACATTTTCGAAGTGGAATATTACATTTAATGTAATATCCCACATTGAAAAAGTTGAAGAATTATTATTACGCTATAAGGTAGAGAAATGATGAACTTGATAACTTGAGTTAAAAATTTTAGACCAAACGAGAACAATATGCGTAAGTAGTTATTTATTTATGACCCAAGCAACAACGTCTCACCTAAGTTCATGGCGTTATTGATGTGGGTATGATCCGACTTCATACACGTGACATTCATCAGACTTAATCGGACTTTCTCCTTAGATGAGCCGGCATGGGCTCGACTCAAGAATGGGTTTCATAGGTCAGACGACTCCAAAACAGATGGCTTTCATGCAGCGCATGTCGTCCTCATCGGCATTTACCGACATGACGCAGTTCGGCGCATGTCTCTTATGGTCGGCACGATCTAAAACGTCTACGGCCTCATACTACCGACATGGTGCATGCTCACCTCGGCTCTGACACTCTTCTCAGTAGAAGTCATCTCCGACCTCAGACAATAGTTACACTTCATCAGTTGGGCATTAACCCACGTTCTCATAACTGCTCTGTGATTCTCGCGTGCATGGCCATGATTGATCCATGAGCCTCTTAAACGTCTCCATGTCATCGATTACGTTTTCAATGACAACATAATCAACTCTCCCACGAGAAAGAGACCTATAAAAATATCTAATCAACCACATAATTAGAACTACGTTTAGCTTGATCCTAAACTCTCTTAAACGGCTCCATATCATCAACCACGTTTTCAATGACAACAATCAACTCCCCCACGAGGGAGATCTATAAAAATGTCTCATCACCCACAAAATTAGAACTAAATTTAGCTTGATCCTAAACTCTATGGATACGTAGGCGATCAATCCAATTGACTCAACTAATAATCATCAAGAAATTCATCAAATTAATAGTTGGATTATCCTCACGAATCACAATTATCCAATCACAACCGATTAGGGTACTAAGGCTGTCCACAATGGGGTGATTTTGCCATTCCCTAAGTCTGCTATAAGGGGCGTGTACAGAATTTAAGCTCACAGTGGCACCATTTTCAATTCCCCATCCCTTGTTGAAATTAAGTGTCTCATCGCTAATGTGAATAGTGTTCCCTTTTTAACCACACAATTCATTTTTCTCTCTCCACTTATTTATCATAATCTTCTTCAACTATACCAAACTCAATTTTAACCACTTCGGTAATAATCTCCTCTAATAAAAACGATACGACATTTATTAGAGGACATTTAATAATCCCCTATTTAGTTGTTTAAACGTATACGACATTTTTTTGACAATGATACGACATTAAAATCTCATTTTGCAAGTATAAAATATTTTATTTTGATTTTTGTATAAAAAAAAATGAATTAATTGGTTGAGATGTGAAAAAAAATAGTATTGGGGAATTGTATAGGGAGTGCTTATTGGAGTCGAATGTTTTATAGGGTGTTGAAAAAATAAATCTGGAACGGAAAATAAGATAAATGGGGAGTGTGATAGGGAGAACCATCGAAGACAGCCTAACGACTTTGAGCATCATCACTTACATTCATATAACTTTTTGAGTAGTGATACATCCAATTTTCTTTCAACCACAACATCTTACACAACACAATCAATACCACATATTTTGTTGAGACCCACCACAAAGAATAATTGATCACTTTAATCAATCTTGGACACATATAGTGGTTTGTGCACTACACACAAGTGTAGTGCACATATCATTTTCTTATCTTTTTGACTTAAATGAGAAAAAGCGGAAATCAGAAAAGTGTAAAGCTGGAAGAGAGAGAAAGGATTTCTTTATTGCTAAAAGTTTTGTTGGTCTTTGGGACTATGTCGACAGAAGAGCATATATGATATATATGATATACACGCGCAACATCCTGACCACACACGCCTTTCTTTGTGTGGGAATTTGTACTAAGGTATATGCCTTTCTTTGTGTGGGAATTTGTACTAAGGTACAGGATGCCGACATCGGTTCCTCTTGTGTAGTATCATCATTAATTTATTTATTTTTATTGATTTTTAATTATTTAACACGACACTGATATATATTGATAAAAAAAAGACTGATTATTGATTTTTTTATTGATATAAAAAATCACGACACTGATATATATTCAATACAATTGAAGCATTATGCCAATAATACATAAATGCAACATTTAGTGTAGAATCTATATATTCTTTTACTTTATGACAAGCTTTATAATTATATAGGAGAATTAGGAACAAAGACAACATTTAAAATATTTTTAAATAACAGGAAAACCATATTTTTTTTTATAGGGAGAAGGACAACTCCTATTAAAAAAGAAAAAAAAAATTCGCGCGTTCAAGAAGCTCACCTGTGTATGTTTTTTTTTCCCCTCTTTCATCCTCTATTTTCAAACCTCATATCTTTCATCCATGCTCTTCGTTTTGTGACTTGGTTTATCAATATTTTTTGTGAGATTCATCTTTTTCCCCATTTCAATGAATTTCAAATAATATTGAAATTCGCCAACGGATTTTCTGAAATCACGTAGCAATATGTTGAATGTGTTCTCAAAATAAAAAGAATGAAAAAGAAAAATTTGGTGAAATACTTTTCAAATTTGGAGTTATAGAATTTTTTTTAAAATATTTTTTTATAAGAACCAATTTGAGAAAATTTCCGTCCCGTAATTTATCCCGACCCGACCCGATTCGGGATTCTATTTTTCTTCCCGGACCCGTTCGATAAATTCGGGATCCCGGATATTCAGGATCCCGGAAGGTCGGGAATGAATTTCCCGAATATATGATCTTAAAATATATTCATGTTTTTATATAAAAAGAACGACAATAACTTGATTATAGTTCATAGTCATACACCAAAATTAAAAGTTTAAAACATTAGTTCGTACTTCATAATTCCTACTTCACAGTTCACACACTACATACTTGACAATGCAAACTTTCAAAGTCATATATTCCGATTTTTTTTTTCCAGTAAGGAACCCTAGAATGGAAAATGGAAACAGAAGACAGGTTTTCCGATTTTCTTGAGATATATTATGATATTTACATATAAAATATAAATATTAATAAAAAATACAAATTCGGGTCGGGATCGGGATTTCTACGGGACTGGGTTTTGAACCCGATCCCATCCCCGTATTAATTCGGGTCGGGTAAATTCCCGAATTTTCGGGCCGGGTAAATTCAGGTCGGGATTATACGGGTCAGGAACGGGTCGGAAATCGGGTCGGGTCGGGGAAAATGGGATTTTTGCCACCCCTATTTAAGACACACTTAAATCTTAATTGGTTATAAAGACATAAAATTAGTAACTAGACAAAATTACCCCTAATTAATTAAAAAAAATCAGCGCTAAGTTTTTTTCCCGGCGCAAATTAATTAATTAATTTTTTATTCTGAACGCAAAAAAAGTTTTTTTTTTTCCGGACGCTAAAAATGTTTTGTTTTTTTTTCTTTCTCTGAGACGTTAAAAAGACACCGCGATGCATCGGGGGTGGTCTATGCATTGTCAATGAATAAAAGATAAGTTGAAGTTTACTCTTGTGTTAACACATTCTCAAACTCTCTTCATGGTATCGGAGCCATTTGTGTTCTAACTTTTTCCGCCGCAAAACTCATATTTCGAAGAATGTCTTCCACATCCGACATTACTTCAACCTCGCGGACTCTCGGCAAATTTCACCGACCGGGAGTACCGACAACTCCTCTTCTTATACAAACCATAGACTTGATGGTAACAACTATCCGTTATGGTCAAGGTCTATGAAAATGTACATTTCGGACAAAGTAAGATGGGATACTTGTCCGGAACAAAACCCGCACTCGCCGAAACCGACCCCGGTTTTGAAGCATGGGACACAACAAATAATCAACTCATGACCATCCTCACGAGGTCAATGACAAAAGAGATAAGTGAAAACTTTATGATGTATGATACGCCAAAGAAATCGGGATAATGCCGAGATCTTTACTCCAAGAAGGATAATACATCCGAGGTATATGAACTAAAGCTCGATTCAAACTTGCGAGCAAGGGGATATGTACGTAACTCAATATTTCAATCAACTATCTAAGGCTTGGCAACACTTAGATATGTTAGAAACTCACTCACGGAATGATGTCAAGGATGTCGCTCTTTATAAAGACATCATAGAAAAGAAGAGAGTATTCGGTTCCTCACCGGACCGAATCCTACTCTTGATGATGTTAGAGGAAGAATTCTTGCCACCAAACCTCTTCCAAATCTCAAATCCATGTTTGCCGAGGTCAAACATGAAGAAAGTAGGAGAAAAGTCATGCTTCGAAATCCACTACCGACAACCCTACCGAAGGTGCCGCCCGCCGACCGTCGGGAAGGCCGCGAGGTTGCCGAGACATACAAGAAGCCTTACCGAGAAAACGGAAAACGTTCGTGATCACCGCAAACGCACAAATCACACCAAGGACAACTCGCCGAAGCTCCATGGCAAGCCTAACTCCTCAAAAACCTCAAAACCTATCGGGAAAGTCAAGGCGACACATCGGTGAGGAGGAGAATGACAACCGGATGAATGCTCGCCTTGTCGCATTCAAAGCCTTCCCGAATCAACAAAAGGAAGGTAGTCACTCTACCGATGTTGCTACTCATACTCATACAGGTAAATTCTACTCTTCCCTTAGCAATGAAACATGGATTGTTGATTCCGGGGCATCCTCCCATATGACCGGTAATAAAAACCTTATAACCAACTATATGCCTTGTCACCAAATTCATAACATTAAAACTCGCTGGCGATGGATCTATCTCTCGTGCAAAAGGTGTTGGAAATGTTAAACTCACTAATAAGATATGCCTACAGGATGTCCTATTTGTTCCAAACTTAGACTCGCAATCTTATATCTCGTCGGTAGACTCACTAAAGATTTGAATTGACTTTTTGTTTTTAAGGAAAATCGGTGCACATTCCAGGATCCTACTTCGGGAGAAGTGATTGGGAAGGCTAAACCTTGCGCCGGATTGTTTCGGTCAACCCCGCCGAAGACGGAAGACCGAAGACCGAATCCGCCTCGCAACCTGCTCCCGTACTCTAGACAATATCATGTTATGGCATTATAGATTAGGACATCCAAGTTTTGGTTACTTAAAATCTTTAACTCCCGAATTGTTTAAAGGATGTAATCGAATGACCTTCAATGTGATATTTGTCAATTTGCTAAACTTACAAAATCTCGTGTATGCTAAGTTACCTCATTTGCATTCCTCACCCTTCACCTTAATACACAAAGGATGTGTGGGGACCCTCAGGGTGAAAAGTATAACAGGGAAAAGGTGGTTTGTCACCTTTATTGATGATCATACCAGGAACACTTGGGTTTTTTTAATGAAAGACAAATCAAGTTGGCCCTATCTTTCAAGAATTTTATCATATGGTCTCCACTCAATTTGATACTAAGGTCAAGATCTTAAAGACCGATAATGCTCTAGAATACTATGAGTCTAATCTCGCACCTTCTTGACGGATGAGAGGAATTGTTCATATCGGTAGTTGTGTGGAAACACCTCGGCGGAATGGGGTTGCCGAGAGAAAGAACAGCACACCGCCGGAAATGGCCGATCAATCATGTTCACCACACATGTTCCTAAATATATGTGGGGTGAAGCTATACTTATCGCAACTTATTTACTCAACGTACTTCCCAAACAGAGTGTTAGGTTTCAAAACTCCACTCCAAACCCTACCGACCACACACTCCCGCCATCATCTTGTTTCCCGCCTGCCTCCAAAGATCTTTGGTTGTACTTGTGTTTGTGTATATCCATGCTCAACACAGAAGTAAACTTGATCCTAAAGCTCACAAGTGTATTTTCCTAGGTTATGCAAAGGACAGAAAAGGTTACAAGTGTTATTCCCCTATTGAAAAGAAATTTTATAATTCTATGGATGTAAAATTCTTTGAAAGGACCCTTATTACAAAAACCTACGAGCCATTCACCGATGGAAACCCGATTGAAATTGACCTAAACCCCTTCCTCAAGATACTCTTAACCCTCAAGAACCTCGATCCTCGGCGGAGACCGAACTTCGGTACCTACCGACTCTCTACAACCTAATACTCCTCAAGAACCTCCCCGAACAAGAGTCTACGACCCGCAGCCCGCCGATCCCGAGCCTACGACACTCGGAATCTACGGATCCTCGGCGACCTGCCGACATTGATGATAGGCCTATTGCTCTTAGGAAGGGAAAGAGATCATGCACCGATCACTCTATTCATTCTTATTTATCTTATGATAAGTTATCTCCTCGCCTTTGCCATGTTTTCACAGACTGGACTCTCACTCTATTCCTAAAAATATTCGGAGGCCCTTCAAAATGATAAATGGAAGGTCGTCGTTAAAACAGAGATGACAAGACTTCGGATAATCATACTTGGGATTTGACACCTCTCCCACAGGGCAAGAAGACAATCGGTTGCGGATGGTTATTCACTATAAAATACAATGCCGATGGCACTATTGACAAGTACAAAGCCGATTGGTAGCCGGGGGATTCACTCAAACTTATGGCATTGACTATAAGGAAACTTTTGCACCAAAGGGCAAAACTCAACACCGTCGTGTTCTGATCTCTCTCTAGCTGTCCAACTTGACCGGCCTCTTCACCAATTGGACATCAAAAATGCTTTTCTAAATGGGGACCTCACCGAGGAGGTTTATATGAATGTACCTCCCGGTTTTATCAATCCTCATACTCAAGGCAAGGTGTGCAAACCGAGGAAATCTCTATATGGCTCCGAAGCAATCACCAAGGGCATGGTTTGGAAAATTAACAACTGTGGTCAAAGCTGCTGGATATCACCAATGCAATTCTGATCACACTATGTTCATCAAGACAACCAACCAGAAGAGGTCTATTCTTATTGTCTATGTGGATGATATCATCCTCACTGGAGATGACTCTACTGAGATCCAACATTTGAAGACTCTGCTGGCAAAGGTGTTTCAGGTGAAAGACTTGGGTTTTCTCAAATATTTTCTTGGCATGGAAGTAGCAAGAAACAAAGAAAGGCATTTCTGTCTCCCAAAGGAAATATGTACTTGATCTGTCAAGGAAACCGGCATGCATCTTTGGGGTGCAAACCCGCTATATCCCCCGTAGACCCCGGTCCATACCCTCGCTACATGGTGACACCGCATCGTCGTGAAAGAACAATATCAAAGGCTTGTAGGGAAACTCATCTACCTCTCCCATACAAGACCCGATATTGCATATGGTGTCGATGCCGTTAGTCGGTTCATGCATTGCCCTACCGAGCAACATTGGGATGCGAGAAATAGAATACGAGGTATTTGAAGTCTACTCCGGCCAAGGGTTACACTTCACCAAGTCTGTCGATAGATCCATCAAGGTCTACACCGATGCCGATTGGGCCGGATGCCACATAGATAGAAGGTCGACCACAAGCACCGTTCCTATGTATGGGGCAATCTTGTTACTTGGAGGAGCAAGAAACAACCTATCGTGTCTAGAAGCGATCTTGAAGCCGAACTCGTGGCACTTGTCTTAGGCATTTGTGAAGCTCTTTGGCTCAAAAGAGTACTTACCGAACTTCGGCGGCCTCTTCAAAGAACCTATCACACTCTTTGTGATAATCACTCAAAGACTCGCATGGCGAGAGGATCCATCCATCATGACAAAACAAAACATGTGGACATTGACAGACACTTCCTAAAGGAAAAGATTGATGCCAAGATTATCCAAATCCGATGTTCCCTCGGCGGACCAAAATGCGGATATTCTCACCAAAGCTATTCCACCTCTCATGTTCAAGCGGAGACTAAGTAGCAAACTTGGTCGCATCAACATATACGGCCCGCCTTGAGGGGGTGTGGCAATATTCAAGCATGTCGATAAGTTCGTTTCGAGGTTCGGCAGGTACCGAACCCGCCGAACTCATGTGCCGGATTTTCTGTGTACACCTTATTTATTTATAAAGAGACATATTAATTGTAGTACATATAAACAATTAATATGTCAAACTCTATTCATAGACATAGCTTTTACTCTAGTTCACTTTATGTCATAGACATTTATTATGTAAGAGACTAAAAAGCATCTAGCCTCGTTTATAGCTTTTACTTTTTCTATGAAAGGTCACTATCTTGTCTAGGACCTTTCAAACTCCTCAATTGTATCTACATATACTCCACATTATCAATGAATAAAAGATAAGTTGAAGTTTACTCTTGTGTTAACACATTCTCAAACTCTCTTCACATTGCGGTGTCTTTGCATCGGGGTGACCACTGCATCGCGGTGGTCAATGGATCGGGGGTGGTCAATGCATCGCGGTGGTCAATGCATCGGAGGTGGTCACTGCATCGCGATGGTTAATGAATAGCGGTGGTGAATGCATCGTAGTGTCTCTGCATCGCGGGTGGCCACTGCATCGCGGTGGTCAATGGATCATGGGTGGTCAATGCATCGCGGTGGTCAATGCATCAGAGGTGGTCACTACATCCCGGTGGTCAATACATCGCGATGGTCAATAAATCGCGGTGGTCAATGCATCGGGGTGGTCACTGCATCGCGATGGCCACTGCATCGCGGTGTCAATGCATTGGGGGTGGTCAATGCATCGCGTTGGTCAATGCACCGCGGTGTCACTGCATCACGGTTGTCGTGCGTCGCGGTGTTTCTGCATTGTGGCGTCTCTGCATCGCGGTGTCTCTGCATCGGGGGGTCACTGCATCGGGGTGCCCACTGCATCGGGGGTGGTCACTGCATCGCGACGGTTAATGCATCGAGGTGGTCACCGAAAAAAGAAACATTTTTTAGCGTCGAGAAAAAAATTGCGTCTAGAAAAAAAAAAATCGCTATTTTTTTTTTAATTAATTAGGGAAAAAAATTTAATTAGAGGTTGTTTGGTCTATGTACTAATTTTATGTTTTTATAACCAAATAAGATTTGTGTGTCATATTTGTCTAATTAAGTCTAATATGTATCTTTTTGGACCATTGTCCCTAAAATAATGGATGAGAGAGAAATTGAGTTGTATTATTTATTTATTTTTTTATAAAACATGCGCTTTTTTTAGAAAAATAGTTTTATCTTTTATACAAATGTTTTGAAAGTTGTTATTCTCTTTAATTGATGAAATATTTTTGTCATTCTCTTTTGTTTCTCCAAATTATATTCTATTTGTTTAACATTTGAATATTTATTAACTTATATTATATTTTGATAAAATAAAAAATAAGAACTTATTTTATTTATAAAACATGTCTCATTCTAGCTCGTGTCGTGCATCATATTTGTGTCCCTACTTTTTTTTTTGAGCAAACAATTTTTCTTAATAATCAACGCGCAAAACAAAGCAGCCAAAACATTACCAGGGGTGAACTACCCCAAGATGTCGGCGTAGTAATAGACAAAGCATGCCTAGCTAAAAGACGTGCAAAGACATTTTCCACACGCCGAATAAGAAGCAAAGGAAACAGAAGCAAAACTAGAATGAAGCGCCAAGTAGTCCTGCACTAGACATCCCTGAGCTGTGAGGTCCCCCACCGGTCGTCGAAGGCGCGAAACACATGTCAAACAATCACTCTCCACCATTAGTCGCTGGATCCCCAAATGTCTCGTCTCCTCCAGTGCCAAGAAAATAGTCTTAAGCTCAATGAACTCAACCGAATCCCCTAGGTCAAAATGGTACGGAAGGAGTGTAGAGCCGCCCTATGAGCATCACGAAAAATGATACCAACACCCGCTCCTACCTCAATTACTGAAGCATCCACATTACACTTGACCTGCCCCACCAACGGCTTCACCCATCTATCAGGCAAATGCTGGGACGAGGCCTACACCCGATAGACCTCCATAGCTCCCACATACTCAACCAACGTAGCTAGAGAAACCGTACATACCGCAGAAACATGAACTTCTTGATCATCAAACACCGCGGAGCAACGCGCCTTTCAGATCCCCCATATAAGCCACACAAATATCGCAGTGTCGTGAACACCTTGATCCTCAAGAAGCCTCACGAGCTTTCTACGGATTCTAAGGTTTCAACATTATTTATTCCAAATACGAGAGTTTGGGATGTGCATCATGTTCGGGAGTTATTCAGGCCATGGGAGACTGATGCCATCTTGGGGACCACAATTGCCCCATGGGGGCATCCGGATAGGCGGATCTAGCACTATGATCGTAAGGGAGTTGACACTGTCAAGTCATGATACTTTTTAGCTTTATCTCTTTATCGGACCACGTCTACGGTGGCAGGGCCGACTACATCTGTAGGAGTGGATATGGTATGAAAGAGTTGTTGGCGGATTCCGGTGCAGCCGTGTATTCAACACTTCTTATGGTGGTGCTTTCACGATTGTCTCGCTATTGGTCAGGGTTTGATGAGACAGGATATGAAGGATGGTACGTACTTTCTTGGCATGCACTGATTTTGTGGAAACTATGGCGTATATGCTTTCTGAGTGTGAGATGACATATAGAAATTGAAGGGCATATCCATTGTACGGGGCATTGGGACTCATACGTTCCTCTACCTTTGTGTCCCTACTTCTTGGGCACAAATTAAATCAATTATACTCAACCGACATCCAAATATTAGACACAAAAAACAAATCCATTGTATGGAAATCATAAGGTGGAGCATAATAAGTTAGATTCATTTCACAAATTGGCTGCGTTGTGTCCGGTAAGGATGGATGATGTTGATTTTTGAACAATTATGCATACGGCATGTTTCTTTCTCTCATTCCCCTTCTTCAATCGTACACATCTCTTATCTTAGAATAATAATAAGCTTTACAGATTTCCCAAGTCATTCTCCGGTATAAAATCAATTTTTTGCCTAATTCACTAGGCATTTGAGAGTATTTACAAAAATGAATTAAAATCAAACGAATAAGAAACTTCTAACCCAGGTTCTCTAGAGGGTATAACTTATAAGCCATGTCATCCAACTAACTACTACTGACTAAATGTTTTTGGCCTCCAAGCTGTTCTAGACTTCTACTATATTTTGAGCCCAAACGTTCTCCAGGTAAAAGTAGGGTTTCACTGTATCACCTTAATTTATCCAACATCAACAAATTAGTTTGTCTACTCAGCACGAGGCAATAGGAAACTGAAGCCTGAGTTTTCACGAATCAGTGGTGGTGGTTCAATATCCGCTATATCGATCTGATCCATTGATTTGGATAGATCATCCACAGAGAATGGTATGCTGCAATCACCAATAACAAAAAAGAATTTGCTACACTCAGAACAAGTGATACTAATGTATGTATGTATTCAAATGCATGAATAATAAGAAGTTAGTGAAATCATGTGGATAAACCTTGAATCATCATCTAACAAGAAAGAACTGCTCACAGCATTGTTGGAATCTTCCGTCATTAGCACCCTCATGTTGGCTACTACCTGTTCATTTAAAATCCTAATTTAGAGAACTTGGCATTTTATGAATGCCCCCGATAATGCTGACTTAATGATGAAAAAGCTATTGAGACGTCCACACGTTAGCAATGCCTTCTTCACTAAAAATAACGGGATTTCTTTTTCTTTTTTACTGATAATCTCAGAATCCTAGTTAGCACGGACATAACGCCTATGATTAAGGCAATATATGAATGAAAAGCATATGCCTTCATCATTACGTGGAAACATTTCAGCAGACTTCTTACCTCAGGGGAAAGGCTATGTGTGCCGTACTTGTCATCCCAGTACATAGTGCTGATTCTGTAAAGTTGTTGAATACTGAGTACCTGAGAGACACATATCACGTTGAAAAATAACTATGTAGATATGGATTTAAAATTCGAATCAACGATAATATTGCAACCATATGCTACTTACAGGACAAAGATCATGACTTATCTCATCCAGCGTCTTCTTTGGCTTTTGATGTATAACCTTCAAAACAAAATGATAGCTTATAGAAACTAATTCACTTAAAACTTTGTCCCCTGTCCTGTCCTCCTCCCTGCCACAGAGAGAAAGATCCCTCTACCTATTTCTAACTGAAATCTCAATCATTTCCAGGTAAGGGGGCTCGGACGGACAGACCGGTAAAAGGAACAATTCTAGGGTAACCGATTCCGTCAATTTGTTATTTAACACCATACCGAATCTACCATTGTGACACCATAGTGATAATTGACTTTTTCACAGTCGATTCTAGAGCTGATAATCGACTTTCAACGGGTCGATTGTCACAATCGACTGGGTGAAAGTCGTTTATCAACCTTAGAATCGATTTTGAAAAAGTTGATTGTTTCCGGTGTGGTGCCACGGTAAAATCAGCGTGGTGCCACTAAAGGCGCCCCAGATTATAAGCAGAAGGAAAAAAATTAGCAAACAAAAAGCCATAATACCAGGAATCCAATTGCCTGTCGTATGTGTTTTAGCTCGTCCCAAGATGAACCAGCATACTACAACACAGATATTGTAGGGCAAGAAAAACGCATTAAAAAATGGCAAAAGCATGCCGTGAACAAAAATCAAAGGTCCACAAAGAATTCAAACAAAGTAATCCTACTTTTTGTGTATTATGTGGCAATTCTGTTTTTCTGTGTATGTATCATTATTGTATTCTGATACGTGAACACAGTTTTTTTTTTTTTTTGGGAGGAGGGGAAGGAAGAGAAATACCTCTTCAGTAGCATTATAGCACCAGTGTTCAAGTTCGGCTAATCCGGCTTTCACATACTCACCGTTACTGAACGAACAGCATTCTCGCCTAAGCAAAAGGCTACAATGACCAAGAATAACAGAAATGTAAAAATAGTCCAAGAAGTATAGAGGAATATTTCATTATAAAAAATAATACTTCGTTGAGAGCACACCTGTTGAACAACTGCACATTGATAAAAGAGAATGTCTGTGTGAACACCTTCCGTACTAAAAATGGAGGCACCTGAATAACACAGTGAATTGAGTACAAGCACCATAAGGTCGACCTTTATTACATGAAATTATAATACTACCTTAAATTCTACAAGACAAAGTTCTGCTAATTAAATCACACTTATCCAGTAAAAGCACTTCTAGCTACAAAGCAGCATTACATAATAAGTGGCAATGCAACATGCTGAAAGGAAGTTGTACCTTCATCATCCTATGCGATTAAACCTAGAAACAGAACTATGCCTGTGACGATACCTAACAACGACTTACGTAATGATTACACACCTATTTTGTTTTGTGACTGAAACTGAAGTTGGTGATGGAAATGAATCACCATACATCAGGAAAAAGTTCCAAAACACATTAGGCAGGAGATTTTGCTACTATAAAGTCCAACCAAACCTACGACGCAAGTCAAGAGAACTACATAGCGTTAAAAAAATTTGTAAGACAGTCTGTTCGATGGTTACACACAGTGAAAATGCAGAAATAATTTGACCAAGTATACCAAAAAGGGGACCCAAAATGTTAAAGCAGGAGGATACAAATAATAATATGTGAGGCAGAAAACACTGCAAAAAATGTTCTTACATGATTGGCTTTCAGAATGTTCAAGAAGTTCGCAAGGCTCTTCCTAATTCCTTGCCAATGAGAAATTAATATTTCTTGAGCGGCAGCGTTAGCAAGAGTACGAGCTGTCCCCTTTGCCAAGTTTGCTCTTGATATCCTTGGTGCCTAGGTCATTTTTTTTGTAACAAAAAGTTGACAGGTGAGCCAGTGAACAAAAATGCAATTATTAATTACGGATACTTTTTTTTTTGGATAAAAAGATTACTTCTAGGTAATCTGCGTTATGAACTAGCAAAACACCTGTATGCACAACCCAAGCTGGGGCGAAATCTCTTTCTTCAAATTGTCACGAATCATTCCATAAATCTTCTCCACATAGGCTGTCAACTGCTGTTTGAACAGCAATGCTGGGTATTTAGCTTCAACTTGGCGTATGATGTCCACTCCACCAGTCAGATCACCATTTATAAGAGAAAGATTAACACCATGTGGAGTTCCACGAAAACTCTGCAAAAGTTGCGATGGCAAAAATTGTTCTCACCAAAGCTTAAATAAGCTTACCGAAACCAAATCCAACTCTCAATAACTTTACCTGGGTCATTCTCCCGAATAGAGTGGCTGATGGTGAACGGCGGTGCTGTGGAGTCACTCCAGTAGCCCCACCAGCTTTTAGTGTACGTTGCAACAGCAGCAACAACGTAGATGCATTTGACAGCCAATAGGCTAAGATATCATTGTTGTCTTGAGTCTTCTGTTAACAGACTACTTTTGTGTTAAAATATAAGCAATAGGATTGTCAACAAGACTGACATATCAACATTGACTTTGTTCACATTACCTCAATAGCATGGCCAATGGTTTGTATTATCTTGTCAAAAATACTAGTTCTTTCAGCTTCAAATGAATGCCATTGCCTAAGGCACTTGTAAATGATGCAAGCAGCAACAGGTCTGCCTTTAGCGAAGCCTAGATGCTGCGCAACACATCGGATGAGCAAGTCCTGATACTCTTGCTGTTTGTCATTCAGTGATTTCTGGGGTCTTCCCTCAACCTCCGCATCCCTCGCATTCATTGAAGAACTATGTAGGTCCTAAAAATATTAATTCTATATCAGATATTTACTATTTAGATAAGAAGTAGCATATAAATAAGAAAAGTGTTACTTACTACAGGAGTTCTTGAGCTTTCGCTTCTCTGTCAATATGCATATAAAGATGAGAATAGGAGACTGTAAGTACAAGAGGATCATCTAACACCAGGAGAACAGCACCATATTTCAATACAAACCTGCATAGTCGACCTAGAGCGCCCTGACAGCAACTTGTTACTTTGAGCCATTGAGAGGGCCTGTTGTCGAAGTACCTTATTTTCAGACTCTAAGTTGGAGAGCTTCTCTTCAAGCCTATTTTCAGAATGAGAAGTATTCATTACTGTAATGTAATAAATGTTCGGTACAAAATTCATATTATAGGACAATATTCTTTATCAGACATGGAGTCTGGTTACTAACTACACTCGGCAACATGGTACTAGATCCTTTCCGTAGTTTATAGCTTGATAATGGATAAACTGAGTCAAGGCACAATAATTTCACACGCTGCAAAAGTTGAAGACCCGGTTGGTGTATAACAGTGTAGACATGAATATTCTAAACAGCACGATCAATAGTTTGGTCTAGTATAAATTTTCACTGCAAATAGCGATCTGACAGAACTTCTGACTGACTGTAGAAATCATAAGATTACACAACCAGACAGAAGCATTGCGCAAAGGTCTATTCCTCTGCTATTTAGAAACACCCAAGAATCCAACCATTCTCTAGCAATATCAGTGGAAAATTTAAATATTTTTGTTTCGTCGTCCTAAGTTGTATGGTTGGTATTAGTTGTAATCAAATGCTTAATAGCTGCTATAGTGCCTTTAATATAGGTAGTTAGGAGGCGGCTTTATTACATTCGCGATAGCTAGAATATAGCTATTAAGTATGACCCTTTGTATTCCTCTGGTTTATTATTTAAACCGGCTCTTCTTGTTCAGAATAATAGAAGAGTTTTTTTATTCAAATTCTCTTGTCTAATTTCTCTTCACATTCCATCATGGTTCGTCGGTTCAGTCCATCGGGTGGGGACAAATAACTCAGGACAACACAAGTGAGTCAGTGAATTATAATTTCAGACGTGACAAGAATAAATATTAGCACAATTGGGACATATTATTGAAGTGAATGCATTACGGTATCAGGACCAGCATAATGATGAATAAAGATTACATGTTATACAACAAGTTGGTCAAGAATGCAGAAAGCAAAAGCAGTCATTTAAAAGAGATTAATAGAGGGAAGAATGAAAAGAGCAAAATGGAAACATAGAGAGCAACACTTATGAAATGTTATTTGCAATAATATAGATAGAAGTATGTTGCTAACGTGTCATCACAGAGAAATCACAATGAAGAAAAGTACCAGGTGTTCTGTTACGCAAACCCAATAATCAAGACATGATACAGTCAAGCTTCAGCACATTCAGCTTATCCAAGTAATTGAAAATTTTACCTTAATCTAGGGTAAAGCTCCATCTATATTCTTACGTCTTGGCATCTGAAGTGTGTGAGAAATCTAATACCCCTAGAAGGCTCACTACAACAAAGGCAAGAGAGTCTCATACCGCCCAATGACATAGTAAGAAAAACCAGAACATGGTCTATCTTCCTTTTGCCAATTCGTACATTGAACAGCCCGGGCGACTTTCTGCTTTGCTCATCTGATGCAAAACAGGTACACCTTCCCGGCGAACAAAAAGCTTAGGAACTCAAACTCAGATAAATCAGGATCAGAAGCTATAATAACCATACCTGTTATCTGGAGTGGATCATAAGAAAAACATTGCTTCTGTTGTAAAGGCCAATAAGGCCTAGTTGCCAATTAAAACACTGGCTAAGATATGTTCAACTGTATCAGTTGATCAGGGATTATATTTTTCAACTATCAGCCTCATTGAATGCAAACCAATATGGTCACATCCAAGATGTTACAGAAATCAGGATTCAACATATTTTCTTTAACTGAGGGCCTGAGGCTGTTAGAATAGAATAAATATTTGTAGCTCAAAAATGGTTTCACTGAATAAATCCAATGAATGCCTTAGACTCAGTAATATTTTTCCCCCTCCATGATAAGATCAAGAGACCTACTGAGGAATGAGCAACAAACTCACAGAATTGAAAGATAATTATCAGAATGGACAGTAAGAGGGAGTACTAAAAGAACCTGAAGGAGAGAAATAATGTGATGCTGCTTATGCGGGCCTTCCACTGGTACTCGTGTGGGAGGGGGGGAAGCATCTTTCTTCCTTGGATAATGAATTAAGAAGCTAGCTAATTATTATGAACACCACCACATAAACAATGGAGAAAACAAAGAGTTGTCCTCCTTGGTTTTAAAACAGACTATGAATTGTAATGAGCATATAACCTACAACTAACAACTAAAATTCCAAAGTAGATCCGCAGTTGGAGTCCACTAACTATATGAGTTTTTGTACAGAGCATGTCTGTGCCAAAGTGTATTATCAAATGGCACACAATAAAGGGAGTAATGACTAGAAAAAGTGTTAGTTCCGTAGAAGGTTTGCAACGCTTCATCAAGAACCTAACATCATATGAACTCATAATCAAAGACGGTTTTTCAGATCAAAATATTATGCCTATCTGGCCAACTGAGTTTTGTTAGTTAACAACCTAGGTTCTTCTTTGTTCACAGAAATGAAACAACATCATAGTTGAATCATGTAAGGAATGCCTATATGTTACAACACCAAGCAAATGGCATGTATAAAGCACACAAAATTCCTCATAAAAAAGGGAATATTTCTTGGCTTGAAAACTCAGCCGTTATGTATGAGAGGAAAAGCCTGCACATGGATGATATTATCCAAAAAATTATCGACCATCAGTTACTCTATTTTGGTTGCATGGTACAAAGGTATTAATCTAATCAGAACTGTGGAACCTACTAAAATGCCAAAACGCCAAATCATGTCGGACTCACACTTAATTAGCAAGAAATAAAGGTACAGGATTTTGAAGAGCAATTTCCCTCAGAAGAAGTCATCAAATGCCCCCTCCCGATCATTTTCCCAGTTTTCAGATCCTGCACAAGGCAACCATGAAGAGAAAGAGAAGTATTTGATACTGCTTGAAGAAGGTCTATAGGAAATAAAAAACTGAACAATTTGGAAGAATATTTGCTCAGTAGAAAAGGAAGTGCTCATGAATGGGTAATATAGACAGACACCTATTGGTGGATGATCTGCTTACACCACCAACAATCAAAAGAGTTCAATTGCAAACTGGAGACTCAGAAATCTAGACTAACCTGAGACTTCAGTTGTTGAAAGATCCTGAACTACGAGCTGTAAAGCACCAGAATTGAATGAAGAAAAATTTGCTGGACTTGAAGCAGGAGCTGGAAAAGTGAAATCAGAATCGGTGGATGTGGTGGTTGTGTCAGAGGAAGTAGATGTAGTAGCATCACCCTGACCGTCTCTAGCAACAAATCGCGAGGATGAATTGAAGTTTGATGGGGATAAAATCATTTTCAGCTCCAAAAATTGGTCTGACATGCTGTAAATCATCCTGAGGCACACTAGATCACATCTAGCATTAGTCAAATGACACAAAAGATCTTCATAGTTCATTCTTCCCCAAACACAAAATAATTATCTCCTGAAAAACCAATTTCATACGACTCAATCCCTGACTAGTAATTAAAAGGCTTAGGACACCTAAAAAACAATACATATACTCTTATTCTCTTTTATTTGTTTTGTAGTTTCCCATTTATAGTGGCATTGCCATCAATCTGATGTGAAAACCATTTGAAGTTATTCCAAAGAAGAGTATATGTGTTGCTAGGAGCGAAAAGAGAAGCCAAAAGCTGATTTTTCTTTATGACAATCACATAAGAATCAAAACATAAAACTAATCCTAAACAATTAAAAACTAACCTTAGTTATCATCCTGTAAGCATCTCTAGAAAATGCTATACAAGAGAATTAATAGAGGAACTCATTCAAGTAACTTCCACTTTCAAATTTTCACCTCTTTTCCCTCCAAAAAAAAACATTCACCACTTTGGCATCAATGAAACAATAAAGTTACATGCAACATTCATTTAGATGGTGTGGAAGAACACGGTACAAACAATGGTCAGCAATATTGTACAAGGAAACAACTTCTATAGCTGCATAAGACTTGAAATGCACTTAAATCAGCAAAGAGAAGCATCAATACCTTATTTCTAAAGTATCAAATTCTCAAACTTTCCATTCACAAACATGAATTCCCATTAAAAAAAGTTATACAAACAGATATTTTACTTTAGGTATTATAACTTCCAACTTTCTTTCATAACAATCCCATTCTTTTTATTTCTCTACAAAAATCTCATGAAGCAGAAAGAAAAGGTTATTGCTTTTTCTACTTCAGAAACACTTCCAATTTGAAATTGTAAAAGCGTCATAGTTATTCGGGACAGGTGACTTTCTCAAAAGAAATTCATATGAGAATAAAACCATATTTGACTATATCTCAATGCAATCAACAAAAGTGTGCAATGGCCAAATGTTGCGCAACTACACATGAATGAAGTGATAGAAGCATATCTCAAGTAACTTGTCTCAAAATATTCCAACGTCCAAAACCCCACAAAGAACAGAAAAATACAGGTTCTACCAGCTAATCAAAGTAAATTTTCAATTACATTTTTCATTGTGCTAATTTATTTTCTTCACAATAAAATCATTTGAACCGACAAGACAACAGACAGCATGTTTTTCTTTTTTCTTTTTTAGGGGAATCGTTCAAGAATGAAAACAGTGGAAAAGGTAAATTTCTCCAAAACAAATATTTTGACTTAGCTTATAGAAGCACGCACATACAGCTCATATATCACAAGTACCCTATCTCAATATTTTCATCCTCCAGACTCATCCCTATGAAGGAACACACTGCAAATACAAATCATGCCCATTAATTATGAATTTCAATTACCTTTCATCATGTGTATTTCTTTTCTTCTCATTGCTCAACCAAATCTTATGAAGCAGCAAATAAACAGTAAAAATAGAAAATGTGATGGCGTTGTGACCGTTGGAACAGGTGAATTTCTAAAAACCTGCTTAGTACATGCTGACATTAGTGATAGACAGTAAAAATATTTCATGGTCGTATTGATGGAACAGCTGGTGGAAGCACCTCAATTCATCTTTATCAGTGATACTTTTAATACTACCCCCAAATAGTCCATTCAAGTTACACGTATATACATCTCCTACGCATGCTCCGGCTTGAATAGCAGTACCTAAAATTTAAAATCTCCCTACTATTCCAGAATTATTTTTCAGCAATATTCAACATGACTGTAGATCAAGCACGATTTATTATTTCCTGTTGCATTAAACTTTATCTACCTAATTTGTCCAAATGTCCTTAGGGATTCAGCCTGCTTCCCCGTAGGAGATCATTTTAGTTCTCAATCCTTTATAGTGAATCTTGTCTCCTGGAGGTCATTCTCTATCTAGCCAAGCATATATTCTGGATGCCAAAACACTTGGAATTACATTCCCACAGAGATATGCATGTGATTAGCTAACTGTCTGAAAAATGTAATCTAATCTTCTTATATCTTTTTTAGCTATAGAAGCACTAGCTTAAGATAGAGAAACAAACTTTTACAATCAACGTACATTTTACTTCACATCAGTTAAATTCATATGATAACACTATATCCAATTGTTTACTTGAGTTGATTAGGTCAAATGAGCAGATGTAAAAAGACAGCCGGGTGAATGGAAGCATCCCGCCTGCTCAGAGCTCAGGGAATGACAGGGCCATTCAGGCCTACTGTACGCAAGATCAGCTTATATTTATTTAAGATGTGGTTTCATTTAGTCCTATTGTATGCATTAGCTTATATGTCTATAAGAGGTTGTTTCCACGGCCTATTACAGAAATGATGATGCAACTTTAACAAATAAATAAATAATGATACACATAATGAATATAAGGTTCATACTACCTGTTCAGAGATTCCTGAAGTTGATGAACTCGCTTTTCAGTGTCTTCTAATTTCTGGCGCTTTTCTTCATTTGATTCTAATGCTTCAGCACATTTCTTTTCAGAGTCATCGGCTCTTTGTCTTTCAGATTGTAACAATGTCTATGTAGTAGAAAGCCATATAAGAGATGAAGTACGATGGCATAGTAGAGAAAAGAAAAAGGACAAGACACATAAAATACACACAGTAACCAGCATTACTTTTAAATCTTCAATTTCTGCAGTTAAAGCCTCAATCCTTTCTGTATTTTCAACAGGAACAGGCGTCTCTTTTACTATTGAAGAGGCTTCTTCAACTGCCTTTTGAGCTGCTTCACGTTCCTGGATGAGTAATGCATTAGTTTCGTCAACTTTGCTTTGCATTTCTTGCAGGTTGTGCTGCAATTTCGCTATTTCTTGTCCCTTTGCCTCTTCCAAGTCAGTCTGCATACACAACGAGTTGAATAAAGAAACTAGAAAAATACATCATCATAAATCTGGATCAGTATTACTATGGAGATTTTGACCACAAACGTAAAATATAGCTCAGCAAAAGCATACATTGACCACAGATTAAATCGCCCTGCGAAAAAAAATAAACTTAAAAAGAAAACATGCAAAAGTACCAACCAAAAAAGTAACTTAAGTGAAAATATTTTGCGGCATAGATTTTCCTGGAAAATAGAGATAGATAGATGGATATAGAGAACTGAGAGAGGAGAGAATCGTTTCGGAGCTACGGAAGCAGGTTGGAGGGAGAAGGGGCTAAGACAAAAAACAAACGTTGAAAGGCATCTGTGGTGCAAAGTTCAATCCATACTCATCGATGGAAAAAAATTACATGCTTAATGTGTGCATTACCCTCATGCGTTTCTCCAATTGCAAACGCCATGTAAGTTCTTCCACTTGTTTTTCAAGCTTGTCTTTGGCTTCTTGCAGGGCGCCTGTCTCCCTAGCAGCCTGAGGACACATGAAAGCTTAATCATGTAAGTCCAAAGAATCACAATTAAGAAGACAACAAACCTGTATACCCTACAAAGTTAGGTACCATCCAACCTTGAAAACACAAACGAATATTTACCAAATGACTTGGAAAAAGGGTCGTGTGTCAACTGAAATCATAGGACTTAACTACCTAATCCAATAAAAATATGAAATTAAAAAAACACGCATCTGAATCATGAAACCATCTAAATTTGCCTTTGTAGAAACACACGGTACATTAATTCCCTAAACAAATGTCTTTTTGAGGAAATAAACAAATGTTAGAAACATCTGAATCATCTAAATACGAACATTGGACAAGAAAGAGATAACATGTACATTCTGATAACATATAAATCTGCCAACGAAGCACTTATTCCACAGAAAATTTACTTCAGCTGTCCTTACACTGTATAGAAATACTTGTTATGCAATTATGCTGTATACGTAGAAATAAAGAACTTTCGCATTATTGTTATTCAAGCATGCATAAATCAACTAATATACGCGAAATAAAATAATAAAAAAAACAAAAAAAATAATAACCTCACAAATTTCAGTGTGAATCTAAAATACTTATAGCATTAGTGGTTCACAATATACCTTGATAGACTGATTCTTTGAATCTCGCATGAAGTATTATCGTACAATGTTTTTAGTTGGTAATGAAAGTTATACTTTCAAACAAACAAACAAAAAGAAATAGGATAGACTGATTCCCAATACAATTAACTTCCAAAAGTCATGACAGTTATTTGAAATATTTGCATCATGCTTTTTACACAGAAACAGGTGATATTACTTTATTCTTATTCAATGTACATCGATAAATTGTTGTGAGATGCCCAAAGTATCACAATTCACATTATAAACTTAAACTACAGAATGTAACGTGGTACTTTACCATCTTTAATTTCCGCAGTTCTCTTCTGGCCACCCTTCCCCTCCATGCGCATTGAGTTACAACTGATGCTTTTATAAGTCTCTTATGGTATGAAAATGCTCTATGACCACGATAATGAGCCTGCATATGAAACTCCCATCAAGAGTGAAAGCACACTGAAACTGAGATTTGATGGACCTAACAGTAAACCAGTTCATCTACCTGTATAATAGTAGCTGCCTTAGTTTGTTTTCTGAACTTGAACTCTTTTCGTGCTGCCATAGACCGCACTAGTGTCTGCAGTGTGATGCCAGTCAGCATCAGTTGCCTGTATCTCTTCCTAGAAAGGTGGCCCCGCAAGTTAGTCTGGATTTTAAGGGAAGCTGCCTCCCTTTTAATGCTCTCATACACCTTGCACGCAAGCCTGCCTGCCAATCATAACAAAAGAGAACTAATTAAAAGAGCACTAGATATGTATCCTCAAGTGTTAAATGGGATTCAATCCCTTAGCCTATGCTATCAACTGAGCCAGAATTCCCAAGCCCAACTAACTAAACAATCAATGCACCTATGAGCAGTAAAAAAGAATTATTAATAAGGAGGCACAACCAGTTTTGAGATAAGCAATAAAATGCCCTTGAAATGAAAAAATGGAAGCAAGGTTAAAACATTCAGAGATGGAGATGTTGCTATAGAACAAACCTCGGCAAATAGATTGCATAATAACAGCAGACTTCTGCAAAGCAAGAAAATATTTTCTGGCAATATGAGTTCTGATCTTCCTTTGGATTGTCTTGGCTGCATTGCTTAGTTTCTGTGCTCTTTTTGCATCTAACTCTGCCATCTGACCCGCCCTTAAAAAGACCTTTGTTTTACCTATCTGCAATTTGAAAACACTTATTAATATCACTTTTTTTTTAAGAAATATTAATATCACATTGCTCAATTGAATTTGGCACCTCATCAAGGGGTTGGAACAATGAATACAAGGGAGGAAAAAGAAAAGTGCATCACTTAGATGATAACATGACGAAAAAAATCAGAAAATATTTTGTATCTTTTATCAGTATCAAGATAAGAAACTAAGCACAACAAAGAAGAGACCAAAGAGGTTTGGTAGATACCTTAAACATCAAAAGGCAAAACAATCCATAACCTCGTGAAGAGGTGATCGCTAGTGAGCTAGTGATTGACCAACCAAAAGAATCTAATCCCTTATCTTGATTTCAAGTTTTCAAGAAGATCAAAAGCACTTAGCCAACTACATCCCCAAGACCTAATGTGTAATAAAGAAGCATGATTTCACTACAAGATGAACTAGGCCTACTCCTAATAGACAGGCCTCTAGGAATATCATCAAAACACTTGTTAGAATAGGAAGTCTTATAAATAAACAATCCATAATGAGCTTCAGCACTGGCAATCTCCTCCATTGAACTCAAATCCTGAAACTTACAACCATTAGTATGAAACATCAGAACAATTAGTCTTTTATGAACCTACTAATAGACAAAAAGTTACATTGTAGGTTAAGTACATAAAGGACATTTTTTAGAGTGATATTTTCATCTAATGTGATAATCCCATTTCCAGAGACTTGAGAGATAATTCCATCATTAATTTTAACATTGTGGGGTTGTTTACAGTTGAACAATTCTGTAAATGGATCAGGGTTTCCAGTCATATGATTGGAAGCCCCTGAATCCACAATCCATATATTCATTTGGACTTGGTTACCAGAATAGGCATCAAAGCACATACATGTATTAGCCATGGAGATGTTGCCTTGAGGAGCAGTTGTCTGAGGGTTTTGAGCTGACAAAAGCCTTTTCAATCTGCTCCTTGCTGAAATCGCCTTCATACTTCTATTACTCAATAGTAGCTAATCTACCAGAGCTTTCAGGAATCCGGTTTTGCCTTGATGGCTTCCAGTTAAGAGGTTTGCCATGGATTTTCCAGAGTGTGCCTTGTTCTTTTACAATGTTCACACCAGGGTCTGTTCCCTTTTTATTTCTGAGAATGAGATAGGGTTTTGGTGAATAAAGCACTGATCTCGGGAGCAGATGAAATTGGAGTAGGGTTCCCACTCATCTTGAGTTTTCTTTTACTTCATGTTTTATCTGAGCAAAAAACAATTTTGATAGATGGAGGAGGTTTTAAGCTCAGAACTCTGTCCCTCACATCATCAAGGTTGAGATTCAGTCCCATCAGAAATTCAAATATCCTTCTCTGATCTTTCAGAGTTTTGTACATCTTGGTATCCTCAATAAAGTGCCAAATTATACTCTCAAAATTGTCAAGTTGCTGCCAAGACCTTGACAGAAGATTGTAAAAATCTGTTACACGCATTTCTCCTTGTCTAATGCGTTGCAGTCTTGCCTCAATCTCATTATCTCAGAGGTGTTATCTTTTTGAGAGTATAGTTCATTGACTGCTGACCAGATTTCCTCAGCAGTATCATAGAGAATGAAGTTCTCTACAGTGGCTGGAGTCATAAACCCCAGGAGAATGGACATCACAAGGATGTTTTCAACCCTCCATTTTTAATAAGTGGGTTCTGTAGCTTTAGGTGCTTTGCTTTCTCCAGTTAGGTACTCTTCTTTCCCTCTACCAGTGATGAAGAGCCTGACAGACCGAGACCATTGGAGAAAGTTGTCATCATTGAGCCTGTGAGGAGAAAATAGCATCATAAAGGATTCAGAGTTCCAGGAAAAAATTTGTGCTGGCTTCTTCCTTTGAGTTAACTTATGAAGATTGCTCAGTTGCCATGGAAGGAATTTTTTGGAAAAAAATCATATCTTGAGAGCTCTGATACCATGTAAAATTCGGAGAATAAGAGTATAGAACTAGGAAAAGAAGATAGATTCTTATTAGAAATCCGTATCGGGTAGGATAAGAGAAGTTTACATTATATAGAAGGTCACCAACGGCTATATGATCAAGTTGCAAGGGTGCAACGGCTAGTGAACAGTAAAACAGACTCACAAGGCTTAATCCTTACAAACGGGATTAATTAGGGCTAAACATAAGATTAGACATGTAAAGAAACATAATTACAACATGATTCAACAAGAGGTAAATCATTATCTAAATGATAAAGAAACCAAAAGTCTTGGTACCTGAGCCCCTGCAAGATTCATCTTCTCCAAAATCTTTGTGCATGCAACCTTTTCATCATGACTGGATAACATATTCCATATAGTGATCAGAAATTAGTAGCATTAAAGACAAAGAACATGAAAGATTGTTGAAAGACTAGAAAAGTTCGGTGATGTATAGGAAGGACCCCTTGTTACTTACTTCCCGTCCAAGACCTCTGGTGCAAGAAGATTAAACCTATTCAGGAACTCATAGAAGGTTTTGCGAGTTGGATATCCAGCACAGCTAATTCTAATGGCCTCCAGAACACCCTACAAGGAATAATTTCACCCTTCAGTTCATAAGTTTCAAAGAAAGTATTCACATTGCTTAAAACTGTACTTACACCACAACGTAGTTGCTGCAAGATGTTGACATTCTCAAATATAGCAGGTTTCAACTGATTATTTGGCTTCACACACCTAATGTAATGAGGTTCTGTAGAACTCAATGTCTCCATCAATTGTTGAAGTTGTATCTGCACAAATAAAAAATCAGCATAAGTTCACAGATAATTGTACCCCTAAACACTACAAAATCATCTTCATCAAATACTTATCATCAAGTGACTCAAATAAGTGAACCATACCTTGAAACGAGCACCGATAGATGAAAATTTTGATGACTTGTTTGATGACTTGGTAGTTTCTTCAGGGATTGGAGGGAAAAGCCCAACTACAAAAGGGCATTTAGAAGCTGATAGCAGATCTTGATGTTCGGGAACAACATAGTCCTTATTCTTATCTAAAAACTGATCAGATTGATACTGAACCTGCAAGAAAGAAAATACCACTCACGCACCAAGAACCAAAACAAGATAACGTAATTTATCTAAAGAGGATCACATTATGCCAATTACCTCTCCAGCATAATGAGCGATTGTAAAATCAGTCCGTGATAACTTTGGTTTAATAAACCGTTTGTGTGACTTGAACGTCTGATAAAGCTTTTGAGAGAATGTTTCATGAGTCGATTTTGGGAACATACTGAAAAATCAAGCACCAATGCTAAGTTTAAGACTATTCTAAAACAAGCTTTGGGCCTATACAGCATACATATGAGATTCATCTGCAGCATTGCTTACCAGGCCTCATCGAGGAGAGAAATAATTCCTCCAGGTTTCTGCCAACAAGAAAGAAAAAGGAATACACAATTACACATGAATCAGAGATACAAGGAGTTTATTTTACATAAAAAGACTCAAGAAGATACCCAATTCCTGCATATACGATACAACATATTATGATTTAGTGAATAAAGTCCAATGTAAAGTGCGAATAATGACCTTGGTGAGAACATAAAGAAACAAAAACTTAAATCTATCAAAAATAAAGAGAATCATGGACACAAGGTTTCGGCGAATCCAAAGAATGTTTTGCAGCGATACTATTCCACATTACAGGTTTATAAATTTCAGAATATTAGCAACTGGCTCACTACAAGATAAACGAAAGTAGAAAAAGAATTGCATTTGAGTCAGCACAAGCTCAAAACATAGGATACCATGCAGAACAAGGAAAATGACTTATTGTTGTCATTATACTTCATGCAGTGACTGTTCCTTTCCTCTAATTGTTCACTCTATGTGTCCAAATAACAAGATCAAAAAGAATGTTGTTGTAGTGAAATTATAAATGATGGATAAATGCATAAATTACACTTCTCTCCCTTACAGTTTAAGATTTTAGTTGAGATGATAATAGATCATGGTATCAGTGCAGGAAAGCATGGCTTCAGATCTCACAACTGCCCGTCTGTTGAATAGTAATACTTCCACCACTGCTAATGCTAAGAAAATGGTTGTGCAAGTGTGCTGTTGTAATGTATAAACAAATAAAGTAGGCTTCTCCATAGTAGCCTAAGCTTTTAGTGAGAATGTGATATTACATTTGTATACCATGTGCAGAACTTCCTAACCTGTATGAATCTCTTGGAACATTAGCAATAAAAGATACAGCGTAAGGAAATTTTTCTACCTTTTCAATAAGATCCAAAACATCTTGGTTATCAACAAATTCAATATAACTCCAGTCAATTTCTTCTTTTGTGTATTCTTCCTGCTCCATCTTGAACACGTGCTGGCAGGAAAAATAAAATAAAAGAGAACATCAGCATTATCACATTGAAGACCTGGAGAGGGTTTCAGCAGCCAAATTTTTACACATGATACCTGGTTAAAATGTTGTTGAAGCTTCTCATTTGTGTAATTAATGCAAAACTGCTCAAAACTGCCCGTAGGACAGATAAACAATAGTTATAAATAAATACGGAACTGAATAGTCATACCCTAATTTTTACTCATCGAGCACATACCTATTAGTTTTAAAACTTTCAAAACCATATATGTCAAGTACCCCGATGAGGGTTTTTGAATTTGGATCTTGACCAATGGATACATTAATCTTGTCCACCAACCTGTAAGTAATTACAATATACATGAGCCTGTGCATGAGAAATAGAGTGTGCAGCAGAATAAGATAACTTTGTTAAAATATAAAAAAAAATATATATAAAAAAAAAAAACCCTTCTTGCAGAAAAATACATACCAATCAAACAAACGGGAGTATAATGTTTTAGCTAAACCATCCCTGCTCACAATTGCACCAACAGGATCAAGACTTCTCTTGATTACTTCTTCAGGGGTAACCATCACACGCTTCAGTAATGCATCTTCTAGCGCATTAGGATCACACCTGCATGTAGGTAAAATGCCATGAATACCATTCAAAGTAATCCATGTGTTGAAAAGGTCAAGGGTCTGATAATACATGAGAAGCTCAGCTGCTGTCTGCAAATGGTGTTTAGATTTGTCATCCTTGAGAACTGAAGAGTCTACTTCTGAACCCTTGGCAAATTCAATATTTCCCAGGTGAAGGATAGCAGCAACAACCCTGAAAATTGCATCCTGAAGGACAAACCAAAAGTTAAAGACATGATAATTGTACAAACTTAAAAAAAAATATTGAATGAAGATGGATAGTTTCAAGGATAAACCTGCTCTTGTTGGTTTATTCCAACAATATCCATGGCTCGTCTGGTCGCAAGATAATCATGAGCATCACTTATACCGACAAGCTCAAAGCAATTCGATTGATTAAGATAGTGAAATGTTTTAGCAGGCCCCAACTTAAATTTCTCTAAATCCTATAAAATAAGAAGTATTTGAGAAATATACTTAAAAAGTCAGCACAATCCTTCGAGGAAAATGGTAAGTTATAAAAAGGGACACGATGGACAGAGAAAAGCATACTACCTCTTGAGGTGCTGCACAAAGCAGATAGAAACAATGGTAGTTGCGCTCTGGATCTGAAATTTGGCAAACACGAGATCTCTCAAGAAGATATGTCCGAATGGCTGCTCCTGATATTTTCCCATGCTTGTTGAACTGAATCTCAACAAATTTGCCAAAACGGCTGCACGCAAACAATATTTTTGAATGGATCACAAATTGGAGTCTTTGTCCCAAAAAAATTTTCATATGAACAAGGCTTATCATAGTTCTCACCTGGAGTTGTTATTTCTGACTGTTTTTGCATTGCCAAAAGCTTCAAGAACAGGATTAGACTGCATCAAGGATCAAATGTTAATTTCAGGTAGAATGACATATTGAAAGCATCAAAGAAGTACGGAGTGCATACAAAACAGGTATGCAGGTGAGTATAACAAGTTGAGACCAATCTTAGATCATTGGACTTACCTCCAAAACTTGCTGTTCCACAGTCCTCCCCTCCGTTCCTTTACGACCACCCAAAAATGCAAGGTATCGCATAAGCATTTTAGTTGTTTCAGTTTTTCCAGCCCCACTTTCACCACTAACTAAAATTGAATTACTCTTTCCTTCATTCGTCATCGCCCTAAAACAATTCAAGCTTAAGTATCAAATGCACCATACATGGTAAAGGACTACAATCAGAAAACATTGAATATGAAAATCACCTGAAAGCAGTATCAGCAACAGCAAAAACATGGGGACTGAGTTCTCCAAATGGTGCTCCCTTGTATTGTTCCATCATGGGGGTATCATACAAGTGAGGCAGTCTTTGAAATGGATTGATGGCGATCAGAATACCTCCGGTATAAGTCTGCAATAATTTCAGAGTAGATACAGTCGTAACAGATCAGACCATAGTTGACATAGTTCATTACTATCTCTCTCCAAGACAACCATTTGTAATGAAAAATCAACTAAAACAAGTCGCTATCTTACATAAATTTCATTAAGTTGATATCTAAAAGCTAGGTTCTGCAAAACTCCAGGTTCATGCAAATATGATAGCTTTGTCATGTCATCTACCCCGCCAGCTGGAGCATCCTCATCTTTGGGATAAATTTTTGATAATTTTTCAACCACCTGATAGTAGAGCCAAAAAGTTAAACAGGAGTCACTATCAATTACCAAAACTTACAAATCCATCTATGACACTTGAAGTACTAATGTCCAGCGCTTTATGTCGCTTCACATGACAGATATACAAGTAGGACAAATTACATTACAGTGTGCATAAGACTAAGAAGTTTTCTATTGCTTCAATGTTCCAGCATAAGATTCTGTAATAATATATCCCGAACAAGCATGCTATCCTGAGATTAAGAGTACTTGAAATCACGAAAATAGAGTGAATACAAGCCAGTTTTTTCATACAATTCACACAAAAAAGATAACAGATATCCGGTATTCATTTTAATCCTTAGCACATGTGACAAAACACTTGATGAGCCTTTTTCGTTACACCATATCCCTATCTAAGTAGGATTTGCACACGTCCATGTAAAATGCAGTAACAGAGGAAAGACGGGTAGCATGTGAAAAAACAGCTTTAAACAACTCAACTTATTGACAGATTAGTTAAACGGAAGACTCAGCTTACCGTCTTTCCATCCGAGGTCAGGATCTCAACATCAGTTCCAGTTATTTTTGTGACTTGTCCATCAATCCAAGCAGCTGAAGGGTCTTCCACCCAAACATGACTTCCTACTATGATATTAACCGGAGTACCCTGCATTTGTAAGCAATCTTCAACGTCAGTAATTGAGAGTGCACTGGTTTCTCTATTCAAGAATACGGACAAGCACCATGGGAAACAAAACTCCCACATATAATGCTTAATGTACTGACACTAACATACTTTTAAAAATCTCAAAATCTTTGGAATCACTCTTAAGAGTACAGACTAGAAAACTGCAAACACTGGAGAGGTATAATTTACCAAAAATAAAAAAGAAGTAAAAGCCTCAAAAGGTGGCAGTAATCAAAGATAAGCTTGGACCTTAGAAATACTCTCTAATGTTTTAGTTGGGGAAAAAGTGCAAAATGCAATACAAAGTCAGGAAGGCCATGAAATGACTCTATAAATCTAGATTATCTAGAACAACCCAAAATAGTCAGTAGCCAGTTCTCGTAAGTAGATTTCTGTAGAAATTTTAGGTCGCTATATTGTTAAGCAAAGATTGTGTTGCTATACTACTACCAGTTTGCCCTGTTAAAAAAAAATGCAAAAAAAAAAAAAAAAAAAAAAAAAAAAAAAAAAATCGTTTCATCTCAAAATGCAGTAACAGTATTCAAACATCGGCCATTTACTTTGTGCCAAGACATTCAGACTGCCACCCGTCCTAAAGATGCTTCTACTGAATGACCAATACGATGCGACTACAAGTACATAAAGCTTAAGGCTAACCGCCCTATTAATCTCTCACACAACACAACAGAAAATGGTGCTAAAGACGCATAAAGAAGAACATCAACAATACATAAATACAGGATGTCAATGAATTAGTAACGGTTCAGAAACTTTACTCACCATTACGACAGTTTCAATAAAAGCGCGGCAACATTCAAGTCGTTCTCACAATAATGCTTTTAAACGCCGATCGAATAGAAATACATGCAATTGACCTCTCGCAAAAACACCTGAGTGTTAAAAACGACTATTTCCCCTACCGGAATCTTCCAGAGGTCTGAATTGCGGCGTGTCTTTTTACCAATAAAAACGGCGGTTACAAGAGGAGCATCAACAATGCGACCGCTGATCGATAATCTAAGATGTTTGATCTCCGGTTGAAGTGGATCGTCAGAGAAAAGAGGTATGTGAAGCAGCAGTGATGACATTGTTGATAACCCAACGCTGTCGGAGTGCCTGTTGAATTCGTCGCCGATATCTCAGGAATTATTGTGGTTCTCCTTTGATTTCTAATCGACACTTGGAAGCTAGAGTGAAAGAGTGTAAGCTCTTGTTGTATCGTGTTCCCGCTAAAACCGTTTCGGTTGGCGTGGGATATACGTACGTGTGTATATATATATATTTGCAGACTTAAATTATCTTAATAATATTTCCAGGACTATTTTTGGTAATGTCGTTTTTTTAGAACTAATTTTTTTGTAATGTCAAGGCGTTTAACAATATAATCATCATTTCAAAAAAAAAAAAAAAAAAAAAAAAAAACATTACAATTAACTAACACAACATGTTGCATGGTTTTAATGAATTTGTTAATATCCTGTTTTCATGGAATACAAATTAAACTATCTACTAAAGAGTTTCTGAAGTAGAATTTTTTAGTCCTTACTGTACTATTATTAATTAATAATTATTTAAGATTTGCATTATAAGTTTTTTTTTTTTTCAATGAATAGAACAAGAGTTCAGGGGTGAAAAACAACACAAACAAAATATCGTATATATTAGATAACGTTCTTTAAATGCATCTTGTACCCGTAGGTAAACATCTACGAAATTCTTATACTTATAGATGATATTTACAAAATTATTTTACTTGAGTATAATATCTATGAAATTCTTTAACATGTAGATAATATCTACGAAATTTTTCTACCTCAAGTACGAACTTTAATTTTGCACCCGCGCGTAGTAGTATATATCTACGAATTTTGTAGATATTATCTACTAGGAGAGCCAAACTTCAAATTATTATTGATTTTCAATTTCTACAATGTGATGAGTTATACCTGTAGATAATATTTACGAGTAACTATGAATTTTCGTAGATTATAACTAGAATGTCCTTCTTAGTGAGATTGAAAGAAGAAAAAAAAAAAAAAAAAAAAGGTCACACCGTGATAGAGCGTAATTCTCAATTTTCCAGAAAATGATAGGAAACGAAAAGTGTTTATTTTCTATATACATTCACATGTGTAATTACCTAAATTATTGGGTGAACAATGACAAATTTAAATATGATGAATGATTTTTTTTTGAAATAAATGATAAATGATTTTACCACACTTTTTGAATCATGTGTCATAGAGTGTTTTTTACATATATAAATTTTCAAATTTTTTACATGTAGTATTGATTAACCAGACAAAAACCATGCGTTTGCACGGAGATAATAAATTTAAAAAAAAAAAGTAAAGCGTCTATAATTTATAAATATTAAATAATTACAGAGTATGATATACAATAAAATCAATATTAATACGGGTGCAACATCTCGAGCCCAAAATGATAAAATGAAAATTGGATGTCTCGGCTTATATATATAGATAATAATGAATTTGATTATGCACTACCACAGGGACAATCGAATTTAAATAGTGTTATTTGTTTATAAGGACGCGTTTTGAGACTTAATTAGACACTTAAGACACACTTAAAAAATCATTAGTTATAAGGACACATTCTATTTAAACTTCCTAAATTGCCCATTTACTGAATTAGTAATTGCTTGCGTATCAGTTTAACAGCTCCCTGTATTGGCTTCTTAGATCTGCTCGGAATCGGACTTTCCTTTCAATCCGTTCTTCCCTCCTTTGATTAAGAATTATTGTGCTACTATTTTCCTCCTCCGGCATCTCTTTGAATTCCTTCAAACCCTAACTAATGGCACCAAAGGCTGCAGAGAAGAAGCCCGCCGCTGAGAAGAAGCCAACTGAGCAGAAGAAGACCACCACCGCCGAAAAGGTTCCGGCAGAGAAGAAGCTCTCCAAGGACGCCCCACAATCGGAGACAAGAAATTAAATGAGTCGCAATTTGAATTTAGATTGGAGCTAGTGGCGAATAAATCCTTTTGCCGTCGCTAGCTGCTGCTTCTGATTATACTTCATAGGCTGCTTTTGGTTTGAATTAGTTGGATTGGATATCTCAATCTTCTTGTTGTTATTGTGAGCTCTCTTTTGTTTTGTTGATAGTTGTTTTGTTTATGTTTAATAGTCTATTTGGTGGGACACTTTTGTTCGAAATCTGTTTTTCCAGCATCTTTCTGGTTTAATTAATAAAATGTTGTTTGGCTGTTAAAGGATATACTGTATGTTGAAGGTTTGCTATCAATTATGCTACTGTGTTTGCTATCAATTATCCAATTGTCTTTGCTAGTTAGAATTAGAAATATGGTAGGTCTTTAAGAAGTAAACATGACTTCTTGCACGAGAATAATAGCATAACGTGGTTGGTCACTGCATTTATTTTTTTGACTGCGTCTTCACATGTCACTTGATCTTCACATGTTACTGCATCGTGGTGTCAATTCATCTTGGTGTCATTATATCGTCGTGTCACTGCATCTTAGGTATGGCTACTCTTTTTTTCGGTGGAACAAATCCCAGAGGTCTAGCAAAAGGTACTTGACCACTATAAATATTGCCTAACAAGTCAATGGCTTGTCTTGCTCTTGGACTACTTCCTCCAAGAATATCATGCATGTTGTATAGCTCAAGAACCGGACCGGATCCGTTTTTGTGTTTTGAAATTATGTCTCTAACAATGTTTGTTGTTCTTTTGAGATCAGTTCATATTTGTGCAGTTCAAGTTCTTGCAGGTTGGGGTCTTTTGCAAGGCTTGGACCAAATTCGTCATACAAGAAAAAACTTTTGCTCATCTTTTGATCTTTGAAGTAAATGATGTGTTGATCAATCTAGGACAATTGTTGCTACATGACATATGGAGTTGGAGATTTAATGCAACACTACAGAATGAAGAAAGACTTTATAAATAGAGATGTTGGTGGATTTGTCAGCTTTGGTGCTACTATTCTGGGCTATAAAGGAAAGAGCATCACACTTGCAGCTACTTCTGCTTTCATTGATGCAGGGAGTCAAACGGCAAGGAATACTACCCTTATACTACTAAGAAGAAGGTTGTTGTTTAATGAACTCTCCTTCAGTATCTATAATACTATCCTTTCTCCCGTTAGTTAGTTTGTTTCTTCTGATTTTTTTGAACTTCTTCTGATTTTTGATGATACGAAGAATACGTCTTAGCATTTGGTCTGAGCTATGATACCATAAACACTAAGAAAATGGGAGAAATATTCTTCTTAGTTGAGTAAGGAGTGTTTACAACTTTATTTTGGCCTTCTATCTATTAAAAAGTAAGATAAACTATGGCAGCAATCATCCTAATAACCAAACAACCTGAACCATAAATCAAGGGGAAAAAAAACAACCTGAACCATAAAATGCCGATGTCACTGCATAAAATGTTGATGTCACTTCATAAAATGTTGATGTCACTTCATAAAATGTTGATGTCACTGCATAAAATGTTGATGTCACTGCATATCCGATCGCCGATGTCACTGCATAAATTGTTGATGTCACGCATATATGATTGCCGATGTCACTGCATAAAATGTTGATGTCACTGCATAAAATGTTGATGTCACTTCATAAAATGTTGATGTCACTGCATAAAATGTTGATGTCACTGCATATCCGATCGCCGATGTCACTGCATAAATTGTTGATGTCACGCATATATGATTGCCGATGTCACTGCATCAAATGTTGCTATCACTGCATATATGATTGCTGATGTCACTGCATAAAAATATGAATTAAGGTGAAAGATTTATGTTGATCATAATTTTATATCAAAAGATATAGCCATTTGAAGTCAATTTTATGAAGAAAAGAAATCGATTTTATGAAATTAAGTCGGAAAAAAATCAAATGTCATCACGGTGTTGGTTCATCAAATGTCACTGCATCCCGATGGTTTCTGCATCTCGGTGTCTCTGCATCGGGGGCGGCCATTTCATCGCGGTGTCTCTGCATCGGGGGTGGCCACTGCATCGCGGTGTCACTTCATCGTGATGTCTCTACATATATGATTGCCGATGTCACTACATAAATTGTTGATGTCATTCATATATGATTGCTTGATGTCGGCTTGCATAAAATGTTCATATCATTTGCATATCGATTCGATTGCCGATGTCATGCATAAATTGTTGATGTCACGCGTATATGATTGCCGATGTCACACGTATATGATTGTCGATGTCGAATACATCGCGTCAATGCATCGCGGTTGTTAGTGCATCGCGGTTTCTCTGCATTGAGGTGGTCAATGCATTGGGGTGATCAATGCATGACGGTGGTGAATGAAAAAAAGAAAAAATAAACTTTTATCGTAAATTTAAATTAAAAAAAAAAAGTCATTCAATGTCTAGGAAATAAATATTAAGAAGAAAAAAAAAAAAAAAAAAAGGCCACAAAACATTCAACGTTCAACAGGAAATAAAAGACAAAAAAAAATTGATATACATTCAGCGTTCATTGACGCTGTTTGCCGCGTTTTTTTTTTTTTTTTTCCTTCATTAAGGGTATTTTGGGTTATCTACCTAATTTATGTCCTTATTACTAAGTGTTTGTTTTGAATGTCCTTTTTACCTAATTAAGTCCAATATGTGTCCTTTTCAATAATTGTCCCATTTAAATAAGACTTGAAAATATTTGTTAATTTGTTAATACTCATGTGACAGCTTCCTAACTATAAAAAACCAGGGACGTTAACACTCTCGATGAAAATAAATAATCATGCTGTTCAAAAAAGAAAATAAATAATCATGTGACATAAAAATTATTAAGCAAAAGCATACATATAATATATAAATTTTCAAGTTATATAATATATTGATTAATAAAAAGCTACTATTATAATTGATGGCACACTTTAAAATACTAAGGATGCAAGCCAATAAGACATTGGCCCAGAGGTAATCGCAGAGATTCTTAATCTAAAAAATACGAGTTTGAGTTTTAGCGTGAACAAAAATATCCATGTTTATTTCGCATACAAAAAAAAATAAAAATACAGGAGGATCAAAGTCTCATCACGAGCGGCACTTTCTCCGTACATGATTGACTTTATTTGCCGCATTAATTTCATTAATAAGCATTTCAGTATTTGATAGGATCACATATTATAATCACATACTTCTTCCGTCCCGTATTATAAGTCTTTTTGAATTTTTCACATAGATTAAAAAAAATCATAAATGTGTTATTTTTTAATATTTCAAGACAAAATATTGTATTATTTTTTGGGAGTGACTTATAATATTGAATCGTTTAGTGTGAAAATGAAAACATTGCATTAATTTTGCATTGAAATGTGAGAATGATTTATATTTTAAGACACCAAAAAAAAAGTTAAAAGGACTTATATTACGGGACGGAGAGAATATTTTAAAGAATATACAATATAAATACTTGTGTAGAGAGTATTTTAATGTAAAGTGACGGGTGAAACGATCAGAACTACATATTTTAAATATAAAATGAAACTGTATGGTTTATATTGAACCACACAAGTATTTCTCACTTAGTGTGTATATATATTGCTCTTGATTATGGGAAATTTTTATGTGGTATGCTCACATGCATCGAAGTGATATGTAGATGAACTAGAAACACAGTTTATATCCTGAGTATTAAATGTGTGATTATGATTCACACGCATCATTTGAGTGTATGTCAGGGGAAGACCCAACCTTATACGGTGGGGTGCATGGACTCCATTCAAATTTTCGGACGAAATTACAATATACCCCTCTAGTAATTTTGTATGTATGTATATTATTTCAGACAATATTTAATGTAATTATTCATTTAGCTCAATTGATTATAAGCTTTGTTATTTATCCTTAATGTATGTAGATATATCACAAAAAAACCTTCCGTTATCATATAATGTCGCGTAAAGGGTCTATCAAGGAATTAATCGCAAACACTTTATATTCAAATATTCAAGGTGACTTTATATTCACATATTCAAGGTCTTTGAATAAAAGAAAGAAGAAAATTTGCTGATGACTGAAACAATTTATTATGAGCTCCCATCTATGGGAGACTTTATAAATCTAAAAAAATATATTTTACGATTTCTAGAAAGTGACGTCTACTCCTTTCGCTGTGATAACTTATTATGGGGTAATGGGTCAAAAGGACATAATAAGTTCATAAATGGCAAAATAGGACAACTTCAAATTTATGGTGTTTAAAAGGACAAAATGATTGTTGATGTACCAAAACACCCTCGTATTAACGTCTTGCACAAAATAGAATGCGGTTAATCCCATCGACTTCATTACCGCAAATTACGCTTAGAATTCAACGGAAAATCATTCGCCCAAAAAGGTGAATCGATTTTGTTAGTGAATTCTACTCAAAACTCAAGTCGATCCAAATCACAAAAAAGTATGCAACAGGAAGAAAAAAAAAAAGGCAATCGGCAAAAAGTAGGATTCTGTGCAATTTTGAAGAACAAATTAAGAGGAATAGCAATTTAGCTCCATCCGTTCAGGACTGGGGGAGAAGAAGCAGGCACAATGAGTAATATCAAAATTTTCCAGACGATTTGTGAATATTAATTTACGAGTTCGATGATTTTACATAGTTTTGATTTTTATTGGGAAGCAAAAAAAAAAAAGAGGGGGAATTGTATGAAATTGATGGTGTGGGATGTATAATCGCCATGGTGTGTAGTAAATTAAAAGAAATTGTCGATGAAATCTGAATAATGGGTTGACCGAGGGATTAGCAGGAGAATGAATACTGTATTTGTGATTCTAGATTGCATGTCAATGACCGAAGTGTTTGTAGAATTCTCATCGCTTAAGACACATTATAAAGGAAAGCAGCACTATCCGGACGGACAAAAAGATATCCGGACGGACAGATAGGTATCCGGACGGATAGATTGACCCAACCGGACGGGTATGTCTCTGGTTTACTCTCTGCCCGATTAGTGAAATATCCGTACGGATAACAGTTCTATTCGTACGGACAGGGTCCGATTGCATCAGAAAACCAGATTTCTGCCCTAAAATCAACACCTAACGATTTCTAAACGATTCTACTCCAAGCCACTTCATCCTAAACTCAGAAAAGATGCAGTAAGAACACAGGAAATACATCATAAAACAACAATCCTTCAATATGAAAACCCCGTTACCTTAATTGCGAGCAACAACGATCCAACTCCCACAAATACCTAGCTCTCAACTCAACCTTCTCCAAACTTGGAGAAACTTGTATCCACACGATCCTTGCGTCAAGTGGAGTCTTTTCTCCTTGAGATGTCTGCACAATCGAGCAATGGTTAGCCTTCGATTATCGAAAGTCTCCTTTTTCTCTAAAGAGATGAAAGTGGCGCCTCTTGCCAATTTCTCTGATGCTAAACGTAAAACTGAAAATCTGATTAGGTTATTAGGAGTATTTCCTTTTTAATAACTCCCAATAATTAATCAATTTCCTTAAATATCCTTTTATTTCCAAAATTAAAATAAATCTAATATTCTGATTTCCGTTAAATGACTGAAATGCCCTTTCTCAAAAATCAGGATATTACACATACTAAAATGAATTTCATAAGTTTTAAGGACAAACGTATTAAGTAATATATATCTGATAATTAATACAATAGTTGTAAAATGATAATAATGATTTAATTGATAATGAATTAAGATTATGATAATAAAATGTATAAATTCTTCTTTGAGTTTCCAAAAGGACATGTATATTATTAAAAAAAGGTTTCTAAAATTATTACATTTTAAGACGGAGAGGATATTCGAGAATTGAGCTCCAGACAGTTCTGTCCAAGGTACATTGGAGCATTTCCCTTGATTTCATTTAATATATGTGTATGAAATGATTAAATTAAATTTAATATGTATAAATACACATATAGAAGTATTAAACACGGTACAAATCATTTAGGGTTTCAATATAATATAATAATATATATATATATATATATACTATATATATATATATATATATATATATATATATATATATATATATATATATATATATATACATATATATATATATATATATATATTACTTGATTAAAAGACATAGATAATACTTCTTCCGTTCATATTTAACTAAGAAAATTGTCGTTTGCAAAAAAAAAAAAAAAAAAAAAACTAAGAAAGTTGACGAAAAAAAAATGTTCCTATGCAATTGATATATATAATAACATCTTCCAATACATCAATAATTTCTATTTTCCCTCTTTGGCCCTTATTTATTATATTTTGAGAGGTTGAGTATATGACTACATCATATCTAATATATGTTAGCCCATTCTATTTTAAAGTCAAATTAATCACTATACCTCTTTTTCCATATGTGTGATTTTAAGGCTATGTCCATAATTTAAATAGAAACTGAGAGAATATTATTAGGACAACCAGATCACTATTGATCAAAGATTATAATGACACTATCATAATTCATAACCAGATTGACAGACACAAGTGACACTATATGCTTTCTCAAAAAAACAAGTGACACTATATGCTATGACGTTAAATTTGCATGTGGCACTTAACAATTTCAATTGTTATCCAATTATAAATGTGGTTAAATATCATATCAACACATCAAATTATGTTGGAAATTGAATCCGGTCCAGCATTTGAGCAATTATGAACCTTACTTTAATTCATATCCTCTCAAATACAATAAAAAATTGAAAAAACACATTATATATGTTGGTATGTTTTAACACTTGTAATTTCAATCTGATTATATTAACGGTATATTTTTTAATCAACCGACATTCTAATCAAACATAAATAATAGGAGACCTAATATATACCGATAATCTGTAGCGGAGCCTACATACAACCAAGGAGGACAACTGCTCCCCTTGTTCCGGAAAAATTACACTAATATATGTACAAGACATATCGATTGTCTCTCCTTAAATCTTTTATTTGACTTGAAATTTTTTATTGTTCTTCTTACCCGAGATCCTATGTCCGCGCCTACCGATAATGATCGTCTTAATAGTAAATCCTGAAGTCTGATAACCAAAAGTTTTTGAGATTAAATCTCTCGGTCCCCTCTACTATAAATATTAAAATTAAAAAATATAGTGTTTAGAATCCCTAATATAGAAAAGATGAATAATTCAAAATTTGGAATGGCATGTGAGAAGTTTTCCTGCTTATTCTTTTTATTCTTGCAGAGACTCATTCAATTTTCAATTGGACATTAACACCTTAGCATATAATGGTCAATATTCAAAGTCTGTAATCTTACTTGTCAATATCCTTAAAAGTTATATTAATCAAAGTCACCACCACACTGCACCAACTTCATCCCCCCTCCCTCTCTCTCTCTCCCTATATATATAAATATTTCACTTATCATGTTTCATTATTCCCCTACACATATCATTTCATTCCTCCTTTTGTTTAATTAATTCTCCAAGTCCAACAATAATAAAATGAGACCCACAAAAGTTATTTTACTTTGCCTAGCAATAACAATATTCATGGCCACCATTATAAAAACTTATGAAGCCACCAGAATCTTACATGAAGAACAGAAGGATTTTTTAAAAAAGGATCGCCTTTTTCTGCAATCCCTCCCGAAAGGCTCCCCCGGTGGTACACCTTCCCCGAATAGTTGTGGGTTCGTTCCCAGTGGTGGTTCGCCATGCACCGCCGCTAGCACCGTTAGCCAGATGAACTTTGCTGGTCGATCAACTCCACCACCACCTGCGCCGCCTCCACCATGCACCGCTAGCATCATTAACCAGATGAACTTCGCTGATCGATCAGCTCCACCACCACCACCTGCACCACCCGCCGCTTACCCACATAAATTCTTTAAATTCGGAGTTGCTGCCGATGCGACTGAATAATTAATGTTAAGATCTCGCATGTACATTTTAACTCGTCAATTTTGTTTTATACTAGTATTTTTAGTTTCTATATATGTAATGTAACATTCTTTGATTGCATTTTAATAAAATGTGGAAATGGAATTTTCCACGGGTAGTGAAAGAATAGAGAATATGTATATTGTTAACTTATAGAGAGATGTAAAACAACACAACTGTTACGTGAATGCAAATATTACTATGTTATTATTTTGATTGATGCATTATATTTCCGTATATTTCTCTTTTGTTCATATCATTCGTCATGGGCCTATGGTGTTCTAATATTTTTTATTAGAAAGTAATGATTAGAAAGTAATAAAATATGATAAAAATTGATGCATTAATGCAAAAATAATAAATGCATGCTGATCCATCATCTTGGCTTATTTCTCCTATAAGCTTTTCTATTAGCCCACTTCTTGACAGCAATGGAAACTGCAATTTCAAATCAAAACAGATTTTTTTTCAAAAGCTGAAAAATATGCTTTATTACTTTCATCCTTTATTAAGACACCACACTTACTTTACATATCATATAAAAATAATAAATATTAAATAATGATGGAAGCATTATCATTTTAAATAAAACCAACCCCTCAACCCAACCCAAATGAAGGCTATTTTAAAATGTCAACGGTATATATTTAATACAAAACCAAAAGGCTCCTTAAATATCATATAGTCGGCTACTTAATGTTGCTAGCCGATGTGCGCCTTTTCCCAAACCCAACAAATCTCCACCTTGGGACGATCATATAGTCGTATCGCTTCATTTCCAAAGATATCAAATCTTCGATTTCAAACACAACTTCCGAATCATCAATATCAAACAAAGCTTCAAAACCATCAATGCCAAACGAAGCTTCAAAATCATTAATGTCAAATGAGATTGTTTCTAAACAGAAACATGTCTTTTGATACTCGTCTCTCTGAGATGTTGAATTCTTCTCGGGAACCTTCACCTTAAGCTTCCACATCCCAAAATTGACTCTCCAATCGAACTCAAAAATAATAATTAGTTACCGCTATAATGGCTATTTTTCGAAGCTCGGAAAAATCTCTCGCTCTAATACCAAGCTTTGTTAGAAGGAAAAAAAAAAACAAACTTGAGTAATAGCACTTAACGACGGTAACGTAGTTCAGTCAATGTGACATACGTCAACGGACTAAAGACAGAATATCACTATAATGAAGAAATACAAAATATACAACTCTCCTGAAACCTAAATACAAAAGCCAAAATAAGTTGAGGAAATTGAGAAAATATCTTAATTGATACATCTTATACAAAAACAAAAGGGTCGTTAAATATCAAAGTATTGTGGCTACTTAAATTTGCTAGCTAGCCGATGTGGGACGACTTTTCCCACAACCCAACCCAACACACTATGTACTTTCTTTTTAACTTGGAAAAAGCTAGGTCCCCCAACAAGTATCACAGAAACATTACCGAAAAATAATCTCGGCCCTCCATAGTGTTAATGATTTGATAAGGAGGTGAAAAATAAAAAAAGCAGACGATCAAGATGTGCTTTCAATAAATTTTCGGGAATGTTTTTCGGGGGACGTAGCCTCTTCCTTTTAACCAATCCGACAGACAATATTTAAAAAGACAACTCTTCATTTAATGAAGTAGAAGATATACAATCGGCGCCGGACGTTCAACAGAATTCAGAACAAAAAATAATAAATATTAAATACTTACATTTTAGTCCCTATATTTTTTTAAAAATTAAAATACACCCTCATAGTAGGTAATGAAACGAGACGATCATATCGGATAAACATGATAAGTGAAATATTTATATATATATAGAGCGCGCGCGCGTCGGTGGTGACTTTGATTAATATAACTTTTAAGGATATTGACAAAGGCAAATTTTATGGTGGTTGACGGGCCAAAAGTATGACTTGGTGATCGGGAATAAAATTCGAGAAAAATACATAGGGCCCTAACCGTGTAAAATATAAATATCATATATTTATGAATTTCTTTTAAGAATTTATCGAAAGACAAGATGCATTATTGGATCGCGAAAGTATTCGTGGTGGTTACAAAACTACCGATTGACAAGTTAGATTACACACTTTGAATGTCGGTAATTTTACTATGATCCAACCTCAGCAACTCACCATTCCAGTTGGTGAGGCATAACCAGTAATATTTTGACGTTTGGAAAAGAAAAATCCAACTCATAATGGTTTTATAATTGTTTTGTTTTGTTTTTTTTTTTATTTTTAGATTTTTCACAAAATTATTGGAAAAGGCGGGCTTATTTCTTCCTTCCTGAATTCATGGGATAATCGTGGATGTTACCGATTCAAAAAAATAAAAAAAATAAAAAAAAATAAAAAAATTTGTCCATTCAAAAAAAAAAAAAAAAAAAACCAAACTCACAAACCAGAAAGATCTATAGGTGCCGTTATCAATGTTTCTTCTGACTTTGCCTTTATTCTAATTGTTTTTTTTTTTTACCATTCATTCTAATTGTTTGCCGGTTGATTTCATAATTATAACTGTCCATTAAAAAAAAAAAAAAAAACCAAACTCACAAACCAGAAAGATCTATTGGTGCCGTTATCGATCAATGTTCATCTGACTTTGCCTTTATTCTAATTGTTTTTTTTTTGACCATTTATTCTAATTGTTTGCCGGTTGATTTCATAATTATTATTTTGTGTCTTTCCTCTCGTGGAAGTGTTATTCTTGATGTGATGATGGTAAGGCTGCACAAAATACATTCACATCTAATTTACGGGTGATTCTGATGCAGGGAGTTCTTATTAGGTCGGCGATTCGGATACGTGTCACGTGTATATAGATTATGATGCGGGGAGTTCTTATTTGACTCGGCGTCGGATATATCACGTGTATATAGATTATGATGCGAGGAGTCCTTATGGGACTTGGCCGTCGGATACGTGTCACGTGGCACAGATCCGACGACTGAGTCCAATGAGGACTCCCTGCATCAGAATTACCCCTAATTTACAGGCATAAAAGGCATTAGCATGGGGGATCACACTGTCCAATCAAAAGAAATCGGCGGATGAGTTAATTCCAGATATTTTTGGGCTAAATCAAGTGGTGAAGGTTTTATACAAGGAATATTACTATTATACTGTAACGCTCCGTTTTCGGACACTGAATCCATATTAAAAAAAAAAACGTTTGACACATATAATATTAAATAAACCAATATTATATATAAGCCTCTACTACGTCGTATCGAGTTTAGCATTAACGGAATCTAAAAGACTCGGTAATTTTTTTTTGAATAACAAGAATAGAAATGCATCAATCTAAATATATAAATGTAACTTAAACAACAACGATAAAACAAAGTTTACGAAGGTACGATGTCAAATAAAAGTACATTATCTTATCTTACAACAAATTCCTCAAAGAAAAGTACAATGAGTCTTGCAAAAGTAAAACAACATAGCATTGTACAACTCAAAGAAAAGATAATGAAAGCATCAACACAACATCCTCAAATGCCGCCCTCGAAATCCTCATCAAACTCATGTTCCATATGTTCATCTTCTCAACCCTAAATACACAAAAGTACAAAGGTACTTAATAAAAGATAGAAGCTTATTGTATTAAACAAGTATGTAAAGTATTAATTACAATTATGAGGTTATCTTTATGAAGCCACTCAATCTAGAGTTCATTTCATGCTCATCAACATATCATGACTAAACGTTTCTAACCTAACTTATATTTGTTATACCCGCATTCAAGAACACTACGCATAGTGTATATCCACCACGAGATATTGTTTGCAACCTAACAATGGATCACACTGATAGCCACGGGTTTAACTCGATAGTGCACGCATTCGGCGAAGTCCCTCTACCATTCAGCCGTTTATAGGCTAGCAGAGTTATTCACTTTTACTGACCGCCCACACGTCGCGATATAGACTTGTGCCTAACCAAGAATGACACGGTATTTAGTCTTTTACTACACAATTATGTATTTGTTAATCGTTAACTAACCACCTATGTGTTTTCAAGGCAAACCTCACCTTAATCAGCTCTACTCTCTCAACCTAGACGCAACATCCTATCACATACACAGACATTGGTGAATACAAATCCACCAAAGCACAAGCCTATCATGCTATTCCGACGGTCCCGAACTTCGTCTCTTATGAAGAATTCATTCGGTGCCGGAACTAAACGCATCAGAAACTCAATCAAGGCTTGTTCAGGTTTATTTAGTGTTAATAGATCAAGAATCAACATTTAAAACTCAACACATAGCTTAAAACATCATTTTCCCCAAAACTGGGGTCAATGCGTGTGCATTCACTGACCAGAAACTTGCTGAAAGTTTCGCCGGCCGGCAAGGCAATGCGTACGCATTGCCTCTGCTGAGAACAACTCTGAACATCCTGAAACAGCAATGCATGCGCATCCCTGGGAATGCGTGCTCATTGCACCTATTGGGACCAAAATTTAGCAACATGTATCAGCAATGCATGCTCATTGCTAGCCAATGCGTACGCATTCAACACAACAAACCCTAAACTTGATTATTTCGTACTCTATGATTCCTAACCCCTTTTGAACGTGTTCTTCATCAATTTTGATAGCAAAACAGCAGTAGAAACCCAACTTAAACATACCATACCATAACATACTTATCTAATCACCAAAACACAAGAAATCTTGCATCAAAAAACTCTAAACACTTACTCAACTTTATAACACTTGAATAAACACAATAGGAAGATCTCTTACTTGTCTCAAACACAAAACCAAAGCAAATCTTGAAGAAAACTGCAGCACTTCTCCAAACTCCAGTCAAAAACCTATTTGATCCACAATTGATTCATAAACCAATTAAGATCAAAGTTTCTACACAACTATGACTATGAATCAAACCAAGAAAACACCAAACTTGATCAAGACCGCCCTTAGGGCCGAATTTCATACCTTGATGAAACTTGAAGAACTTAGTACCAAAACGATTCTTGGTTTCTCACGATTCCGGTGCTCTACTATGATCTGAAAACTACCAAGTATTCACTTAGAATTTTGAAGATGTATCCTTGCCTCTCTTTTTGCTCTCAAACTTGCAGAGTTCGTGCTTTCAAGTATTTCTGAAAAACTTGCTAATTAGTGGGGAGGTTATTTCTCCAAATAAAACCTCCCACTAATTAATTAGCTAAACCCCTTTAGTTTCCCTTAATTACCAATAAGTCCATTTTTCTTTTATATACATATATTCAATATATATATATATATATATATACACACACAAATATGTTTAATAAAGATCTTTAATCCAAAAATAATATGAATCTAATATTACGTTTTCGTAAAATGACACGTTTGCTTTTTCCCGAAAATCGGAATATTACATTCCTCCCCCTAAGAGGAGTTTCGTCCTCGAAACTTGAACATACCTGGTAATTCCCAAAAGTTTGGGAACTCACTGATCATTTCGTCTTCAACTTCCCAAGTTGCTTCATTTGGTGAATGATTGCCCCATTGCACCAAAACCAAAGGAATCATCTGCCTCTTGATAATCTTTTCTTTCCGGTCCAAGATGTTAATCGGTTTCTCATCTTATGCAAGACTGTCTTGAAGAATTTCCGGATCGACTGTACCTACTACGTCCGTCTTTGTCAAACATGTTGAAATAGTGTCTTAAACCCAATCGGGTTGGACCGGATCCGACCGGGTTGGATCATTTCTACTATTATTTCTTTATGTTTGTACATATATTAAATGGCTTTTCTGTTGTCATATATTTGTTCTTTTAAAGAACAAATTATGAATTGTTATATGATTACGTCCTTAGTATTAAACTATGATAGAGAAACCATGATAGGTGATTATGGTTGATGAGATCTCTAATCACCTTAATAAGTTTGATACATAAATGTCTCTAGGCTGATGTACTAATTAAACAGGGGATTGATAGTATAAACAGGCTAGCACATATTAGATGTCTTCTGTCTTTAAGGGCAAGGATAGATCTCGTCTATCAAAGTGTAGAGACACTTGGACTGTACGTGGACGTGTATTAGAGAATGCGTACGTTAAACTGACCCACTTACACGGTTAAGTGTCACACTATGTGACGGTTGTGTAATTATCCTTAGGACCGGAGCCTATATGGCATCACGGTGTGGATTGTAATGCTTTGACGCTATTGAGGTTTCCCCTAGCCACGGGGCGATAATGCGGTAATGATTGGGTGTGATACTGAAGCATGCGGAGTATACGTGTTTGGTCGTCCGGAAATCGCGTACCGTATCAGTAGGGGTGAATATCCGAAAGGGCCTTCTTATAAGGATTGTCTTACTCTCGTGAATCTTTACAAAGTGGAAGTAAATGAGTTACTTCGAGAGAGCATGATATCCATATTATAAGATACGGTCGTTGATGTTTGACATTCGACGAACGACCGTATGGATATTATTATAGCAATAGGATTCTATTTACACGGTAATTGTTTCACATGAAAGGTAGTAGTCATTGCATTTGACTCTTCCGATGATTGGGGGTCACGGTGTGTTGCTAGACGCTATCCCGTGATCGTTAGTGGGAAGAGGCGCCACTTTCAAAGTATATTGGATACATTTGAGTTGTGCAATTTAATTAATAAGATTACCATAATATTAATATTAGATATTAATTGATTTTGGAAAAATAGATTTATGGTAATAAGATAAAGATATATTTAATATAAGATATTGTCAATATATATCTTAGGAAAAATATTTAATATAAGATATTGAATATTAATGAGATAAATCAATCAAAGGGATTTTTCTTATTTTATTTGGAAAAAGTTTTCTCTCTCATCAATCTACTAGAAGCTAATCCCAATCAGTTGGGGAGACCATATAGGGCACCACCTACTATTATAAATAGGGAGACTTTGCTATCTCTTTTGAACAACACAATTCCAAGAGCTAATAGTTCTTGTGAAAAATAGAGAGCTTCTTAGAGAGAGATTTGAGAGAGAGAAAAGGCGGTCTAGCAACCGGATTTTTCTAGGGGCAATCCAATGGTGGATTCCGGCGGGTTGTTCGTGTGGACTAGCGGTAGAGGCCGAACGCTTGGGCGGCTCCATGCATCGCTACTCTCCTTAGACGGTCAAAGCATCGATCTTTTAGATCAAGCAATGTAACCACCGTCTACTAACTTGTTATGTTTGTTGCTTAGACGAAGTCGATCCTGGTTAAAGGAAATAAAATTTTGAATTCCGCTGCGTTCCTGCGTAGATTTCCTAACAAAACACTTCTTTAACATTTAAACATGAAACACGTTGTGAACTCTTGATATGGATTCCGATAACTTCAACTTGTAAGCCAAAGGTCCAACCCTTTCAATGATCTCAATGGTCCGAAATACCTTGGACTTATTTTTTCTTTTGTCCAAACCGCTTAACTCCTTTCATTGGTGAAGCTCGCAAGTAAAATCTTTCACCCACCTCGAACTCCAAGGGTCTCCTACGAATATCCGTCCAACTTTTCTGACGATCTTGAGCTGCCTTCAAGTTCTTCTTTACCAACAAAACTCTTTCCTTAGCTTGCTCAAACCAATTCTGGACCGGTGAGTTGCTTCTCCCCAACTTCATCCCAAAACACTGGTGTCCGACATCTTCTCCCATACAAAGCTTCAAACAGCGGCATTCCCAAACTTGCATGATAACTTTTATTGTAAGCAAACTCGGCTACGGGTAGGTAATCGTCCTATGATCCCCCTACTTCCAAAACACATGCTCTTAGTATAGCTTTCAAGTGTTTGGATTGTCCTTTCCGACTGTCCGTCTGTTTGAAGGTGAAATGCCATACTCAAGTCCAACGTTGTGCCCAAAGCCTTTTGTAAGCTCTTCCAAAAGTGACCGATAAACCAACTATCACGATCCGAAACTATTGAGATAGGCACTCCATGTAACTTCACTATATTATCCAAATAGAGTGTAGTCATATTTTTCAATGGCATGTCAACTTTTGTAGGTATGAAATGGGTTGACTTAGTCAATCTGTCCATAATCACCCAAATTATGTCGTGTCCACTTTTCATCCTTGGCAAACCAGTGATGAAATCCATTGTGATCTTATCCCACTTCCATTCGGGGATGTCTAAAGGATTTAGCATGCCTCAGGTTTCCTATGCTCAGCTTTTACTTTCTGGTATGTATCGTATTCTGACACAAACTTTGCTATTTCCAACTTCATTAAGGCCACCAAAAGTGTTCCTTCAAGTCCCTGTACATCTTAGTAGCCCCTGGGTGAACCGCAAAAGCTATCCTATGTGCCTCATCCATAACCCTTTGCCTTAAGTCTCCAACATTCGGAACACACAATCTATCTTGGTACCAAAGGTTCCCATTCTTATCTAGCATATAACCAACCGTAGGCTTCTCTCTAGCAAATCGCTTCAAATCAACTAAAACTGGGTCTTTGTCTTGTTTACCCTGGATATCATCCATCAACTCTGAAATTGCTAACAACGGAGCCACAAACTGACGGTTCCCACACTGTTCAAAACCCTATATTTTTAGTCCATCTAACTGTTCTGTAGCAACTTCAATCCCCGAAACCCCAGACCCAGGTCTTATACCCTCAACGCATCTACAACCACATTTGCTTTACGCGGATGATAGTGAATATCTAAGTCGTAGTCTTTCACAAACTATGACCACCTTCTTTGCCTCATATTCAAAATTTTCTTGCGTGAAGAAATACTTTAAACTCTTGTGGACTGTGAAGATTTTCACTTTGACTCCATACAAATAGTGCCTTTGATGGGAGTCAACTTTACGTGATTCCGGTGCATTTTCTACCCTCGTTTATCCCACTTTTAGCATGTTTCTTGGTGTATTTAGACCATCTTTGGGGTAATATCGTGAGTTTATAGCACGGGGAGTAATTCCGTCGCTTTGATGGTTTACTACCTCTTTTTATTGATATTAACCTCATTCCGAGCACCTTTACCCTCCGGAATGGTTTGTGTGTCTTGTTCCTTTATGATGTTGTATGGCCTAGGTGACTCGAGGACCCGGAAGGCGATGTTTTGGACAAAGGGACATGTTCGTAGCACAAGAGTGGAGTGAAGAATCATCGACGAAACCGGAACCAGTCACTTCATGGGCATTTTAGCCACACTTGGAGCCATTTTCTGGACTTGTGGTCTTAATGAAAGTTGTATAGGATTGAAAGGGCTTTCCAACGCATGTTGAATCACCTCATTTGGAGCCCTAGAAGTGAAGTTATGAGCAAAAGACGGAGTGGGTTCGGGACCGGCGTCCGTAAATATGAACCGGCGTCCGGGGTGCCTTTTTTGATGCAGAGAGTTGAGACTTCAAGTGGACGAGCGTCCGGAAAAGTGGACGGGCGTCCAGGATGTGCAAACGGGCGTCCAGAATGCCAAATTTGATTCAGAGAGTTGAGATCTTCAGTGGACGGGCGTCCAAGCGATTCAAAGCAGAACCAGTCACTTCATGGGAATTTTTGCCACACTTGGAGGCATTTTCAGGGAAAGTTGTCTTGATGAAAGTTGTAGAGGAGTGAATCAGCTTTCCAATGCATCTTGAATCATCTCATTTGGATCCCTATAAGTGAAGTTATGGTGGAAATACTAAAGGCCATTCTGGACGAGCGTCCACTCAAGAACAAGCTTCCATTTCTTGCATTTCTCAGGTGGACTGGCGTCCAGAGGGCGTCCAACTGGCGTCCAGGGCCAAATTCTGCGATTTTTTCTGCTGCACTATAAATACCCCTTACTTCCATTTCAAGGAGGAACTTCTCCTCTTCTCAAAACCCTAGCCCCCTTCTTGCTCGATTTTTGTAGTAGTTTGTAACACATTCTCTTAGCATAAATTAGCATAAACATAACTCGATTATTCCATTTCTTAGCTTAGATTTCAATTCCAAACAACAAGTCACCTCTTTTTTGGTGAATCTCCATTGTTGTACTTTTTGGAGCTCAACTCGAATTTCTGCAATTAATAGTGAATTTCTTCTCTCTTATGCTTGTTATGTCTCTTATTTACTACTTCCATTGCATTTTAACTAGTATAATGAGTAGCTAAATCCTCTTCATAGCCGGGTCATGTGAAATTTGGTGAAATCACCCTTTGGGTGATGAAATTGGGAGTGGGTAGTGCTTTTTATTGTTGTTTCTTGCATTTTTCACGTCTTAGAACTTGTTATAACGGATTTGGACTAGATTGATCACCTAGGTCAAAAATCACACACATCACTCTTGAGAGTTGTTCAGAGAGAGGGGTGTGGGAAAATGGTTCTAAGATTGCGGTGTAGTCTCGTTTTAGTTGTTAAATCGAGCTCAACGTGAGGTTACTCGTTTTTACGTTTAAGCGGCTCTAGTGCAAGACATGCCTTGTTAGTGAATTTTCCTTAGGAAAGGGTAGTTAACATAACATAAGGTGTTAGGAGAGAGTTGTTCGTACACTAACACCGGGTTTAGGAGTTTGCACCCGTGAAATTGAATGCAAGAGTTCGTTTGTTATATTGCACACTCCCGATTTTGTCTATCCTTGGGGTTGAGATTAGCCATATTGATCGTGGTTCGGCTATGTCCCTCTCCCTTTAGTTAAACTTTGTTAGTATTTGTTTTATTAGTCATTGTAGTAATTAACCTCTTGAACATTGGTTTGCCTAGACTAAGTTTTAAGTTCACTTTGGTACTCACATACACTTGTCCTTTGGGTTCGACCTCGGACTCCTGTAGCTTTACTCGCAATCGACCCGGTCCACTGCCGGTTAGAGAGCTTGTTTAGTCACCGTTGTCTTGAGTATTTAATAAATTTGTTTGGTGAAAACAACGCTCAATCAGCCTTCAAGTCTTGAAGGCAAACACTACTGCTGCTAATTCCAAGTCGTGTGTTGGGTAGTTCTTTTCATGCATCTTAAGCTGTCTAGATGCATAAGCATTTACCTTTCCTCCTTGCATTAACAAACAACCCAAACCCTATCCCGAAGCATCGGTGTAGACGTCGTAGTTGTCAAAGATTTCCGAAACTGACAAAACCGGTGCTGATGTCAATCTCTCCTTTAGAGTCTAAAAATCTCTCTCACACTCACTAGTCCATTCGAATTTCACATTCTTTTGGGTGAGTCGAGTGAGTGGGGTAGCTATCTTAGAAAAGTCTTGTATAATTTCCGGTAGTAACATGCTAAACTCAGAAAACTTCTTACTTCTGACACCATGGTAGGTCTAAGCCACTTCTCGACTGCTTCAATATTTGCCGGATCGACTTGAATACCATCCCCAGAAATCACGTGTCCCAGAAAACTAACTTGATTCAGCCAAAATTCACACTTTGAAATGTCATCTATGAAAACTATAACAAATTTATCCAAATATGGCATGAAAACGCGCTGCATTAAGTCCATAAATGTTGATGGAGCATTAGTAAGTCCAATTGGCATAACCAATAATTCATAATGTCCATATCTTGTACTAAATGTTGTCTTAGGTATATATGCTATCTTTATCTTCAACTAGTGGTAACCTGACCTAAGATCAATCTTGGAAAACACTTTCTTACCTTGCAACTGGTTAAACAAATCATCAATCCTTGGTAAAAGGGTACTTATTCTTGATGGTTAGGTTGTTCAATGCTCGGTAGTCAATGCACATCCTCATACTACCATCCTTTTTCTTAACGAACAAAACATGGGCTCCCCACGATGAGGTACTTGGCAGGATTATGTTTCTTTCTTTCATATCTTTGAGTTGAGCCTTCAACTCTTTCATCAGCGGGGGCCATCCTATAGGGTGCCTTAAAAACTGGTGCCGCTCCCAGTACCAATTTGATTTTAAATTCCATCTCTCTATCCGGCATGTTTCCCGGTAACTCATATGGAAACACTTCGATCATGGTACTCCCTTGCTATTCGAGTTTCTTCCAACTTAGGCTTTACTTGTGCAACGTCCTTTGCATACAACAAGTATCCTTCACATCCCTTCTGACATGCTCTTATAGCCTTAACTGCTGAGATTATTGAATGATGTTTCTTGCTAGGCTTGTAGACGTTTGCTTGGAAAATCTTAGACGATTTCCCAGGTACCTTAAAAGTCACTCTCTTTTCTCTACAGTCCAAGTGTACAGAATTCTTGAATAGCCAATCTATTCCAAGAATTACATCAAAATCCGAAAAATCCAACACAATCAAGTCACTCTTACACCGATAGGTTCCTACACGAACATCGACTTGAGGTATCATCTTAGCTACCTTACTTACCTATCCTAAGGGTGTAGTTATCTCCAAAGAATTTCTGAAGGTTTCCGAAGGTAAATTTAGTTTCTTAGCTATCTTAGTCGACACAAAAGTATTATACGCTCCCGTATCAAACAAAGCCGTAACTACTAAGTCGTCTAATATTATTGTACCTAAAATGTGAATTCATTTATTTAAATACAATTATAACATGGTTTAACGTGCTATAAAAATATTTTAATAACATAGAATAAACAAATTAAAAATACCTAAAATAACATTATCATCTGGTTCCACGAACTTAGCATCCACGGCGAAAACACGAACATGCCGACTTGAACTTCCTTTCCCATTCCCTTGATTATGTCTCCCTTTGCTTTCCTTGCTTGGGCATGTTCTTGCAAAATGTCCCGGATCCCCACAAAGGTAGTAGTCACTTGCACTTGCTCGGCACTCACCGGTATGATTCCTATTACACTTTGAGCAAAGTGGTGTATCGGTCGATGGAGTGGCTTTCAAAGACGCGTTGTCTTCCTTGCGTTCTGGTGAGGGGCTGCCCGGTTACTGCCTTGACTCGTCCCAAAACTTCTCTTGACTCCAATGACTACCGAAGGCTTATTCTTGAAAGTTTCAACTTCTATAGCCTTGTTCAACAATTCCGCCATATTTCTCGGTGTAGCTCCCATCATACCGGCTTGGATCTCACGAGATAAACCGTTCTTATAAATGGCCATCTTTTTATCCTCAACTCTCATGATTTCAGGATAAAACATTCCCAACTCATTAAAGCGGTTAGTGTATTGAGACACGGTAATGTGTAAGCCTAGACTATGTCTCAAGATTTGACTTGCCTAATTCGCTTGAACTGCTGGTGGGAAGTATTCATGGTGGGGTATAGTTGCTTTGACCATATAATGTCGCGCAAAGGCCATTGACATGCACCAAAATATAAAAATAAAAAATTCATGACTGAAACGATTTATTACATGTTGGCTCTCCAAGACTTAGAATTTAAATAATAAAAAAGGAGAGAGAGAATATTTTACGATTATTGAAAGTTGTTAGGATCAAGCGCTTACCGTTATACTAAAACCAATTGATATTAATAAATGTGCTACTTTATTTCCTTATCATTTAAGAGTGTGGGCAATCTGTCCAACACCCCCCTCAAGTACTGGCAATCTGTCCAACGCTTGCACAATTTTTTTTCCAAGTGTGTGGGCAATCTGTCCTAACAGGACCTCAAGTGTGGCAATCTGTCCCAACACTTGTACTTTTTATTTTTATTTTTTAAATAATGTTCCAACCAGGGTCGATCCCGTGACCTCTATCTCTGATACCATGTTAGGATCAAACGCTTATCGTTGTACTAAAACCAATTGATATTAATAAATATGATATTTTATTTCTTTATCATTTAAGAATGTTGACAATCTGTTGATCCTAACAAAAGTGTCTTAGTTGCCGCGTATTCATACCTCATGCATAACTTTTTTTTTTGGGAAGAAAACCTCATGCATAATCGTGCATCTCACGTAACGGCTATGATTTTTTTTATAGATATAAAATGTAATAATAAATGATTTTTTATTTATTTGTCCGATGACCCTATCATTTTAATTTTAATTTTTTATTCGTGAAGTACCCAGTTGTTTTTTAGAATGACAGATAATTAAGAAATTGAAATTTGAAACTTAACGAGTAATGGTCGAAGTATTCGTTCAAATATATAAACGTACTCCTCGCTTTTTCAAACAATATTATTCGGGAAATTTGATGGTGATCAATGATCACCGAACTGCATAATAGAGTTTCAATTATTCTATCCCCTCCCCAAATAAAAAAAATGCATAATATAGTTTTATACATTTTTTATTTATTTATTTTCCAAATTCTACTAGCTTTACTTTCACATAAAACTACCAAAAATGTCGTGGATCTTAAAAAACTACCAAAAATGTCTTGTTCTCCATACTTCATAACTAAACTTTTTTTTTGAAGAACCAAAGATTTTATTAAGCAATATTCGTCAAACAAGCGGCTAAAACATCACCCAGGAACGAGGAGCCCAAGGATGTCTGAGAAGTAACAAACAATCCATGTCTTCAAGGCCGGCCCTCGCTTTTATTGGGCTTAAGACCAAGTCCCCGAATTGGGCATTTTAGTTGAAATTGTTTTTTTTTAAAACATACTTATTGTTAGATATTTTTTCATAAATAAATATTTTAGTTATCGTTTGCATACGAGTTGCCGTACGAATTAATGTTATCGCAACGAAACGGGGTTCGAGGGGGCAGCGCCGACTCGTGGGGGTTCGGGGGCAATGCCCCGAAACCTAAACCAATGCATGCATCAGTTCATGAAGGGATATGCATTTTCAGATACATGCATTTTCGAACAGATATGTACTTACCCTTTCGTGTAAGGGTTGCATGCTTTCATCCGGTGAACAGTGACAACCCTACCCTTTCGTGCAAGGGGTACCTCCATTCGTTTATAGGGTACTTGCAACATATAAAAGGCATAAGTATGCAGACGGGAAATTCATAAGTTTGACAACATCATCTGAAAAACTTTGAGTGTCCTCGGGTTTGATTCAAACAAGTCACTGTTGGAATCAAACACCCCATTGTATCCTAAAAGAGATTTTCATTTGATCCTTAGTGACAAATCGTGTGGGACGAAACATCTCTTAAAAGACAACGTTATTAACGTGCCTTGGAGTTTCTAATTCTCTGTCAAATCCTAAGTACTACATTTTTTCCAACACTTATCGCGTTTTTAACATCCGTAAATGCAAAAAATTAATAAAACTTGTTTGTATGTCAATTTTTTTTTGGGTCAAGTAAATTTTTTTATTGGGGCCTTTATCAATTAGAGTAAAAAAGAATTTGGGCCTTTATCGAAAAAAAAAAAAAACATATTATATTAGGTTGGATCGAATTAAATCTACACGAATTTTTTTTTTCTTTTAACGAAACATGTATCGTTGGGCCCTCCGACACCGTTGGGCTTAAGACCCGGGTCTCGCGGGCCTTAGCATAGGGCCGGCCCTGCATGTCTTGCTAGAAAATGCGCAGGGATATTCCCCACACGTCGAATAAATGAAAATGAAACAGAAATAAAACTAGACACAAAAGCCAAACAATCTTGAACTAAACAGCCCAGAAAAGCATGGTCCACTCATGTTACACAAAAGATATTTGTTACACATGATTTAAAGGCAATACACATGACGAGAATGTAGCATGACCACCTCTACGTGTGAACCCGTTGGCAGCCCGAGGCTTTTTATACGTTGGGTAGTGCCTTTAAATCATGTGTATATCAATATCGATCACACAGATAATACTGATACCATATCAATATCACACGGAATTAGAACATCACTTTTCCGGTGCTTCCATGTCTGTTCTCGTGGGGGAAATCATCAACCCTGTTACATAACATTTCATAATATCACTATAATTAACATAAGCAATACATTAATTAGCTCAATTCTGACATCCATGGAACTTCATTTAAGTCATTTTGACTTTTTGTTTTTGTTATGTAATATACTACACCAAAAAATTAGACAATAATTTAAGGGCCTTCATTTTTATATGTCATTAATGTATTTTATGTCCATTTTTATTATTTTATTCCAGTTAAGAAAGCGGCATGACACAAAATTATATTCCTATTCTTTAAAGTTTAATAAAATTCTATTACTTCTTTGTTAAACTCGTCTATCTGGGATACCAAAAAATAATTGCTATACCATAATTTTAAAAAAAACCAGGAGCTTAAAGAATAATTTAGGTTGAGGCTCCTAATCACACCTGAACGACAACCAAGTTAGTGTTAACATATGTCCAAAGGTGGTTCCAGGATTTTAACATGGGGTCATAAATTCATCGTTTTTTTTCCTTTCAAACGTATAGGTTTGTACATTCAATTTTATAAATCTAATTAGAAGGTCAAAACATAAAATATTATGTCATTACATAAAAATTAGGGAGTCAATTTCACATACATATGTTTATAAAAAAAAAAAACTAATACATATAACGAATATTTTTTTAGAAGGTCGGCCGCCCCACCCGTCACGAGGGTAGAGCCCCCTGGTCATGTCATGTTTTTAAAATTGTATTTTTAACATGAAGTTCCAGTGTCACACCATAATTATTGGCGGATTTTATTGACACCACAGTTACTTCTGGCATTCAAAATATTACTTCGAGCACTACGATTATTTTGTGTAAATAAACGTCAGTGACACACACGCTAATTTTCGATACGCGTGTTACAAGTTGGCACTGACGTTGATTATCGATAACAACGTCGGTGATACTGATATTATAGTTATAATATATCATTAGTGAAAAACATCAATCCACTGACGTTGTTATCGAAAAAGCGCGTCACATGACACCGGCTTTCCTAATATGATACCGAAAGTAAAAAAGAAGAAATACATGTGTGGTGTCGAAAGTAAATAAAAAGAAAAAAAGAGTGTCAATAGTAATTATGTGGTGCCGATTGAAACCGCGTAATTATTTCCGGCACCACAAGTCTATAGCACACTCAAAAAATTACTTCCAAAACATGACTGTTTATTTCTTGTAAGATGCATTTTGGTAAATGAGTCCCGGTGTAACCTATATACTCCTTCCGTCCCATTTTATTTCCGTCTTAAAGGATTTCCTTTTTGGTTATTATCAAAATAAGTGTCGATTTTGTGCGTTAATTCTAAATTCTTCAAATACCCTTTTCTTTTACAATATTTACAATAAAAAATATGTAGCGTTAAATCGCCCAACAACAACTTAAAGGCGTAAGTTAAAAAATATTAGATCATTTAATATGATTAAAGATTTATTTTGATAAATGAGTCCCGGTGTAATCTATATATATTGTTGTGTCCATTTTGATGGGTGGAGACGCGTCGCGTGTGTGAAGTTTTGGAATTCAAAGTTTTGGAATATATCGCGTCGCGTGTGTGAAGTTTTGCAGCTTAATCGGAGACTTATTCAATTTCTAATGAATTCGAAATTAAACCTTAGTAATATGGTCAATATTCAAAGTCTTTCCAACATCCTTAATAAAAGTTATAGTACTATTAATCAATCTTCAGTACACAACAACACCACACCTCAGAATCTTCATTTGCTATAAATAGATATATATCACTTACATGTTACATTATCAATTTCAATTATATATCTTTGCTTATTTCTCCAATTCCAACAATACAATGAGAACCACAAAAGCTATAACAATACTTTTCCTGGCAGTAACAATATTCATAGCCAGCTGCATGTTGAAAACTTATGAAGCCACCAGAATCTTGGATGAAGAAGAGGAGGATTTTTTAAAAAGGATCGCCTTTTTCTGCAATCCCTCCCGAAAGGCCCCGGCGGTGGTACGCCTTCCCCGAACAGCTGTGGATTCGTTCCCAGTGGTGGTCCGCCATGCACTGCCGCCGTTAGCACCGTTAACCAGATGAACTTTGCTGGTCGATCAACTCCACAACCACCCGCGCCTCCTCCTCCTCCTCCATCGACTCATCAAGCTTACCCACAGGAATTCTTTGAATTCGGAGTCGCCTCGTAATTGAGCAAAACGACTGAATAATCACACCCATCTGTTTAGTTTAACCCATGAATATTGATTGCACCATAATTATTCTTTATGTTTAACTTCTCATTCTGTTGTACGTAGTGCTATTTTTATGTTTCAATTATGACACATTTAAAAAGATGTCGAGATATTAGGACTGTAAGAAAAGAATTTTGTCAAAAAATGACATTTCACTAGTGAAAGTGAAAATGAATTATGTTGGTTTTGTGCTGAAAATCAATGTAATTCATTTTCAAATTTACATTCACTTTCACTTTCACTAGTGAAATGTCGTTTTTTACAAAAGTCTTTTTTATAGCCATTTTTTCCTGACATCTTTTATATTATGTCATTTATAACCCTTATCCCTTTATTTATTGTATTTGAATGAATAAACAACAAAATTCAAGTATTGATTGACATTGAATTTTTCTTATATTGCTCAATTTTTTCCTTTCTTATATTCTCTTTTTATTTTATTAATTCAAATCAATATTATCTGAAGCTGTAATTAATTTTTTTTGTTGCTAAAAATTACATGATATACATACTTTGCTCCATCCGTGGGTTCAGGGCCGGTTCTGCGTATAGACCCAAGAGGCCCGGACTTAGAGCCCCTCAAATATCTTTGATTTTAGGGCCCCAAATTCCATATTATATCTAAAATGAAATTCTACAAAAGGGTCAAAAAAAAAAAAAAAAAAAAAAATCAAGGTCAGCCTAATAGTAGTAAGGAGATAAGACATTGTACGAATTCTTTCATTTCTCTTGTGTAAAATTTGTTATGCTTATTTGTGAATTTCTAATGAATGTATTATTTTCTTTACCATTTTCCTAATTTTCCATTAAAAAAATGTGGCTTCTATCGGCACAATGTATTTATTATCGGCACCATTTTTCTTATTATTTTTCATTTACTTCCGGCACCACATATGTATTCCTTTTTTTTTTTTTTTTTTTTTTTTTTAATTTCCGGCACCACACTATGAAAGTCAGTGTAACCGACGTTTCATTTTAAAAATAACGTCAGTGGACTGACGTTATTCACCCGTAACACTTTTATAACTATAACCTCAGTGTCACTGACGTTATTTTTAAAAACTAACGTCAGTGCTAGTGACGTTATTATTGAGAATGAATGTCAATACCACTTACGTTATTTGCTAAAAAATAATCGTGGTGATCTAAGTAATTTTTTGAATGCCGGGAGTAAGCGTGGCGCCGACAGTAATTTTGTGGTGCCGATAGAAGCCGCTAAAAAAAGTGTATTCAAAATTAAAGGGATCCGTGTGTAAAACTGGTCTAGGGTCCTAAACCCCGTAGGACGGCCCTGCTTGGGTCTAAAGTATTTTCTTTGGAAGCTATTTAAACGCATTCTACCTACTTCGGATGTCCTTCACAAGCGTTTTGGATTAGATAATTTAATGTGTTCGGCTTGTGGAGATAATTTGAAGTCCATTGATCACCTTTTTATTACTTGTCAATTTGCGCAAAGGGTTTGGAAGTTAGCAGGTATTTCTTGGAGCGCTTTCTTAGCGCGGAACGCCTCGGTTAATCATTGGTGGGATGTGATATCGGTTAATCACTCCCACGGGGCATTATTGGATCGAATAACTTTTTCTTGTTTCATTTTATGGTACATTTGGAAGGCCCGTTGTAACAGATATTTCAAATCCTTATTTTGGTCTCCGGAGGATACTGCTAACGTGCAGACCCTACAGCGGATGTGGTTAGGGCCTTTGTCGATGCAGCCTGGAAGCCGGACTCTTGCCTTGATGGCTATGGCGCAGCTCTTTTCCGAGAGGATGGTACGGTTTTGGAGGCTTGGGCGTCCCCGAGATCGGTTACTAGTTCCGTCTTTGCTGCGGAGGCTCAAGCTTTGCGTTGGTGTCTTAGTAGATGTCATGTAATGGGTATTAAGAACTTGGTTTGCTTTACTGATAACTTGTCACTAGCCAACTGTACTGAACTCGGGCAACCTCCCCCTTTTGATTCTATAACTGTTCTAGAGGATATTAGGCTAATGATTTCCCTTTTTGATTCATGCCATGTTTTGTACTCTGAAAGAGAAAGCAACAATTTAGCCCATTTGCTTGCTGCTTTCTCTTTCAAATCAGTTGTAGGCGTTTTCTGGCATGGTTGCACTCCGGTATGGGCTTGTACAAGCTAATTTTTTCTATTAATGAATGCTTTCGTTGTTTGGGGAAAAAAAAAAAAAAACTAAACAATATTTTTTTGAGGAACTAACCTAAACAATATTAACCAAATGGAAGGAGGTGCCATTCAGTTTTTAAGAATTTTCAGAATCAAACCAAAATATTTCGTTTTGAAAAATGTAAAGTCATAACTTTTTTCCTATTTCTTTTTTGGAAGAGAAGGCGTAATCTCATTATATTGAATTTGGTTTCATTCGGTTTGATCTTTAAATTTTTTTCGATTTGATTCGGCTCGTTTCGAATTATCAGTTAACACTCTAATCCAAAGATTATAACATATCATACATATATATTAGCCTGACATACCAAGAGCATCTTCAACCATTGAGTTTTTAAAAATTCTATGACTATCCTACGTCATGACTTTATAAATTTTCTCTCTATAAACATTTATTTTTTGAGAAACTATAAACATTTTATTCACAATACATAAATATTTTAAAAAATTTATAACATGGACCATTACATAAATACACATAAATATTTTTTCTACGACACACAAACTTCAAAAAAGAAAAAAGAAAATCAAAAAATCTACATGACATGGCATGAACCAGTTGATGCCTAAAGCTTTGGAGAAGTGGACAAGCTACAATGGTTGTAAAACTTTTTTTTTTCCAAAACTTTTCAAGTGTATCATTGGAGATACTCTAACACACAAATTACCTTATGTTAAACATTTTTTTTTTTAATTTAATCTTCTGACGCATTACATCAAAACACTACTCAATGGATCATAATTTGCATTCATAATGGAAAGAAAATATAATTACAACACATGCATTTAATAGTTTTTTGGACGTGAAATAATATACACGACCAAGAGTGTTGAAAATCCGGTTGTGAGTTGAGAGAAATCCATCTCTTAATATGGTGGGTGAAACAATAGTAAGTGCCCAAGGGATAACTTTAACACGCCCCTCAAATGTAAGTCTATAAAGAGTTTGGGCCACATGACACACAAGACATAGAAAGGGCATTATAATGCCAACAAAGAGACCCAACACAAGAACAATAAAGGGGTTGCTCTGATACAATGTCGAAAATCTGGCTCAAACTCATATAAGAGGAGGGGCCTCATCCTCAAAACCTTGGTTGTGAGGTGAGGGAAATCCATCTCTTAATATGGTGGGTGATACGATAGCAAGTATCCAATATGAGACAACTTTAATAAATAGCGAACAAACTTTTCAAAAATATAGAGCTACTATCCAGGAGGACGTAGGTTTTCGGGTAGTAAGGGGATCAAAAAATTCAAAGAGACAAATAAAAAATTTAAGGGGAGGCAAATAAGATACATACTACATATATTAGAGGATTTTTTTTTGGATTAAGGGAAAATTTGCCACCACCTTGAAAGACCCCCCCACCCAAATATGTATCTTCATTCGCATCTTCATCTTCTATTATCAAAATGAATAGGTGGCTTATATCGGTATCTACGGTTTCGCTTTCAACCACTTCATCTATAAGTTCTTCTTCACTCTTGACACCATTTTGAATATTTTTACTATTTAGCACCACATAAAATGAAATATATACTTCTCATACCACGTATCTTGTAAGATGCATTTTGTTAAATGTGTCCCGGTGTAACCTATGTTGTTGTGTCCATTTTGATGTGTCTATTTTTTTTGTGGCTTTATTATTTTTCTATAGGAGAAGACGATCGAGGGGAATTCAAAGTTTTGGAATCGCGTCGCGTGTGTGAAGTTTTTCCAGCTTAATTTAATTAATCTCTTTTTTTTTTTTTTTTTTTTTTTGAAAATCAATCTCTTTTCTTGCAGAGACTCGTTCAATTTCTAATCTAATTCGACATTAAACCTTAGTAATATGGTCAATATTCAAAGTCTTTCCAACATCCTTAATACTCCATGCACACCTCAGAATCTTCATTTGCTATAAATATATCACTAATTACATGTTGCATTATGATTTCAATTATACATCTTTTGCTTATATCTCCAAGTCCAGCAATACAATGAGAACCACAAAAGCTATAATAATACTTTTCCTGGCAATAACAATATTCATAGCCAGCTGCATGTTAAAAACTTATGAAGCCACCAGAATCTTAGATGAAGAAGAGGATGATTTCTTAAAAAAGGATCGCCTTTTTCTGCAATCCCTCCCGAAAGGCTCCGGCAGTGGTACACCTTCACCGAACAGCTGTGGTTTCGTTCCCAGTGGTGGTCCGCCATGCACCGCCGCCCTTAGCACCGTTAGCCAGATGAACTTTGCTGGTCGATCAGCTCCGCAACCACCACCGGCGCCTCCTCCTCCTCCATCGTCTCATCAAGCTTACCCACAGGAATTCTTTGAATTCGGAGTCGCCTCGTAATTAAGCGAAACTGCTGAATAATCACACCCCTCTGTTTAGTTTAACCCATGAATATTGATTGCACCATAATTATTCTTTATGTTTAACTTCTCATTCTGTTGATTATGACACATTTTAAAAAGATGTCAAGATATTAGGACTGTAAGAAAAGAATTTTGTCAAAAAGTGACATTTCACTAGTGAAAGTGAAAATGATAGTGAATTTGAAAATGAATTACGTTGGTTTTGTGCTGAAAATCAATGTAATTCATTTTCAAATTTACATTCACTTTCACTTTCACTAGTGAAATGTCGTTTTTTACAAAAGTCTTTTTATAGCCATTTTTTCCTGATATCTTTTATATTGTGTCATTTATAACCCTTATCCCTTTATTTATTGTATTTGAATGAATAAACAAAATTCAAGTATTGATTGACATTGAATTTTTCTTATATTGCTCAATTTTTTCCTTTCTTATATTCTCTTTTTATTTTATTAATTCTGAAGCTGTAATTAATTTTTTTTGTTGCTAAAAATTACATGATATACATACTTTGCTCCATCCGTGGGTTCAGGGCCGGTCCTGCGTATAGACCCAAGAGGCCCGGACTTAGAGCCCCTCAAATATCTTTGATTTTTGGGCTCCAAATTCCATATTATATCTAAAATGAAATTCTACAAAAGGGTCAAAAAAAAAATAAAAATAAAGGTCAACCTAATAGTAGTAAGGAGATAAGACATTGTACGAATTATTTCATTTCTCTCGTGTAAAATTTGTTATGCTTGTTTGTGAATTTCTAATGAATGTATTATTTTCTTTACCATTTTCCTAATTTTTCATTAAAAAAATGTGGCTTCTATCGGCACAATGTATTTATTATCGGCACCATTTTTCTTATTATTTTTCATTTACTTCCGGCACCACATATGTATTCCTTTTTTTTTTTTTTTTTTAATTTCCGGCACCACACTATGAAAGTCAGTGTAACCGACGTTTCATTTTAAAAATAACGTCAGTGGACTGACGTTATTCACCCGTAACACTTTTATAACTATAACCTCAGTGTCACTGACGTTATTTTTAAAAACTAACGTCAGTGCTAGTGACGTTATTATTGAGAATGAATGTCAATACCACTGACGTTATTTGCTAAAAAATAATCGTGGTGATCTAAGTAATTTTTTGAATGCCGGGAGTAAGCGTGGCGCCGACAGTAATTTTGTGGTGCCGATAGAAGCCGCTAAAAAAGTGTATTCAAAATTAAAGGGATCCGTGTGTAAAACTGGTCTAGGGTCCTAAACCCCGTAGGACGGCCCTGCTTGGGTCTAAAGTATTTTCTTTGGAAGCTATTTAAACGCATTCTACCTACTTCGGATGTCCTTCACAAGCGTTTTGGATTAGATAATTTAATGTGTTCGGCTTGTGGAGATAATTTGAAGTCCATTGATCACCTTTTTATTACTTGTCAATTTGAGCAAAGGGTTTGGAAGTTAGCAGGTATTTCTTGGAGCGCTTTCTTAGCGCGGAACGCCTCGGTTAATCATTGGTGGGATGTGATATCGGTTAATCACTCCCACGGGGCATTATTGGATCGAATAACTTTTTCTTGTTTCATTTTATGGTACATTTGGAAGGCCCGTTGTAACGTATATTTCAAATCCTTATTTTGGTCTCCGGAGGATACTGCTAACGTGCAGACCCTACAGCGGATGTGGTTAGGGCCTTTGTCGATGCAGCCTGGAAGCCGGACTCTTGCCTTGATGGCTATGGCGCGACTCTTTTCCGAGAGGATGGTACGGTTTTGGAGGCTTGGGCGTCCCCGAGATCGGTTACTAGTTCCGTCTTTGCTGCGGAGGCTCAAGCTTTGCGTTGGTGTCTTAGTAGATGTCATGTAATGGGTATTAAGAACTTGGTTTGCTTTACTGATAACTTGTCACTAGCCAACTGTACTGAACTCGGGCAACCTCCCCCTTTTGATTCTGTAACTGTTCTAGAGGATATTAGGCTAATGATTTCCCTTTTTGATTCATGCCATGTTTTGTACTCTGAAAGAGAAAGCAACAATTTAGCCCATTTGCTTGTTGCTTTCTCTTTCAAATCAGTTGTAGGCGTTTTCTGGCATGGTTGCACTCCGGTATGGGCTTGTACAAGCTAATTTTTTCTATTAATGAATGCTTTCGTTGTTTGGGGAAAAAAAAAAAAAAAAAACCTAAACAATATTTTTTTTGAGGAACTAACCTAAACAATATTAACCAAATGGAAGGAGGAGCCATTCAGTTTTTATGAATTTTCAGAATCAAACCAAAATATTTCGTTTTGAAAAATGTAAAGTCATAACTTTTTTCCTATTTCTTTTTTGGAAGAGAAGGCGTAATCTCATTATATTGAATTTGGTTTCATTCGGTTTGATCTTTAAATTTTTTTCGATTTGATTCGGCTCGTTTCGAATTATCAGTTAACACTCTAATCCAAAGATTATAACATATCATACATATATATTAGCCTGACATACCAAGAGCATCTTCAACCATTGAGTTTTTAAAAATTCTATGACTATCCTACGTCATGACTTTATAAATTTTCTCTCTATAAACATTTATTTTTTGAGAAACTATAAACATTTTCTTCACAATACATAAATATTTTAAAAAAATTTATAACATGGACCATTACATGCATACACATAAATATTTTTTCTACGACACACAAACTTCAAAAAAGAAAAAAGAAAATCAAAAAATCTACATGACATGGCATGAACCAGTTGATGCCTAAAGCTTTGGAGAAGTGGACAAGCTACAATGGTTGTAAAACTTTTTTTTTTTTTTTCCAAAGCTTTTCAAGTGTATCATTGGAGATACTCTAACACACAAATTACCTTATGTTAAACAATTTTTTTTTTAATTTAATCTTCTGACGCATTACATCAAAACACTACTCAATGGATCATAATTTGCATTCATAATGGAAAGAAAATATAATTACAACACATGCATTTAATAGTTTTTTGGACGTGAAATAATATACACGACCAAGAGTGTTGAAAATCCGGTTGTGAGTTGAGAAAAATCCATCTCTTAATATGGTGGGTGAAACAATGATAAGTGCCCAAGGGATAACTTTAACACGCCCCTCAAGTGTAAGTTTATAAAGAGCTTGGGCCACATGACACACAAGACATAGAAAGGGCATTATAATGCCAACAAAGAGACCCAAAACAAGAACAATAAAGGGGTTGCTCTGATACAATATCGAAAATCTGGCTCAAACTCATATAAGAGGAGGGGCCTCATCCTCAAAACCTTGGTTGTGAGATTAGGGAAATCCATCTCTTAATATGGTGGGTGATACGATAGCAAGTATCCAATATGAGACAACTTTAATAAATAGCGAACAAACTTTTCAAAAATATAGAGCTACTATCCAGTGGCGGACGTAGGATTTCGGGTAAGGAGGGACATCAAAAAATTCAAAGAGACAAATAAAAAATTTAAGGGGAGGCAAATAAGATACATACTACATATATTAGTAGGATTTTTTCGGATTAAGGAAGCAGTTGCCCCCCCTTAACTGTATGTAGGTTCGCCACTGCTATTATCAAAATGAATAGGTGGCTTATATCGGTACTACGGTTTCGCTTCTGGCACCCTATAAGTTACTCTTGACACCACTTTGAATATTTTTACTATTTAGCACCACCTAATAAATGAAAAATATACTTCTCATACCACGTATCTTGTAAGATGCATTTTGTTAAATGTGTCCCGGTGTAACCTATGTTGTTGTGTCCATTTTGATGTGTCTATTTTTTTTGTGGCTTTATTATTTTTCTATAGGAGAAGACGATCGAGGGGAATTCAAAGTTTTGGAATCGCGTCGCGTGTGTGAAGTTTTTCCAGCTTAATTTAATTAATCTCTTTTCTTTTTTTTTTTGAAAATCAATCTCTTTTCTTGCAGAGACTCGTTCAATTTATAATCTAATTCGACATTAAACCTTAGTAATATGGTCAATATTCAAAGTCTTTCCAACATCCTTAATACTCCATGCACACCTCAGAATCTTCATTTGCTATAAATATATCACTAATTACATGTTGCATTATGATTTCAATTATACATCTTTTGCTTATATCTCCAAGTCCAGCAATACAATGAGAACCACAAAAGCTATAATAATACTTTTCCTGGCAATAACAATATTCATAGCCAGCTGCATGTTAAAAACTTATGAAGCCACCAGAATCTTAGATAAAGAAGAGGATGATTTCTTAAAAAAGGATCGCCTTTTTCTGCAATCCCTCCCGAAAGGCTCCGGCAGTGGTACACCTTCCCCGAACAGCTGTGGTTTCGTTCCCAGTGGTGGTCCGCCATGCACCGCCGCCCTTAGCACCGTTAGCCAGATGAACTTTGCTGGTCGATCAGCTCCGCAACCACCACCGGCGCCTCCTCCTCCTCCATCGTCTCATCAAGCTTACCCACAGGAATTCTTTGAATTCGGAGTCGCCTCGTAATTAAGCGAAACTGCTGAATAATCACACCCCTCCGTTTAGTTTAACCCATGAATATTGATTGCATGCACCATAATTATTCTTTATGTTTAACTTCTCATTCTGTTGTACGTAGTGCTATTTTTTTGTTTCTACATATATATATGTACCATTTTTTTATTGTATTTGAATGAATAAACAACAAAATTCAAGTATTGATTGACATTGAATTTTTCTTATATTGCTCAATTTTTTCCTTTCTTATATTCTCTTTTTATTAATTCAAATCAATATTTTCTGAAGCTGTAATAATTTTTTGGGGGAATGAGGGAGAAGGACAGAAATATTTCATCAATTGAGTAAAAGGACAGTTTTTTAAAACTTTTGCATAAAGGACAAAACTATTTATTCACTGTCAAAATTCACTCGTGTTCGAAATTCACCGTTTAAATTCACCGACGAAATTCACTGTCGAAATTCACTAATTTTCAAAATTCATCGTCGAAATTCACTAATTTTCGGGATTCACCGTCGAAATTCACCGTCGAAATTCACCGATTTCGGGATTCACCTTATTCACCGATTTTCGGGATTCACTGTTTGTCCTTCTCGCTATAAAAATTATTCAATTGTCCTTCTCCCTATAAAAAATACGTATTATTTGTCTCCGTTACTTAAAAATATTTCAGATTGTGTCCTTATCCCTAATTTTCCATAATTTTTTTTGTTGCTAAAAATTACATGATATACATACTTTGCCCTGAGCATTGACGCAAGAGGCCCGAACCTATGGCCCCTCAAATATCTTTGATATCAGGGCCCCAAATTCCATATTTTATCTAAAATGAAACTCTCTAAAAGGGTCAGAAAAAATATCAATGTCAGCCTAATACTAATAAGGAGATATGATGTACGAATTCTTTTATTTCTCTTGTGTAAAATTTGTTATGTTTGTTTGTAAATTTCTAATGAATTTTTTATTTTCTTTACCATTTTCCTAATTTTTCATAAAAAAAACATGGCTTCTATCGGCACAACTTATATATTATCGGCACCATTTTTCTTATTATTTTTCATTTACTTCCGGCACCACACATGTATTACTATTTTTTTTACCTCCGGCCCTACACTATGAACGTCAGTGTCACCGATGTTATTTTTCAAAAATAACGTCAGTGGACTGACATTATTCACACGTGACACTTTTATAACTGTAACCTCAGTGCCACTGATATTAATATTGAAAACTAACGTCAGTATTAGTGACGTTATTATTGAGAAGGAATGTCAATACCACTGACGTTATTTGCTAAAAAATAATCGTGGTGCTCTAAGTAATTTTTTAAATGTCGGAAGCAAGCATAGTGCCGACAGCAATTTTATGGTGCAGATAGAAGCCACTAAAAAATGTGTATTCAAAATTAAAGGGATCCATGTGTAAAACTGGCCTAGGGCACTAAACCTCGCTCGTACGAGGCAATGCATGGGTCAACTATGTGAGACCTCATTCTAACCTAAACAATATTAACCATTAACCAAATGGAAGGAGGTGTCAATCAGTTTTTAATAATTTTCAGAATCAAATCAAAATATTTCGTTTTGAAAAATGTAAAGTCATAACATTTTTCCTATTTCTTTTTTCCTATCTCATTGAATTTGGTTTCATTCGGTTTGATCTCTAAGTTTTTCGATTTGATTCGGCTTGTTTCGAATTATCAGTTAACATTCTAAGAGCATTTTCAATTATGGAGTTTTTAAAAACTACTAAGAGCATTTTCAATTATGGAGTTTTTAAAAACTTTATGGCTATACTACGTCATAACTTTATAAACTTTTTTTCTATAAACATTTTCTTCACAATACATAAACATTTTAAAAAAAATTATAACATGGACCATTACATACACATAAATATTTTTACTAGTACACACAAACTTCAAAAAAAAAAAAAAAAATCAAAATCAAAAATCTACATGGCATGGCATGAACCGACTGGTCTGTGACGATGCTGGAAGTTCATTCCCCTAACCCTAAACCATGTCGGTTTGGGTAAAATACAGTATTAGCCTTTTGGGCTTTTACTAGCTTATATGGGCTTTACCCACTTATGCAAATAACCATATGGACAATGGGCCGTCGTAGCCGTTGCGGACTCTATCCTCGACGCCGACCCGCCCGACTTGGGGTGATCGAGTCCGGATCTCTCGTCCTACACCGCCCCAAGTCGACTGTCGTACTACCGAGTCAAGGAGCTGACATGCGTGCCTTGACACATGTTTATGATATGAGGACTAACCGATAGACGATACGTGGAGTGGACTTTGGCCATCCCGAGCTTTCCGACTTGCGGTATCGAGATAGGCCCGACTGTCGCACTTCTCTGATCATGTCGGTTGTCGATGTCTCAACTCGTAACTCGACCCTTGGGCTATCACTTATTCTTGTCCAGGAGGAACATCTCGTGACGCCACGTAGAGGTGCGATATTCGGTATCGTCAGTCTGCCTAAAGTTTTTCCTCAAAACTTTGGAGAAGTGGACAAGCTACCATGGTTGTAAAGCTTTTTAAAAGCTTTATATATTTTTTTCTAAAGCTTTTCATGTGTACCATCGGAGATACTCTAACACACTATGTTAAACAAATTTTTTAAAATTTCATTTTCTGACTCATTACATTATCAACACACTACTCAATGGATCATAATTTGCATTAATAAAAGGAAAGAAAAGATAATTACAACACATGCATTTAATAATTTTTTGGACGTGAAATAATATACACGACTGCAAGAGCGAACAAACTTTTCAAAAATATAGAGCTACTATATATCAAAATAAAGAAATACCAGTGATGACATCACTTAGACAAATTAAAACACACTACATGCGTGGTAGGTTCTCTTGTCAGGGGACTTTACAGTAAAGCGTACGTTGGCGGGATGCGGGCAGATCGGACCACAGGTGGAGGCGAATACACAGTGCCCCGTGTGTGAAAATTGTGTGGTCCAGATGCTGCCACGTAGACAGTTCCCTAGTAGGGAGTCCCTAGGATAGAATTTTCCGTTAAATAAATAAGTTTACAAGTTGATACAATCCACAAGTTGAAGTGCAATAAATAATTAAATAAATATACGCACTATAAAACAGAACATATTTATTGGTTCGGTTCGGTTTTTGATTTTTTCGTCTTACCTATCAAAATTAAAACCAAGCCAAATCGGTTTGGTTCAAAGTTAAAAAAATCATATAAACGGTTTACTTCGCTCGGTTTTGAAAAAAATGCTAAACACCCCTAAAAGGAAGTACGAGAGAGCACAACAAAGCTTTTTCATCAATTGTCGTAAATGTTGTTTCTTTAAGGGGATAAAAGAAGGGCTTTTTTGTAATTATTTTTTTGGTTTCATGTTTACATATGTATTAGAATTTCACCCCTATATATTTTGTGTACATCAGAAAACAGTGAATAAGAAATGATATTGATGAGGCTCTGATAAAAAAAAAAGTATGAACGAAGAAAGGCGTGTGCTTGATATTGTACATGTCTAATGGTTTTATAACGTATAATATAATTTTTTAAAGGGCCAATTATTTAAAAGGACTAATTTTCAACTTATTAGGGGTAATAGGACACTCCGAAATCTTATTTAGTTATAAGGACATTCTAATTTCAAGTGGATAAAGAGGAAAAAAAAAAAAAAAAAAAAGAAAAAAAAAAAGAAAGAAGCGCTGAATGAGTTAAGAAAAAAAAGGGGGAAAAAAAAAAGAAGCGCTGAATGAGGTTTTTTTTTTTTTTTTTTTTTTTTTTTTTAATTTTAATTCACCATATTCTAAATGTCATATATTTTGATCTAAAGCTCGGATCATCATAATTTTTTCACTAAAATTCATATTTTTTCGTCTTCTTTATTCTAAAATCAAATTTGATATTTTTCCGAATAAATTTCATAAAATCAATTTTTTTCTTCATAAAAATCGATGTGACGTATTGATCACCGTCATGATTGACCACCTACCCGGATGCATTGGCCACCGGGATCCATTAACCACCCCGATGCATTCACCGCCGCGATTCATTGGCTACCATGATGAATTGACCGCCACGATCCATTGACAACCTTGATCGTGACATCTCATTGTAGAAGCTATTTATGCAATGACGTCTCATCAGTAGCGATTTATGCAGTGACTTCTTATTGTAGCGATCTATGCAGTGATGTCTTATTGTATCGAATTATGCACTGACGTGTTATTGTAACGATTTATGCAGTGACGTGTTATTGTAACAATTTATGCATACCTTTGGTTGTAAAAATAAGCATTTAAACCCAAAAAAAACAAAAGAAATACAGTTATTTTACTATCGAAAATTTAAACCAACACTAATCAAATAAACCAACATCAATCAAGTATTTAAAGATAACAAAGAAATAAAGTTACTTTACAAAGTTATCAGATGTGTGTATCAAGTTGTATATGCGGTGACATCAATATCATTGCATCAATTATCTAATTGTAAATACAAATCATCAATGTCATCGCTTCGTACATCAATGTCACCGCAAAAGTCATCAATGTCCCTGCATCAGACATCAATGTCACTGCTTCAGACATCAATGTCACTGCAAAAGTTATCAATGTCACTGCATCAGATATCAATGTCACTGCATAAGTCGTCAATGTCACTGCATAAAACCTAACAATTGCATCAGTCAGCTCTGCTCTTATTTTGCTTTTCTTCAAATGTGGAGCTTTTAAAATTACTAGTTTGGTGAAACTACAAAGACTCTTCACTATGACTCTTGTAATGGCCACACGTTGTTTGTGTCCTCCTGATAATTGGATTCATTGTGGAATCCCTCAATTCTTTAACACGATCTTGAATCATTTGACGAGCTTGTTTAGCTTAATGTCCCTGCATCATTCATCAATGTCACTGCATCGGACATCAATGTCCCTACGGACATCAATGTCCATGCATCAAACATCAATGTCACCGCATAAGTTATCAATGTCCTTGTATCGACATCAATGTCACTGCATAAGTCATCAATGTCACTGCTTCAGACATCAATGTCACTGCATCTTAAAAAAAAAAAAAAAAAAGACAAACAAACATCAACTCCAGCGCTTCATCTTTTTTTTTTTCCTTCCCAGCGTTTTTTTTTCTTTTCCTAGCGCTTCATCTTTCTTTTTTTTTTTTTTTTTTCTTCCTTCCTTTTTCTTCTTTATCCACTTGAAATTAGAATGTCCTTATAACTAAATAAGTTTCCTTCTTAAAATTCGAATGTCCTTATAACTAAATAAGATTTCGGAGTGTCCTAAATGATCATTAATTCTCTAACGACGGCATTATAACTAATTTGCACTTTTTTAAAAAGATTTTTTTATAGTGTCTCTAATGACTATATGATGTGTAATATACTTGTTCTCATTGAGTGATTTGCTTGGGTCGTTGTTCCTAGGCACGAGCCAACAAGGTCACGGCCCATGACCTTCCTTAAAAGTGATATTTTAGGGCCCGTTTTTATATTTTTGTAGTGCATTTTAGATATATATCTTTTTTTATTGTACTTAAAAAAAGATATATTTTTATTGTTCTTAATTTTTTTTATTGTACTTATTAAAAAAATTAGTAATTAATACTCAAATCAACACACATATTTAATAAAAAAAATGTTTAACCCACTTATATACCCTTTCATACACCTTTGAACATATTTTTTTTTTCGGAGAAAAGGATCTTGGATATATATTATCAAAAACTGTACACTACGTGTATCATACAACGGGGGCAAAAATGCCTATCAAACAAAATCTAAACAACAGTCTCATCAAGAGAAACAATAGACTTAGTGCGAGCTAAAATGCTAGAAATCAAAAGACTAGTTCTTGGTATACAATCTCTATTTCCAAAAAGATTTTTATTTCTCCAAAACCAAGCACTTGCAATGGTTTCCCGGAAGATGTATTTCCACTCCATGCCCAAGGAATCACTGCAAAGCTCCTGCGAAAGATTGAAATCAATCCAAGCATCAATCATGTTGAAGTCGAAAAAACGATCATGTCTACTTGCCGGAATGAGCACCTTCCAAACCGTATTAATCCATCCACAATCTCTCATCGCATGAAGATTCGTCTCAATGGTAGCATCACATATAGGACAAGAGGAACACGCCTCTGGAATACGAGAAGCAATCAACCCATTGGTTTTAAGGCTATTTCTCCGTGCCTCCCAAAGAATAACATTAAGCCTCTCCGGACCCTTTAAGCTCCAACGCAGCCAAAAGCGGGAATTTGAAGTACCTCCCGCAGCTTGCATCACGTCATAACTTGACTGTACTGAAAATATGCCATTCGGATTGTGCTTCCAAGCCCATGAGTTTAAAGTGGTATCCCAAGACATGTTGTTGAGTAAAAAATATTTGATACCAAGGATACTTCGCCAAGCTGGAGAGGGGCTGGTGCAAGGTGTATTAACACCCATCAGGTCACCATATTTACTCTTCAAAAATTGGACCCACAGAGCATCAGGTTCATTAATTTATCTCCACCCCAATTTACATAGAAAAGCCCAATGCATAAGCTTAGGAGACTTAATCCCAAGCCCACCGTGGCTCTTGGGAAGACAGATACTCTCCCAATTTACCGTATGTAATTTATTGGTATTTTCATCTCCCCAAAAAAAACGCCTATTAAGCTTGTCTAACAGTTGGATCGTATGCGCCGGAAACTTAATCGTTTGCATAGCATAATAGGGTAATGAAGAAGCCGTACTCTGGATGAGAATCCGTTTTGCCGCTTTGGAGAGCCTCTTAGCTTTCCATCCCGAGAGACGGACCCGTGCTTTGTTTATCAAAAAATCAAAGTGAGAGTTTTTAACTCTAGAGTGTAAGACAGGAAATCCAAGGTAGTTACCCAAGCTGGAGGATAAAGGGATTTTAAGATTTGAGCTCACCACATGTTTAAGGTAACAAGGGGTGTTAGCGGAGAAGAAAAACCTGGTTTTCTCAAAGTTAATTCTTTGCCCCGACTGTAAATAAAAGCTTGACATAACATGATCAATAATCTTCACTTTAGAGGAGGAGGCTTCCCCAAACAAGAAAAGGTCATCCGCGAACAAAATATGAGAGATACCCACTCCGTTTCTAGCAATCTTGTATGGCTTCCACCCCTCTTGCTCAACAGAATTTTGAATATTTTGACCAAGCACCTCCATACAAAGAACAAAAAGGTATGGTGATAAGGGGTCACCTTGCCTTACAGCTTAGGAGACTTAATCCCAAGCCCACCGTGGCTCTTGGGAAGACAGATACTCTCCCAATTTACCGTATGTAATTTATTGGTATCTTCATCTCCCAAAAAAAAAAGCGCCTATTAAGCTTGTCTAACAGCTGGATCGTATGCGCCGGAAACTTAATCGTTTGCATAGCATAATAGGGTAGTGAAGAAGCCGTACTCTGGATGAGAATCCATTTTGCCGCTTTGGAGAGCCTCTTAGCTTTCCATCCCGAGAGACGGACCCGTGCTTTGTTTATCAAAAAATCAAAGTGAGAGTTTTTAACTCTAAAGTGTAAGACAGGAAATCCAAGGTAGTTACCCAAGCTGGAGGATAAAGGGATTTTAAGATTTGAGCTCACCACATGTTTAAGGTAACAAGAGGTGTTAGCGGAGAAGAAAAACCTGCTTTTCTCAAAGTTAATTCTTTGCCCCGACTGTAAGCAAAAGCTTGACATAACATGATCAATAATCTTCACGTTAGAGGAGGAGGCTTCCCCAAACAAGAAAAGGTCATCCGCGAACAAAATATGAGAGATACCCACTCCGTTTCTAGCAATCTTGTATGGCTTCCACCCTTCTTGCTCAACAGAATTTTGAATATTTTGACCAAGCACCTCCATACAAAGAACAAAAAGGTATGGTGATAAGGGGTCACCTTGCCTTACAGCTTAGGTGACTTAATCCCAAGCCCACCGTGGCTCTTGGGAAGACAGATACTCTCCCAATTTAAAGTATGTAATTTATTGGTATCTTCATCTCCCAAAAAAAAAGTGCCTATTAAGCTTGTCTAACAGCTGGATCGTATGCGCCGGAAACTTAATCGTTTGCATAGCATAATAGGGTAGTGAAGAAGCCGTACTCTGGATGAGAATCCATTTTGCCGCTTTGGAGAGCCTCTTAGCTTTCCATCCCGAGAGACGGACCCGTGCTTTGTTTATCAAAAAATCAAAGTGAGAGTTTTTAACTCTAAAGTGTAAGACAGGAAATCCAAGGTAGTTACCCAAGCTGGAGGATAAAGGGATTTTAAGATTTGAGCTCACCACATATTTAAGGTAACAAGGGGTGTTAGCGGAGAAGAAAAACCTGCTTTTCTCAAAGTTAATTCTTTGCCCCGACTGTAAGCAAAGCTTGACATAACATGATCAATAATCTTCACGTTAGAGGAGGAGGCTTCCCCAAACAAGAAAAGGTCATCCGCGAACAAAATATGAGAGATACCCACTCCGTTGCTAGCAATCTTGTGTGGCTTCCACCCCCCTTGCTCAACAGAATTTTGAATATTTTGACCAAGCACTTCCATACAAAGAACAAAAAGGTATGGTGATAAGGGGTCACCTTGCCTTACCCCACACTGCGGCCTAAAACTTTCCAGATATTGCCCATTTCAAAGAATTGTTAAGGATGCCGTCTTGATGTAAAACATGATAAGCTCCACCATATTGTTATTAAAACCTTTGAACATATTTTAGTCATAGATAACCGCTACATCGTAATATTTTACACAGTTCACTGTACTAAAATAAAATTTTGACTTAAAGCCTCTAATTATACATGACGCCCCTGTATTCCACAATATGGAGGAAAAGTCAGCATATAGATTAATAAATTAAAAACGTACATAATCGTTTTACCAAATCATCTACTAATATTTTGGTTCTAATTAACATTGCATAGTATATAATTAAGAACAGTGAAGTATCGAAGTAGTTGAATTTCATATTTAACCTAAAAAAAAAAATCATATTTAGAAGTATATTGTCTTTAATTGTTCAGTCAATATTGATTCGACATTTGTACTTGCAATAGTAATATTGAAAGTCAATACGCTGACTTGGTGTAATAACTTAGAATGGTCTAAGAAAATTAAACGCTTTTCTAAAAAAAAATAAACACGTAATTACCAAATTAACTACAAATATTTTGGTATTATTATAACATAGTATCGAATTTAAGAACAGTGGAGTATCGAAGCAGTTGAATTTGAAATTTGTCTTTATTTTTTCAGTATTCAATATTGATTCTACACTTGCACTTGCACTTGCACTTGCAATAGCAACATACAAAGTGAATATGCTGACTTGGTGTAATAACGATTTTATGATTCAGAAAGTGCAATTTTGTCAGTTTACATTAAATTAGTATGGTTAGTGAATGTATGAGTTACAGCTCGTTACTTGTTCAAGAGAAATGCTAACGTCACAGCAAAATGCCACAATCATTTAAAAATATAAATATATATATATATATATAAATATAATTATTATCTAGGAGTTGATATTTATCTTTTATTATGTTATTGAAATAATTAATTTAGTTTTATATTTATCTTAAATTACGCATTCTTCACCTATATAAAGGATTAGAAGTCTCGAGGAGATAACAGATTTAAATTAATCAATTCTTTTATTATAAAAAATTAATTTAGTTTTATATTTATCTTAAATTAGTTCCTCACCTATATATTCTCGATTTTTTCAATTCAATAAAAACAGATCGGAGCTCGATTTTTTTCAACGGGGGTTCGAAAGACCTTAACATTAGTGAACCCTTGTCCGTTCATCTCTTCTGCTTTCAAATATATTTTTCATAGCCATGTAATCCATAGTAAACCGGTCCTGTTTTTTAGTTTTATGGTTGATTAGTCTTTATTAATAAATAAATATGCATTCTTTGCATTATGGTATCAAATTATTATTTTCTTTTGTATCCACTCTATAGTCTATACCCATTTTTCTTCTTTTAAACAATTTTTTAGCCTCGTTCATTCACCGGCACAACCATTTTTTTTATAGCATCGTCCAGTATTTTTCAATCTTCAACACATTTCATTGCATGCGCATACCAATACCATCTCTTGCAATATGTGTTTTAACCACGATCCATAACCATCAAATCTTTCATGAAAAAAAAATCATCACGTCAACCTCATTCATTTACCGCACCGATTTAGTAAGCCCTCGTACTGCAAATCCGATTACACTCCATTTTACCATTCATTCATTAAAAAGAAATCAATAAATAGTCATCAACTCATAGCAACGATATATTCTATTTGACGTCTATTCTATCTTTTTTTCCCAGATGTGATGCGAATCAACCGCAGTTGTAAAAATTGGAGGCCGATATCACAGTCACTCTTCAACCTGAATCAACCAACCAACCAGAATCAATCTATAAACTAATAGACTCCGGAAAAGCCGAAAAAGACGTGCGCCGGAGTGGAGACGCCTCCACAATATCACAACTAATGGACTTCGGAAGAGCCAAAAAAGCTGACGGAGTGGAGATGCTGTCAGCAAAGTGACTTAAACTCTACATCTGGTAAAACTAATATGGTATTCATCTGAGTGATGGCTAGCTGAGAAGTGTGTCCAAGTCTGTGAAAGTCAGCTGAGCTTTCTTCTGGTGTCAACAGTATGTTGGAGGTCAGTTCGTTGAAGGTCAACAGAGTGTTTTGGATACAACTGACTTCTACATCTGTGCAATGATCATCTGAGTTGTGCCAGCAGAGTGACACAACATCTGGGGCATTTATGGCAATCCGACAAAGATTCTTGGCGGTTAGGGTTTAGGGATCTGTGCCTAAAAATACCAATTGTATTGGTCATTGTAATGTGTGTAATCCATCTAGATTTCAGTGTATAATAAGATATCTCTTTTCTGTCCGTGGAGTAGTCAGCACAACGCCGGAAACCACGTTAAATCTTGTGTTCTTCTTGTTTCTGTTATTTCTGTGTTGATTGTTTATGTTAGATTGCATCTGTTAATTATCTATCTTGCATATGGATTCCCTATCCTGTAACAACAAACTGGTATCGGAGCGAGGTTCTGGAAATCATCTGTACGAACGAATTTTATCTTCACCAAGACCCTCACCGGTGCTAGGCTTCTGTGATAAAAGTTCTGTTCTTTGGTAAGAAGGATGTCTGCAGTTAACGTAAAAATCGACATATTTACAGGAAGAAACAGTTTTAGTCTATGGCAAATGAAGATGCGGGCCTTGTTGAAACAACAAGGGTTATAGACTCCTTTATCAGGTAAAGGAGATGCCAATTCAGCAGATTCGTCAGTCTGGAAGAGAAAGCACATTCAACCATCATGTTGTGCTTATCTGATGAAGTTATCACTGAAGTTGCTGAGGAAGACACAACTGCCAAGTTGTGGGCAAAGCTTGAAAGCCTGTATATGACTAAGTCATTAACCAACAAGTTGTTGCTGAAGCAGAGACTGTTTAGTCTGAGGATGCATGAAGGAGGTCTGATGAGGGAACATCTGGATCAGCTGAACACAATATTGCTTGATCTCAGGAATATTGATGTTAAAATTGAAGATGAAGATGCAGCCTTAATCCTGTTGGTATCATTACCAAGTTCATATTAAAACTTTGTGCAGTGCTTCATAGTTGGGAAGGATATAGTGGCTTTAGAGGATGTGAGGGCAGCCTTGCATGCCAGGGAGCTGAGACACAAGGCAACAGAGACAGACAATCAGGCTGCTGGACTAGTAGTCAGCAGCAGTGGGAAACGATATGGACAGCAATCTGGGAAGAAGAAATCCAAGAAGTCCAAAGGTCCTAGAGCCACAGATGTTTATAATTACTGTAAAGAGCAGGGGTATTGAAAGTCCAATTGTCCAAAGAAGAAAAGACAGCAGAAGAGCAATTATAGCACAGCAGCTGTGGCTGCTGAGCATTCTGATGAGGATCTGGTTCTAGTTGCTGGGGATTCAACACATCATGATGATGTTTGGATCTTAGATTCTGGAGTATCCTATCATATTTGTCCCCACGTAGAGTGGTTTTCTACTTATGAGCAGATAGATGGTGGTCATATTTCTATGGCAAAACAAGGTCTGCAAGATAATGAGAATTGGCTCAGTAAAGTTGAGGACAGAGGATGGTAGATTATACACCCTGAAAGATGTTAGACATGTTCCACGGATGACCAAGAATTTGGTATCTCTTAGTCTGCTAGACAACAAAGGGTTCAATTTCAAGAGAGAAAGTGGAGAGCTGAATGTCTACAAAGATTCAATTGTGGTCCTCAAAGGTATCAAGAATGAAACCTTGTATATATTACAAGGCTCTATTTATCTAGCTCTGCGGATGTGGCATCCTCAGCAATTCATCGATCCTGCGACTCACATCAGACTCAGTTGTGGCACATGAGACTTGGTCACATGGGTGAAAGAGGAATGCAATTCTTTTCTTCAGCAGGTTTTCTTGGGGGATATAAGGTCAAGAATCTAGGCTTTTGTGAGCACTGTGTGTTTGGGAAGCTACATAGAAGCAAGTTCTCAGAAGGCATACACAGTACAAATGCATCACTTGATTATATCACTCTGATTGATGGGGTCCATCAAAGGTGGAATCATTTGGTGGTCACAGATATTTTGTGTCATTCATAGATGACTATTCAAGACTGACTTGGGTGGTGATGATGAAACACAAAAGTGAGGCATTCAATAGTTTCAAGCAGTGGAAGGCTCTAGTGGAAAATCAGACAGACAAGAAAATCAAAAGGCTCAGAACAGATAATGGTCTGGAATTATGATGGTCAGAGTTTGATACATTATGCAAGGATGAGGGTAGTGCCAGACATCATACAGTCAGGAATACACCTCGGCCGAATAGTGTAGCTGAAAGGATGAATCAAACTCTTCTGGAGAGGGCAAGATGTATGCCCTCTAATGCTGGTTTATCAAAGAGATTTTGTATAGAGGCTGTAACCACAGCTTGCTACTTAATCAACAGGAGTCCTCACACATGGATCAATCTCAAGACACCATTTGAGATGTGGTCAGGCAAGCCTGCTGACTACTCAGTTCTAAGGGTTTTTGGAAGCACAGTTTACTATAATGTGAATGACGGGAAGCTGGAACCAAGGGCCAAGAAGGGAGTGTTTGTGGGGTATGGTGATGGAGTTAAGTGTTATAGAATTTTGTCATCAGCAGAGTCCAGGGTCATACTCAGTAGAGATGTGGTCTTTGATGAAAATTCTATGATAAGCTCATCAGTGGGGAGTTCTGCTGAATCTGAAACTAGTGCTGAATCTGAGAGGGCTGAGAAACAGGTGAAGTTTCAAGTGGAGTCAGCTGATATGCAACAATCAACTGATCCAAGTCAGCACTCATCTGATTTGGTTGTTTGAACCGAGTCGATCCAAGCCGTCCGTCGAACAAGGATCAGCAGAGCATCAAACAGGAAAACATTAGTCAACATATTATAGCTGTCAGCAGAGCTAGAAGATCAAATATTGGGATACCTCCCAAGAGGTATGGTTTTGATGATATGGTTGGATATGCACTTCAAGTTGCAGAAGAAGTGGATGGTTTTGAACCTTCTACTTACAGGGAAGCAGTGACATGTTCTGAAACATCCCAATGGCTTGCTGCCATGGAAGATGAAATGGAGTCATTATTGAAGAATCAGACTTGGGATCTAGTTAAACATCCAGCTGATAGGAGAGTTGTTACTTGCAAGTGGATCTTCAAAAAGAATGAAGGAAAAACTAAGGCAGAAGGGGTTAAGTATAAAGAAGGGGTAGACTTTGATGAGATATTCTCACCAGTGGTTAGACACACTTCCATCAGAGTGTTACTAGCAATTGTGGCACAGCAGGATCTTGAACTTGAGCAGTTAGATGTGAAGACATCATTTCTACATGATGAGGTAGATAAGGAAATATACATGACTCAGCCAGAGGGATTTCAAGTTCCTGGTAAGAAGATTTTGTGTGCAAGTTAAAGAGGTCATTGTATGGACTAAAGTAGGCTCCTAGACAGTGGTATAAAATGTTTGACAGTTACATGATCCAGCTGGGTTATAACAGGTGTCCATATGACTGTTGTGTGTATCACAGCTAGCTGAAAATGGATCAAATATCTATCTTGTTATGTATGTGGATGATATGTTGATAGGCTGCTGAAAAGAAGTCTGATGTTCAAAATCTGAAGAACATTCTCAGTGCTGAATTTGAAATGAAGGATTTGGGTGGTGCCAAAAAGATTTTGAGGATGGAGATCTGGAGAGATAGGAGTCAGAAGAAGCTATTCTTGTCTCAACAGGGTTAAATACAGAAGATATTGACCATATTTGGCATGTCTGCTGCAAAACCAATAGATACTCCTATGGCATCTAATGTTCATTTGTCTGTTTATGCTTCACAATCAGCAGAGGAGGAGGAGTTTATGTCAAAAGTTCCCTATGCTAGTGCAGTTGGTAGTCTGATGTATGCCATGGTGTGCACCAGGCCTAATTTGGCTCAGGCAGTCAGTGTTGTCAGCAGGTTCATGGCTCAACCTGGAAAGGAACACTGGAAACCTGTGAAAAGAATGTTCAGGTACCTTATGGGTACAACTGATGTTGGTCTCATTTATGGAGGTAATACTCAGAGTCTGATCACAGGGTACTGTGATGCTGATTATGCAGGTAATGTGGACGGTAGGAAATCAATGACTGGTTATGTTTTCATATTGGGAATTCAGTTGTCAGCTGGAAAGCAACTCTTCAAGCAACAGTGACTTTATCAACTACTGAAGTTGAATATATGGCTCTTACTGAAGCAGCCAATGAGGGTATTTGGTTGAAGGGACTAGTTAGTGATTTGGGGCTACATCAGGATCAAGCAGAGATTTATTGTGACAGTTTGAGTGCAATTTGTCTAGCTAAGGATCAGGTTCATCATGAGAGAAACCAAGCATATTAATGTGAGGTATCATTTTCTAAGGAATGAGAAGAGGGTTGTAGTGAAGAAGATCAGCACCAAGGATAACCCTGCTGATATGTTCACTAAACCAGTTCAGCAGAGCAAGTTTCAGTTGTGTCTGGACTTGCTGAATATTCAAAGCTTATAATCTGGAAATCTGGAAGTTCAGCTGAGGCCAGATCAGCTGAGTGGATTCTGTGGAGTAATCTGCTACAGTACATCTGGCATTGACGAATGCATCTGGTACAAAGTACATATGTTTATGCAATCTGGTTGACTGTGAATGAGAGTTCAAGTCAAGGTGGAGATTTGTCAGCAAAGTGACTTAAACTTTACATCTGGTAGAACTAATTTGGTATTCAGCTGAGTGATGGCCAGCTGAGAAGTGTATCCAAGTCTGTGAAAGTCAGCTGGGAAGTCTGCTGAGCTTTCTTCTGGTGTCAGCAGTCTGCTGGAGGTAGGGCTGTTAAACGAACCGGGCGTTCGTGAACGAAGCTCGAACTCGGCTCGTTTAAGCTCGTTCAAACTCGTTCGTTAATGGTATCGAGCCGAGCTCGAGCAGTTTCTCCTGCTCGTTTACTAAACGAGCGAACACGAGCCCTGCTCGTGAACGCTCATTAGTGTTCACGAACTTAGGTAATATATAAAAATAATATATACACATTAACATTTTACACATTGAGTTTGTAGTTGAACGAGCCGAGCTCGAAAAAAATTACTATTGAACGAGCCAAGATCGAAAAAAAATACTATTGAACGAGCCGAGCTCGAGTTTGAGCTTGTTCGCGAGCTTGATATCGATATCGAGCTCGAGCTCGAACATTTTTCATACTTATCGAGCCGAGCTCGAACGGCTTTTTAGGCTCGTTTGTGTTAACGAGCGAGCTCGAACGAGCACTATTACAAACGAGCTCGAGCTTGAACTTCAACTAGGCTCGACTCGGCTCGTTAACGGCACTAGCTGGAGGTCAGTCTGATGAAGGTCAGCAGAGTGTTTTGGATACAACTGAGTTCTACATCTGTGCAATAATCAGCTGAGTTGTGTCAGCAGAGTGACACAACATCTGTGGCATTTATGGCAATCCGACAAAGATTCTTGGCAGTTAGGGTTTAGAGATCTGTGCCTATAAATACCAATTGTATTGGTCATTGTAATGTGTGTAACCCATCTGGATTTTAGTGCATAATAAAATATCTATTTTTTGTCCGTAGAGTGTCGGCACAACGCCGGAAACCACGTTAAATCTTGTGTTCTTGTTTCTGTTATTTCTGTGTTGATTGTTTATGTTTGATTGCATCTGTTAATTATGTATCTTGCATCTGGATTCCCTATCCTCTAACAACAGATGCCCTCCACAATATTACAACTATGGACTCCGAAAGAATCACCGGAGTGGAGATGCCCTCCAAATATCATCAAACAAACTCAACGATGGAGTATGGACTCTGGAAGAACCACCGGAGTGAAGATGCCCTCCAAAATACCACAACTATGGACTCCGAAAAAAGCACCGGAGTGGAGATGCCCTCCAAATTATGCCGAGACAAACTCAGCCTCCAAACCCGGCCTTGTTTGAGGAAGGGTATTAGAAGATAGAGTCATGGATCTCGAAGAGATAAACGATGTTATTTGGAAAAGATAAAAGTTGTCAAAATAAATTATTATCTAGTAGTGATATTTATCTTTTATTATGTTATTCAAATAATTTATTTAGTTTTATATTTATCTTAAATTAGGATTCCTCACCTAACCTATATAAAGGAGAGTCATTGTATTTGTTGAATCAATTTAATAAAAACAATTTCAGAGTCTTCCGTCCGTGTATTCTGGTTTTCTTCACAAAGATTAAATTATGTTTAAGCAGAGACAAATCCACAGAAAGAAACTAAGAAACCGGTTCATGATACAGGGTGATGGATGAACCATTTCAGAAAGAAAAGAAAAAAACTAAACTACTAACTACTGTATATCGAGTCGTTGTAAAAGTTGAGACTCTGGAACAATTGGTTACTGATGAAGATACCTTTCTACCAGCAAAGAAGCACATACAAAATATTCATATTACAACAGATTATTTTTATATATATAAAGCGTCTAATGGACCTGGTTATTTCAAAAGTGCTGCAGCCAGTTTCTCCTTCAAATGTTCAGCACCGCCACCTGGAGTCTGGATACAGAAAGTATGAACAACTTTGCCATCCTCTGTCACAGACATGTTCGATTCGTGAGCCAAAACTTGGTGATCCCTTAGTGCTTGTAGAACTCTAGAAACAGGATGAATATTCAATGGACAACTCACTTTTACAACAGCGTTTTCAGGCCTTTCAAGAACGTCGATATCTGTAACAGTGTTACTCAGTTTCATATTATTCACCATCTCTTTCTCAGCTTCTATGACCCGTATCTTCTTCTGAAGATCGGTTATGTATGTGATAGCGTCACCTAGCAAAGACGCTTTATCCATCTTTGAGATATTTGGGACAACGGCTCGTAGTGCATAAAACCGTTGGTTCAACTTCTCTCTCCTCTGCCTTTCAGCTTCAACATGATTCAATGGCTCTACCCTGCCATTGGCGGGCTTTCTTCCTCTCTTTCTAGGTCTCTGCTCATCAGACTGAATAAACAAGTCATCACTAGCTTGATCTAAAGTAGAAATCATGGATTGGTTTCTTAAATGAAAAAGCTTTACTTCACTGTCATCGTTTTTGTGCCCGTTTGACAATCCGTAAACTTGACCACCTATTCCATGTAATTCATATGGATCTGAAGGGAAAACCATATCATCTTCCACCTTTGGTGTTAAACTTGTACTGATTGGACCGGACTTTGCACCCTTGAGGACAAGATTTTGGCCGAAAACCTTTGGCGACATTTTGGAATGGGCAGAATGACTTGCAAAAGTAGTTTTCACCAATTGGATCAAGTTATGATCTTGGAAGAGCGACTTATCAGAACCGATCTCCACAATGCCCGACTTTAAAGGGATAAACGCAACTGTCTCGAGCTTAGCCGACTTAGCTAAAAAAGCTCTTGATTGGTAGTGCTCCAAACAACTTTGAGCATCAGAAGACCAGATTGTTCGACTCGTATTAAACGCCTGGGAAGGAGTTGAAGGCTTATCAAACGGAAACGCAAAGTACATGGATGTGAGAAAAAACATTTCCACATCTGACACGAACTCCAACTTTTCAGCAATGTTATCAACTTCTGTTGCCCTAAAACAATCATGAATTTTCTTTCGTGCTAGTTTCCTCCTAGCTCCTTCAGCCCAATTTTCACACTTGTCATGAAATTCATCTTTATCATCGCTCGAATCGAGCTCCCGACAATGCCCATCTCCCCAAACCAAAGCTGATTTGCCAGACTTTGAGGCTGAAACTTGCCAATAAATAGCATACGTCCAATCAGAACCCTCGATAACCTTAGACAGTCCATCCTGCACTTGCAAATCCTTGTCCCGTGCTGTAAACTCCGATAGAATGTTATTCGAAGCTAACCATACAATATACTCTGCAGCACTAGAGCCAATTACACTCTCAACCAGAGCCTTATCCTCTTCAATTAACCAAAATTTCTCTGCCATTTCGGAACTAGTAATCAAAATTTTCAACCTTAAATTCCTTTCCGCATCAACAAAACAGATACAAAATCCTTGGTTATCCCTTTCTTTTACTGAAATATTTCAACCGAGAAATGACACTGTCAACCCCAATTTGAATAATAATTTCAGTAAACAACACCAAAACCACACAAATCTAGGTCAAATAAAATAAAAGGCTTCAACTACGAAAGTAGAGAGGGATTTCCTGTTAAAAAACAATTAACTTTAACAGATTAGGCTAACAACACAGAGTAAAGTTTACAACTTCACAAATCAAGATTCAATTTCAAACAACATTTCTAAAAAGCATTTAACCATTAAATTTAAATGAAGTACCATAAGCTAAATAAAGTCACAATTGAATCAGGTTATTCCTCAAATCGAGAACCCAGAAGGTAAAACAATCCCCAAATTCATAATTTCAATAAACAAAATCAAATAAACAAATCTACTTCTCTTTATGAAAATTACCTGCATGAAGGTGGAGATACTAAGAAGGAAACATAGAACTGACAGTTTCAACTTGCTGGAGAGATAAAAAAGGATAAAACCATTCAATTTAATAAGGCAATGGTGAGTTGTGGATCCAAACACACCTTAATATTTTGAGTGGAAATAGAAGATTTGAAGAACAGTTATAAGATCTTCGACAAAGAGAGTTGGATAGAAATGAAAACAACGTTTATCTTTTTTTCCTCTTTTGACAGAACTTTAACTTTGAATAGTGCACATTAGTTCCGTGACTTGTCTTTATGCAGTGTTTATTCGTAAGAGGAACAAAAAATAATACTCCCTTTCTTTTTTTCTTTTTTTTTTTTTAATATGTCGCAGAAAACAATCACATAAATTAAAATTGTAATTAATATATGTATTAAAAATATATTTTTTTATTAGAGATGTAAATATTTTATTGGTAAATGAGTTTTTAATATTGGAATTATGTTTTTTTATTGGAGATGTAAATATTTTGTGGTAAATGAGGAAAAAATAATAAATGATGCATTAAAAATCTAAAATGACAAATAAATAAAAAAATGTCAAATTCTGAAATATGACAGATAAAAAAAAATGATGGATTATTATAAAACAAATGACGTTTGTCCCTGGCCTTGGTCGAGAATATCAGGGTGTGTGTGAGTTTATATACATATTATTATCTGTTAAATATATATATTAAAAAAATACTAGAAAAAGATAGTTTATATTAATAAATACTGCAGAAATCCATATCACCATTATATACTCTTTATGTCATTGAGCATATGCAATAGGTTAAAAAATACTCTTTATTTAGATTAGATTTATATTTCATCTGCAAAAAAAAAAATTAGATTAGATTTTTTTTTTTGAAGGAAAAAAAAAAAAGATTAGATATATATTTCAAAATTATCCATCAATTGAATCGAGTGATGAAAAATGACATGATAGGAACACATTTAATGCTACTCATTTGTCATCATCCCAGGTTTAATAGTATATCTTATAGTTTTCATACAAGGAATCACGTGGAAAAAGGCCACAGATTAAAGTAGGAAAGAAATCAAAAGAGAATCAAGGTGACTATTCATAAAATATATATTTCAAATGATTTATTTCCAGAATAGTTGTGCCTAAATTAATTATGATGATGTAAACTTATCGTAATCAATGATATGAATAACCGTTGTATCTCCTTCAAAAAAAAAAAATAATAATAATAATAACCGTTGTATCACTACATAATGGTTGTGCTCGTATTACAATATTTTTTTCCGGAAAGAATAATTTTATATCCATTACAATCCTGATGAGGATGAAAGTTCAATTTTCATCAATCCTTGCAACAATCACCATATATATTGTAAAAACGACAACATACAAAAGCTACAAGACCTTCAAAAAAAGATGAACTTCAAAAAAGATATTTGATAGATATTCTTCTTAACAAGTAGTTTAAAAAAAATATAGAACAAGTCTCCCTCCACGAAAGAGACCAAGAAAGAAAAATAAGAGATTGTTGATGTTTGCCATTAAAGGATGCTACGATGATAGTATTTGAGATGTGAGATCAGAGAACCAATTTCAGCTAATCTAGAGAGAAAAAGTGTGGGTGAATATTTGTTGATCAAAAAATTGATAGTACAAAACAAAGAGCTCATCCGCATGATGATAGTGCTGGTTGGAAACAAATCTAGAGTATTAAAGGTCCACTTAGAGGGAATATTCTTCTTCGGCTCATCCGCATGAACTCCTCCTCAAGGCTGACACCCTTTACGCAAGATGCGTCCTTGATGATGACACTTGCAAACCCTGTAGAACTTCTAACGAATCTATCTTACATGCTCTTGGGGATTGTAATTGGATACGTGGAATGTGGACATATGTTGTGCACCATATATCATTACTGACACGAATTTTTCGACATCCACGACGTCCCAACGTGGCTTGACAATTGCCTTGAGGTAAACTTGTATAAGAAGGATACTATTGAATTATGGAGATTTCCCTTTCGGGATCTAATTTCGAGTGTCTGGTATTAGCGAAACGAAGAATTCCACCATGATTATAACCAGGGTAAACTTGTCTAAGAATATTAATATTGAATTCTGGAGATTTCTCTTTTGGGAACTAATCAATTTCGAGTGTCTAGTATTGGCGACACGAAGAATTCCACCATGATGATAACCAGAGACCTTGGAAGATGGTGCTTATCGATCCTCAAGCTATTCGGAAAGCACGTGAATTCTTAGCTTGGCAAAAATAGTGTGGTGGTGATTTATATTTCACCGTAACGAAATTATCTCATTTAGAGGATTATAACACACACATATACACGATGTGACTAATGGTCACTGATTTATTAATTAAGTTTAACCATTAAGGTAAGCTTCATTGACATGATAGTTTACAACTTTCTTCAAACATTTGTGTAGTTCTTTTTTTGGTTAAAGGTTGTGAAGAATATATTTTAATCTAAAATGGTTGAGAAGTATAAAAATGTAGTAACACATGTAGTAACTGTCATTCACAATCATTTTAGATTAAAACATGTTTTTATGGACTCTGACCCCTTCTTTTTTTCTAAATTTCAATATAAAGATCATGTTTCGATCAAGAAAAATAGAAAATAAAGAACTCGATCACATTAAACACGATTTATTATTATTTAGCATCACCCTGATAGCCGTGGTTATGGCATATGACTATCAGACTATGCAATACACACATGTATATACGCAATACACAGAAGAAAAGAAAAAAAAAAAAACAACTTCAGCCTACACGAGGCGTGTGAACCACAACATGCTCTTTGCTAACCCAAACCCAGACCCGATCACACCTGAAGTCTTGGGTCACCGGAGTACTGTCTCTTACTACAATTGCCCGAACTCTTGGGTTTTCTCTCTCTATCACGGCGGCTGCCGCCTCTCCCCGCTCGCCGACTAGCTCTGGCCATGACCACTTTCCTGCACCTTCCAAATATCAACTTCTTTCTATATTTTTTTTTAAATAAATTAAATTACTACTCAAATCTTCTTACATATATGTAATAAGTAAATATGAGTGTTATTTACATACCTGCTGGGCAATCCTCCATAGTTGGAAAATAAATAGCCACCTTTGAACGAATTCCTTCTAATTAAGACGAAGTGTTGGACACAATTGGGTGATATACTAGACAGTGTGGTATAAATAGAAAAGTTTTGTTGGACTTTCCTTTTCTTTAAGTTTTCTCTCACACGTTAATTTTATGGTGGTTAACAATCGTCGAACTCAATAAACATGTATCGTCATAGAAATGATGTGTTTATATAGATCGATTTTCAACAATCTAAATCAAGATTGACTATAATGTCCCTGAAGTGACAAGCAGGATAATCTTGCACAGGAACTATGATAATCTTCTCTATATCGTTCAATTTTATCGGATGTCGTGGAAGTGACAAGCAAACTAAATTACAACAAAAGACATCTGACCTGAGAGTTTTTTTGGGGTTTCAAACATCCACAACTTATTCTACTTTATGTTATTTATATAATATATTTTTTTTGTAAATTTCTTTTCACAAAACTAAAAATTTTAATACATTTTCTCGAGAAAAAAAAATCTTATTACACAATATTATTTTTTCTCCACATTTACCCTTTAAATTTATGTTTTTTTACACTCGAAGATTCTGATTAAATTTCAGACATAATGTTAAAAGTATTCATGACTCAATTTTAGTCAGAAAATCTTTCTGACCAGTATTGGATATAAAAAACATTTAAAATTCTGACACAAATAAAATCAGAATAATTTGCAAACTCATTGATTCTGACCGAATTTTAGACATAATATTAAAAGTAGTATAATGATCGTTTTCAGACTCGATTTGGATCAGAATATTTGATGTGTGAAAAGATGTTCCTTTTTTTTATTAGTAAAAACGAATACATATTTTTTTATACAAAATATTAAATTTGAATAATAGCACATGATATATAAAGGGGTATGATTTTTGTCTGATTAATGTTGATAATAAATCGTGATTTGTTTAACATTTTTTTTGATAAATTTATATTATTCAGCTATATAAGTCCGACTTAAGTTGAATTTGATATTATATAAATTATAAGTCGGAAAATTGTCTTTGAACATTCGGTTTTTCTTTTTCGGCCCTTTTATTTTTTCTTAAAATTGTTAGCAATGCTTAACTGTCACACAATGCAACTAAGAAAAGAAATCATCCTTAAGAGGCTACAACCATTGGGCGCTTATGCACACAATGCAACTAAGAAAAGAAATCATCCTTAAGAGACTACAACCAGCGCATGCCAATGAGTCAGTCTCTGATGGCCAAATTATAGTAAACCAACTTTAACCGGCAGAGTACCGGGTCGGTTGTACTACAACGGCGAGCAAGGTCGTATCCCACGTGGAATCAATCAAGTATCAGAATCAATTCCGTATCTAGTTCAGGCTCACAAATATTGTTGGAAGTAATGAATTATAGCTATGAAAATAAAAATGATGACTTTAAAATATATGGATAAACGAATAGCTAAATTATGATCAGGACACTACTCTCAATACCCTTACCGAATCACTAGGGACGAGCTTTAACCTACCAACCAACAAATAGCTTCTAATGAATGTATTGTGGGTGCAATCTCCTAAACTGGTTCCTATGTGCTAATACCACAACCTAGTTACTCTATACTCGGTTCAACAGTCCCCTCTATGGGATTTAATTGACCTAATATGATTAAGAACTATAAGACGCTCCGCATCGACCGAGTTCACGGCTTAGCTAGAATAACCTTACCAAGGAACAGGCTGCGAAAAACTCGACTAATTCGTGCATGGCATTCCTAAAACCCTAGTTCGCACACTCACTCGCAAAATACATTTATAAAGTTCGTGTGTGGAATCATGAATCAAGTGATCAGTTTAATTCAAGCATTAAGATCAAATTTTAGGACACAACAATTCAAAAGACTTAATTTTTAAGCCCTACTCATCCCTAGATCATCGTTTAGGCATTAGTTTTGTTATTCCATCACATAATTTAGCTATAACAAATTTAGCTATGCATAATCAAATCTAAATCACAGGAATCCATAATAAAATAAATTAGAGACATTGTGAAAGATGAAAATAAATTACCAATTAAATTGAAGTAGCAATCCAAACCAAGAAATCGTCTAATCCTTGCAATCCAATCACGAGAAGCTCAAGAAAAATTCTAAGAGTTGTAATACTTGAAAGAAAAATTAAAAACCCTAATTTTCGTGGCCAAAAACTGAAAATAAAATTCTGAGGTGAAAGAGTGTGTGTAAAATTCGACCCTAAGCCTTTTTATGACGAAAAACCGACTTCAAAACGCCCAACCAATCAAAAAAAACCGACTCCATGTGCGAGCATGCATGGCCGTGCATGCTTGCGCATGGAGTTGCTGAATGTTAAGCCAATTTCTCCTCCAAAGGCCATGCTTGCGCATGCTAGGAGCATGCTGGCGCATGACATTGCTGAATGTCCTCCTTTGGCTGACTGAATACGCATGCACGCGCACGGAAGAAGCATGCTTGCGCATGCATTCACTGAACCGCAATAACTTGGCACACCCTCAGTAATTTGGCGATAGCTTTCCGTGTAAAACTCCGATTTGAGCGATTCAAATTGCGTTGGAAATATTATTCAATTATTTACAGTTCGCATGAAGAAAACTTTCCCAGAAAATGCCTCCATGGTAGCTCAAAATGCAGATTAAGTCACAGAAACACGATAACATCATCCGTTTCACTCTATAGCTCCGGGTGCATGCTTCCACCTCTCGAAATCATCTTTCCATCATCAATGCCTATTTTTCCGGGATCAAAATGAACCTATATCCTGCAAGTATCAACAAAAATACCATGCATAACTCCGCAAGATAAAATAGGTATGAAATACGCATGAATACACCAAAAGTGACGAGATTTTAGGACTAATCCGTCTTTGATCTTGGAGTGAAAGAAATGGTGAAAACGCCTAAGAAATCACTCAAACTACCCCAAAAGTGCATCAAATAAGTCATAAACGAGGATAGAATCATGTAGGAAATGAAGGAAAGTTGACTCTCATCAACTACCCCCCACTTAGCGTTTGCTCGCCCTCGAGCAAATCAAGCGATTCAAAATTAAATCATGAGGTCAACGTTCCTATCATATGAGGAACCACAATATTCAATGAGTAACCACTAGTCAATGAGCAAATATACACGAGTCAAAACAAATCTCATCATGGAAACCGAATGTGTGTGTGTGTGTGCATAGCTTCTTAATCATTAATCACGGTCAACCGCCTCAGATTATAAATGCATGACTAATGGCGTTACACCATAGGCTTATACTTCATAATCATCTCAACTAATCGAGGTCAAATCAAGGCTAACTAAGGCCAGGCAGGACTTGCACGGTTGTAACGTTAGGCTAGAGACGGGGCTAAACGAAAGGATCAAAGGAATATCAAAAGAGAAAGAAAGAAAAAAAAAAAAAAAAAAAGTGAGCCTAATCAAAACATCTTGAATTTACCTCATAGCTTGATTCGATCAAGCTTTCTCCTTCTTTACTCTCAAACCCAATAATAATTCCATGAAAACTCATCCCGCCAACGCCACTTTGGAAGAATTAATACATAGCCATTTTTTCTCGGCAAACTGTGACTCAACTTTATTCAACTTTTCTTCTTTTTGATTGATTTTGATTTTGATTTTGATTTTGATTTTTTTTAACTTTTAAAACCAAACACCAACACTTTTTGCTGCCCCTTCTCATTCGCAATGCAAAAGATACACCAACACCATCCATGAATACACATCTCCGCCACCCCACACTTGTGCTAGCAAGTGTGCCCAACATAAGATTAAAACTCACTCGTAGGGTGTCAAAGAAATGTAGACCACAAATAAGGGCTAAGGGTCGGTAATTATAGGCTAATCAACGAATGGTTAAGTTCGGGTGGGGGTCTAACCACCCTACAAAGGCTTAGAGGGGTTTCTGTGGAAATTATGTACATGGTTGGCTATTTGGCTCTAGTTGAAACAAAGAAATGCCAGGACCGTCATCCCTTAATCTACCAAGATTGACCTTTCTATTTCGCCTCGAAGTTAATGGTATAAGTTCTAGGTAACAGATTAATGTCTATGGCATCTATAATCATTCACTAACCAACCACAACTAATGAAGGCAAAGCTATTACGTGCAGGGACGGAACCAGGATTTTTTTTCCGGGTGGGCTAGAAGGCTAGAATCAAAATTTTCGTGCCGTTATACTATAGGGCAATTTTTTCAATGTCTATGATTCAAGAGAAAAATCATTTGAGTCCCTTAAACGGGAACACCTAGCCACCTTCCAAATGGGCTGAGTTACAAATGGGAGTTACAAAAGGTCTGCATACTAAAAGTTGGGTGGGCTGAGTTACAAATTGGGTGGGCTGAGTTACAAATGGGCTGCATACTAGTACAAAAAAAAAAATTCTGGGTGGGCTTAGCCCACCCTAGCCAGCCTCTAGTTACGTCCTTGATTACGTGCATAAGAATTCCATTTCCACAACAAGATGAAGGTTTGACTCGCATGCATTCAACTATTGACTAATAATTAACCATAGAAGATAATGACTCACATAGGATTCGCAATATCAGAATCATGAAGAATTTAAAAAGTGGCTCGATTTTTACTCAAATAGAGACCAAACACTAGGCATATAACTTATTCGATGATAAATAAAAGCACATGGGCAAATGAAGCTAAGTCTACTACCCCCCCACTTAAAACGGAACACCGTCCTCGGTGTGTGAGTGATAAAGGAAAGACAGACTTAGCTGAACTGAAAATCAGGCGCAACAATGCCAAATGACAACCGCCAATGTATCTCCCAGGGTACCTGTGTAATCACAACAGAAACAACCAAGAATCCACTACGACGAAAGGCCGAAAACCTAAGCGTAGGTAAGCACAAGTATGAAGATGTATAGCATATAAAATATGGGTTATCATAAGGTATGCAACAAGAATCAAGTGGCTTGTTCGAATTTTTACCTTTTATTTTTTTGATAAAAGAAACAAAATCCTAACAACCTAAGGAAAGTGGGTTGCCTCCCATAAGCGCCTTTGTTTTATGTCGTTGGCTCGACGGAATGAAGAATTATCGGTGGATAAAGAAAGATCGCCAAATTTTTGTAGAGTCATTGGCTAGACTCGCGACTCTCGTCGCTCGGTGGGAAGTCGGTAAAGGTCACAATCTCGAGGGCCTTATCATAAGGCATATGCTCATATTTCTTCAACCGTAGGCCATTCGTGAGAAACGTACCCTTGGTCGGGTGAATGACCTCGATTGCACCGGAAGGGAAAACTCGGGAAACTTTAAAGGGTCCCATCCACCTAGACTTTAGCTTGCCTTGAAAGAAGTGAAGACGAGTGTTATAGAGCAAGACTTCATCCACTTCCTTAAAATTCTTATTCTTAATTTTCATATCATGGAGGATTTTGGTCTTGTCTTTGTAGACTCTCGACCACTCAAAAGATTGAAGGCGAAACTCATCCAACTCGGCTAATTGTAGCAACCTCTTCTCGCCGGTTGCCCCCTCATCAAGATTCAAAAAACGTGTGGCCCAATACGACTTATGCTCCAACTCTACCGGTAAATGACACGCTTTTCCATAAACCAACATAAACGGGGAAATCCCGATGGGCGTCTTAAACGCTGTCCTATGCGCCCATAATGCATCGTCCAACTTGTGGGCACAATCCTTACAGTTCGAATTCACCGTCTTCTCAAGTATTCGTTTAATCCCACGGTTAGTCACCTCCGTTTGACCACTTGTTTGGGGATGATATGAGGTCCCCAATTTATGCTTGACTCCATATTTCTCTAGGAGTTTATCAAATGGTCTGTTTTGAAAATGACTTCCATTGTCGCTAATTATCACTCGTGGCACTCCGAACCTAGTCAGAATATACTTTTTCACGAACCGAATGACCACGTTTCTGTCATTAATGGGTGAAGCAATGGCTTCAACCCACTTAGACACATAATCACAAGCGACTAAAATGTACATGTTCCCATAGGAAGACGGGTAAGGTCCTATAAAATCAATCCCCCATACATCAAAAACCTCTCAAACTACGATTGGTTGCATAGGCATCTCATCTCTCTTACTTATCCGTCCGGCTCTTTGACACGCGTCACACGCCTTCACATAGGCGTGTGCATCCCTAAAAATCGTTGGCGAATAGAAGCCACTTTGCAAAACCTTATACGCGGTCCTATCGCCGGCATGATGCCCGCCAGCGTCCTTGTCATGACAGAATGACAAGATGCTAGGTATCTCACCATCATCCACACATCTACGAATAATTCCATCCGAACATCGTCTATATAGGTATGGATCGTCCCATATGTAATATTTCAACTCGCTAAAGAACTTCTTGCGTTGGTTGTGGGATAACTCAAGATCTACGAACTCGCAAGCGAGGTAATTAACATAGGGACCGAACCAAGGTCCTCCAAACTTACTCACGGGCCTAGCATCGACCTTCATATCAGGGATAGCGGTGTCCACCGCGAACAACCTCTCATCCGGAAAATCATCTCCTATCTCACTTGCAACTTCCTCATCCTTCATCTCATTAGGTAGGCGACTCAAATGGTTTGCCACCACATTCTCACACCCTTTTTTATCCTTAATGGTCACATCAAATTCTTGGAGGAGCAAAATCCACCTCAACAAGCGTGGTTTAGCATCCTTCTTAACAAAGAGGTACCTAAGAGCGGCATGATCGGTGTGCACAACTACCTTGGAACCTAGCAAATAGGATCTAAACTTATCGAAAGCAAAAACAACGGCTAGAAGTTCCTTCTCGGTAATGGCATACTTACATTGAGCTGGATTCAATGTGTGACTAGCATAGTAGATGGGCTTGAAAAGCTTATCTCTCTTTTGGCCTAGACTGCTCCTACGGCGGTGTCACTCGCATCACACATGATTTCAAACTCCTCACTCCAGGTTGGTCGCTATTAGGATTGGTGCCTTAACCAATAAGCTCTTAATAGTGTGGAAAGCTTGTAGACATTCATCATCGAAAACAAATGGCACATCTTTGGTCAATAAGTGTGTAAGGGGCTTGGCAATTTTGGAAAAATCCTTAATGAATCTCCTATAGAACCCCGCATGACCAAGAAAACCCCGAAGTGTTTTCAAGTTCATAGGGGGTGGGAGCTTCTCAATCGCCTCCACCTTTGCCCTATCAACCTTAATGCCATACCTAGAGATCTTATGGCCTAAAACTATTCCTTCTTCAACCATAAAGTGGCACTTTTCCCAATTCAACACCAAGTCGGTGTCTTCACACCTTTGCAAAACCTTATCTAAATTCCCCAAGCACTCATCAAAAGAATCTCCAAACACACTAAAATCATCCATGAAAACTTCTAAGAACTTTTCTATCATATCGGCAAAGATGGCCACCATGCACCTTTGGAATGTTGCGGGTGCATTACACAACCCGAACGGCATTCTTTTGTATGCGAAGGTGCCATAGGGGCAAGTGAAAGTGGTCTTTTCTTGGTCCTGGGGGTCTATAATGATTTGATCGTAGCCACTAAACCCATCTAAGAAACAATAAAAAGCATGACCATTTAGACGCTCTAGCATTTGATCAATAAAGGGTAGGGGAAAATGATCTTTACGTGTAGCATCATTTAATTTCCTATAATCTATGCATACACGATAGCCAGTAACAAGACGCGTAGGAATTAACTCATTATTAGCATTAGGGACAACGGTCATACCTCCTTTTTTCGGAACTACCTGTGTGGGGCTCACCCACTCGCTATCTGAAATGGCATAGATTATCCCCATCTCGAGCATCTTTATCACCTCCTTCTTCACTACCTCTTGCATGTGAGGATTAAGTCTCCTTTGTGGTTGACGCACCGCCCGTGCATCTTCATTCAAGATGATTTTGTGCTTCACAATCTCAGGGCTTATTCCCCGGATATCCGCCATTTTCCATCCAAAATCCTTTTTATGGCTCCTCAAGACTCTAAGTAACTTTTCTTCCAACAAAGATGTTAGTGCAGACGAAATAATCAAAGGAAGTAAGTCATTTTCAAGAAAAACATACTTGAGGTGTTTAGGCAATGGTTTTAGCTCCAAGTCTTTTGGCGGATCTTCAATGGATGGCTTCATCTTCTCTTCATTAAGTTCCAACTCCATCAATTTGTGCCACTTGGCACCAACATAATCTGTGGCCTCCAAATCGCATGCGGTGTTAAGGGTGATTTTATACGTTTTATAAGGATATATTTTATGTCAATTTTCCCCATATGTGGATGTTTTTCATAGAAATCGAGCTTTATATTGAAGTATTGAGCAAATGATATTTTAAATGAGTTAATCGCAAAATAGGTTGGTTTTGGTGTTTTTAATTATGTTTTTATGATTATTTGGATGATATTACATTTTGCGATGTTTCTATGTGTTATAGATACATGTTCGAGGCTCAAAAGATGATCAAAAGTTGATTTAGTTCGAGCTAATTGATGATAAAAGAGATAATGAGGGAATGAGATAGTGATAAAAGCGATAAAGATCAAGAAATCAAAATTCGATCACATTGAACGAACGTCCAAGCCCCGTCCGTCTGGACGGGCGTCTGCTGAAGTGAACGAGCGTCCGTTTGAGGAAAGTTGATTCAGAGAGTTTGGACGCTGGCTGGACGGGCGTCTGGTCATGACTCGGCCCGATTCGAAGTTTACATTGAAGAGTGGACGGGCGTTCAACCCAGTAAACGGGCGTCCAGTAGCCGACTTTGTTGAACCGACTTGAAAATCTATATATAGGCGGCAGTTTCTCCACAATTAGAACACATTACAAAAACCCTAAACCTAGGGGCGGCTCAGCTGCGTTTTACTTTAGTTTTCATCCAGTTTTTATGCTTTTAATCTCTAGATAAACACCTTCAAATTTATATACTTTTCTCAAGCTTTTCAAGTTGATCAAGTGATGTTGAGAGGCTAAAGCCTTATCAAACGAGCATTGTGAAGCCGTCCGACACGTTTTGATTCCGTTTCTGCGATTATATTGTGAGTTTTATCTAAAGTTGTTTCCTTTATCATTGTTTATATTGTTTAATTGCAATTGTATCGAAAGACTTGCATGTTATGATTGCTTTGTGTTGATGAAAATCTCTCTAAACCTTAGATCATCATGATAAGGAATAGTTGTTTAATCTACCATAACGAGAGTTAATAGGTTAAATTGCTAGGTTAAAGTTCACACCTTTGATTAGTAAAATCGTTAATCTTAGATCGAAAGATATAGATTAATAGGTGAATTACCTAAGAAATTAGGGTTCATGTTTTAGATAAGGTGAAACCACAACTTGGTTAGAAAACGCAATATAATCGAGATAGGAATTGATACTTGTTAGAATAGGTGGATCAATCGCTCGTTTGTTCGTTAAAATCTAAATTTAATCCCGTGAAACTTGAATTGCCTAGTTTAGTTACTTTTATTTCATAATTAGTTTAAGTTTAATAGTTCGCAACCCGTATCTTTCCTGGCTTTAGATCATATCTTCTGTCTAGTTTTACGTTTTAGTTAAGTTTGTTTTTAGTTTCGTTTAGTTTTATCCGCTGTTTAGTTTAGTAATCGTGACATAGGTTAGTTAGTTAAACAAAAACTAGGGTTAGCAATCGCCAGTTCCCCGTAAGATCGACCCGGTATCAACCTCTTTACTACGATCCTTGCACTTGAGGTATATCGGATTATAAATTTATTACTTGTTTGTTTTGTTAATAAAATCCGTGACATGCGGCCTCTCTCAGCTCTTCATCGGGATCCTCCGTTGTGCTTGATTTCATCAAGCATTCCTCCAATGGTTCAGAATAACCCTGCGTATTAGTACATTCCGCAACAAGAGGATATATAGAATCTATAAAATGGCACTCACCAGGGTCATCACATGGGTGCTTAATAGACTTATAAACATTTAGCGTCACTTTCTCATCCCCCACTCTCATTGTAATCTCCCCCTTCTGAACATCAAGCAAAGTCCTACCCGTAGCCAAAAAGGGTCTACCTAGCAATATAGGGGTATGACTATCCTCATCCATATCCAAAACCACAAAGTCTACGGGGAAAGCTAACTTCTCTACTTGCACCAAAACATCTTCTACGACTCCCATGGGGCGCCTAAACGACCTATCCGCCATTTGTAAGGTCATGTTCGTTCTTTTTAGCTCACCCAACCCCAAAGTCTCATATATTCTCCTGGGCATAAGACTAACACTCGCCCATAAATCACATAGCACATTGGGAAACATAACTTGGCCTATGGTGCATGGAATTGAGAAACTACCCGGGTCTTTCAACTTTGGAGGCAACTTATTTTGGAAAACAGCAGAACACTCCTCGTTGAAACAAACAACTTCCTCCATTTTAGCCTTGTTGGATAAAATTCCCTTTAAGAATTTCACATAAGATGGCATGTTTGCAAGCGCATCTACAAGGGGAATATTTATCTCAAATTTTCGTAAGATATCGAGGAATTTGTTTTGACTCTTGGTAAGAGTTGGATTTTTAGGGCCACGAGGAGGGTATGGCCAAGTCGATAAATCAAAAGGTTTTTTTGTAGCATTCATACCTGTGCTGTGCATACCTGATTTCGACGTTTCTGCATGCTTTTCGGGCATTGAGCTCAATGTCTCAACTTTTATTTCAACATCATCGGCTTCCTTCTCTCCCTCAATGATTTCCCAATCTTCATTCTCTTCACTTGGCTTCTCTGCCTTCTTTCTCTTTTCAACCCCCGGTGCTTCAACATCACTACCCACGGCTTTCCCGCTTCTTGTAAAAATGGCATTCACCCCCTTAGGATTCCTCAAAGTATTGCTTGGCAGCCCACCACTTGGAGCTGAAGTCGAATTCTCCGTGATTTGACCCATTTGAGTTTCTAAATTCCTTACCACAGATTGCAAATTCACATGGGCATTTCTCACCTCTTTTATTTCTTTGGTCAACTCCCTGGTGTTCTCTTTCAACTCCCTGTTACTCTCCTTCATCTCCCTGTTACTTTCTCTCAGTTCTCTGTTCATTTGTTCCAATAGGAGGTCCGTGGAACTTTTAGATTGCGTGGGCGCAGGAGGTGGTGGTGCTGATTGTGGTTGCGCGGCATATTGCAAGTGTGCATTAGGGTGCAAGTAAGCCCCTTGTTGAGGTTGCCTCGGATTACCAAAAGTGTTTTGAGGTTGAGGCCTATATTGATTATGTTGTGGTTGCACAGCCTGTGGCTGAGTAGTTTGCCCAGAACCAGGATTTCTTGCCCAAGCTAAATTAGGATTGTCCCGCCAATTCTGATAATTTTGTCCCCTGTTCTGATTTGCCAAGTAGTTCACATCCATTTGTTGCCAATTGGGGGGTCAAACTCGGATCTGCAGTTTGATAAACCATTGGGCTCGAGCATAATGGATGCATGTCCATTGAGTTAAGGCCAAAAGGGTTTTCGAGGGTTGGATCGTTTAACATTTGTGTGGTGGTCAATTGGCTAACATGTTGGGTTGGGCAATTAGAGGCCCAATGTTCACCACCACAAGTAGTGCAACCCTTCGACTCATTCTGCCATGATAACATATCACTCATTTGCTTCTTCAAGCTTCAACCATTTCGACTTGCATCTTCATAGCCTCTTCACTTACCCCAACTTGGTCAACCGAACCAATTGGTTTCCTTGTCATTCTTCTCCCAGTTTTCCATTTTCGGTTACTCTCTGCAACCCTCTCAATCGTAGACAATGCAACATCGGGCTCCACACTCATCATATCTCCACCACATGCAGAGTTCAGATTCGATTGATCAGTCTCTCTCAATCCTCCATAAAAAAGATGCACTTGATTCCATGCTTCTTGCCCATGTTGTGGGCATTTTCTCAACATGGCCTTGAACCTATCCCAAGCTTCATGCATGCTCTCCATGTCTAGTTGTTCAAAATTAGCGATGTCGGCCTTCATGTCCAAAGTTCTGGAGAGGGGACAATACTTCAACAGAAATTTCGCGGTCACTTGATCCCAAGTCCGTAAGGACTCATGCGGGAGTGACTCGTACCAAGCTCGGCGCTTCCTTTAGTGCAAAAGGGAATAGCAACATCCCGATCGCCTCCTCGTATACCCCATTCATCTTCACTGTCCGACAAACTTGCATGAAATGGTTCAAAAATTGATTCGGGTCTTCAGTCGACTTACCCCGAAACTGTGCACTGTCGTTCAGAAGATACCACACATGTTGTTTAATTTCCAGATTGTTTGTCGGATTGGGTGGCAAACGGATGGGTGTGTGCCCCTCACCTATGATAGGCTGCGCATAGTCCCTCAAAATCCGTCCTTGATTACCTTGGTTCTGTACCTGATTGCCTGGATTCTGTGCCCAAGGTGGTGCATAAAAATTCTGTGCATAAATAGGGGCGGCCGGCGGTGGATTCGCATTTTGTTGCTGATTCTCCAGCATTATCTGCATCATCATTTGCATCATCTGATTCTGGTCAAAAGGTGATGTAAACCAAAACTCGTAGGATCGTTGATTAAAGCATAGCAAACAATTCAGCTTCGAAAAGTATATTTTTTTTATGGATTTTAAGAATATAAAACGAAAATAACAAAAGGGATATGTAAATACTCCATCTCAGAATATTTACTACGGTGATCCCATCCCAGGAACACCAACCAATTACCCCGTCTCAGGATAATCGAAAGAAGTCCAATCTCTGAAAACTTCTTGAAAGAAACCCAATCTCTGAAAGTTTCTTATGATGAAAATTCAATCTCTGAATTTCAACCAATATAGTTTTTTTGATTCAATCATAAGCTACCTATTCAAATACAAGGAAATGTCTTATATAGGCTACAGACTCCAAGTCCAATTGCCATTTTAGCAATGTGGGACAAAATAACAATAATTAAAAATAATAATAAATATAAAAGACAATTAACCAATGTGGGATAATAAAAGACTAATTAAAAGACTAAATAAAAGACTCAATCTTCCTCTTGAATTGGGCTACATCATTCCCTCCCGCTTCAAAAGGATTCGTCCTCGAATCAACCCGGATCGAACACGAATATCGTGCTTCCATACGTCCACTCAACCACGGAGAAACTCAGAATCACAACATCGCAAAAACATGGAATGGCGCGAGTGGAGAATTCAGCGACAACAAAATCCAAAGGGCGGCAATGTCAGTAAATATGGATCCACATATACATGTGGCGCTTGTAACGCCTTCAAATCGAAACTAAAATTACCGAGCGCACCTTTGAACCATCGGATTGCACCGGTTCGGTCCCCGGTTTGACCACAATCGATTCAAAGCAAGTAAGTCCACGGGCATAGTGATGGGGTCAACACCAATATCCACCTTGACGTCGGCAAACTCGTCAGAATGGTCGGGTACCGGTAAAGGAGAATCAATAGTAGCAACTGGAACAACATCATTAGTAAGTGCATTAGGAACCTCAATGAACTCTTCCGTGGCTGAATCAACAATAAGAATGTCAACCTCCTCATGTACCACAGCCGTAGGGGGGTTGGGAATAACCTGTTTATTCGATTTAGCATGTGAAGGAGAGAATTTGGGCAGTTTGCCAGCCATAGCTTCTTCACGTGTTACACCATCCGTGATAAAGAAAAGGTCATCGTCCGCCTTCCACAGTGCGTCTAATTTCCTCCAACGTTCTGCACGTTTTAATTTCCGTTGTTCTGCCTCTAATTTCCGTTGTTCTGCCTCTCGTGCGGACGTTCTAGTCGTTTTTTTCGTTCGAACTCCCGTTTCTCCGCCTCTCGTTTGACCGAGCAATATATCCCTTCAAGAGTTGTTCAATACGTGACAATCCCGTTGCAAAATTATCATGCCAATGTCGTTGTGCATGTATGCGTCTTTGCTCGCGAAGTAGTCATTTTGTTCCTTGACAAATTCAAATACGTCGGCCTTCTTGATAGCACTCGGATAATCCAGCTCGGGATCATATTCCATATAGCACTCATAACCATTGTAACGTAACATACCACCTCGACCCAACTTCATCTCGATAATTAGGGTTCCCGAAATTATTCAGCAAAAATCTCTCTTGGCCGCCTCCTAGGGTTACTTGGATTTCAAGAACGCAGCAGATGATTCCTCGCAAGAACAGAATTTCAGGACTAAAAACGCAGCTGTTTATGAACAGCTAGGGTTGCGAAAATAGCAGCAAAATTCGCAGATGTAAGGAGCTGTTGAGTGCGGCTGCTATTAGGGTTCTTGTGAATCAAGGATTACGACTTCAAGATCAGAAAATTGAAACGCAAAGAAGAAAAATTCTTCAAGAAAACGCAGCAGAAATTTCCCGACAAAAATTTTCGTCCCAAAGCAATAATTTAGGGTTCTTGTCACGACCAAAGGGTATGGAATTCGGAAAAACACAAAGAACAAAAATTGTAGAGAACGAAATTTTGGTTAAGACTGTTAAGTTTCAGAATTTTTGGACAGGTATAACCCACTCAAATCGAATTCGTAAACAGGTCACTCTCGGGTTAAGGGTTTTGACAGAAACAGTCAACTAGGTGACGGCGACTATTGTGCAAAACCGGTCGAGATTCTGAAAAAACTCAAAGAATCAAAGTTGTAGAAAAATGAATTTCCTATGTGCTCACAAAATTTCATTCAATTCCGACCACCACAACTCCTTAAAAACAAAGTCGACTACAAGCTGTTCCAGAAAATCGAGCAGAATATTCCGATCCAAATTTGATCAAGATAAAATCCGAATTTGCTAAAGTTCCAAAGAGACAAAAGATAGCCAATACAATGTTCTATCTACTGGTAAATTTTGAGGATTTTTAGACTTGTTTTGAATAGGGAACGATTGGAAACAAAGTCGGACAGTCAGATTTCAAGAGCAGAAAAATTAGGGTTTCGACCAAGAATAATATGTCACGCCTGATTTACCTCAATACGTAGGGTTCCTTGATGTAATATGCATCAATTCAGCGATTGTAATATGTAGCAGCAATTAGGGTTCAAACGGCGGTTGCGATTAGGGTTCTTGGGAAACAAGAACGCCGACTTCAACTCCGGAAAAACGCAAAGAGATTTTCTCGTTAAAAACGCAAAGAAGCGTTGTTGTTGCTTTAATCGCCCGATCTCTCGATACCACTTGATGTAATACCGAATCTCGTAGGATCGTTGATTAAAGCACAAAGAAACGATTCAAAGAATGAAAAGTATATTTTTATGGCTTTTTGAATATATATAACGAAAATAACAAAAGGATATGTAAATACTCCATCTCGTAATATTTACTACGGTGATCCCATCTCGTGAACACCAACCAATTACCCCATCTCAGGATAATCGCAAGAAGTCCAATCTCTGAAAACTTCTTGAAAGAAACCCAATCTCTGAAAGTTTCTTATGATAAAAATTCAATCTCTGAATTTCAACCAAAATAGTTTTTTTGATTCAATCATAAGCTACCTATTCAAATACAAGGAAATGTCTTATATAGGCTACAGACTCCAAGTCCAATTGCCATTTTAGCAATGTGGGACAAAATAACAATAATTAAAAATAATAATAAATATAAAAGACAATTAACCAATGTGGGATAATAAAAGACTAATTAAAAGACTAAATAAAAGACTCAATCTTCCTCTTGAATTGGGCTACATCAAAAGGTACTTGACCAACTAAATTGCCTTGATTGTTGTTCTGATTCTGCGGGGCTTGTTGTTGTTGTCGGACTTGATTCTGCCGAACTCCCTGATTTTGGACCCCATTTGGTCCCAGATTAAGTGCCCTCGGATTTTGAAGGGGCTCTCTATTTAAGTTCTGTATTTCCAGATCCTCGGGAGTAACCGTCGGGCCTAACCGCAACCCATCTTCAGTCCCATCTGCAACATGCAAATTCGTTAAATCTCCGGTTCCCGAAGTCATTTCTGATTCTTCTGATTCGGATTCTAACTCCATAAATGATGTCGATGCTTTTTCGGACAATTTCCTTGTCCTTTCCGCGTTCCGTGTCGTGCAAATGCTTCAATTCCAGGGATGTAAGGATATAGTGGCTCCTTAGAACTCCTGGTCATACACTGCAAACACCCAAACAACAAGAAAACAGTAAAAACAAAAACGACCTAATCCTAAATACTCGAATGACTTTCTGATATCGACCGATTCCCCGGCAACGGCGCCAGAAAACTTGATGGCCAAATTATAGTAAACCAACTTTAACCGGCAGAGTACCGGGTCGGTTGTACTACAACGGCGAGCAAGGTCGTATCCCTCGAGGAATCAATAAAGTATCAGAATCAATTCCGTATATAGTTCAGGCTCACAAATATTGTTGGAAGTAATGAACTATAGCTAAGAAAATAAAAAATGATGACTTTAAAATATATGGATAAACGAATAGCTAAATTATGATCAGGACACTACTCTCAATACCCTTACCAAATCACTAGGGACGAGATTTAACCTACCAACCAACCAATAGCTTCTAATGAATGTGTTGTGGGTGCACTCTCTAAACCGGTTCCTGTGTGCTAATACCACAACCTAGTTACCCATACTCGGTTCAACAAATTCTACATGGGATTTAATTGACCTAATATGATTAAGAACTATAAGACGCTCCGCATCCACCGAGTTCACGGCTTACCTAGAATAACCTTACCAAGGAACAGGCTGCGAAAAACTCGACTAGTTCGTGCATGGCATTCCTAAAACCCTAGTTCGCACACTCACTCGCAAAATACATTTATAAAGTTCGTGTGTGGAATCATAAATCAAGTGATCAGTTTAATTCAAGCATTAAGATCAAATTTTAGGACACAACAATTCAAAAGACTTAATTTTTAAGCCCTACTCATCCCTAGATCATCGTTTAGGCATTAGTTTCGTTATTCCATCACATAATTTAGCTATAACAAATTTAGCTATGCATAATCAAATCTAAATCGCAGGAATCCATAATAAAATAAATTAGAGACATTGTGAAAGATGAAAATAAATTACCAATTAAATTGAAGTAGCAATCCAAACCAAGAAATCGTCTAATCCTTGCAATCCAATCGCGAGAAGCTCAAGAAAAAATTCTAAGAGTTGCAATACTTGAAATAAAAATTAAAAACCCTAATTTTCGTGGCCAAAAACTGAAAATAAAATTCTGAGGTGAAAGAGTGTGTGTAAAATTCAACCGTAAACCTTTTTATGAGCGAAAAACCGACTTCAAAACGCCCAACCAATCAAAAAAACCGACTCCATACGCGAGCATGGGCTGTGCACAGGGGCGGACCCACGTGCCCCGGGGGGGGGCACGTGACCCCACCGCGTATTAAAATTATTAGCTTTGTTGAATGTTAAGCCAATTTCTCCTTTTTTTTGAAAGGCCATGCTTGCGCATTTATTCTCCGCCAATGGAGCATGGAGTTGCTTTAAGCGCATGACATTTGCGCATGCTATGAATGTCCTCCTTTGGTTGACTTAATACGCATGCATGCGCACGGAAGAAGCATGCTTGCGCATGCATTCACTGAACCGCAATAACTTGGCACACCCTCAGTAATTTGGCGATAGCTTTGCGTGTAAAACTTCGATTTGAGCGATTCAAGTTTTGTTGGAAAGCTTATTCAATTATTTACAGTTAGCATGAAGAAAACTTTCCCAGAAAATGCCTCCATGGTAGCTCAAAATGCAGATTAAGTCAAAGAAGCACGATAACATCATCCGTTTCACTCTATAGCTCCGGGTGCATGCTTCCACCTCTTGAAATCATCTTTCCATCATCAATGCCTATTTTTCCGGGATCAAAATGAAGCTATATCCTGCAAGTATCAACAAAAATACCACGCATAACTCCGCAAGATAAAATAGGTATGAAATACGCATGAATTCACCAAAAGTGACGAGATTTTAGGACTAATCCGTCTTAGATCTTGGAGTGAAAGAAATGGTGAAAATGCCTAAGAAATCACTCAAACTACCCCAAAAGTGCATCAAATAAGTCATAAACGAGGATAGAATGATGTAGGAAATGAAGGAAAGTTGACTCTCACTAGTCTCCACCTCTACTCTTCGGATACCCAAAGAAGACTCAATATAATATAACTGTTTCAATCTAGGATCGTTTATGTTGAACAATCAAACATGTAATTAAATAAAATATAAAAGAGGATGTGTAGCTGAATCTGTCACACAATGCAACTAAGAAAAGAAATCATCCTTAAGAGACTACAACCTTTGGATGCATGCCAATGAGTCAGTCTCCACCTCTACTCTTCGGATACCCAAAGAAGAGGCAATATAATATAATCATTTCAATTTAGGATCGTTTATGTTGAACAATCAACATGTAATTAAATAAAATATAAAAGAGGATGTGTAGCTGAATCCATAGCGGTGCAGATCTACTTCAGAGTTATAAGATTGGTCTTCTTCATCTACACACATTTCAGACAAACCTTTAGAAATTCTCCATAATTCTTTCTGATTATGAGTGTTAAACTCTTATCTCTTTCTCTAAAATATGAGCAACACCGAATCCTTCTAGAGCCCACCTCCATCTCTCCTACCCGTTGTCCTCCTTGCTTTGCCCTTCCTCTAAGGGGTTGCTGTGTAACAAGTGCATACTGTCCGCTGGACCGCCCATGGATTTTATCATCAACTTGATGAATTAATTTTAAAATATAAAAACTTAAACTGGTGAGGAGACAGATAATCAACACCTTAAACACTTCAACACGCTCCATCAAATGTGTGGTACAAAGGTACTACAAGGCGAACAACAAAGAGGCCAAACACTTAATTAAATACTTCTACACGGCCCCTCAAGTGTGGTATAAAGGGACTACAAAGCCAACAACAAAGAGGCTCAACACTTCAACACGTACCCTCAAATTTGATAAAAAGACACTACAAGGCCAACAACAAAGAGGTCAACACATGTCCCCTCAAGTGTGGTACAAAGACACTACAAGGCCAACAACAAAGAGGCACAACACTTAACATAATATAAATGAGGAAGAATGTTACAACAAAGTTTGATCTCATGACCTTATGCTCTGATACCATGTTAAATACTATATCTCCCAAAAGTTTAAGCTGGTGAGGAGATCGATAATTAACACGGAAAAAGATCTCATCCAATGCACTTGACGGTGAAATGCAAAAAAACCTATAAAACAACATGGTTTAATGTTTAAACTACAAACAAAACAACATCGTTTCATGTGTTTTTTTGCACTTGACCGTCAAGTGAATTGGAGGAGATCAATGTCCAAATTAACACCTTAAACTCTTCGATCAACAACGAGTGATATAATGTAAAAGAATACCTTGTGACTTCAAAACAATAACTAATTTATATAATGACAAATATTTTAGGCATTTTGAGTTTAACCCGTTACAAAATAGAAAATACCTTTTAATCTCTACACAATAGCGACTCACGCTATAATAAATATACTACAGCCAAATAATCAAAAACCGTAATAGATTACTTTTAAATCGACATATTTTTTATTAACGGTTTAAAACAAATACTTATTAACCGACATACTTTTTAATGGTCTTACCGAAATCAAATCGAAATTTTCGATTAATTGAAATTCGGTACCGAAACCGAACCGTTTGTTTAGCCTTTTAGGTAACCGAGTTGAACCGAACCGAAATATACGGTTTGGTTTGGTAATTCGGTTAACCGAAAATTGAAATAAAATAACGATTCCATTTGGTTATAATAGGTTTGGTTTTATTCGAATTTTTAATTCGGCTAAAAGTTTTTCGGACAACGGTTCAATTATATGCAATTTTTCACTAACGGTTATAATATTTTGGGTATGAAAATTAGTTATACAAGTTAATTATAGACATTTCGGTTATAATTTTCTATTTAATTTCGGTTAACTGATCGGTTTTTTAATCGATTCGGTTTTCGGTTCGATTACGGATAATTTATAGAGTTATCCGTAACCAAACAGAAATTTTAGGTTTCTATATAGTACTAACCGGACTGAATCAAATGACCTCGATTCGGTTCGGTTTTTGGATAATTTGTATCCATATACACCCCTAGTTGAGACCGTAGCATATAACTTGTTTTGTAGTTTATATTTGTAGATAAATATGGATATAGATATACATGTGTGGAATGTGGATATACTTTTTTTTTTTTTTAAAGGAAAATTGTGGATATACTTGAAGTAGCAAAAAGGAAAAGAAAAAAAAGCTGAGGCCACGTTGTCCTGGTGTGTGGCATGAGTGCTTGCCTGCTTGGTGTTGGTGGCTCCCTCGTGAATAAAGACAAAACAAAGCGAAAATTAGTGAAAGCATTCTTGATTCGCTGGGCTTCTCAATTTTAAAAAAAAAAACGTTGGGCTAATAAGAACAAAGCTCATCGTTTTAGGACACTCTCAGCACAAGTCCTATATGGTGTCCTATTCTTAAAATGAGAATAAAAAATAGAGTTTTGTCTCAAATAAATTCTATATGGAGTCCTATCCCTATTTATTTTTAGGGATATGAACAATCATCCCTATTTATGGGGATGACTATTCATAAACTCTAAACATATTTAATTGTTAAAAATTATAGTGATAGGGATGTTGATGGAATGAAATAATAAATATTTAATGTGTATAAATAGGGTTGTGAGGTAGAATATGTATTATTTAATATTATTTGAAATGTTATGGGATAAGGATAGGATCTTGTTGTATAGGTTTTTGAATTGAGATGTTGTAAAATAAGGATATGTATTATTTTATATTATTTTAGGGATAAAATTTAGGACGTCTGCTGGGACTGCCCTTAGGGATTCATAGAATAAATATCATTTGTGTATTTTACTTAAATCTGATTATTATTTTTAAATATCTATATATCTATATATCTATCTATTATATATTTTCGAAAAAAAAACCGTCAATTGACACAATTTAGCCTATTGACCCGCGCCGCAACCCGTTTAGTAAATAAAAGAAAACAGAAAATAATCCCCACGATTGCCAACACAATCCCACGATTTGGTTATCCCCACGTTTCGCCTCCTCCCATCGTTCTGAAAAACTTCCCCACCCAATTCTATAGAAAAAATTATCACATCTCAACCTCCTCATCAACAATCTCAAACCTTTTTTAAATGTATCTCATCTCTTTTGAAATTCTTATCTACACAGAGGTGGCAAACCATAGAATTCGTTTCTACAACTTTGAATTTCCGATTCAAACAATGGTTGCAGATTCTCAGAATACACAAGCTTACAATTGCATTTCTCAAAATCCAATCCAGGTCTTGAAACGATTTCTTTGATTTTCATTGTTTTTTTTTGTTTCTTCGTATTTTCGAAAGATATTTCATTTTCTGCATTTTTCATTTTCACATTTCTTGCGTGCTTCGAAGTCTCTGTCTCTGGGTGATTGGAACTCATACGACGTGACGTAGATAGAGCCTCTGCAACTATCCTGGTTTGATATCAGTTTATATGTATTTTCCCTTATTTTCTATACTTTTCGGTCAATAAACTTTCAAAGATACGATTCTTTGAGCCAAGGTTTACCTGAACATTTGATCTGCTTAGTGTTGGTATGATCATAATGAATATTTTGCAAGTTCGTAGAAACCAAAACTTACATGGATTTCGGAAATCCCGGTTCACAGGCAGCCAGGCTTATTTTTTTGGGTTCGAGGCTGCACCCAACCTGGGCATATATTATTTGGAAATTCAGTAAGATTACTCACTTTTGATTCTGAGTTGATATAACTGGACAATTTTACTTGCTTTAAGCATTGTGTGAGATGACACGTGTAGCTTCTCTTCTTAGGTGTATGAATTATGAATTCTGAAACAGAGATTTTCTAAGACGTTTTTTGAATTTGTTAGAAAAAGAAAAATTTGTTAAAATACACTGAAAGTTAATAGGAATTTCGGTTGAATATTGAATCCACTTGGCATTGTAATAGATCCGTGAATACGACGGCCATCTTAATATTTGCACAATAAACCGTCTCTGCTTACTCCTTATGTGTTGAAAAGATGTTGTGTACCTTTTTTATACATTTTTTTCGCATTACCTGTTTTGTTTGTTGTTGTTGTTGAATGATTTTTGGTGCTACCTCTTTTTTGCTGTAAAATTGTACAAATTGTTTGGGAAAAAAGTTACTGATTCCTTTTCATTTCCGTTGTTGCTTCACAATAAGGTCCAACCAAGAGGATCGTAGCCATTCCCGGTACTAAAGATGTTAAAGAGTTGACACTAATTCAATTGGCCTCCCTATGACTAGGCTCACTAAGCACTTTCACGTTTCCAATGGCGATGCAATTCTTCGCTTCATTGGAAGTAGCGTGTTTTATCAATAGATAATTGGCTTTTGGAGTGTTTAATCATCATCATCATTGTTTAGTTTTATTTTTCTGCTGCTTTGCAGTGGGTTGTGTTTCTTGTGGAAGTCAGACCAAATGTATTATCTGGCGAAATCGAATGTTGTTTCTTGGAAGACATAAAAAATGTATGGTTTTGGAAGTAATTTATTTAGCAGTCTCTGTTGTACCTACTCAGTCCTCACATGTACCAATGGTCTAAAAGGAGCCGACGTTTCGCATTCGTTACGATGAAGACCATGGAGGATGCAGCCGCTGCTGCTGAAAAGCTAAATGGCACGGTAAATTAATCTAAACTAAACTATAATGATCATGATACTTAAAAGGAAAATACAATTTTTTTTCGTACCCAAAGTGCCCCTGGATCGATAGTTTAGGAGTTTTCAGTGTCTTTTACACAGGGTGTAAAACTGTGTTTTTGTGACTTTGTTACGGCACTAGCATTTCCGTATATGAATCTGGGATTTGATTTTATTGATCTAACAGGAAGTCGGAGGCCGTGAAATCAAAGTAAACGTGACATAGAAGCCATTGACATTGGACTTATCGGTTCTTCAAGCTGAATAAACACCCTTCACCTACAGTCCTCACAAAGTATACGTGGGAAATCTTGCAAAGGGACTGACCACGGAGAAACTCCAAAGCTTTTTCTCCGGTAAAGGAAACGTTCTTAGCGCGAAAGTGTCTCGAGTTCCCGGAACCTCAAAATCAAGCGGTTATGGATTCGTTTCGTTTTCTTCTGAAACTGAAGTTGAAGCTGCCATTTCTTCTCTTAATGATCAGGTTAGCAACCGACCTGTTGTTTTTTTACTCAGTTTGGAAACATGTTTTGTATACGTATCCAATACGTATATGCAACCTTTTTTACAATGCGATACATGATTCGAGTATGCACATCCACAAATTGAATACGTGACGAAACGAAGAATCTTATTGCAAACCAAAGACAAACCATGTTTTTGTTTTTCGTTTTTCCAGTTTTTTATTTCCTTTTCGATGGTTGGAATGAATATGTTATTATGTATATTGTATAAGTGTAGGTTCTGGGGGTCAAGAACCTGAATAATTGTCGGAAATTGAGGTTGTTTCCTCCTCTACATAAATAATTGCAATACTAACGTGGCTGATGTGATAATTTGCATATATGTCCGGGTTTTTTTGTTGTTGTAACTTTGCAATAATAAAATCTATAGACTTCATTACCTTTTGTGTAGAAATGACCGGGAAATGATCTATTTTGGGTTGTTTTTGGTGATGCGCAACATATATAAGCATTTCTTTATTATTTTATGATTCATGAATTAAAAAAAAACATGGAGTCTCACATTACTCATACTTTCTTTGGTCGATGCCACGTTTCCGAGTATGAAGTCCCTGTAGCAGTACGTGGCAGATCCAAGAAATTGCCTTATTGAGGGCATTGGAGCAAAAATGATGATCCACCAAGGCCACCAATGATATGTACTATAATATAAAGAGAAACACATTTAAGCCAATTACTCGATTAACCCGTTCCAAGTCCGGTTATATCCTTTTCGCAAAACAGGACGCGCTGATTCAACTTTAAAGGCTTGAATATCGGTGTAGTTGAAATTTCCCATCACAATTGCCATATCCGTCAAATCTCAACTAATCGGAGAAAATCGTTCCAATCTCAACTATCCGTCAATGAAATTTATTCTGTGTGTCCAATCGAGTGTTTTTCAATTAATTTACTTGTGGGGGTTATTCATCTGAAGAGGATTTGATTATTGATATTGATTTGATGAGGTTTTTGTGTGTGAAAGTTCAATTTGGGTTATGGAGCAAAGAATTGAAGGTTTTACTAATGCATCAAGGTTTTGACTCCAAGCACCATTAGTAAGTTTTATGTTAAATTGTGGTGTTAAATTGTTGTATTTATGCCCTTTTTGAGAACCCAGATGTGAAATTGTATTAAAGATGAAAACTTTGGAATAAACTTTTGAGTCATTCATTGTTTTATATAGTCATTGATTGTTTGAAATGTCGGGCATTGGAACATGATTTTGGAACATGATATTTTTCATGACCAGGGATATCTTCTTGCATCACGATTGGAACACTATATATATGGAAATTACGCCCAAACTGCTTTTCCTCCATAGATATGGAAAACGCAGTTTAATACTCATCCCCATGATACGATGTGATTTAGTGCGACTAATGTAGCTTGTGATTTACTCAGAGTGGTTGGAATTTTGTTAAAATGACAGGTTTTTTCACATCGGGGCTGCTTTGGAATGGCAGGTTCTCTGTTTCATCATATAACTGTTGCTGGGATAAAAGAACAGGGATTGGGTATAGTGCCGCTGATTTCTGTTATTTTAGCATGTGTGCCGTGCAGCAAACATATTTTTTTATTTATGCTTTTACTTCTTCATTCATAAATTTCTTACAACTATGCATTATTTTTTCATGATTTTGATATATTTTTGCATAAACTAACTTAAGCATTTTTTGTTCTCTAATTAATGAAATCGTGTAGCAGTATATGGATATCAACATAAAATCTCTTTATTGTTTTGAAGTGGTGGTTTTCATGATTGAAGTCATGTTTCTTGCTAATCAATTGTCAGAATGTAAACTATTCACATAGCTTCACCTGGCAGGAAGCTTGATGAGATGGCTTGGTAAGCATTTCTGTGTTTTGTGAAGCGGTTTTCAAAACAATAAAGTGATTTAGACATGGGCTTCTACTTCCTTCTCTTTCATTTACCTTCTGGTTGATACCTTTACTCGGCTTTATGGCATGATATGCACCGAAGACTCCGCGCGGTCTGGTGAGTATTCGATTAACCTCTCCCCCAATATTAAAGGCAGGCAAATGGATATGAGAGATGGATAGGAGAGAATAGTAGTTTGAAGTGACAGAAAGCGGTGGAGATGAACAAGTGGAAGGCGAGCAAAAATCATTAAGGGAGCAGGCTCTTCTCAATTTCTCTTCTTTAAGAAATGAGTATTGTTACCCCTCAAAAAAAAAATCGAGTATTGTGCGTTGGTTTCAGTTTCTCTCTTTATTATGCCGAGCGATTTGCTTTCAATCATTGGGACAATCTTCTTGCCGGTATATTTCTCTAACACCCAACTTTTTTCGATTTAAAATTTGCGGTGTTTGTGTTTCAGTAATTGCTCCTACGTGCTGTGTGCTTTGTTTCTATTTCACTTTCAGCTGGGTATTTAGCCAGTAGTTATGTTACTTGGGATTTCAAAAGGCTTACACATGCTTGCTTATTGGAGCATGGGGCTTCTTCATGTTTGTAGAATTTATTCCATTGCAAACAACTTAATGTGGTGTTGTTGTTATACTTAAATTGCTCTCTATTTTTTTTTTATTTATTTTTTTGTAATTTAATGGTGAAGTGGAATACATGAATGTGTCAGAATTGAATAAAGGTTGACATGAGAGAATATACTGTGTTTGAAATGTTTTACAAGCTGAAATTGTGCATCTACAACATGATTTTCGTTCCACACAAAAGAATACTTTATTATTTGGATGTTGTTTCTTCCTATATATTACTCCAATTGCTTTCAAACCTGTTGCCCTATTTTTCCTACCTTTTTAAGAATGGGTACTTCATGATCCAATGTTAGGGTTTATGATTACACAATGAGACAGAGAGAAAGGAATCTGACATTCAGGCGCTTCATGTATCATACCACAAAGTCTGTGCCTACCTATCAATGTTTTTGTTCCAATGTTGTACGTCCCTTATGCCCCAAAACTACTTTTGCTTCGTTTATTATAGATGTTGCAAAAGATCTGGGCTGTAAAATCCGTATAAAAAAAATAATAGCAATGACCGTCATTTCATCTACCTGCAACTGTGACGAGTTCTTAAAAAAAACAAATATATTTTTACTTTTTGCCTGATGTTGCAATGGCATGATAGTTTATAAATCGTATGCTTTCTTCTTGTGCAGTGGATGGCCAGAGTTCAGCTAGGATGTTATATTGGTGAAAGTTTAGGTGGGATCTTAACCCTTCAAACTTTTTGTGTTAATATTCACATTTTCAAATGTTTCTTCCTTGAATTGCAGTAGAGCTGGAATTTGCCTTTATGTCGACCGTCTACTGTCCAAGTGATTAGAAGAAATGTTGTTTTTTGTTTTTTTTTTTTTTTTTTTTTTTTTGAGGGATTATAAGAAATCAAAAGTGCTATAATTTGTAGCAATGATTTCAAATACTCAATCATCTGATGTCATTGGAGTTAATCACTTATCTATTTTCTTTAACCCTTTTGTGTATCTAGATAAGGAGTGCGATGCATTCATTTGTGCAATTAACATCTTTTGATTTTGAATAATGTATGACATACTGTGGATAGCCATGCTTGGAAATTGCCTGAATTTTGTCATTAGATGTCTAAGCATTTCTACTGCCATCTTGAAAACAATTTGCTGCAAGAATGAACCTATATTTGGATTCCTAATTAGGTTTTAAGGTTATATATATGTCTCTGTTTTACAATCGCATTTTTTTGCACAAAAATGTTGTCATTTTGTTTCTTCATTTCTTGGTGCTACTCTTTCTTATAAGGGCTCCTTCTATTGCTATTATTAATTTGTTTATTGTACTTTGTTGCTCTTCATATCATTTATTTTTCTACATAATTATTGGTGTTAATCTACATCCAGTTTTGGTATAACAGCTTCATAATGGTTGATTGTGTTGTTTTTGAATACTAACAAAATTGTTTGTCCTCTCTTAATGAGATGTGTTTAGGATGTGTGTGTCTGGCTGGTGATTTTCTAGTTAATATCTTACTACTTAAATACATTATTTACTATTCTCATGTTAAAAATAGAACCAGCCGGATGATTTGAAAACTTATAATTACACAATTCACTCTGTTTACATTAAATATAACTATCATTTACATATACCATGTACAGTATAATATTTGTCCTACGATTTTTGAGTAGTTAATAAGACTGATGGTATATTTGAGTAATTATATTCTAGAATGACCAATAATATGCGACAATCATTTTTTTAAATGACAGTTATTGAGAGTCAATCACTATAGTATGTAAGTAATGTTATTTGTATTGTTTATTCAATTGATCTTTTTGAAAAAAATATGATTTTTTACATAAAAAAATATTTTAAATCTCATAAAAAATTACATTGAAAAAAATTATGGACACTTAAATAGTACTATTTCTGAATCAATTTTACATTTTTTTGTGAATGTTTGCAAAAAAATAAAAACCTGATTACTTTTTCCTATTATGCATAAGACGATGTTTTACGTTTGATCATCACGTTATCAATTTCAGTCGATCAAAGTTTTTAGAGTAAAATAGTATTTTTTTTTTAGAAGTTAATAGATTTTTCTATTTAAGGAATCCATCATAAACCTCTCAATCCCAAATGGTTTGACACATTAAATAAGATTTGAACCTTTGTTTTAGACTATGGTTGATAAAGAGGAGAAGGCTATGCTAGGTATATTAATGAAGACCATGGGCAAATTTAGGGTGGAGCATTAGCAGAGGAGACGAGTCACCGGAGATGGGGCATGGCTGCCATAGAAGATGGAATTTGTGGCTGATATATATATATATATATATATATATATATATATATATATATATATATATATATATATTTTTTTTTTTTTTTTTTGGGTTAGGGTACGGAAGAACTGACATAACGAGAGAGATGTGCACCGGTGAAGGTGTTAACGGCGGCCATGGTTGCCGGAGAAGCTGGCTGTAGTTTTTTTTTTTTTTTTTTTTTTTTTTTTTTTGTTGAGAAAGTTTAGGGTTTAGGGTTGTTACTATTAATTTTTTAATGTTACTACATTTTTTGATGTAACTTTATTTATTTTACGGCCTGTTACTACTTGTTTATTGGCCGTTACTACATTTTATAGGTTGTTACTACTTATTTTTTTTCTGGCTGTTATGACTTGTTTATTGGCTGTTACTACATTTTCATTGGATGTTACTACATTTTATGGGCTCTTACTACTTGTTTTTTTGGTTGTTACTACACTTCATCTAGCATTACTACGTGTTTAATGTGTAAAAGGGCATTTTTGTCCATTTATTATGAATTTGTATTTTTAATCACATAAAATGTAGTAACGTCACTCTCAAAGATCATAGCAGAGAGACCCAGCCGATCTGCCTACAAGGCTAACAATATCGCCCGCATCTCCAACAATTCTGGTGTATCCCCCGGATCAATATGGAAAGAAAAGGCCGTAACAATAGGCCACTTAGAATCTCTGAAAATCAGCCCAATACCCGAGCCCGTGTCCGCCACAGAAGCGTCTGATTTACACTTCCAGGTCCCTGAAGGCGGGAGACTGCAAATAGCCGGAAGAGGAATCCCATCAACCGCGTCCTGAGAGAGCCGACCATCACTTGGTTATACTCCAATGCCGCTACCGTGGAGGTCGAGATTACTCGGGAGACATAAATCGGCGTACCCTCAAAAACCGCACTACAACACGCTTTCAAGAGATTCCACAGTGTCACGCAGAAAACATACAGCTCTGCCCCTGATAACCGCACCACAAGGCCCCCAAAGAACTCCCGAAACCTTTAGGACGGCCGATCAATCTGATCCCCAAACAGCGATGCTCTCCAAATTGCCCTAGCATAGTCACAATCGAACAGGACATGTTACATAGACTCTCGTTCCCGCCCACATGCCAGGCAGACCCCATCTCCAAGCTGCCACTTAAGTAGATTCTCCCCTATCGGCAAGCATCCCTGTAGACATCTCCAGAGGAAATGTTGCACACATGGCGGAACAGTGATCCGCCAAACATCACGCCACACCCTATCCGGCCCAGCAAAAGATGACCAAAGAACCCTAGAGTACAGTCCACCCCGCAAGCTCAAAGATAAGAAATACCCACACTTAACCGTATAACGCCCCTTCCGATCATAATGCCATATACGCTTGTCCGGGTGATAAGGTCCAGCAATAGAAGTCTGGAGGATAGCATCAACCTCCCAAGGGTGGAAAGCTTGCTGGAGCAGTGAGAGTTCCACTGATGGCCATTAGCCAATAAGAGATCATGGACCTGCAGATTCCTCGGCAGTGAATGAGAGGGGTGTGAGATACGGAAAGAAGGAGGCCGAGAAACCCACACATCATGGAAAACAAAGACCGAGCGACCATCCCCAATACGCCAGCGCAAGCCTGATAACAGCAAATCCCGCCCCTCCAACAAACTCCGCCAGAGAAAGGTGGGACGACGCCCCAAGCCTGCCGCAATAAAATGTCATACCCGGGTGATATGTTCTTACCGTAGTAATTTTGTAGTAAATTTTTTTTCTTACCGTACAGAAAGCAAACTAACATCTAATTCCTCTCCATTCTTCCCTTCAAAAAAAAATTCCTCTCTGTTCTTATTTAACTGTCGTATTTGCCAACAAAAAAATTCTTTTTATCAGTCGTATTTTCATTTTCAGAGCATTATTTATTATATTTTCCTATATCTATATTTATTTATTAAGGAGAGAGAGATTGAAAATAACATTGCATTAATTATATTCAAAAGTTGTTATTGTCATTTTGAAGTTAAGTTAAAGTATTAATGGAAAATTAGGGATAAGGACACAATCTGAAATATTTTTAAGTAACGGGACAACTACATATTTTTTATAGGGAGAAGGACAACCGCATAATTTTTATAGCGAGAAGGACAAACGGTGAATCCCGAAAATCGGTGAATCTCCCCAACGACGGTGAATTTCGACAAAGGAATCCCGAAAATTAATGAATTTCGATGATTTTGAAAATTAGTGAATTTCGAAATTTAAACGTTATTTCGAACACAAGTGAATTTCGACGAAAAATAAATAGTTTTGTCATTTTCAAAAAGTTAAGTTAAAATATTTATTAACCACTCTTCTTAATATGTGTATTTTTTAAGGGGGAATGATGGAGAATGACAAAAATATTTCATCAATTGAGTAGAATGACAGTTTTTTAAAACTTTTGCTTAAAAGGACAAAACTATTTATTCACTGTTGAAATTCACTTGTGTTCGAAATTCACTGTCGAAATTCACTAATTTTCAAAATTCATTATCGAAATTCACTGATTTTCGGGATTCACCGTCCAAATTCACCGTCGAAATTCAATCGATTTTGGGATTCACCTTTTAAGATTCACTGATTTTCGGGATTCACTGTTTGTCATTCTCGATATAAAAAATATGCAGTTGTCCTTCTCCCTATACAAAATATGTAGCTGTTATGTTATTTAAAAATATTTCAGATTATGTCCTTATCCCTAATTTCCTAATTTTGTTAATTGGAACAGACGGGAGTAATTATCAATACGCAAATGACAACAAAAACTTTCTTAAATAAAGGCACGTTATTTTTTTTTTAGGGGCACATAAATTTATAATCCGTGTAAATTTTGTGTTTCAACCTATCCATTTGTCCTCTATGCAATACTACTTGACATGCAATACTACATTTATCTGACTACAAAAATATGACTAGATAGAAAAGAAAAGGCAGCACTTTGACCTATTGATATGTCATCTACCACGAAAAAAAAAATCTTAATAAGATAACATTAATAAATAAATAAAAGTAGCTGGATCTTAAGACAAAGTATCTTATGGAACAGTGGGTCAGGACCTCATAGTTAGGATTTAATCAATTTTTTCAAAAAATAAAAAAATACAATCACATCAACTATTCTTAATCTATGATGGATGGTTCGCCGGACCAATAAATTTCGAAAAGGTATTTGATTGAATTCCAAAATCCAAACTTAGAGCAAAAGTAATGATTTGTCTTTGTTTAATTTCAAATTGATTATAGGGGAAGGAGCCACAAGGATAAAAAAATTAATAAATGGGTCTGGAAAGACAAAAGTAATATTTTTATAATTATAAAGAACAAAAATCATAATTGTAACTTTAAAATTGTTCTTGCGTGTTAATATTACTTTGTTTCACAATTATTACTTCATATTTACTTTATTCCACATTTGTTACTTCATATTTGTTATTTTATAATTGTTATTTTTGTCCTGATTAAATTACAGTTTCCTTCTATCCGATTTTTTTGATAATTTTGTTATTTTGAACAAAAATATATTGATTTATAACATTGTAGGCTATACAGTATAACGGAAATATAATCTTTTTTAGAGGGATTTATAGAAAAAGTAATAAAATAAAATTTCTTTTCTACCTCCACTTTTTTTTTACTCCGGTTGATCATGAAAAAAATACAATGATCATTGGGCCAAAATCAATCATCATACCACAAACTTTTCACTACAAATTGCATAGCAAATCGAAATATATAAAAATAAGGGGTGGCGGGGCAAAATGATAAAATAAGATACAAAATGTGACAAAAAGACAAGGAAAAAAATATAATGGTTTAAAAGGACAAAAACGCGCGTTACTACATGTTGCTACAGGCGCCTGTTGTAACTTGATCATAAGCGAATTTGTTGATGTTGCACCCATGAAGTATAGAAAGTGCTACACATTGGGAACTACCCGGGGAAGAGTTAGGAACAGGAACAAGAAGAAGCAAGAACATCTTAAATAGAGGAATCGATTGTATTTCGTCATTTGTTCCCCATAGCAACTGGGGATCAAAAAGCATCAAATTTGATGACTTATTAAGGGAAAGACGAAGTAAGAGCATGCTATTGGAGAGGTTGCAACATATGTTGGGAAGGCCTCCGTTGATTGTGTATGAACAAAATACGAGTCCAAAGGCCGGGTAAGAAAGGGTTTAGCTAATAGAGATATTAACTCTTCCGGGAGCCAGTAACGCATAAACCATGTAAAACCAAGACCAATCAATATCCGAACGGAACGGATTCGAACTTCTCCTAGAATAGTTTCCGGTGCGAAATAAATATAATATATATGAGTAATTCAAAGGATAAATCTAAATATTTGATAGGATTCGATTCATTAACAAATAGGATGGATTATAAAGAAAAATAGAATCACTACATTGATCTCTTTTTTGAAGAAGAAGAAACCTAAACCACATACTAAGAAACCTAGAAGAAAACCACCATAAACCATAAGGCAAGCGTAGAATCGGTGTATCATGGAACTGAAGAAATGATATAGTTATTGGCGAGGAAAGACGCCCGTAAGCTGCAACAAGGTACTTAAACTATACTTTAAAATGCCCCAACACTCCTTAGGATTCTTGTAGGGATTGAAAGGGACATGCTCCTTAATGGGAAAGGAACTTGAGGTGAGAGTGTAATGAAAAATCCCGTAAAGCGTCGACTCGAGCCAATTTAGGTACCACCCTTAAATAAGGTGGTTCAGGAACGAATTATCCAGACTATTGATGGTTATAGGTAGAAATAGTTATACACACTCGCGTGTAGGACGGTGGAGTATACTTTCTAGGGTAGGCCTACAAGACTCTTCCCAAGCCTTTCTTCATTTCCCCATATGTATAAAAAGATCAAAATGCAAATTAGAAGTATCATGGAACCGAAGTTAGGACACTCAATATAAGCTAGTTATGATAGAAGCGTTAGTACAAGTATTCAGAATTACAGTAGCAGTTCTTCTTCAAATAAATCAGATTATGATATAAGACTATTCTGGTCTGTCCCGTCCGTAGCATAAACCCGAGTTGGGAATTGAAAAGCCAAGTTAGATTAGTAATATGATGTACTGTTACTTACCCTTCCACCCGTAATGACTTCCTTAATCCCATATATTGAGGTCGGAATGTCGAACTTCTCTCTTTGACTTTATCCCGCCCGATCGGTAGAATCCTATTTGAAAGCTGCTCTATCCAGTTTGTCGTACAATAGGTGGTAGCATCACTCGATCACAAGAAACCTATTTACCGCTCTCCAGTCTTCCTCAACATTAATTAAAGTTAATCTATTCTAGGAACTGAATTATTCTAATTCATAGTTCAGTTTGCAACTTTTCAATTCTTGAATTACTACCACAATTTTCACAGCTAATCTCCTTTTATGCATTCAAAGTTTCAACAACAAAATGCTAACAAGTTTATTTACTATTCACACCAGTGAACTTTACCTCTACAAAGTAAGCTGTATGCAACACCGAAATCAAGAAATCACAGAGTATATGTTTTGTTCTTCTCAACCATTATCTTTTTTCTTTCATTTTTTTCATTTTAGATTAAAAACAGTCATCCACAACCTTTAACCATAAAAATAAATTAACTTGCCATTCTCTTCTTATTTTGAATTAAATGGATATTCCAGCAACTACTTCCACCAATGAAGTTTATCAAAACAGTTAAACTGATGTCTCAGGACCATGAGTGTATATATCTAGTATATATGGTAATTTCGTTTCGATAAAAAGAAAACCTTCCCTTATTTTGTGAATAAAAATCCAACGTTGACCAAATCCTTGTCGTCTTGTTGTGCTACGCACCTTTGATGGTTAAGATCGTGATTGGCACTCATGGCGGTGTGTGATGGTCGTGTGAAAAATATATTGGACTCATTGTGTGGTCTATGGTAGTTGAAAGCCGACAATGGCGAAAAAATGTTGCGGCGTCTTGTTCCTTGACTTGAATTATAGGGATGAAGCTCTGAACAAACGAAGATGTGTGAGGAAGAAAAGTGTTCCTAATGGTAGAGGCTATTTCACTTCTTAGTGAGAATCAGTGTTCAATTCTCATCGTGTTCTATGCGAGATTGGCGGTAGCGTTTTTTTTTTTCAAGAGGCGGAACCATGTTGGTGGTGGTGTTGCGCCGGTGATCTGGTAGCGTGTAGCTCTCATAATCCTTATAAGGCTTTAAGCTCTTTGCCGGCATTATGATAGTCATTCTCTTGACGGAGGTTTCGACTTTCTTTCGGGCTTCTTTCTCCGCTTGGAGATGGCGGCCAGTAGCGACGATTCTCTGGTTGAGGCTGCCAGTTGCCATGGTTTACCCCTTGTTTTCGGTTCGTTGCTAGTCTTGTTTCTATGTGTTTTATGTACCTGGGTTTGTCGCTTTCCGTTGTGTCTTAGCATAGTTTCCGGTGAAGTTATCGGCTCGATCCATGGGCCTCTTCACCGTCCTTTGTCAAGACCTTTCCTCGGAATCTAGTTCTTGACAAGTTATAGTTACGTTCCATTTTCTTTGTTCTTTGTTTTTTCTTTGTGTTTGTCTGGGGCGGTGCTCGTGTTTGTATTAACGGCGTTATTCCGGTTTTTAATAAAATCCTTCGTTTTTTCGAAAAAAAAAAAAAAAAATACATGGATTCGAATAAATAAAAATTAGGGAGGGTGACTAAAAATCACTTGTTCCAATTGTTTTACCACCACATATGGTGAGGAGATCGACCGGGCCGATCATTTGTGTTCTATACATTAGAATGGCTAATTGAATATCAAATTTCAATTCGTCTCAAACTCTAATTCTAAATACAAAACGTATACAGAAATTGTTGATTTCAACATTATGGGATAAACCAACAAGGTATCGGCATAGGTATACACTACGTCATAACCTGATAAGAGATCAGGGTTCGAGCAATGTGCATGTGCGTGAAACTATCGTTTCTGGAAAAAAAAGAAAAAAAGGAAAGAAAAAAAAAACCATTATGGGGCAGACCGAGATCCTTGAAAAGGGTCATTACGATTAGTTTTCCTATGCTATGTAACAAATATATGTTTGCATAAATAATAGCATCGTCATTGTAATACAAACTTTTATGAGTGCATTTGCCTACAAATTAATTCTCTTTTACTTGTAATATTTTAATTTTTTTGGAAATTAGGGATAAAGACACAATCTGAAATATTTCTAAGTAACAGGATAACTACATATTTTTTATAAGGAGAAGGACAACTGCATAATTTTTATAGCGAGAAGGACAAACAGTGAAAATCAAAATCTGAATCTCCCAAAGAATCCCGAAATCGAATTTCGATTTCGAAAATCAAATGAATTTCGACAATGACTTTTGAAAATTAATGAATTTCGGCAGTGAATTTCAACAGTGAATTTCGAACACAAGTGAATTTCGACAGTGGATAAATAGTTTTGTCCTTTATGCAAAAGTTTCAAAAGACTGTCCTTCTACTCAATTGATGAAATATTTCTGTCTTTCTCCCTCATTCCCCCTAATTTTTTTTATCTAAATTAAAAATCTTTATTTAATAATTAAACATTTTTTTCTTACTTTTATCTCATACACTATTCACCTTATTTGAAAAGGAAAAAAAAACACTAACGTAATTCAAACACATTTTAACCAATTTTATTTAATGAATATGAACAAAGTCAAAATACTACCTCCGTCTCAGAATATAGTCCTCACTAGGGGTGAACGTCGGCTCGGTTTTATCATTTTTAATACCGAATCATTTTATACGGTTTCAAATTTTTGAAACCAAACTAACTACTATTAATGAACAAACAACTATATTATTAAATGACATACATAAATCTCAAAATGCATAACACAAACTAGTATTTTGAGTAAGATTAGGGAAGAAAGAGGAATAGATTTGTTTCATAAGTAAGGAGAGACAAATAGAAGATAGATAACACACACACACACACACACATATATATATCAAATGAATAAACATGTGATACAGATTTGAGTTTTATTTAGTAAGAAAATATTCATGATTTTATGATCTCCAAAACACTGATATTGATTATTTGTACAATATTATTGTCCAACATAACCTAATTATAAGCAAATCAAAGACAATCGTATATAAAACTAAGGTTTATAAATGCATTTATCATGATAATAAAAAAATATACATTATGCAGTTCATCAATATCATTAAGAGAAGTAAGTCATACAAATCAGCATCGACAAATATCCATAATGAAGTTCATCAATATCATTGAGAGAAGTAAGTCATTCAAATGAGCATCCACATTTTTTTTACAATTTTTCACGCGATCCCACTTTTTCAGATTCATTGAGATTCAAATTTTTTTAATATTAAAATTATATAGTTTTATTGTTAAAAAAATATCATTTAATTTATTGTTAAAAAATTAAGTTTTGGGCTTTGGTAACCTCACTAAAGCAATTTTTAGATAAAAGACATAATTTTACCATCCGGTGACCTAGTAGAAAAAAATTCTTGGATCCGTCTCCGCTTCAACCGTAACATTTATCCAATCACATGAATAAGTATGGGCAATTTATCCGTAAAAAAATTAGGACCCGTAACAATAGAAATCGTGTATAAAAAGGGTAAACGATTAATGAATGGAATATCTTCCTTGGGGCATAAGTTTTTGGACTTGTCCTAAGAAAAGTAGGATTAGCTGCCAATATTGCCGTTGAAATTCGCATAATGTGCCTTGTCCCCGAACTGGTTCCATGACGTGCACAACATATGCTTCCTCACTCTGTCTTTTTCTTTTTTTGGTTTTGCGAACAATATATTACGTCAATATGTTTTTATCAAATTATAATTATAGTGAATGGTTTTGGTTACACTACCTCTGTCTCAAAATATCAATGATTTTAAGAGTTTTCATATTAATTTAAAGAGTGATTAAATGTCATAAATAAATTTATGTGATATTTCAAATGTAGGTTAACGCTAAATTTAAAAACTATTTATTCGTATCGAAAATATCTCGAAATTCACCGTTTAAATTCACCGACGAAATTCATCATTCGAAATTCACTAATTTTCAAAATTCATCGTCGAAATTCACTAATTTTCGGGATTCACCGTCGAAATTCACCGATTTCGGGATTCACCTGAGATTCACCGATTTTCGGGATTCAATAAAAATTATTTGTCCTTCTCCCCCTATAAAAAATATGTAGTTGTCCCGTTACTTAAAAATATTTCGTATCGTGTCCTTATCCCTAATTTTCCAAAAAAAATATTAGACCCTCGCCCTTCGAAAAAAAACAGTAACCAAAACATATATATATAAAAAAAAATAAAACAAAAAAGTTGTGTGATAGTCATGGGTTTGGAAGGAAAAAAAACTACTTAATTGGCTCATAATCCTAGTTTAGGAAAACAAAAATTATTGTAGTTTGCAAGATTCAAAACCAAGTCTCATTCTTAGTATACTAGAATGATAACCATTAAGGTAATACATTTCTTGTTCATATATATACAGTATATATATAATATTAGGTCAAAATTTCGTGGGGCCCTTAAATTCATTGATTTTCGGGGCCATGGCCCCCAGGGGCGCCCCTGCTATCATTGATGTAATAATAGTTAAGTAATTAAAAGTAATTGAATTCATAATAAATTAGTGATAAGATAGTGAAATAGACGATAAATGTTGCATTGGTAATATAGAATGACATATGTTGTGCACAAATCTTAAAATGTATGATGACTTATATTTTGGAACGGAGGTAGAAGTTATTTAGGGGTTGTAATGAACAAGCACCGGAATATTTCTTATCCCACCGTTCCGAAATAACTGAGTCAGTTGCCAAAAAGATTTATTCCAAAATAATTGAAACAATTAAATTTTCAATGCAGTATTTATTGTGTTTTTTCTACGTCTACCCTTATTTGTTAAGGAGTGAGAGAATAAATACAACATTATATTAATTTTAGACTATGGGTTTTTTTTTTATAATTATTTTGACATTCAAATTAAAGCATTAATTCATATCCTTAATATCCGTTTTTGACAACTGCATTAGGTATTTTAAAACGAAGTAAGTAATACATTCAATTGAACGTGTATCTGTTTGATTTATAATAGTATTATTCATACAAAGACTAGATTAGATAATTGACTGCTAATACGACAATAAAGGTGAAGCCATTAATTATAACAACGACGTTAATTATTCAGTGGATGAAAACTCAAGACGATCCGCAAAGTACTCCTTCGTCCCGTAATATAAGTTTTTTTAACTTTTTTTGTTATGTCCTAAAATATAAGTCTTTCTCACATTTCAATATAAGATTAATGAATTGTTTTCACTTTCATATTAAACAATGTAATATTATAAGTCCCTCCTAAAAAACAATACAATATCATATTTGAAGGAGATTCGCAAATGGTCCACCAAAAGCTTTTATCGAATGAAGAAGATTTGTCTCAGCTGGGTCTAATTATCGACGATTGTAAAATTCTAAATCTCGTATTTGGTCTTAAACAATGGGGCACGAGGCCGTCTTCCAATGTTAAGTCCTCATCTTATTATCGACGATTGTAAAGTCCTCATCTCCTAGCAAAAAAAGGTTTATCGCTAGTTGGTCTTAAACAATGGGGCACGAGGCCGTCTTCCAATGTACTATTGGCATGCTCTGCTGATTTTATTGAATAAAAATAACGCTTATCCTCAAAACAAAAAAAACAATACAATATTTTGTCTTGAAATATTAAAAAATAACTCATTTATGATTTTTCTTAATTTATATTAAAGTCCAAAAAGACTTATAGTACGGGACGGATGGTGTAGTTTGACAAGGATATGTGAATACATGTAAATATGAATATGTTATATTACATTATTGGATAAAGTTACACGATAGGCCACTGGGGCACGCACCACGTTCAGATTTTGTTGCTGTAGTAGTAGAATAACATCACCCATGACGACTCACGCTTTGTTTTTTTTGTCGATAAATCAATGATTTTTTTTTTTTTTTTTTTTTTTTTTTTTGCAGTAGGATGCTATTCCGGTTTTGACGATGTTCGGTGCTGATGCCTCCAAATCTGATAACTTCTTACGTAAATTGTTGTTGTTGTTGCATACAATTGTTTGCAGATACCTTGTGAAAGAAAAAAAAACCAATAAGATGGCAAAAGGTTTATACATTGTAGTATTTTGTCATTTTTTTTATACCATAAAAAAAATCAATATGACGGTAAAATGTTTATACATCGTCACTTTTCTTATACCAAAGCACGTCGACATAGAGAATCTCAGTATTTTTAAAAATGTGATTGACAAACCCAATGTAAAACCCCAAATCAAAGAATTAATATGGAATAGTAAGTCTTTAGTATCTGCTGCTTCCGTTAGGGGCGGATGCATATGTATCAGGGCGGGGTCACGTGATCCCGTGAGATCCGGAATTTATTTTTAGTATTAAAACGATGTAGTTTTGGTATTAAAAATTGTCGGTTTGTCCCTACTGTAACAAATTTTTGAATAAAAAATTTAGTTTTACGATCCTGTAACCCCACTGAAAAATATTTCTGGATCCGCCGTGTAGATCTTTAGCATCTTCAACCATAAAATGAGTGTGAATTTTGTTGCTCCGAAATATTTTTCTCTAGATAAAATGTAGAAGTTTTTACCCATAAAAAATGTAGAATGTTTTTCTTTTAATCGGGATTCCCGGACCCCAATTCGATATATGTGTGTCCGCCCTAGCTTGATTCGTGAGATCTTTCGTGATGTCACCAGCATCTCAATTTAAAGAAAATAAGGACGGATTATCTTCTAAAAATATCTCATTTAGAGATGGTGAGGTCTTATCTACCCCAGAATAGGCCAGATCTTCTTTCACGCGTCTTCCGAGCAAAGTTTGAAATGTTGAAAAAAGATCTGGTTAAGGACCATGTGCTCGGCATAACGCATGCCTGTGTTTACTCTATTGAATTTCAGAAAAGGGGATTACCGCACGCACATATACTTCTTATAATGACGAAGGAATCTAAACCTTTAAATCCAGAAGCTTATGACCGTTTCATTAGTGCTGAACTTCCAGATCCTCACATAGACCCTGAGTTATACACTCTTGTTCGTAAGCACATGATTCACGGCCCTTGTGGCCTGCTTAATAAAGATTGTCCTTGCATGCGAGATGGACAATGCAAGAACAAATACCCTAAAGATTTCCTAGCCTACACCACTCATGGATCTGAAAGCTACCCTCATTACAGGCGTAGGGACACCGGTGTTTTTGCCAAAGTACGTGGACACATTCTTGATAACCGTTGGGTTGTCCCTTACAATCCGTACTTCCTCCGTAAATACGACTGTCACATTAACATTGAAGTTTGCTCAACAATAAAACTTGTCAAATATATGTACAAATATATTTACAAAGGGCCAGATAAAATTGCTTTCCAAATATCTACAAACAACACTGAGAACGAAATTGAGGAGTACCAAAAAGGCCGATGGGTCTCACCGCCTGAAGCTGCTTGGCGACTTTATTCATTTCTACTTTTTGAAATACGCCCTGCTGTCGTTCCTTTACAAATACATTTACCCAACAATTACCAGGTCTCTTTTTCATCCAACCAAGACCTTCACTCTGTCGTAACCAACACCTTCCTTTCTCAAACTATGCTTTCACAATTTTTTTACATGAACAGGACCAACGAGCACGCTATACAATCACATTGTCTGTATAAAAACTTCCCTAAGTTTTTTGTTTGGGATAGTGGGCAACGCACTTGGAGTCCCCGTAAGAAAGGCAAGGTGGTAGGCCGCGTTGTCGCCGTTAGTCCCACCGAGGGTGAAAGATATTATCTATGAATACTCCTGAATCATGTCAAAGCACCAACATCTTTTGACGACCTACTAACTGTTAATGGCCATATGTACACTACTTTCAGAGAGTCGGCTCTAAATCAGAACTTACTCGCTTCAGACCACGACGTTGACCAATGCTTAGAAGAGGCATGCTTATATCAAATGCCAAACCAGTTCCGACATTTATTTGCTTCTGTATTGGTCTATTGCCAGCCCAATAATCCGAAACATTTGTGGGAAAAATACGCGGACTCATTATCAGAAGATTACACACATACACAACACCTAACCTTGCTTGATAACTACAGAATACACATAAAAGTTCTCGAGGATCTTTCAGCTCTTGTTAATAGCATGGGTAAAAACCTAGGTGACTTCCACCTTTGCCCAGAGGCTACTGTTATTTCAAAAGATGACACACTTACTAAAGAGATTGCATATGAAAAGAATATTACAGTTGATGACAATGATTTGCACAGTGTATCGAAACTTAACCCTCAGCAACAGCATGCTTACAATGCCATTCTCCAAAAAGCTTTAGCAAATGAGGCTGCTGCCTTCTTTATCGACGGCCCAGGAGGCACGGGTAAAACATACCTGTACAAAGCTATTTTAGCCACTCTTCGATCACAGGGATATATTGCCCTAGCAACTGCTACTTCTGGTGTTGCTGCATCAGTTTTGCCCGGAGGTCGAACAGCCCACTCTCGCTTCAAGCTTCCCCTACACAATGAACCTCACCAAATATCGAGCATAAGCAAACAGTCAAGTGTGGCAAAGCTTATACTCAAAGCAAGAATTATAATATGGGATGAAGCCCCAATGGCACATAGGCAGTCGATTGAAGCATTCTCAAGCATGCTGGAAGACATAACTGATACTCCGAGACCATTTGGTAATAAAGTTGTGGTTTTCGGAGGGGACTTCCGACAAGTGTTACCAGTCATCCAGCGCTCCTCCAGAACCTAACAACTAGACTCATGTTTAATCTACTCTCCATTGTGGCCCATTTTCACGCGATTTGCATTAACCGAGAACATGCGAGCTTTACACGATCCTTTCTTCACTGAACTATTACTTAGAATCGGAAATGGCACTGAACCTGAAGACCATGAAGGCAATATTCCAGTACCATGTAACATGCTGATTCCATACACTGATAAACAAAATTCGCTAAAGCAGTTAATGAACTTCGTTTACCCAGACATTAACTCCTTCGAGCTAAATCCTTCCGAGGTAATGAACCGTGCATTGTTGGCACCAACCAATGACTGTGTAGACGACATTAACGATTATATGCTACAACAAATGCCTGGCAACGATGTGACATACAACAGCATTGACATAGCCATCGACCCACAACACCAAGGTGATTAAAAGGATTTCTTACATTCTCTGCGTCCAAGCAGCCTACCATTACATGAATTAATTCTAAAACCTCACTGCCCAGTTCTACTGCTACGCAACCTTAACCCTACTGAAGGTTTCTGCAACGGAACGCGCCTCGTGTGCAAAGAACTTCAACACCACACAATTCTTGCCCAAATTGGTGCAGGCCCATTCACAGGGAAATCAACCATTCTTCATAAAATACCTCTACAATCTTCAAATGATGACACATCAGGCATCCCATTTAAGAGATACCAATTTCCCATTCGTTTATGTTTTGCAATGACAATAAACAAAGCACAAGGACAAACTTTAGACCGCGTAGGAATATACCTACGAGAGCCAGTTTTCTCACACGGACAACTGTACGTCGCCCTTTCCCGCTGCCGAAAATCTACTGATGTTAAAATATTAATAGCCCCTCCTACATTCAGTGATGTAGGTGCCAAGAAAGCAACAAAGAACATAGTCTACCATGAGGTTCTACGCAGTAGCAACCCCACTGAGCCTCCTGAAGATGAACCATGACTTTAACAAGCTATCTTCTCTTACTTCATCAACACTACACTTTTCCTCACCCTATTCACACACCAAAGTTTACATACTGACACACCAAACAGACAACAAACATACTTCCACACATGAAATACAACAACACTTTCATTGAGCTTAGATTGATAAAAATAATTAACAAGGTACATATTCACTAATCACACATGCTTTCTTATTTCTTAACAGAAACAACAATGGCATACCATTTGAACATCCACGAAATTACCAACCAGACTCCCAACTGGCGAGCAAAAGTGCTTGTGCTTGAAAAGAGTGACACCCATAAAACAGAAGACGGAAGAAGACTTCAGAAACTGTTTCTTGCAGACCAGTCGGTACATATGTTTGTACACTTTCGTCATTCCTTTCACAATTGTACACTTGCATTCCCTCACAACTACCACACTAGCTAGGACATTTGTTTATTTCTAATTTCATTAACACCTGCTTTTACTGGTACAGGGTTACAAAGTCCAGGGTGTCATATGGAATAGGAATATTGAGCTGCTCCAAAACAATCTCCACCCGTTCATGACTTACATAATTGGCAATGCAGACATTGCAAGAATCAAAGATGAACACCTACGCGCAGCAGATGGAGCAACCATAGAATGGAGATTATCTCGTGCTACATTCATACGTTCAATCACAGGAAAACATGAAGTACTTCCATATCCTCACATCGAGCCTGTCATCTTCACTGACCTACCTGCTTATGTCTCCACAGGAAACTTCTTGGGTACAATATAGTGGTTACTTTTACTGTTTCACAACAAAGCAACTACAGCCAATAACAACACTAACACGTTCCCTTGATTTGAACAGATATACTAGCTGCAGTGATCGAAGTGCAACCACCGAAACAACGTGAGATTCGAGGAAAGCTTACAACACTCCAAGAATGCACTATTATCCAACAAGAGTATGTCTTCCCCCAATATTATTATCACCAACATTAGACCTTCATGTATTTAAATTACTAACAGCCCACCACACACAGCACAAAACCACTACTGCTTACCCTATGGGGCACATTTGCAAGCTACCAAGGGACTGAGCTTTTTAGGTTGCAAAGCACAATGCCCATGATCTTCTGCAAGCGTATCAAAGCCTCTTCCTTCTCAGGTAAGTCACAAAAAAAAAACCCCTCGACAATAATACACAACACGCACTTTCAACATTGAAATAGCAGTGATTACAACTGACATTTACATTTTATCAGGACTTTCGTTGGCCACTACTGGATACACTTACATTGCCGTGGAGCCTAACATTCCTCAGGCAAAAGAAATCCAGAACTGGTATCTCCCTAACACCAGACAGCTTACTATAAAGGAATTCATTATTCCGAATTGAAAGCAGGAAAAATTACTGCCACCTGACCGTATAAACATTCAGGGTTAGAAACAACATCGATGCCATCCGCCATGCCCAATGTGAAGGAACCGATGTAGCAACAGATCTACTCCTTTCCTACAAAGAAAATGAGGAAATCACTCTTGTGTCCTATATACAAGCAGACTCAAAGGTTTACTCAACCCAGAAAATATAACAACCAATGTCTTGCAACAACATTGTTATAAACTTCACTAAACAACTGTTTATACTTGCTTCTGCAGAATGCATGGGTTGATGTCGCAGCAAGCATTGCAAATTTACAACAGGAGTTATGCTACATGGTATGCCCCCGCTGCCTGTACCACACCAAAGCCATTCCAGATGAAATTTTCTCCTGCACTACATGCAACGAAGATCATATAGCTGTGCCACGGTATTAAATTCTTTCTCTACACTGAAAATGGAAACCCCCCCTTCACTGAAACAAATGCACAAAACATGTGTCCATATAGTATAGTAAATTACCCTATAACATTCCCACTTCCAACAAGCTACACTTAATGGCAAATAGGTGCAAAGTCTCTGCCCAACTTACTGATGACTCTGGAACTATAACAGCAATGTTCTTCGACAAGAGTGCAGAAACTCTACTACACCGCACAGCATTAGAACTTCTCAGCATGCAGCAACAGGTATTTACCAATATACACCAATAATTAATATGTAACACTCATATACAACCTACTGACATTGTTCTATTTCACACAAAACACAGGGATTTAATCAACTGCTAAACGAAACTGAGAAATGGTTGGAAGGTCACAGGATAATTGCAGAAATCAAGGCCCAGCAAAATAGGTTTACCGACCACATCACACGCTACACAGTTCAGAATTGGACATTAAAAGGTTTCACTGCGGAGGAATCTGAGAACACTACTCCACAGAGCCAGACTGATGCAACACTGCCAGGTAAAATAGCAAACAACCTACCAAAAAAAAAGGACCTCTTCCATTTCTCAATACATCAGCACATTAATAAACACACCCAGTAAGCTCACCCCTTCCCCTTCTAATAATTTCCACAGATATCAACTTCCACAGTGCAAGCTCCTCCACACCTGAAATAGCTCTTGGCAAAGGCAAGACTATCAACAAACCAACCGACATCCACATCACAGAACAAATGGAATTTGAAACTACCAACACAGGAACTGCGTCCCAAGATGATGATCCCGCAAGCCCGATGAAAAAGTTGAAGCTAAAAACCAACTAAAATAACCCTGTACCATAAAAAACCAAATATGTAATAAATAATATATGACTCTACTGAAGTATGTTTACAGTTTGCGCTTAAATGCAGCATTCTGCCCAATGTAAAATAAATAAATGAACCAATAGGTTCCCATGTTTGTACCCCAATGCACCCAGCTGCAGTTGTAACATAACCTACATTACATATGCATTCACCAATGTAGTATCCAACAATGTAGTACAAACAGTAATGCAGCTACTCAAAACTGCTCAACAAAACCTCACTGTCACTAATTACACTCAATAAAACGTGTCAGTACTCACCACATAACGACTACAAAAAAAACATGCTCGAGGGCAACAACCGTGCAACGCACGGAGACCCCACTAGTTCATTTACTTATTTGATTAAATGGATGTAATAAATTTGTGTCATTTATTATTATATCCCTCTCAATGTATATCCATTTGATCAAGAAACTAATTGAGGCGGCCAGCACAAAAAAAAATTGAGGCGGAGCTTGCCGGATATTGCTTGTGTGGCACTGATCTGTTTTGTATGCGAGTTTCTCCTCTCTTTTTTTCCGACAGGTTTTCGGTCCGATCTGGTGCTGATCTGGTTATCTCCGGCTGTGGGGGAGCTGCTCAGCCTCTGGCGGCGCTGTTTTGGGTTCCAGTGGCGGCGTCTTCCTAGTGGCGCGTCGTTCGTTTATTCAGATGGGTTGTCAGGCTTGCGGGCTTCCTCTACTGTTTGGTGGCGGTGTGAGGCGGTGTCAGCTGGCGACTATTTTAGTTTAGTTGTTTGTCGTTTTATGTAATTTGTTATCTTGTTGTAGCTGTTGTGTTTCGATTAATGGATTGATCACGAGGTGATACATGTCTGAGCATCCATTTATCTTTGATAAATATTTTTTATTCATTCATGTTCAACACGCCTCTATGATCTATCTAATCCATTGTTTACTCTGTTGTGTGTTGTCATTTTTGTTTGTTCCGTGTTTGTTGTACTCCAACGGTGTGCGGGATCACAGTCCAGCTAGATGTTGGGTCGTAGTCTAGCTTTTACTAGGTCTTAGTAGAGCGGTGTTTCTAGGTCTGTTATCTAGCCAATGGCTAATTTTTGTTGTAAATAGGATTTATTAAAATTTTGTCATTTGATGGAAAAAAAATTGAGTTTCATGAGTTATGAATAAAAAATAGTTTTAAAACATTGGGGAAAAAAAAAGTTTAAAATACCATATTAAGAAAGTATCAGTACACATGTAAAGGTTTGACGATCAATGTTTTATTAATCACCAAATAGATTTCCAATCAAATGTACAAATGTGGGACTCTGAAAGAGACATGAACAAACATCTCTAACTCTAAGTGTTACAAACTTACGGTCAACAAGTGGTCATTCTTGTGTTTTATAACAAGAAACATTTTTATTATTACCGGCAGCAAACGCCACCGGCGCCGGCGGCTGGAAAACACATGGGTTCTTGCCCAGGAATAGAGAGAGGAGTTTAGAGAGAGAGGAACGACCCGTATTACAGGAAAGAAGACTTTATATATTTCTACTCATAAATCGTTATTTTTAACAATAAACCCAAAAAAAATTTGTTAATCATTTATCTCTGGAAATTGTCTTGAGCTTTTTTCACCATAGATTTTTTATTTTTCTTTTTATTTTTATTTTTCTGGGGTAACATAAGATTTGTTTTTTTTTAGAAAGGAATTTATCCATAAGTTTACACATTTTTGTTCTAGAAATTTATGGCAGTAGTACACGTGTAACATTGCAATAGTAACCTAAAAAAAGGTTAATTTATTTTTGTTGATCATCACGGTGCAACTTAAAAACAATGAAAAAGGTAGATAAAAGACAAAAAACATAAAATAAAATAAAACATATTATACAATACAAAATTTATACTACAATCCATCAATTAACATAATTTTTCATACCGAATAATAGAATAATAAGTTGTAGTAACAGTTGTTTTGCATGAAGTTCGGTTCGAAAGTTCTAATCCTTCCGGTGCACCGGTAAGTGCACATAGGAATCGAAAAGACATCCGGTGAGCTATCACCATAGCTACTTTAGCCTCTCTTCAATCCTCACCGGAAAACCACCCTTCATCTTCGACGTCAATGACGACACAAACACCGGCTCCACCCCTTCCTCCATAGCCGGAACAACCCTGAACCGCTGCAAAACACCAGCAACCACCCTCTTCATTTGAAGAAAAGCCATTTCTTTTCCAAGACAAACTCTTGGCCCTGCTTGAAATACCGGGTAAGTATATGCATCCCTTGGTACGAACTTCCATTTTCCGTCCTCCTCCTTCTCCAACCACCTCTCCGGCTTAAACTCCGCCCAATCCGACCCCCATACTTTCTCCACTCTCCCCATTGCATATGGATGATAAGCCACTCTGTCTCCTTTCTTCACAATTGTTCCTCCCGGCAAAACATCGTTCTCAACCGTTTCTTTCCCGTCCACCGGCACCGGCGGATATAGCCTCATGCTTTCACAAAGCGCCGCATGTGTATAAATCATGTCTTTTACTTCCTCATAAATCGAATTTTCAGATTTGTCTTTAATTTCCATCAAAACGTTCTTTTCAATTTCTGGGTGCCATGAGAGTAGCCAAAAGAACCACGTCAATGCCGCCGATGTTGTATCTCGGCCGGCTAAAATAAAGCTAATCACAACGTCGGCGACAAGCTCTTCATCGGAAACTCCAGAACTCAAAAATCGTGACAGAATATCAACTGGGCTGATAGACGATTTTTGTTCAAGTTCTTTCTTCTTTTCTTTAATTATATCTTTCGCATATTCCCGAACTAAATTCACGGCTTCCTTAAATTTTTTCTCCGATCCAACATTTAAAAACCGTTTGATTTTCCAAACTATTGGAAGCGGTTCATTGAGTCTTTCACTACTTAATCGGGTCGCATCTTCAAAAGCTACAGCAAACGGCGCATCCGAAAGAGACGGTAATAAATATTCCGGGTCATACCCGAAAGCTATTTTGCAGACATTATCAAAAGCGAACCTTTGAAGTATATCTTGAAAATCAAGAACAGTACCATTAGAAGAAGCTGAAGCCAAAATTGGAACTAAACGTTCAGAGAGTTCATTATCAACTACTACCTCCACGAATTTGCGGAGAGATTTAGTATTGAATTCGTGGCTCGAAACTTGTCTCTGGAACTTCCAACTTTGACCATTTGTATTAAAAATACCATCCCCCAGAAAATCCGCCATACTTGAACGTGTGATATAACCTTTCTGGTAAATTTGGAATTTACTCTTGAGGATGTGTTCTACGTCGGAGGGATTACCGGTGAAGATTTGGCGTTGGCCTAAAGGACGGCGGAGAGTGAAGGCTAGATTGGGGGAGCTTAAGACCATGTCGGATGTCCATTGAATCCGACGGTCCTTATTGGCTAGGATTGAAAAGAGGGAACCAATGAAAGGGTATGATCTTGGAGCTTTTGGGTTGTTTAGGGAATTTTTGAGAGCTGATTTGAGATTAACGACGAACAAACAGAACAGGGGAATAAAGCAGAGGAGAAGGGAAATGGAAGGTTGCAGGTCGAGACTGAACATGTTGTGGGACGTAGAGGAAAAGAAATTGGTAAGTTTGAGGAGGAGAGATAGAGACAGAGAAGCCAATTTTTTTTTGCTGATGATGTGATGATGAATGGAGTTAATTAACAGACGGTGCCCCTCATTTATAAGAAATTTAAGGTCTTCCAGAAAGGCTTTGATCCTTGTTTTAAATATAAGAGCACTGCTACAGCCACACCCGTGTGTGCCATATCCGGCCACATCGGATGATCTGCACCGTTGATCGCAGCTGGATCTATATTATAATATAGATCTAACACCGATCAACGGTGCAGATCATCCGATGTGGCACACACGGGTGCACTATCATTTCCGTAAATATAAATACTACTCACTACCTTTTTAAAATAAGTCTTTTTAGCTAAGGAAATTGTCCCCTCAAAAAAAAAAAAAAACAAACTACGGAAATGGTGTGCACTATGACGATGTCCGGAGCAAGACATGTCACGTGTCATTAATACGGTACTTACGAAATATGGATCGGAGCCTCAGATGGGAAGTCCGATCTGGGAATCCGGGCCGACCACCGCAGGTCGGTCAGGTCAAGGCACGGCCTCAAGATAACCAAGTATTGACCGAACATGTCTGAAGAGCTCGACGCAGGTCGGACCGAGCTTTCTTTAAGTTAAGTTACGAAGTAGCCTCAAGGGTCCTTCTAGAGGCAACCATTTTCTTTGGATGCTATGTCATGATGCACTTCCGGTTAATGTACGATTATACCGGTATCAAGTGCTGGAGTCAAATATATGCGGCATTTGTGGGCAAGAAGAGGAGACATCTTACATGCCCTTCGGGATTGCTGCTGGCCCAGAGAGATATGGGAAAAATTTCTAGAACCTGCTTGTAGAGAAGAGTTCTTCGCTGCTGAGTCAACAAAGGACTGGATTACGTTCTCGCTCAAATCGGCCCGGACTTCACGGAGACTCCCAAGTGCAAATACAATTGGAGGGAGATTGTCAACGGCATTTGGATTTGGCGGAACAAGCGAGTGTTTGAGGAAGAGAACTGTCACCCCCCGCCTCATATCTTCATCGGTAAAATGGTGGAAAGAGTTCGAAACATTAGACTAGCCTGGGGACTAGAAAAGCAGTGATCTGTATTTATGTTTCATTTTTTGAACGCTTTATAAATGCTTGGCATCCATGATGTTTGAATAAAGAAGGTCGTTTTCACCACAAAAAAAAAAAAAAAGAACGACTACTTACCTGGATTCATTGAGATAGACGCCAACACGCAAAACCCTCTTTTTCTGTTGATAGGAACATAGGAAAAGAAACCAAAAAACTTGTCATATTTATAGATCGTAATTAAATGATTGGAAAAGAAACATTAAGAGAGAAAATAGAAGCAAACCAAATTAGTACCTCAATGCAGAATCTGCCAAATAAAAAATATCTTCCATAAGAAAACGGAGACGAAAGAAAACTTCACAACATAAGCAATAAAAATATTCGCACGATCTGGGAGCCGTCTACCTTGGACTTTTTTTTTGTTTTTTTTTTCTCTTTCCTCCCATATTTTTAAATCATTATATCTTTTGATCAAAATCTCCAAACGCGATGAAACTTTCACTAATTTTTTTATTTTTGATGCTCTTCGATTTGAAATTTGGTTTGATATAGTTACATTGTTTTTCGTGAAATTCACAGCCGAAATTAACTCAGTGAATCTCTCCGGTGAATCCCGAAAATCAGTGAATACGACAGTGAATTTCAAACAATAGCGAATTTCGATAGCGGATCTTCTGAAATCACGTCGAAATATGTTGAATGTGGCCTCAAAATAAAGAGCGTGAAAAAATAAAAAATTTGGTGAAAGAATTTTCAAATTTGGAATTCTAGATTGAGAGATATGAGTATTTAAAAAACATAAATGAAAGAAAAAGTGTGTTGGTTTTTTTTTTGGGACTAAACAGATGCCTCAATATTAAAAAATAAAATAAAAATAATTTTGTCCTTTATGCAGAAGTTTCAAAAAGATGTTCTTCTCATGAAATGTTTGTGTCTTCCACCCCTTTGCCACTTTTTTTTTTTTTTTTTTTTTTTTATCTTTCTTCACCCAATTTTTTCTTCTTTATTGTTTTTTTTTTTTTTTTGAGAAGATTCTTTATTGTTAATCGCCTCCAAAAAGGTTACAATTACTCAGTTTTATTTATTTTTATTTTTTTTCTTCACCCATTTTTTTTAATATTTTTCTTCACCCATTTTTTTCTTCTTTATGGTCAATCGCCACCAAAAAGGAAAAAAATGCTACATTATATTTTCTTCACCAATTTTTTTTTTCTTTATTGTCAATCGCCACCAAAATGAATCACTCACTTTTATTTATTTATTTTTCCTACACCAAATTTTTTTAAATTTTTCTCCACCCATTTTTTTTTCTTTATTGTCAATCGCCACAATAAGGAAAAAAAATTGCTACAATTTTTTTTTAGCATTTGTTTTTCCTTTGTTGTCAATCGCCACCAAAATGGAAAAAAAATGCTGCAAACGGGTTTTGAACCCACCTACACATTTTAAGTAATAAAGTTTACAACTATGCTATGTTATTTATTGTTTTTATAAAGGTACAAATTCTATATATACGACTCAGGCTATTGTGGTTATATATTGTAATTTTTTTATTTTTAATGTTTGATATTTTCCTCGTAAAATAAATGATAGCGTTAATTTCAAATATTTCTTCACCTTAACAACTTTAATGATATTTCAGAAAACAAAATAAAGACATTAAATAATTGATAAACATCATCCGTTACTATAATCTCTCCTTATAAAATAATATAATAAATTAATTAGACATCATATTGATGATTAAATATTTTCATTAACCCAAATAAGCATCATACATATCAAACTTGATGTTACAGCAAAAGTTTCGTAGCTCTTTCTCCCCAATACACGAAGTTGGGATGTTAGTCGAGTTAGGGGTTTATTCCGACCATGGGAAAGTGATGCGATTCTTGCAACTACGGTTTCCCCAGTCTCTCAATCGGATAGGCGGATCTGGCACTACGATCGAAAGGGTGTTTATACAGTGAGGTCTGGGTACTATCTAGCTCTTACCTTGTACCGGCCTTCACTCTCGACGGTGCGGCCATCCACTTCTGCGGGGAGGGATAAGGTGTGGCGGTTGTGTTGGGCCCTGCCTGTGCAGCCACGAATTCATCATTTCTTGTGGCGGTGCCTGCATGATTGTTTAGCTATTGGCTATTGATTGTTGCGTAGGCAGATGGGGGATGGACTTTGCCTGGCATGTGGAGGATCAGTAGAGACTCTCAAACACACTTTGTTTCAGTGCGAGTTGGGGAATCGGGTCTGGAGGGCATCCCCATTTTTGTCAGGTGTTGGGTCGCCTTGACTCCTCTTCCTTTGATGAGCTCTTTCTTCGGCTGGTGGAAGAGATTGGGGTGGGTCAGGTAGCCCAGTTTGTCTGGCTGTTGTGGAGCATTTGGAAAGCTCATTGTTCTGCTATTTTTTATGGTCAAGCAGTGAGGGTAGGGGCAATCTGCGAGCAGTCATCGGCTGCGGCTAGAGAGTATGTAGAGGCTGTGACAGCCTTTCGAGTGTCACAGCCCCAGCAACACTATGTGGATAAATGGATGAGACAGTTCGAGGGAGTGATCAAATGCAATGTAGATGCGTCGGTTACGGACCACGGGGCAGGGGTGTGAGTGTTGTTTCGTGACCACCATGGTGCGGTTCAGGCGGCTTTCTCATTTCATTTTGACCCGGGTGCTGCTGTGAAATTTATGGAGACGATAGCAGTTGATTTGGCTTTGAAGGAGGCTGCGCCGTTGGGATTTCTAACTTTGGCAGTGGAAAGTGATTGTTTGGCTTGTGTCTAGCGGCTCAATCGGCATGTTGAGGATATTTCGGCTCTTGGTTGCCTCGCGCAGAATTGCCTCTCTAGGCGTAGTCTTTTTCATCCCGTCTCTTTTACCTTTATTCGGCGTATGGGGAATGTCCATGAGCATCTTCTAGCAAGACATGCTTTGTTGGCTCATGGTAGAGTTCCTTAGGGCGCTGAGCCTCCGGCAGATGTTATTACCGCCTGTTTGGCGGATGTGATTTAATAAAATTGCTAGTTTTCTCAACAAAAAAAAATGATGTTAGATTATTTATATTCAATAATAAACGATATATACACATAATATACACCAAATTGATAGTCAATAAATTATTATCAAATATTAAAAACTATTATAAAATTAGACTTCAGAAATCGTAATTTGTCTACTTATAATTATTATCATATATCATAATAAACTTAAATAAATACTGAAGTAATGTTCAAACATTAAATTTGACGTTCAATATATTGTAAATGTAATGCAACACTATAATAAACTCCCATAAACATCAATTTAATGTTCAACCATTTATAATCAAATGAAAGAAAAACACCATATCAAACTTTATAATCATCATGAATAGTTACATTAAACATAAAATATTAGGCGGCTTATAGGCGGCTTCTATTAGCACCACGGTTATTTTTAGGTAAATAAACGTTAGTGACACATACGTTATTTTTCGATACGCGCAGCACTGTCAATGACATTGGTTTTCGATAACAACGTCAGTGGCATTAATATTATAATTATAAATGTATGATTGGTGAAAAATGTCAGTCACTAGCGTTGTTATTGAATACACGCATCACTGGCATTGACATTCCCAGTGTGGTGCCGAAACTAAAAAAAAAAAAAATACATGTTTGTCGGAAGTAAATAATAAATAATAAAAAAGAATGTCAATAGTAATTATGACACCTGTCGATAGAAACCGACCGTTTATAAATCAATAGTTTTCATTTATGGGCGAGGGAGATGAGGTCACTCATGAAATCACTTGAAATCTAAACGATAGATGACAAATTCAATTGAAAAACTGGGTTTATAGGGTAAGAAAAAACATTGTATGAGACGACAGGGGCGGACGCAGGATCTCGGATAAGGGGTTAATAAATTTTTTAAAGACGAATAAAAAATTTAAGGAGGACAAACGATATGCTTTGTACATATTAGTGTAATTTTTCCAGATCAAAAGGGCAGTTGCCCCTCTTGGTTGTATGTAGTTCCGCCACTGTGAGACACGATATTAAATTCTAGAGATAAGAATGGAGTTCAGAGAAAGAGAAAAATATGATATTAAAGAGAAATATGATAGAGTTTGTTTGAAATAAATAATTTAAGTGATAATATTTATCTTTATTCATCTTTAGGTATTATTTAAATCTAGTTGTTATGCCATTTATCTCATGTGTACTATTTTCATCAATTCAATTTAGAGACTTTACGTTTCCACATACATTCTGATTTTCTTCACGATCCGTCATGTAAATAAATAAAACACGAGAAAATGATAGGTTTACTCATTTGACACTAACATTATTTTGTGATTGTAATTTATAAATATTTTTATTTTTTATTTATAATCGAAAAATATATGATGAGCAATGAAGGCGTATAATTTATATGTAGACCGTTAAGCGTAAATGTATAATTTTCCTAAAAAATATGACGAGAGAGATGATTATTTTTGAGAAAGGAGATGATTTTTAACCCCTAGAGACCGGATTGTTCAAGAAGATGGCGTATACATTATCTTCCCGTGTTATTATAAAACAAAATGAAATTATAAAATACCAAAATAAATTACGAGAGAAGTCCTTATCAGTTTTCGATTGGCCCACAGTCCTTATTCTCCGTTAGGCATCCGAGGATCTATATGATCGAGAGTAAGATCACGTGACCTCATCGAGAAATAATATTTTTTAAATATTAAAACGATTTAGTTTTTCTTTCAATAAAGAAATGTCGTTTTATCGTTAAATTTTTTTATTAGTCTCTTATGATCCCATTTAAAAACTTTTTGGTTAAAAAGTTATAGTTTGGGACTCCGATGATACCACTGGAAGAAATTACTAGATCCGTCTCTGCCGTTCGTATCATTAGTCTTTAATAAATTCTATATTTTACAAATATAAACACCATTTTTTTCCCTTATTCTACCAAATCTCCATTGAAGGTAATATGAATCAGAATCTCTATTATATACGATGCTAAAGCAATTATTAAACCTAGTAATAAAAAGACTAATTTTCTGCACATGGATAGAGATTTGAAGAAAAATCTTCAGCATAAATACATTGACCTGTAAATTTCTTTAAATTCTTGTAGATGTAGAATATGATGAACATAATACGTTTGCAAATTCTGACGCATCTGTGTGAATTTTAGGTGAATCGAAAAAATTCATATCTTCAAAATACAAATTTATCATCATTTACAGATTCAACTTGCAAGTGTCCTAACAAGAAAATATGGAGAAGGTCAATGGCATTAAAGATACATGAAACAAAACAAAGGCCAAACCATATCATAATCATAATTATACTGAGACTGAGAATTGATCTCTAAATTGATGAATAAACTGGTGGAACTAATCGTGAAACTGGCCAGTTCAGTACATTATATTCAGTTCTGTGAAAGTCGGTTTGATGAAGTGCAACTGAGTTTCTTCGAAGTCAGCAGTCAGTTTGGTCTGCTGAGTTATGCTGAGTATAACTGAGTTCTACATCTGGACAGTTGATTACAAGTCTGGAAAGTCAGTCTGAAGGTAAGTTTCGTCTGGTGTATAACAGCTGGAGCTGGGGTCCATATGTGGGGTATTTATGACTATCCCGACAAAGATCTTTGGCGGTTGGGTTAGGGAATTGTGCCTATAAATACCAATGTTGTAATCACAATGTGTGTTAATTTTCACAAGTGTGTGGAAATCCTTGTAACTTTATGCATAGTAAAATATCTCATTTTCTGTTCGTGGAGTAGTCGGCACAACGCCGGAAACCACGTTAAATCACTGTGTTCTCTTTGTTTCTATGTTTTATCAATTTCTGCCATTCTTTACGTTTGCATAGCTAAGCTACTGTTTTATAATCTTTCTTAAACTGTAAGCTTCTCGTCTGTGTTTTAACAAACTGGTATCAGATAAAAGACTGTCCTTGTACTCAATTGATGAAATATTTTTGTCCTTCTCCCTCATTCCCCCAAAAAAAAATCCTCTCTGTTCTTATTTAACTGTCGTACTTGCGAACAAAAAAAATTTCTTCTTATTTGTCGTATTTTCATTTTCAGAGCATTATTTATTATATTTATATCTACATTTATTTATTAAGTGAAGAGAGATTGAAAATAACATTGTATTAATTACATTCAAAAGCAGTTATTGTCATTTTGAAGTTAAGTCAAAATATTAACCATTTTTCTTAATATGTGTATTTTTTAAACTGGAACAGGCGGGAGTAATTATCAATACGCAAATGACAACAAAAACTTTCTTAAATAAAGGCACGTAATTTTTTTTAGGGGCACGTAAATTTATAATCCGTGTAAATTTAGTGTTTCAACCTATCCATTTGTCCTCTATGCAATACTACTTGACATGCAATTGGACATTTATCTGACTACAAAAATATGACTGGAGAGAAAAGAAAAGGCAGCACTTTGACCCATTGATATGTCTTCTACCACGAAAAAAAAAGTCTTAATAAGATAACATTAATAAATAAATAAAAGTAGCTGGATCTTCAGACAAAGTATCTCATGAAACAGTGAGTGAGGACATCATAGTTAGGATTTAATCAATTTTTTTAATAAATAAAAAAATATAATCACATCAACAATTCTTAATCTATGATGGATGGTTCGCCGGACCAATAAATTTCGAAAAGGTGTTTGATTGAATTCCAAAATCCAAACTTAGAGCAAAAGTAATGATTTGTCTTTGTTTAATTTCAAATTGATTATAACATTGTAGGCTATACAGTATACCGGAAATATAATTTTTTTAAGAGGGATTTATAGAAAAAGTAATAAAATAAAACTTCTTTTCTACCTCCACTTTTTTTTTACTCCGGTTGATCATGAAAAAATACAATGATCATTGAGCCAAAATCAATCATCATACCACAAACTTTTCACTACAAATTGCATAGCAAATCGAAATATATAAAAATAAAGAGTGGCGGGGCAGAAGGACAAAATAAGATACAAAATGGAACAAAAAGACAAGAAAAAAAGATAGTGGTTGAAAAGGACAAAACGCGCATGTTACTACATGTTGCTACAGGCGCCTGTTGTAACTTGATCATGAGCGATTTTGTTGATGTTGCACCCATGAAGTATAGAAAGTGCCACACATTGGGAACTACCCGGGAAAGTGTTAGGAACAGGAACAAGAAGAAGCGAGAACCGCTTAAATAGAGGAATCGATTGTATTTCGTCCTTTGTTCCCCATAGAAACTGGGGATCAAAAAGCACCAAATTTGATGACTTATTAAGGGAAAGACGAAGTAAGAGCATGCTATTGGAGATGTTGCAACATATGTCGGGAAGGCCTCCGTTGATTGTGTACGAACAAAATACGAGTCCAAAGGCGGGGGTAAGAAATGGTTTAGCTAATAGAGATATTAACTCTTCTGGGAACCAGTAACGCGTAAACCATGTAAAACTAAGACCAATCAATATCCGAAAGGAACGGATTCGAACTTCTCCTAGAATAGTTTCCGGTGCGAAATAAATATAATATATATGAGTAATTCAAAGGATAAATCTAAATATTTTATAGGATTCGATTCATTAACAAATAGGATGGATTATAAAGAAAAATAGAATCACTACATTGATCTCTTTTTTTAAGAAGAAGAAGAAGAAACCTAAACCACATACTAAGAAACCTAGAAAGAAACCACCATAAACCATAAGGCAAGCGTAGAATCGGTGTATCATGGAACTGAAGAAATGATATAGTTGTTGGCGAGGAAAGACGCCCGTAAGCTGCCGCAAGGTACTTAAATTATCCTTTAAAATGCCCCAACACTCCTTAGGATTCTTGTAGGGATTGAAAGGGACGTGCTCCTTAATGGGAAAGGAACTTGAGGTGAGAGTGTAATGAAAAATCTCGTAAAGCGCCAGACTCGAGCCAATTTAGGTACCACCCTTAAATAAGGTGGTTCAGGAACGAATTATCCAGCCTATTGATGGTTAGAAGTAGAAATAGTTATACACACTCGCGTGTAGGACGGTGGAGTATACTTTCTAGGGTAGGCCTACAAGACTCTTCCCAAGTCTTTCTTCATTTCACCATACGTATAAAAAATCAAAATGAAAATTAGAAGTATCATGGAACCGAAGTTAGGACACTCAATAGAAGCTAGTTATGATAGAAGCGTTAGTACAAGTATTCGGGATTACAGTAGCAGTTCTTCTTCAAATAAATCAGATTATGATATAAAGCTATTCTGGTCTGTCCCGTCTGTAGCATAAACCCGAGTTGGGAATTGAAAAGCCAAGTTAGATTAGTAATATGCCGTACTGTTACTTACCCTTCCACCCGCAATGACTTCCTTAATCCCATATATTGAGATCGGAATGTCGAACTTCTCTATTTGACTTTATCCCGCCCGATCGGTAGAATCCTATTTGAAAGCTGCTCTATCCAGTTTGTTGTACAATAGGTGGTAGCATCACTCGATCAAAGGAAGCCTATTTACCGCTCTCCGGTCTTCCTCAACATTAATTAAAGTTAATCTATTCCGGGAACCGAATTATTCTAATTCACGGTTCTCGTTTGCAACTTTTCAATTCTTGGATTACTACCACCATTTTCACAGCTAATCTCCTCTTATGCATTCAAAGTTTCAACAACTAAATGCTAACAAGTTTACATACTATTCATACCAGTGAACTTTACCTCTACAAAGTCAGCTATATGCCAACACCATAATTCAAGAAATCACAGAGTATATGTTTTTCCTTCTCAACCACTATCTTTTTTCTTATCTTTTTTTCCCATTTTAGATTAAAACAGTCCTCCACAACCTTTAACCTTAAAAATAAATTAACTTGCCATTCTCTTCTTATTTTGAATTAAATGGATATTCCAACAACTACTGCCACCAATGAAGTTAGTCAAAACAGTTAAACTGATGTCTCAGGACCATGAGTGAATATATCTAGTATATATGGTAATTTCGTTTCGATGGAAAAAAAACCTTCCCTTATTTTGTGAATAAAAATCCAACGTTGACCAAATTCTTGTCGTCTTGTTGTGCTACGCACACCTTTGATGGTTAAGATGGTGATTGGCACTCATGGAGGTGTGTGATGGTCGTGTGAAAAATATAGTGGACTCACTGTGTGGTCTATGGTAGTTGAAAGCCGACAATGGCGAAAAAATGTTGCGGCGTCTTGTTCCTTGACTTGAATTATAGGGATGAAGCTCAGAACAAATGAAGATGTGTGAGGAAGAAAAGTGTTTCTAATGGTAGAGGCTATTTCACTTCTTAGTGAGAATCAGTGTTCAATTCTCATCGTGTTCTATGCGAGACTAGCGGTAGCATTTTTTTTTTCAAGAGGCGGAATCATGTTGGTGGTGGTGTTGCGCCGGTGATCTAGCGGCGTGTAGCTCTCATAATCCCTATAAGGCTTTAAGCTCTTTGCTGGCATTATGATAGTCATTCTCTTGACGGAGGTTTCGACTTTCTTACGGGCTTCTTTCACCACTTGGAGATGGCGGTCAGTACCGACGATTCTCTGGTTGAGGCTGCCAGTTCCCATGGTTTACCCCTTGTTTCAGTTCTGTTGCTAGTCTTGTTTCTATGTGTTTTATGTTCCTGGGTTTGTCGCTTTCCGTTGTGTCTTAGCATAGTTTCCGGTGAAGTAATCGGCTCCATGGGCCTCTTCACCGTCCTTTGTCAAGACCTTTCCTCGGAATCTAGTTCTTGACAAGTAATAGTTACGTTCCATTTTCTTTGTTCTTTGTTTTTTTTTGTGTTTGTCTGGGGCGGTGCTCCGTTTGTAACCGGCGGTTGTCCGCCTCTGTGTTGTATTAACGGCGTTATTCTGGTTTTAATAAAATCCTTCGTTTTTTCAGGAAAAAATAAAAATACATCGATTCTAATAAATAAAAATTAGGGAGGGTGACTAAAAATCACTTGTTCCAATTGTTTTACCACCACATATGGTGAGGAGATCGACCGGGCCCGATCATTTGTGTTCTATACATTAGAATGGCTAATTGAATATCAAATCTCAATTCATCTCAAACTCTAATTCTAAATACAAAAAGTATACTGAAATTGTTGATTTCAACATTATGGGGTAAACCAACAAGTATCGGCATAGTGGTATACACTAGGTCATAACCTGATAAGAGATCAGGGTTCGAGCAATGTGCATGTGCGTGAAACTATCGTTTCCGGAAAAAGAAAAGAAAAGAAAAAAATAACATTATGGGGCAGACCGAGATCCTTGAAAAGGGTCATTACGATTAGTTTTCCTATGCTATTTAACACATATATGTTTGTTTAAATTATAGCATCGTCATTGTAATACAAACTTTTATGGGTGCATTTGCCTACAAATTATTTCTCTTTTATTTGTAATATTTTAATTCTTTTTATCTAAATTAAAAATCTTTATTTAATAATTAAACATTTTTTTTCTTACTTTTATCTCATACACTATTCACCTTATTTGAAAAGAAAAGAAAAAAACACTAATGTAATTCAAAACATTTTAACCAATTTTATTTAATGAATATGAACAAAGTCAAAATACTACCTCCGTCTCAGAATATAGATCTATTTACACTTTTTCACGTGATCCTATTGAGATACGAAGAATTTTTTTTAGTATTAAAACGATGTAATTTTGTTGTTAAAAAATGTCATTTAATTTGTTGTTAAAAAATTTAGTTTTAGACTTTGATAACCTCACTAAAGCAATTTTTAGATAAAAGACATAATTTTACCGTCCGGTGACCTAGTAGAAAAAATTCTTGGATCGGTCTCCGCTTCAACCGTAACATTTATCCAATCACATGAATAAGTATGGGAAAATTTTATCATTGTCGATGCTGAAAAAAAAAAATTAGGACCCGTAACAATAGAAATCGTGTATAAAAAGGGTAAACAATTAATGAATGGAATATCTTCCTTGGGGCATAAGTTTTTGGACTTGTCCTAAGAAAAGTAGGATTTGCTGCCAATATTGCCGTTGAAATTCGGCATAATGTGGCCTGTCCCCGAACTGGTTCCGTGACGTGCACAACATATGCTTCCTCACTCTGTCTTTTTCTTTTTGGTTTCGCGAACAATATATTATGTCAATATGTTTTTATCAAATTATAATTATAGTGAATGGTTTTGGTTACACTACCTCTGTCTCAAAATATCAATCATTTTAAAAGTTTTCATATTGATTAAAAAAATGATTGAATGTCATAAATTTAAAGGTAAACGTCTTAAATATCTCCTGACTATCATTGATGTAATAATAGTTAAGTAATTAAAAGTAATTAGATTCATAATAAATTAGGGATAAGATAGTGAAAGAGACGATAAATGTTGCATTGGTAATATAGAATGACATATGTTGTGCATAAATCTTAAAGTGTATGATGACGATGACAAATCGTGTCACTTTGAATAATCCGGGCCCTAATGTGAATCTAGTGAAGAACACTCAAGAACCCTAATGCCAAAAGAACGTGGGGGTGGGTTTTTGGTATTGCGGTAGTCTAAGACCGTATCTTAGATTGCCTACGTATCTCGTTATCTTCCGGGAATCTGCCTTACGTAGCTTCCGGAATGGGGTATTTATAATGACAACACCGCCAAAACCCTAAGGTTAAGTCGGCTTATGTTATTGTCACCTTTACCCTTAAATGGGCCTTGACCCTTGCCCAAGCTATCGCCGTTAATGGGCTTAGTAAGGCGATGCGGACTCGTCCTCGATGTCGATATACCGACCTACGGTTATCGACTCTGGGGCTCACTGTCCTACATTGCTAGCTGGTGCGGACTGAACGTCCTACACTGCTCGGTAGTCGATAGTCGATCATCGTAGCCTGGCGTTTATGAGATGGCGTTGGCGTCGAGCCTGGGCATCGACATGAATACACTGACGTTATTTATAGCGTGATGACCAACCGATAGATGACACGTGGAGGGAGTGAAACCCTGTATCATCATAAGCCCCCCAGACTTGAGAGAGGCAACTTCCGTTGTCCGAGGTCGAGTCTGTCACTGGAATCGTCATCGAGTTGGGTTTTTCTTTGGGCGGGAGAAAACCTGCCTTTTCACAACCCTAACTGCCTTATAGCCACGTGGAACGGTATCTAGCATATGAAACGCTTCGAATCCCACAAAAGACGCGTCACTGCCTTGATTGCCGCGATTTCCGGGGTTATAACCCCCATTACCCACGTCTCCTCAAATCATTTGTAACTTCTTCACTAGCATATAAAAGGAGAGAGGATAGACGCCGCTGCAAACTTGCTTGCTATTTCTTATCACCATCTCCAAAATCCAAAACACCAAGTAAGACTCCTTCTTTTCCTTAGCATTCATCTTTTCTGTGATTTTGTTCATGTCTAGTAGTAGTAGTGCAACTGAATCAGATAGGGGTAGTGAAACGCCCGTTCATAGCCAATCTCCGGCACCTATTATTTCCGATCCTCCTCTCCGGGGAGACTCCGGTGAACCTGCTGCTTCCCATCCTCCTGTCCCTAACCAGCCTAAAAAACTAGTAACTAGGATGGATGGAAAGGGAGCAAAAGGATGTCTTAGTACACTCTCTCCAGAGGACATTGTTGAAATCTGCAGGAAGTATAATATTGTTAGTCCTCCGTTCGAGTCTCGACTCCCTTCTGGTAATCACATGTTTGCCGATGAGCCCCCGGAAGGATTTTGTGCTGTCTACGAGAATCAGCTCGTGAGCGGATTAAGGTTTCCACTCTGCCCGGTGTCACGGATTTTATCTATGAAAAACAACAAGTAATAAATTTATAAATCCGGTATTTCCCCAAGTGTAGGGATCGTAGTACAGCGATTAATACCGGAGTCGATCTCAGGGAATCGAGGTTGTTTAATCTAGTCCTTATTAATTCTCCTAATTTTTGTCACTACTATTTATTACTAAACTAAAACGGAAAATAAACTGGACAGAGGATTGTCACTCCAAAGCCAGGAAGATAATTCGAACACGTATTAACTAATTCTATTCTAAAAACTAAAACGAAAATAAAATTCTAGCTAAGCAACGAAGAACAAGGCACAAAGGTAATTTCAATTAATTTAACGAAGAACAAGCTATGATCCACCTATCTCACAACTCTCAACTTCTACCCTAGATCGTTTAGTGAAGATTTAATAAAGGTTGTGGTTCACCTACCAAACGTATGAATTCCTACTTTCGTAGATAATCCGCCTATCAATCTCTCATCTCTCGATCTATAAGATTGATGCTATCAAAACAAGGTGTAAGATTTCTCAATCTAGCAACCTAGATATATAACCTATCAACTCTCGTTATTTTTAGGTTAAAGATCCAAACTTTATCATGGTGATCTAGGTCTAACAACGATTCTCATCAACGTTAAACATCAAATAAGCAACCATCTCTCGATATAAATTGCATAATCAATAAAAACGCATAATAAAGAAACGAACTTTAAATAAAACTCACGAAACATCCAAAGAAGAAATTGAAACGCTGCAGAGATTTGCTTCACACGCTTGTTCTAGGCTTAGCCTTAGCTCATCGTTGGAATAGAAATAACATAATTGAAAAGAAATTAAAAAGATGTTTATTGCGAGGAAAAACGCAAAGAAAAGCGCCCCAAAGGGGCTTGTGGCCGCCAGGGTCGAAATATGGTCATTAGGGTTTGAGAAATCGCGCCTATTTATAGGTTTTTAGGTCGGTTTCGCTGAGTCGGTGCCGTGGACGCCCGTCCACTATCTTGGACGCTCGTCCAACCTCTCTGAACGGAGCATGAACGCTGGTCTGAGTAGTGTCTAAACTCTCTGTACTGAAAATCTCCTCTGGACGCCGCCACTTTTATGGACGCCCGTCCACTACCGGACGGGACATGGACGCTCGTCCGGTATGTCCGGACTAGATATCTTCATCTTTATCTCATTCTTCTCATCTCTATCTATTCTCTTCTTCATATAACACTTCCTTATCTCTTATATGTCAAATAAATCCGACTCGTATCATCTTTTGATCCCCTTTTCAAATTTCGAAATATGCATATCTACAAACATCAAAACCATTGCAAAGTGTAACATCATCCAAATAATCATAAAACCACCAAGTAAACACATAATTTAATCACTTTTGCAATTAGACCCTTAAAAACATCACTTGCTTAATATTTCAATATAAAGGCCAATTCTTATGCAAATAATATAAATATGGGGAAAATCATCGTAAAATATATCGTTATAAAACGTACAAAATCACCTTTAACAACTCCCCCACACTTATCTTTTGCTCGTCCCGAGCAAAGCAAAACAAAAGAAATGCTCGGAAAGAATATAGACACCTCAACACATATGACGTATATTCAATAACTTAGAAGTTCACCATTGTGTGTGTGCATAGCCATAGAAGACTTCCACTATATCCAAACTTGAGGAACTCAAAGTAAAACTAGCTAATACCCCCTCGTAGAATAGTAATAAATGACACTCATAAGATGTACCCTACAAACGTGACATATCCCGAAAAGAATGATCGAATGAATCTAGGGCCTTTCTGAAATACTCAGAGGATAATCCCTACATCATATCTTTCAGTTTATACTGGGGATAAGATTAACGAAAACTAAGCCTTATATTCAATTTCGTAACGATATCTTAGTTGATTTAACTTATTCACTTTAACACACATCAGAATGAGCTATTGCCCTGTCATAGCAGAATAGGATATTCGAGATATACCCTACCTTACTCAAATCATAAGGCAGCTTCTTCTGACTGTCGTGAGCTTTTAGTCATCATGGTGGTATAGGACATACGTGGTACACCCTACCTCACTCAAATCATCGACTAGCTTTCGACACACCCATACTATTCAACTATTAACTCAAATTTTTCTTAACAACATTAGTTACGTGTTACTTATCACATTCAAACTTCCGGATATTCACGATATCATACTCGGAACTAAATACAAACTATCATAAATCTCAAGATATATACGTAGCACTAAGCACACGACTTACAAGATAATCAAAAATCACTAATCCAAACGGGGTATAGCTTTATAAATTAGCTCATCATTCACTATGGCACGTGGAAAATAAATCTTGGTGAAACAACTAACTCACTAAAAATATGGTATACGACATCAATGACTATAACAAACCGAACAAAAACGTGTATTGCCTACTCGGGACAAAACAAAAACAAAAGTGTCGAAAAATTTAGAAAAATTAAGCCCCCATTTTGCACAGAAACATCATATATTAAGCAAATGGTAGATACATAGCGATCATTCCCCTCCCCCACACTTAAATAACAACATGTCCTCATGTTGTGCGAATAAGAGAAACTTAGCCGATTGTAGTTCTAAAGTGGCAATTCCGGAAGTGCTACGTATCAACTCCGAAAAGGCTTGATGAAAGCGATGAACCGTGGACCATCCACCGGAAAACCGACATCATCCGAAAGCTCACAAGTGCTATAGCAAATATCCCGCATACATGAAAAACAACACAAAACGTACCTCGGGGATAGGGGCACAAAAGATTATAGACGAGGTAATATCATAAAACAAAGCATAAGCAGTGCAAGAACCGATAAAAACCAAACCTATGTGAAATGTAGTGCACGGATATAATGTCGGCGGGAGGAAGGTCATATGGATTTTTTCAAATTCACTCATGCAAGTTACCCGATCACAAAAACCGACACCAAAACCCACGACGACACAAGACAAAACAAAACAACCCTAATACAACGAAACGAAAACTATCTAATGCAACGAGAAGAGAACTATCTTCCGTATTTATTCGAAAAACAAAAACAATAAAATAAAAAAAAAAATAATAATAATAGCAAAAACTTTTCTTAATATTGGGTTGCCTCCCAACAAGCGCATTTCTTTAGTGTCTTTGGCTAGACACACTTGAAACTCACTGGATCGTGCCACTTAACCTTTCTTCCGGCCCACTACATCGTGTAAGCTCGATCGGTGGTGTGGTGTAGTAAACAAGATCTCACACATGGGGTCAAATCTTTGATAGCTTTCCAAGCACGTTTAATTTTCCCCATTGTGGACTTCTTCTTCTTCGCCTTCTCTTTAACCTTCGCTCCCTTGCAAACTCTTCCATATCCCAACTACCGACCGAACTTCCTCTACTTGGACCGCCGCCGTCACCCTCGAAAAACAAATCGGGCGAAAACTCGTCAAACCGGTTGACTTCGGGGTACCACACCCGAGGATGTCGAGGAAATGAACAATCAAAGGTTTCTCTTTGGGTTGACCAATATAATGCTTGCACCTTTGACCATTCACTCGAACGGCCGGTCACCATGACCTCTTAACTCTAAAACGCCTCCGGGAATAATTTGTAGAATCTCAAAGGGGCCGGACCAACGTGTCCTTAACTTTCCGGGGAACGGATGCAACCCGGAATTATACGGTAGAACTTGCTCCCCGACTTGAAATTCTCGTCGCTTGATCTTTTCATCATGAAGGAGTTTCATTCGTCCTTACGATCCCGGCACTCTCGTAGGCTTGGAGTCTAAACTCATCTAACTCATGCAACCGTTGCAATCGATGTTTTCCACAAGATTGGGTATCGAAGTTTAAGAATTTAATGGCCCAATACGCTCTATGCTCTAATTCGATTGGCAAGTGGCATGATTTTCCATAAACCATCCGATAGGGTGATGTACCCATGGGGGTCTTATAGGCGCTCGTATGCCCATAGTACATCATCCAACTTTTGACTCCAAATCCTTTCTATGACCGTTCACCGTTTTCTCCAGGATCTTCTTCAAACTCGGTTGCTTCGCTCAACCCGACCACTAGTCATCGGATGATATGGTGTGCCGCTTTGTGACGAACACCATACTTTTCAAGAACTTTCTCTAGGGGTCGGTTGCGAAATGCGTCCCTTCATCACCGATCAAGGCACGTGGACACCCAAACCTCACGAAGATGTTTTTCTTTAGAAATTTCATGACCGTCTTATGATCATTGTGAGGAGTGGCTTGAGCCTCTACCCATTTAGACACGTAGTCTACGCGACTAAGATGTATTTATTACCACAAGAAGATGGGAATGGACCCATAAAATCGATGCCCCATACATCAAAGACTTCGCATTCAAGAATGGGTTTCAATGGCATGTCGAAACGCCTTGTCAGAGTACCGGTTCTTTGACACCTATCACAAGCTTTACAGAATGCTTCTGTATCCTTAAAGATCGTGGGCCAATAAAAACCGGATTGGAAGATCTTAGCAACGGTTTTCCAAGGACCAAAGTGACCACCGGTGGGTCTACTGTGGCATTGCTCAATAATATCGCGTTGCTCAGATTCTGGAACACACCTCCTTAGCAAACCATCTTTACAGATTTTGAAGAGGTAAGGTTCATCCCAAACAAAGTATTTCATATCAGAGAAGAACTTCTTCTTCTCTTGATATGACAATTTTGGATCAAGATATTGGGAATGTAAGAAGTTGACGATAGAAGCATACCAAGGATTTTTAGGAGTGCACTTGTCTAGATGCATAACATTCCGGAGAGGAAGGTAAAGGTCTATCCCTTCAGGTTCTTTCACTTCTTCATCCTTCATTCTAGACATGTGATCATCTACTTCGTTTCCACCTTCCTTACCAGTCAGGAGATCAGCCTCCCGACTTCCACTAAATTCTTTATTTCTCAGGGGATCAGCCACCTGAGTATTCTCATCCAGAACAGGGAAACCACTAAGTTGAGTGTCTGACCTTACATTCATAGCACTAGCCTCTTCTCCACCATTGTATGTGGATGCATAGTTAGATTGAAGTGGATTCTCATAACTTGCATCAGAATTGCTATTAGTATTCCATTGGTGGGGTGAATTACCTCCACTGCACTGAGCCTCATAATGGTTTCCACCACAATACGAACATCTCACTTGAACGTTATTAAATCCATGTCCGTAAGAATTTTCATCAGTTGAGGGTATACGAGCATCGGATCCAAAGACAGATGAATTATTTAAACTTGACACTTCTACTTTTGGGGGACCACTGAATTGAATGCCGGATCCTAAGTTCATGGCATTGTCCTCTTCTCTATCATAAGGAAGTGCGGGAGCTAGATCAATGCCTTGGTTTTGAGCCATTTCCCCGATTCGTCTCTCAAGATTCTTTGTTGTGCTCAGAAGGAATTGGATAATATTGTTTTGCTCCTCCAAATTAGCTTCAAGATCGTCAGATTGAGAGGGGTCTAGATAGTTCTGAAAGTGTTGTGGAAAAGATTGGTAAGACCAACTTTTGATTTTGATCGGAAAAATTGATATCTTGATCCTGACTGAAGTTCGGGTTTTGATAAAAATTCTGATTTGGATTGAAACCCTGATTTTGAAATTTGCTATGGCCAGAGAACTGATTATCAAATGTCTGATTGTTCTGGCCAATGAAAGCGTGCTGTCCACTATTAGGACAGAAACGAGCAGTATGTCCCACGTTGTCACAATTCTGACATGTGACCGGACCGAAATTTCCCCGATTATGGAAAGAATTGACTTGATATCCAAGCAGGGGGAAGAGACTGACACTGGCCAACAACATGGCCAGGTCGACAACATCTTCCACGAACAGAACAGGAGAGTTCTGTGGAAAAGACGGGGTTGGATTCATAGGATTAAGCGACATTTGAAGAGATGCCATCTGCTGTTTCAGCATGGTGATCTTACTTTGCTCATCCATGTCCTCAATCCTAGATGGAAGATTGTATGAAACAAAAACAGAAATCTAAACTATGAAAAATTTAAAACAGAAAAACAGAAAACACTAAAAAGGGGGGAAAAAAACGTGTTGAAATCTTCTGAGCCCAAAATGGGAGGGAAAACAGTGGATTTTGACCTCGAAAACGGTGTTGGACGGCCTCCGGCGGTCTGCCATGTCGTCGGCGTCGGAACGAGCTTTCCGAATTGGGGTCCTGCGCGCCAATCCGACACTCGAGCCGAAAGTTATGGCCAAAATACTAAAGAGTGCTAAAACGATCCCTTTTATCCAATAATTTGATCGTTAAAAACGTGGGGTCAGATAATTCAACCTCAGATGTCCCCGAATTAATGTGGAAACTAGAAAAGATAGAAACAAAACCCTACCTACGAAAAGACACTGAAACAGGAGGACAGACGGGCGTTTGGAAATCCGAACGCTCGTCCGGAAGGTCGAAGAACAGACGGGCGTCCAAATTTGATGGACGTTCGTCCGACTTGGTAAAAACGATACGAGTTGAGAATTTTAAAACGGACGGGCGTTTGATTGTTCGTACGCCCGTCCGGGACAGAAAAAACGAAAACGAGAGACGAAAAAAATAGCAGGAAAAACGGGGGACAGAAAGGACAGAAAAACAGAAACAGATAGGAAAATAAAAACGAGATAAAGTAGGAGAAACCTAATAGAATACTACAAAACCTAAACGATTAAAAACCCTAATAACCTAACTAAAGTCTACCTAAAAACAAAAAATATAAAGAAATTAAAACAAGAAAAACGGGACCACTTAGAAAAACTAATAAAACTAGACAACCGTACCGATTCCCGGCAACGGCGCAAAAACTTGTCACGGATTTTATCTATGAAAAACAACAAGTAATAAATTTATAAATCCGGTATTTCCCCAAGTGTAGGGATCGTAGTACAGCGATTAATACCGGATTCGATCTCAGGGAATCGAGGTTGTTTAATCTAGTCCTTATTAATTCTCCTAATTTTTGTCACTACTATTTATTACTAAACTAAAACGGAAAATAAACCGGACAGAGGATTGTCAGTCCAAAGCCAGAAAGATAATTCGAACACGTATTAACTAATTCTATTCTAAAAACTAAAACGAAAATAAAATTCTAACTAAGCAACGAAGAACAAGGCACAAAGGTAATTTCAATTAATTTAACGAAGAACAAGCTATGATCCACCTATCTCACAACTCTCAACTTCTACCCTAGATCGTTTAGTGAAGATTTAATAAAGGTTGTGGTTCACCTACCAAACGTATGAATTCCTACTTTCGTAGATAATCCGCCTATCAATCTCTCATCTCTCGATCTATAAGATTGATGCTATCAAAACAAGGTGTAAGATTTCTCAATCTAGCAACCTAGATATTTAACCTATCAACTCTCGTTATTTTTAGGTTAAAGATCCAAACTTTATCATGGTGATCTAGGTCTAACAACGATTCTCATCAACGTTAAACATCAAATAAGCAACCATCTCTCGATATAAATTGCATAATCAATAAAAACGCATAATAAAGAAACGAACTTTAAATAAAACTCACGAAACATCCAAAGAAGAAATTGAAACGCTGCAGAGATTTGCTTCACACGCTTGTTCTAGGCTTAGCCTTAGCTCATCGTTGGAATAGAAATAACATAATTGAAAAGAAATTAAAAAGATGTTTATTGCGAGAGGAAAAACGCAAGAAAAGGCGCCCCAAAGGGGCTTGTGGCCGCCAGGGTCGAAATATGGTCATTAGGGTTTGAGAAATCACGCCTATTTATAGGTTTTTAGGTCGGTTTCGCTGAGTCGGTGCCGTGGACGCCCGTCCACTATCTTGGACGCTCGTCCAACCTCTCGAACGGAGCATGAACGCTGGTCTGAGTAGCGTCTAAACTCTCTGTACTGAAAATCTCCTCTGGACGCCAGTTTACTTTTATGGACGCCCGTCCACTACTGGACGGGTGTTGGGGAGATTTTGCATCATTAAAACAAAAGAAAATTTATAAACCTATACTACCATGCAAAACTACCTCCTAACCGGCCGAATACCGGGTAGTTGCTAGTAAAGTTGGATAAGTACGGGTATCGATCCTCAGGGAAAAGGGATGTCGAATCTAATCTAATTAATTCTTCTTTATTAACTAAACCTAAACCTAAACTAGAACGGAAAAATAACTGGACGGAGGATTGTTAATCCAAAGCCAGGAAATATAGTTGCGGACAAAATAAATAAAACTACATCTACGAAAACAGTAAAACTAACTAATAACTGAACAAACATAAACAAACCATGATCAACCTATTCCCAACAACCATCACCCCACCGAAAGAAATAAGATCAACACACATTCATTCAAAAGTTATCTTGGATTATTATCTTATCTAAAGGAGCGTTTCCTCTTCCGATTTATCACGCCATTAATTAGTTTACCTTCCGGTCTTAACTAATATCGATACAAATCAAAGATATGGATGAAATCCTAATCTAACAACATTATCCCTCAACTTCCGTTTGTTGGAATAATAGTTGTCAATCTCCCTCACGACAATCTAATGAATCTATTAACTTTCGTTATCTAAATTCGATTAACATATAACCATATAAATCATGAAAGAAAACAAGAACAACTTAATGAAATAAACACGTGAAAAATCATATCTTTCCGGTAACGGTGATATCCCTCAATTCAATTCTAAGAAAATATTGCATCGAATTAATCAAATTGTGGTCCTCTCGTAAACCTAGATATTTAACCTACGAACTTCCGTTATGTATAGATTAAAAATCAAATCTTTCCTATGGTGATCTAAACTACACCGACTTCCGTCATACGGTAGCATCAAATCATGCAATCATCTTTCGATATATATTGCAAGATACAATTGAACATAGAAAAAGAAACAATTATAAATAAAACTTACAAAATATCCATAGAAAGGAATCAAAGTGCTGCAGAAAAAGGATTACATGGCTGCTCCATGGATGAAAGCTTCAAGCCTTCATCATGCTCGAACAAGAAGGAAAAAGAACAAAATAAAAGACCTAATCTAACCCCGATCACCCGAGCACAAGGCTCGGGTGATCGGCCTTGAAAGCTCCCGCAAAGCGGCCGTCGTGCCGTGTAATTTTCGTATGAAAAATCTGATGTAATTAGGGTTGGAATCGCAGCTGCTTTTATAGAAAAATCAAGTCGGTTGCTACAAGTAAAGGTGACGGACGCCCGTCCATAATGTCGGACGCCCGTTCACTATTTTCAGCAACAGCATCCAAACTTGTAACGCTCATATCTCGGGCCTCGTAAGTCGGAATGGAGTGATTCAAAATCCTGTAGAATCCTCTCTTCAAGACCTACAACTCTTATCTTGAGGTAGAGAGTCAAATCGGTTGTTATCATATCAATAACTGCGTCGGAAGTCGGGACTACCCGGAATCCTGATTTCCCAACATTCATCTTGATTGATTTCTTTCCTTATATCTTTCAATCTTCCATAACTTTGATTGATCCTTTCCAATCATGAATTTGGCTCTCTAAAATCCTCTCTCCCATCATCAATGAGTATCTACAACAATAGGAAAACATACCAAAGCGTAACGTATTTCCAAAATAACATAAAATCATCAATTACGCACATAAATCGTTACGTTTTGAGATTTAACTATTAAAAACATCATTTACTCAATATTTCAATATAAAGCCCTATTTCTATGAAAATAATACATATACGGGGGAAATTGATATAAAATATATTGTTAAAAACACTATAAATTCACCCTAAACAACGGGACATGGACGCTCGTCCGGTATGTCCGGACTAGATATCTTCATCTTTATCTCATTCTTCTCATCTCTATCTATTCTCTTCTTCATATAACACTTCCTTATCTCTTATATGTCAAATAAATCCGACTCGTATCATCTTTTGATCCCCTTTTCACTTTCGAAATATGCATATCTACAAACATCAAAACCATTGCAAAGTGTAACATCATCCAAATAATCATAAAACCACCAAGTAAACACATAATTTAATCACTTTTGCAATTAGACCCTTAAAAACATCACTTGCTTAATATTTCAATATAAAGGCCAATTCTTATGCAAATAATATAAATATGGGGAAAATCATCGTAAAATATATCGTTATAAAACGTACAAAATCACCTTTAACACCCGGCCATCCTCGCGATTCTGCACCACTATGAGATTAGCGTTTCCCAACTTGCCCCGAATGGCGTCAGAACTCTGATGGGGTTCCTCATAGCATGTCGAGTGGCTCAAGTCTGTTTTTCGGTGCCCGTGTTTCGATACTACTACAAGATTGCTGCCACGCCCGACAAGTTATGGTATTCCTTCCAGAGGAGAGCAAATCGCCATGAGTTTATAACGAGGGGGCCTTCTTCCCACGGGGAGTGGAAGCCTCGATTTTTCTTTCTCCGTCACGGCCTAGATAACCCCTACATCGGTCAGTGGAGGTCGAGAGAGGGAAACAAGACAAGCTTGGGAAGGAATCGGCTCCTCACGAGGCTCAACTCTTGAGTGGACACAACTTCGAGGTGTGTACTCGAGACCCGAGTCTCCCGTATCACCCGGCCCACTTGGAGGAAGCCGGGCCAATGCCATATGTGGGCCTCTCGCGTCCCCGATCACGAGAATCGTAGGATATTCCTTATTTGCTTGCTTTTACACGCTAATTATTTGTTAAGTTGATAACTTGTTGTTTGTCGGTTAGAACTAACTTGTTCTCTTCTCATTTTGCAAGGCAAGTTCTCCAAGGTTACCAACCCCAAGCGTATCCCCGAGTCGACGGTCATAGTCGCTCCACCTCTCGAGGTCGGGCCGCTCCCGATTTGCCGGGCCGAGACCAGGGGTGCCTTCTTCTTCCCGAGAGGGGGTGCTCTTCAACCCGAAACAAACCCCGCCGCCATCGAACCGTCTCGCCGCGGCCGGATCGACCGAGCTACCTCCGACCGCTGGTAGCTTAACTGTTCGGTTTGGCTCTCTTCGAGATGAAGACGAGGAGGAGCTTGTCGATTTGACCTCGAATGTCGAGATTAACGTCGAGGAGGATGCGACGCGGACAAAGAAAAGGCCAACTGTTGCCGAGGTAGTGAAGGAGCAGCTCCGAGAGGCGAAAAGGAAGAAGGTTGCTGAGACCTCTACCGAGTCAGGGATCGGTGTGGACTGGGTCTTCGACGACTACGCTGGTGTAGATGACAAGGACCTGTCTCATGTGCTTCGGAAGTTGAATCGCCTCGTAAGTCGATTCTTCTTTTTATATTAGCTTTTCTCGAGGCCTATGCCTTGTCCATTTTTTGATATACTTTTTATGTTTTGTAGAATACCCTTGTTGGTCGGGAGGCTGCCCGACGGCTAGCCAAGACTGGAGAGTCGGCGGACGAAATCAAGAAGGAGAATGGCAGGCTGCTCCAAGATAACGTCGCAAAGAGTGCTGCCCTCTCTGCTGTTGAAAAACAATATAATTCGTTGAAGCGCGAGTCGGTCGCCGAGTGCCAAAAATTGCAAGATAAACTGGCGGCGGCTGAGGCAAATCTGATAAATGCCGAGAAGGAGCTGACTCGACTGCGGGCTGAGAGACAAGATCAGGATAGGGAACTACTCAAGGTGACCCATGAATTCGAGAAGGTTCAGGCATGGTACAAGGCTTCCCTGGAGGACGTGGCGAAAGCTCGACAGGACCGAGATGCGCTTCAAGTTGAATTAGACCAAGCACGCGCGCATCTCGAGACTGTTTCGACCGATGCGATCATGGAGTATCGTAAGTCGAGCAACCTTGAAGAAGACCTGGAAGTGATCATGCGTGCCTCAATGATGGGCGGATACACACTGGCTGTCGATCAAGTGAAGGCCGTCGTATCAGGATTCGACGTATCATCCCTCGAGACGCCTATGTTTTATAACCCTGATTCGGAGAAGATTTACGATCGATACTTCGAAGAGTTTCAGCGAGGAGAGTCTTTGGCCATCAAATATGGTGCCTCTAGCTCTGCCCCTGCTGCTGACCCAACCGCTATCGATCCGAGCACGGCTAATTCTGAGCCGACCCCCGAAGCTGACCCCTGATCGTTGTCTTTTTAATTCTTCTCTTGATATTTGAACTTCTGATTTGTAACAACACTTATTTTAACTTTGGCTGGTCTTTTCGACCTGGCCTTGTCTTGTGACAACTTTACTCTGAATTTTGATTTGATTTTGCCATCTTTTTCTTATCTTTTTATCTTGCTTGTCTTAATGTTTCGTAGTCTCTTCTCGAGCCTTGGCTCTGCCCCCCAAGTGTATTATGAACCCTTGGTTCTTATTGCACTTGAGATCGACTTGCTTTCCTTAGTCTTTTGCCCCTTGGGCTTATCTGACCTTAGGCTGAGCATTTTAACGTGAACTGCCCCTGGTCTTTGGTCTGTTTTGCCTCTTAGGCTTTTTCGACCATCGACTGGGACAGGTGGCCCGACTATGCGAACCGTCCTTTGTCTAGGCCTTTTTCGCCACTTGGGCTCATTCGGCTTTCGACTGGGACAGTTGGCCCGACTATGCGAACCGTCCTTTGCTTTAGCCTTGTTTGCCTCTTGGGCTCGTTCGGCTTTTAGCTTGGACCTTTGGCCCGACCCTGCGAACCGTCTCTATGCCTTTGCATTCGTCGCCCATTAGGCTAACTTTGCCTTGGCTTTATCGAGATGTCCGACCTCGCGGATTTCTCTACTCGTTGTCGATTGTTTTGCCTTTAACTTTTTTGTCACATTGGACTTGTATCGTTTTGGCTATAAATCCTAACAAACACGTAAAAAACATCTCGAAAAGATACAAATTTATTAGAATACTCATAAAATTGTCTCATGGACTTATTACAAGATTCATAAGTGAAAAGTAAACAAGTTCATCAAAGTAAAGCTTATCTCAAACATAATACTTCCTCGCATTGTTGGCGTGCCAATGTCGAGGAATCGTGGTTCCATCTCGCTCGACCAAGTTGATAAGACCCTTTGGGGTGAACCTTCGAATCGATATGGGCCTTCCCACCCGGGGTCGCCTTTCCGATCGCTTCCCGTCGACTCGCTTCATTTTTCCTTAGAACCGGATCGCCAACCTTGAAGTACCCGTGTCTTACCCTCGAGTTGTAATACCGAGAGATCTTTTGCTTATACCTTGCCATCCCGGGCCGAGGCTATCTCCCTTCGTTCCTCGACATTGTCCCTTTCCCCGTCGGAGTTCGGGATCGTTTGTCTCAACATTGTAGGCCGAACTCGAGGAGAGGGGACTCCGATCTCGGCGGGAATCACCGCTTCACACCCATACACCAAAGAGAAAGGAGTTTCCCCGTCGATGAATTAGGAGCCGTCCTATATGACCATAGGATGCTCGGAAGTTGAATTGCCCAATCTCGACCTTCGCCTCTAGCATCTTCTTTAACCCCGCTTGATCCGTCGGTTAGTCCGTTCGACTTGACCGTTTGCCCGGGGGTGAGCCACTGAGGTGAATCGCTGGTCGATTTGGTACTCGCTGCGCCATTCTCTAACTTTTCGATCTTCAAACTGGGTACCGTTATCCGAGATCAAAGCCTTTAGAATTCCGTACCTACATAGAATGTCGACCCACAAGAACTTTTTAATGGTTGCAGCTTGGATGTCGGGCAAAGCCTTAGCTTCTACCCATTTTGTGAAGTAGTCCACCGCAACGACCACGAATCTGAGATTTCCCGGAGCTCGGGGAAAAGGTCCGACAATATCGACCCCCCACTGATCAAACGGCCATGCTGACGAGATGACGTTCATATCTTGTGCTTGTTGATAAGAGATATTATCATGGATCTGACAAGCGTTGCATTTCTGGACAAGATTATTCGCATCTCGCTGCATCGACGGCCAAAAATACCCAGCTAACTTGCATTTTCGAGCTAACATTCTAGCCCCGCAGTGATTTCCACATGCTCCCCTATGAATTTCTTCCAAGAGATATTCGCCTTCGCCGAGAGACACATCTTAACCATGGACTTACAAAAGATTTTCGATAAAGGATGTCGTCGAAGAAAGCATATCGAGTGGACCGGAGTCGAACTTTTCTTGATTGCACCTTATCGATGGTAATATTCCGTCCTTAAGGTATAGATCGATCGAGTCCATCCACGTGGCCTCGCCGAGTAATCGGCCGGGCCTCCGTCTCGATGTAACTCCTATCGGTCGCAACTCGACCAACCTTCTTGCTTGACATGAAGTTTGATGCCAACTTGGAGAGCGCATCGGCTCTCTTGTTCGACTTCGGGGGACTTGCTCGAATTGAATTGTTTTGAATTTTGGTATGAGGCTTTGGACAACTCGCTAAGTAATTCTTCATGGTTTCTTCCTTAGCCTCATACTCTCCCTTCACATGATTGACCACTAACTCGCGAGTCACCGTAAACCGTCGGATCTTCGACACCCAAAACTTCAACGCGAGCTTTAAACCGCAATCATGGCCTCATATTCGGCCTCGTTGTTAGTTGCTTTGAAGTCGAATCTAAGGGCGTATGGTAATTCCTCGCCTTTCGGGCTTACCAGAAGGAGTCCTGCTCCTGCCCCCTCCTTACTCGATGCTCCATCGACTTGGAGAGTCCATTTTTCCTCTGGACTTTGTTTTTCCTGATCGAGTTGGACGGAGATCCCTTCGGCCAAAAAATCCGCCAAGGCCTGTGCTTTGATCGCAGTTCGAGGTACGAACTCGATGTCGTACTAGGCCATTTCTATCACCCATTTCGCCAATCGACCTGAAGTATCAGGCTTTGCCAAAATTTGCTTCAGTGGTTGGTCTGTAACAACCACAATAGGATGAGCTTGAAAATATGGCCTCAATTTCCTCGAGGCATGAACCAGGCATAATGCTAACTTCTCAGCTGGTGAGTACCGGATCTCGGGGCCATGTAGTGCTTTACTAACAAAGTATATCGGCACCTGGCCATGTACCCCTTCTCGTACTCGTAATCGCACTCATCGCTTCCTCGCACATGGCCGGATAAACCAACAACTTTTCCCTTCTCGAGGAGAAGTGAGGGTAGGTAACTCGATAAATAAGTCTTCAACTCTTCAAAGGCTGTCTGACATTCATCATCCCAATGAAAAGGACTGGCCTTTCGGAGTATCTTGAAAAATGGTAGTGCACGCTGTGCTGATCTCGATAGAAATCTGTTGAGAGCGGCCATTCGACCCGTGAGCCTTTGTACTTCCTTGATATTTCGTGGTGCGGGCATGTTCTTCAATGTATCAATTTTATCCGGGTTTGCTCGAATCCCGTCCTTCGAGATCATATAGCCCAAGAACTTACCCGGCCTAACTCCAAAAGTGCACTTCTTCGGGTTTAATCTCATCTGCGTTTCTCTCAACACTTCGAAAACCTCTCGAGCATCGACCAGGTATTGTCTCATAGATCGACTCTTGATAAGCAGGTCGTCTACATAAACTTCCATACATCTACCAATTTGTCTTGCAAAAATTTTATTGACTGCCCTCTGGTATGTTGCCCCAGCATTCTTTAATCCGAATGGCATGGTCATATAGCAGAAGGTGCCAAATTCAGTGATAAAAGATGTTTATTCTGCGTCTCGAGGATCCATTTGAATCTGATGGTATCCTTTATATGCATCTAAAAAACCAAAAACTTCAAAGTCGATGGTCTACTAACCTGTCGATTTTAGGCAATGGATATGAGTCTTTTGGGAAGGCTTTGTTCAAATCTGTGAAGTCCACACACATGTGCCAACTCCCATCAGGCTTCTTGACTAATACTGGGTTAGCTAGCCATTCGGGATAGAATACCTCTTTCACTATCTTGGCTGCTAGTAGCTTGCCGACTTCCAACTCGATGGCCTCAAGTCGATCCGACGCAAAATTTCTCTTCTTCTGTTTGACTGGCTTTTTAGCCTGGTCAATTTCTAGTTTATGAACTGCGATGTCGGTGGCTTTCCAGGCAAAGATATCCCTGAACTCGATTAACAACTCGACCAGCAACTCTTTTTCTTTCTCTGGGATCCAATTCCCGACTTGCACACACTGATCGTCCTCTCCTTTCCAGAGTCGGACGCTTTCAACCGCATCACTGGAGATCCAACTCTTCTCCTCTTCTTCCTCAGGGATCAGTTCCTCGACTAAGACTTGTTGAACCGCCATCTTCCCATTCATGACAACAGAGTTACAGCTCCTTGCGACCTCAACATCTCCCTTTACCTCGTGGGAACCGTTCCTGGTAGGAAACTTCATGCTATTATGAAAAGTCGATATGATAGCACGCAGGTCGAAGAGCGCAGGTCGCCCTAGGATAACATTGTACGCAGAGGGAGCCTTGACCACCACATAGCTTAACTCAAGTGTCCTTCCTTTCTCGCCATCCCCAACTGTCGTGAGTAACTTTATCGAGCCCACGGGATGGACTGCTTGCCCTGTGAATCCGAACAGGGGAGATGCTATGGGGGCTAGATCCTTCTCTTTCAACTTCATCGCTTGAAACGCCGAGTAGTATAAGATGTTTACAGCACTTCCGTTATCGATACAGACTCTCGATACACGGGCTCGGCTAATCACGGCCTCGATAAGTAACCCTTCGCTATGATTCCTAGACTTGGGGATATCATCGCGAGGGCCGTATCCGACTTCCGTCGTGAATCTAAGCTGCTTGCGCTCTCTCAAGCTACTAGCTGGCTCTTCACTGGTCTGATCCTTATCACTTTCATCCGGACCGAAGATCGTATTGACATAGTTCACAGGTCGATTTTCTTCGTATCTGTCCCGACCAAAGTTGTCTCTATTGTTCCCTTCCCGACCTGGGGATCGATTCCTCGGAGGTGATCGATCCCTTCGTCTTTGGGCATCTCGACCTCGGTTCCTGTCTTGATCGGAGTTTTTCCTCTTGAATTCTCCACGCCCCCTGGGCCCATCATACCGAGATCTGTCAACGACTTCGTCTAGCTTTCCTTCGTGAATGCGTACGTCGATGTCTCTTTTCAGGTCGATACAATCCTCTGTTGTATGACCTATGTCTTCATGAAAATCACAGTATTTGCTTGCATTCCTCTTTTCTCGAGGTTTCTTCAACGGTGGCGGTTTCCTTGCCAAGTGTTTTGAGAGCATGATCGACAACACCTCGGATCGAGGTCGATTGAGCGGGATAAAGTCCTTATCACGTGAGGGTCCCTTCTTGCCCCCACGGTCTGAGGTGGACGTGTCCATACGGTCCCAAACCGATGGCTTGCTTTCGACATCCTGCCTCTTTGACTGATTCCTGTTCGGACCTCGGGTGTCTTTCTTGGGGTCCATCCAGTCGGATTGGGTGTGCCGCCGCACTGCCTCTTCCCCTTGACAGAATCTATGCACCACATTGACACATTCGTCCATGGTATGGGGAACGTCTCTGCTCAACTTCATGTATAACTTAGTATTACGCAGCCCCCCTACGAACGACGTGATCAGAAGTCGGTCATCTGCGTCCTTGACCTGCATGGCCTCGAGATTAAACCTCTTCAAATATTCCATCACTGTTTCATCTTTTTGCTGCCTCACATTCATGAGGTGCGTGGCACTCAGATGAAACTTCTTATTGACTATAAACGCATCTCGGAATTTTCGAGCGAGTACGGCAAAACTGGAAATCGACCCCGGTCGTAGCTTCGTGAACCATTCTCTTGCTCGACCTACGAGTAGCGTCTCGAATGCCCGACGGCGCATTGCGTCGGTGCCCCATCCAACCTCATTTGCGATAGATACACCGTGGAGATGGTCCTCCGGGTCGGTGGTGCCATCATAAGGTTTTATTTTCGGTATCTTAAACCCCTTGGGTTTAGGAAAGCTCTCGATCTCCTTCGTGAAGGGAGACTCGAGCCACAACGAAACCTCGGTTCTTTCCCAAAATTGCATTCAACTCTTCCCCGGCGCTATCATCATCCCCTCTCTCGGTGTTTTTGGTGGATCTCACGTCTCTTCCTTTCCACCGAGCTAGATGATGCGCTTATTTCGTCCCCAGGAGTCTGTTTAGGCTTGTCCACTACGTCTTTCTGGCCGCCTTCCGCCATAGCTTCTTTCTGGGCGGCGTCTGCCTGCCTTCGCGCCGTAACTGCCTCGGCTATTATCCTGGACATTACCTCCAGATCTGCCCCTGCCAACTGATCCGCAAGCGCCCGATATTCTGGAGCAAGAGCTTCCTTTTCGGTTGGTGGGTCTCCTGGATAAGGTTCAAAGCCGGATCTTTTTCCCCCGTTTCGCCGAGGATCGTGGCCGAACAAGATCCAAGGCCGGATCTTCTTCTCCGTGCATATCGGATCTATTGGCTCGTTCATTCGGGAGCCTTGATCGACAGCTTTGGATGCAGTTTTGGATGCAGTTTTCTTGGGAGGCATCGTGTTCTTGCGTATTCAATCAATAGAAAACCCTCCTTCTAGCGCCAATGACGATGACAAATCGTGTCACCTTGAATAATCCGGGCCCTAATGTGAATCTAGTGAAGAACACTCAAGAACCCTAATGCCAAAAGAACGTGGGGGTGGGTTTTTGGTATTGCGGCTGAGTCTAAGACCGTATTTTAGATTGCCTACGTATCCTGTTATCTTCCAGGAATCAAGCCTTACGTAGTTCCTGGAATGGGGTATTTATAATGACAACACCTGCCAAAACCCTAAGGTTAAGTCGGCTTATGTTATTGTCACCTTTACCCTTAAATGGGCCTTGACCTCGCCCAAGCCTATCGCCGTTAATGGGCTTAGTATGCCGATGCGGACTCGTCCTCGATGTCGATATACCGACCTCGCGGTTATCGACTCGGGGCTCACCGTCCTACATTGCTACCGGTGCGGATCGAACGTCCTACACTGCTCGGTAGTCGATAGTCGATCATCGTAGCCTGGAGTTTATGAGATGGCGTTGGCCTCGAGCCTGGGCATCGACATGAATACACTGACGTTATTTATAGCGTGATGACCAACCGATAGATGACACGTAGAGGGAGTGAAACCCTGTATCATCATATGATGACTTATACTTTTGGAACGGATGTAGAAGTTATTTAGGGGTCGTAATGAACAAGCACTGGAATATTGCTCATCCTTCTGTTCCGAAATAACTGAGTCAGTTGCCAAAAAGATTTGTTCGAAAATAATTGAAGCAATTACATTTTCAATGCAATATTTATTGTGCTTTCCTACGTCTACTCTTATTTGTTAAGGAGTGAGAGAATAGATACAACATTACATTAATTTTAAACTATGAGTTTTTTTAGATATATTGACATTCGAATTAAAGTATTAATTCATATCTTTAATATGTGTTTCTTTGATAACTGTATTAGTTATTTTGAAACGGAGTAAGTAATACATTCAATTGAATGTGTGTTTGTTTGATTTATAGTAGTATTATTCATACAAAGACTAGATTAGATAATCGACTACTAATACGACAATAAAGGTGAAGCCATTAATTACAACAACGACGTTAATTATTCAGTGGATGAAAACTCAATCCGCAAAGTAGTTTGACAAGGATATGTGAATACATGTAAATATGAATATGTTATTACATTATTGGATAAAGTTACACGATAGGCCACTGGGCACGCACAACGTTCAGATTTTGTTGCTGTAGTAGTAGATCAGATTTTGTTGCTGTAGTAGTAGAATAACGTCACCCATGACGACTCACGCTTTGTTTTTTTTTTTTTTTTTTTTTTTTTCCTCGATAAATCAATGATTTTTTTTTTTTTGCAGTGGGATGCTATTCCGGTTTTGACGATGTTCGGTGCTGATGCCTCCAAATATGATAACTTCTTACGTAAATTGTTGTTGTTGTTGCATACAATTGTCCGCAGATACCTTGTGAAAGAAAAAAAAAACCAATAAGATGGTAAAAGGTTTATACATTGTAGTATTCTGTCACTTTTCTTATACCATAAAAAAAATCAATAAGACAGTAAAATGTTTATATTCTCTCCGTCTCGTAATATAAGTCTTTTTAGCTTGTTTGTGGTGTTTCAAAATATAAGTCCTTCTCATATTTCAATACAAGATTAATGCATTGTTTTCATTTTCACACTAAATAATGCAATATTATAAATCAATCCCAAAATCAATACACTATTTTGCGTTGAAATATTAAAAAGAACTAATTTATGATTTTTCTTAATTGCATGTGAAAAGTCAAAAGACTTATAATACGGACGGAGGGAGTACATTGTAGTATTCTGTGCCTTTTCGTATACCAAAGCACGTCTACATAGAGAATGTCAGTATTTTTAAAACCCGTGACTGGCAAACCCAATGTAAAATCCCAAATCAAAGAATTACAATATGGAATAGTAAGTCTTTAGTATCTGTTGCTTCCGTTAGGGGCGGATGCATGTGTATCGGGGTGGGGTCACGTGACCCCAGTGAGATCCGGATAATTTTTGTTAGTATCAAAACGATGTAGTTTTGGGTTAAAAATTGTCGTTTTATTGGTGAAAAATGTACTTTTAAGCCCCGTTGTCCCTACTGTAACAAATTTTTGAATAAAAAATTTAGTTTTACGATCTAGTAACCCCACCGAAAAAATTTCTGGATCCGCCGTGTAGATCTTTAGCATCTTCAACCATAAAATGAGTGTGAATTTTGTTGCTCCGTGTCCTTAAGATTTATCCACCTCGTGGCAGGAGCAGATCCAGACAGTAAAAAAATCACGTGGTCCGAAATATTTTTTTCTAGATTACATGTAGAGGTTTTTACCGGGAAAATTGCAAAATCGGTCCCATAATTTTGGGGTGGTATCAATTTTGGTCCCATACGATTTCAAGTTAACAATTAAGTCCCGTAAGTTTTAAAAAAGACTCAATTTCAGGACATTTCTCAACTCCGACGAAATCTCTTTATAAAAATTGAGATTTTCCGGTAATATGTTGATAATATGGGTTTGCATCATGATCAATTTAGGCTCATAAAATTATCTACGGTGCAGATGAACGTTGTGTCTCTCGTTGTGACACAACGATTGTGCCCATATACTCCGAAAAATAAGTCTCAGTATTTGTCAGATAAGAAATTCAGAGAAACGCTTAAAAGGACAATGTTATAATTTCAACCTTCATTAAGGACAATGATATTTTCATAAGGCAATAAGGACAAAAATAATAACAAAAACATGAATTCTTAGTTTAACCCTTACCTCAAAAGAAAAACACAAAACCTAGCATTACACGAGAAATCCGCCGTCGTCGCCATCTAACATGTCTTTCTCAATAAGCCATCTCGCCGATGCTTGGATCGATTCCGCCGCCGTCATACTTCACTCAATCGCTTTCTTACCTCGTGCAGCTCAACGTCTTCTCCGTCCTTCACAGCTCATTCTCTGTCTCGGCTCATCAGATCGAGCTGGGTATTCTGCGTTAACAACTGATTTAGTAATCGGCTTGTTCATGTTGAAGTTAGCCGTGTTGATGAGGTTGCTGATACGGTAATGGCTTCCATAACTGCGGTCTGGATGTTAAAATCAAGTTGAATTTGGGTGGGTATTCTTTTACCACCACTTGAGTAATGATTTGTATTGCAAGATATACTTCTTCATGATTCCCGGTGATGGATTTAAATGGGTTTAGCATTTTAGTTTTATGAGTTATTCACTAATTTATTTCTTTTGGATCTATTTTAATTTAATCAATTGAAAGAACACTTTTATTTCTCTTATTTTGTTCTCGGTATGTTATGCTCAATGTGCGAGAGACTCGGGTGGTGGATATGTCTATTGATGCTAAGAAAAAGCCTACGAAAATTAATTCATCAAATTCTCGCTTCCTATCTTCCCGTTTTCTTTGATTAACTCCTTTTGTTTTTCATGTGATTTGTGTAGAAAAAATATAAAAAAAAAGTTAGCGAGCAAAATCGAGAGAAGGACAAGAAAGCAAAGGAACCAAATGCATCAAAACGGCTACTAGTCGCTTTCTTTGTGTTCATGGAGAAGTTCGAAATCTTTCATGAAGGTGAAAATATTGATTGCAAGAAGTTTCAATTGTGGTTAAAGAGGGTGGTGTGAAATGGAAGTCATTGACTAGTGAAGAAAAGAAGCCCTATATTGATAAAGAAGCAAAACAGAAAGCAGAGTATTGAAAAAGGCTTGGAATCTAATCATGGTGATGAGAATAAAAATGAAAATTGTGAGAATGAAGCACCGTATGAGGATAAGCAGGAGAATGTTGATGATGAAGAATAGGGATTGTTGTGTTTCTTGTGGACCTTAAACATGGATCGTTTGGAATGTGGGCCACAAAATGTCTGTGTATGCATATTATATGAAATACAGAGTGTTGATCGCAAGGTATCTTTTGGGCAGATTGTTTAGAGAAGATTGGGCATTTGGTTGTAACCTTTTGATAATGATTCCATTGAAAAGCTTTCATGTTTGCTTTGGTATCTATATATCAAATAAACTATATTTTCGATTTGGTTTCAAGTCACTCTTACGAAATTAGATGCAAGTAATACGAGAGACTACCGTGATTCAACATCCGGGCTTTCGACACGTAGTAATTTTGACAACTAATAAATAGTAGTGAACTATAAACAAGTGAATTACAAATAGTGAACTAAAAGTTGGTCTTATTGAAATTTTGTGTCCGCATGTATAGAAATCATTGAACCTTGAACATTTCAAATGGAAATTGTTCAACCTTGAAAAAGATATTACACAAGCTAATGAGGATCTTGAAGATGGAGAGAGAAGCTTTGCAAAGAAATTGTGGATGAACTTGGCACATTTAAGAATGAAGCAAGCAGAAAGACACTCTGGTTCACTGTTTTACATTCAGTTGAAGACATTCTGGTTCACTGTTTTACATTCAGCTGAAGACACTCTGGTTCACTGTTTCATACATAAGCATAGATGACAACAAGTTCTTGTCCACTTTCATGACTGGGTATAATGTTTCAATGTAGTAATACAATGTTATTGGGTAACTCTAAACCTTAAATTTACTTATTTTATTAGCTAACAAAAAACTCTGGTTCATTGTTTTTCATTGAATTCAAAACACTCGGGTTCACTGTTTCACACATTTTCACAATACTAATTTACTTCAAACAAAAGTTCACTTTTAGGAGTTTATAATTGTAGTTCACTATTGTAGTTAACCATTGGAAATTTACAATCGTTAGTTCACAATTTGTAGTTCATTGTTTGTGGTTCAATGTTATTGTAATTCACTGTTGTTGTTGTTGGCTAATTTAGTTCATATCAACAATGATCTCAACTCTATTCTTCCCAATCCATTACAGCTGCAACAAAGGTTGTGACTTAGCTTTAGCAAAATACTTTGGTTCACTGTTTTTCATTGAGTTCAAAACACTCTGGTTCAATGTTTCACACCTAAGCATAAATGACATCATTTCTTGTCCACTTTCATGACTGTGTCTAATATTTCAGTGTAGTAGTACAATGTTATTTGGTAACTATGATCCTTAAATCTACTTTTTCACTATTAGCTAGCAAATACTCTGGTTCACTGTTTTTCAATAAGTTCAAAACACTCTGATTCACTATTTCACATTACTAATTCACTTCAATTATTTTCAAGAGTTATTCACTATTGGCTAGCATAATACTCTGGTTCACTGTTTTTAATTGAGTTCAAAAGACTTTGGTTCAGTGTTTCATACCTACTTCACATTACTAACTCATTTCAAAGCAAAATTCACTTTTAGTAGTTTATAATTGTAGTTTACTATTGTAGTTAACCGTTGGAAGTTTACTATTGTTAGTTCACTTTTTAAGTTCTTTTTTGCGAGTTTGCTTTTATAGTTCACTATTGTTAGGTCACTTTTTAAGTTAATTTTTGTGAGTTCACTTTTAGGAGTTTACACTTGTAGTTTACTGTTTGTTGTTCACTATTGGAAGTTTACTATTGTTCGTTTACTTTTTGAGTTCATTTTTATGAGTTCAATTTTAGGGGTTTACAATTGTAGATCAATGTTTGTTGTTCACTATTGGATGTTTACTATTTTTAGTTCATTTTAGGAGGTTATAGTTGTAGTTTAATGTTATTGGTTGACTATTCAATGTCGTAGTTCACTATTTATGGGAGTACATTATGATCGTACTCAAACTCTCTTGTCACTCTTATAATTTGATGTCGTAGATCACTATTTATAGGAGTTCATTATCGTCATACTCAAACTCTTAGTTCACTATTATAATTTGATGTCTTAGTTCACTATTTGTAATTCGTTGTTATAGTTCCTTATTAATATTGTTAGTTAGCAAATTACTCTGGTTCACTGTTTTACATTGAGTTCAAAACACTCTGGTTCACTGTTTCACACCTATTTCATTCAAACCAAAATTCACTTTTAGCAGTTTATAATTGTAGTTCATTGTTGTAATTAACCATTGAAAGTTTACTATTGTTAGTTCACTTTTTAAGATCTTTTTTACGAGTTCACTTTTGTAGTTCACTGTTTGTGATTCGCTCTTTGTAGTTCACTGTTTTACATTGAGCTCAAAACACTCTGGTTCACTGTTTCACAAATAAGCATAAATGACATCATGTTTTTGCCCACTTTCATGACTGTGTCAAATGTTTCAATTTAGTAATACAATGTTATTGGGTAACTCTGAATCTTAAATCTACTTATTCACTATTAGCTAGCAAAATATTCTGGTTCACTGTTTTCATTGAGTTCAATACACTCCGGTTCACTCTTTTGCACCTAAGCATAAATGACATCATGTTGTCCATTTTCATGACTGGGTCTAATATTTCAATGTAGTAATACAATATTATTGAGTAAATTTGATCCTTAAATCTAATTATTCAATATTAGCAAGCAAAATACTCCGGTTCACTGTTTTTAATTGAGTTCAAAACATTCTGGTTCACTGTTTCACACCTCCTACTTCATTCTGGTTCACTGTTTTTAATTAAGTACAAAACATTATGATTCACTGTTTTACACTTAACTTTTAGAAGCTCAATGTTGTAGTTCACTATTTGTAAACTCTTATAAGTGAATTCACAAAAATGAACTCAAAAAGTGAATTGTAGTTCATTGTTTGTGGTTCAATGTTATTGTAATTCACTGTTGTTGTTGTTGGCTAATTTAGTTCATATCAACAATGATCTCAACTCTATTCTTCCCAATCCATTACAGCTGCAACAAAGGTTGTGACTTAGCTTTAGCAAAATACTTTGGTTCACTTTTTTTCATTGAGTTCAAAACACTCGGTTCAATGTTTCACACCTAAGCATAAATGACATCATTTCTTGTCCACTTTCATGATCGTGTCTAATATTTCAAAGGTAGTAGTACAATGTTATTTGGTAACTATGATCCTTAAATCTACTTTTTCACTATTAGCTAGCAAATACTCTTGTTCACTTTTTTTCAATAAGTTCAAAACACTCTGGTTCACTATTTCACATTACTAATTCACTTCAATTATTTTCAAGAGTTATTCACTATTGGCTAGCATAATACTCGGTTCACTTTGTTTTTAATTGAGTTCAAAAGACTTTGGTTCAGTGTTTCATACCTACTTCACATTACTAACTCATTTCAAAGCAAAATTCACTTTTAGTAGTTTATAATTGTAGTTTACTATTGTAGTTAACCGTTGGAAGTTTACTATTGTTAGTTCACTTTTTAAGTTCTTTTTTGCGAGTTTGCTTTTATAGTTCACTATTGTTAGGTCACTTTTTAAGTTAATTTTTGTGAGTTCACTTTTAGGAGTTTACACTTGTAGTTTACTTTTGTTGTTCACTATTGGAAGTTTACTATTGTTCGTTTACTTTTTGAGTTCATTTTTATGAGTTCAATTTTAGGGGTTTACAATTGTAGATCAATGTTTGTTGTTCACTATTGGATGTTTACTATTTTTAGTTCATTTTAGGAGGTTATAGTTGTAGTTTAATGTTATTGGTTGACTATTCAATGTCGTAGTTCACTATTTAATGGGAGTACATTATGATCGTACTCAAACTCTCTTGTCACTCTTATAATTTGATGTCGTAGATCACTATTTATAGGAGTTCATTATCGTCATACTCAAACTCTTAGTTCACTATTATAATTTGATGTCTTAGTTCACTATTTGTAATTCGTTGTTATAGTTCCTTATTAATATTGTTAGTTAGCAAATTACTCGGTTCACTTTGTTTTACATTGAGTTCAAAACACTCGGTTCACTTTGTTTCACACCTATTTCATTCAAACCAAAATTCACTTTTAGCGAGTTTATAATTGTAGTTCATTGTTGTAATTAACCATTGAAAGTTTACTATTGTTAGTTCACTTTTTAAGATCTTTTTTACGAGTTCACTTTTGTAGTTCACTGTTTGTGATTCGCTCTTTGTAGTTCACTGTTTTACATTGAGCTCAAAACACTCTGATTCACTGTTTCACAAATAAGCATAAATGACATCATGTTTTTGCCCACTTTCATGACTGTGTCAAATGTTTCAATTTAGTAATACAATGTTATTGGGTAACTCTGAATCTTAAATCTACTTATTCACTATTAGCTAGCAAAATATTCTGGTTCACTGTTTTCATTGAGTTCAATACACTCCGGTTCACTCTTTTGCACCTAAGCATAAATGACATCATGTTGTCCATTTTCATGACTGGGTCTAATATTTCAATGTAGTAATACAATATTATTGAGTAAATTTGATCCTTAAATCTAATTATTCAATATTAGCAAGCAAAATACTCCGGTTCACTGTTTTTAATTGAGTTCAAAACATTCTGGTTCACTCGTTTCACACCTCCTACTTCATTCTCGTTCATTTGTTTTTAATTAAGTACAAAACATTATGATTCACTTGTTTTACACTTAACTTTTAGAAGCTCAATGTTGTAGTTCACTATTTGTAAACTCTTATAAGTGAATTCACAAAAATGAACTCAAAAAGTGAATTGTAGTTCATTGTTGTAGATCACTATCTCAAGCCATCAAACACACATTCTCTCGTTTCCATCAAAATCTCATTCGAACTACTATCAATGAATGGGTTAGAATCTTATTAGGATGTTATACTAATTACTCAGAATGAGCCATAAGAATGCCAATACTAATCCAAATAACATACATCACACTTGATAAGAAAAAATGAGAATGCCAATACTAATTCAAATAACATACATCACACTTGATAAGAAACAACGACTTCATTCACGGGTCCTTGCCTTCACTATCCCCGAACTTCTCTCTAAGATGTTTGAAGCTTGTAATCACATTCGGACGGTCATAATCGGTAGCAAATCAAAGCAATAACCCCTAATACTAATCAAAGTTAAAAAAATGTACTGTATCACGCATTATGACATAAACATTGTGATAATAACATCTCCTACAAAGGGAAATGATCCGCATATCTCCAAGAATAATAAGAGCGGTAGATGATTTAATTCAACAACTCTAAAGCCTTTTTAGTACCGAACAAATAATACCTTTGGCAGTGTAAGAAAGAAGGCAAGAGTTCGCTGGGACCATAAGACGACATCCTATATACAAAACCTGAATGGCCAGGGTGTCGAGCAAAGAGCTACTCAAAGTTCAGTTGAAGGTAAAATAAATACAAACATGGTTATACTGCACAGAAAAGGAAAACTTTAAAAAAAATTGACATTCATCAACATACTAGCTCAACAACAGGGATCATAATTTCAAGCACCATAAAATTGATACAATGTTATGCACAATCCAATGCTAAATACATAGACAATTGCACAAGGCTCCGATTAAATTATTCGTCCTTCGATTTTTGGTCAATCACCAATAAAGAAAACATGATAGAAGAGAGTCAAGAGACATCCCTCTTCACCTTATAACCAAAGGATCTCCAAAATAAATTACCCAACCAAACTTGCTTCACTCCCCCACCCCCCCCCCCGACAAATTAAATAGACAAGAAAATGGGGGATAGCTTCTTGCAGCACCTGTAATAATATAAGGTTACCTCATCACAGTCAAGATGAAAATGCTATATATCTCTAGTTTGAACCTCTCTGTACATCTTTTTTCCCGAAATGCCGACCCACCCGGAACTGATTTCTGGATAAACTATGCAGCAGGTAGGTTGATGTCAATCAGTTTGCCTCCCTCCTCTTCTGGGACGTTTTTTAAGCGGACTTGGACTAGGACTTTCCCTCGGGGTACCATAGGTCGATGTTTGATCGATCCTTTTTTCGCCTCTCGCAAAAAATATGAATAACACGGCTCGTATAATAAACTTATACACACACGCGGGCACACAAACATAAATCTTACCTTTTAATAGATTTGTAGGGTTGTCCATCCAACGATAAGCTCAACACCCTTTCGATTCCTTTAGAGTAATATGGAGCTATGTTGTGACTATAGAATTGGAGAGGACTCAATAAGTCATTGTCAATGCATTCATACCGCGAAACAACATCGGCGTTTTTGCATTATTTCCCGTAAATCATACGGGCTTGCCCATGAATTGATTAATCTTACCATCTACTTGCCATTTGAAAAGAATTGTGGGAATGAAATCGATTTAATAGAGATGTCTTTTACCACAAATTAACGACGCCGTGTTCGAGAGAAATGCCCAAATCATCCATTTGCTCCACGAGGTCAAGCGACTCCGTTGGCAAAGCTCCATTAATAAAATTAGCTCTCAAATAATGATTATACAAATCCAAATCGGGTATATTAGACTTCCCGCTCTTATCCAAATACCTTATCCAATACTCAAACAATCGCTTCATCTCCGACCATGGTGATTGAAGAAGAAAAAAACCCAGCAGATGAAAAAGAACGGTGAGATGAAGCAGCGAAGGTGATTCATACTAGTTGCAATGGATTCATTTCCGTAGAATGATTGCGACGGCTGAGAGGGGGTGGTGGCGGTGGCGGTGGCTTAGAAAGGTGAGACGGCTCTGTTCCTTTGAGTTTGAACGAACAGAAATGATAAATGAGGGTATTTTAGGTATTAAATGATGTCATTGTCCTTAATGACTAATCAAATGTTAAGTTGGACTCCTAGCTTAATGAAATTGTGTAAATGTCCTTATTGACAATAAACTATATAGTTTTTTAAGTACCACAAGCACATCATTAACAACATCTTAACCAATTGCGCAATAACCTATGAAGGCAACAGGAAAATAGCAAATGGCATTCATGACATAGGCCTCATGGGCACCTTTCCAGCAGGAACATAGAAAATCGCCATTTAGCGTCAATGTTGGCCAGAAAATCCCAATCCTTATGAGTATATTTCATCGGAATCGAAAGGTGTCCTGAAATTGAGACTTTTTTTAAAACTTACGGGACTTAATTGTTAACTTGAAATCGTATGAGACCAAAATTGATACTATCCTAAAGTTATGGGACCGATTTTACAATTTTCTCGGTTTTTACCCCTAAAAAATGTGGAATGTTTTTCTTTTAATCGGGATTCCCGGACCCCAATTCGATATATGTGTGTCCGCCCTTGATTCGTGAGATCTTTTGTGATGTCACCAGCTCAATTTAAAGAAAATAAGGACGGATTATCTTCTAAAAATATCTCATTTAGAGATGGTGAGGTCTTATTCATTTACTTATTTGATTAAATGGATGTAATAAATTTGTGTCATTTATTATTATATCCCTCTGAATATATATCCATTTGATCAAGAAACTAATTGAGGCGGCCAGCACAAAAAAAATTGAGGCGGAGCTTGCCGGATATTGCTTGTGTGGCATTGATCTGTTTTGTATGCGAGTTTCTCCTCTTTTTTTTCCGACAGGTTTTCGGTCCGATCTGGTGCTGATCTGGTTATCTCCGGATGTGGGGGAGGTGCTCGGCCTCCGGCGGCGCTGTTTTGGGTTCCAGTGGCGGCGTCTTCCTAGTGCGCGCCGTTCGTTTATTCGGATGGGTTGTCAGGCTTGCGGGCTTCCTCTGCTGTATGGAGGCGGTGTCAACTGGCGACTATTTTAGTTTAGTTTTTTGTCGTTTTATGTAATTTGTTATCTTATTGTGTAGCTTGTGTTGTCGATTAATGGATTGATCACGATGATACATGTCGAGCATCCATTTATCTTTGATAAATATTTTTTATTCATTCATGTTCAACACGCCTCTAGATCTATCTAATCCATTGTTTGGCTTTTGTGTGTTGTCATTTTTGTTTGTTCCGTGTTTGTTGTAGAGCGGTGTTTTAGGTCTGTTATCTAGCCAATGGCTAATTTTTGTTGTAAATCGGATTTATTAAAATTTTGTCATTTTATGGAAAAAAAAAATTGAGTTTCATGAGTTATGATTAAAAAATAGTTTAAAACATTGCAAAAAAAATTAATTTAAAATAACATATTAAGAAAGTATCAGTACACATGTAAAGGTTTGACGATCGTGGGATTCAGTCACATCCAATCATTTACATTTCCGAACTTTCAAGAGAAAGGAAAGTGCTATGTACTACAGGTTTGATGATGTTGTGGAATGTTTTATTAGAGAGAAATATTTTTTTTTGTGGGTCACTAAATAGATTTGGAATGTTGTGGATGATGTTGTGGAGGTAGATGTAGTGGATGTAGCACTACCGCAAGAGAAATTGTACTAATGCTCGAGCTTTTTTCTGGAAGGATCAATGTTTTATTAATCACCAATTAGATTTCCAATCAAATGTACAAATGTGGGACTCTGAAAGAGACATGAACAAACATCTCTAAGTGTTACAAACTTAGAGCAGCCGTAATAAGAACTAATTAGCCATATTCTTTTGCCAATTCTGTCAGGAGATCTAGGAACATTAAAATTTTTTTTTTAAATGGTATTAAAACACTAGATCAACATCTTTTTGCATCTCTACTATCTTCTCTATTTTGAGAGAATAAGAAGAGGCAATAAAGCTCTCTAATCACACACAATTAATATTTATAATCCTTTTATATTATCACCATTACAAGATTCATATCACACACAAATTATCTCTACAACTCTTCTTTATATATCCTCCAATCATCTTTCTCCATATCATTTAAACATCACCAATCAATAGCCTTATCTCCCGATCACCATTACTCTCGCTCTTACGGTCAACAAGTGGTCATTCTTGTGTTTTATAACAAGAAACATTTTTATTCTAGTCCCAGATCAAATATGAGTGTGTAGTCTCAAATCAATAAACATAAAGAAGGCAATTGTTGGATCTTTGATTTTAGAAAGGAAAAAAAAAAATTGGCATTTTAAATAGAGATTTTTTTTTTTTTTTTCGCTGCGTTAAAAAAAAGTAGAGATTTTCTTCGACTAAATATGGTATTAGTCCACCGTAAAATCACTTATAACTAGTTGTAGCAAATACTCTATGGATATAAAGAAAAATTCTGTATTTTGTATGTTATTTTTTTAGTCAAATTACTGTAATTTTGTGTCTTTTTTTAACTTAAAGGGATTTTATTATTCAATGTTAGCCATCACACATAATTACATGAAAAGAGGGAGAACATCGTTTCACCATCTCAAAACACTGAGAAATTCTCTAATTAACAAATGATCAGACACATTGTCTTTCCGTTTGACAAAAGAAAAAGATAAAAAAAAACATAAGCAGGTAATAGTCTGCGATATTCTAATGATGCTGCTTACCACATGCGAAAAGTCTGCCGCGTGTTGATTAAGACTTTAATAGACGACCAAAGATTCACCTTCAATAATCAATCCAAAGAAACCAAAGTAAGAGCAATAGCCATGGTTTTATCTATGGCTAAAGTCTCCCCAAATAAATCATCTCCCTCACTGATCATGGATTGCGTAAAGCTTCTTCTGATAACTCCTCGACTATTTCTCAAGAGACCATCTATCGCAATCTTCCCTTCTACTATTGCAACATCAATATTAAACCTTAGAACGTTCAAGGGGGGTGGCCTCCCATCCATTTGACTTGAAGATGGATTGTTTGACTGCAAGCCATGTGCACAACAAGGTATATGTCCGCTTCAGCTATCCAGTGAGCAATAATAGATTGACAATGCGTTTTTTGCCCTTCAAAATCCTAAGAGTTTTTAGATTTCTAGATGTTGCACAGTAAGCATATTATTCTTACATTTTCTTCCTTATTATCCAAAACATCAATCTCACCTAGGATCTGAGTTGTAGTGTGAACCCCCAAATTCCTTATCCAATTGCCTAAAAGTGATAATTAATCCATATAGCTTTCAGGAAGACATTAACACACATATTCTTCTTGTCCGAGACACACTTGACAAATACCATCTCCCACATCAGCTCACATCTTGAGAACGAAAGGTCTAACTTTGGTTAGACTGAAATCAAGGGCGGATGCACATAACCTTAAATGGGGTCCTGACCCCGCGAATAATAAGAAAATTCTATATTTACTTATAAATTTTTTTCGTATCCAGGTAAAAAAATATTTAATTTGAAAAGATTTAAGTAACTTGTTGGAAAAAAAAAAAAATTCTAGATCAACCCGTCTGAAATTTTGAGACAGTAGGCCGTCTTGTTATTTAATCATGATTCATGACTAGCTCTATTGATATTGAGTTATAAAGGCTCATTTTTTAATGAATATGAAATTTTGCTTATATTTTAAAATGATTGTAGTATATCATTTTAATTTAGGGGGAGTGGTTTAAAAGGACAAAAAAATAGGGGGAAATTGAGAATCAGGACATTAAAATATAAATTGGGTGATAAGGATAAATTCCACTTTTCTAACCCTAAATCCATTGTTTCTGCAGTGGAACTTACCCCAAATCTAATGTTTCACTATCAAATATAATAATGATTTCTTTTTTACACGTAAAAAATATTTCACTGTCTTTTTTGTATATTTCTATGTTCAAATTGTCCTTTTTGATAATAAACCCCTAGGGCAGTGGTTTAAAAGAACAAAAAAAAGGGGGAAAATAAAAATCAGGACAGTGAAAATATAAAATTGGTGATAATGACAAATTCACTGTTCATAACCCCAAATCCACTGTTTTCAGCAGTGGAACTAGCCTCAAATCTAATGTTTCACTATCACAGTGGAATAAGGAATATCTTTTTTTACCCGAAAAAATTTCATTGTTCCTCAATCCATATTTCTATGTTCAAATTGTCCTTTTTAACAATAAATTCAAATTTTTTTTGCCGAAAAATTAATAGTAAAGGCTAATATTTTCATGAAAGGTTGATGTGAGGTGATTTGAAGAGATAATTAATTAAAGGGAGAGTGATTTAAAAGAATAAATAAGAGTGAAAAAATAGAAATCATTATAGTGAAAATACAAATTGGATAATAAGAACAATTCCAATATTCGTTACCCCAAATCCACTGTTTGGTTCAATGGAATTGACTTTAAATCTACTATTCCACTCTCCAATCTTTCGTTGTTTTTTGCGAAAATGGCCTCGAAATGACATCAAAAAATATCAAATTGGATGTCTAAATAAAGATAACGAAAAAGAGAAAAATATGGTGAAAGAATTACGATCTTTTGACGTTTAGATTAAAAGATATATTTATTTTTTTAATTAAATAAGATAGATTTTAAATTATAGTAAATAAACGCTTGTTTTTTTTACTAAATAAAAAATTTCTACCGTCCTGTTTATATATTTCTACTCTCAAATCGTCATTTTTAACAATAAACAAAAAAAAAAAAATTGTTATCTCTGGAAATTGTCTTCAACATTTTTCAACATAGATTTTTTATTTTTATTTTTCTGGGGTAACATAAGATTTGTTTAGTAGTACACGTGTAACATTGCAATAGTAACATTTCTCCATAAAAAAGGTTAATTTATTTTTGTAGATCATCACGGTGCAACTTAAAAACAATGAAAAAGGTTGATAAAAGACAAAAAAAAAAAAATAAAATAAAATAAAATAAAATAATATACAATACAAAATTTATACTATAATCCATCAATTAACATAATTTTTCATACCGAATAATAGAATAAGTTGTAGTAACAGTTGTTTTGCATGAAGTTCGGTTCGGAAGTTCTAATCCTTCCGGTGCACCGGTAAGTGCACATGGGAATCGAAAAGACATCCGGTGAGCCAGTTTGTATCACCATAGCTACTTTAGCCTCTCTTCAATCCTCACCGGAAAACCACCCTTCATCTTCGACGTCAATGACGACACAAACACCGGCTCCACCCCTTCCTCCATAGCCGGAACAACCCTGAACCGCTGCAAAACACCAGCAACCACCCTCTTCATTTGAAGAAAAGCCATTTCTTTTCCAAGACAAACTCTTGGCCCTGCTTGAAATACCGGGTAAGTATATGCATCCCTTGGTACGAATTTCCATTTTCCGTCCTCCTCCTTCTCCAACCACCTCTCCGGCTTAAACTCCGCCCAATCCGACCCCCATACTTTCTCCACTCTCCCCATTGCATATGGATGATAAGCCACTCTGTCTCCTTTCTTCACAATCGTTCCCCCCGGCAAAACATCGTTCTCCACCGCTTCTTTACCGTCCACCGGCACCGGCGGATATAGCCTCATGCTTTCACAAAGCGCCGCATGTGTATAAATCATGTCTTTTACTTCCTCATAAGTCAAATTTTCAGATTTGTCTTTAATTTCCATCAAAACGTTCTTTTCAATTTCTGGGTGCCATGAGAGTAGCCAAAAGAACCACGTCAATGCCGCCGATGTTGTATCCCGGCCGGCTAAAATAAAGGTAATCACAACGTCGGCGACAAGCTCTTCATCGGAAACTCCAGAACTCAAAAATCGTGACAGAATATCAACTGGGCTGATAGACGATTTTTGTTCAAGTTCTTTCTTCTTTTCTTTAATTATATCTTTCGCATATTCCCGAACTAAATTCACGGCTTCCTTAAATATTTTCTCCGATCCAACATTTAAAAACCGTTTGATTTTCCAAACTATTGGAAGCGGTTCATTGAGTCTTTCACTACTTAATCGGGTCGCATCTTCAAAAGCTACAGCAAACGGCGCATCCGAAAGAGACGGTAATAAATATTCCGGGTCATACCCGAAAGCTATTTTGCAGACATTATCAAAAGCGAACCTTTGAAGTATATCTTGAAAATCAAGAACAGTACCATTAGAAGAAGCTGAAGCCAAAATTGGAACTAAACGTTCAGAGAGTTCATTATCAACTACTACCTCCACGAATTTGCGAAGAGATTTAGTATTGAATTCATGGCTCGAAACTTGTCTCTGGAACTTCCAACTTTGACCATTTGTATTAATAATACCATCCCCCAGAAAATCCGCCATACTTGAACGTGTGATATACCCTTTCTGGTAAATTTGGAATTTACTCTTGAGGATGTGTTCTACGTCGGAGGGATTACCGGTGAAGATTTGGCGTTGGCCTAAAGGACGGCGGAGAGTGAAGGCTAGATTGGGGGAGCTTAAGACCATGTCGGATGTCCATTGAATCCGACGGTCCTTATTGGCTAGGATTGAAAAGAGGGAACCAATGAAAGGGTATGATCTTGGAGCTTTTGGGTTGTTTAGGGAATTTTTGAGAGCTGATTTGAGATTAACGACGAACAAACAGAACAGGGGAATAAAGCAGAGGAGAAGGGAAATGGAAGGTTGCAGGTCGAGACTGAACATGTTGTGGGACGTAGAGGAAAAGAAATTGGTAAGTTTGAGGAGAGATAGAGACAGAGAAGCCAATTTTTTTTTGCTGATGATGTGATGATGAATGGAGTTAATTAAGAGACGGTGCCCCTCATTTATAAGAAATTTAAGGTCTTCCAGAAAGGCTTTGATCCTTGTTTTAAATATAAGAGCACTGCTACAGCCACACCCGTGTGTGCCATATCCGGCCACATCGGATGATTCGACCGACTTGATCGCAAATTTGGATCTATATTATAATATAGATCTAACACCGATCAACGGTGCAGATCATCCGATGTGGCACACACGGGTGTGGCACTATCATTTCCGTAAATATAAATACTACTCACTACCTTTTTAAAATAAGTCTTTTTAGCTAAGGAAATTGTCCCCTCAACAAAAAAAAAAAAAAAAAAAAAAAAAAAAACAAACAAACTACGGAAATGGTGTGCACTATGACGATGTCCGGAGCAAGACATGCCACGTGTCATTAATACGTACTTACGAAATATGGATCGGAGCCTCGGATGGGAAGTCCGATCTGGGAATCCGGTCCGACCACCGCAGGTCGATCAGGTCAAGGCACGGCCTCAAGATAACCAAGTATTGACCGAACATGTCTGAAGAGCTCGACGCAGGTCGGACCGAGCTTTCTTTAAGTTAAGTTACGAAGTAGCCTCAAGGGTCCTTCTAGAGGCAACCATTTTCTTTGGATGCTATGTCATGATGCACTTCCGGTTAATGTACGATTATACCGGTATCAAGTGCTGGAGTCAAATATATGCGGCATTTGTGGGCAAGAAGAGAGACATCTTACATGCCCTTCGGGATTGCTGCTGGCCCAGAGAGATATGGGAAAAATTTCTAGAACCTGCTTGTAGAGAAGAGTTCTTCGCTGCTGAGTCAACAAAGGACTGGATTACGTTCTCGCTCAAATCGGCCCGGACTTCACGGAGACTCCCAAGTGCAAATACATTTGGAGGGAGATTGTCAACGGCATTTGGATTTGGCGGAACAAGCGAGTGTTTGAGGAAGAGAACTGTCACCCCCCGCCTCATATCTTCATCAGTCAAATGGTGGAAAGAGTTCGAAACATTAGACTAGCCTGGGGACTAGAAGAGCGTGATCTGTATTTATGTTTCATTTTTTGAACGCTTTATAAATGCTTGGCATCCATGATGTTTGAATAAAGAAGGTCGTTTTCACCACAAAAAAAAAAAAAAAAGAACGACTACTTACTTGGATTCATTGAGATAGACGCCAACACGCAAAACCCTCTTTTTCTGTTGATAGGAACATAGGAAAAGAAACCAAAAAACTTGTCATATTTATAGATCGTAATTAAATGATTGGAAAAGAAACATTAAGAGAGAAAATAAAAAACCAAATTAAGACTAACGCAGAATGCTAATAAAAAATATCTTCCATAAGAAAACGGAGACGAAAGAAAACTTCACAACATAAGCAACAAAAATATTCGCACGATCTGGGAGCTGTCTACCTTGGACTTTATTTTTGTTTTTTTTTCTCTTTCCTCCCATATTTTTAAATCATTATATCTTTTGATCAAAATCTCCAAACGCGATGAATTTTCACTAATTTTTTTATTTTTGATGCTCTTCGATTTGAAATTTGGTTTGATATAGTTACATCGTTTTTCGTGAAATTCACAGCCGAAATTCACTCAGTGAATCTCTCCGGTGAATCCCGAAAATCAGTGAATATCGACAATGAATTTCAAACAATAGCGAATTTCGATAGCAGATTTTCTGAAATCACGTCGAAATATGTTGAATGTGGCCTCAAAATAAAGAGCGTGAAAAAATAAAAAAATTGGTGAAAGAATTTTCAAATTTGAAATTCTAAATTGAAAGATATGAGTGTTTAAAAAACATGAATGAAAGAGAAAATGTGTTGGTTTTTTTTCCTTTTTTTTTTTTGGACTAAACAGATGCCTCAATATTAAAAAATAAAATAAAAATAATTTTGTCTTTTATGCAGAAGTTTCAAAATGATGTTCTTCTCATGAAATGTTTGTGTCTTCCACTCCCATTGCCCCCTTTTTTTTTTTTTTTTTTATCTTTCTTCACCCAAATTTTCTTCTTTATTGTTCTTTTTTTTTTTTTTGAGAAGATTCTTTATTGTTAATCGCCACCAAAAAGGTTACAATTAGTCAGTTTTATTTATTTATTTTTTTTCTTCACCCATTTTTTTTAATATTTTTCTTCACCCATTTTTTTCTTCTTTATCGTCAATCGCCACCAAAAAGGAAAAAAATGCTACATTATATTTTCTTCACCAATTTTTTTTTACTTTATTGTCAATCGCCACCAAAATGAATCACTCAGTTTTATTTATTTATTTTTCCTACACCAAATTTTTTTAAATTTTTCTCCACCCATTTTTTTTTTCTTTATTGTCAATCGCCACAATAAGGAAAAAAATTGCTACAAATTTTTTTTAGCATTTGTTTTTCTTTTGTTGTCAATCGCCGCCAAAATGGAAAAAAAAAAAAATTTGCTGCAAACGGGTTTTGAACCCACCTACACATTTTAAGTAATAAAGTTTACAACTATGCTATGTTATTTATTGTTTTTAGAAAGGTACAAATTCTATATATACGACTCAGGCTATTGTGGTTATATATTGTAATTTTTTTATTTTTAATGTTTGATATTTTCCTCGTAAAATAAATGATAGCGTTAATTTCAAATATTTCTTCACCTTAACAACTTTAATGATATTTCAGAAAACAAAATAAAGACATTAAATAATTGATAAACATCATCCGTTACTATAATCTCTCCTTATAAAATAATATAATAAATTAATTAGACATCATATTGATGATTAAATATTTTCATTAACCCAAATAAGCATCATACATATCAAACTTGATGTTACAGCAAAAGTTTCGTAGCTCTTTCTCCCCAATACACGAAGTTGGGATGTTAGTCGAGTTAGGGGTTTATTCCGACCATGGGAAAGTGATGCGATTCTTGCAACTACGGTTGCCCCGGTCTCTCAATCGGATAGGCGGATCTGGCACTACGATCGAAAGGGTGTTTATACAGTGAGGTCTGGGTACTATCTAGCTCTTACCTTGTACCGGCTTTCACTTTCGGTGGTGCGGCCATCCACTTCTGCGGGGAGGGATAAGGTGTGGCGGTTGTGTTGGGCCCTGCCTGTGCAGCCACGAATTCATCATATCTTGTGGCGGTGCCTGCATGATTGTTTAGCTATTGGCTATTGATTGTTGCGTAGGCGGATGGGGGATGGACTTTGCCTGGCATGTGGAGGATCAGTAGAGACTCTCAAACACACTTTGTTTCAGTGCGAGTTGGGGAATCGGGTCTGGAGGGCATCCCCATTTTTGTCAGGTGTTGGGGCACCTTGACTCCTCTTCCTTTGATGAGCTCTTTCTTCGGCTGGTGGAAGAGATTGGGGTGGGTCAGGTAGCCCAGTTTGTCTGGCTGTTGTGGAGCATTTGGAAAGCTCGTTGTTCTGCTATTTTTTATGGTCAAGCAATGAGGGTAGGGGCAATCTGCGAGAAGTCATCGGCTGCGGCTAGAGAGTATGTAGAGGCTGTGACAGCCTTTCGAGTGTCACAGCCCCAGCAACACTATGTGGATAAATGGATGAGACAGCTCGAGGGAGTGATCAAATGCAATGTAGATGCGTCGGTTACGGACCACGGGGCAGGGGTGTGAGTGTTGTTTCGTGACCACCATGGTGCGGTTCAGGCGGCTTTCTCATTTCATTTTGACCCGGGTGCTGCTGTGAAATTTATGGAGATGACAGCAGTTGATTTGGCTTTGACGGAGGCTGCGCCGTTGGGATTTCTAACTTTGGCAGTGGAAAGTGATTGTTTGGCTTGTGTCTAGTGGCTCAATCGGCATGTTGAGGATATTTCGGCTCTTGGTTGCCTCGCGCAGAATTGCCTCTCTAGGCGTAGTCTTTTTCATCCCGTCTCTTTTACCTTTATTCGGCGTATGGGGAATGTCCCCGAAAGCATCTTCAGCAAGACATGCTTTGTTGGCTCATGGTAGAGTTCCTTAGGGCGCGAGCCTCCGACAGATGTTATTACCGCCCGTTTTGGCGGATGTGATTTAATAAAATTGCTAGTTTTCTCAAAAAAAAAAAAAATGATGTTAGATTATTTATATTCAATAATAAACGATATATACACATAATATACACCAAATTGATAGTCAATAAATTATTATCAAATATTAAAAACTATTATAAAATTAGACTTCAGAAATCGTAATTTGTCTATTTATAATTATTATCATATATCATAATAAACTTAAATAAATACTGAAGTAATGTTCAAACATTAAATTTGACGTTCAATATCTTGTAACCGTAATGCAACACTATAATAAACTCCCATAAACATCAATTTAATGTTCAATCACTTATAATCAAATGAAAGAAAAACACCATATCAAACTTTATAATCATCATGAATAGTTACATTAAACATAAAATATTATATAACTTAAATAAATATTATAATCAATTTCGAAAATGATATAAATAAGTTTTATAACCGTCAAATTGATTTTCTAACACAAAAGAATCATCATTAACCACTATATAGACTTAAATGTACATAAGTGTTCGAACTCAAATTTGATGTTGATCGCTTGACTCAAATAAACATCCTATTGTTGCTTAAACATCAAAATTGATGTTAATCACTTATATTTGTCATCAAACATTATTTATAGGCGGCTTCTATTGGCACCATGGTTATTTTTGTGTAAATAAACGTTAGTGACACATACGTTATTTTTCGATACGCGCGTCACTGTCAATGACGTTGGTTTTCGATAACAACGTCAGTGACACTAATATTATAATTATAAATGTATGATTGGTGAAAAATATCAGTCACTGGCATTGTTATTGAATACACGCATCACTAGCATTGACATTCCTAATGTGGTTCCGAAACTAAAAAAAAAAGAGAAATACATGTTTGTCGGAAGTAAATAATAAATAATAAAAAAGAATACATGATTGTCGGAAGTAAATAATAAATAATAAAAAAGAATCACTCATGTCGGCCCTAATGGTGATCGGGAGATAAGCGCCATTTATAATTAAATATAGAAGGATTGTACACCTGTCGATAGAAACCGACCGTTTATAAATCAATAGTTTTCATTTATGGGCGAGGGAGATGAGGTCACTCATGACGCTTATGGATCTCACTGTTAAAGTTACGCTTTGAGGTCAAAACAAATCACTTTAAATCTTCTATTTATTAATATTTCTTAAGGGGAAATCACTTGAAATCTAAACGATAGATGACAAATTCAATTGAAAAACTGGGTTTATAGGGTAAGAAAAAACATTGTATGAGACGACATGGGCGGACGCAGGATCTCGGGTAAGGGGTTAATAAATTTTTTAAATACGAATAAAAAATTTAAGGAGGACAAACGATATGCTTTGTACATATTAGTGTAATTTTTCCGGATCAAAAGGACAGTTGCCCCTCTTGGTTGTATGTAGTTCCGCCACTGTGAGACGCGATATTAAATTCTAGAGATAAGAATGGAGTCTAGAGAAAGAGAAAAATATGATATTCAAGAGAAATATGATAAAGTTTGTTTGAAATAAATAATTTAAATGATAATATTTATCTTTATTTATCTTTAGGTATTATTTAAATCTAGTTATTATGCCATTTATCTCATGTATACTATTTTCATCAATTCAATTTAGAGACTTTACGTTTTCACATGCATTCTGATTTTCTTCACGATCCGTCATGTAAATAAATAAAACACGAGAAAATGATAGGTTTACTCATTTGACACTAACATTATTTTGTGATTGTAATTTATAAATATTTTTATTTTTTATTTATAAGCGAAAAATATATGATGAGCAATGAAGGCGTATAATTTATATGTAGACCGTTAAGCGTAAATCTATAATTTTCCTAAAAAATATGACGAGAGAGATGATTATTTTTTAGAAAGACGATGATTTTTAACCCCTAGAGACCGGATTGTTCAAGAAGATGGCGTATACATTATCTTCCCGTGTTATTATAAAACAGAATGAAATTATTAAATACCAAAATAAATTACGAGAGAAGTCCTTATCAGTTTTCGATTGGCCCACAATCCTTATTCTCCGTTAGGCATCCGAGGATCTATATGACCTCATCAAGAAATAATATTTTTTAAATATTAAAACGATTTAGTTTTTCATTTCATAAAGAAATGTCGTTTTATCGTTAAATTTTTTTATTAGTCTCTCATGATCCCATTTAAAAACTTTTTGGTTAAAAAGATATAGTTTGGGACTCCGACGACACCACTGAAAGAAATTACTATTAGTCTTTAATAAATTCTATATTTTACAAATATAAACACCATTTTTTCCCTTATTCTACCGAATCTCTATTGAAGGTAATATGAATCAGAATCTTTATTATATACGACGCTAAAGCAATTATTAAACCTAGTAATAAAAAGACTAATTTTCTACACATGGATTGATATTTGAAGAAAAATCTTCAGCATAAATACATTGACATGTAAATTTCTTTAAATTCTTGTAGATGTAGAATATGATGAACATAATGCGTTTGCAAATTCTGACGCATCTGTGTGAATTTTAGGTGAATCGAAAAAATTCATATCTTCAAAATACAAATTTATCATCATTTATAGATTCAACTTGCAAGTGTCCTAACAAGAAAATATGGAGAAGGTCAATGGCATTAAAGATACATGATACAAAACAATGGCCAAACCATATCATATCATAATTATACTGAGACTGAGAATTGATCTCTAAATTGATGAATAAACTGGTGGAACTAATCTGTGAAACTGAGACTGAGAATGATGGTCAGTTCAGTGCATTATATTCACTTCTGTGAAAGTCAGTTTGATGAAGTGCAACGAGTTTCTTCGAAGTCGCCGATCGGTTTGGTCTGCTGAGTTTTGCTGGAGTATAACTGAGTTCTACATCTGGCGCAGTTGATTACAAGTCTGGAAAGTCATTTGAAGGCGAGTTTCGTCTGGTGTATAACAGCTGGAGCTGGGGTCCATATCTGGGGTATTTATGACTATCCCGACAAAGATCTTTGGAGGTTAGGGTTAGGGATGTTGGAAAGGTGTCCTAAATCCAATCGGGTTGGACCGGATCCGACTGGGTCGGGTCATTTACAGTCTATTTGGTTCATGTAATAACTTTATTATGATTAATAAAAGCACTTATGTTATTATATATTGTTTGTCTTCATATTATTTGTTGTATATATATAGTAACGTCCCTAGTATCAATCTGTGATAGAAAAACCATGATAGTGATTATGGTTGATGAGATCTCTAATCACTATAACGAGGTTGGTACTTAAATGTCTCTAGTCTTACATATTATCAAATGGGACATTGATAGTATAATCAGACTAGCACGTATTGGATGTCTTATATCTTTTAGAAGATAGGGATAGATCTTGTCTATCAAAGTGTAGGGACACTTGACCGTACGTGGACGTGTATTAGAGAATGCGTACGTTAGATCGACCCACTTACATTAAGTGTCACACTATGTGGCGGTTGTGTAATTATCCTTTTGACCGGAGTCTTCATGGCATCACGGTGTGGATTGTCATGCTTTGACACTATTGAGATTTCTCCTAACCACGGGGCGATCATGCGGTAGTGATTGGGTATGATATTGAAGCATGCGGAGTATACATGATTGGTCGTCCGGGAATCGCGTATCTTATGATTGGGATCGAATATCCGAAATGGCCTTCTTATAATGAATATCTAGCTCTCGAGAATCTTTGCAAAGTGGGAGTAAATATGTTATTCCGAGAGAGCATGATATCCAGTTTATAAGATACGATCGTCAAAGTATTGACACTCGAGATACGATCGTATGGATATTATTACAACGATAGGATTGTAAGTTACACGGTAACTGCTTCACATGAAAGGTAGTAGTCATTGCTTTTGACTCTTCCGATGATTGGGGGTCACGGTGTGTTGTTAGACGCTATCCCGTGATCGTTAGGTATGAAGGGCATTTTAGTAAATTGCACTTTATGTCTACGGCCAACATATTCGGAAGCCTATCGGGTCACACACATATGAACATCGAATCGGATTAAAATACGGTTATAGTTGATAACCAAATAAGGAAAGTTTATCTCTAGACTATAAATGTTATAGTGGTAAATTAATATGGTGGTATTTATTTATTATGAATAAATAAAATACAAGATATTAATCATATAAAAATTATATTAATTAAAGAATATTCCGGAAGCCAATTAATTTGGCATATGGGGCGCTACATTTAAGTGTATGAGATACACTTGGATTGTGCACTTTAATTAATAAGATTGCCATAATATTAATATAAGATATTAATTGATTTTGGAAAATAGATTTATGGTAATAAGATAATTATAATCAATATATGATATTGGCAAAATAAATTATAATTAAAGAGATAAATCAATCTAGTTGATTTTCCTTATTTTATTGGGAAAATGTTTTCTTCTCCGCCACTCATCTTTGGGGCGCCACTTTGCCTATAAAAAGGAAGTGGGTGTCAAGCTCTTTTGTATATCACAATTGCAAGAGCTCATAGTTCTTGTGTAAAATAGAGAGCAATCAATAATGAGTTTGTGAGGGAAGAAAAGGGCCGGTCTAGCAACCGGGGTTTTTCCGATAGCAATCCAAGGAGGATTCCGGCAAGGGGTTCGTGTGGATTAGCGATAGAGTCCGGACGCATAGACGGCTTGCGCACTGAACTACTCTCCGTTGACGGTCAAAGCGTCGATCTTATAGATCATCTGAGGTATAACCGTCAAACTACTTAATGTGTTTATTGCATTAAACGAAGAACGATCTAGAAAAGGAAATCAAATTTTAAATTCCACTGCGTTAAACTAGTGATTTCCTAACAAGGGAATTGTGCCTATAAATACCAATGTTGTAATCACAACGTGTGTTAATTTTCACAAGTGTGTGGAAATCCTTGTAACTTTGTGCATAGTAAAATATCTCATTTTCTGTCCGTGGAGTAGTCGGCACAACGCCGGAAACCACGTTAAATCACTGTGTTCTCTTTGTTTCTATGTTTTATCAATTTCTGCCATTCTTTACGTTTGCATAGCTAAGCTACTGTTATAATCTTTCTTAAACTGCAAGCTTCTCGTCTGTGTTTTAACAAACCGGTATCAGAGCGTCGGGTTCAAGACTCATAGAGTTGCAGGTTGAACATAGTTGATCTTCACCAAGACAGGTGACCGGTGCTAGTATTTTGTGATCAAAGGTTTGTTCTTTAATTAAAAGGATGTTTGCAATGAACGTGAAGATTGATAAATTTACAGGGGGAACAGTTTCAGTTTGTGGCAAATCAAGATGCGGGCCTTGTTAAAGCAACAAGGATTGAGGACTCATTTATCTGATAGAAGGGACGCCAGTTCTACAGATTATGCCAGTCTGGAGGAGAAAGCACATTCAACCATCATGTTGTGCTCGTCTGAAGATGTTATCACAGAAATTGCAGAGAAGACACCGCTGCCAAGTTATGGTTAAAGCTTGAAAGCTTGTATATGACTAAGTCATTGACCAATAAGTTGCTATTGAAGCAGAGGCTATTCAGCCAGAGGATGCATGAGGGGACTCAATAAAGAGATCATCTTGATCAGTAGAACACAATATTACTTGATCTCAGGAATATTGATGTGAAGATTGAGGATGAAGATGCTGCTTTGATTTTGCTGGTTTCATTACCAGTTTCATATGAGAACTTTGTGCAGTTCTTCATAGTTGGGAAGGATACGGTTGCTTTGGAGGATGTAAGGTCAGCTTTACATGCCAGGGAGCTAAGACATAAGGCACATTTACGTACAATCGCCGCCGGACTATTAGTCAAGACTGGTCGGCGGAAGAAAAATTCTAAGAAGACAAAGTCCAAAGGCCCTAAATCTTGTTTGACTATTAGTCATTGGAAGACGACAAAGAGGAAGAAAAGAGCATAGTCAGTCTAGCATGACTCAGATGAGGATATGGTTCTAGTGGCAGGAGAGTCAGCACATCAAAATGATGTGTGGATTCTGGACTCTGGGCATCCTTTCATATTTGCCCTCACGGAGAGTGGTTCTCAAGTTATCAGCAGATAGATGGTGGTCATATATCTATGGAAAACAACAAGGTCTACAAGGTAGTTGGGATTGGCTCAGTTCAATTGAGGACAGAAGATGGAAGATTCTGTAAACTGAGTGAAGTTAGACATGTTCTACAAATGACCAAGAACTTGGCATCTCTCAGTTCTTTTGACAACAGGGGATTCAGTTTCAAGGGTGAAGGTGGAGTACCGAGTGTCTATAAAAACTTAGTTTTGGTTCTCGAGGGAGTCATGTAAGGGACCCTGTATATACAACAAGGGTCAGTTGTTGCTGGTTCTGCTGCAGTGGCATAATATGAGATTCATCAGTCACAGCTTACAAAACTGTGGCACATGAGACTGGGTCACATGGGTGAAAAAGGGATGTAGGTTCTTTCTAAAAAATGATCTTCTTGGGGAGTGTAAGGTCAAGCATCTGGACTTTTGTGAGCATTGTGTGTTTGGGAAGCTTCATAGGAGCAAGTTCTCAAAAGGTGTACACAACACAAAGCCATCACTTGATTACATTCATTCTGATTGTTGGGGGCCTTTGTTAAGGGTGATTTTATATGTTTTATAAGGATATATTTTATATCAATTCTCTCCATATTCGTATGTTTCTCATAGAAATCGAGTTTTATATTAAAATATTGAGCAAATGGTGTTTTTAATAGCTAAATTGTAAAACGTAACGAATTATGTGCTTAAATTGTGATTTTATATTATTTTGGAGTTATGTTACGCTTTGGTATGTTTTACTATCTTTTAGATACATGTTTTCGAGCTAAAAGAGGATTAGAAGAGGTTGCATTCGGATTTTCTGATGAAGAGAAGAGATAGGGATGAGAAGAAAAGGATAAAGATGAAGAAATCAGCTTCCAGGCATGCTGGACGTTCGTTCATGTCCCGTCCACTATGGACGGGCGTCCATTGAATCAGACTGACGTCCAGGAGAAGAATTTTGAACAGAGAGTTTGGACAGAGGCTAGACGAGCGTCTGCCTAGCGTCCAAAGAAGTTGGACGAGCGTCCAAGTGTTCCAGACGGGCGTCCGCGGCCGACTTAGCCCTGGCCGACTTACTTTTCTATATATAGCCGCATCGCCCAACCCTAATGATCAATCAGATTTTACACACGAAAAATACCACAAAGCAGCCGCACTCTGAGGGTTTCAAGGCCGATCACCCGAGCCTTGTGCTCGGGTGATCCGGGTTAGATTAGGATGCTTTTGTTTTATTTGTGATTCATGGAGATCATCCATTGTATAAACTATGTGAGTTTATCCTTTAATTTATTCAATCCTTGTTTATTTTTATGATCTTTGATTCGTTTTGTATCTTCTTATGCTTATGTGCTATGCAATCAATATCGGAAGATGAATTGCTTATTGATGTTTACCGTATGATGGAAATCGGTGTAAATCTTAGATCACCATAGGAAAGATTAGACTTTTAACCTTGACATAACGGAAGTTGATAGGTTAGATTTCTAGGTTGTTAGATCTAATAAATCTTGCACCTTATTTTGAGAGCGTTAATCTCTATAGATCGGAAGATGATGAGATTGATAGACGGATTACTTACGGAAGTAGGAATTCATACCTTTGATAGGTGAGACCACAAAATTGAATTAAAATCATGAGATGAACTAGGATTGAGATCACTTGGTTTGTATATTGTTTGATCCCATGTATCGTTGTTTTATGTTCTTTTCGTTTATAGTTTTATTTATTTATTTTCGCTTTTATCCTTCCTGGCTTTGGATTTACAATCCTCTATCCAGTTTATTTTCCGTTTTAGTTTAGGTTTAGTAATAAATAGTAGTAACAATTTAAGGAATTAATAAGATTAGGTTCAACATCCCAATTCCATGTGGATCGATACCCGTACTTACCCTACTATGCTAGCAATTACCCGATATTCGGGCGGTTAGGAGTTAGTTTGCATGTTAGGTATAGGTTTATAAATTATTTTTTTGTTTAGTGATGCAAAATCCTCCGAACAGCCTTCAAAGGTGGAGTCTTTGGGTGGTCACATATATTTTGTGTCATTCATAGATGACTATTCAAGGATGACTTGAGTGGTGCTGATGAAAAAAAGTGAAGCATTTAATAACTTCAAGCCGTGGAAAGCTCTAGTTGAAAATCAGTTGGGGAAGAAGATCAAGAGGCTTCGTACAGATAATGGTCTGGAATTTTGCTGGACTAAGTTTGATACATTTTGCAAAACTGAGGGTATTTCCAGACATCATACAGTCATGAATAATCCTCAGAAAAATGGTGTAGTTGAAAGAATGAATCAAACTCTTCCGGAGAGAGCAAGATGCATGCTCTCTTATGCTGGTTTATCAAGAAGATTTTGAGCAGAGGCTGTAAGCACAGCTTGCTACTTAATCAACACGAGTCCTCACACAGGGATCAGTCTCAAAACACCAGTTGAGATGTGGTCAGGCAAGCCTGCTGACTATTCAGTTCTAAGGGTTTTTGGAAGCACAATTTACTATCATGTGAGTGAAGGGAAACTGGAACCAAGGGCCAAGAAATGAGTGTTTGTGGGGTATGCTGATGGAGCAAAGGGTTATAAAATTTGGTCATCAGCAGAAAATAGAGTTATTCTCAGCAGAGATACGATTTTTGATGAAAATTCTATGCTCAGTTCATCAGTGAGAGGGATAACTGAAACTGAAACCAGTGCTGAAACTGAGAATACTGACAGTAAGGTGGAGCTTTAGGTGGAGTCAGTTGAAATGAAACAATAGACTGATCCAAGTCACTTTTCATCTGATCTGGTTGCTGAACCAAAGCTGAGTCCAAACCATTCAGCTGAGCAAATGTCAGTTGAGTGTCAAAATGAGAACATGGGTCAACAGAGTATAGCTGTCAGCAGAGCTAGAAGATCCAATGTTGGGGTACCTCTCAAGAGGTATGGGTTTGATGATATGGTTGGATATGCACTTCAAGTTGCAGAAGAAGTGTATGGTTTTGAACCTTCTACTTATTGGGAAGCAGTGACATGTTTTGAAGCATTTCAATGGCTTGCTGTCATGAGAGATGAAATGGAGTCATTACTGAAGAATCAGACTTGAGATCTAGTTAAACATCCAGCTGAAATGAGAGTTGTTACTTGCAAATGGATCTTCAAGAAGAAGAAATGGATAATTGAGGCAGAATGAAATAAGTATAAGGCACATTTGGTTGCAAGAGGGTTCAGTTAGAAAGAAGGGGTATACTTTGAAGAGATATTCTCACCAGTAGTCAGACATACTTCAATCAGAGTGTTACTAGCAATGGTGGCACAATAGGACTTAGAACTTGAGCAGTTAGATGTGAAGACAACTTTTCTACATAGTGAGGTAGATAAAGAGATATACATGACTCAGCCAGAAGGACTCCAAGTTCCTGGTAAGGAAGATTTTGTGTGCAAGTTAAAGAAGTCCCTGTATGGACTGAAGCAAGCTCTTAGACAGTGGTTAAAAGGTTTGACAGTTACATGATCCAGCTGGGTTATAGCAGAAGTCTTTATGATTGCTGTGTTTACAACAGTCAGTTGAAAGATGGATCATACATCTATCATGTGTTATATTTGGATGACATGATGATAACTGCAAGGAAGAAGTCTGATGTTCGGTATCTGAAAGACCTTCTCAGTCCTGAGTTTGAAATAAAGGATTTGGGTGCAACCAAGAAAATTTTAAGGATGGAGATCTGGAGAGATAGAGTCAGAAGAAACTATTTTTATCTCCGCAGGGCTATATACAAAAGATTTTGTCAAAGTTTGGCATGTTAGCTGCTAAGCCAATAGATCTTGCTATGGCATCAAATGATCATTTGTCAGTTTTTGCTTCACAGTAGAGGAGAATGAGCACATGTGAAGAGTTCCCTAGGCTAGTGCAGTTGGCAGTCTGATGTATTCCATGGTGTGCACTAGGCCTGATCTGGCTCAGGCAGTCAATGTTGTCAGCAGGTTTATGGCTCAACTTGGAAAGGAACACTGGAAAGCTGTGAAAAGGATATTTAGGTATCTTAGGGGTACAGCTATTGTTGGTCACATTTATGGAGGTGATACTCAAGAAATGATCACATGATACTGTGTATGCTGATTATGCAGGTGATGTGGACAGTAGAAAATCTATGTCTAGTTATGTTTTCACATTAGAGGAATTCAGTTGTCCGCTGGAAAGCAACTTTTCAGGCAACAGTGGCTTTATCAACTACTGAAGCTGAGTATTTGGCTCTTACTGAAGCGGCCAAGGAGGGTATCTGGTTGAAGAGACTAGTCAGTGATTTGGGGCTACATTACGATCAAGCTGAGATTTATTGTGATAGTTTAAGTGCAATTTGTCTAGCTAAGAATCAGGTTCATCATGAGAGAACCAAACATATTGATGTGAGGTATCATTTTCTGAGTAATGAAAAAAAGAAGGTTGTAGTGAAGAAGATCAGCACCAAGGATAATCATGTTGATATGTTCACTAAACCAGTTCACCAGAGCAAGTTTCAGTTGTGTCTGAACATGCTGAATATTCAAAGTTTGTAAACTGAAATCTAGATACTCAGTTGAGGGCAGATCAACTGAGTGGATTCTGAGGAGAATTATGGTACTGTACATCCTGACATTGACGAATGCATCTGGTACAAGTACGTCTGAGTATGAAATCTGATTGACTGTGAATGAGAGTTCAAGTCAAGGTGGAGATTTGTTAGTTTTGGTGACTTGATCTCTAAACTGATGAATAAACTGGTGGAACTAATATGTGAAACTGAGACTGAGAATGATGGTCAGTTCAGTACATTATATTCAGTTCTATGAAAGTCAGTTTGATAAAGTGCAACTGAGTTTCTTCCGAAGTCGCCGGCCGTTTGGTCTTGCGAGTTTTGCTGAGTATATCTGAGTTCTACATCTGGGCAGTTGATTACAAGTCTGAAAAGTCAGTCTGAAGCTGAGTTTCGTCTGGTGGATAACAGCTAGAGCTGGAGTCCACATCTGCGGTATTTATGACAATTTCCGACAAAGATCTTTGACGGTTAGGATTAGGGAATTGTGCCTATAAATACCAATGTTGTAATCAATGCAATGTGTGTTAATTTTGTGGAAATCTTTGTAACTTTGTGCATAATAAAATATCTCATTTTCTGTCCGTGGAGTAGTCGGCACAATGCCGGAAACCACGTTAAATCACTGTGTTCTCTTTATTTCTGTGTTTTATCAATTTTTGTCATTCTTTATGTTTGCTTAGCTTTTATCAATTTTTTTCGTTTCTTTACGTTTGCTTAGCTCATTATTTATAATTTTTGCTGTCCTAACCAGGGACGGACCCAATTTAATGGGTCGTCTACGTTTTCCGAAAATCATTATTTTTGTAGATTCAACTTGCAAGTGTCCTAACAAGAAAAATATAGAGAAGGTCAATGGCATTAAAGATATACATGATACAAAACAAAGGCCAAACCATATCACAATCAAAATTATACGGCAAACGAGCAAAAAATAAAGCATGCAAAACAATAATTTTAATATTGTTATAGATAGAACTCTGTGGACTCCTATTTTGTTTCTGGAAAATTTGGCCTGTCTGTTATTAACAATATAATACATAAATTTTAGATCGGTGATGAACCAAATCTTAGTGGTGGTATATCACAAATAAGCAAAACTTCCTTTTTTGAAGTATACATTAATTGGATCAAATTGATGACATGGTCCACAAAGAGTTTTTACGCTTCATTTCAAGTATCAAATTTTTTAAAATTTTCTATTCACAAAAATGAAAATGATCTAATTTAATTTATTTTATACTCTATTTCGTGATAATTAAAAACACTTTTTTAATCACGTTGAGATTCTTCTTTCTTCCATAAGCACCATAAAATCATACACCAATGAGATTCATTTATAAATATTCGTGTTTTCACTTTTTATTATTAAATATACATAAATACTAGTGAAAAAATAATAATAATAATAATGTCACAACAAAATAACCACAAGATTGTACACAACACAGTTTGGGGCCTTTGATTATAATGTGGAACTATTGAATCATACGAGTCCCAAAAAACTCAAAGGTTTAAAAGTTTATTGTGATAATTGTTGTGCATATTTTGTTGTAGCATAAATACTTATCGTAAAGAAAATGTGTTATTACATCACATGATCTTTGTAACGGACACTCCAAATTAGAATTCTCTTGTTTTTTATACACAGGACTTTGCCAACATATAGTTTTGGTTGGATATTTGGCCCATGAAATGGGTTGTGACTTGTGACTAAGTGATGAACAGGATAGGTTAGGATGTTTATTATGCATGGGAAGGAAGCTGATGATATCTTAAATACTATTCACGGAGCAGTTGATTATTTGTTTTTGAATCACTCGATTTATATATCGGGTAAATGATAAATTAACGACCCGTTTCTGGGCATAGGCCAACAAGACCACGACTTAGGGCCTTTAAAAAATGTTCAAAATTTAAGACCAGAATTTTTATTGTTCCAATGAGTTTATTACTCTAATAACGTGACATATATTCTATAAACTGTTTGTCTTTTTTCAAACAGCCAATTTTTGATAACTTGGTTTAGGTCCCTACACACTCATGAAGGGCCTGCCACACAATTTCCACACACGGCACCGTGTATTCCACCTTAGGAATCGTGTGGTCCCAGATCACGAAGGGCCTGTAAATTAATAATTAATAATTAAAGTTGGACAAAGAAAACAATTCAAAGCATTCATACGAGGTGACAAGGGCGGATGAGATTCGCGAAAATTCCATGCAACACATTTACTGATGTGGTTAAGTTATATAATATACAACTGTTAAAATAATACTACAACTGTTTAATAAAGTGGTGATAATTTTATTTAGCATCCCCATTTTGGCAGATTTGACATATTATTTCGAAAAGTCTGAGACTTAGATGTTGTTTTGATTGTACTTCTGTTTTATTGGGTGCATTTGTGAAATTGTGATGATTATAATATTTCTTTGATCTTATTGTAGTTGTACGCAGCAAAGCCATAAAATCAAACTATATCATCGTGTCATACATTAATTGAATCATGTCATCTCTAACGAGGCTGAATTTGGTCGATATGATTCTCATGTCTTTCTTCCTTCCGTAAATGGTGGTTGTTGTCCGGCTTTAGGCCGGTAGTTATCCGGAATTAGTTCGGATTTTCCCGGCTTTAGTTCGGGTTGTAATTTGTAATCTGTTTTTTTAGTTCTAATGAATCCTTTCGTTTCTGGTATAAAGCCAAAAAAAATTTAAAAAAAATACATTAATTGAATCCGTTGATTGAAGAAATGGGTTTAACGATTATTTAAATATCGAAACGTTACATTTCAGTTTTTTTTTTTTTTGTTTTTGTTTTAATGATGCATACATTGTCGGGTAAGCCCTTGTTTCTAAAGAGATACAGTGATACGAATGTTATGCCGAATTAAAACATCCATGCTTATGAAAAAGAATAGAAATCGAAGAATTGATATGATGAATGTCATTTGATACAAGGAGACTCAAATATATATGGGAACTGGCCTTTAAAATGGACTCAAATAACTTGCTCTACAAACCTTTCTTCTGGTGGAAAATATTTGTTTTTTCGCGTAACCATTAACCAAGGGCATTCCCTTAATATTTGGGAGCTCACGTACATCTATAGATGGGAGGCTTAGCTGTACACATTGAGGATCGGCTATTTTATTTTCTTACAGTTCATCTGGAGTTAGAATAGTCGAAGATACAATAACACTTCCCGTGAATTTGCATCTGAGTTTGCATGTTAAAACAATGTTCAGGGAGATCACACAGATAAACTGTATGAGGGTGATATATATGCATGAATTTATGACCCATAGGTATGACCCATTGTTTCTTAACTAATCCGTTTTTATGTTGGGAATGTATATCGTATGTTGAGTTATTTACGGAACAAGTCCGTAATTTACGGAAAATAAAATCAGAAATAAATAACACGAAAATAAAGTTCGTTTTATTTCCTAGATCTAACAAATAACTTACTGTACAGATCTGACTCGAACAACGAATAATAAAAATACGATGCATAAATAAATGATTAGAGATCAAACCGAGGCGAGTATATATATGTTACTCTGTCCTTAAGACAAATTGTTCCGGTATAGTGCCCACAGTAGTAGCACATGTCTCCCAAAATACAACGGTTTCACGTCTCGGATTTAGAAGCACTTCAAAAATCCGAGCTCCTACGAATTTACAGAGTGCTTTGATTTCTTTTCGATTCAAGAATTAGATCTATAGGATAGAGTCTTTGTGATGGAAAAGACAAAAAACCGATTCTCTAACTTTCATCCCTAGGTTTTTTATACAGTGGAGATGAGGAACCAATGCTCGAACCTGATTGGCCGAAATATGTTATCAAGTCAGTGACTTTTCCCAAGGGAAAAGTCACACGCCTGTTACATCCTTGGGCGACTTCCTTCCTTCAATTGGATTGGTTGGATGACGTGTCGGAATTTTGATTAGTCGGATGACTTCTTGAATTCTGATTGGTTAGATAACTCAATCAATGCCAAAATTTATTTTATGGTTAATTTTATAAAGAAATTTTATCCAAAAAATTAATATTAACATCCGACCTACCGAACCGAGCTGAGCTCGAGCCGGACGGCGGTGGCGGCGCGCGCAAGTGAAATTATCTAAGTCCTCACTCCTGCACAAAAGTGGTTTGCTCTATCTTCTTTTCGACTCAAAACTAGATCTATATGATAGAGTCTTTGTGGTGGAAAAGACAAGAGGAAAACTGAGGCTCTAACTTTCATCCCTAAGGTTCTTTATATAGTGGAGATGAGAACCAATGCTCGAACCTGATTGGCCAAAACATGTCATCAAGTCGGCTACCCACACGCCTCTTACATCCTTGGCCGACTTACATCCTTCAATTGCATTGGTTGGATGATGTGTCGGAATTCTGATTGGTCAGATAACACAATCAATGCCAAAAATTAATTTACGGTTGATTTCATAAAGAAATTTTATCCAAAAATAAATATTAACATCTAATCTACCGAACCGAGCTCGCGTCGGGCGGCATGTGAAATTATCTAAATCCTCCCTCTTACACAAAAGTGGTTTGCTCCTTAAGACACATCTATAAAAGTCACACTAGCTCTTATATATGGAGCTAAAGTCTCTCATTTCTCCAATGTGGGAGAGTTTGAGTTGATCACACCTTCAACTCCTCTCCCACACATGCTTTACACAAACTTTACGTATTAATTTCTCATTCACCCGATAGTCGAATCGAGTGATTGCAAAACCCAACATCATCTACTCCGTGAGTCAGTGACGGACCCAGGATTTTTTTTTTCAGTGGGGGCCTAATTCAAAAAAAAAAGTTAAAAAAAATGCAACAGCCGGATCTTGAACAAGTGACCTCACGTATTGAGGTTAAACTTCTATCCAATTGAACTAAATAAGAAATTATGCTAGAATTTGTCGGAATTAATATACATACACGATATTTAATATTATTAGTTGAGTATTTTAGTAGATATTCATCAAGTTCTCTCTCTCTAAACTCCTCTCTCTCTTCCCGAGCAAGAACCCGTTTGTTTTCCAGCCCCCGGCGCCGGTGGCGTTTGCTGCCGGCGTCCGTCATTTTTCAGTTTTTCATTTTGCTTCCTGTTTGCTGCTCCTTGACTTCGGCAGCCTTCTCTCTCCCTTCTTTCGCTCTTGACGCTTGCTCGATGTGGCCGATCGGTGCTCTTGCAGATTGGCTGTTGGTGTAGATCGGAGCTCCAGTTGCGAGGGTCGTGTTGTTGAGGTCTAGTGGTGGCTAACAGCGTGTGGATCTGCCTCCACTTGCTTTTTCCGCCTCTCTTTTCCCATTTTGGAGGCTGGCCGGATCTGTGGTCGGTGTTAGCCATGGCGGAGAAGGAAAAAACTTATTTCAGAGTTGTTGTTTTGGTGTATATATCTCGTTGGTTCTCCGGTGGTCTCCTCTGCCGGCTTTCCGTTGCTCGAAACTGTTGGTTGCTGTCTTTGGATCAGCGCTGCTTTCGTGTCACTATGGTGCTGCTCCTTACGGTGGTCAGCGGTGTCTTGCTTCTCCGGTAGCGGTGGTAGCCGGCGGTGGCTCTAGAGTTGTAGGCGTTAGGATTTGTTTGTTGTTGTTGTTGTCAATTGATGGATGGACCCGGGGAATCCGTGTCTGTTGGCCAGCTTATCGGAATTTTTCCGTAGATTTATTTCTTTTTTGGCTCAGCACTCCCTGGCTTTTCTATCTGTTTGTTGACGTTGTTGTTGTTGTTAGTTGCTGTTTTTTAGGCTTAGATTGTCTGTTTTGCGGCTAGGCCGCGTTGTAGTGCGGCTTTTGGCCGAGTTGTAGTGCGGGTTTTTACCGCGTTGTAGTTCGGTTCGTCCGATTAATAAAGCTTTCGTATTCCGTGGAAAAAAAAAAGTTGAGTATTTTAGTAACTTCGCACGAAAAGTTGAGTGGGGCCGTGCACCCCCCTTGTCTATGCTAGGTCCGTCCCTGCCGTGAGTAGTATTTTTAGATATAATAAGCTCCCGGTTAATCTCACCGGAACGTATCCGAAATTTGCGCTAAGGTTGAATGTTTCAACACACATTCTAAGCCCCCATTCAATGGGTTTGACTTATATCTCCAACATTTTTCACCCCACTTGTTGCACTTTATTTTTTTCCTTCTGTTTTTTAATTGATTGTTTCTATTAGAAATTCTGTTTGTATTGGAAACTGGCCTTTAAAGTAGACTCAAATAACATGCTTTACGGTCCTTTCTTCAAATGTATGTATGTATATATATATATATATATATATATATATATACCGCACCCTACCTCTCTACCTACCTACAAACCTTAACCTACCTCCCAACCTACATATTAATTCACTATCCTAGCTAAGCCTATTACACCATATTTTATCTCATCCCACCCTACCTTACCTTACCCACCACCCCATCCTACTCTACTCTACAACTCCCTACCCTACCGTGCCCACCACCCATCCAACCCACCCCACCCACCACCTACCTAACATCACTTTCCTCTTACACACCACCACGTGTTTTATCGATTTTCATTTCATTCCATCCGATTTCATCCTGGTCAATTTTCAATTTATGAAAAAAAATTTAATTCTACAATGTCAGGCCTTACAAAACCAGAAAGTCCAAAATAACAAAAAGGGCCGAAACACAAAAAGTAACAAATGAGAGTAGAATAGATGATTTTTTGGTGGTTTATACAGGTGAGGAGCCGGGAGAAAAAAAAAAAGGAGGGTGCCACGTGGCATACCCTTTCCTTTGTTATTTAGATATGAAAGGAAAAAAAAAAAAGATATGTTTTTTTACAAAAAAAAATTTCATTTCAAGAATTTTAATATTTCATGTAATCGTCAAACCAAATATTTTTAAGCATGAAATAAAGATCGTGTAGGCAACATGTTGTTGACTTATATCTTGAAAATAGTCATATCGCCGTGTACAAACGATATGTTTTTTTATGAAATGAATTTATTTTAAAAATTTTATAATATTTCATGTAAACGTCAACAAAATTGTTTTGGAATGATACAAAGATCGTGTCGGCAACAAGTCGTGGCCTTATATTTTGAAAATAGTCATACATTTGCAACATATATTCACACATTAAAAGGTGATACAATTGAGTCATCCAAAATGGAACAATTTAACTCAAACCCTTCTTCTCAAAAAAAAAAAAAAAAAAAAAAAAAAACTTTTCTGGGCTGGGCCTGCCCATGAACAATATAAAAATTAAAAAAAATAAAAAACGGACTGGGGTTCTGGGCCGATGAACAGTAAAAAACGGGGAACCAATAAAAAAAAACAAGTGTCAACAAACAACAACTTTTCCTTCTTATTAGTATAGGAAGATATATATATATATATATATATATACTAGTATCGTTACACCGTGCGCAATGCACGCGTACGCCCATTCCAGTATTGGTATCTATCATGTTGGTGTGTCTTTATGTGCTATGTAGTGTGAATCAACAATTAAAAGTAATGATAAAAACACAACTAAAAAACATACACATATAAAATTATAAATAACATTTTTCAAGCACAATATAATTGTGACCGGAAACATACACAAACAAGGGAAAATTTGAAAGAATTACGAAACGAATACGTAAAACACGAAATGATAAAGAAACGAAACGTATATAAAAAATGATTTGAAAAGATTATGAAAGAGGAGAACAAAAAACAAACTAAAAGCAAAATAAGAAACCAAATACCGGCGTTATAGTCAAACATATATAAAGTTAAATTCATATTGAATCGGAGGACATCTTTCGGATCGGAGGACCTCGTTCGGGTCGGAGGAAAAAAAATTGGAGGCGGTTTCGGAGGCGGTTGAGGAGGTCGTTCGCACACACAAACATATCGTAGAGGATATATGGTATGATATATATATTTGATTTCTCGAAAAAAAAAAAGGTAAAAAAAAACCCCTCCTCAGAAAATCCTATGTCTAGTGCTGCAAGTTGGGTTATCGCTCAATAAGCATATAGGGGGGGTTCCAATTCATTGGGTTCATATTGAGTCGGAGGACGTCGTTCGGATCGGAGGACATCATTCGGACACACGGAGGACGTCCTCGTTCGGATCGGAGGACGTCGTTGGGACACACGGAGGACGTCGATCGGATCGGAAGACGTCCTCGTTCGGATCGGAGGACATCGTTCGGACACACGGAGGACGTCCTCGTTCGGATCGGAGGACATCGTTCGGACACACGGAGGACGGGCTCGTTCGGATCGGAGGACGTCGTTGGGACACACGGAGGACGTCGATTGGAGGACATCGTTCGGACACACGGACGACGGCCTCATTCGGATCGGAGTACATCGTTCGGACACACGGAGGACGGCCTCTTTCGGACACACGGAGAATGTCCTCGTTCGCATCGGAGGACATCGATCGTTCGGACCCACGGAGGACGTCCTCGTCTCGTTCGGATCGGAGGACATCGATATCGTTCGGACACACGGAGGTCGTCCTTGTTCAGATCGGAGGACATGGTTCGGACACACGGAGGACTTCCTCGTTCGGATCGGAGGACGTCGTTGAGACACACGGAGGACGTTGATCGGAGGACATCGTTCGGACACACGGAGGATGTCCTCGTTCGGAGGCCGGAGGATGTCTTCGTTCGGATCGGATGACGGCCTCTTTCGGATACACGGAGAACGTACTCGTTCGCATCGGAGGACAACGATCGTTCGGACACACGGAGGACGTCCTCGTTCGGATCGTAGGTGGAGGACGTGCTCGTTCGGATCGGAAGACATCGTTGGACACACGGAGGACGTCCTGGTTCGGATCGGAGGACGTCCTTTTTCGGATCGGTGGACGTTCGGACACACGGAGGAACGTCCTCGTTCTCATCGGAGGACATCGATCGTTCGGACAAGCGGAGGACGGGCTCATTCGGATCGGAGGACATCGATCTTTCGGACACACGGAGGACGTCCTCGTTCGGATCGGAGGACGTCGTTCGGATCGGAAGACGTTTGGACACACGGAGGACGTCCTCGTTCGGAGATCGGAGGATGTCTTCGTTCGGATCGGAGGACAGCGTTCGGATCGGAGGACAACCTCTTTCGGACACACGGAGAACGTCCTTGTTCGCATCGGAGGACATCGATCGTTCGGACCCACAGAGGACGTCCTCGTTCGGATCGGTGGACGTCGGTATCGTTTGGACACACGGAGGACGTCCTTGTTCAGATCGGAGGACATGGTTCGGACACACGGAGAAAGTCCTCGTTCGGATCGGAGGACATCGTTCGGACTCACTGAGGACGTCGTTGGGACACACGGAGGACGTCGATCGGAGGACATCGTTCGGACACACGGAGGACGTTCGGACACACGGAGGACGTCCTAGTTCGGGATCGGAGGACATCGCTCGGACACACGGAGGACGTCCTCGTTTGGAGATCGGAGGATGTCTTCGTTCGGATTGGAGGACGGCGTTCGGATCGGAGGACGGCGTTCGGATCGGAGGACGGCCTCTTTCGGACACACGGAGAACATCCTCGTTCGCATCGGAGGACGTCCTCGTTCGGATTGCAGGCGGAGGACATCGTTCGCACACACGGAGGACGTTCTCGTTCGGATCGGAAGACATCGTTGGACATACGGAGGTGGTTGATGATGCCGTCCGGACATGTTTTCAAGGCGAGCTGGGCATTACGCTGGGCTTCTTTCGGGCACGTCCTTGGCCTTCTTTTCCGATTTATTGGGCTCATATTGAGTCGGAGGGAGGGTCGGAGGAGGTCGGTCAGAAACATATCGTAGACAAACATATGTTACCTTGTTCGGAAACATATTGTAGACACACAAATATATCGTTCATAAACATATCGTTCGGAAACATATCATACACACACAAACATATCGTAGACAAACATATCGGGGGTCGTCCGGACACGCAAAAAATCGGAGGGTCGTTCGTAGGATGTCTTTCGGATATCATAGACACATATCGTTCGGAAAAATAAACAAATCGTTCGGAAACATATCGTACACACAAACATTGTAGGCAAACATATCGGAGGTCGTTCGGACACACAAAAAATCGGAGGGTCGTTCGGAGAAAAAAACTCTCCCCTCCTCAGAAATCCTATGTCTATTGCTGCCATTTGGGTTCTAGCTTAATAAGCCTATATGTGGGGGGACGTGGTTGATGAGGCCGTCCGGACATGTTTTCAAGGCGAGCTCGGCATTGCGCTAGGCTTCTTTCGGACACACCGTGTACATCCTCATTCAGATAGAAGGACATCGTTCGAACGCACGGAGGGTGTCTTTGTTGGGAGGATCTAATTCGGAGGACGTCGTTCGGACACAGTAAAATATCGGAGGACGTTGTTCAAACACACTAAAATATCGGGTGACGTCGTTCGGACACACAAACATATCGGAGAGGAAATAAGACAGAATGTATACATGTTGATCTATTTAAAAAAAATGTGATTAAAAAAAATCTAAGTTAAAAAAAAAAAACAGAAATGGCGGACCAATCAGGGGCCGCGACGTGGCAGCACCAAAAGCTCCACAAGAAGCGCCCCTTGCTCCTTTATTATATATATATAAAGAAATATATATATATTTCTGCGTAACCATGGGTTTTTTCTTAATGACAACACCTGAACATTGGAGTTATGTGTACGGCAATGATACATCGTATGTCCACTACACGTTTATCATTTCCATTTTGAGTAAGCTTGGGAATGCCTTAATTTTTAAGTTATGTTAGAATATTGGATGTAATTAGTTATTTGACAATATTGAGTTTGGCATGCAGGCGACCTACCAAAGGGTTTATATATGTTGCCTGAATGTCATATTGGCGAAACACATCTTATGCCGCGGTTCAATTTATGTTCACCGGCTTCATCGCTCGGAACAATGTTCCGGAACCTTGGCTGACCTACTTTTCATGCCTCGTGCTCCAATTAACGTTTGTTTCTTAAAGTATGATTGCGTGACTTCCGACTGTAAAAGATAAAAATTTGCAACGTTATGTTGTTGTTTTGTTTGAGTTATAACTACTAAACGGAATGTTACATATTGTAATAGTCTGGACTTATGTAGAAGATTGGGCCTGTTTAACAAGTAGACTGGGCCTGTATAGTTGGGGTTGCCCTACCCTAAATATAAATAGGATTGTGTGTTGACTTTTGGTCATAATAACAAAAACCAGATATTTTGCAATTTCTCCTTTCTTCCAAATTCTATCGAGCAAGAACATAAAACCCTAAGTTTTGTGAATCCACTTTCTTCATGGTATCAGAGAAAAGGTTGATACTTCGATCGATTATTTGTTTTTCCTTCATTGAAGATTAGTTTTTGAAGATCAATCATGGCAGAAGACAGACAACTTAGAGGAAACGGAGAGTTGGAAGCCTCAAGTCCGTATTACCTTCATCCAAGCGAGAGTGCGGCCTTAATTCTTGCGGATCCACCATTAGACGGAAAACTATTATTCCTGGAGCAGAGCGATGCGCATGGTCTTGATTATGAAGAACAAGTTAGGGTTTATAGACGGAACGATTCCCAAACCAATATCATGGGCTAGACGTCAATAACGCATTCCTACACGGGGATTTAAGTGAAGAAGTATACATGAGATTGCCACTAGGGTTCAACACAACAGATTCCAAGAAGGTTTGCAGACTTAAAAAATATATCTATGGCTTAAAGCAGGCCAGCCGCCAGTGGAATCAGAAACTGACAAGTGCTTTTATGGATCTTGGTTACACACAGTCCCAACATGACCACAGCATGTTCATCAAGATCTCTGATGGTAATTGCTTGATAGCATTAGCATATGTAGATGATGTTGTTCTGGCAGGGAACAACATGATCTTGATTGATGAATTAAAAAGTCACTTGCATCATCTTTTTAAGATAAAAGACCTTGGAGACCTTAAGTTCTTCTTGGGCCTTGAGATTTCAGATAAAAAACAGGGATGGTAATTTCTCAACGCTAATATGCATTGTCTCTTCTTGAAGAATTCAATATGCTTGATTTCACACCATAAAAAACACCAATGAAATCCAAAACTACTCTCTTTGCTGGGGATTCTGATTTACTGCCAGATAACACTTTATACAGAATTCTAGTGGGAAAGTTTACTCAACATTTACCAGACCAGATCTCAGTTTTGCCACCCAACAACTGAGTCAATTCCTTTCAGCACCAACAATTCATCATTATCATGCTGCACAACAAGTCCTTCGTTACATCAAGTCTGCCCCAGTAAGGGCCTCTTTTATCCAGCAAGTAACAACCTGACGTTAAAGGCTTATGCAGATTCAGATTGGGCAACCTGTAAAGACACTAGACGAAGCATCACTGGTTATTGTATGTTCCTTGGGGATGCTCTTGTCTCTTGGAAAACAAAGAAACAGACTACTGTTTCACGGAGTTCCACAGAAGCAGAGTACAGGTCTTTAGCATCGCATCATGCGAAATACAGTGGCTGTGTTATCTAGCCCATGATATTGGTTTTTCCTACCCTACTCTTGTTCCTTTACATTGTGATAACATTAGTGCCATTAATCTTGCTAAGAACCCAGTTTTCCATGAGCGAACGAAACACATCGAAATTGATTGCCACGTCATTCGAGAGAAGATTCAAGATGGTCTTGTGAAGCTTGTGCCTGTTCCATCTTTACTTCAGCTTGCCGATATTTTTACAAAACCGTTAGATAGTCCTCTTTTCTACTCTTTATTAGCATGTTTGAATTGAAAGACATTTATTGCTCCCCAAGTCCATCTTGAGGGGGGGTGTTACATATTGTAATAGTCTGGACTTATGTAGAAGATTGGGCATGTTTAACAAGTAGACTGGGCTGTATAGTTGGGGTTGCCCTACCCTAAATATAAATAGGATTGTGTGTTGACTTTTGGTCATAATAACAAATACCAGATATTTTCCAATTTCTCCTTTCTTCCAAATTCTATCGAGCAAGAACAGAAAACCCTAAGTTTTGTGAAAGTAGATCCACTTTCTTCACGGAACACATCTAAAAGTGCGAGAAGGCATAAGATGTGTTGTGTCTTATTACTATGACTTAAAATTTATGATTTTCTTTCTTCACGTTTTCTGGAACTAGCTTTCTTCACCTATATTTCTTTCTTGTTTCTCTTTTAGGAAGTCACATTAGCTTTATCGAGAACCTTTCTGTGGAGCGTTTAAAATAACGAAGTCAAGATAACTGTATGATTGAGATCAATTTCTTCGTTTCTTGTCAATGCATTGCTTGTTGTTTCTAGTACTTTTATTGGTGTAACAGTCTATGTGTCCTTTATTTCCTCAAACATATTCTCTCATATATAATTGTACTAATTAATCGTTTCTACTTTAGTTTGATGTGGTGCACAATTAGTATAGATAATTTCAAGGGTTGACATGCTTAATGCAAATATCTACTAGCTAGAACTGAGGACTGTCATAGATAAGCTCAGATTTTGGATTCATGTACGTCCGTCCGTATTTGAGGGAGATTTAATTTTAAAGATCCAACCAGGAAAAAAGGTAAAGTTTTTGAAGAGTTATTTGTTGCCTTATGATGCTTAATTAGGTGATTGATGGAGCTGATTGGTGTGTCGTTAAATCATAAAAAATAAACATCTTCAACCTCTATAACTAGTATAGTGGAAGTAGGGATCGAATCCTCAGGGAACGGAAGATTATTTATTTTAGAACATAAATATAAAAATACAATTTGTGGTCTCGATATGTATTTCAATGCAAGTTCTAGAACAATCAATCCAAGTGCGATACCACTCTAAAGGAAAAATATATATGAGCGAGTGCGCTCTTTAGGCCAAGTAAACCTCACTTTTTAAGTGGATTTTGTTAGGACTTAAAGGATTTATCACTCAAAAACTCATAAACAAATGTTATAAAGTGAGTGTGCATACATTGATTGTTTGCCGTTTGATTCTCATTATTGTTGGAGATAAATGAGGATAAAAGGAAAAATGTTTTATAACATTTTAAATTGATTTTTTGAATCATTTATTGTAACCACTTTGAGAGCCGATTTCGGTATAACTCTTATATAGATTATCAAGAGTTAGTGATGACTTTGGAAACTACGTAAGACGTAGTTGAAAATAAGGTTTTGAATCATTCAATTCGGATGTCGGGTGAATAAGAAACTAACGCTTAAAATGAGTAGTTGAAAAATGTGTGAAAATCAAGTTGAAAAGACAAACTTCTTAATCCCACATTGGGAAATGTGCTAACATTTCCTCAATATTTAAGTGGTGGAAGTTTTGTTGTTGGTATAATCTCTTAGAAAGGGAGAGAACTCGGAGTGATTTTAGTGGGTTGAGTGTTTACTAAAAATGCCACAAGCGCGCCGCCGCCGCCCGAGTTCGAGTCAGAATAAACTAAATTGTTCGATCCCTCTTTTGGTAGGTATAATGTTTCACATTCTGACCAAATTCCGGTCAGAATGTAGGCGTGTGTAAAAATGGGCAAAATTAGAAAGTAATTGTTGTGTAATAAGACAAATAACTGTGTGAAAAGACATTTTTTTTTTTAATTACTTTGCAAGCATATTTTTTTCAACCATATTCTTCTCACGGTGAGATAATGTTAATTCATGGTATTCGTTGAATATCTTAGTTCAGAATGTAGGCGCGTGTAAAAATGGGCAAAATTAGAAAGTAATTGTTGTGTAATAAGACAAATAGCTATGTGAAAAGACATTTTTTTTTTTAATTACTTTGCAAGCATATTTTTTCAACCATATTCTTCTCACGGTGAGATAATGTTAATTCATGGTATTCGTTGAATATCTTAGTTTGTGGATTGCCGTGTTTTCCGTGCTTTTCTATGAATAAATGAAGTTGGCATGATAGAAGTAAGGATCTTTTATTTATTTACATATAAGTTAAGAATTAATGGTACGGGCACAACGGTTGTACCACACGATAGACACAACGATGATCTGCATTGTTGATTATAATAAGTCTATATTGATCATTATATAAATCTAACTTGATTAACGATGCAGATCATTATTGTATCATTTGCTGTGGCACACCGTTATGCCCGTATCATTAAACGTTAAGTTTATGAATTCGGACTTGCAGAGAATGAGTTTTTATTTTATTTTTAGAGACTATTGTGTACAAATTAGATCAATCGTAACTCTCAAATCACTGTTACTTCATAAATCTTTTTATAAATTCTATACTCACATTTTAAAAATTATGATTGGTTAAAAATGTTTAATTGTGTTTTTTCCGATAGGTCGTGAACCACTATAAAATCATTGTTGGCGATGACTCGATGAACGAGGAGGAGGGTTGAGTAAATCATACATGTAACAGGTTATATAAATGATTCAGTGTAATTACAATACACAAAACTTTATAAAAATTAAATATATGTTCTATTTAAATTTAAAAGACAATTTAATGAGGGTAAATAAACATCAATTTCACGATATAATATATTGAAGTGACTCCAAGTGGTTTGAACTTAACAACCCCCCAAAAGAATCTCAACATGCACCCTCCTGCTCTCAGTTTAATCACTAATAATAGCAGTTTTACAACATACCAAAAGGTGTGTGACATATTGGGCCTATTGGGCCTAAGTGGTGAATGGAAAGTGTTAGTAATAAAGGAAAAATTGGAGAAACTAATTTCTCCCACATTGGAAGGAAGGAAGGAAAAGAGCCAATATGTATATGATGTTGTATTAGTGTAGTGGTAAGAATTTACCAACTTTATACACCGTTCTCTACGCGGGCGTAGGGGGGGTGCAAATCCATCCGGATTTCGGCTTGAACTTGTGTGCGAGCGCGCATCCTGCGGACACGAATGCAACTCGATTCAAAGGCTCCCAGTGAAGGTTCGGTTGACATTCATTTCGAAATAATGATGCTGAGGCTGTTCCACTTCATATTCCATCAGTTCCTAACTCTTCTCTGCATGATAAAGCCTATTTAAACAGACTTCATGATCAGGTCTTCATACCAGAGAATACACCGGCATTCTGCTTCCTCTTTTACTTATGAAAACTTAGAGTTCAAACTACATGGTTCCTTAAGCAATTGAAGGCGTTGTGCTTCCTGTCATTGCTATCCGTTCTATCCTGGGAGATTAACGTCCTGCTGAAGCTCACGGCACACGAAGGTGAGGGGACGAATTAGTCTTAAGGAAACTGTGTGCAACACAGGGCTCGGATCTTATATCCTTTTCTGTTTTCTTTGAAATTGTAATTCGAATTTGTTGTTATTCGTTTCTTTGTAATTTTTATTTCGTTTATGAACAAGATTGTCCAACAATCTTAAGACTAATTCTGATATTTCTTGTTCATTAACGAGAAGAAATTGAGGACGAACAGTTTGTATAACTGTGTTGAATCGAGCTGGTTCTTGTGTTGAACAGTTTCGATCATAATAAACTGTTCATAACAGTTTTGTGATTCAGTTTTCCGTACTTGAAGAAAGCGAATCAAGCTGAATTATAAACAAGCTGGCTGAATACTTGTTTGATAAACGAGCTGTTTTGTCTCTGAATGGGCTGTTCAGTTTCTTAAACGAGCTGAATTCAAACAAGCTGATTTTATTCAACCTGAATTTTAATCGAGCTGTTCAGTTTCTTAAACGAGCTGAATTCAACCAAGCTGTTTTGGGTTCTAAACGAATCATTTGTTTAATTGAGTATAGTTCAATTAAAAATTGTTCTACAAATTGTTGAAAGGAAATTTAATCAATTTCTGTGTTAAATTTCAGAAATGTCAACCAGTGCGGCTTAGAATGGTGCTGATGGTCAGACTCAGCCTTTGGCTATGGTGCAACAAGTGCCAAATCGAGGTGCTGCTCCTATGAATCAGCATGAGAGGCCTGAAAAATTCAATGGGCTGAATTTTAAGAGATGGCAACAAAAGATGATGTTCTATCTCACAACTTTGCGTATGGCTAATTCCTAACCGATGATCCACCAACACCGGAAGCGGAAGGAGAGCCGAATCAAGATTTTCTGTTTGCCATAGATGAATGGAAACAATCTGATTATCTTTGTAGACATTATGTAATGAATTGTTTATGTAACTCATTGTATGATGTTTATTGTGATAAAAAGAGTGCAAAAGAATTGTGGGAGGCACTAGATAAAAAGTATAGAACCGAAGATGCAGGTACAAAGAAATTTGTCGTTGGCAGGTTCTTGGAGTACAAGATGGTGGACTCTAGACCACTCATGGAACAAGTGGAAGAATTTCAGTTGATTCTTCACGAGATTCAAGCTGAAAAGATGGAGCTTAGTGAAACTTTCCAAGTCGCTTGTGTTATTGAGAAATTACCAAATGCGTGGAAAGATTTCAAGAATTACCTTAAGCATAAGCGAAAGGAAATGAGCATGGAAGATCTTGTTGTTAGGCTTCGTATTGAAGATGACAATAAAAAGTCTGATAAAAGAGGAAATTACTCTCAGAATCTTGCAAGGGCAATGTGGTAGAACATGGCCAAAGCTCGAAAAAGAACAAGTTTGTTAAGAAATCAAAAACGGGACCAAAAGCTAAATTGGGACCGAAAGGTGGCATTGAAAAACCTAAGTTCCAAGGGAAATGTTTCAATTGTGACAAGATTGGTCACAAATCTGCTGATTGCAAGCTACCAAAGAAGAAGGTTTTTGAAGCAAATATTGTTCAAGGCATGGAAGATATTGATCTTTGTGCTGTTGTGTCAGAGGTGAACATGGTGGATTCAAATCCTAGAGAATGGTGGGTAGACACAGGAGCTACAAGACACATATGATCTGACAGGGAAGTGTTTACTAAGTTCGAGTCAGTTCAAGGTAATGAGACTTTGTTCATGGGAAACTCGGCTACTTCGCTATAGCCGGAAAAGGAGAAGTGATTCGAAGATGACTTCGGCAAGCATCTAACTCGAAGAATGTGCTATATGTCCCGGATATGCGCAAGAATCGGTGTCCGGAGTGCTATTGAATAAAAATGGCTTCCGTCTTGTTTTAGAGTCCGACAAGTTTACTTTAACTAAGAGTGGTATGTATGTCGGTAAGGGGTATGCATCTAATGGCATGGTCAAGTCGAATGTAATGGTCGTTAGGCCAAACAATATCAATAATAATATTGTCGGTTCTCGCTTATTTGGTTGAGTCACCTTCCTTATGGCATGGTAGACTAGGACATGTTAATTACGATTCCCTCGCGTAGATTAATAAGTCTAAAATATATTCCCAAATTCGAAATTGATAAAGAACATAAGTGTGAAACTTGTGTTGAAGCGAAATTAACAAGAGCGTCCTTTCAAAATGTTGAAAGAAATACGCAACCACTCGAACTAATACATAGCGACGTGTGTGATCTTAAAATTGTGCAATCGAGAGGCGGAAATAATTATTTTATTACCTTTATTGATGACTGCACTAAATATTGCTATGTATACTTGTTAAAAGGAAAATATGAAGCGATAGATAAATTTATTCTATTCGTAAAAGAAGTTGAGAATCAACATGGAAAAAAGATCAAAATACTTCGAAGCGATAGAGGTGGTGAATATTTGGCACCACTAAGTGATTTTTGTGCCGAACATGGGATTATTCATGAAATAACCGCGCCATGGTCACCACAATCGAACGGAGTTGCTGAAAGGAAAAATCGAACATTGAAAGAAATGATGAATTCAATGTTGTTGTGTTCAGGAGTATCACAAAACTTGTGGGGGGAAGCTATCCTTTCTACCAATTATCTTTTAAATAAGATACCCCGAAAGATACAAGAGAAAACTCCTTATGAACTGTGGAAAGGTAAACCACCTTCTTACAAATACTTGAAAGTGTGGGGTTGCCTTGCAAAGGTGCTCGTACCTACACCCAAAGTAGTAAAGATAGGATCAAAAACTATTGATTGTATATTCATTGGATATGCACACAACAGTAGTGCTTATCGATTTCTTGTGTATAAGTCAGATAATCCTGAAATACACAAAAATACGATAATGGAATCGAGAAATGCATCATTCTTTGAGAATGTATTCCCGGCTAAAACAAATGAACCTAGTTCATTAAAGCGTGTTCATGTTCAGGATCACCCTTCTGAACAAGTAAATGAAGAAGAGCCAACTGAGGTTGAGCCGAGAAGAAGCAAAAGGTCGAGGACTGGAAAATCTTTTGGTGAAGATTTTATCACTTATATGATAGAGACAGATCCTCAAAGCTTTAAAGAAGCGACAACTTCTTCTGAAGGTCCAATGTGGAAAGAAGCAATAAATAGTGAAATAGACTCTATATTGCAAAATCATACTTGGGAGTTAGTTGATCTACCTCCAGGATGTAAGCCACTAGGATCAAAATGGATCTTTAAGAGGAAAATGAAACCCGATGGATCTATTGATAAATATAAGGCCGTACTAGTAATAAAAGGTTATAGTCAAAAAGAAGGTCTTGATTATTTTGACACATATTCTCTAAGTGACGAGAATAACTTCCATTAGGATGGTACTTGCTATAGCCGCTTTGCGTAATTTAGAAGTACATCAAATGGATGTGAAAACCGCTTTCTTAAATGGAGATTTAGAAGAAGAAATCTACATGGAACAACCTGAGGGTTTTTCTAGTCCAGGACAAGATAATAAAGTGTGTAAATTGGTTAAGTCATTATATGGCTTAAAACAAGCACCAAAACAATGGCATCAAAAGTTTGATCATGTTATGTTTGAAAAAGGGTTCAAAACCAATGAATGTGATAAATGTATTTACATGAAAGAAACAAAAGATGGCTATGCCATCTTATGTCTTTATGTGGATGACATGCTGATAGTTGATAGTAATGATAAGATGATCAAATCTACCAAAGATATGTTAAACGCCAGATTTGAAATGAAAGATATGGGTTTAGCAGAGATGATATTGGGAATTAGAATTACAAGAAATTCTAATGGTCTCATTTTGAGTCAATCTAATTATATTGATAAAATCTTGGAAAAATTCAATAAAGATGACTCAAATGAAGCTAGAACTCCAATAGATCAAAGTCAACCTTTGTTCAAAAATAAAGGTGAGGGTGTATCTCAATTAGAGTACGCAAGGATCATTGGAAGTCTAATGTACTTAATGAGTTGTACTAGACCGGATATCGCTTACGCTGTTGGTAAGCTAAGTAGATATACTAGCAATCCAAGTCATGAACATTGGAAAGCTATAGTGAGGTTACTGAGATACTTAAGATATACTCGTAAGTATGGCCTTCACTATACAAGAGAACCAATTGTTATAGAAGGATATACTGATGCAAATTGGATTTCAGATTCAAAGGATTCAAAATCCACAAGTGGCTTTGTATTCACTTTAGGCGGTGGAGCCGTGTCTTGGAAATCTTCCAAACAAACCGTGATAACCAGATCCACAATGGAATCTGAGTTTGTAGCCTTGGATAAATGTGGTGAAGAGGCAGAATGGTTGCATCAATTCCTAGAGGATATTCCTCAATGGCCGAAGCCAGTGCCAGGAATATGTATTCACTGTGACAGCCAATCAGCGATTGGAAGAGCACAAAATATAATGTATAATGGTAAGTCTAGGCACATACGCCGAAGACATAATTCCATTAGACAACTACTCTCAACCGGTACGATTACCTTAGATCGTGTTAAGTCGAGGGATAATCTTGCGGATCCGCTAACCAAAGGGTTAAATAGAGAGCTAGTTGCTAAATCATCAAGAGGAATGGGACTAAAGCCCATGGAATAAAACTTTTGTGAAGGAAAACCCAACCTTGTAGATTGGAGATCCCAAGATCTTGGTTCAATAGGAAAACCTAATTGCCGAAGTAAAGTCACTGTGGGGGGTAACCCTCAAGCTCATTCCTAAGATGAAGAAACAAAGAGTTTGAACGAGGATAAGCTCACGTAAGAGCTTTTAATGATTTGTGTAAGAAGAATATTTTGAGAAAATTCGAATTACGAATCACCTATGTAAGAGAGAAGAGGGGTCGTTTCAAAGGGAATTGTGAGGGCACAATTCTTAGAAACTCTTATCGAACCGGCGGATGTCCACGGCCAAAATGAACATAACCGCAAGAACCTATGTTGATAGGTAGATGCAGTGTGGTTGATATGTCATCATTTACATCAACGGCAGAATAGTTCAAAGACATCGCGTCTACTAGTCAGCCAGTAAAGTAAACATATTTAATCAAGGGAAGGGTCCAAGGGTCACACCTACCTATCCTATGCATTGATCTACCGCCGAACTCTCATTTTCATTCTTAGAGCCTTTGCTAGGGTTTAAACACTATTCCATTCATGTGGGGGATTGTTGGAATATTGATGGTTAAAATGGATGTGTTAAATGATATGTCATATTGGGCCTAAGTGGTGAATGGAAAGTGTTAGTAATAAAGGGAAAATTGGAGAAACCAATTTCTCCCACATTGGAAGGAAAAAAAGGAAAAGAGCCAATATATATATGATGTTGTATTAGTGTAGTGGTAAGAATTTACCAACTTTATACACCGTTCTCTACGCGGGCGCAGGGGGGGTGCAAATCCATCCGGATTTCGGCTTGAACTTGTGTGCGAGCGCGCATCCTGCGGACACGAATGCAACTCGATTCCGCCGGTTTGTGTTATTGGTAACCGGAACCGGAACCGCCGCCGGTTCAACCGGAACCGGAACCGGAAACCGGATGGCCGGAACCGGAACCGCCGGTTTAACCGGCCCAACAGTTTTTTTTTTTTTTTTTGGGTGCATATAAAATTATAACTTATACCTTTTTTTCTGGGTGCATATAACATTATAACTTATACCTTTTCCCTTTCTTTTTCCAACGTCTATTTCCAAATTCCAACGGCTATTTCCTTTTTTTTTTTTTTTTTTTTTTTCCTCCCAATCTCACCCCAAAAAATTTCCTATAAATACTACCTCATTCCTACACCAAACCAATCTCATTCTCTCTCAATCTTCTACTCATTTCTTACATGTTATATTAATTTCTTTGATTATCAAGTTTGTTTAGTTGTTAAAAACAACAATTAAATTTACTTTACGATACCGATTTTTGAAGTTGTTCGATTTAATCGTTACTTCAATACGGTTTTAGTTATAAGTAAATTTGGTTTTGTATTTTATTCAACTAGTTTTTTTACAAGTGTAAAAAAAATTAATTTTTATAATCAAATTTACTTACTAGACCGAAATTTGAAGTTGTTCTGATTTAATCGTTACTTCAATTCGGTTTTAGTTATAAGTAAAATTGGTTAGTTAAATTAAATTTTTTTATAACAGTTTTATTTAATTTAGATTTTTTAAAATGTCAAGAAGAGGTGAATCATCAAGAGGAAATCGAAATGTTACTTTCCGTGATGATACGTTTGTGCCGGAATCGGATGATCTTGTTGGTGGCTATAGACCCCAATATTACACAGACCCTATCACCGGTAGTCACATTTCGATTCCTCAGTTCGAAACACCTCCAGGTTACAATGAAGATGAGTTTGATAGTCATTACAGCGATATAATGTCTCAAGGTGGAAATTTTAACATCAACCTTAACGAAGTTGAAGATAATGATGAAGTCGACGTTGATGATGATGTTGATGTATTTCCTAATGCTTCCCGTCATAGAGGACCTAGACAAGGACGTGGTGGGAGTCAGCGTCGTCATAGTTGTTCTAGTGCTGATCCTACTCCTACTCCCGAGTCATTCGATTTACATGCTAGTGAAAGTGCCGGAGCCACAACACAAGAAAAAAAGTTATCATCGAGAATTTTTACGGAATTTTTCACAAAGGTTCCTCGGACTGATGAAATAGGTTTAGCTAACCCCGGAAAATTGTTCTACGGGGTGTGCAATTTCTGTGGGAAAAAATATCAATTTAAACATTCCGGTGGTTATGGAACGTTGCGGACTCACATTATAACTAAACACCCGGAAAAATTGGAAGACGGCTCTTCTCAATCCCAGCTAAACATGCCGAGCTCCAGCGGAGGTAACACTAATCCACTCTTTATTTACACTCGTGATAACTGTAGAGATCTAACTACGGATCTTATTGCGGGTATGGGTCTTCCTTTTAGCTTTCCTGAAAATCCTATTTTTGAAAGTTACGTACAAGGGGCTTTGCAGCCGGCTTTTACTCGTATCCCTCGTGCAACGGTGACTAGGGATTTCAAAAATAAATTTATTAAACGACAAAATATTATTATAGAAACTTTGAAGAACAATAAATACCGAATATGTGTATGTGCCGATATTTGGGAGGATAGGAGGACGAACAATTTTTATTTGGGCGTGTCGGGTCACTGGATTGACAACACTTGGATTGTCCAAAAAAGGTTACTTGCTTTTCGTTTATTTAACGAGACCCATAGTGCTTCTAACATTGCATCTGTATTAGTTGATATTTTTGAGGAATACGATTTAAAAGGTAAAGTTTTTTCTATTGCGTTTGACAATGCTGCAAACAACACTGCTTCTATTCCCGACTTATCCCGATATTGTGAACCTCTATGTAACGGTCAATTTTTTCATGTTAGATGTTTATGCCATATTTTTAATTTGTGTGTAAAGGATGGTCTAAAAGTTTATGACCATAATATTACTTCGATAAAAAATGCGATTTCCCATATTTTAGGTAGAAATGTTCTTGTTCATAAGTGGTATAAATTTCTTAAAGAGAAAGGTCATCGCCAAGTCAAACTGCCGCAAGATGTACCGCATAGGTGGAACACGACTTATGATCTTTGGAAAAAAACAAACAAAATTAAAAATACCTTTTGTGAATTTGTAAATGAACATTGTCCGAGCGAATATCGTTTGTATCCCTCTATTTGGACTGGATGCAAGACACTGATGGATGTTTTTTCAATATTCAAAAAATTTACTGAATTGTTTTCAAAATGTTATGCACCCACATCACATTTAGTCTTGCTCGTACGTGTGTAAATAACCGCCGAGTTTGAAAGCATGGAACACGACACTACATTATTTCGATGTTTAGTGCTGATGAAGGATAAATGGAATAAATACATGTTGCATATTCCTGACACTTATCTCATTTCTTCTATACTCGACCCTCGTATAAGACTAGTAGGTGTGTCTAACATGTTAGGTGCTTACTATGATGCTTTGTCTGATACTGATAATGTGCCCCCGGTAGATTTTACGGTTGAAGTAGATAGACTAGAAAATTTATTAAACGATTTGTATGTTGTATATGAGCGTATGTATGGATTGAGAATCGACGCGGTTCCCAATCCATCCGCAAGTGCTTCTACTAACCGTGCGTGTCCCGAAGGGACTTAAAAAAGTTATGGAGAAAATGAGTTCGAAACGGCAGAAGGGAGCGACATCATCATCCGATCAACGTACAGAGATATCAAAATATCTAAACACTACATTTGAAGGCTGTGATGGCGATAACTATGATTTCGAATTCGACTTATTGAAGTATTGGAAGAGACACGTTAAGGAATTTCCAGTTCTAGCAATTATGGCGATGGAGTTTTTAAGTTGCCCTGTTTCGACCGTCACTATGGAACGCACTTTCAGCATGGCAGGGTATGTGCTAAACAACAAAAGATGTTCGCTTCATCCCACCACTTTAGAGAAGCAGATGCTTAGTCAAGATTGGGTACGAGCTGAGCAGAGGGTGAAAGACATTTAGTCAGAAGATGAGGAGTCACAATTCGAAGGCGGTGACACTGAAACTTCGGCAGGAACAAGCTCTCGAAATACCGACGTCGATTAAAGGTACACAATTTATATCTTAAAAATAATTATAAGAAACCTACTACTAATAACTAAAAAAAACTATAGAAAACAATTAAAAAAAACCATAAAAAAAAACCCGATAGAAACTATAAAAACATATAAAAAAATAACTAAAAAATACTTATTCAAAATACCATAAAACAACATTTATAATCAACGTATACTTAAACCGACTCAAAAAACTTATTAAAAAACCATTAAAGACTTAATAATCAACGTATACTTAAACCGACTCAAAAAACTTATTCAAAAAACCATAAAACAACATTTATAATCAACGTATACTTAAACCGACTCAAAAAACTTATTCAAAATACCATAAAACAACATTTATAATCAACGGATACTTAAACCGACTCAAAAAACTTATAAAAAAAGCATAAAAGACTTAAAAAAAAAAACAATAACAAACATAACCATAAAAGACTAAAAAAATAAAGAATTAGAACTACGTTCGCTTTGATTTTTTTATATGTGTTGTGCATCCGACACGATTACATATAACCGAATTATCGGTACAAGCGTTGAAAAGATAACACAATTTACATATAAGAAAAACAACACAATATACCAAACATATTATCTAATAAAAAGACTTTAATAATCAACGTATACTTAAACCGACTCAAAAAACTTATTAAAAAATTATAAAAAACTTAATAATCAACGTATACTTAAACCGACTCAAAAAACTTATTCAAAAAAACATAAAACAACATTTATAATCAACGTATACTTAAATCGACTCAAAAAACTTATTAAAAAACCATTAAAGACTTAATAATCAACGTATACTTAAACCGACTCAAAAAAACTTATTCAAAAAACCATAAAACAACATTTATAATCAACGTATACTTAAACCGACTCAAAAAACTTATTCAAAATACCATAAAACAACATTTATAATCAACGGATACTTAAACCGACTCAAAAAACTTATTAAAAAACCATAAAAGACTTAAAAAAAACAATAACAAACATAACCATAAAAGACTAAAAAAATAAAGAATTAGAACTACGTTTGCTTTGATTTTTTTATATGTGTTAACGTTGTGCCTCCGACACGATTACATATAAAAAATACGTAGGCAACCGAATTATCGGTACAAGCGTTGAAAAGATAACACAATTTACATATAAAAAAAACAACACAATATACGGTAATATATATATTATATACCAAACAACATAATATTAATATTATTTTTAAAACTGAATAGAAATCTATTTAAAATAATATATATATTACATTCGCTTTAATAATTATAATTAAAATAATAATAATTTGTTATTGTAGTGAAAATAATAAGCGTTATATAAAAATGAAAAGAAAAAAAAATGAAATTTTAAAACCGTGATCTGAACCGGGAGCAAACCGGGAGAAAACCGGAACCGGTTGACGAACCGCCGGTTTGTCAAACCGCCGGTTACACCATTAGGTATTCCACTAAAAAAAAGATGTTGAGGTATTATGTATGGCTAAATAGGTTTAGTTATGTTTGTTACAGTTGGATAAAGGGTACGAGCTGTTCTAAGTTGGCCAACAGAATTGCCTTGTTGAAGGTAATTCATCTTCAAAATGATTGAATTTACTTTTCTTGGAAATCCGATAAGAGTTGGCTTAAGATGATTTGGAAAAGAAGTTTTTTTTTAAGGGTATGAAAAAGAAGTTGAAGCTGCATGTATGTATGATCATTTAACTCATTACAGGTGTATATAAATGCAGATTTGAAGCCTTATGAGTATGAAATTTGACACATACACTGTTGTTGTAGACACAAATATATTGCTAAAAAGACGTATGCAAATGCGAAAATTTGAGATGAAAACTGGCAATTTCTCAAGGATCTTAGGTTGTTTTTTTTTTTTTTTTTTTTTTTTGTTTTTTTTTTTTGTTGTTGCCGTTTTTCGGCTTACAGTGAATCAGTATAGTTTAAGGATAATTTTATGTGTTTGAAGTGATTAGTGATTACTGTCATTTGAATGTATGTTCGGCTATTTAATTTCGGCTATTTAATTTCTTCAACCTTATTTGTTGAAGCATATCATTTCTTGGTAATACTCGTGTATTTTGTTTATTTTTCTAATTCGTTATTGGTACTCGAGAAAAGCTAGGGATTCGATTTATTTATTGTTGTTTCTTTCCTGACAGGTCCCTCAACCCAACGAATTACATCGAGGGTAAAATCTCTTTTAGAATTAGATTATAAGGTTTATTTGTTTATGATATCTACTATGCTAATCTATGCAGATTTTACAGACTCCAATTCATACTTGATTGCCGGAAAAAGTGGCTGTGTTAGCTTTTAGGGGTTTCTTGGCAACTAGGTGTTAAGACAATAAAATCTCACAGCATGGTTACAGATATGAACCAGCTGGAGTAACGGCCTTAGCATTTTGAAGAGAAAAGATAAAAACAATATTTGTATTTTAAATAACAGTATTTGCATTTTGAATAGTTGTTTAGATATGATCACATCAATCCTAACAGTATTTCTCCTATCTATCATTGTACTATATATACATATCGGTTGTACTCCTTTGATTTAGTAAATGAGAACACATCTTTTATTTAGCTATCAATTCTTTCATGGTATCAGAGACATCTGCTCACGCACAGATCTAAATGGCCTTATCAAATCCAAACTCGTCAACCATGACTTCCGCAAATTCAACTCCTACTGTTTTTGCTATTCCAAATTTGAATCAACTAGTTACTGCCAAACTTAACGATACAAATTATTTAATGTGGTTATCTCAAATGGTTCCAGTTCTTAAGAGCCATGAACTGATGGGTTTCGTGGATGGTTCTCAACCGTGCCCATCTTAATTTCTCAGTGATGATGAAGGGAAATCAACAGGAACATTGAATCCTGAGTATTCTTTGTGGATCAGAAAAGATCAACTTGTTCTAGGTTGGATAAACGCTACGCTATCTGATAAGGTTGCTCCCACAGTCTATGGAATAAATACTGCTCAACAAGCATGGGCTGCATTGGCCAACAAGTTTGCATCTCCGTCTCGATCACGTATTAATCACCTCAAAAGGCAGTTGCAAACTTTGAACCAAGGGTCACTCAAATGTGCAGCGTATCTAGATGTAGCTAAGCATTTGGCTGCTCAATTAAGGACGGTTGGAAAACCTGTTGATGATGATGATCTCATCACCTATGTGGTAAGTGGTTTGAATCCTTCATATCATCCTTTTGTTACCTCATTGTCTATTGCAACAAGAGATCGAAATTTGACTTTTGATGATTTTCAAGCTGAGCTCTTGTCATGTGAATTACTCTTGGAAAGTCAATTAGCCACTACTGAGATTAATCAAGTGGCTCTTTTGGCTAAGCAAACAGCAACTAATTCAACTTTTCAACAAAACACCCAAGCCTTCAATCCAAGAGGCAAATTTCCCAATAACAGGTTCAACTCACAGTACTTTCAAGGGTCGAGTATAAATTCTCAAGGAAGCAACCAGATGGCACCCAAACAATTTAACGGTCCAAGACCAAGAGCACCAACATCTAATCCGCAGCATCCATTCAGCAACAATAAAATTCCATGTCAGATTTGTGGACGTAATAATCATCAAGCTCTTGACTGCTATCACAGGATGGACTACACTTATCAAGGCCGCCATCCACCAGCTCAGTTAGCAGCCATGGCGGCTCATACGCATCATCCAATAATAGAGGAAGAACCATGGCTGGCAGATAGTGGAGCAAATCAGCATCTCACAGCAAATCTTGAGCAGCTGAGTCTAGTACAACCCTACACGGGTAAGGATCAGGTTGCTGTTGGGAATGGACAAGGTTTGGAGATAACCAATACTGGTAATGCTGTTCTACAAACACCAAACAGTACACTTCATCTCACCAATGTTTTACATTGTCCAAATGCTTCAGCTAGTTTGCTATCTATTAATCAATTTTGCAAAGATAATGCTTGCTTCTTTATACTAACCGACTCGCATTTTTTTATCAAGGAAAATGCAACAGGGAAGACACTACTGGAGGGAAGGAGTAGAGGTGGTCTTTACCCAATTCACTTCCAAAAGGCTGAATACAAGCCAAGAGCTATGGCTGCTGTTGGAGTTAGAGCTACCTTTTCCACTTGGCACTCTAGATTAGGACACCCTTCCTCTTCCATTGTTTCTTTAGTTCTTAATAAAAATTCTTTACCGTTTGTTTCTACAAATAAAGGTGCTGTATGTGAACCTTGTCAAATGGGAAATAGTAAACAACTCCCATTTGTACCTTCACATAGAGTCACTACTACACCACTTCAACTTATTCATTCGGATGTTTGGTCTTGTTCAATTCCCTCTCTTAATGGATGTCATTATTATGTGTTATTTGTAGATGATTATTCTCGATATTCTTGGATTTATCCTATTCATAACAAATCATATGTTTCTGCTTGTTTCATCAAATTTAAAACCTTGGTTGAAAATCACTTTTCTAGAAAAATTCAAAATTTACAAACTGATGGAGGTGGGGAATACTTATATAAACCACTTAGAAAATTTCTTGAGGACAATGGTATTCACCACAGATATTCTTGCACTAGCACCCCACAACAAAATGGTGTCGCAGAACGAAAACATAGACACATAACTGAAATGGGATTAACTCTTTTAGCTCAATCACATTTACCAACCAAATATTGGGCCGATGCTTTTATGACTGCTGTTTATCTCATTAACCGACTTCCTTCCCCAGTTATCAATAATGATTCTCCCTATCTAAAACTATACAACTTGACCCCAGATTATTCTTTCTTAAGAACTTTTGGTTGTGCGTGTTACCCGTTACTTCGACCCTACAACACCCATAAATTGATGTTTCGATCCAAAAGATGTATTTTTCTGGGCTACAGTTCACAACAAAAGGGGTATTGCTGCTGGGATCCTATCTCCAATAAGGTGTATATCTCCAGGAACGTAATTTTTTATGAAACTAAATTCCCTGCTCAGGAAGACCACTCTACTTCTCCCACTCCAGTCAGTTCTTCAGGTACTCCTCTATCTATTCCTTTACAATCTTTTCATGATTTATCTACTGATGTTATGAATTTGGCAGCACCACTACCTCTATCACCTCCTCATAATCCACCAAGTCCACCTCCTGTACCCAATAATTCACCTTTCAGTCCCAGCACCCAATCTCCCCATGCTTCTACCGTATTACCCCTACAACTTTCTTCATCTACAACAAGTCCAACATCTACTGACTCTTCCTCCTCTTCTCCTAGCCCTTCAGCACCCACACAACCCTCCCATCACCCAATGGTTACCAGATCACGCACATGTAGTCTTAAGCCTTTGCATTTTCCTGATTTTCAAACTTACTACTCCATAAAATACCCACTTACAGCATTACACAGTATTATGTTACCGACTTTTCAGCAAGCATCTCGAAGTCCTGACTGGTGTAAAGCAATGAAGGAGGAGTATGATGCTCTCATGCACAATAAAACATGGACATTGGTTCCCAAACCCCCTTCACATAATGTTATTGATAACAAATGGGTTTACAAAGTAAAGCAAACATCCGAGGGCACACTTGAACGATTTAAAGCACGTTTAGTTGCGAAAGGGTTTGAGCAAGAAAGTGGGGTTGATTTTCAAGAAACTTTTAGTCCTGTTATCAAGTCATCTACAATACGCATTATATTGTCTCTAGCGGCTCATTTTACCTGGACCATTCGGCAATTAGACATTTCTAATGCCTTTTTGCATGGTACACTTGAAGAAGAGGTTTATATGAAACAACCTCAAGGGTTTGTGGATTCCACCAAACCAGATTATGTTTGTAAGCTAAATAAAGCTATTTATGGTTTAAAACAGGCGCCAAGAGCATGGTTTCTATGCTTATCTTCTACTCTACTACAGCTCGGTTTAAATATATTGCAGACCTACTGGAGCGGACGAAGATGGCAGGTGCGAAGCCTACTCCTACACCTTGTTCCCCTGGCATTCACTTATCCGGGCAGCAAGGTCAGCCATTATTCCCTCACCAAATCACCGAGTATCGTCAAGTGGTTGGTGCTCTTCAATACTGCACCTTGACAAGGCCAGATATATCCTTTTATGTTTGATAAGTTCCTAAAAATTCGAATAATTCTAGATGTTTTGGACTCAATTTGGTGTCGTGTGTTATTATTTTGTGATGTTTTTATCCTTTTTGGGCTAGATTACTGCGGATGATTGAATTATTGCAGGATGATTCGAGATTGGAAGAAAGATGCCCAAAAAACGGAGCTAAAGTGGAAGAATTCAAAAACCAGTCTCTGTCATACCTGTGGTGTGACAGTTTCCGTAAATCGATCCCGGCCAACGAAATGTTCGATTGGTGAAACTTTCACCAACGTGTTTTCTTTGATAATGGCGTGTTTTTCAATGCAAAAGAGGAGTCCACACACTACAAGAGTCCAAGATTGATAGATATTTGATTTTTAAAGATTTTCTTGATTAAATTAATTATGGAAACTTATTATATGATGTAATTATCCCCTTTTTATTCTTTTTTAAGTGGTACAATTGATCATTCACGCCTCCCCATCAGATTTTGGGGCGACTATTTCTCCTATTCATCATCATCTTCTCCCATCCCCAAGAACAAGGATTTTAGGTTTTAAGAATTCAAGAACGAGGCTTTTTCGAGGTTTGATTATTTATGCAATACTTTGACGGTTTCTCTCTATCTCTTTTCTCCTTTATTCTATTTATTTATTTTTCTTGTCAAAGTATGAATTATATGGTTGAATCTTGGAATCTTGATATGTTACGAGAGTAAATATCGGTTTCTTGGATTAGGAAAAGCCCGGCAATGATTATATAGTTTGAAAGATACAATCTTTTCATTGATAAAGGATTTTTATCATGTTTATGAATTTGATCTTGTATGCTTATTTATGTATTTTTCCGGAAATAATATCTCGAAGGAGTGAATGGCCGTAGGATTGCATGAGAAACTTCATTCGATTAATTGATGACAAAAAAAGTATTAATTAATCGATAACCTAGAAACCAAGATCAAATCTTTAGGGATTTCTTCAATGAAAATTAGGTTATACCTAAAGTGGCCCATAATTATGGTATTTCAATGCATCTAATTTTATTCTTCATTGTAGGAAACTAAATGTAGGATAAAACTAGGTAAAATCACGATAATAGTTCGAAAGAATGTTTACGTGTAATATTTGATAATTGGTCTTCATAAATGGAAGATTCATATTGATAGAAAGATTGTTGAAATTCTATGTAAACAACGCCGTGGTGGATCCGAAATCCAAGAAATGCCTCTAAACCTTGAATCCTATTACCTAAATCTTGAAGTTCTTGGCTATTAATTATATTTTCTTTATTTTCTTTAATTTTAGGATTTTTAGATAAAAACCTCCAAGAATTTGATTTGTCTAGCTAATATAAATCGGGAATTGTTTGGTGATTGACTACAAGTCCCTGTGGGATCGACATCCTAAGTACTACTCGATAAGCCGTGCGCTTGCGGTAGCATTTAGTGATTATATTGAAAATCACACATCAAGTTTTCTGGCGCCGTTGCCGGGGACTTCGGTGTCAACATCGAACCCGTTCTTGATTTTGTTAGACTAGATTTTTTTTCTCACCCTAGCAAGCTGCACCTTGCTACGGTGAGACCTTTTTGCTTTTGATTTTTTTTCTTTTCTTGTGCAGAAATTTGAAGTGTCAAGCTTTCATGGATTCATTTTTCTCAAGATTCAATGCTCAAGTGACACCAACTGCTGAGAGGACGTATGGATATGAGCTTAACCAATTTAAAGTGAGATGTTCATATTGTGGTGACAACCATTATGATGCTCAGTGCAATGTAGGTTATTCATCTCACCAGTGGAATAACAATGTTGGATCTGGTGCAAGTTATGGGGATCGATATCAATATAACCACAAATCTAATGCACCATCATACAATGGTGAGAGGAGTAACTATCCTTATTCTCCGTGGGGTCAAGATCAAAGAAATTGGCAACAAGAACCATTCCCTCAATTAGAACTTCAGCCTAGGCTTGAGGTTATAACGGAGAGTCCCATTCAAGAATGGGAACAATTCAAAGAAAGATCAAATGATTCACACCCCATTTCTTCTACTAATAAGAGAGAGCTAACAATTGGAGAATTGATTGCACGGAATCGCCATGTTATTGAAGAGACTGAAAAGGATAAGCATATGATGGAGATTCAAGACCATAATGCCGTCCTTGAAAGTTGTGGGGATGAAAACTATGATCCTTATGAAATCCCACAATGTCTTGATATGAATGTTTTCGGTGACTCTTTCTCAAAGATTTCTGAGTGTTTGGGCCTTCGTATTAACAAGAGTGGAGCCACATGGAAATTCGAACCATCTTCACAAGATAATGGTGCAATAATTCCGGATTCAACATTGACGAGCCAAGAAGAAAATGAAAAGGGAGGTAACATTACCGTGCTTGACTCTAATTCATTTGATAATGTTAGTTATCCTTCTTTGAATAACGATGTTGAATTTATGCATGTTGAGCACGTAGAATATATAGATGTTGCACCTCTAATTGTCCATAACTCTCTAAGATTTGTCATGAGCATTGATAAAGAGATTAATAAATTGTTAGAAGGTGCTTCATTCGTTAGAGCTAAACTGATTAATCACTTTTTAAGAAGACATGATTATAGGCTCCCAATGCTATATCTGAAAATACTTGTTAATATCTTTGATATGTGGAGAAAGATGCAGAGGGATGCCCTTGTTTGGTTTAGTCCTCCTTGAGAATGATGCTTAAAGATAGTCCAATTGAAGACTATAAATTCAGAATGTATTTTTTTTATATTCTTTTTTCTTGTTTAATGAATAAATAAAGGAAGAGAGTTGCCTTCTCGGTCCTTTGGTCTTGGTTTGTTTTGTTTTTGTATCTGTTTTGCAGAGAGAAAGATGTGCACGAGTGGTATTTAAAGGTCATCGCATGCGGATAAAAAAAAATAAAATAAAAAAGTCTTGAAGGATGGAAATAACACCTATGATGTGGTTAAGGACAATGAGTGTGAGATAAAAAAAAAAATCGAAAAAACAGCCCTTGTCACACCCATGGTGTGATGGAGACTGTTTTTCTATAATATAAAAAAAGAAAAAAAAAGAAAAAAGAAAATCCCGGTGACTTTGCCACCAAGGAAAGGACCACCACATAATCCCGGTGACTTTGACGGAGCTCCGGTAACTCTCAATTCTCCACTCTCCAACTCCACATGGCTAAAAGAAAATCCTTCAAGACTACGATGTTCAGAGCGTGATAATATGCACACAAGGAGCCCGCCCATTGTATCTTGTGAGTTTTCTTTTTACCCTCCCATATTTTAATTTAATTACATTGGGGACAATGCAACCTCTAAGTGTGGGGGAGTGCAAATCTTTCTTCTATGCAAATTACAGTCTTAGTCATTGTCAGCCGAGTCAGTTGTGTTGTTTTGTCTTGATGGTTTTGATGATCACACATAGCTACTTTAGATGAATTTTGCAATGCATGAAAATTGATATCGTTTGTTCTAGCTGACAAGAAAAATGCATGACATGGAGTGAAAAATCTTTTTTAAAATATCATGTTTAAAAGTGCCATTATTTTCTTTTGGAAACAATAGAGTCCGAGTGAATAGACAAATAACCCGGTGAGGTATTTTTCCGGCCATATGACTGACCACTTCAGTCTCACCCTAAATTTGTGCGTATTTTCTCTTCCTTGGATTTGTTCCTTTAGAACTTGTGTTGAGTCTTGTTGATGTTACTTTGGTATGTGCAAACACATGGAAATGATTGAGGCATTCGTTTCTATAACTTCCACCACATTATATACTTTATACCTTTTGAGCCTTAATCTTTACTACGCCTTTTTCCCACATTACCTTACTTCACTACATCATACACTGAACAACCCGAAAAAGAGGTAGCCCAATTCCTTTCACCCAACCTTAGAACTAATTGGAGCACGTGGCTATCAAATTTCTTGTACTTAGTATGTAATGATCAAGCTTGGGGGAAATCCATATTGGTACTATTCGTTTGTTTCTTAGTTTGAAAGAAAGAAAAAAAAATGAAAAAAAAATGAAAAGAAAAGAAAATAGAAAAAAAAATCAATAAAGGAGGCAATCTAAAAATCACCTCCTAAATCTTATTTTCTATTGCTTAGTAATAAAGAGGGAGTTGTATCATTATTCTCCCAAAGTAGAGAAATTATCCTTTGTATTTTCTTTGGTTTGGAAATAAAGTGTTTGACCCCTTGCACTTGTATGACGTTGATGTTTGTTAGTCATGTGTTTCGCTAGTTCTAATGGTTTTTGCCATCTCTTATACCTTTTCCTACACCTATCACCATTTTTTTCCTACTTGGGCTATTCTCACTTACCATCCTTTTTCCCAAAGACCTTATGATTTATGTGTTGCACAATGCCTTGGTGATTGATATAAGACGATATACAAGCATATAGTAGGGCATTTTCAACGGAATGAGCTTGAGAGTTTAGTCACCTCAAAAATATTGAGCGTTGAGTGATTTATCCCGTGAGGGTAAAATAAAATAAATTAGAAGGAGAATAGAAGAAAAATTTGATGAAGAGGGTGATGGGGAGGGGACGATGTTCTGCAGGGACGATGGGGGGGAGAAGAAGGGTAGAAAAGAAGAAGGAAAAAGGGAGAAAGAAAAAGAAATAAAAAAAAATAAAATAAGATAATAGTAATAATAATAAAGATAGGTAAAATGGGATATGTGGTATACGCTTTTTTTTTTAAGAGAAAAGGTGTGTCACACTCTGGGTATGACACAGACTGATTTATGTCTCCATAATTTCTCCTCTTCTCCATCATAGTGATGATCATCGTCACACCCTCAGTGTGACAAAATCTGATTTATGGCCAAGAATTTTCTTCTCCTTTTCGATACCACACTTATGGTCCGTAATCACGTCATAGGCATGATCTTCCATTCTTCAAAACTCTTTTGTTTCTCCGCATGCACGAGTCTTCAATAACCACTTGCGCACATCCATCTCTCTGCAAAACAGACACAGACACGACCAAACCAAAACAAATCCTACAAAAATAAGAAGAAAAAAAAAAATCCCTAAACCCTTTTGCCCGTGTCAGCGTATACCACATATCCCATTTTACCTATCTTTATTATTACTACTATTATCTTATTTTTTTATTTTTTTTTCTTCTTTTCTAATCCTGGCCAACGAAATGTTCTGATTGGTGGAAACTTTCACCAACGTGTTTTCTTTGATAATGGCGTGTTTTTCAATGCAAAAGAGGAGTCCACATACTACAAGAGTCCAAGATTGATAGATATTTGATTTTTAAAGATTTTCTTGATTAAATTAATTATGGAAACTTATTATATGATGTAATTATCCCCTTTTTATTCTTTGAAGTCATACAATTCATCATACACGCATCCAACATCAGATTTTGGGGCGACCATCCTCCTCTCTTCATCATCATCTTCTCCCATCCCCAAGAACAAGGATTTTAGGTTTTAAGAATTCAAGAACGAGGCTTTTTCGAGGTTTGATTATTTATGCAATACTTTGACGGTTTCTCTCTATCTCTTTTCTCCTTTATTCTATTTATTTATTTTTCTTGTCAAAGTATGAATTATATGGTTGAATCTTGGAATCTTGATATGTTACGAGAGTAAATATTAGTTTCTTGGATTAGGAAAAGCCCGGCGATGATTATATGGTTTTAAAGATACAATCTTTTCATTGATAAAGGATTTTTATCATGTTTATGAATTTGATCTTGTATGCTTATTCATGTATTTTTCCGGAAATAATATCTCGAAGGAGTGAATGGCCGTAGGATTGCATGAGAAACTTCATTCGATTAATTGATGACGAGAAAAAGTATTAATTAATCGATAACCTAGAAACCAAGATCAAATCTTTAGGGATTTCTTCAATGAGAATTAGGTTATACCTAAAGTGGCCCATAATTATGGTAATTCAATGCATCTAATTTTATTCTTCATTGTAGGAAACTAAATGTAGGATAAAACTAGGTAAAATCACGATAATAGTTCGAAAGAATGTTTACGTGTAATATTTGATAATTGGTCTTCATAAATGGAATATTCATATTGATAGAAAGATTGTTGAAATTCTATGTAAACAACGCCGTGGTGGATCCGAAATCCAAGAAATGCCTCTAAACCTTGAATCCTATTACCTAAATCTTGAAGTTCTTGGCTATTAATTAGATTTTCTTTATTTTCTTTAATTTTAGGATTTTTAGATAAAAACCTCCAAGATTTTGATTTGTCTAGCTAATATAAATCGGGAATTGTTTGGTGATTGACTACAAGTCCCTGTGGGATCGACATCCTAAGTACTACTCGATAAGCCGTGCGCTTGCGGTAGCATTTAGTGATTATATTGAAAATCACACATCAATGTTAATCAATTGTGTCAACATATGCGTAACCCCACTTCAATTCATTGGGTCGCTGCTAAACGTGTTCTTCGTTTCTTAAAGGGTACAATTAACAAAGGCCTACTGTTTACTCGGGGTTCTCTAATGTTAAATGCTTATTGTGACTCCGATTGGCCGGTAATCCCGATGATAGACGATCCACTACTCGGTTATGGTATTTTCCTTGGCCCTTGTCTCATTTCGTGGCCGGCCAAGAAGCAATCGGTTGTTTCTCGTTCAAGTACGTAGGCCGAATATCGCGCTTTGGCACTTGTCACCGCGAACTCTACCGGCTGCGAATGCTTCTAAAAGATCTCGCGCATACCTTTACATCAACCTCCTATTATATGGTGTGACAACTTAGGTGCACTTGCACTTGCCGCGAATCCGGTGTTCCATGCTCGAACTAAGCATATTGAAGTTGACTATCACTTCATTCGTGAGAAGGTGTGTAATAAGGATGTCCTAGTTAAGTACTTACCCTCCCAAGCAAATAGCGGACATTTTTACCAAAGGACTCTCTAAGGCTCGTTTTCGCCTATTGTGTAACAAGCTTCCGTTTCGGGATCTCCCTCCAAACTTGCGGGGGGATGTTAAGACAATAAAATCTCACAAAGATGGTTACGTATATGAACCAAATTTGGAGTAACGGCCTTAGCATTTTGAAGAGAAAAGATAAAAACAATATTTGTATTTTAAATAACAAGATTTGCATTTTGAATAGTTGTTTAGATATGATCACATCAATCCTAACATATTTCTCCTATCTATCATTGTACTATATATACATATCGGTTGTACTCCTTTGATTTAGTAAATGAGAACACATCTTTTATTTAGCTATCAATTCTTTCACTAGGCCTCTATTTTCGAGATGCATATCATCAGCGTTGGAACAGGGTTGCTGGATTTGACAGAAGAAGTGCCAAATTCATTGCTAGGCTATGTACTACTTCTCTTTCATGGAGAAATGATGTTTCATTTTCTTTCTTCTATTTTGATATTTTTTTCTGCATGACTATATATTTTTTGGTTGTTGATGCAGGATAGTGGATATGTATTTCTCATTCGAGTCTTCCTTTGACTGAAATTTGTGGATCATTCTTCGAGTGATAAATATAAAAAGTAAGGTCAAAACCATCTACATAAATTTCGATTTTATTTCTTTATTAAAGAACTTCACTGCTTAGCTATTAGGTTTGGCGAAGGAAAAGTGATTGGAAATCTAGAGGGAGATGGTTGAATGGAGAAGAACCACTTTGTAGGATGAGCTTTGAAACATTGTTTCATACCTTTTGAGTACTTTGACAAGTTTTGAAATGTGACTGAGAGTTTGTATTCCTTCTCATAGACACATATATTTTTTTTTACTTGTGGCTGTTTATTTTTGTTGTTTCTGGACAAGTTGTAATAGAGCTTGATATTTTGATTTTAGTTGTTACGGAGACAAACTTGCCATCGTTTACTCCTTTGCTCAGAGAAAAGAGCGTGCTCCTGACCTTCTTGTGATGCTGAAGGTTTATTTTTGCCTTTTTTTTAATCTTTACTAGAGTTATTTTTTTCTAGATTGGTACTAGAGCTTTTGTGTGCCCGTTTAATCATTATTGAGCTTTTTTTTGTCATTGTGTTTTTACGTGGATTTGAGTGAATGAACAATGTAGATTGAAAAAGGTTGTACAGAAAATAGATGTATATAGGAATTTTATGGATGTCTTCAATTTTGTTTTAAAGGTGCTTCTTGGGCTCTTAAGATGTTTTTGCAACTTATTTGTTTTTCTGTTGTTTTTTTAAAGACAACAGACTAATTTATGACCAAGTTGCTTAATTATTTGCATGGTGTAAAGAGTTCTCCACGGTGTTTTTATTATAAAGGTTTGAACAGCAAGTATCCTTTGTTTTTACATAAAGAGAAGCCCTCCTGCCCCTCCATAATCAATCAACTTCTTCTCCGCCATATTTTGGTTCGTCCACCGCCCAAAAATCAGGTACGCTTACTTGAATTTTTGTTCATTTATTTATTATTTTGTTGCTGTGTAACATCAATCTTCTGCTTGACTTCGATATTGGTTTTTTTTTTTTTTCGGATCTAAAATCGGAAATGCTAATTGAGTCTTTGTAAGCTGGTTTCAAATTGTTTGCGGACTCATTTGGCTATTATTGGAGTGAGGAACCTTAACATTTGGTACTGCCTTTCAAAAGTGGCGCCTATTTCAGAGAGTTTGTTTCCTCAATTTTTACGTAGCTGGTGTTTGGTTCTTTGGCATAGCCTTGAGGTAGATTTCTCTCCCATGTGCTGATTTTATCCATTTATTGACAATATGGATGCTATTGAATGTTGAACCAACTAAAGTTCATGAATTAGAATGACTGGATTATGTTTCTATCTCAGGCAAATACATGTGTTAATAGCTGTAATAGAGGGATTACATGTATTAATGACTAATAGCCTTATTTTATGTTATTCTCTTTTTGCATACAGGAAATTTTATTGTTGGTCTTTGCTTTTAAATGGGAAGCATCCCACTCGCTTGTTTCGTCATGGTTGTAATGTTCATTGTTTGGAATCCAACTCTCTCAGCAGGTATATATTCTTTGCCATGTTTCTTTCGTATATGTCGTATGATGATCTTTTTGTAAAATGATTTGGTAAACAATGGAATTTGAATATGGATAGGTAAGTAAGCATTCATTTCTCTTTCTTAGATTTGTATAGTTATATACACGAAAGATGCCATGATTTCTATGAGTCCATTTTTTTTTTTTCTCTTTTCGTCTAATTTATGTTTTGGGAAATATATTTTGCCTTTGAGAGACGTTTCTCTCGATTTTATTTCATTGTGTTTCTATATTTGTTGTATCTAATCTGATAACAAAACTTGCAATGTTAAAAGTCGTAGTTGAATGTGACTTAATTATATTTTGACTCACTCGCTTCACTTCAGGAAAAATATCTTTAGAAATGGAAGAATGATGGGGCACTGAACAAGACCAAACAACATGTTTAAAGAGAATCTTGTTTGCAGATGGTACAGAGAGCTGACAGATTTGTGCTGCAGGCGCAAGCTCATCAGAAGTTGTTGTTGAGACTGAAAGGGACAGTTCTTTGGTTGTTATCATGTAGGTCAAGAGTCCGGTGAAGAAGAACATGAATAAAGAGAAGACAGACTATCTGACCATCACTAACCATCCATGATTGGATGATTATTCTATGAACATGTTTTGATGCCACCCTAAAAAGTTTATGAAGCCTTTTGTTTTGTTTGTGGGGAAACTATTGCAGTATATTATGTCATTAATCTACACATCTTTGTTAGATTAATGAACAATAATATATGTAGTCTATTTAACCCTCATTTATTCCAAGCCGCCAATGCTAAGATAGCATGCTTATATAATGCTTTTGATTGTCCATCCACCGTGAAAATTGCTTTAAATTGCTTTTGATGTAAGATAAGGAATACATGTTTCATCCATTTGTTTATGTATCAGCTACAGAAGATAGTATCTTCTTAGATATAAATATGTATGTAGGTTTGTAATTTGTCTAAGTTTCAAATAGGCCATTTCTTTTGTATGAAGTGTAATGATGTAAAATATTGATCTATATATATGCCTTTTGTGATCAATTTAATAGTCTATTGTTGCAGCATAATTCTTTTGTGGTTACAAATGTTGCTTCTCTTATTTAACTAAAAACTGAGGCAACGCTCGTGCGGAGCATGAATATCGGTTTTCCTAGTATATATATATATCTTATCCTATCTTAACTACTACTACCTTCGTCCCATAAAAAATGTCTACTTTTTGTGGTGCACAAGAAAGAAATTATTAATTTGTTGTATTTTAAGTAGTGTACTTCTATCAAATAATAAATGATCTTCTGGATTATGAAATGAATATATAAATATTAAATATTATGATAGTTATATGTTTAGAAAAAATGCATTAAATGATGTATTGGTTTTCTAAATAAACTTTTTTATGAGATAATTCATATTAAAATTGGATATTTTTTTATAGGACAGAGTTAGTAATAAATTAAAAAAAAATAAGTGAAGAGTGTAGGCAAGTGTCAGCTGTGGAAATAATAAAGAGTGGTAAGCAAGTGTCAGCTTATGGAATTTTATTTATTTATTATCTGAATAACTTATGGAATTTTTTTTTTTTTTTTTTTGTTGGAAAAATGGAATTTTGTTAAAGGTCGTATGTTTTGCTCCTGCTAAAGCTTATTTTATAATACCCTCATTACTTCATTTCTAAAAGAAAAAAGAGAGTAAAAATAAGAGGCCTAATGTATGCCACTGCATACAACCTTCTTACAACCGAAAAGAAAAAAGAAAAGAAAAACCTTAAAAAAAAAACAAAAAAAAAAACACACACACATGGAGATGCGGGGTATCGATCCCCGTACCTCTCGCATGCTAAGCGAGCGCTCTACCATCTGAGCTACATCCCCGTTTTCTATAATTTACTTACTTTGTTATATATGTATTTATGATTGATAGTTTTAGCTCATGCGGCTACAAGAGTCAAATGGTTGGTCTCTCCCCACAAATAACTTGGCATACATTTGGTTTGCAGACTTGTCCTGCGGTGTGATTACACCAATGCTACTTTTTTGACTTATAATTATTTAGCTTTTCATGCTTATACAAAGCATATTGAAATGAATGTTCAATTTGTCTGAAATCAAGTCCTCAATAATAAACTAGATGTTTATTGTTTAGTATATATGTTCCATCAAATGCTCAGCTTTCTGATTCTCTTACCAAACTCTTGTTTAGTCAGCAATCCAATTAATGCAAAAGCAAAATGAACGTGGCTATCACCCCATCCAATTCTGCTCTCGTTTAGATATTTTATGTACACTTGTGATCATCTCCTAATTATTTGATGACAAGTAATATAGTGACATGTGTCCTAACTTAGTTTCCATTCTTTACGTAATCCTATGTGTCTACCGTGTACGCTGCTTTAGAAATCAATGGTGGAAAAGATTTTTTTAGCATTTTGTTGTATACACTTCGTGGTGGTACAAACATTCCTCTTTTCTTAAATGGTTAAACCCTAACCGTAAGGGCCCCTTCGCCCCCGATTCCATAGGAGTGCGAGGAGAGGTTAATCTGGGACCTAGCAGCTCCAGGAAGGGGCTTGCGTTATTTTATCTTCTTACCGAAAGAGGCCGGCCCTTTACGGGACTCGAACCCCCACATTCCGGCTTTCAGACTCCGCTAGGCACTACACCACGCCCAACCTTTTACCACTAGACCATATCCAGGGGATAACATTCATCTTTTCTTAATTCAGTACGGATGTGTGTATATAGCCATAGGTGTGTACTTTTTAGTGTAATGATCATTCTTTTAGATTGATTTGTTTAAAAGAGATCTGAACCAGAAGTCACACGAAATAAACTTAAAAGACTTATCCAAATATAATCTGAATAATTTGAAAAACATAAATAAAATAAAATAAAAAATTATTCATATAATTAATTTGAATAAGTGATACAAATTCTAACTAATTGAACTAAATAGATTATTGCCCTTAGAATTGTCTGAAATAATATACATACACAATTTTAATATTATTATAGGGATATATTAGTCAATTCGCTTGAAAATTTGAGTTTCACAATTGGTATGCAACCATTCTACAAGAACAAAAGAAGTAGACGAAAAGAAGAATGAACATCTCTCATCTTCTCTATACTTACAAAGGAAGGAATTTATATATCATCAAAGGAAAAACTCACTTGGAAAAATCTTAGGAAAAAATACATCATTCTTTGCTTATTAATTTCTCCCCCAAATTCGAGCTTTATTTTAACTTTTTTAGTCGCCGCGTCCCGATTTTCTTCACTAGTCTTTCGAACCTTGTAGTCGGCAATGCTTTGATAAATAAATTAACAATTTCTTGAACACTGTTGTTGTGTGACGATGGTCAGGTCGGTTAGGGCCCGTGTCCTGAATATAAGGGATGCATCTAAGCCAATGTAGAATACGAAGGGCGTCTCGACCCGAGGTCGGGAGCCCGACCAGCATCCACCACAAAGTACGAAGGCGAGCTGCCTCGCCCCTCCTGGCCACTGTAGGACGGTCTGGCCGGTAATGTACACGCAGAGTGTGACCATAGGAACTCGGCTGGTATGCCCGAGCACTCAGTCGGTTACACTCACGTTTCCATAAATTAAGGATGAACATGGGAAAGGAACCTAGCCTCATTAAGGCCCTGGTTCAACATTAAAGATAAATGAGAGATTATCTCCTAATAATAGGGATTCGTATCAATCCCATTTAATGATAATGTAACCGAATCCTTGAAGGATACGGCGGGATTAGAGTTACGACTCCCTATATAAACCTCCTACAAGAACTACGGCTGGCTTGATTCCAAAAAAACACATTGGATACGTAGGCAGCTTGGGGATAATCCAAGTTCAGTCATAATATCACAAACACAACCCGTTTTTTTTTTGTGTTTACCGGTGAACGGAGGAACTACTCCTAGATCCATTAACCCGAAAATACTTATTGGCGAAATCCGACTTCGTCATTGGCGCTAGAATGATGGCCTTTTACCGGTAGTTTCAACAAAAATCGTCACCACAGTCATCATGCCGCCAAAAAATACGGGGAAAAAGACACATGATGCAACCACCCAGGGTGGTGGATCAAACCTAGCAGAAAAAGAGGCGGAGGACAAAATGCAGGGGGGAATTGAAAAATACGCCACAGTAGCACAACCATCGGTAGAACCTCTTCCAAATCCGGCACAACAGGCTTTAGTGAGGCCCTGTCAGGTCTTAATACCATGGCTTTCAAAACTATTGCGGGCAATGCGTTCAAAGTACGTGGGGAGGATAATACAGATGAAGCTCTCAAAGAAAACCCGTAAGTAGAGGATCACAATAAGGTCCCTGATCCACTACGGGAAGAACACGCCGAAACTCTATCTTCGAATTCTAATCTTGGGAGAAGAGAGGTCAGAGACCAAACCCGAGAGGCGGCTCGGGTCGAGCTGGACGCCATGGGTAAGATTACTTTTTCTATATGTACACGAGTGTCACAACTGACACCGTTACATTTGGATTCACCTCGATGATTTCTATCATTTCGATCTGTTGAGCGAACAGAAGATCAACAATTTTTCCATCTCTGATATATACCACAACATAAATTAGAATTTTAGTATACCCCATTGTAACTAGATAAGCATACAACAGCATATCAGATAAAAAGAATTGTTGTTTGCGAGAACCAACGTGTATCAGGAATGGTTCACTAGCCCGTAAGCAAACTTAACAATATGTAATGCAATCACGGCTCGCAGGGATAATTTTCTGTTACGAAACCCATACAAGTCACATTCTAATTTTATTTTATTTTATTTTACTTTACTTTTTTTTTAATATTTAAAATGTGCTTATCAAACCTGATTGGTTGAAATACCAAGGATTCAGAACGCTCAAAAAACTCGGACAAAGCGGATGTAGATTGGTGTGAGCCAATCCATAATCTCGCCGGTTTTACAATTCAACAAAAACACCAGCATCATCACCACAGTGGTTTTATGGTAGTCCAGGCCACCATGTCATACTTGTCCACCAATAAAATATCTTATAAGAAGGGTAAAAACGTCAATACATGGGATTTATATTTTACACGGTGGGCCCTTGTGTTATTTGTCATTTTTCTATTGGTCCTGGATCACCAAGTCATCATTGATCCAGGACCATAATAAAATTTCCCTCATCACCAATAATAAAATTACTAAAACTAATTCTAGCAATTATTACCATAGATTTTTCCTCCCTTCTTTTCGACATTAATCTTATTAAATTCGAAGCAAAGTAAAATAGTCGGAAGCAAAATCACCGAATCCAGTCCGAAGCAAACAAGTATCATCCCCGACATACTAACAACCATATTTGAAAAGGGACTGAAAGGATAATATAAACTTATATATCCATGTAACTATCGCTGAGCAAAATAACCAGTAAACCAATCCAAATCGTAAACCGATCCAAATCAATTCGAATTAACCAAACCAATAGCAAACCAAATGAATTGGTTTGGTTTGGAACCAAATCAAACTGCATTGGATTGGTTTCGGATATTTTTTTTCACACCCAATCCAAACCAAACCAAACCAAAATTTTAATACATTAATTATATATATTATATATTATACTCATTATATATTATACTCATTTGTCTTATACCCATTTTCGGTAGGAAAATTTATATCCGTTAGTAAAATCAATCAAAGCGTCTTTTAAAAACATTGTGTGGGGGAATGTGAATAGAAATGACATTATAATGCCATGTAGGACAATTTTGATCTTTTGATGATAAGTGACGATGGGAAAGGCTTTTGCGCCATCGTGATTGGCCTTTATTGTTGTTTTAAATGTTGGTCTTTGCTTGGAAACACAAAATGATACATTCATTTTGATCATTCTCGTACTTTCGGTCATGCAAGTTGACTTGTCTATTTTGCTCATTGAAAAAATGAACATTGATCTAATTCTATTTCATTGTTTTTTTTCATGGAGCCATGGAGGTTGGAGGTTTTGTTGGCTGCTGTTGGAGTTGGATTGGATGCTTGTTTTTGTTGTGGTTTGCTATGTTATTTTGGTTGGAAGACGCACATGGTGTTTTGATCATTTTGTTGTGTCAACATTTAGCATTTTGCCCTTTTGATGTAAATATGTAAATCAGTAAATGCATGTATGTAAGTATACAATTATGGAGGATTGATTGTAGCTAAATTATATTGTAATGTATGTAGCTACTTAGAGTTTATGTAAAAAATGTTGGTTTTTGTCAAAAATTTTTAAGATTAGGCTTGTTAAACCGAAACCAATTCAATCCAAACCGAAACCAATTAACCAAACATGTAACCGTTATTACGGGATCTTCTTAACCATTACTTACTGTAGTCCACATAAAGGTTATGTACACGCAGAAATCAAAATTTATCCCCAAAAACTAATATGCTCTGCAAAAAGACCTGGGAAAATCTGATTTTTACTTTTTTTATTTTTTATTTTTTCTTTTATATATATATATATATATATATATATATATATATATATATATATATATATATTTTTTTTTTTTTTTTTTTTTTTCAGATACTACCAATCATAGATGACAAATGTATACGAGACATCTCTTTCATTTTCCAAAACTATCAAAGCAGTTATATTTTAACTTGTATTATTTCACCCCAAATGCAGAAATTGGAAAATCAGGTCGTGTCAGACCTGACACTTGAAAATCAGGTTGTGCCTTTTCTGACATGAAAAATATGGTAAACGTAGACATTGTTACGTTTAAACGTAGAAATATCTACGTTTAAACGTAAGGAAATGTAAAACACATAACCAGGTGCAAAAGATCTTTCCCTACGTTTAAACGTAGGTAATTTACGTTTAAACGTAGATTTTTGAACGTTTAAACGTAAGTATATTCAAAAATAGTTTTTTAGATTTATCCACCTATAAAAGTAATAAAACCTACGTTTGGACGTAGATAATATACGTTTGGACGTAGATTATCTACGTTTGGACGTAGTTTTTCTACGTTTAATTTGATTATCTACGTAGATTATAATTTGATTGAACATCAACGTCAATCTTTTTTATTTATTATGTTGTATAGTGTGTTTGAGATTATTGAAAGTGACATAATTGTTAGGATGTTAATGGCATAATTTTTAAAATAACTTAATTATATGGCATAATACAAATAATTTAATCATAATTTGTAAAAACAACTACACAATACGATGATGCTTAAATAAACTAAGGGTGATCGTTAAATAATATCACTAATGTTTAGTAATCATCACGTTAAACACGACGTGATTTTCTATACGTTGATCAATGACTTCAAAGCTGCATTCATCTCCCGCATTTAGGTCATTGTCCGTAATGAAATCATACAGCCCGCTTAAACGAACTTTCTGGGAGTTGACCATGAAAACAATTCTAGCAGGCCATGATTCCCCTGTGGCAATTCTCAGTTCCACGGTCTTGTCTCGCAACATGTCGTTTGCTCTAGCAAATGCCTTTGGAATATTCTACAATTCACAAACAAAATTAAATACTTTGTTTTAAAAAAATAAAAATAAAAATAAAAAACAATATAGCAAGTAAAATTCTCACCACGTAATAACAAGCATGTGAAAAAACCCGGTTTGCCGGTGTCGTCTCAAAATGGGGATTTGGGTTAACGACACTCGCATCATCATCTTCTTCACTCTCGGACTCCCGAACACGGGGATTTTGGTTACTAGGACTGCATCATCTTCTTCATTCTCGGCCTCGAAAAAAATTCTTCTCACAATAAGTGTGATCCAAAACAATAGTTTTGAAAGTGAAATTCCCCCTATGTTCAAACACAATAAACTCCCTCTCATTCAAGTAATGAGACGCCACATACTCCTCCCAACCTTCCCCAAAGAAACGAAGATTTTCATTGTTCGTGGCTCCAACCCTCACCTCCCATGTCCCTAATCGGCTTATTAGAACGGCCCTATCTAGGTTCCTCGGCGTGTCGTTCGGCCTATTAACGTATCTTGGAGGTAGTGTCTATGAAAAAATAAACATATCATGTGTAAGAATAACATAATACAAGCGATATAAAATCAGGTGTTAATTAATAATGACATACCAGACTTGTTGCGAAACCGGCACCAAGAACTTTAAAGAAACGATCATTATCCATTGCTTAAGTGTGGATTATAAATTGAAAGCAGTGCTTGCTTTATTTGAGTATTTGAATCAGGAAGAAAAGAAGAACTTCAAAGATGAAAGGGTTAGAAAATTGTGATGAACCTGAAACGTAGGAGCAATAATTGGCATATAACACAGCCAAACGTATAAGAGCAATAAATTGCATTTAACACAGCCAAACGTATAAGAGCAAAACCTACGTCCAAACGTAGATTTCCTACGTCCCAACGTAGGTTTACTTACGTTCTGATTAGACTAAAAAACTGTTTTTGAATTTCCTTACGTTTAAACGTAGGTTGTCTACGTTTTACCGTAGGTTTCCCTACGTTCAAACGTAAGTAATATTACGTTTAAACGTAAGTAACCTACGTTTAAACGTAGGGTATTTCAATAATTAATAAACGTCTCTTTCTCTACGTTTAAACGTAGGTTGGAACGCATTTATATACGTTTAGACGTAATTTTTGTACGTTTACTAAGCAATTATCTACGTTTGGAAGTGGTAGATGGCAATTATTGTTCTTTGTAAGATACTTGTTCAATATACACCACATTAACGAGCTATTTTTCTCATTCCTTCAAACTCTTTCATGTTAATATAAATTTTCTCACGACTTCTTCATCTTTCAAATACATTTCTTCATCATTCAAGTGCTCAAATGGGTAAGTTTTTGCTATGTAATTTGTCTTAATTCAAGTGCTCAATGTGATTATGTTATACACCTACGAAATGTTTGTTTCTAGTAGAACATTTTTTATGTAATTTTTATACATTTAAGTATTGTGTTATTGTTTAGGGTTTAATTAGTGTTATTGTTTAGGGTTTAATTACTAGGTGTAGTGTAAGTAATGATATGTATTTAACCGAAATGTGTGTTTTAAGTAGTGATTATGTTATTCATATTGTAGTAATGATATGTAATTATCGAAATGTGTGTTTTATGTAGTGATTATGTTTTATTTATATTGTAGTAATGATATGTATTTAACCGAAATGTGTGTTTTAAGTAGGTTGTTTATGATAGTGTGTTTGAGTCTTTGGTATTGTTCGATTGTAGTAAACTTTGGTATTGTTGATTTGGTATTATAGTTTTGAGAATTTGGGACATTTGTTGTTGGTAGTAATGGATATGTCCATATTGATGGTTTGATCGTCCATCGAGTCTTTGTTCTACCCAAAAATGGTGCGAAAATGGCTCTGTTGGTACAGAGACCATTGTCATTGGAAAAAAGGATCACATTTACAATTAGAGTGAAAGATGTTTTTTTTTTTTTTTTTTTTTTTTTTTTTTTTTGAAATATGAAAGTTGTTTTTTAAGTTGATAATGATTGAGTTGATAATGACTTGAATTGTTTTTTTTTTGTTTGTTTATAACAGATAATCGCAACACTATGATTGTTGTCTCGTTCAACGGAGAATTTACGTACGATCCTATCTATAACCGGTGGAATCATGTAAATGGATCGATGTTCTCGTTATTTGTCCCAATGAGAATAGGATTGAATGCGTTATTGGATAAAATGCATTCGAGGCTTGGTATTGATCGGTCTGATTCAAAGCTCAACCTAAAAGCGTTGTTTACTTACGGTAGTGTGGGAAATATACCACCTGATGATATCTTAGACGACGAGACCTTAAATGGTTACATCGAAGCGGCCTATGAGAGTAAGAATGTAATTTTTTGTGTGAATGCTACACCAGTGGAGGCAAACAATGAACCGATAAATGAGGAGGATGATGGCATTGATTTAAATGATGAGGATGATGGCATTGATTTAAATGAAGATTGCAATGCCCCGGATGATAACAATACTCCGGATTACAGTATTGGAAATTTCCCTTCTCCGGTACAAGAACTTGCCACATATCCAAATTTTAATCCGTTCGAGCAACAATATGGATGTAGTGGGTATGAAAACAATGTTGCTACACAAAGGCTTGGTGAAGCTTCGGACCAACCGTTTCGGTATGAACCAGTAAGACCAAGTCATAATCTGTCAAATCATCCTTCAAGTAGTCGTAATATTGTCATAAACGACCAACCACACCATTCGTTTCGGTATCCTCCTAACCAACCTTCAAGTAGTCGTGTTCCACCTATCCAACGACCATATAATATGTTTGGTGGATCGGTAACTAGTTTTTTGGCTTCTCCGTTTGCACCTCAAATACAAACCGATCAAACCGGCGAGTTGACAACAATAATCAGGGTGCACGTGCTAGGGCAAGCGTACGAGAAGATTATTCATGGAGGATTCCCACATTTGAAGATGATGATTTACCGAGGTGTTTATCCACCGGTACGTTACATATGAATGACGTGAACGAATTGTTCATTGGGAAGAAATACGATTCAAAAGAAGATTTTAATTTGAAAATAAAATCGTATGCGGTTGCGAACAATTTTCAGATGAGATTGGGTAGGTCGGACACACGTTGCTTGTATTACAAATGTCTTAACGATACATGCAAATGGCATGTAAGGGCGAAACGGGTGAAGGTGAATACGGATGTCACACGTACATTTGAGATCACAACGTTGAATGATGTCCATACTTGTGCCTCTCGGAATTCGGATAATGACAATCGACAAGCAACACCTATTGTTATTGCGAGTACGCTAAGTCAGAAAATGGAAGAACTCGGCAATGAGTATAAGCCCAGATAAATTATGGAGGACATGCTCACAACTTACAGTGTACAATTGACTTATGACCAAGCATACCGAGCTCACGAGATGATGAGAATGATGGTGAGAGGTTCACCGACGGAGTGTTACAACGCGATACCCTCGTACTTGTGGATGGTGCGTGAGGCCAATGAAGGGACCTATATTGACTTTCGGCTTGATAATGCAGGAAGGTTCGACGGTTGTTTCATGTCTTTGGGAGCAAGCCGTCGTGGGTTCAAGTATTGTCGACCTATTTTGTGTGTGGACGCAACTCATCGAAAACCCGTTTCTCCGGACAACTATTTATTGCTTTATTCTTTGTAGATGCCGGTGACCACCTATTCCCTGTAGCCTTCGGTATTGCTGAAAAAGAATGCAACGATTCATGGGGGTATTTCATGAGACATTTGAGGCTGGCCATTGGAGGTATCCATGATGAAAAGTTGAGCTTTATTTACGACGGACACCGAGGCTATTAGAAATGCGGTTGTTCGGGTATTTCCCGATGCATATCATGGTGTTTGCTATCATCATTTAAAAGGCAATATGACCAAAAAATGGAAAGATCACGGTTTTTGTGAAGATACATTCTATCAAACGGCCTATGCATTCTCGGAGGCCGAATTTCTCCGAAAGTTCGCCACGATTAAGGCACAATGTCTTGGCGCATATAAACAACTTGAAGAAATAGGTGTTGAACGGTGGGCGCGTGCCAAATTTCTGGGAAAAGATACGCCTTAATGACAAGCAATTACGCGAAAGTTTCAACCGTGCGATTAGAGGAGCTCGTCGTTGGCCTGTTCCTAGCCTCTTGGAATTCATTAGAGCTACACCTTTATCGAGAGATGGTATAATGATAGACGACGAAGGCGCTTGATTGTGCGACTATGTTAGCATCGGAGATCGATGAAATAGTGGCTTCGAATATTACTGCTAGAAGGAAGTTCAGGGTTAAGCCTGTTAACCCCGATGAATTTGAGATTCATGGAAATAACTTGCTTCATGGGGTGGTAAATCTACGAGAGAGGAAGTGTTATTGTGGTTATTTCCAGAAAATGGAAATACCGTGTACGCATGCTATAGCAGCCGCAGCATCACGCAGAATTAGTCCACCCGAACTCTGTTCACCGTATTATAGGGCTGAATGTTTCAAAGAGATTTACATGGCTAGCATATATCCAATTCCTAACGAGAGAGGATTGGGATGTTCCAGAGTCGGTAAGAAACATGAAAGTCGGAGTGCCTAATATGAGATATGCGCACGATGCCGGTGGAGCACCAAGAAGAGGTAGAATTAATACCACTAGAATCCCTTCGAATGGGAACGTCCAGGCCATCGGAATGTGTGTAGCAACCGTAAACATCCGGACATAACGAGCTAGTTGCACGCAATACCGGTAGGATTGTTATTAGAATGGATTGTTATTGATTTTTGTTATGGTGGTATAGAATGGATTGTTATTGATTGTTATTGATTTTTGTTATGTAGTATTTTATTAATGGATTGTAGTAATGATTGTATTCGGTTATTAATCGGTATCAAGTTTGTCTTGCATTACACTACCTCTGTAAAACTAACATACAACAAAATACCAAAAATATAACATACACCAAAAATTTCCAAAATTAACATACACCAAAAATTCCAAAATTAACATACACCAAAACAATGTTTATACAAATTAGTTTACAAGCATTTTCCAAAATACTATTTGATTAAAAAGTTGGACGAAACTTTTTTCCGGAACAACGGCATGTTCTTATGATGGAGGAGCGAAAAATCTTCCTTGTGCAACAAATGCTCAATGAATTTTGCCGTGTATAACCCACAATCACCCCTGTATAAAATGGATAGTGTCAGAATAGTGTATTGTATATAATGTGATAAATAGTTAGAAGTTTATAACACTTACGGAATTGGCATTTGTGGTACGCCTTCTACTATTTTCACTTCCAAAGGAGGCTTCGCCGGATCAACCATTTTTGGGAGTTGACATAATCGTGCAACGGTCTCGAACACTTTCCTAAACGAAACTCCCAACCTATTGATGCTGGCTTCTACATCAGGCTTGTACTTTTGACCCGACAGACAATCAAACAACCTAACCTTCCATTGGGGAATAGACACTTCCACGGCTGCCCGGTGAGATGTAGTAATGGCCCGGGGAGTGTATATCACGGTGTTTTCATCCCACTTCGAAGGTGCGAGTCACAAACACTTGGAATTTCGGTATTTGTGAGTGCATCAACGATCCGCAATAATAAGCAAAATGCGAGTACGCAATGGCTGAATGTGGTGTGAAGCATGCTTGGATATGATTCCATTTGGCGTTCTACCAAGTCCATATACGCATCCACATGCGTACGTATTCAAAATTGAAGTTAGAGATAATGAAATAAGAAATATGCAAGTGAAGTCAAAAGAATATACCGTAGCCTCCAACTCCATAAGTGGATTTGCGGAGACGTGTCCACCAAGCCTTGGGAAGCGGTAGAGTCGGGCGAAAACCGGTGACATCCCGACGGGAATTTCAATTGGGGGCGGATTTTCTTGATTGAACCATTTGATGAACTTGTTTTCAAACTCGTCCGAAAACTTTTTTCGCGGTGTCCACCTCACAACGGTATCTCCGGGAAAAGCGACTATGTGCGACCCATCGGTTAAATAACGTGGACGGGTCACGGTCGACGTGTCCTCAATCTTCTATCAGAAGCATCGTCCGCTTTTCGTTTACCCAATTGTTTCTCACTTGGACCCCCAGCTACACAAAATTCAATAAATGATCAACTTATATACTTTTTCACATTATAATTTAAATAACTTACTATAGTTTTGAATTTTAAATTCAAATTACTTACTATACTGAAGCGTAGACGATGCCTGGTCGGTGGTCGTAGCTGAGCCTCCTGTCGTAGCCTCGTGAGAAGCAGAGGGTGTAGACTCGTGAGGAGTAGGAGAGGCTGTAGCCTCGTGAGGAGCAGAGGCTGTAGTCTCGTGATGAGTAGGAGAGGCCGTAGCATCGCCAGTCTCTGCATCCATATAAGGATCGTCCACCAATAAATCGTCTACGAAATCCTCCCCATGCACTCCCTCTTCAACGGGCTCGGAAACTCCAGCAAGAATCTTATCAAACCCGAACGTCAAAGTCTGGTCGTCAGTAGCCTGATCATCATGCTGACCATGTGTATCCCGGTAGGTATCATGTGGAGGAGGTGGAGGAGGTGGAGGAGGTGGAGGAGATGGTTGCCGATGAGGGGTAGTCTGAAAAATATGTGTCTCAGTTAGTATCATAATACATATAACTAAATTTTGACAATGATATAATTTTTTACCTGTGGAGAAAATGGAGGAGGTGGAGGAGATGGTTGCCGATGAGGGGTAGTCTGAAAAAAATGTGGCCCAGTTAGTATCATAATACAAACAAATAAATTTATCGCATAAAAAATTTGACAATGATATAATTTTTTACCTGATCTCTGGATAACAACGTTTGCATCATCCCCTTCAGTTCAAGAAGTATCGTCCCATGCTCATTCTGACGGCCGAGCCACCTGGCGAATTTCCTCCTTAAGCTCATTCAACCCACTATCAATCCTTCTCCTCAGAGCTCTATAAAGGCCGGCGGCTTCTTCCTCTTCATCGGATTGGTCATCTTCATCCTCAGCATCGAACGAAGGAAGTGTGCGGCACGCGCCGTGAAGAAGAGGCATGGTAATGAGCGGGATTAGAAGTAGGAGGTGTTGAAGCGGGGGTGACTTGTTGTGTAGCATGGGGTGGCTGCTTGTGTAGCGGTCGTGGCTATTGTGTAGCGGTCGTGACCGCTATTCTTGTCAGGTGGAGGACGTGCAATAGCTGCGGGGCGATTGATCACACGTGGCGGCTCGTTAATCTCGGCATCCACCATGCCCCTACCTAGCATCAGCGCCTATCGGCTTCCCTTGCGGTCGGATACCCTATCACACGACTCGCAAACAATGTATATTACATTACAATTAAGAATAACAAAATGTTTACGATAACCGGATATAATTAAAAGACAATAACAATGTTTATTAAGCTTATTACCTTATCGCCTTCGCCGCTAATCCTTTCCCTTTGCGGAGGGGTAGTTTTGCAACTCCATCTCAACATCCGAGGAGCTGCATTAGGATCTCTAAGGGTGGCCGCAACGGTCGAAACGGCAATGTCGGGGAGGGTCTCGTAAGCCCAAAGCGTAACGCATGTATAACCCCCCGTACGGTCACCGCCTTACGTGAAGCGTCCTTGTATGTGTTCATCAAATGACATATCTTCTTAAAAGTATGGTCCCACAAATAAGTGCCCCATGGATACTTGTTTATGTCTTCTACATTCTCCACCAAATAGAAAGCGAACGGGGTACCCTGCGGGTCTCATCGTGACCCGTCATTATCCCGTTAATAAGGTAGACTAAACCGACACGTTGGAGAACTTCAGGATCCTCCTGCTCATCCAATAACCACTTCTCAATATCCGGTATGGTTATCGGTTTATTGTCAGGAAAATGGATGTGGCCGTATGTCCCCTCTTCAAAACACCTTGAATAAGGTTGGGGATCTTACGGGAGATCACCAAACGGTAAACCGGTGATCATCTTGAACTCCCTCCTACCGAATTTTGCAGTCGTACCACCGAATCTAAACTGCAACTCATTAGGCATATTCGGATATATAGCCTTGAAACATACATATTGGCAGACTCTGGAGGAGAACTGCCAGTGCTCGTACATTTGAATAAATTCTTTAAAAAGCCCATTTTTCAACGTGTCTTCAAATCCGATCCTTTTCATGTGGATCTCGAGAAGTTGCGTGAGCTTGGACTTTTCCCCTCTAAAAGTCCATGTCAAATTTTCCCTTACCTTGTATACATCAGTACCATGAGGGCCAACCAACTGTCAACATGAACATATACATTGTAAATAGGATATATATATGTACTTATATATGTATTTATTTACTCCAATATGTATATATGTAGATATATATCTATGTGTGTGTGTGTATATATATATACACATATAGATATACTATATATATATATGTGTGTGTATATATATATATATATATGTGTGTGTGTGTGTATATATATATATATATATATACACAAATAGATATATGTGTATATATATGTACTTATATATGTAATTATTTACTCCAATATGTATATGTGTAGATATATATCTATGTATGTGTGTGTATACATATATATACACACACATACATAGATATATATCTACATATATATGTACATGTATATACCCATATATAGACACATATGTATACATATATATACACATATAGATATATGTGTTGTATATACACGCGAAATGTCTTATCATCTCTTTTTTGTTCTTTGAAACATCGTTGTTTTGTGTTGTGTTCGTTTTTGTTGTAACATTAAGGGGGGTAAGAGAAGAAGATAATATGGTTTTTACCACGTCATAGAATACTTCATGATGACGAGGGAGAACGAGAGGCCGTACGGAGCCGGCGGAACGGACCTTATATTTTCAATCTAAAGGGTGCCTCACTTCCGGTGAGGATTACCGAGTGGCTTTGGGGACAAGAAAAGATGCTCTATTGAGCGGACCTAATGAAATTTTCTACGAGCTACCTACCGGGAGCCCCATTACAAAGCCTGGAGCTTAGGCATGACACAGCGGATCAGAAGGAATCGAAAACACCCTAGGGAAAGCATGCAATTCTAAGAACCTCATCAGGCCGAGGCGTACCATGGAATTCAGTCCAAGATATTGATTTTTGGATTTTCAAACAACGATAGTTTGTTGTTTGTTTCAATTTTTTAATTCACATACTTGTTAGCCATAATTTCAAGGGCATTTTTATTGTTCCCCATGTTAGCCATACTTTCAAGGGCATAATTAGGTCATTAGTAATACTACTATCGTGCTACCTTAAAATGAAAGCAAACATAAATCACAATCAAATAACATATACATTATCAATCCCAATGTAACACCGTACACATGCTTCCATTTCCCATTTTTTCTATCAAATTCAATATCATAAATTACACTACATTATTAAATCAAAAATTATAACACTATCATACATATTCTCACATATTAATAATTTTACATTAATTTACTTCTAAAAACCTATCATACATATCATTACACTTCATTTTAATAGAATTAGCCCCATTAATTCAAATCGAATAGCAATATGAAAAACATATACATTAAATTCAATATAAAGTACAAATCTGGTTTCCTACGTCCAAACGTAGACAAGATACGTTCGGACGTAGAGAAATTCGGATCTCTACGTCCAAACGTAGAAATATTACGTTCGGACGTAGAGACACGGACATCTCTACGTCCAAACGCATAATGCATCCTTCATACGTCCAAACGTATGAAACTTCATACAAAAAACCCAAAAAACCCTTCTTAAACCCGAAAAGACAAATCATACAATCACAATCAACGGATCAAGGACCACCACAAACTATATATTCGGAAATCATGCACATATTATAGTGAAATCAAGCACATACTAAATTTAAAAGCTTCGGACATACTATAAAAGAATATTAGGGAAAATACATACCCTTTCGCTTTCAACCGCCATTGCACTTAGAGAGATTGTGAAATTCGACTTCAAAAAGCACTCTGAAACTTTCTTGCAAAAATCGCACCAAAAATCGCCAATCGCCAATGAGAATTTGAAATGGGATAGAAAGAAGGAAGATAAAAGGGAAATGCATGAATTTGAACCGTTTAAACGTAACAAACTCTACGTTTAAACGTAGGAAACCTACGTTTAAACGTAGAGTTTGTTACGTTTAAACGTAGCTAATTTCAAAATATCCCGATTGACTTTCCCTACGTTTAAACATAGGTCTTCTACGTTTAGACGTAGATATCCTTACGTTTACACGTAGAAAACCTACGTTTAAACGTAGAAAAGGTCAACCGCAATGTTTTGTAAGACTTAAACTTATCTACGTTTAAACGTAGAGAACCCTACGTTTTAACGTAAGGATCTCTACGTTTACCATAATTTTCATGTCAGAAAAAGCACAACCTGATTTTCAAGTGTCAGATCTGACACGACCTGATTTTCCAATTTCTGCCCCAAATGGTCATGTACTTTCAACCTTTTTTAACATTCAAGACAATTTTACCGAAACACAAAGTCACTTTGTTCTTTGAAGAACATTCGATCATTTACTGTGAACAATTAATTAAATTCACTGACGATGACAAATTATGTCACCTTAATAATCCGGGTCCTAATTGAATCTAGTGATGAATATCCCAAAACTCTAATGTCTAAAGTACGTGATGGTGGAACTTAGTATTTGCGGCTGAGTCTAAGCCTGTATCTTAGATTGCCTACGTATCCTGTTAGGTTCCAGGAATCAAGCCTTATATAGTTCCTGGAATGAGGTATTTATAATGACAACACTTGCTCTAACCCTAATAATAAGTCGGCTTATGTTATTGTCATCTTTACCCTTTACTGGGCCTTAACCCTTGCCCAAGTTATCGCCGTTACTGGGCCTAGATAGCTGGTGCGGACTCTGTCCTCGATGTCGATATTACCGACCTACGGTACTAGACTCTGGAACTCGTTGTCCTACACTGCTAGCTGGTGCGGACTCTGTCCTTACGGACTCGTCATCCTACACTGCTCGAATGTCGATAGTCGTAACCCCTCAAGTCTGGGCATTGACACAAGCATATTAGACTTAAATCATACTGTGATCAACCGATAGATGACACGTGGAGGGAGTGAAAACCCTGTATCATCATTCACTTCATATATAAAATACTTGTGTTTTCAAATTAATTTGCTCTAACATAATTTGCTGACATAGAACAAAAATACTTCTAACACTTTCAGGGATCATTTGCCGTATGGTTCATATGATTCATAAAATTCTATGGACTGTTAAACAACACGCATCAAAACCGCAAAATTAAAAACGTCTTAAGATTGTTGGAGAAAATATCAATCTAGCATGTTGTTTAACACGAAATTAAAAAAAAAAACGAAAACAGAAAATATGACAGATAACTTATTGACTGAGGCGAGTGTAGCATTCTGTCCTTAAGACGTTTTTGCCCCGATTATGTGCACACGGTAATGGCAATCGTCTCCTAAGATACAACAGTCTCTTTGTTCTAGTCTTGCACTTAGATGTGAACAAGCGGCAAACTGATTCTGCCTTGAATATCTCTGACTATGCACAAGTGTTTATGCAGAAAATTGTCTTTTTATTTGTGCAGAATTTTGGTATGTAGTATGTGCAAAAATATGTGGTTTTTTTTTTTCATTCAGTAATGCAGGGATTTTATAGGCAGAAATGGAGACTATTCACTATCGGTCAGTGGCGGATCCACGTGCCCCCCGGGGGGGAGAGGGTGGGGGAGTTACGTGACCCCACTGGATTTTAATTTTTTTTTTTAGTATGAAAACTATGTTGTTAAAAAGTGTTGTTTTGCCGATAAAAATTGATGTTTTAGACTCCGGTGACCCCACTGAAATTTTTTTTGGATAAAAGATGTAGTTTTAGACTCCGGTGACACCACTGGAATAAATTCTTGGATCCGCCAGTGCTATCGGTTGCATCCTTTCAAAATGATTCAACCGAACAGGTGCAACCCTAATTTGATTGCAACCTTTCACCGGAACGATGCAACTCATTTGTCACATGTCCATTCGGATTTTTCCTCCACTATTAATTTTTTATTCAAATTTATCCAACAGTATTTTCCGTCGAATTTGTTTACTAATGAGAATATTTTCTTTGAGGAAAAAAAATACAAAAATTCTTACATTGCAATGCGTGAAGGTCATGGCTTCAATCACATCGCAAAGAGCAAATAAAATTATGGTTCCATGTTCACTGTAACATAAACCTTTATTTTAATATTCTACTTTTTGAAAATTGAATTTATTTTCGACATTCAAAAAGTTGAACCTCTGAGTATATGTTGGAGCGAATATAGTTAAAAATTGTGATGCAAGATTTAAAAAGTTAGAAGTGTGATGTCAATAATGTTTTCAAATATCCTAATAAAAAGTGTGGTGTGGTGACACCTAATCTGGAGTGCTTACGTAAATTTTCCTGGGTCGCCTTTAACAAATCCCCAAATATATATAGCGTCTTAACATTTCAACGACACTTAATTTATACAGATTAATCTCAATTCTAAAATCGATTTTTTGTTAGGATAGGTGTATCGTATGTGAAGTGATTTACGGAACATATCCGTAATTTACGGATTAAATTGCGGAAAAATAAATCTAGGAAATAAATCATGCAGATAGAATAACTCATATTATATAGCAGATCTAACACAACCAATCTTACCGTACAGATCTAACTCAAACAACGAACGATAAAATTATGATGTAGAAAATAAAGGACTAAAGATCAAACCGAGGCGAGTAGTTACTCTTTCCTTAAGACAAATTGCTCTGGTATGATGCCCACGGTAGCAGCAACTGTCTCCCAAGATACAACGGCTTTATGTCTCGGATTTAAAGGCACTTCAAAAATCCGAGCTCCGGCGAACTTACATAGTGCTCCGACTTCTGTTCAACTCAATATCTAGATTTATATCACTGACTCTTTGTGGTGGAAATACAAGAGAAAATTTGATGAATAAACTTTCATCCATAGGGTTCTTTATATAGTGGATGAGTCAATGCTTGAATCTGATTGGCCGAAACACATCATCAAACTTTTCCCCTTAGAAAAGTAATGGCCGACTTTTCCCTCAAGAAAGAAAAGCCATTGGGGCGTGTAAAGCACCTTGGCCGACATCACCCTTGCTTCCGATTGGTCGGATGACGTGTCCTCTGAATTCATAAAGAAATTTTGTCCAAAAAATTAATAGTAAAAACCGAGCCGAGCCGGGCGGCGGCGGCGCCGCGCGTGTGGTATAATCTAAGTCATCCCTCCTGCACAAAAGTGCATTGCCCCTTGGGGCACATCTATAAGAGCATACACTATCTCTTATTACTTGAGCTCACAAGCCTCAAGTTACCTATGTGGGAGAATGATGTGAGGTCTTCCCTTCAACACACATCTCCTACATATTTTCTACCAACTTTAGACATTAAATTCTTATTCACCCGACATCCGAATCGTGTAAATTCAAAAGCCCAACAACAACTACTCCGTATGGAGTATTTAATGACATCATTAACTCTCGATGACATATTTTTTCTTAATCACATATTTTTTATTTTTTATTTTTATTTCTCCTATTTTTTGCGTGTCCGAACGACCTCCGATTTTTTGCATGTCCGAACGGCCTCCAATATGTTTGTCTACGATATGCTTATGTGTGTACGATATGTTTTTGTGTCCCCTTTATATGTTTCTGAACAAGGTAACATATCGTTTTTTGTGTTTTGAAGGTTATTGTTGAGAAGGCTGAAAGAAGCGATATATACCCGACATTGACAAGAAAAAGTTGGTACCTTTTAGTTTAGTCGTTTTGGCAACAACTCCGATTTCTAACATTCATTACAGCAAACATTTTTATGTGTAGAGGTTTCTTTTGTAGTCTGTATGGTAGCTCTTATGGTTTATAAAGATAAATAATTACTTTGGTTTGCCTGTTTTTCTGAACGACAGAGCATCGAATAACTTACATTGTGCTGCTACTAGTCGCTTCAGTGTTTCCAAACAATATGTTTTTGTGTCCTCTATGATATGTTTCTGAACAAGGTAACATATGTTTGTCTACGATATGTTTCCGAACGGCCTCATCAACCGGCATCCGAACAACCTCCTCCGTACCCCCTCCGAGCCCGACAAATCGGAAAAGAAGGCCAAAGACGTGCCCGAAAGAAGCCTAGCGCAATGCAATGCCCAGCTCGCCTTGAAAATATATACGGTGGCCTCGTCCACCACCTCCCCCACATATAGGCTTATTAAGCTAGAACCCAAATTGCGGCACTAGACATAGGATTTCTAAAGAGAGGAGAGTTTTTTTCTCCGAAAGACATACTCCGAACAACCTACAAACGACACTCCGATTTTTTGTGCGTCCGAATGACCTCCGATATGTTTGTCTACGATATGTTTGTGTGTGTACGATATGTTTCCTAACGATATGTTTGTGTGTCTACAATATGTTTCCGAACAAGGTAACATATGTTTGTCTACAATATGTTTCTGACCGACCTCCTCCGACTCGATATGAGCCCAATAAATCGAAAAAGAAGGCCATGGACGTGCCCGAAAGAAGCCTAGCGCAATGCCCAGCTCGCCTTGAAAACATGTCCGGACGGCCTCATCAACGATATCTTTTGTGTGTCCGACCGACCTCCGATATGTTTGTCTACGATATGTTTGTGTGTCTACGATATGTTTCCGAACGATATGCTCGTGTGTCCGAACAATATGTTTGTGTCTACGACATGTTTCCGACCTCCTCCGAACCCTCATCCGACTCGATATGAGCCCGATGAAATGGAAAAAAAACGTCCAAGATCATGCCCGAAGCCTAGCGCAATGCCCAGCTCCTCTTGAAAACATGTCCGGACGGCCTCATCAACCACCTCTCCCCCACGTATATGTTTAATAAGCGAGAACCCAAATTGCAGCACTAGACATAGGATTTCTGAGGAGTGGAGAGTTTTTTTTCGAAAGCCATCCTCCGAACGACCCTCCGATCTTTTGTGTGTCCGAACAACCTCCGATATGTTTGTTTACGATATGTATGTGTCTACGATACATTTCCGAACAATATGCTCGTGTGTCCGAATGATATGTTTGTGTGTCCGAACGTATGTTTGTGTGTCTACGAAATGTTTCCGACCGACCTCCTCCGAACCCCCCTCCGACTCGATTTGAGCCCGATGAACTGGAAAAAAAGGCCAAGGACATGCCCGAAAGACTAAGGACGTGCCTGAAAAAATGCCAAGGACGTGCCCGTCAGAAGCCTAGCGTAATACCCAACTCCCCTTGAAAATATGTCCGGACGGCCTCATCAACCACCTCTCCCCCACATATATGCTTATTAAGAGAGAACCCAAATTGCAGCACTAGACATAGGATTTCTGAAGAGTGGAGAGTTTTTTTCTCCGAAAGACATCCTCCGAACGACCCTCCGATATTTTGTATGTCCGAACGACCTCCGATTGGTCCGGCCTTTAATTTTATTTTTTTTAAATCACATTTTTTTTTTGACTTTGAATTTTTTTTTAATCACATTTTTTTAATAGATCACATATATATATATATATATATATATATATATATATATATATATATATATATATATTCTATCGTATTTCCTCTACGATATGTTTGTGTGTCCGAACGACATCCTTCGATATTTTAGTGTGTCCGAACGACGTCCTCCGAATTAGGTCCTCCGAACGAAGACGTCCTCCGTGTGTCCGAACGACGTCCTCCGATCTGAACGAGGACATCCTCAATGTGCCCGAACGACGTCCTCCGTTTGTCCGGACGATGTCCTCCGATCCGAAAGACGTCCTCCGACTCAATATGAAACCGATGAATTGAAACCCCCATATAGGCTTATTGTGTGTCCGAACGACGTCATTCGATATTTAAGTGTGTCCGAACGACGTCCTCCAAATTAGGTCCTCCGAACAAAGACGTACTCCGTGTATCCGAACGATGTCCTCCGACCCGAACGACGACGTCCTCCGTGTGCCCGAACGACGTCCTCCGTGTGTCCAGACGATGTCCTCTGATCCGAAAGACGTTATCCGACTCAATATGAACCCAATGAATTGGAAACCCCCATATAGGCTTATTGAGCGATAAACCAACTTGCAGCACTAGACATAGGATTTTCTGAGGATTGGCTTTTTTTTTCCGGGGGATTGATCGCTTACACGTGGCGCCCACTATTGACTGAAAGGTTTTTTTTTTTTTTAACTTTGAATTTTTTTTTAATCACATATTTTTTTTAATAGATGCCACGTGTCACTACGTGATTGGCCTATACGGTTTTGCCTTTTTTAAAATTAAAAAAAAACCCTTTTTGCTTTTGTTATATCTTTGGGTTTATAGCAACATTTGTGCGCTTTTTTTTTTAATTTTTTATTTTTTATATTTATCACATCACGGTTTTTCTCTTCTTATCACATCTCATTTGTTGGGTGTAACTCTATTGATCAATCGCTGTTGTATAGTTTTTTAAAGAAGTCGGTGGAAAAAAAATGCATGCATAAGCACACAAAGACAAACCAACATGATAGATACCAATTTGGAATGGACATGCACCGTGCATTATGCACGGTGTAACGATAATAGTATATAACCCTTCTTTCCACGTGGCCAAAAAAAAATACACGGAAGAACAAAAATTGGTTTATCTATTTGTTGCCACGTATTTTTTTTTTTCTTTTTTTTACTGTTGAACTTCATCTTTAGCTCAGTCCGGTAGGACAAAAAATTAATTTTCTCGGTAATGACCAGCCCAATTCCAGATTTCCTTCCTACGTATAAAAGATGATATAAAACCCTAACATCAATACATTCCATACTGCAGCCGTCATCGTGGATGAGTGGATAGGACCGAAAGTTGCAACCTCTGGTAGGGAATCATTCAACTGAACTAAAGTTCCTGCTTTTCAGATCCAAGTTTCTTCGATGCCTTCTCCATTTTTTATTCTTCTTTATGCTTTGAAGTATCTATATGAATATGTTCTTTCTTTTTGTTTTTACAGTTGCAAATGGAGCATTTATAGAACAGTAAAGAGGGAAAACCAATAGCTTACACCAGAATTCTTGCAGAGAGATACCCACCTTGATGTGTTAATGTTAAGGCGAGAGAAATGACAATAATGAAGAATTCTGGAATAGTGTTATGCTTATCCTCAATCTGGAATAATGTTATGCTTTTCCTCAGATCATGAAGAATTCATTCCATGTCACACTCGTGAGTATTTGATTTGTATGTGTTTTTCTTTCTCTGCATAATTTGTTCATTTTCAAGTTTTAGGCTTTAACAATGGTACTATTACACATTGATTTTATTTCTTCGCTTTTGTGTTGTTTATAATTGATTAGTGCTCAAAACTTGGTTGGAATCAACTTCTAGGTGTGTTATTTGTTGGTGAGGATGAGTTAACAATGGACATGTCACATAATGATTTCACTGCAATTACCGTTTTCAAGATATTGGAATTGTGATATGGTGAGTTTGTTAATTCTTTGTTTAGAAGAATGCTTGTGTTACTTCTTTTGGTAAATGGTTTGCTTTTTATTCCGTTTTCTTAACTCTTCTTCCTTCTACTGTTCATATTCATGTTCAAGCTGTCCATAGCATTTGTTTATGTCCTGCTCTTTCTTGCCTTTTATAGATTATCTAAAGTTTTTGAAAATTTTTATGACTCATATGGGAGGGTTGGGTGGGGTGTTTGTATTACACTTTACGATTACGGAAATTTTGGTTGAACGGCATCTTCTGAACATGGCTTTACAGTTGTCTAAGTTGCAACCATTGAAGAATATAATATTATGTGTATTGTCGGGTTTCAAGTGAACAAATATTTTTTATGCAGCTGTTTTTGCATAAATACTGGGGTATTTGTTCAGTTCCCCTAAATAATGGGTTTTATATGGCTGTAGTGTCCATTGTTTGTTAAGTAAATTTTTATCAAACCTCCATCAACATCTTTTGGCCAAGATCGTGATGGATGCAAAAGAGCAAAATAAAGCAAGGGATAGAGTGTCTTGGTAGACAGAATATATACAAGCAAAAGCGTTTATATCAAATCAACATTAATTAAGTAGGCTAGTGGCAACATTCCCCAAATCCTCAACAGTTACTTTACTGCATTTCTATGAAACAACTGTGTATGTGAAGAATAGAAACTTTGATACTCCAGACAGCTTTAGTATTGTATGGCTTTGCATGTATATGCGCATAAATCCCGAATCCTTCATAATCAAGGTCAAAATGTGATTCCATTTGTTTACTGTACGATTATGATTGTTTACATTGTGGTGCCATTTTGATTTGTTTGTTATTTTGGAAAATTAGTGATAAGGACACAATCTGAAATATTTTTAAGTAACAGGACAGCTACATATTTTTTATAGGGAGAAGGACAACTGCATAATTTTTATAGCGAGAAGGACAAACAAATGAATTCCGAAAATCGGTGAATCTCCCAAATTGAATCCCGAAATCGGTGAATTTCGACGGTGAATCTCGAAAATTAGTGAATTTCGACGATGAATTTTGAAAATTAGTGAATTTCGACAGTGAATTTCGTCAGTGAATTTAAACAGTGAATATCAAACACAAGTGAATTTCGACAGTGAATAAATAGTTTTGTCCTTTATGCAAAAGTTTCAAAAAACTGTCCTTCTACTCAATTGATGAAATATTTCTGTCCTTCTCCCTCATTCCCCCTTGTTATTTTTGTGATTTCCTCGCGAATGTAGGATGAGAATGACCAGTTCGAGTTTAGCTTCGATAAGGTGTTCTATCCTGGATCTGAACAAGCTGATGTGTACGAGTTTCTTGCTTGATTTATTGTGCAAGGTGAAAAAATGGTGTATATTATGCATTTAATAGTTTGCCGATTGTGAAGCACTTTTAATTTAAATTTTCTAAGCGGATGGAAATTTATTCAAGCAAATACACAGAAACTTTCTATATGAAGTTACATAGAGTTTGGAGCAGAACATATTTATGATTTATTATGGCTTACACATAATTTGCCACATTCTTTCCTTTTTAGATCTTGTGATGCTTTAAATCATATATATGATCGAATCGAATAGGTGCTGTCAATGGAATAAATGGTGCAATTATCACATATGGACAGGTGATCCCCTTTTAAGATATCATTAATGTCTCCGTCTTCCTGCCTTGCTTATATAGGGTATGTTCTATATATAATGCCGAGTTTGTTTGCAAGCACTCCAAGCTGTTAGAAGAAGGTACAACGCCGGGCGGGGGGGGGGGGGGTTGTTCTTTCAGTTGTGATGCGGTAGGGAATCTAGATTCATTTGCTATGACTGCCTTATATAAGCAGAGATATCATAGACAACTTTGCTCCTAAAACCAAGCCATATTGTCAGAAAACGTCATAAATTTATTTTCATTTTGTTGTTCCATACCTTCACGCCTCAGAAGATGATATATTTTAGTTGGTTAGTTATTGGTACTGCTACCATGGTATAGTTGAGTTGCAGAGCATCAATGGAAGAATGATTTACCATTGAAATCAGATGCTCATGAAGTGGCTTCAGCTCCAGATCAGTAGGTGGTTCCTCGATTGACGGCTTCGGCAGCTTGCCAGTCAAACCGAGCTCTAGCTTCTTATTCCAGCTTGCATCGACAAAAGGAGTTGCCTCCAAATGGTATACTTGAGCTCTCATTCTCGGATCATCATCCTCCGCGGTGCTTGACTTAATCAAGCATTCTTCCATTGGTTCTTGGTATCCCTGCAGGTTAGTGTGCTCCAAAATACAAGGGTATATAGCATCAACAGAAAAACAATCACTCTTTTCATCATCAGGATGCTTCATTGCATTATAGACATTTATGGCCACACTCTCTTTCCCGACTCGTAGTATGATCTCTCCCCTCTTTACGTCTATCAAGGTCTCTCCTGTGTTCAAGAAAGGCCGACCTAACAAAAGCGGGGCATTGGCTTCCATGTCTAAGACTACGAAGTCAACGGGGAAAACAAACTTGTCAACCTGCACTAACACATCTTCAGCTACCCCCATGGGTTTCTAACAGACCTATCTGCCATCTGTAGGGTCATCCCTGTTGGTTCTAACTTACCCAACCCCAATTTCTCATACACTCCTCTAGGCATCAGGCTCACAGAAGCCCAAGCCCCTAGATCACATAACACATTTTTAAACACAGTTTCTCTAATGGTAATTGGGATGGTAAAACTGCCTCTATCATGTAGCTTGGGGGGTATCCTATTCTCAAAGATTGCAGAACATTCCTCACTCATATGCACCATCTGTTTCATCCTCTCCTTACTTGACAACATCCCTTTCAAAAATTTAAAATATGGGGGAATGCTCGAAATTGCCTCTAATAGAGGAATATTCACCTCTACCTTTCTTAAGAGATTCAGAAATTTCGCCTGACCTTGGGTCAGTATGTCCTTTCTGGGTCCCTTAGGAGGATAGGGTAAAGTATTAACATCAAAATCAGGGGGAGGGGGAGGAATTCTGTTTTTCTTACCTTTCTCTTTGGGTGGTGAGGGATCTTCTTCTTTAATGTCCAAGACCACATAGTCCTTCTTCGGTGCTGCTCCTTCCACTGCTTTCTGGTTTGCCTCAGCCAATGCCTTTTTCGTCGCTTCCAATTCTTTCCTCATTGCAGCCATTTCTTTCTCCACACTGCCTACTTCCAAGTCCTCAATCTCGACTTCACCATACATAGCCCCATCACGGTCGACTGCCTTCTCTTTTCCAGCCTTATCGATTTCTGCTTTCTCGGCCCATAATTCCTTCCTCTTGTCACTCAGCCCAACCTCTTTACCACTTCGTGTGAACGCAACATTCACACCCTTTGGGTTCCTCTCAGTGTTACTCGGAAGTCCACCACTCAGATTTGTTTTCAATGTGTCGGTTATTTGACCCACTTGGGTCTCCAAGTTCCGAATGGCAGAATGTGTGGCCACTTTTTGCTCTACATCATTTTTGTTTAATTCCGACACAGTTCTGTCTAATCTCTCCAGAAGTATCTCAGAGGGTGTCTTCTGAACACCAGAATTGTTTGATTGCTGACTGTTTTGGTTGTTCTGGTGCAGATGAGCATTCGGATGCTGATAGGTGCCAGAATTATTATTTCTCGATGGTTGGCTCGCTTGCTAATTCTGATTACTTTGCTGGCCCTGATTCTGATTCCAACCTTGATTCTGAACCCAATTCTGCCCATGCTGTTGCTGTTGGCCTTGTGACTGAGATTGCGGATTCTAATTCTGGTATGAACTCTGATTCTGGGGGTTCTGATTCCTAGGTCGGTTGTACGAGCTTTGGTTTTGCCTAAAACCTTGGTTCTGATTACTGTTTCGATTCCAATTCTGATTATGCCCCTGATTCCAACCTTGATTCTGTTGATTCTGATTCCATTGCCCCTGATTTCCTTGTCCAACATAATTCACATCATATTGTTGTGAATCATCACCCATACCATAATCCATTTGAGGCCCTTGCTGATTATCAAAGTTCTGATTCCACTGTTGCTGGCCAAACTCTTGCTGATTCATATTCATCTGCCCCATTGCATAGACATTCATCCGCCGCTTGGTCATTCGATTGCCGACCGCTCGTTGTACCGAGTAGGCGTCAACTGTTGTGGATAAGTGGGTTTTTTCGAGGATGCACATTCAATGGCAGAATGTCCACCTCCACAAAGTTGGCATTGCTGTGCCTTCTTCCGTTCTAACTCCATTTTGTCCATCTTCAGCACCATTTCTTGCATCTTGTCGTGCATGGCCGTCTCTCTATCAAGCTCTTCTTTCAGTGACTTTACACTTTCCATGGGGGCTTTCTTCTTCTTTCTGCTCGACCCCCATTGTCTTTCTCCATCTGCCGCATTCTCAATCTGTCTCATAGCTTGTTCTGGCGGCAGATTCATGATATCTCCGCCACTGGCGGCATTCAGCTTATTCTGGTCCATTGGCTCTAAGGCCCCGAATAATATAATAACTGTTCCACCGTAGAAAAACCGTGTGGAGGACATCTCTTCGAGACCCCGAATCTATCATAAGTCTCTTTTAAGGTCTCTCCTCGAGACCGTCAAACGAAGAGATTTCTTCCTTCGCATCCGAGAATCTTCGCCGGAGGAAAATACTTCTTCGAAACACTCGCGTTACATCTGCCCAAGTATGTAGTGAATCGTTGGGTAATGAATTAAACCAATCTTTAGCTGCTCCTCTCAGTGCAAACGGGAAAACTATCAGCTTTATTGCCTCTTCACTAACCCCATTATATCTCATCGTCCTACAAATTTGAAGAAAATGATCTAGAAAGCTGTTTGGGTTCTCAGTCGACTTCCCGTGGAACAGGGCATGTTCCCCCAACATATTCAGAATGTTCTGCTTGATGTCCAAGTTATTCGCATTAATTGGGGGCACTTTAATCGGATTGTGCCCTATAACTTCCTGAGGAGTAGTGACGTAATCTCGGCAAACCCTCGGTCGATGTACCTGCTGAGCCATCTGTGGCTGATAATCCTGTTGTTGTTGCTGTTGATAATACTGTTGCATAGGTGGTTGCTGATTATATTGGAACCCCTGTTGATTTCCTTGATTCTCTAGCATCTGCAGTACTCGATTTACCGTATCTTGGTCTAATTCAGGTCCGAAGTTCTGCGTATTCTGAGTATTTTGTCCTCCCATGTACTGTCCAATCCCTGTCCTCTGATTAAGCTGTGGGGTTCTCAACTGATGCAACACTGTGTTGTCCTCTCTTAACGGTTCATGACGAGGGGTCCTCGGTGGAGTGTGCAATGGTAATGTTGCGTTACCACCAGTGGTGTCTGAGGTTTGCCCTTGTACATTGTGCTCGATTAAGGGCTCTTTGCCATCCCTATGATTTGGTGAATCCTCCATTCCCTCTGAGGAATCGAAAGTGAGGGTAAGCTTTCTCGTCCCTTCTTCTTCGAACAAAGGGTTCGGACTAGCAACTAGAAGTTCTCCTCGGCGTTGACTATTTCTATGACGTGCAAAAGCTTCAATTTCTTCAATTGGCTCGATGAGTGGTTCTTTGGAGCTTCGGGTCATTCACTGACAAACAAGAAACAACAAGAAAACAAAATAAAAACGACCTAAGCCCAAGCTTTCGGTCAACTTACAAGATATCAAATGTTACTCCCCGGAAACGGCGCCAAAATTCTTGATAGCAAAATAACTAACCGCTAACTTTGACCGACAGAGTATCGGGTCAACGGTAGTATAGTGTTGTCAAGGTCGAATCCACAGGGAGTAATGTTCATGTACCAAAGTCGACTTAGAACTTAGTTCAGGTCAAAATAGTGGGGGAAAGGTATTATACTACTACAAAAGTAAAGATTGTACTACTGAGTTTACTTCTAGATATTAACGGGTATAGTCGAACTATGATCCCACGAGCTACTTTTACCCCTAAGGAAGGACTTAACAGGGAGCGTGTCTTAACCGACCTACCTATCCAAAGTAGTTTAACGACATCCACGGGTGCCAACTCCTAATTCTAGCGATTAGACTGAACAACTCGATCTAACCACCCTATGTGAAGTTAATTAATTCTCCCTTTAGAAAACCGATTAACCTAACATGATTAAGCTCTGAGTCGCTCAAACAACGATGACAAACCTCTGTATTGGGTTCGGACCTAACTAGGCCGAATCTACGCAACGATCCTAAAACCCCTTATCCCACATCTCACCGCAAAATGCATCTATAAGTTTGATGAGTGTGACAGTGAACTAGGTGATCAATCTAATTAAAAGGCGTTAAAACAAGTTTTAGGACGTGGACTAATCGTTTAATCAATAATATTACGCACTACACAACTCCCTATCTCATCCCCCTTAGGGTTTTCGCTCACTTTCACATAATTCGACTACACATGAATTTAGCTACTCATAATTATGCTAATAAACAAAATAAGAATTGAAATCATGCTAGAAATAATAAAAGAGAAAGTATTCATTACCATAAGACTGAGGAGAAATCTGATCTGAAAAAGTGTGACGAAATAATCCACCAAAAGAACAATCTTTGGAACTTAAAACGTAAAACTAAGCTATAGAAAGTGTTTAGAATCAAAGGATGTTATCTAAGGAATCAATGGATCAAAGGGTGTTTAATCTATGCTAAAATCGCCCCTAAATCGCCTAAGAAAAGTCTAAAGTCGGCAAAAACATGAGTAAGGGCTGAATGAGCTGCGTATATATAGATTAGGTCGAAATCTGCTACTGTCGGTCCCGGACGCCCGTCTGGTCCATGTCAGACGCCCGTCCGCCTGGAAAATATGAAGATATTAGGGCTTCGTCTTCATTGGACGGGCGTTCGCATTCATCTGGACGCCCGTCTGGTAACTTATGACTTGAGGCTTTTCGACCCCTGGACGCTCGTCTGTAAACTTGGACGTCCGTCTGTGTTAAATGAGCCTCGTGAATCGGGCTGAGCCTACCCAAACGCCCGTCTGGGGGTCTTTTGGGCGCCCGTCCAGCCAAAAACATAACTTTCTGAATGAGTGTCAATGCTGTGGACGCCCGTCCGGAATGAGCAAACGCACATGTCGATGTGGCCTTCCCTCAGACGCCCGTCTGAGGTATATCAAACGCCCGTCTGGCTTGTCCTCATCCCAAACTTGGTTTTTCTTCACTTTTTATGCTACATTCGGGCCACGATCACGTCTCATAGTCCAAAACATCGTCTTCCGGGTCCTCGAGTCACCTAGGTCCTGCAATAACATAGACAAGCAAACACCATGCGTAATTCCGCAAGACAAAAGCGCTCGGAAAAGAGTGAAACATCGCTAAAAAGGCGGAGTTTACCATCGATATGATAGTTTGACTCCCCGTGTATATAATTATCGATATTACTCTCGAAACGGCCTATATCTACCCAAAACATGCCAATACGGTGATAAACGCGGGTTAAACTGCACACCAAAGTACAGTAAAGTTGACTCCCATCATTCTACCATCTGAGCTACATCCCCCTAATATTCAATTCATTCACTGTGTTTTTTATGTAATAATGATTGATAAGTTTAGCATGCTGTACATACCCTTCTTCTTTAATTCAGTACTATGTTGCTTATGTATTTTATGATTAATAGGTTTAGCTCATGCTGCATTAGAAGTCAAATGGCTGGTCTCTCTCCACAAATAACTTGGCATACATTTGCTTTGCAGACTTGTCATGTGGTGTGATTACACCGGTGCTACTTTCTTGGCTTATAATTATATTGCCTTTCATGCTCATACGAAGCATATTGAAGAGGATGTTCACTTTGTCTGAAATCAAGTCTTCAATAATAAACTAGATGTTTGGTATGTTCCATCAAGTGCTCAGCTTTCTGATTTTCTTACCAAACTCTTGTTTAGTCAACAATCCAATCAATGCAAAAGCAAACTGAATGTGGCTATTACCCTCCATCAGTTTGAAGGAGAGACGTTGAACAACTGATATGTAGTCCGTGTTCGACCACTTTCACTGTTTTGTGGTCCATCATTGCTGCAGTAAACTTTTTCTTGCAAGTTTGGTTTGACTGTAGTGTAAAATAAAATAAAATAAAAAGTCTAAAGGTGCAATGATGATGTTTTTTTCATCATGACTTTGCTTGTTTGTATCTTCAATTCTCATGCTATAAATTATGTATGTTGAGAAGCGAGAAAGTACGAGTAAAAAAAAGGCACAAGTTCAAATGGTACTGCAAAGAAAATAACCAGTAACATTTGAGAGCTTAATTCAACTATCAGTGTCAAATATAGAGTGAAAAGTGTGTCAAATTATTGTCCAACAGTGAATGATATTTTTCGGTACTTGTTCGACGCTCCTTCTACTTCAATCTGGTCGGTTGGTTCGTACATCGGAGTAGAAAATTGTAGACGGTTCTTCACAGATTGGGCTGCTGTTATTTTGGTGACATCTTTCCACAACTCTTACTCTTGTATTTTTTTATTGATACTTTGAAGTAGTTTGAGTTGTTGTACATGCACTTGTACCTCTTTTTTTTTTCTTTTTTTTTTAATATACGAGACTTTTTATTGAATGATGTTAAAAATGATCGTATAATTAATGATGTTAAAAATGATCGTATAATGCTTTATCCTGGCCCTCCCCTTTTGCCACTTGTACCTCTTATTTACTGACTAGTGGAGATTTTTGTGGGCTCCGGCCTCGTGGTTTAATATTGAGAGTGGTTTCCACATTAAAAATTATGGTGTTACTTTATTCCGCTTTATTTATTTACGTGACGCTTTTCTACTAAGTATTTCTATTCCGTTGCGTTACTAGTGAAAAAATATTTATGGGTATTTACGATAATTTTCTTATTACCGCAGCGTTTTTTCCAATAGTCTGATGAGCTGATAAGTGATAAGTTGTTAGTATTTAGATATTTTATGTACACTTGTGATTATCTCCTAATTATTTGTTCACAAGTAAGATAGTGACATGTGTCCTAACTTAGTTTCCATTCTCTATCCTATGTGTCTACCGTGTATGTTGCTTTTAAAAATCAATGGTGGGATATACAGCTCAAAAGAGAAGAAATTGGGTCTTCTCTCTCTTTGGAGCTCCTCCTTCTCTCTAGGAGACATCCTCTACTCTCTTTGGAGTTTTTTTTTTCCTTCCTTCCCCAGCATTTGCCTCTCTTCAATCCTTTTCTTTCCCATAATTTCTCAACTCCTAAACCCTTTCAGCCTCAACAAACCCTCCCTCTTGAAATCTATGGAGAAAGAAGATATCCAAAAAATCTTTTCAAAGCTATCACTAAAAGGCCATATTCCTCAAGTTACAAAAATAAAAAATGCAGATTTGTGTCAAGGAATGCAATACAGTCAAAAGAGTCTCCTGGGGAAATTCATTACAAAAAAAGAAATGCAATCAAAACACTTCAAATCTGCTCTGGAAAAGTCCTGGGGAACAACAAAGTTCAAAGTCACTAAACTACACAATAACTTCTTCCAATTTTTCTTTATCGATGCCGCAGATCTGCTCAAAGCCTGTCAGGAAGGTCCATGGTGCTGTGATAACATACTTTTGGTGCTAAAACCCTGGAGTCCTGTGCTCACAAGTGACAGTCCCGCCTTCTCCTTTGTAGATTTCTGGATGCAAATCATAGGACTTCCAATGCATGCTCACACTGAGGAAGTGGGAAAGAAATTAGCAGCTAGCCTCAACGAATGCACCTTCATGCAGATAAGAGAGGTGTTGACGGTGATTTTTACGGTGTATATGACTTTATTTCGTAACAATTTCCCTCATGTTTTACTAATTTTTATAGAAAATTAGGTGTTTAATGGATTTATTGAAAGAATGCGTATGAAAATCATTAAAGTGCATAATCGAGCTTATTACGTGATTTTATTAGCAATTTTCTATCTAGATATATGGTTCTACATTTTGCACGTTTCTATTACCTTGTAGGTACATTTACATGGCAAGGGATGAGCTAAAAAGATATTCAATTGAAGGTTAAATAGAGGGAGGAAGAAGCATATTGAAGTTGGAATGAAGATTTAGAAGTCTGGACGTGCGTTTGCTCCATCCGTCCAGTGGACTGGCGTCCAGAAGATTGTACTGGCGTCCAGGATGAGCCTTTGGATTCAGGATGTTCAGACTTTCTGTGGACGAGCGTTCAAAATTATATAGGACGGGCGTCTTGTTGAGCTCGGCCCGACTCGAAGATTTTACAAAGTTTGGACGTGTGTCCAGATCAGCAAACGGGCGTCCAACCAATCAGATTTGCGTTCAGAAGAAAAGTAAAGGATAGACTTGGAATTATCTTCATTTTATTTTATTAGGGTTTAAGACTTAAACCCTAAGTCGGCTAAATAGGTTATAAAAGGAGGCATGCAGCAGCACAAGAAAAAGATATACCTACACACCTACAGCCGCAGAAACCGAGAAAAGGACACTCGGTCGACCGAGTGCCCCTGCTCGATCGACCGAGCCACGTTTTACTTTTTTTTATTATTATTATTTATTTGGTCTTTCTGGAGATGAATAGAGGCTAAGCAATTTGAACAAGCCTTGTGAAGCCGATCGTGCAGCGTTTTGATTTCGAATCTTGGATGTTTTGTGAGTTTTAAATAAAGTTTGTATCTTTATTATGCTTTTATATTGTTATGCAATTATATCGATGGATTGTTGCTCTTTGATGTTTAACGTTTGATGAAAATCGTTGTTAGACCTAGATCACCGTAGTAAAGATGAGATTTTTAACCTAAAAATAACGAGAGTTGCTAGGTTAAATTTCTAGGTTGCTAGATTGAGAAATCTTACACCTTTGTTATGGAAGCGTTAATCTTTAAGATCGAGAGATGAAAGATTAATAGGCGAATTATCTACGAGAGTAGGAATTCATACCTTTGATAGGTGAACCACGTCTTTATTAAATCTTCATTAAACGATCTAGGGTAGAAATTGAGGATTGCGGGATAGGTGGATCAATGCTTGTTCTTCGTTAAAATTAATTGAAATTATCTTTGTGCCTTGTTCTTCCTTGTTATCTTAGAAGTTTATTTTCTTTTTAGTTTATAGATTAGAGTTATTTTCGTTCGCAATTATCTTTCCTGGCTTTGGATTGACAATCCTCTGTCCAGTTTATATTTTTCGTGACAACCCTTAGAAAAATTAAGAACTGGATAAACCTCGATTCCCTGTGATTCGACTCCGGTTGTAATCGCTATACTACGATCCCTGCACTTGGGGTAAACCGGATTATTTTATTACTTGTTTATTTTGCTTAGATAAAATCCGAGACAAGAGGAAATCTCTACAAATCAACTTGTATGCAGATTCAGAGCAGCCTTGAATATCAGTGAACCTTTACCACAACTTATCAATGTACATCTAGAGGATGAAGGTCTACCAGGTGTAAATTCAGAACCTCTTCTTGGAATTTTTCAATATGAAAGACTTCCTTCATTCTGTTATTATTGTGCAATTTGTGGACATATTGCTCGAGATTGTCCTCAAACAACTGAAGAATTCAATCAAATGGATGAAGAAAACTTCACTTTTGGCATATGGTTACACCCAAAAAAAAGCTCTAAACTTATCAAGGAGTACAGAATCTTGGACATGGAGGTTCAAGAAGCCATACCTGCATCTCAAAAGCTCAAAGCACAACAGGTGCTTGATTCTCAGTATGAAGATGGAAAAATCTGCATTGAAGATTCAGATAAGACAAAAGGTAATCAAAAGTCAACCTTGGACAGCACAACTTTCAAAGCTCTTATCCCTTCCCACCTCTCTGACAAAAAGCATCTTCCAGTCTCTATCCCAACCCTACCCCCAAGTCCATCCAAAATAGTCACAACCACTTCTGAACCCACATCCTCAATAGTCACTATCAAATCCTCAGAACCGTATACCAAAGCCTGCACAAGCCCCAAAACCTTTGACAATCAAACTAGTTTCACACATCCCAACAAATCTTTGAATCATATTCCTTTCCTATCCTTTTCAACTCAAGAATCCCCTGATCCCAACTCCGGCACCACCATTCAACCCTCCAAAGATCACCAGAACTCCGGTGAATTTCCTAAAAAGCCCAACAATGAAAATCCAATCCATGACCAGCAACCTCAAACTTCTCCAGCTCAAGACCAAATACACCCCCAAACATCCCCACCTCTGAACCACCCTCTGCCCCACCCAACCCATGAAAACCCAACCCTCAACACTAACATCTCCACCTGCACTATCATTGGAAACCTGAATCACACTGCAATCCCTAGAAACCTCAATAGTGACAAACAATCCCAATTACAACAACCCCAAACACCTCAAATTATAGCCCAGAAATACCCTCAGCAGCTAACACATGTAAATCAATAGAAACTTAGCCAAAAACTTTCCCCCAGAAGCAGTGAAATCCAACAGCAGTGTCCATATCACTCCACAGAGCCAGAATCCAACCTTTTTGCCTCTTTGCCTGCAATAAAAGAAAAAGTAGAGACTGTGAAACCTGGAAAGCCCTCTCTGAAAAACTATAAGCTAATACCAACAGTCAGGCCTCTGAATGAAATCACAAACCATCAAAATCCCCTTGGAAAACGTAAGGAAAATGAAAATCCTGATGTTTCAAGCAAGAAAATCAAGATGGAAATTTACCCTTGTCCGGTGGAGACTGCTAAGCAGCTCCACCAACAGCCATGAATATCATTTGTTGGAACTGTAGGGGCTTAGGCAACCCCAAGGCAGTTCCTAGTCTCAAAAGCCTGGTAACATCTTCTTCTCCCTTCCTTCTCTTTCTCTCTGAAACAAAACTATCCTCTCATGCTATGAACTACATTCGAATTACTCTTGGGTTTGCCTCTGGTTTCCATGTTGCTAGTGAGGAAACTAGAGCAGGACTCTCTCTCCTTTGGAATGATTCTACTTCTGTCCAAATCCTAACCAAATCTCATGGCCATACAGACTCTATTGTAACCTACCAAAGCAAAACCTTCAGATTCACAGGGTTCTATGGGAATCCTAATCATGCTCTGAGTCACACTTCCTGGGAGCTTCGTAGAAGACTTAAGACTTGTTCAAATCTTCCTTGGCTTGGTGCTGGAGACTTCAATGAAATCCTGCATACAAATGAAAAAACAGGAGCAGTAATTAGGCCAAGATACTTGATTGAAAACTTCAGAAGGACATTGATTGATTGCAACCTTCTTGACCTTGGATTTTCTGGGGCTAAATTCACTTGGAACAATGGAGTCATCAAAGCCAGACTTGACAGAGCAACTGCAAATGATGCCTGGATTGATCTTTTCCCAAATTTTACTGTCACACACCTATCTGCTTCCAGAAGTGACCACTTACCTATTCTGATCTCTGATGGCCCTTTTAATAACAGGCAAAAGTGCAGAAACAAATCAATCAAGAGGTTTGACCCCTTTTGGCTCCAAGATCCAGTTTGCTTGGATCTTTCTGAGAATGTTTGGAATAAGAATTCACATCTGAATGCTGCTGACTGTGCTAAGGGTATAAGGGAAGTAAGAGATAGTTTATGCACTTGGAGCTCTGCCAAATATGGGAAGCTATGCAAAAAAATTGAAATTCTCAAAGAACAACTGATGAAGCTCCAACATCAACAAGACTTTGATGTGACAAAGGAAAAAAATCTATGATGAAGGAACTTGATCTACTGCTAAATATGAATGAGGATTTCTGGAGGCAAAGAGGAAGATGTGAGTGGCTTGCCTCTGGGGATAGAAACACCTCCTATTTCCACATGAAGGCAACAAGAAGGCATGCTAAAAACAAAATTCATGCACTGACATCAGAGGCTGGAAATATTATTGATGACCCTGAAGAAATGAAGGTCTATGCTAAGGATTTTTACTCCAACTTATTCTCATCTTATGCAGGTAATAAAAATTATGAAAGTTTGAAGGATCTTCCTTTTAACTCAATCTCTGAAAGGCAACACAATTTTTTGCTGGAACCTTATATTGAGGAGGAAGTTGTTAGGGCACTTAAGAGCCTACCTGGTAGGAAAAGCCCGAGCCCTGATGGTATGCAAGCAATCTTCTTGCATAAACAATGGCACTTGTATAGGCATGATCTGTTGCCTTTTATTCTAAAAGTCCTAAATGAATGGGAGGATTTCTATGAAATTAATGACACTTACATTACCCTGATACCCAAAATTCCTCAAGCCACCATGTTAAAGGACTTCAGGCCCATAAGTCTAAGCAATACCATTTACAAGATTATATCTAAGGCTATTGCTAACAGGCTAAAGAAGACTCTTGATGCTGTTATAGATCAATCACAAAGTGCTTTTCAAAAGGGTAAGCTGATTCCAGACAATGCAATTGCATCTTTTGAGGCCTTCCATACCCTTAATGGGAATGGGAACTTGGATAGAAATCAGATGGCCATCAAACTTGATATGATGAAAGCTTTTGATAGAGTGGAGTGGAAGTATTTGGAACTGGTGCTGATCAAAATGAATTATCCTGAAGACATTTTCAAGCTCATTATGAGGTGCGTTACTACTGCTTCTTTTCAAGTGATTATTAATGGACAACCTTCACCAAGATTCCTACCATCTAGAGGCATTAGACAAGGAGACCCCTTGTCTCATTTTCTTTTTATCATATGCTCAGAAGGATTTTCAGCCCTAATCAAACACTCTGTTTTAAGTGGAGCTCTAACCCCTTTCAGATTTGGAAGAGATGGCCCTTGTCTGTCTCATCTCTTCTTTGCAGATGACAGCATCTTGTTTGCTAAAGCTAATGATAGGAATGCAACTGAGATTACTAACATTCTAAGGCATTATGAGGAACTCTCTGGACAAAAGGTGAACCTTTCTAAGTCTAGTATTTTTTTCAACAAGAAGCTAGATCATGTTGTGAAAAACCCTATCATTCAGAGTTTAGGGATCCCCATTGGTAATACAAAAGGGAAGTACCTTGGACTGCCATTCATTGTTGGTAGGTCTAGGTATGATATTTTCAAATATCTGAAAGACAAAATTTGGAAAAAGTTGAACAATTGGAGAGCTTTATATTTATCTAGTGCAGTAAAAGAGGTTCTTATCAAAGCTGTCCTTCAAGCTATCCCTGTGTATGTAATGCAGTGCTTTATTCTACCTATGAAGCTGTTAAATGAAATACTATCAATGATCAGGAAGTTCTGGTGGGGGAAAAATACAGGGGAACATTCTATAGCTTGGATATCTTGGGAAAATTTGTGCAAACCTAAAATTCAAGGAGGAATGGGTTTCAAAGACTTAGAACTTTTCAATCAGGCCTTGCTTGCTAAACAATGCTGGAGACTAATGTGTAATTTTCAATCCTTAGTAATTCAGATTCTGATGCATAAATACTACAAAAGATCCACTTTTCTAGCAGCTAGTCTTGGCTCAAGACCCTCTTACATTTGGAGAAGCATACTAAAGGGAATGGATCTACTTGCCAAAGGAATTAGATGGTCAGTGGGTGATGGATCTACCATTAACATTTGGGATCAACCCTGGATCCCCATGGAACCTGAATTCAAAATATCTACCTACAATCCAGATGTGACACTGCAATTTGTGAATCAGCTAATCAGCTATGGAAGATGGAACAAGCCTCTCATTGAAAAGACTTTTTTACCTCATGAAGTAGATGCAATCATGAGTATCCCTATAAGCCAGCAGGACAACAAAGACAAATATATATGGCACTTCACAAGCAAAGGGATCTATACAGTGAAAACCGGATACAGACTTGCATTGGAACTCAAAACACAACTTCAAAACAATGGAGAGGCTACTTCTATTAACTTAAATGGTAAAGCATGGAGTTACCTCTGGTCAAGGACAATCCCCCCCAAAGTGAAGGCTTTTGCTTGGAGGATAGCCACAAACTCCCTCTCCATAGGAGCTGAGCTGAAGAAAAGAAAGATTGGCACGGGCATTTGCTCTATTTGCAATGAGAAAATTGAAACATGGCAGCACTGCCTCTTCACCTGTATTTGGATTCAAGACTTTTGGAGAACCAAACCGGACATTCAATGGCTTATTGATGTGAATCACAGAAATTTCCTGGATCTTTGCTACCTCTTGGCAAATAATGGCTACCCCAATACTGATTTGCTCTTTATGACCTTCTGGTTTATTTGGTTCAAAAGGAACAAGTGCACCTTCAACAATCTCAAGCCATCCTTCCGCCGTATCTCTCAACAAGCTGAATCACTCCTGGAGGAATTTCAAAAAGCTTCAAGAACCAACTCCTTCGCCAACTGTCCGGAAATCTTTCCAATGCACTGGGTAAAGCCAAAATTTGGGGCAATGAAGGTAAATGTTGATGCTTGCTACAAAAATGGTAGAGGAACTATTGGAATTGTGATCAGAAATCATGACGGCTTGCTATTATCTGCAATCTCCAGAGATTTGGGATACTCGGCCTCAGTTGAATTTGCTGAATTAATGGCGATTCTTGAAGGAGTTAAGGAACTGGCCAGAATATGGAGCGGCAACACAGAAGTTGAATCGGATTCTTCCCTAGCCATTGCAAGAATCCTATCCGATGCTGAAGATCTGACTACTGAAGGTTCTGTTGTATGTAGAATCAAGAAAGCAAGAAATCTGGTCTGTAATTGTAGTTTCAAGGTTATTAGGCGAAATTGTAATGGTGCGGCTGATAAATTAGCGAGATTAGGGTTTGATTTACCTAATTCATTTTCAGGTTACTGTAACTGGGGTATCAACCCCCCACCCTCTATACACTCAGCATTAAGTGCTGATTTAATTTTTTAATGAAATTTTAACTTTAAAAAAAAAATCAATGGTGGAAAAGGGTTTTTTAGCATTTTGTTGTATACAATTTGTGGTGGTACAAACATTCATCTTCTCTTAATTCAGTACAGATGTGTGTATATAGCCATAGATGTGTCCTTTTTAGTTTAATGATCATTTTTTAGATTGATTTGCTTAAAAGGGAGTATTTGAACAAGAAATCATACGAAATAAACTTAACAAACTTATCCAAATATAATTTGAAAGAAAAAAATAAAATTATTCCGACAATTAATTTAGAGGGTTCTAAATGCACCCCACTATTACTTTCGGCACCACTTTACTCCCGACACTACAAAAAATTACTTCGGCATCACGATGATTTTTTATAAAGGGAACGTCGATGCCACTAGTGTTCGTTGTTGAACACCAACGACGTTGTGTTCAACAACGAACAACAATGGCACCGACGTTTACGTTATAAAAGTGTCACATTTAGAAACGTCAGCCCACTGACTTTCCACTGGTGTTCATTGTTGAACTCCAACGTGGTGTTCAACAACGAACATCAGTAGACTGACGTTTCTTTAATCCGAAAAAATAATCAAATAATGGGTGCTGGAAGTACAAACGAGGGTGCCTTTAGAACCCTCCTTAATTTATCTTGACAATATATCATCTACATAATGGCGGACCTAAGAATATTTAAAAAGCCTCACCCGCAAGGTTTCAAACCCATAACCTTAGGATAAGTGATACAACTTCTAACCAATTGAACTATATAGATTATTGCCTTAGAAATTGTCTGAAATAATATAAATACACAATTGTTATATTATTAGAAAGGTATATTAGTTAATTCGCCCAGAAATTTGAGTGGGTCCATGGACCCTCTTTACATGCTAGGTCCGCCTGAAATAATATACATACACAATATTAATATTATTGGAGGGGTATATTAGACAATTCGCCCATAAATTTGAGTGGGTCCATGGAACCCCCCTTTACATGCTGGGTCCGCCCCTGCATCTACATTGTTATAAAGTAATTCATAATTCGTATGCAACCATTTTACAAGAACAAGAGAAGTAGACAAAAAGAAGAACGAACATCTCTCATTACTTCTCTACACTTACAAAGGGAGGGATTTATATATATATTATCAATCTGGGATGAACCATAAACTACATTTAAACTAATTAAAATCTTTTTAGTCGTCGCGTCCTGATATTCTTCATTAGTCTTTCAAACCTTGTAGTCGCCAATGCTTTGGTAAATAAATTAACGATTTCTTGAACAATGTTGTTGTGTATTGCCTTCAGCTTGGAGATCATCCGTAGAAATATATTGATGATGCATACCTTGTCTGTCTCTCATTCAATTAATCTTTAGTGAGATGAACATAAATTAAAGATCTAAACCTACAAGGGGGTTTAGGAGCCTACCTTTTTATGGTGCTTAACGCCAAGAACGATAGATCTCCAAGAACACGTATTTTGAGAAGCCACAGCCTTCCAACGTGTGTCTCCCAGCAACACCAGGTGGATGGTGTTTCCCGCCGCCGGACCTCCTTGATATGCTACCGGAATAATCCCGAAGATTATTCCAACTCGAAACCCAAAGAACTATAGCCGAAAATTCCAAGCTATATTCTTACACTAATGGCGTGTTCATATGTTGTGTCAAAAGGCTTGGGAGAACTCTCTTTATATAGGAGAGTAAAACTTAACCTCCAAGGATTAAATAATTAAGAGATAATTATTACAATAATCCTTTATTCCAAATAAAAGATAAATAAAATGATTATCCCAAACAAATTAAGATAAATCATATTATTATCTAATATTCCATGAATTATCATTTAACAAATAAAAGATAAATCACATATTAAATAATTATCCAAGAAAACTAATTTCCTAATAATTAAATAATATAACAAAAATACGCCACCAACCTTAATCAACTAAGGTCACACGCATCTTTTGACATTTGACCAATTGAGTCAAAAGGTCAACACACCAATTTGGGCCGAGTCCACGAAAAATGTCTTTTCCGTGTATTTAATTATTTAGTCCAACTAAACAATTAATCCACATATCAAATTAAATAACCCAATCCACTATTTAATTATAATTGAGGTGCAACGACGAGAAACCTATATGCTATATTAGGAGCGCGTCGGGGACCATGGACCCATATTCGGTAGCTACAATAAATCGAATAAAAATTATTCATCGTACGAATAATTATATCCAACCTATTAATTCCGGGATTACACCACCATAAACCCGAAACTGAACTCTATCGAATATAGATAACTTACACTCAATTTATGAGTCGAAAGCGTCCACTGATATAATCATTACATACGGATAAATCCTCCATAGACTTTTCACTTCGATTCAGGATATTTCCATAAACCCTTCTCGAAACATATTATCATTATTTACCATTAACCCCCTAGTGATCAATTAGTTCATATCCAATATAATATGAACTCGGCCGATCGATCGCCTAGGGTCAACAAATAAGGGAACTTGTCTCTACTTCCCGAGGGAAGGAATGGATTCCATATCTGTGATAGCACAGACTACTCACTCATCCCAGAATAGAGCCAACGAGAAGTGTTGGACCACATACTTCGAAGTGATCCTTACTAACACATCAAACTCTATCCTAGTCTAAGCAGTCGTCTGTGATCACCTCAGGATTAAGATTAATCCATATATGATCATCTTGTGATTCGATAAGACTTCTCGATTACGGAATTATATCGAGAACTCAAATCAAATCGGTCCATCCCTATATGATTATCATCATATATAAATGCCCCACTAGGTACCACTATTACCGACAAATCCGGATAAGACTGTCACACCTAAAGTGTTTTGGGCGCATTAATAGCAAATTAATCATGAGACCCGTACTCAGATTAATAAACGCTACGGACTAAGTTAATTTTAAGTACATCTCACTAACTCAATCCTCTTGTGTATAGCCATACACTGAGTTATGTGATTACATAAACGAGGTACTTAGGGTTTTCAGTAGTGTCTTAATTATAAACATAAATGCATATAATAAGATGAATTATTAATTCTGTCCTAAAACAATTAGATAATTGTCTTTCGGGCACTACACCTAACAAAAACTTCAACCTAACCTCACAGGTTTATAGCACATACCTTCGGGATTAATACATGTGCTCAAGTTCCCAATAACAGGCCTACCACATTGAATTTAGCCTAAGGCATTGTACCAAAGGGAAATTGGGCGTCCTATTATCGAAACTTATACAAAGTTGTAGACCCATCCCGACAACCGACTTTTGTAATAAGTCCTTAGCTAATCCTTTCGTCAAATGATCAGCTAAATTCCTTTGAGATCTCACATACACAACCGATATCACCCCGTGAGAGATCAACTCACGTACCGCGCTATGTCTAACGCCTAAGTGTCACGACTTTCCATTATACACATGACTATAAGCTTTAGACAGTGTAGAGGAACTATCACAATGGATAGATATTGGTGATATTGGTTTAGGCCATAAAGGAATTTCATGAATCAAATTCCTAAGCCATTGTGCCTCTTTACCGGCTGCTGCCAAGGCAATAAACTCCGACTCCATAGTCGAGCTAGATATACATGTTTGTTTCTTAGATGCCCAAGAAATGACACCTCCACCTAAAACAAACACTCATCCACTAGTAGAAGAATGATCTTCTACATTAGATATCCAACTAGCATCCGAATATCCTTCAATCACCGACAGATATGCAATATAAGTTAAACCAAAGTCTTTGGTAGATTTAAGATATCTCAATACACGAACAACCGCTCTCCAATGATAATTGCCTGGGTTACTCGTATATCTACTTAGTTTCCCAACTGCATAAGCAATATCTGGTCGTGTACTAGTCATTGCATACATCAAACAACCAATGACTCGTGAATATTCAAGTTGATTCACTGTTTCACCTTTATTAGGTCCAAGTTTCTCATGTGGCTCCATGGGAGAATTTGCCGGAGTACAATTTTCACAATTAAATTTCTTTAACACTTTCTCAATATAATGAGACTGTGTTAGTGAAAATCCTCCTTGATTTCTCTTAATTTTAATACCCAGAATAACATCTGCCTCCCCCATGTCTTTCTTAGAGAATCTAGAAGATAGGAGTTCTTTACACTTATCAACCTGATTTTGGTTTGTACCAAAAATCAACATGTCATCGACATATAGACAGATTATCACACCGTTGCCAATATCATCAAATCTACTATAAATACACTTGTCCGACTGATTGAGTTTAAACCCACTAGCCAAGACAACCTCATCAAACTTTTGATGCCATTATTTAGAAGCTTGTTTAAGTCCATCCAATGATTTTACAAGTTTACATACCTTATGCTCGTTACCAGGCATAATAAAACCTTCCGGTTGCTTCATGTATATTTCTTCATCCAAATCTCCATTTAGAAACGCTGTTTTAACATCCATTTGATGGATCACCAAGTTATGAATTGCGGCTAAGGAAATCAATAACCTGATTGAGGAGATTCTAGCAATGGGAGCAGAAGTATCGAAATAATCGATACCTTCCTTTTGCCTAAAGCCTTGTATAACTAACCGGGCTTTATATCGGTCAACAGTACTGTCGACTCTCATTTTCCTTTTGAAAATCCACTTGCAACCTAACGGTTTGCAACCACGTGCTAAATCTGTAAGAATCCACGTATTGTTACCCATTATGGAATTCATCTCGTCGTTGATGGCTTCTTTCCAAAATGATACATCCAGAGATCCCATCGCCTCAGAAAATGTTCTTGGATCATCCTCAATATTGTAACAATATGAGTATTGATATCCAACTTCATTTCTCGAACCTTCCACCAAATAAGTAACAAAATCCGGTGGAAACGTTTTTGCTATTCTAGCCCTCTTACTTCTTCGGAGTTCAGAAGACTCGACTTGAGAATCATTATTCTCCACATTCTCCACTCCAACTATCGTAGGAGCCATAACCTTTGGTCTAGGAATAGATGTAAATCTATTCTCATCAAATATAGCATCACGTGATTCTATAACCGAATGTACAGCCACGGAATCACTAGGTTCTATAACATAAAACATATATGCCTTGGAATGACTAGCATATCCAATGAAAATGCAATCGATGACTCTTTCTCCTAAAGTTTTAATTTTAGGATCGGGAAGTGATCAACAATGCTTTGAATTCCTGCAAATGTAGAAGACTTGGAACCTCCCCGCTTCACGAATAAATCGCTGTCCTTCTTAAATTATTCGACCCTTACTTTGTCCCGGGTTTCACGAATATTTAAGTGAGATAAAACTGAGAGAACAACCTTTAAACTCTAGACAAAGAGATTAAAGAGCACTTAGAAGTTTTAAGTTATATGGAATGACTAACAAGGATGCTTACATTTGTTGTTGTTATGTTTAACAATGTAAACTTGCTTATATATAGCACTTGGATCTGAAAAAGAGCAAAGGAATTCGTCCCTTAAGTGAGAGACACCAAATGAAAAGGTTCCATTTGGTTGTACCCACTTAAAATGGCCAAGAGTCACCAAAAAATCAGTTTTCGGGCCACAGGCGGGCGCCTATGAAGACAGGCGGGCGCCTGTGAACACCAGAAGACTGAATATGATCCTGATCAACTTTTAGCCTTGCTGAATCACCACAGGCGGCCGCCTAAGCCCACAGGCTGGCGCCTGTGACACTGATTTTTGAAAAACGAATTTATGTTTGTTTTACGAACTCCACTTGCTCATTTTACATCCGTACACTATTAAACACTTATATAAGCGTGCACTCCGCACCTCCGTACTTATATTATAGCGTTACGAGTATAACCATTCTTGTACTAAACCCCGATAACCTCAATGGCTTGTGATTATAATTAAATCACCAACGATATCGTCATACACATGCGATCAGATCAATCTGTCTTATCGAAAATGATATCATCCCGATTCAGTTTCATGACTATAATTTTTTAGTGTATGAAATTTTCTTATTTTTGAATAATCTTATGATTAATGATGACAGATTGACAGGTAACTTTTGTATAACTATCATTACCGAAAATGGGCGCATTGATCGAGTAATATCATTTTGAAACTAATTCTAGAAAAGCATAAAAGGCACATTAGAGGAACACAATATTTTTTTTTTTTTTTAACTTGAACAAGACAATACAAAAGAGGAGACAGTCACATGTAACATTGATGCTTAACACAAGTAATATATATATAATAGACGCAAACAAAAAGCCTGCTCTTAGTATGAAACACATTAAAGCAGCATCCAGAATTAAATGCGAATATGTTGCAAGATTTATATACCTCCAATATATATATAGTGGATGATGATGATCCCGCCAGCACATTAATTAGGCTAGTATGTATATATACTGTATGGCGTATACCACACGAAACTAGTTTTGACCATATATCCTGACTCTGAATCATAAGATATGAGGAAACAAATGGAGTTTCCAACAGAAATGTCATTGCATAAGAATGTAGAGGAAGAAGACATGGATAGACAGAGATTATTGGTTATGAATGGAGAAAGGGAGGATACAGAGAAGGAACCATCTGATTCTTCACAGGTTTATATTTTGGATAGGAATATGCTTAGATCGCGTTACCCTGGATCCGTGAGGCTAAAATCTTATATTTTCGATGGAGAAGGCAATTACTGTGAGAAGGAATGGGATCTTATATCAGAGGGTAGAGGTAAAAAGTTCTGTTGGTACCATGTTGAGGTTGCAAAAGGAAATCAGAGAGTTGACTCAATCTGCACAGTATCTTATAGATGTTCTTTGCCCTCCATTGAAGCTTCAAGATATTCTCTCACTTGTTGCTTAATGGACCGTTTTGTGGACATGTAGGACGGGGCGCTTGTATTTAGAGTTAATTCACCTGGTCCTGCAGCCAGTAATTTTACACTTAGGATTGCTGTGAGAGTAACTGAGCATTCGGTTATTACCGTGTCTTTAGTCCGCCGTGTTCCAAGATTGGGTTTTTCGCGTACAAACGAGTCTCTTCTTTCTGAGGTTCCTGCTGTGGAGAGTCCAATTCATCATAGAGGTGAACAAAAACTGCAGAGGAATGGAATTGTGATTCAGGAGCATGTGTTAGATTTTCTTTTGACAATGAACCATTCAGAGGAAGCAGATATAATCCTGTGCCAAAATCTGTTTCGAATCTCGTTGTTCATATAATTGATACACATGTGGATCATCTTCAAGTCAAGATGTTGTGACAAAGCTTGAGATTGAGTTAGATTCCATTGAACTGGACTTGGATCGAGGTATGTTTTCGTTGCAGGAAAGTAACTCAAATATCAAATGCTGTAAGATTACTGCATGTTTTTCTGTTCCTCTAATGTGGCCTTTTATGCTTTTCTATAATGAGCTTCAAAAAATTAATGATTTATCCTCAATACATTTTCAGTAATGATAGTTATACAAAAATTAGCTTACAGAAATTCTACATAAAATATACTTTTGATTGTCAAAACAATTTGTGACTTAAAAAACTTTACCAATTAACCAGGTATAGATTTTTTTTCTTTTGTTGTTGTTGTTGTAGGAGAGGAGAGGAGATCCTGTACTGTGTTGCAGTATTGCATCAAGAGCTCAGAAAACAACTCTCCACCTACCCTGACAGGTACACTGTCTAAATTTGGAGTAAATATCACTGCGTCAAGCATACTCCCATCTAATATGTTGAAACAAGAGAAAAATTAATTCTTGAAATCCCAGTTGTGTGATAAATAAATTTTTCCACCTGGATCGAACAGAAACAGGGCAATCCCACCAATCAGAAGTAAGACGGTAAGCATTTTCGAGGCGTCACTCGATGGTATCCCTGCCCTTTTAGATAAATATGGTTGGGCCTCCACTACGATTGCAGACTTTCCGACAACAAGAGCAACGAACGTATGAGCTTCCACCAACGGGGCAGATTTAGAGATGATAACCTTCATGTCCTTCAGCTCCTCGTATTCCCTCTGTATAGTCTGGCCATTTTTACTTGACATAAGTTCAACTAACATCCGAACCCGCCAATCAGTGGCCCGTGTTCATACGGGGCCCACCGGGATCAAATTAAAGCGATACAAACTTGGAATTAATAGAACCCATACACCCACTTAAAATTAAATATGCCAAGTTCATGTAGTCATCTACAAAGAGGTTTGTAACTCTAATGCATCCAAAGGCACTCCTTGCTTGTCATCTTTTATTTTTCCTAGCCCTTCCACAACTTCAAGACCTTGAATGTCCATTACTGCCTTGCCTTGAAGTGCATAAAGATCAGCTTCATTCTAGACTTGCTTGCTGTTGTGCAATTCAAAGGATAACTTCATCGAACACTTAGTATCAACAATCAAATGCTCCACCATTTCTTCTCCATTCTTATCAACTATGTTCGGAATTTCAGAGCTTTGGAAATTACCATTTAGTTGATAGTGTTCTATAGCTCCTTCAATGCTAAAACCGGATGGTTTCGATTCCTCCAACGTTCCGATGTCGGTGCTTTCATAAATACTCTCAAGTTAACCAAGAACTCCTAAATCACCTGTCCTATCCAGTTTATCATTGAACGATTCGAATGGAACTTTTGACGAACACTTGGTGGGCTTCACCTCAACAAATTCTTTTGATTGTTCATTAACAGAAACTTCATCTAAGCTGCTGTTGAAACACAGACGAGAAACTTGTAGTTTAAGAAAGATAAAACAGATGCAATCTAACAATAAAAATATGGCAGAAATTGATAAAACACAGGAACAAAGAGAACACGTGATTTAACGTGGTATCCGGCGTTGTGCCGACTAATCCACGGACGAGAAAAGAGATATTTTATTATGCATAGAAGTTACAAGAATTTTCACACTCTTGAAAAAAAACACACAACATTGATTACAACGGATGGTATTTATAGACACAAATCCCTAAACCCTAGCCGCCATAGGATCTCTGTCGGATTGTCATAAATGCCCCAGATATGGATCACAGCTCAAACTGACTCCACCAGATGAATACTCACTTTTCCAGAAACTTACTTTTCCCTTGTAATCAACCAACTCAGATGTGATAAAGGTTCAAACTCAATTGGAAAAGGAGAGGACCCAAACTCGAATTCCCATAAAGATGTGTTCAGGTGCCATGAGTTCGAAAACGTGTGAAAGTGCAGTTTTTGGTGTGTAAAGCCTCCAGTCAAGTTCAAATTAGGGATTACAGATTCAAATTAGGGATTAAAACATATTTATCTTTTTTTTTCTAATAAAGGGATATTTATCCTACACTTTGTAATCACCTATTTAAAGGTACAGCATACCTACGACTTGTAATAAGAAAAACAGCTCCAGTTACTGTTCTTTGTGTCTTTATTCGATTTTCTTTATGGTATCAGAGACAGTGTGAGTGCGTCATACCCACACAAATTCACATCAGATTGCAGATCTCCTGCACAAACACACAAACAAATCACAGAAAATCCAAGTTATATCATAGCATACAAAACAAATTTCAATTCTGCGAACACAAAAACCACAACAAACACACACAAATTTCAGATCCACAATCACAAATCTAAACACAGCAACAACATGAGTTCCACACAGTCAACTTCAACACTATCCCTCAATGTTGGGAGTTTCATCACCTTAAACTCACACAAAACAATTACCCTCTATGGAGGGAGCAGGCCCCAGCACTTGCATAGAGCCAAGATCTACTTGGTCATCTCACAAACACCACACCATCACCACCAAGATATGCATCAGCAACAACAGGGACAGACTCAAGCACGGTCATAACCCAGGGGGCAGAGACAACAAACTACATCAACTGGAAAAAATCAGATCGTTTGCTGCGAGGATGGATTATTGGCTCCTTGTCAGAAGAGTCTCTGGGGATCATTATTGGACTTGACACAGCCCATGCTGTGTGGGAAGCCCTCAAGACCGCATATGCACAGGACCCACAAGAACGTGAATTTAATCTCAAACAACAAGTCACATATCTCAAGAAAACTGACGATGTCAATATCACAGACCACATCAGGACATTCAAAGGTCTTTGTGACAGTTTATCAGCAATTGGGAAACCTTTAACAGACTCAGAAAAGGTCTACTCACTCTTGACCAGCATGGGGCCACAATATGAAACCTTCACAACTACGATGCTCAAACCTCCTAGGCCTACCTACACAGAACTAGTCTCCCAATTACAGAATCTTGATCAACGAAAGAACTGGTTTGCCAACAACACAAATCAGCACAACACCTCTATTACTCCTCACATTGCCTTTTATGGACAAAGAGACCAAAGGCCATCACAGAACAGAATCAGATCTCATCTCCTTCAAGGTTCAACTCGACTGGTAGAGGATTTCAAGCACAACACCCTCAAACTGAAAGGGACACCACTGCAACACAAAGGAAACCGCCTCCACCTGGAGAGAGGAGAATGACTCCCACAGAAATGGATCAATACAGGGATGAGAAGTGTCAAATATGTGGAGTCATGGGACACATTGCTAAGATCTGTTGGTGGTTACCTGGCAAGCCTCACACACGGAACTCTGGCAACATTTCTCAAGCACTTGCTGCACTCACTTTGGACAACACAATTGCAGACACAGAATGGACAGTTGACACTTGAGCTTCAAACCACATGACAGGTAACAAACAAATGCTAGCAGATATACAACACTATGGAGGTCCTGATTCTGTAATCATAGGGAATGGAACACCATGCCTATTACAGGAATATGAGACACCAGCCACATTCACACACACTCTTCACTACCACTCACTAATGTCTTGTATGTCCCACACTTAAACAAAAATTTACTATCAGTAAGTCAGCTAACTGATCAACAACCTGTTAAGTGTGAATTTACTAATATTGGTTGTTGTATTAAGGAAACAAGCACAGTCAAGTTTTGAAGGAAGGGACACGCAAGGGCGATCTGTATGTGATCGCAAATGGACCAGAGGCACTTTACTTCAGCAGGTTCAGGAAAGGGTCATCAGACCTCTAGCATCAAAGACTAGGACACTCTCAATATTCTACAGTTCAAACACTCAAAAATAAAGGCCTCATTGAGGTTGTAGGAAAAATAAGCACAGATCATATCTGTGACAATTGTCAATTAGGAAAAATGAGTAAATTACCATTTATTCATATTCAACATTCAAGTTATGCTATTTTTGATTTAGTGCATTGTGATCTATGGGGTCCTGCTCCTGTTCAATCTATTGGGAAGTTTAATTATTATGCCTGTTTTGTTGATGATTTCTCTAAATACTGTTGGATAATGCCTTTGCACAATAAATCTGACTTCTTTAATGCATAATTACAGTTTGAGCAATTTGTGTTAAGACAATACAATAAAGAAATTAAGTCATTTCACACAGATGGAGGGGGGAATTCCTTAACACACCTATCATCACACACTTCCAGAAACATGGAATCCTACACCTTATATCATGTCCTCATACCCCTGAGCAATATGGCATGGTAAAACGTAGGCATAGGATAATCAGAGAACTAGGCATGACCTTGATGTTCCACAACAAAGTGCCTCTATTCCTATGGGTAGAAGCTTTTTGCACAGCTATCCATATCCTGGACCGACTACCTACCACTACCCTAAAAACTACCTCCCCATATTTCCAATTGTATGGCAAACACCCTGACTATACCTCTCTTAGAGTATTTAGGACAAAATGCTTCCCTTATACTTGGGATACCAAGAAGAACAAATTTGACCCAAAAAGTATTCATTGTGTCTTGGTAGGATACAACCCCCAATACAAAGGGTACAAGTGTTTCCACCCTCAAACTAGGAAGTTTTTTGTGTCTAGACATGTAGTCTTTGATGAAGAAGTCTTTCCTTACAAAACTAAACATAATACTAGTGGACAGACAGTCTTGGCCCATGCCAACAACATCCTAGACTCTTGGATCCCACCTATTCATCCACACAACCCCACTACCACTTCTAAGTCTCATCCTCCATCAGACAACTACAATATACCATTGCCTACTATCCTAGAAACAACCCCCCACCTCCACCTACCCCAGATGAACTTACAACACCATCTTCACCCCTACTGACCTCAGATGACAGTACATTTGAACCATACTTAAATACAATCACCAATCCTGATCCTACACTTCCCACTGATCCTGATCCTATTCTTCCCACTGATCAGGACCCTAGCACACCTACCACCCCACACCACAATTTGTTTAACCCCTTCAGTGATCCCTTTGATCCACCAATTCCCGGATCCTTTCCTAATTCCTCAAGCACTACCCCTCAATCTTCAACCCTAGCAACCTTGACAGGTCTTCCTACCACTCTTGAACCTTTACTTACTGAAGAACCACCTGACACCAGAGTTACTAGGGCAATGCATGGTATTTTTAAACCTAACCCTAAGTATGCCTTGCAGGCTTCTGTTTTTACAGATATACCCAAGGAGCCTGGAACAGTCAAGAAGCTCTACTTCACACTGGATGGAAGGCCTTTATGCAAGAAGAACTACAAGCTCTGCACCACAACCAAACTTGGACTCTAGTTCCTAGACAGCCATGTATGCACATCATTGGGTCTAAATGGGTATTCAAAGCCAAGTTAAAACCAGATGGAACCCTAGACAGGCTCAAAGCCAGATTAGTAGCCAAAGGGTACCATCAAGTTGATGGCATTGACTACCTGGAGACCTACTCCCCAGTTGTCAGACCAGGAACAATCAGATTTGTCATCTCAGCAGCCCTTGTTCAGGGATGGCAAATCAGACAACTTGATGTCAAAAATGCCTTCTTACATGATCTAGTCACCGAGGAAATATACATGGATCAACCACCAGGCATGGCTGATCCACTACATCCTTCCCATGTCTGCAAACTCAATAAGGCCATGTATGGTCTCAACGACAGGTTCAGCAGTTTCTTGTTGACCTATGGGTTCTATTGCAGCTTTGCAGACCCCTCCCTATTTATCTTACACAAGGGCCAAGGGTCCTTATTTCTTCTACTTTATGTTGATTACATGTTACTCACAGGCACACATTCAGACCTACTAATGAATTTTATTGAGCTACTGCATACAGAGTTTGCAATGAAGGACTTAGGTACCTTGCACCATTTTTTGGGAGTTGAAATCACCCCTACACCTACAGGACTCCATATTTGCCAAACCCATTATGCTATCACACTGCTTGAACGTGCTGCTCTGTTGGATTACAAGCCTGTAGCTACACCTCTCCCCTCTAAGATAGATGGATTTGCATATTCACCTCTTTTAGATGATCCCACCGCCTACAGGAGCCTTATTAGAGGTCTCCAGTACCCGACCTTTACTCGTCCGGACATCACGTACAGTGTCAATTACTTATCTCAGTTTCTTCAACAACCCACTGTCAACACCATGAAATTAGCCCGCAGAGTTCTCCGTTTTTTCAAAGGTTCCATCCAGCTGGGACTCTAGTTTGTTTCCAGCACCACTCTGCACGTCAGTGCATACTCGGATGCAGATTGGGCCGGGTGCCCAGTTACCCGGCGTTCCACCACCGGCTATTACACATACCTGGGAGCCAACCTCATTTCCTGGTGTGTAAAAAAGCAACCGACACTCTCTCTCTAGTACCGAAGCTGAATACCGTGCTCTCGCTCATACAGCCGCTGAAGTTTTTTGGCTCACTTATCTTGCTCGAGATTTGGGGGTTCCGGTCACTGCCCCACCCGTTCTCTTCAGTGACAATCTGAGTGCCCTTCATATGACTATAAATCCGGTCTTTCATGCCCGGAGCAAGCACATCGAGCTGGACTATCATTTCGTTCGAGAACAAGTGGCTCTTGGCCGTCTTATAACCAAATTTGTTCCTACAAATGCCCAGGTGGCTGACATGTTCACCAAACACATGCCGAAGGCCCTCATACTTATGTTTCGCAACAAACTCTGCCTCATTCCCCGGCATCGTTTGCTGGACGGTATTAACGGCTCATTTCCTATTGGAGTGATAAGGGTTCAAACACACATTGGAGAGATAAGGATGAAGGAGAGGAAGCCGAATCAGTTTGAATTTTGGTGATAAAGATGTGTTCAGGTGCCATGAGTTCGAAAACGTGTGAAAGTGCAGTTTTTGGTGTGTAAAGCCTCCGGTCAAGTTCAAATTAGGGATTACAGATTCAAATTAGGGATTAAAACATATTTATCTTTTTTTTTTTTTTTTGAATAAAGGGATATTTATCCTACACTTTGTAATCACCTATTTAAAGGTACAACATACCTACGATTTGTGATAAGAAAAACAGCTCCAGTTACTGTTCTTTGTGTCTTTATTCGATTTTCTTTAAGTTTCACTTCACAAAACTGACTTTCAGATTAGTTCCACCAGTTTTAGATATCAAGTCATAAAACTGATAGCTGTCATACTTGTTTTCATCTTTAGTGTTATTGTATGAAGTCATTTTTACAGTGCCGTAGGGCTCATTAAAATCCTCAAACCTGCTCTTCCTCTGTTTTTCAATTTGCCATGTACGCTTTGCAAGTGCTGAAGCTGCTTCCATCTCAGTAATTCCCGTGGCATGGTAAAATCCATTTGTGGTATCGTGCTTATACTCCATGCTCTAGGTACTTTGTAATCTTCAGACGGGCATTTCCTTGAACAGTTTGGCGCAAGAATTTCTTAGCTAATAAAGACTTCATTTTTTTTATTTTTTTTTATTTTTATTTTTTAATAATGACAATAATCAAGAAACACTTCATTCTAATTCAAGAGGATATCTTCGATTTACCCTCCAAGCATATGTGGTACTTTAACTGTTTCCACCACGATTCGGCTTCTCCGACAAGAGTGTAAGATGTCAATTTACATTGTAATCTATCGGATAGTTGCATTTCTTTAAAATAATTCTCAATCACATCAATCCAATCCTGAAAAAAATCAATAATCGGGGTGCTATCAAAGGTGGGTAAAATTGATCTATAATAGCTTATGTTCCTTTCCTCCATTGTGCTGTAATAACCTCCATCACAGTTGCGGCGATGCAAGGGAAACCTCGCTCAGCCCGGTGACGATTGTACTCCAGTTGGTGACTTGGCTTGATCATGGGTTGATCCGGTATGTACGAACCAACGCATTGTCCAAGCTTTGACGGAATCCCGAAGGATCTTCGAATCCCGAACACCGTCGCGAATCCGGCTATCTTCCCATCTCATTTTAGTCATCCACAAGCAAAAGAGAAAACCTACGCTTTGATACCAAATGACGTAGAAGATCTATAATGAACGGATAAAAACGAGCTAATTTAAACTTAAAGATAATTTAATTCTCAAAGAGAAAAGATTCAAGATTACATAATGACTTGGTATCTAAGAAGCTTAGACTATTTATAGGGTAAAAACCCGATTTGAAACATTAATAGAACACTATTAATTAAGTTGAACGTGCTACATCACAAATCACATTTTTTTTCCTTAAATCAGATCTAAGCCTTTTCCACACATACACACACAAAAAAAGGACAAGGACGAGAAGACGATGGTAAGATTGTAGTTGAAGTATTTTTTAGAGTTGAAGTCAAACGTTTTTAGCAAAAGTAGTGTCATCGGGCCCGGATGGTAAGATTGTAGCTCTTAGAGCACCTCCAAATGAGGTTTAAAACAATTTGCAAAACTTTAACAAGAGCTTTATCACCATTGGATCATGGTTGAGTCACAAAAGCTTTAACCAAAAGCTTTATATATATGAACCGCTTCAGTGTATGAATAAAGTTGTAAAATTCACTATTTTACAAGTTTTACGTGGAGTAGAGTCCACGCTATATAGCTTTTTACAAAGTTTATGTATTGAAAAAAAAAATGTTTATATCGAAAAGGTTTATAAAGTGATAATATGGCACAGTGATGAACATTTTAAAAGGTTTATTGCAGGTAGAATAGATTGGACGCCGGATCTTATGTTGTGATGATGCCTGCAGCGGTAGAGTAGATCGGAGGTTGAATTCTCTGTACTGTCTTTGCTGAGTGATGTTGTGTGTCTTTGCTCAAAACGACGTCCCAAAACAACATCGTTTTGAGTATTTTACATCGGTATGGTGCTGTGTATAAGAGGACAAAGAGGTTGAGAAATGAATTTTTAGCAAGTTTACTTCACAAATCACAAATAGCTATACTTGTGAAATCTATGCCTTTCATATTGCAATGCATTGACTTTTATTTAATGGTGATTCGATCTACAGCTTAAAAACAGATCCGTCATCGGAGGTGCTCTTAGTGTTAGAAGAATATTGTTAATTAAGTTTTAATTATTACCTAAGGCTATGTAAGTCATGTTTACCCACTACTAGAGTAGTTTGCACATGTTTCTCATTACTAAGTAGTTTTTCGGTTGTCAAGCCATGATCCAATGTTTCCAATTTTATAGGAAGTGGACTAGTGGGTAGTTTAATACTACATATATATATATATATATATATATATATATATATATATGTTTGATCCATCAATGAAATCTCAACTTTTCCCAAAAACTATCTCTTCCATAAAAGTTATCAGTGGTACCAGAGCCATATTCTCAACCGCAGTTGGAGAAAAGATCCATGGCCGAAACAAATTTTGTTCAGGCTTCCATCCCATAGTTTGATGGACAGCATTATGATCATTGGAGCATGTTGATGGAGAACTTCATGCATTCAAAGGAGTATTGGACCATCATTGAACAAGGAGTGGTTGAACCAGCAGGAAATCCACCCCACAACTGAGGCTCAGAAAGCATATTTTGAGAGCAAAAAACGCAAGGATTTGAAGGACAAGAACAATATGTTTCAAGCAATAGATAGAGCCATCTTGGAGACAATTCTCAGCAAGGAGTCATTAAAGGATATATGAGATTCAATGAAGAGGAAGTACCAAGGAAATGCCAGAGTGAAGAGATCACAGCTACAGGCTTTAAGAAGAGATTTTGAAACCTTACAAATGAAGGAAGGGGAATCTGTCTCAACTTATTGTGCCAAAACCATGAAATCTGCAATAAAATGAGATTTCTTGGTGAAAAGATGGAGGATGTAGCAGTTGTGGAGAAAATTTTGAGGTCACTAACCTCAAGATTTGATTATGTGGTGTGTTCCATTGAGGAATCCAAAGACATTGATGTTTTGTCTCTTGATGAACTGCAAAGTTCTTTGCAAGTTCATGAACAGAAGATGAAGAGAAGCTCAGCAGCAGCAAATGAAGAGCAAGCCTTGAAGACCACTGCCCATAATAGAAATTATAGAGGCAGGGGTAGAGGCAGAGGAAGAGGTAGAGGGAGAACCTCCAGAGATTCCGACAGCATGGATACTTCTCAGTCGTATGGAGAAGGAAGAGGTACTTCAAGCAAAAAGAATGTTGAATGCTATAGGTGTCACAATTTTGGACACTACAAATCAGAATGCTACCCCAAATTTCTAGCAGACAAGAAGAAAGGGACTCAGCAAGGTCACTTTGTTGACAAGGAAGAAGTTGAGACCCCGTTGATGACTACTCAGGATGAGCAGACTTCAGCACCCCAAGTATGGTATGTTGATACAGGTTGCACTAATCACATAGGTGGTAATAAGGCATCATTATCTTATTTGGATGAATCTTATAACTCAAAAGTGAAGTCTAGAGATAACTCCTCTGTGAGTGTTAAAGGAAAAGGAGATATATGTATCAGATCCAAAAATGCGACAGATAAGACCATTTCCAGTGTCTTATATGTTCCTGATCTGAAGTGCAATCTGCTGAGTGTTGGCCAGTTACAAGAAAAAGGGTATGAGATTATTCTGAAGAATAAGGAGTGTGAAATCAGGGTTCCAAGCAAGGGAATCATAGCTAAAGTTCCCATGAATGCCAACATATTGTTTCCTTTGGAAATTAAGGAGCCACAAGCATGTCTTACGGCAGAATTGAAAGATGCATCTTGGTTATGGCATTACAGATATGGACATCTCAATTTTGGTGGTTTGAAAACACTTCAACAGAAGGAAATGGTTAAAGGACTTCCACAAATTCAAACTCCTCACCAGATATGTGAAGAATGCACAAAAGGAAAGCAACATAGGCATCCTTTCCCAAAAGGAAAGTCTTGGAGGGCAAAACAAGTGTTGGAACTTATCCATTCAGACTTGTGTGGCCCAATCAATCCATCATCAAATGGAGGTAAGAGATATTTCATCACATTTACTGATGACTTATCTAGAAAAACTTGGGTTGAATTCTTGTTAGAAAAGTCTGAAGCATTGAATTCATTCAAGAGCTTCAAACTGTTAAGAGAAAAGGAGACATGTCAGTATATCAAGAGTCTAAGACAGACAGAGGAGGAGAATTTTGCTCAGCAGAGTTTGAAGATTTCTGTACCAGTAATGCAATCAGAATGGAATTGACAGGAGCCTGTACACCACGGCAGAAATGGTGTATCTGAGAGGAAGAATAGGACAATTTTGGATATGGTAAGAAGCATGTTGGCCTATGGAAATGTGTCTAAAAGATTCTGGCCAGAGCCAGTAAGTCGGAGTGTGCATGTTTTTAATAGGTGTCCAACATTCACTGTTCAGAACATGACACCAGAAGAAGCATGGAGCCCAATCAAACCATCTGTAAGTCATTTTAACATTTTTGACTACATTGCTTATGCTCATATTCCAGATGCAAACAGGAAGAAACTCAGTGATAAATGGGAGCAATGTGTGTTCTTGGGGATCAGTGAAAAGTCCAAGGCATACAAATTGTTTAATCCTATAACCAAAAAGATAGTAATCAGCAGAGATGTGATGTTTGATGAACTAAACTCCTAGGATTGGGAAGCAAACAATGCTCAGTTCCATCCAATCCAGAATCTAATAGATGAAGAGCCTATTGAGGACCAACAGAGTCAGGATTAGGAGACTTAGAATCAGCAGAGTGAGATTCAGCAGACTCAGGGTCAGCAGGCTCAAGACACTGAATTGACGGAAGCAGCTGAGGGTTCAGCAGACCCAAGTTCAGCAGACTCAAGTCATGAAATAGCAGCTGAGGGTTCAGCAGACAGACCTCACAAAACCAAGAAAAGGCCAGGCTGGATGACTGTTAAGGCCATATTTATATGATTATTAAGGGTTTATTTCATTATTATTTTCCCCACATTTGCGTAATTTGCATAAGAATTAAGGGTTTAAGTGTAAATATTGAGTAAAGATGATTTTAAGATGATTGTATGCAAAATTGATGATTTTAAGTGTTGATTTAATGGAATTATTATTATTTGGATTTTATTACATTTTTGCATTGTTTATTTATCATGTAGGAGTTAATTTTCGTGCATATAATGAGGATAAATGAAGCTCAAGTCGAATTATAAGAGATAGAGTTGGAATTGGCTTGAAGAAATTGGATAAAGATGAAGAGATCCGATCCTCGCCAGCTTCAAACGGGCGTCTACCGATCTTGAACGAGCGTCCAGAAGGAACCGGCGTCCATGCCGCGTCCCAAATCGTATTTTACATTCAGAGAGTTCAGACGGAGGATGAACGAGCGTTTACTCAGCGTCCGGGCATTCTGGACGGGCGTCCACGAGACCAGACGGGCGTTCAAGGCCGACTTAACCCTAGCCGACATCAAATTCCTATAAATAAAGCGGCAGCCCCAACCCTAATTCATACCACATAATTGAGATCGCAATTTTACACCAAAAAGCTGCGGCCACAAGCCTTTTTACGCAGAGATGAATTTCTCCAATCCAACAATCATCTTCAACATGATTGTTGGCTAAAAGCCTTGCAGTGAGTCGACGGAGGAAGCCCATCATCAACACAACCAACTAGAGAGTTCGATGCTTAAGTTTAGTGAGTGTATTTCATAGTTTTTCATTACTTTGGATCTGTTTTGTATTGTTTAAGTTTTATTGAATTAAGATTTGATGAAACGATCTATGTTTAATTTATGCTTGAATAAATTTATGAAAGTATGTTTATTTAAGTTCTCTTTTATTCAAAGTAATGCATCTAATTGTGTTTTAAGAGATTATGCATGATTAGTTGAGTAAGAGCTTGGAAACAATCTCGTGATTTCGTGTTGATTGCATGTTTAGTTTGTTTGAAAAGATAAACGAAACCCTAGAATTTGGTTGAAGAAATTTAATTGAATTCGTGAAAAATCACTACTAAAAACTACATCTTTAGATCACCATCTAGTTGGGGATTGTTGGTTGATAGGTGGAACCTAGTCGCCTTGCTGTGTTTTCCTTTATTGTTTATTAATCGAATCGTTTAGATTAAGTTTAGTTTACGTTCTAGTTTTATAAACCCTAATTTCCTGCTGTTTCCCTGCACTTTTCTGCTTCAGTTCGTATTTAGACGCTCGTCCGCAATAGCAGACGCTCGTCCATTAGATTTAGTTTTCAGACGCTCGTTCATTTCAGTGAACGCTCGTCCGTTTTTTCTGTTTTATTATTTTCTGCTTGTTTTTATTCTGTTTTAGTTTCAATTCTTAGGTTTAGGTTTTAGTTAGTTTCAGCTTTAGTTTAGATAGATAATTGTGACATAATCGATATAGATTTATATTTGAATCCGATAAACATTCCACTCCCTTAGGACGACCCGTAAACACCCTATACTACGATCCTTATACTTGGGGTGTTTCGGTTTATAAATTATAAAACTAGTTTTTACCGAACAATGACAGATTTTGAGGTAACATGTTTACCACAGTCAGATGAGGCCACTTACTATGTTTTATTTGCTAGTGATGATCCAATAACTTATGTGGAAGCAACAAAGGACAGTAAATGGAGGCAAGCTATAGATGAAGAAATCACAGCCATTGAAAGGAATCAGACTTGGAGTCTTACAGATCTACCAAAAGGACACAAGACTATTGGTGTCAAGTGGATCTATAAGACAAAATTGAATGAAGACGGCAAAGTCAGCAAGTATAAGGCTAGACTAGTAGCAAAATGGTACAAGCAAGAGTATGGAATTGACTACAATGAAGTATTTGCCCACGTAGCAAGGATGGAAACTATCAGACTAGTGCTATCTCTGGCTGCCCATAACCATTGGAAGGTACATCAAATGGATGTGAAATCTGCATTTTTGAATGGTAAGCTGGAAGAAGAAGTATATGTGGATCAGCCACAAGGTTATGTGAAGAAAGAAGCAGAAAGCAAAGTGTATAGGCTTAGCAAAGACTTATATGGACTCAAGCAAGCCCCAAGGGCTTGGTACAGTTGTATTGATTCTTATTTTGTGAAGGCAGGTTTCACAAGGTGTCCATATGAACCTACCTTGTATGTGAAAATTAACAGCAAGGGAAGGCTACTGATTGCTTGTTTGTATGTGGATGATCTTATCTTCAGCAGCAGGGAACTCAGTATGATAACAGAGTTCAAGAAGGCAATGAAGACCAAATTTAGCATGACTGATATGGGACTAACGCAATATTTCTTAGGTATTGAGGTTCAGACGAATGAATCAGGGATATATATTTCCCAAAATAAGTATGTATCTGAAATTCTCAGCAGGTTTGGAATGAAGGACAGCAACCCGGCACCCACACCCTGTGAAACTGGTGTGAAGCTCAGCAAGGAAGGAACATGTGGTAAGATGAATTCCACAATGTACAAGCAGATGATAGGGTGCCTTCTATATTTGACAACAACAAGACCAGACATCATGTATGTTGTAAGTGTGGCAAGCAAATACATAGAGTCATCATCAGCGGATCACTTAAACTATGTGAAGAGGATCCTGAGATACTTAAATGGAACCATCAATCTTGGCATCAAGTATGGTTCAGCAAGGAAGGCTCGACTGACTGGATATTCAGACAGTGATTATACAGGAGATGTTGATGACAGGAAGAGTACTTCTGGTTTTGTGTTTATGTATGGAATAAGTGTTGTCAGTTGGTCATCACAGAAACAATCAATAGTCACTTTATCTACAACAGAATCAGAGTTTGTTGCAGCAGCACATGAAGCATGTCAACTGATATGGTTAAGAAGATTGCTGGAAGTTCTAGGTCAAGTTCAGCAGACTGGGAATATTATATACTGTGATAACAGTTCAACTATCAAGCTATCTAAGAATCCAGTGTTAAACAACAGGAGCAAGCACACAGATGTGAAGTATCATTTCCTGAGAGACCTATGTGAAGAAATGGTCATTGAGTTGCAGCATTGCCTAAAGGACTTAAGAGGGATCAATTTGAAGCTCAGAGGGATCAAATAACTGATATAATGACTAAAGGACTAAAGGACTCAAGAGGGATCAAATAGCTGATATAATGACTAAAGGACTTAAGAATGATCAATTTTTGAAGCTCAGAGGCAAGCTGGGTATGTGGGAAAATCTGAACTGCTAGCTTGGATTAAGGGAAGGAATGTTAGAAGAATATTGTTAATTAAGTTTTAATTATTAATTAAGGCTATGTAAGTCATGCTTATTTTCCCACATTCCCAGCCACAACTAGAGTAGTTTGCACATGTTTTCCATTACTAAGTAGTTTTTCGGTTGTCAAACCATGATCCCATATTTCCTATTTTATAAGAAGTGGGCTAGTGAGATAGTAGTTTATTACGTACTTGTATATATATATTTGATCTATCAATTAAATCTATCAAGTTTTCTCAAAAACTATATCTTCCATTAAAGTTATCACTTAGATCTACAGGTGTATGAATATTGAATTTTGTTTGTTTTGTTTCCAGATGAAATCATGCGTTTTGAAACTAAATTGAATAAAAATATAAGAAATCAGCGAAGTGAGAAAAGAAAAACATAATAATATTGTTGATAAACACAACTAGTACAAAGGATATGATTCTGCTCACTGCTCTAGGGAAGAAACAGAGAAAAATGTACAACATAATTCACCACTATCTCACTTTTTCCCTCTCCTCGACACGGCTTTCTTCGCCGGTGATTTCACTGTCTTCGGCTTAACACTCTTCGCCGGAGCTTTCTTAACTGGCGCCTTCTTAGCAGCCACCTTTGGAGCAGCCGGAGCAGGTTTCTTTCCAGGAGTTGTCCTCGTCGATGTTCTTGCCGCCTTAGCTGGCTTCTCCTTTGGCTTTGACTTCGGCGCCTCTTTCCTCTTTGCCGCAGCTACCTTTGGCTTCGGCGCAGCCACCTTTGCTTTTGAAGCAGCACCAGTCTTCGGCTTAGCAGCTGCCTTTGTCGCTGCTTTCGGCTTCTTCGAAGCTACAGAAGCCTTAGGCTTGGCTTTGGCCTTCACAGGAGCCTTCTTCTCTTTAGGCACCACCGCCTTTGGCTTCGCAGCCGTAGCTGGCTTCTTCTTTGCCGGAGCAGAAGCAGCAGGCTTTGTGCTAGTTTTTGCCGGCAGCTTAAAAGAGGCCTTCACTTTCACTAGCTTACCAGAAGCTACCAATTTCTTCAATTGAACAAGTAACATCTTCCTAAAATTCGGGGCAAGGTTTTTGTGCTTTTCCTCAATGAACTTGGTAATCGCTTGCTGACTAGATCCTGTTTTCTCCTTCAAAGTGACAATCGCATCTTGAATCATCTGAAATCAAACATGAAATCAATAACCATCAGATTCAAATCAGAGATGGATCTAAAATCAAAAAGTGAATTCGATTAGTAAAAGATAGGCTGTACCTCAAAGTAAGAAGGATGAGTAGGATTGGTTTTCTTCTTCGGGGCAGCAGGTTTCTTAGCCTTTTTGGATTTCGATGGCTTGGCGTCAGGCTTCTCCGCCTGCTCCGCCTCCACTTGAACTTCAACAGTGAGGCTCTCCACGGCGGCGATTGGTTCCTCTGTTGCCATTTCAAATCAGGGGATTCGGGTCGGATCTAAGAAAAAGCTCAATTGAATAGAAAAAGACAGAAGAATTTAGAACAAAATCTATAGGTGTGAATCCAAGTTGAAAAGAATTGGCGGATTTAAATACCGGGAATTCAGTGCTCGATTCTTGAATGCTGAAAGCTGATTGGTGGAAATGCATTTGACGCGGATTCAGACCGCAACGATTATTTGAATTTGGAGTGTCGGATCAAAACTCATCGACGGTTGAGAACGCGTGATGGGTTGCTAGTGGATTTGGGATGCTTGGTGATCTTTTCTTTTAGCAACAAAAATGTGTGCTTTTGTGCTGGATTCATTTGATGATTACTGGAGCTATAGTTAATGAAATTTCATGAGATTTTTTTTATTTGGTAGGGATTTTCATAAGCTTTACAGTGAGCATTCATTTCACTTGTGAATATTATTTTTACCAGAGATATTTCCTTTGGAAGCAAAGGTGGTCATGAACATGGTTTACTAGGAATACATTGAGGTTTTTGAGTGTTTTACGAAAATGTGTAAAACCAAATGTTGATTTCAAAAGCTTGTCTTATAGTCTAATAACTGAGGAGTCTGTAGAATAAAAAATTATGAAATTCCGACATGGTTTTGATGTTGAAAAGTTAATTTGATTGTCATCAAAGATGAACACAAAAGTTAACTAGTTTTACTTCCCGATAAAAATTTACCTCGTTCATAACTTATGTCACGTAACTTGTTAAATTGAAATAAGATTTTGAATGTCATTACTAACAAAAATATGTGACAAATTATAACTCATTGTTCCACGATGGCTCTTTTATAAATTCCTTTATAGTAGTATATATACAGCTTGATCGTAACAACGAGGAAGATTCTCTTTTACACGTTCACGGTATTAGTGCTTACATCACCCCCAACAACTACGGACATTGATCACAAGTGTTCAGCATTACTAGGTACCTTCATTTTTTTTTGTGCGGAAGCACACCGAATAATGTTTTGACGCATTAGAGACTCTGACATCAAAGATGTCACTTATAGGAAATCACATATGATTGATGGTTTTATTTTGAAGGTATTCAAGGTTCAAGATTCACACAAACGTTTCAAAGGCTTGGATACCACTTGATAGCACTCTAAATTCATTGATGCTGCCCTGATGTTTCCAACATACGACACGTATGTATATAGTTATATCGATAACGCTAGTAAGTTATAATTGTAAGTACGCCCGTAGAATGATGTCATTGCATTTGCACTTGATTGCAAGAAAATAATATGTATGGAATATTGTTTTTGGATAATGTAACGCCCCGTTCCCGGACACCGAGTCCTTATCCGGAAAAGGAACGTTCGGCACGTATAAAATAAAAATAAATTCACTTTATACATAAGCCTCTACTACGTCGTATCAAAAATAAGCAAACGGAAGCAAAAGACTCGGGTATAAAAATTTCAACAACCAAGGATAGAAATGAAATCTAAAGGTGAAAATGTAACGTATTACATTTAAGGAAAAGTACGAAATCTAAAAGGAATGTAACGGTACTACAATTCTCGAAAGACCAAAAAAAGTCTAAAACAGTCTATTTAAGAATAAGAAATGAATAAATGTAAACTCTTCAATGAAGCGTCTTCAAACGTCATCATCGAACTCTTCCTCGAAAGCATTATCTACCTGTTCGTCTTCTCACCCCCAAACACATAGAAAACATGCATTTGAGGTAAGTACAACGTACTCAATAAGAAAGAGAAGCTATGACAACAACTATAATTTATAAAGTAAAGATAATTAAAGGCTTAGTTGATTACGTGTGACCGACTCAATCTAGGGTTTATCTCATGTCCATCAACATGAACTGACTAACCGTTTCTACTTAACCTATCTATGTTACAACCGCACTCAAGGGCACTACGCATATCCAAGTTGGGGATATTCTTGGCAACATATTAGTGGATCACACCAATATCCACGAAGTCTAGAAAAGGTAGACTCCGATAGTACGCACACCTCAGCGGAGTCCCTCCGCACTTAGGGTTTTTTTGACCTACGGAGTTCTTCCACCTTCAGAGGTAGCACACACATCGCGATATAGACTGGTGCCTATCCAAGAGAGACATGTTGTTTAATCTTTTACTAGTCAAGTACGTATTTTATTAAGATGATTAACTAACCACCTAAGTGTTTTCAATTAATCTCCCTCACATTAACTACTCTCTTCCTAGACCACTAGACAAAGACAAGGCCTAGCAATTACACAGACATTGATGAATGCTAATTCATCAAAGCACAAACCTATCATGCCTTTCCGACGGATCCGAACTTCAACTCCCTTTAAGAGTACATTCGGTGTTTTAACTGAACGAATCAGAAGTTCAATTCAGGCTTGTTCAAGTTTATACTATTTAATAAATATCATATATCAAGGTTTCATAAAGCTAAATCATGCTTATAAGGCTGAACAACAACCAACAAAGGGAGAATGACAAAAACAGCTAGACGCCCGTTTAAGGCTCTGGACGCCCGTCTGAACCTTATTGGACGCCCGTCCAAAATGGACGCCCGTCCACCCAAAACAGTTTCAATCCTGAATGTAAAACAACATTTCAAACGCCCGTCCAGAAAAGCCAGACGCTCGTCCGAAATGTGCCCCAAGTAGACGCCCGTCCAGAGAGGCCAGACGCTCGTCCACCTGGGTTTTCCCAAAAACGCTAAGATCGACGAAACTCGATTTTCTGCACCGTTTCTAACATATTTAGCATCGAATTAAACCCAGAAAGACGTAGAAACTATATCCAATCAACCGTAGCATCTAGGATCCTTCGATCAACATAAAACACATCTTTTACTAGCATCTACAAGTCTCCAAATCACAATCTAAACTTTACGAATTATAACCGAAATCATAGGAAGAGTTTCTTACCTAATTCCTGCTCCAAAATAGATCCAACAGCCTCAGAAAATTTGCTGCGACTCCCAACCTCGGATGACTAAACGATGCCCTTCTCACGACGATTCCAAAGCTCTCGTCTGATCTGAAAACGATTAAGCTATCTCTTAGAATTTGTGAAAACTCTTCTAACCCTTTTCTCCTCTCAAAACTTGCGCACATGAGAAGAACGTGAAGACTGAATTTTCTGATTTAATTAGGTTAGGGGGATTATTGTGTGTAAATTTTCCTTAAATACATATTCCAAATTAATCCCTTTTTACCATAATCGCCCTTACTTACCAAAAATCAGATTTATCCCTTTAAATATATATATAACTTGAAAATATATATATATATATGTATCCCAATAATACTTAACTCCCATAAAAGAAAAGAAATAATAATATTTCGTTTTCGCAAAATGACACGTCTGCCTTTTCCGAAAATCGAATATTACATTCCTCCCCTTAAAAGGAGTTTCGTCCTCGAAACTAGAACATACCTGGTAGACAACCAAACTCTTGGAATTCACTGATCATATCACCTTCAACCTCCCAAGTTGCCTCCTCGGGCGAATGATTACTCCACTGAACCAAAACCAATGGAATCATCCTTCTCTTTATCATCTTTTCTTTTCGGTCCAAAATCTTGATTGGTCTCTCATCATAAGCCAGATTGTCTTGTAAAATTTCCGGATCAATTGTAGTTTCAACATCCTTCCTCGTCAGACATTTCTTCAACATCGAAACGTGAAACACACTATGGACCCTTGACATCGATTCCGGTAACTTGAGCTTGTAAGCTAAGGTTCCAATCCTTTCCAAAATCTCAAAAGGTCCAACATACCTTGGACTTAGCTTTCCTTTTTGTCCAAAACGTTTCACTCCCTTCATCGGTGAAGCTCGCAGATACACTCTGTCACCGACTTCGAACTCATGCGGTCTTCTTCTGACATCTGCCCAACTTTTCTGCCTGTCCTGTGCTGCCTTCAGATTCTTCTTAACCAACTGAACTCTTTCCTTAGCTTGCTCAACCATTTCCGGCCCCGTGATCCATCTTTCCCCGACTTCATCCCAAAACAGCGGCGTTCGACATCTTCTCCCATACAACGCTTCAAACGGCGGCATGCCTATACTTGCATGATAACTATTATTGTAGGCAAACTCGCTACCGGTAGTAGTCATCCCATGATCCACCTACTTCCAAAACACAAGCTCTTAGCATGTCCTCGAGTGTTTGGATGGTCCTCTCGCATTGTCCATCCGTCCGAGGATGAAAGGCCGTGCTCAAATCTAACTTGGTTCCAAAGGCTTCCTGTAAACCCTTCCAAAACCGACTGACGAACCGACTATCTCGATCCGAGACTATAGAGACAGGAACTCCGTGTAACTTCACTATATTATCCAAGTATAGTGTCGTCATCTTCTTCAAAGGCATATCAACCTTATATGGTAAGAAATGGGCAGATTTGGTCAATCTATCCACGATTACCCAAATTGCATCATGACCACCTCTCGTCTTAGGTAAACCGGTGATGAAGTCCATCGTGATCTTATCCCATTTCCATTCGGGATATCCAAGGTCTTAAGCATTCCCCCTGGTCTTCTATGCTCTGCCTTCACCTTCTGACAAATGTCACACTCTACCACGAACTTGGCTATTTCTACCTTCATCGAAGGCCACCAAAACCTTTCCTTCAAGTCTCGATACATCTTAGTAGCACCTGGATGAACTGCAAAAGCAATCATATGTGCTTCTTCCATAACCCTCTGTCTTAAGTCGCCAACATTAGGTACACACAAACGATCCTGGTACCAAAGGTTCCCATTCTTGTCTAACGCATAACCCACTGTAGGCTTCTCTCTAGCAACTCTCTTCAAATCAACCAAAGCTGGGTCTTCATATTGCTTTTCCCGAATGTCATCCATCAACTCCGATCTTGCTAACAACGGCGCCACGAACTGTCGTTCCTCAATCTGATCAAACCTGCTGATTTCCAGTCCATCTAACTTTCCTACCACATCTTCGACACTCGAAACTGCAAACACTGGTTTCCTGCTTAAAGCATCTGCTACTACATTGGCTTTGCCTGGATGGTACTGAATATCCAAATCATAGTCCTTCACGAACTCTAACCAACTCCTCTGTCTCATATTCAGATTCTCTTGCGTGAAGAAGTACTTTAAACTTTTGTGGTCGGTGAAGATCCTTGCCTTAACTCCATACAAGTAGTGCCTCCAAGTCTTTAATGCAAACACTACCGCTGCTAACTCTAAGTCGTGTGTCGGGTAGTTCTTCTCATGCACCTTCAGTTGTCTAGATGCATAAGCAATCACCTTTCCTCCTTGCATCAACACACAACCTAGACCCTGTCCCGAAGCATCCGTGTAGACATCATAGTTATCGAAGATCTCCGGAACTGCCAGCACTGGGGCCGTAGTCAACCTATCCTTCAAGGTATGAAAAGCTGCATCACACTCGCTAGTCCATTCGAACTTCACATTCTTCTGTGTAAGCTTAGTGAGTGGAGTAGCTATCTTTGAAAAGTCTTGCACGAACTTTCTATAATAGCCAGCCAAACCAAGAAAGCTCCTTACTTCTGAAACTGTAGTAGGTTTAGGCCAATTCTCAACTGCCTCGATCTTTTCTGGGTCAACTTGTATACCATCTTTAGAAATAACATGTCCTAAGAAACTGACCTGTTTCAACCAAAAGTCACACTTCGAAAACTTAGCAAACAACTGGTTCTTTTTCAACGTATCCAACACTATCCTTAAGTGTTCCTCGTGTTCCTTCTCATCCTTAGAATATACTAGGATGTCGTCTATGAACACTATCAAAAACTTATCCAAGTATGGCATAAAAACTCGCTGCATCAAATCCATGAATGCAGATGGAGCATTAGTGAGTCCAAAAGGCATAACTAAGAACTCATAATGTTCATATCTCGTACTAAAGGCCGTCTTCGGTATATCTGCTACCTTGATCTTCAACTGATGATAACCAGACCTAAGATCAATCTTAGAGAACACTTTCTTGCCTTGCAACTGATTAAACAGGTCATCAATCCTTGGCAAGGGGTACTTATTCTTGATGGTAAGGTTATTCAACGCTCTGTAGTCGATGCACATCCTCATGCTACCATCTTTCTTCTTGACGAACAACACTTTGGGGCTCCCCAAGGTGAAGTCTTGGGCTGAATTATGTTCCTTTCAAGCATATCCTTAAGCCGTGCTTTCAACTCTTTTAACTCACCGGTGCCATTCTATAGGGTGCCTTGGCAACCGATGCCGCTCCGGGTACCAACTTGATCTCAAACTCGATCTCCCTATCCGGCATGTTTCCCGGTAATTCTTCCGGAAATACCTCGGGGTACTCTCTCACTACCAGAGTTTCTTCTAGCTTAGGCTTCACTTGTTCCACATCCACTGCGTACAACAAGTAGCCTTCACAACCCTTCTGACAAGCTCTGATTGCCTTAACCGCCGAAATTATCGGATGTCGCTTCTTACTCGGCTTGTACACGTTTCCCTGATAAGTCTTGTCTGATTTCCCGGGTACTTTGAAAGTCACTTTCTTTTCCCTACAATCCAAGTGGACAAAATTCTCGGATAGCCAATCTATCCCAAGAATCACGTCAAAATCTGAGAAGTCTAAAACTGTAAAGTCGCTCTTGCATCGATACGATCCAACTCGAACTTCCACTTGAGGTATCATCCTAGCTACCTTTGTTACCTTCCCTAACGGTGTTGTAATCTCCAACGTGTTCCTTAAAGGTTCCGAGGGTAGACTCAACTTCTTAGCTACCTTGGTCGACACAAAAGTGTTAGACGCTCCCGTATCGAACAAAGCTCTGACCACTAGATTATCTAACATTACCGTACCTAAGGTGCACATTCATTCATTTAAATACAATTACAGCATGAATAAACGTGCTATAAAAATATATTAATAAAGTAAAATAACAACAAGGTACCTGAGATAACGTCATCCTCTGGTTCTGCATCTCTAGCATCTGCTGCAAAAACTCGAACCTGTCGACTCGGGCCGTTTCTACCGCTTCCTTGGCTCGAACTGCCCTTGTTTCCCTTGTTTGGACACGCTCTAGAAAAGTGTCCTGGTTCTCCACAAACGTAGCAACCATTTGGATAATTGCCTTGGGCTAGTCCCGAAATTCCTCTTGCTTCCAATCACGACTGTAGCCTTCTTCCTGAAGGTCTCAACCTCCAAGGCTTTATTGTGTAACTCTGCCATATTTCTTGCGGTGAATCCCAACATGCCTGACTGTATCTCATGAGCTAAACCTTCCTTATAGAGGGCCATCTTCATCTCTTCCACTTTCATGAGTTCGGGATAGAACCTTCATAACTCATTAAACCTATTAGTATACTGAGATACCGTTAGATGAATACCCTGCTTGAGCTTTAAGAACTGGCTCGCCTTATCCGTCCGTACCGTTACCGGGAAGTACTCATTATAAAACAAAGCCTTAAAAGCTTCCCAGTCTGTTACTTTGCCATTGCTACTCTATATGGCATCTATCCATGCTTCAGCTGCACCCAAGAGAAAACTAACCGCTAACTGTGCCATCTCTGTTTCAGGGACATGTATGTTCCTGCATGCCTTCTCAAAACTTCTTATCCATTCCTCAGCCTTTGAATGCTCTACATTCCCATAGAAGTTTTCGACCCGATTCCTTCTCAATCTTGTGTACCAATCTACAGCCGGTGCTTGCTCAAAAACTGGTCTAACCGGTGGAACTGGTGGGTAAACCGGAGGGTAACCGAAAGGTACTTGCTGCCGGTACTGCTGTTGCTGTGGGTAAGGTGGAATCGCTTGAGGTTCAGACTGAAAAGGGTAGTATCCCGATAGTAGTTCGGTGGTGCCGAGGATTGGGCCGAGGTTGTTGAAAACCAAAGGGTGGGTAACCAGCACCTTGTTGATGGTCAAACCGTGGTGAAAGTGGTACGGTGGGTCGAGGGGTATGACCTGCAGGAGGTGGGTAGAAAGACTGATGCTGCTGGTGAAACACTAGCGGTGAGGGGTGGCTCACTGGCGGAGGGTAAACGCTAACTGGTGGAGGATAAACACTGACTGGTGGAGGGTAGCTTACCGGTGGTACAAACCCTGTTGGAACATCACTCACTAAGGAAAACTGAACTGAACTCCCCACGTGCCATCGTGGAGGTTGCTCCTGATGTGGCCTCGGTGACAAACCATGCTGAGACCTAGGTGTGGGTGTCGCGGTACGAGGTGGTGGTGATAAGCTCCGCTGGGGTGGTGGGATCTGTCTCAGGGCACCGCCCCCTACCACTGGCGTTGGACTTGACCGTCGAACTCTCGAAGTCTCTACACCCGCTCCAGTTCTCGTGAACACCATCCTGATGATCAAAGACAACCAGAACGTCACTAAAAGATCTAGAGGAAACTTATCTTATAAGAAAGGAAGCCTAAAGACGCTTTTCTCTGATACCAACTGTAACGCCCCGTTCCCGGACACCGAGTCCTTATCCGGAAAAGGAACGTTCGGCACGTATAAAATAAAAATAAATTCACTTTATACGTAAGCCTCTACTACGTCGTATCAAAAATAAGCAAACGGAAGCAAAAGACTCGGGTATAAAAATTTCAACAACCAAGGATAGAAATGAAATCTAAAGGTGAAAATGTAACGTATTACATTTAAGGAAAAGTACGAAATCTAAAAGGAATGTAACGGTACTACAATTCTCGAAAGACCAAAAAAAGTCTAAAACAGTCTATTTAAGAATAAGAAATGAATAAATGTAAACTCTTCAATGAAGCGTCTTCAAACGTCATCATCGAACTCTTCCTCGAAAGCATTATCTACATGTTCGTCTTCTCACCCCCAAACACATAGAAAATATGCATTTGAGGTAAGTACAACGTACTCAATAAGAAAGAGAAGCTATGACAACAACTATAATTTATAAAGTAAAGATAATTAAAGGCTTAGTTGATTACGTGTGACCGACTCAATCTAGGGTTCATCTCATGTCCATCAACATGAACTGACTAACCGTTTCTACTTAACCTATCTATGTTACAACCGCACTCAAGGGCACTACGCATATCCAAGCTGGGGATATTCTTGGCAACATATTAGTGGATCACACCAATATCCACGAAGTCTAGAAAAGGTAGACTCCGATAGTACGCACACCTCAGCGGAGTCCCTCCGCACTTAGGGTTTTTTTGACCTACGGAGTTCTTCCACCTTCAGAGGTAGCACACACATCGCGATATAGACTGGTGCCTATCCAAGAGAGACATGTTGTTTAATCTTTTACTAGTCAAGTACGTAGTTTATTAAGATGATTAACTAACCACCTAAGTGTTTTCAATTAATCTCCCTCACATTAACTACTCTCTTCCTAGACCACTAGACAAAGACAAGGCCTAGCAATTACACAGACATTGATGAATGCTAATTCATCAAAGCACAAGCCTATCATGCCTTTCCGACGGATCCGAACTTCAACTCCCTTTAAGAGTACATTCGGTGTTTTAACTGAATGAATCAGAAGTTCAATTCAGGCTTGTTCAAGTTTATACTATTTAATATATATCATATATCAAGGTTTCATAAAGCTAAATCATGCTTATAAGGCGGAACAACAACCAACAAAGGGAGAATGACAAAAACAGCTAGACGCCCGTTTAAGGCTCTGGACGCCCGTCTGAACCTTATTGGACGCCCGTCCACTATACCCAGACGCCCTTCCACCCAAAACAGTTTCAATCCTGAATGTAAAACAACATTTCAAACGCCCGTCCAGAAAAGCCAGACGCTCGTCCGAAATGTGCCCCAAGTAGACGCCCGTCCAGAGAGGCCAGACGCTCGTCCACCTGGGTTTTCCCAAAAACGCTAAGATCGACGAAACTCGATTTTCTGCACTGTTTCTAACATAAGCATCGAATTAAACCCAGAAAGACGTAGAAACTATATCCAATCAACCGTAGCATCTAGGATCCTTCGATCAACATAAAACACATCTTTTACTAGCATCTACAAGTCTCCAAATCACAATCTAAACTTTACGAATTATAACCGAAATCATAGGAAGAGTTTCTTACCTAATTGCTGCTCCAAAACAGATCCAACAGCCTCAGAAAATCTGCTGCGACTCCCAACCTCGGATGACTAAACGATGCCCTTCTCACGACGATTCCAAAGCTCTCGTCTGATCTGAAAACGATTAAGCTATCTCTTAGAATTTGTGAAAACTCTTCTAACCATTTTCTCCTCTCAAAACTTGCGCACAGGAGAAGAACGTGAAGACTGAATTTTCTGATTTAATTAGGTTAGGGGGATTATTGTGTGTAAATTTTCCTTAAATACATATTCCAAATTAATCCCTTTTTACCATAATCGCCCTTACTTACCAAAAATCAGATATATCCCTTTAAATATATATATAACTCGAAAATATATATATATATATATACCAATAATACTTAACTCCCATAAAAGAAAAGAAATAATAATATTTCGTTTTCGCAAAATGACACGTCTGCCCTTTCCCGAAAATCGGAATATTACAGATAAACACTCAAGTAGAGTGAAAAATCAAAAGGCTAATAGTCAGGTGAGCCACCCCATTCTCGAAAAAATAGTTTTTTCGGAAAATGAATGTCCAGTACGCAAAAATTTAATTAACACTTAATCTCCACGTCAGTCAGCATACAATAAATATCATAATACCAAGCAGAAACGACAAAAGACAAAGATTCTAGGAATTTGATGCTCATAAAACACTAGTGCCGCCGCGAGTTCGGTGTCAATACAGTAGATCCGGTTGTCAAAACTGAGAAATGTTCAGAAAGATCAAAACAATTAAACAACTGCTGCTATTTAAACTTCTCAAATTCAAATTCTAATATCTTAGAAATAAATAAATAATTAGAATACTATCAAAGTTACTTCTACTTGACATACATGAAAAAGAAATCGAGACAATGTCTAACATAAATGAAATTGTAAACATACCAACTTCAACCTGACAATTAATCACTAATCCTCGAATATCTCAAACTCATTTCCCTCCTGAAAACCTTCTGTCAGTTTTATGACTTGATCTCTAAAATTGATGTAACTAATCTGAAACTGAGTTTTGGAGAAACTAAGTTTTGGTGGAAACTTAGAAAACTGAGTTTGCTGAATACAAGTGAGTTCTACATCTGAGTTGGTTGATTACAAGAGAAAATGAGTTTCTGGAAAAGTGAGTTTTCATCTGGTGGAGTCAGTTTGAGCTGGGATCCACTTCTGGGGCATTTATGACAATCCGACAAAAATCCTATGGCGGCTAGGGTTTATGGATTTGTGTCTATAAATATCATCCGTTGTAATCAATGTTGTGTGTGTTTTTTCAAGAGAGTGAAAATTCTTGTAACTTCTGTGCATAATAAAATATCTCCTTTTTCTACCCGTGGATTAGTCGGCACAATGCCGGATACCACGTTAAATCACCGTGTTCTCTTTGTTCTGTGTTTTATCAATTTCCTTCTTACTTTTCTATTAGATTGCATCTGTTTTATCTTTCTTCAAGTGAAATTTCTCGTCTGTGTTTCAACAAACTGGTATCAGTGCGTGAGGTTCAAGATTCAGAGAGATTTTCAGATTGAACGGAGTTGATCTTCACCAAGACCGGTGACTAGTGCTAAGATTTTGTGATCAAAAGTCTGTTCTTTAACAAGAAAGATGTCAGCAATTAACGTAAAGATTGATAAATTTACAGGGAGAAACAGTTTTAGTTTGTGGCAAATCAAGATGCGGGCCTTGTTAAAACACCAAGGATTGTGGACTCCTTTATCCGGTAAAGGGGATGCCAGTGTAGCAGATTACGCCATTCTGGAGGAGAAAGAACATTCTACCATCATGTTGTGCTTATCTGATGATGTTATCACCGAAGTTGCTGATGAAGACACCACTTCTAAGTTATGGTCAAAGCTTGAAACACTATATATGAATAAGTCATTGACCAACAACTTGCTGCTAAACCAGAGGCCGTTTAACCTAAGAATGCATGAGGGGGCTCAGCTGAGAGATCTTCTTGAGCAGTTGAACACAATATTACTTGATCTCAGGAATATTGATGTAAAGATTGTGGATGAAGATGCAGCTCTGATTTTGTTGGCATCACTTCCAGCTTCTTATGAGAACTTTGTGCAATCCTTCATAGTTGGGAATGATACAATTGCATTGGAAGATGTAATGTCAACTTTACATGTCGGGAGCTGATACATAAGGAAGTTGGGGCAGACAGTCGCCGTTGGACTGGTAGTCAATAGTAGTGAAAAAAAATGTGGACAGTCAAGAAAAAAGAAATCCAAGAAGACAGGGTCCAAAGGTCCTAAATCCACAGATTTCTGCAATTACTGTAAGGAGTAGGGACATTGGAAGTCCAACTGTCCAAAGAAAAAAAGCAGCAGGAGAACAGTTCTGGAACAGCTGCTGTTGCAGCTGAGTTTGATTCAGAAGAGGACATGGTTGTAGTTGCTGGAGAATTAGCACATCATGCTGGTGTGTGGATTCTGGACTCTGGAGCATCTTATCACATTTGTCCACACATAGAGTGGTTCTCAAATTATCAATAGATAGATGGTGGTCATATAGCTATGGCAAACAGCAAGGTCTGCAAGATAGTTGGGATTGGCTCAGTTTAATTGAGGATAGAGGATGGAAATTATGTACGTTGAGTGAAGTTAGACGTGTTCCACAGATGACAAAGAACTTGGTATCTCTAAGTCTTTTAGACAACAAGGGATTCAATTTTAAGGATGAAGGTGGAAAACCGAGTGTCTTCAAAAACTCAGTTTTAGTTCTCAGTGGAGTCAAAAGGGGAACCTTGTATATTTTGCACGGATCTGTTGTGTCCGGATCTGCTGTTGTAGCATATGTAGAAATTCATCAGTCGCGGCTTACAAAACTGTGGCATATGAGACTGGGTCACATGGGTGAAAAAGGGATGCCGATTCTTTCACACAATAATTTTCTTGGCGGATATAAGGTCAAGAATCTGGAATTTTGTGAGAATTGTGTGTTTGGGAAGCTTCACAGTGGCAAGTTCTCAAAAGGAATACACAACACAAACTCATCACTTGATTACATTCATTCTGATTGTTGGGGGCCTTCAAAGGTAGAGTCATTGGGTGGTCACAGATATTTTGTGTCATTCATAGATGGGTATTCAAGGATGACTTGGGTGGTGATGATGAAACACAAGATAGCACTTGATAGCACTCTAAAGAGGTCACTTATAAGAAATCGCATATGATTGATGGTTTTATTTTGCAGGTATTCAAGGTTCGAAGATTCACGCAAACGTTTCAAAGGCTTGGATACCACTTGATAGCACTCTAAACTCATTGATGTTGCCTTGATGTTACCAACATACGACACGTATGTATATAGTTATATCAATAAAGCTAGTAAGTTATGATTGTAAGTACGCCCGTAGAATGATGTCATTACATTTGCAATTGATTGCAATAAAATAATATGTACGGAATATTATCTTTGGATAAACACTCAAGTAGAATGAAAAATCAAAAGGCTAATAGTCTGATGAGACACCACATTCTCGAAAACAGAGTTCTTTTGGAAAATGAATCGCAAAAATTAAATTAACACTTAATCTCCACGTCAGTCGGCATACAATAAATATCATAATACAAAACGGAAACAAAAAAAGACAAAGATTATGAATTTGATGCTCAGAAAACACTAGTGCCGCCGCGGGTTCGGTGTCACTATGTAGATCCGGCAGTGAAAACTGACAAATATTCAAAAAGATCAAAACAATTAAACAACTGCTGCTATTTAATTTTAAACATCTCAAATTCAAATTCTAATATCTCAGAAATAAATGAATACTAATTAGAGTACTATCAAAGTTACTTCTACTTGACGTACATGAAAAAGAAATCGAGACAATGACCAACATAAATGAAATTCTAAATTTTTCCTCCGAAGAAATTGATCTTGATATATAATTATCAAAAATGTACACAAAAATGTCCTATTGTACAAGGAAGAAAGCCACACTTCCACAACATCAAAGCTCAAAACAAAAAATTACATCTCTTGAGCCAGAACAGTAGCTTTGATGCGAGCTAAAGATATTAACAACCAAAAATCTAGTACCGGGGACCAGGGGCGGACCTTTGATGCGATATTGCTTTTTATTTTTGTATTAGAGTAGTTAATATTACCAAAAAAAGACTCTAGTTAAGTTCAAATCCCACTAGGTTTTAAGGACACTTTTTCTTTTCTCGCTACCCAAACAAAATTTATTTCTCCAATACCAAGCACATGCAACGGTCTCCCGGAAGATATATTTCCATTCCAAATCCATGTTACCATTGCCAAGATCTTGAGATAAATTAAAGTCCACCCAAGCATCAGTTCTGAGCATAGCAAAAGAACGAGTGTGCCAACGGTGGGGAACAAGTATCTTCCACACCTCTTTAATCCAATCACAGTCTCTCATTGCATGAAGGCACGACTCAGAAGTGCTACCCCAAAAAGAACAATCACGGATGACATCCGGTATACGATGGGAGAGAAGCAACTTCGTCTTCAGGATACCTCATCTAACTTCCCACAACAAGAGATTGAGCCTTTCAGGTCCCTTCATAGCCCAAATTATGTTCCAAAAGCGGTTGGTAGGTGTTCCCCGAGCCCCTTGCATGATGTCGTAGGCCGATTGAACCAAACAAATACCATTATGCGCATGCTTCCAGCACCAACAGTTTTTAGCCGAGTCCCATAAAAGTCCCGGAACAAAGATGCTTCTCGCACACTGCATACTTCTCCAGGTAGGTGTGAAGTTAGCCCTAGAAACTCTATCAATAAGGAGGTCACCATATTTACTATGCAAAAACCTAACCCAAAGAGCCTCTTTGTCAATGATGTAGCACCACCCCAGCTTGCGAAGAAACGCCATGTTCATACCTTTTGGAGACTTGATACCGAGACCACCTATTTCTTTAGACTTGCAAATCATACCCCAGTCAATCGTATGCAACTTATTGGCCTCCCCGACACCCCAATAAAAATGTCTATTAAGCTTATTCAGAGACTGAATTGTTTTAGCAGGTAGCTTAACGTATTGCATAGTATAATAAGGTAGCGTATAGGCAGTAGATTGAATAAGAATTCGCTTCACCGCCTTGGATAAATTTATGGCTTACCAACCCGAAAGCTTGACATGCACTATGTTCACCAAAGGCTCAAAAAGTTGGGTAGAAAATCTGTGATGGATGATCAGAAAACCCAAATACTTCCCAAGATCCGAAGCAATAGGGATATTGAGATTTGAGCAAAAGACATTCTTCAAGTAACCCGGAGGGTTGGTTGAAAAAAAGCCTACTTTTTGCAAAGTTAACCCGTTGACTGGAGATCCTACAAAAATCAACCAAGACTTTTTCGAGAATTTTGTGCTGTGATGAGGAAACCTCACAGAAAAAGAATAAGTCGTTGGCAAAAAGTAAGTGGGAGATGCCGACGCCACCCCGAGAAGTGCGATACGGCTTCCACAGGCCAACCTCCACCTCTTTATGAATATTGTGACCAAGCACCTTCGTACAAAGAGCAAAAAAGGTAAGGCGAGAGAGGGTCACTGATGGGAGTCGACTTTACTGTACTTTGGTGTGTAGTTTAACCCCCGTTTATCACTTTATTGACATGTTTTGGGTAGTTCTAGACCTAATTAAGAGTAATATCGAGAGTTATATGGACGTTGAACTGTCATATCGATAGTAAACTCCGCCTTTTTAACGATATTTATCCCTTTTCTGAGCACTTTTGTCTTGCTGAATTACACGTGGTGTTTGTTCGTATATGTTATTGCAGGACTTAGGTGACTCGAGGACCCGGAAGACGATGTTTTGGAATGAGGAACATGGTCGTGGCACGAACGTAGCATGAAAGTAGAGAAAATTCAAGTTTGGAGTGAAATCAAGGCAACTTTCAGTATCAAATACCACTTCTGTAAATGCCCGTTGGAATTGGCCAAACGCCAGTTTAGCCTGAGCTTGCCACAAACGCCAGTTTGGGTAGAGCAAACGCCCGTTTGCCTTGATTTCACTCCAAACTTGATTTTTCTCTACTTTCATGCTACGTTCGTGCCACGACCATGTTCCTCATTCCAAAACATAGCCTTTCGGGTCCTTGAGTCACCTAAGTCCTGCAATAACATATACGAACAAACACCACGCGTAATTCCGCAAGACAAAAGTGCTCAGAAAAGAGATAAATATCGCTAAAAAGGCGGAGTTTACTATCGATATGACAGTTCAACTCCCCGTGCGTATAACTCTCGATATTACTCTTAATTAGGTCTAGAACTACCCAAAACATGTCAATAAAGTGATAAACGGGGGTTAAACTGTACACCAAAGTACAGTAAAGTTGACTCCCATCAACCACCCCACACTTAGCCTTTGCTCGTCCTCGAGTAAATTAGGCGCTTTAAAACAGACCAAGAGATCAACTTTATGAAACATGCATAGTACTCACGACATCAAGGTGAACGTAAAGTAGACACCGAATGTAAACCACTTGACTCTATCTTACCACGAAAACGAAGTGTGTGTGATAAAACCCGAGGGCTACACTCAAAATGATTACCGGCTTCGAATACCGGCCAAATGACTACACACATTTCATACCAGGCTAGAATCTCCACTAATCGAGGCAACCGAGGCTAAATACGGTCAAGTAGGACTTGAAGGGTTATAACGTTAAGCTCGGGACGGAGTTAACCAAAAGGAAAATTTTGGGACTGGAGAAAAGAAAATACGAGTGAACCTAATCATCTTACGTACCTCATCTTCGAAAACATACCAAACCACACCAAACTCCTTCGATCTTTCTATACTTATTAATAAACATTCCAACCTCAACATCATACTTTTATTCACTCAAAACACTCCTTCTTCGACTTCTTTCTCTCAACTTTATTCAAACTTTTTCCTTTTTGTTTTTCCAATTCATCTCTTTTTTTTTTCTTTTCATTGTTTCTTCTTTTTTTTTCAAATTTTCTCGAACCAACAAGCCTCACAATAGATCTCTCGAGCTCCTCCTCTTCGTTATACTAGCTCGTACTAACCAACTCCTCTCGAAATACGCACCATCTCTCACCCCACACTTGATTCAGCAAGTATGTCTAAAGTAACAACTAAGTCCACTCGTAGGGTTATCAAAAGGAACGTGACCAATAATATAGCTCAGGGTTAGGGTAGTACAGGCTAAGTAACCGAAACGGCTCATTTTCGGACGGTGGTCAGACCATCCTATCAAGGATTAGAGGGGTACGAGGATAAAATGTTGGGATTTTGGCTATTTGGCTCTGGTCGGGTCAAAGAAGCGCCAGGACTCTCATCCCGTATCTGGCCTAGGTAAACCTTTCTATTTTGCCTCGAAACTAGTGGTATAAGTGTGTATAGCAACCAAGCTAAGTATAACCACGGTTCAACGTGCACTAAAAGGGTTCGTATCGTGATAAAATAAAATCACCCGGCACACATTACTCGACTACTAAGGCATTTACCAATTCCATCGTGAGAAACATGCATATAACGCGATGTCAAACCGTGAAAACCTTTAAAATTTTAAGCCATGGACTGTCTCAAAAACGGACATTAACTAAGCTTATCACAATTACCGGCACATTTATCAATCAAAACAAGACAAAGCTAAGTCGTATCCACCCCCCACTTTGAATGAAACACTGTCCTCAGTGTGTGAATGAGAGAGAAAGGAAGACTTAGCTTAATGAACCCGGCAGAAAAACGCTATCGAATCCCGTAACAGCCTCGTATAAGCATGCCCCGAATCCCTAAAAGAATAACCAAAAACAAGGCAAAGCAGGCACGGGGCATGGTCCACGTGCCAAAAAAATGCAATAGGGATACGGGGGTATAACAGTAATAAGGCCCTGTCACGTCAGAAAACTCGACACGCAATACGTCACGCATAAAATAGATCGCTATATATGGATAAAGAACCCCTACGGGTAAAACACAGAACATCTAAGCATAATAGACATGCCACAGAGGCACAAAATCATATAAAACATCAACGTGCGTAGGCATACATCATCAAAGGCGAGTACAAGTAGCGCATACTCAAAAACCCCTAGATCACTTTTTTATTCCAAACAGTCTTATTATGGCGGGGTTGCCTCCCTCCAAGTGCCTTTGTTTTACGTCGTTGGCTTGACCGGGTGACTCGTAGCAGACTCCAATCAAGACAAACTTAAACAACTCTAACAAACATGCATCACCTAGCACTTAAGCACGTAATCGACTCAATCAAATTCCGTACTCATCAGTTTAAGCATGCTCACAGATATACCAAGTACACACATCAACATAGTAGAGCTAATGAACGGCATACCTCGTTTAGCTCGTGATGCTGCCTCGGGCCATCCCGCAACATCTTTCTTATCAACATGCACTTCCCCCAGCATTGGGATCAACGGTAAGACGGGCGATCGTGATTCATTCTCTGTCTCGATCTTTCTCTCATCGACGACATCGTGTGAACTCACCACCTTCCCTTTCAATGGGATCTTGCTTTCCTGCATGTTAGTACGAGCCACAACACAAGAAAATATAGACTAGGCATACAAGCATTCATCATGTGCAACTTTACGACCTCTGTCCTGTAAACATTCAGTTTCTCTCTCTCTCTCTCTCTTATGCCAAATGAAATATCTCATTCCTTCACTCCAATGTGAGCATCGCTCGTGGTCAAAAATGGCCGACCAAGTAGGACAAATGTTCTAGAGTCCATTTCCATGTCGAGGATTACAAAATCTACTGGGAAAACAAACTTACCTACTTGCACCAAGACATCTTCTGCTACCCCATAGGTGTCCTCACTGACCTATCAGCCATCTGAAGGGTCATTCCCGTAGGCTCTAGTTCTCCCAACCCTAACTTCTCATATAAGGCTCTAGGCATCAAGCACACAGAAGCTCCTAGATCGTATAAGATTCTCGAGCACAGTATTGCCTATGGTGATAGGGATGGTAAAACTGCCACGATCTCTCATTTTCGGGGGTATCTTACTATCATACACCGCTGAACACTCCTCCATCAGCTTTACTACTTGATTCATTTTTTCTCGACTCGATAACGCCCTTTTCAAACACTTATAGTACGCCGGTACACTCGCGACCGCCTCTAGCAAAGGAACGTTAATCTCTACCTTCCTAAGAATGTCTAGGAACTTATTAAGACTATCAGTGAGAAAGTTTTTCCTAGGACCCTTAGATGGATAAGGCAACGTACTCTCATCAAAATCAGGAGGGGGAGGAGGCATAAAATCATTCTTACCTCGAGCTTTTGGCCACGACGGTACGGCTGTAGCCTCTTTCCTGGCAGGGGTGCTCGACTCTTCCTCTTTATTATATATCACTATGAAATCCATCTTCTTCCCTGACTCTTCCTTCTTTCTCTGAGTCTCTAGCTCTTTCTCCATTTCCATCTCTCTCTCTTTTTTTTGCAATTGCTATATCTCTCTTGACTGCCACCAACTCTCTTCTCATTGCCTCTAACTCAGTTTCGACCCTGCCTCTTTCCAAATCCTCAGCCTCATATTCTTCATTCAGATAATTCTCTGCTTCGGTCACTTTATCTTTCTTTGACCAATCAAGCCCCAGATCTCTGCTACTTCTAGTAAATACTGCATTCACTTCCCTCAGATTCTGTTCAGTATTGCTTGGGAGGCCACCACTCAAATTTTTCTTCAATGTATTTGTGATTTGACCCACTTGGGTTTTTTAAGTTCCGGATAGCAGAATGAGTGGCTACCTTTTGCTCCACATCATTCTATTCAGCTCAGATACGCTTCTATCCAGCTTTTCTAGGAGCATTTCTGTGGAAGTCTTTTGAGCACCAGAGTTATTCGATTGCTGATTATTTTGGTTGTTCTGGTGGAGATGAGCATTCGGATGCTGATAGGTGCCAGAATTATTGTTTTTGGGCGGCTGATTTGCTTGTTGATTACCTTGCTGGTCCTGATTCTGGTTCCATCCCTGATTCTACCCCCAATTCTGATTCTGCAGTTGCTGTTGGCCTTATGATTGAGATTGCTGATTCTGGTTGTTCGGATAATTGCCTTGGTTATTCTGGTGGTTCTGATTCTGGTCCCAAGGCCTATTGGATGAACCTTGACTTGGCCTAAAGCTTTGACCCTGATTGGAATTGTGGTTCCAATTCTGATGGTGGTTTTGATTTCAACCTTGACCTTGTTGATTCTGATTCCAATTACCCCTATTGCCTTGTCCAACATAGCTCACATTATACTGTTGTGACTCATCTCCTATAGCATACTTCATTGACGGTCCTTGCTGATTATCAAAATTCTGATACTATTGTTGCTAACCAAACTCTTGTTGATTCATATTTGTTGGACTTATTTTTAAGTTTTAGTGATGAGTGCCAGACTAGCTGTAATAGTGCAAAGGCAAAAAGATGTCTAGATCAAATGTATAGGTTATTAGAGTTTGATATTTGTATAGGTTTGATCAAACAAGCACTGTAAAGGTCAGCTGACTTGCATCAGCAGACTTGTCTATATCAGTAGGGTAGCTAGGTCAGTAGACTAGTCAGGAACCTGCTGAAGACAGAAGGCCGAGGGCTCAAACTCGGTTAATGAAGGCTAAGGGATCAAACTTAGTAATTAAAGTCAAAGGATATGAAATCGAATTTAGGGAAGTCGTGATGACCTAAATCGATTACATATACCTTGTGTACAAGGTCTAAGTTCCATAAGTTGGATGGTGACTGAAACTTAGTTATGATTAAATGGTGTAATCTAACTTCACAAATAAAAGTTAGATAAAGGAAGTCGGCTGCATTGTGTTTTAAACACAGCAAATTATGGTTCAAATTTGATATATGTATCTCGAATAGACTCCATGAACTTGTCGATACATATACCTCGATTTATTCAAGATTACATTGGAAGAAAACAAGGATAAGGACAGCTAACAACCTCTGATTATATCAAATAAATCAATGGTTGAGATTAAAGGGACGTTGGGATGATTCAGGATTTTATCCAATGGATACAAGTCAAAGGATGGACATACTGCATTCTGTCAAAAAGCAGTCTGACTGTGTCAGTACTATGAACAGTGACAGAAAGCAAGTCAAATGGGACAAAAATCTGGAACGGCTTTATTTGAATTTCAAATACAAGTCACAAAGTCTCCTACCTATAAATAGAGGACTCCTAATTCAGATACAAGTGATGAACATTGATGAAAATTAAGGATCTATCTTCCGCAATCAGAATTAAATCAAGAAAAACACCCTGCTGACCCTACTGAGCTTAAGGCTACTAATCCAGAGAAAATCTTCAAGTGTAATCTGCATTCAAGCTACATCAAGTTTACACACTTGAAGACTGCAAGCTGCTGATCATATCATCCTGATCAAGCTGCTGCAACAGAATCATTTACTTGATTCAATCTTTCTTTTACAAGAAATCAGTTGAAGATAGTGAAGCACATCCGTGTGAAAGACTGTTGCTTGTGGTGGAGCTAGTGAAGAGGCAATTCTACCCTTCAAGGACCAGTGGAAGACTTTGGAACAACAATCTTACCTGTTCCAAGTGTTCAGTTTGTGAAGCCATAGTTATTGGTGAAGGACAAGCAACTTAGGGGTTTTTGTAACAGCTACATCAAAGATCTCTTGTGAATTACCTCCAACATCACAGGAGAAGAATGGACTGACAGGATTACACCACCTGGAACCACTATAAAATCTGCCTACTTACTTTCTGCATTTACTTTCTGCATTTAGTATATCTAGCACACCAATCTACTGAATCTAGCAACTGAACTCACACACATACACTACTAAGTATCTAATACTTGGTATCATATTTAACAACAAGTAATAAGGCTTAATTTTTGATATATTTCCGCTGCACAAATTCAGTAAACTCAAAGTCGCGACTATCGAGTATCGACGTTATCAAGTATCACGTAGGCCGCCGCCGAAGTTGCTGAGTTTGTTAACTCCAAAAGTTTTAAGTGTTAAGTTTATTCACCCCCTCCCCCCTCTAAACTTAACCAAAGCCTTTTCAAGGGACCAACAATATTCATCTGCCCTATCGTATACACATTCATCTTCGGCTGATCATTCTGGTTTCCAAACTATTGTTGTGCTGTGGTAGACGTCAACTGTTGTGGGTAAGTGAACTTTTTCGATGATGTACACTCCAATGAGTGTCCACCCCCACAGAGTTGGCATTTCTGTGCCTTCTTCTTGTCCAGCTCCATTTGGTCCATCTTCAGTACCATTTCTTGCATCTTATCATGCATGGTTGTCTCTCTATCCAACTCGTCTTTCAAAGACTTCACACTTTCCATTGGAGCCTTCTTCTTCTTCCTAGATGACCCCCATTGCCCTTCTCCATCATCCATGTTCTCAATCTGTCTCATAGCTTGATCCGGTGGAAGATTCATAATATATCCGCCACTTGCGGCGTTCAGCTTGTTCTGGTCCACTGGCTCTAAGGATCTAAACAATATGATTACCTGATCAACCATGGAAAAACCGTGTGGAGGGCAACTTTTCAGCAGACCCCTAAACTCTCACATGTCTCCTTCGGTGTCTCTCCCTCGAGACCATCAAACGAAGAGATTTCTTCTTTCAAATCCAAAATCTTAGCCGGAGGAAAGTACTTCCTCAGAAACACTCTAACCACATCCGCCCACGTATGTAACGAATCATTAGGCAATGAATCGTACCAATCCTTAGCAGCTCCTCTAGGTGCAAACGGGAAAACTATCAGCTTTATCGCCTCGTCGCTAACCCCCATTATACTTCATCGTCCCAGAAATTTGGAGAAAATGATCCAGAAAGTTGTTTGGGTTTTCAGTTGACTTCCCGTGGAACAAAGCATGTTCCCCCAACATATTCAAGATATTCTGCTTTATGTCCATGTTGTTGGCATTATAGGGGCACTCTAATTGGATTGTGCCCTGTAACTTCCTGTGGGGTCGTCATGTAATCTCGACAGACTCTCGGTCCCTGTACCAACTGAGCCCTATGTGGCTGATAATTATGCTTGTGGTTGCAGTTGATTAAACTGCTGCATAGGTGGTTGCTGAATATTTTGGTTTTGGAACACCTATTGGTTCCCCTGATTCCTAAGCATTTGCAGTACTCGGTTTACAGTAGCTTGGTCGAGTTCTGGTTCGAAGTTCTGGGCATTCTGTCTTCCCCAGTTCTGTCCAATCCATGTTCTCTGATTAAATTGCGGGGTGATTAACTGTTGTAACACTGTATCGTCTCCCCCTAATTGTTCTACACGAGGGTCTCTCGGTGGAGTTTGCAACGGCAGTGTTGCATTACCACCAGTAGTGTTTGAGGTTAGCCCTTGTGCATCATGCTCAATGAAGGGATCAATGGTATCTCTACCATTCATTATATCCTCAATTTCTTCGGAGGAATCTGAGATAGAGCTTTCTACTACCCCTTCTTCTTCTTCAAACAGAGGGTTCGGACTAGCAATCAGGATTGTCGGCGTTGACTGTTTCTGTGGCGTGCAAAAGCTTCAATCTCTTCAATCGGCTCGATAAGTGGTTGTTTTGAAGATCGGGTCAATCACTGTAAAATAGGAAACAACAAGAAAACGAAATAAAAATGACCTAAGCCCAAGCTTTCGGTCAACTTAAAAGATATCAGACGTTACTCTCCGACAACGTACGACTCAGCTTTGTCTTGTTTCGATTGATAAATGTGCCGGTAATTGTGATATGCTTAGTTAATGTCCGTTTTCGAGTCAGTCCGTGGCTTAAAATTTTAAAGCTTTTCACGGTTTGACACCGCGTTATATGCATGTTTCTCACGATGGAATTGGTAAATGCCTTAGTAGTCGAGTAATGTGTGCCGGGTGATTTTATTTTATCACGATACGAACCCTTTTAGTGCACGTAGAACCGTGGTTATACTTAGCTTGGTTTCTATACACACTTGTACCACTAGTTTCGAGGTGAAATAGAAAGGTTTACCTAGGCCGGATACGGGATGAGAGTCCTGGCGCTTCTTTGACCCGACCAGAGCCAAATAGCCAAAATCCCAACATTTTATCCTCGTACCCCCTCTATGCCTTGATAGGATGGTCTGACCACCGTCCGAAAATGAGCCGTTTTGGTTACTTAGCCTGTACTACCCTAACCTTGAGCTATATTATTGGTCACGTTCCTTTTGATCACCCTACGAGTGGACTTAGTTGTTACTTTACACACACTTGTTGAATCAAGTGTGGGGTGAGAGATGGTGCGTATTTCGAGAGGAGTTGGTTAGTACGAGCTAGTATAAAGAAGGGGAGGAGCTCGAGAGATCTATTGTGAGGCTTGTTGGTTCGAGAAAATTTGAAAAAAAAAAAAAGAAAGAATGAAAAAAAAAGATGAATTGGAAAAACAAAAAGGAAAATTTTGAATAAAGTTGGGAGAAAGAAGTCAAAAAGGAGTGTTTTGAGTGAATAAAAGTATGATGTTGAGGTTGGAATGTTTATTAATGAGTATAGAAAGATCAAAGGAGTTTGGTGTGGTTTGGTATGTTTTCGAAGAGTAGGTACGTAAGATGATTAGGTTCACTCGTATTTTCTTTTCTCCATTCCCAAAATTTTCCTTTCGGTTAACCCCGTCCCGAGCTTAACATTATAACCCTTCAAGTCCTACTTGACCGTATTTAGCCTTGGTTGCCTCGATTAGTGGAGATTCTAGCCTGGTATGAAATGTGTGTAGTCATTTGGCCGGTATTCGAAACCGGTAATCATTTTGAGTGTAGCCCTCGGTTTTTATCACACACACTTCGTTTTCGTGGTAAGATAGAGTCAAGTGGTTTACATTCAGTGTCTAGTTTACGTTCACCTTCATGTCGTGAGTACTATGCATGTTTCGTAAAGTTGATCCCTTGGTCTGTTTTAAAGCGCCTAATTTACTCGAGGACGAGCAAATGCTAAGTGTGGGGTGGTTGATGACAGTCAACTTTACTGTACTTTGGTGTGCAGTTTAACCCCCGTTTATCACTTTATTGACTTGTTTTGGGTAGTTCTAGACCTAATTAAGAGTAAAACGAGAGTTATACGCACGGGGAGTTGAACTCTCATATCGATAGTAAACTCCGCCTTTTTAGCGATATTTATCTCTTTTCCAAGCACTTTTGTCTTGCGGAATTACGCGTGGTGTTTGTTCGTATATGTTATTGTATGACTTAGGCAACTCGAGGACCTGGAAGGCGATGTTTTGGAATGAGTAACATGGTCGTGGCACTAACGCAGCATGAAAGTAGAGAAAAATCATGTTTGGAGTGAAATCAAGGAAAACGGGTGTTTGCTCTACCCAAACTGGCATTTGTGGAAAGCTCAGGCTAAACTGTTATTTGGCCAGTTCCAACGGGCATTTACAGAAGTGGTATTTGATACTGAAAGTTGGCTCAGATGACGGACGAGCGTCCACAACACCCCCAAACTGGCGTTTGGTTAGGTTCAGCCCGAATTCAAGAAAACTCAGATAATCCAAACGATCGTCCAAGGAATTCCAGACGCTCGTTCATTGAAGGATAAACCCTAATCATCATCAAGATCACCAGGCAGACGAGCGTTCCCCATGAGGCAAACGCTCATTCGGCCCTGACAGCAGCAGATTTCAACCCTACACTATAAATACGTAGCTCATTCAACACTTTTGGAACTCTGGCCGACTTTAGATACTTTTAGGGCGATTTTGGTGCGGTTTTAGTGTAGGTTGATCATCCTTTGATCCGTTGACTCCATAGATTACTCCCGTTGATTCTAAACACTCTTTATAGCTTAGATTTACGTTTCAAGATCAAAGATTCGACTTTGTAGAGCAATTATTTCTTCAATACTTTGTGGATCAGATTTTCGTCAGATTATATGGTAATGAATTATTCTTATTTTATTATTTCTAGCATGATTTCCATTCTTATTTCGTTTATTAGTATAATCATGAGTAGCTAATTAGTTGTGTAGCCGAATTATGTGAAAGCGAGTGAAAACCCTTAGGGGGACGAGATTGGGAGTTGTGTAGTGCGTAATTTAATGTTTTAATGATTAATCCACATTCTAAAACTTATTATAACATCGTTGAATTAGATTGATCACCTAGTTCACTATCACACACATCGAACTTATAGATGTATTTTGTGGTGAGATGTGGGAAAAGGGGTTTTGGGATCGTTGCGTAGATTCGGCCTATTTGTTAGGACCGTTTCCAATACAGAGGTTTGTCATCGTTGTTCGAGCAACTCTAGACCTTAATCATGTTAGGATAGTCGGGTTTCTAAAGGGAGAGTCGGTTAGCTTCACATAGGGTGGTTAGATCGAGTTGTTCAGTCTAATCACTAGAATTAGGAGTTGGCACCCGTGGATGTCGTTAAACTACATAGGATAGGTAGGTCGGTTAAGACACGCTCCCTGTCAAGTCTTTCCTTAGGGGTAAAAGTAGCTCGTGGGATCATAGTTCGGCTATACCCTTTAATATTTAGAAGTAAAACCGGTAGTATAACCTTTATTTCTGCATTAGTATAATATCTTCCACCGTTATTTTGGCCTGAACTAAGTTCTACGTCAGCTTTGGTACTTAGACATTACTCCCTGTGGATTCGACTTTGTGACCACTATACTCCCGTTGACCCGATACTCTGTCGGTGAAAGTTAGCGGTTAAGTATTTTGCTATCAGTCACCATGTTTTACCCCGCAATTGGGAGTGAAACCATCAAGTTGCTTCCCATTCCAATGGATAGAAAACGACGCCGACTTGATATAAAACATGATAAGATCAACCAAAGTTTTTTTAAAACCAACTCCTAGAAGTTCCAGTTAATCTTGTCAAAATCCTTCTTCTAATCAAGTTTAGCTGCCAGCCAGGATTTCTTCCCCTTCCTGGTACGCATATGATGGATAATTTCCTGCACAAAAATAATGTGTCTACGGCTCGCCGACCCGGGATAAAGCTCTCTTGGTTAGGCTGAATCAGAGCCTTCATCATCGGTTTTATCCTGTTAGCCAAGATCTTGGTAATAATTTTCACAACAACGTTGCAAAGGGCAATGGGCCGTAATTGAGAAATAAAATCAACAGGCACTTGCTTAGGAATTAAGCAAATAAGCGATCTATTAAGGCTTGGATCGAAGCTACTTTTACGAAAGGCCTCAAGATAAAATCGTAGATAGAGCCTTTCACAATGTGCCAATTATGCTGCCAAAAAATAGGAGGAAGGCCGTCAGGACCAGGCGCCTTTGAACCTCCCATCTGCTTTAGAGCCGAGAAATTCTCTCCCTCAGAAACCCCACGATTAAGGAAACTTCTATCAGAAGAAGACAAATCCGGGAAGCCAGTCTGGAGGTCTGCCGGTAAGTTCATAGAAGTAGCAGAATAAAGAGCCTGGAAGTGCGCAAGGACCAAAGACTCCAACTCAACATGGTCAGAAATCCAGTTACCCGAGGAGTCCATTAGCTGCTTAAAGTTAGCTTTAGCTTTCCGCACAGAAGCCGAAATATGAAAGAACCGAGTATTACGTTCACCCTCCTTGAGCCAATGATTCTTTGATTTCTGCTTCCAAAAAATCTCATCTCGCCTTAAAAGACCTTCGAATTTCGTAAGCAAAGAAAACTCCAAGCGTTGGAGATAGTTAGAATGGACTAGATTCGGATGGCCCTGAATGCCCTTCAAGCGCGCTTTACAAATCGCTTTTTTTAGATATTTCCAAACACATGTTTATTCCAGAGTGACAACCTATATTTGATACCCTCAGAGATGTTCGCAGCAGAAGAAATAATAGAATTCCATGCCTTAGCCATAAAATGGGATATTGACACTTTTAGGACCTCATGTTTTAGCTTTGTTTCAAAATTGACCCTTGTGTTTTTAAATGATATTTTTAGGACCTCATGTTTGTGTTTTTTTCGAGTTTTAGGACAATTTCAAATCTTCCGCCTAACTTAACGTGAATAAACATTAAGATCAACCTAGCAAATCCCCGTATTCTTTTATTATAAAAAAAATCCACCTATGCTTTCATTTGCCACATATTCTTTCATTTTTTTGAGAATTGTGTTCTTCCATTCCCAATCCAGAAGAACGGGTTCATTTAATCGGACATTCCCTCGTTCCAAAACCCCTAATTTCTTTCCCCTCTTTCCAATCCCTAATTCCTTTCCTAACAAAAAGAATATGTACAAAGGTATTCAATTTTCTCAGTTGCTGGGAATGAGAGTAACTGGGAATGAGAGTAATGAAGATTAAGCTCAGTTCGTGATTTAGCTACCTTGATCGAGTGTTAGTGAGGAATCCATGGCGCTGCGGTTGTTTGGCCAATCCCACCCGATGTATGGTTAGCAGAGAATGAACACTACATTTTTTTCTCAATGTATTAAACCTACTCAGAACACTTACATCATTACATAAACTTCCCTTCATTCGGTTTAATACAGGTAGGTATAGTACATTGTTCTGAGTAGGTGGCAAATGAAAGAATAGGTGAATTTTTTATTTTTTTATAATAAAGAACACGTGGATTTGTCAAGTTGATCTTAACGTTTATTCACGTTGAGTTAGACAGAAAATTTGAAATTGTCCTAAAACTTTAAAAAAAAGAACACAAACATGAGATCCTAAAAGTGTCATTTAAAAACATAAGGGTCATTTTTTAAACAAAGCTAAAACATGAGGTCCTAAAGTGTCAATATCCCGCCATAAACTTATTAAACATAGGACGTTTCGTCCAAGCCGCTTGAAATTTGAAGAAATTACCAAAACTCCGCTCCTGGTGATGAGGTGTTGGAGAGGCATCCAAGAGAATCAGGCAGTGATCTGAATATACTCTAGTAAGATGAGAGAACGATGCTAAAGAAAAATGAACTCTCCACCATACCACCCTCATCAATAAATTTCCAGAGGAGAGTGACACTGTTTTTTGTTTGAAAACGCCCCCTTGTTTGTCGTGAGCACGGGCGGCGGCACCAAAGGTGGGTTGGGGTCAACTGACCCCTAAACCAAAAAAAAAAATCAGTGTATTTTTACCATCTTTTAAAAAAATTATTATTAATATACGAACTGACCCGTTAAAATTTTAAAATATTGATCATTTGACCCGTATCTATACTTGGAAATTTAAAATTAATGTATTAAATACTTATAATAGGATGTGTTATTATCGAACCTTGACCCGTATCACAAAAATCATGCAGACGCCCCTAGTCGTGAGGACCTAAGATATCGTTCCGGTCACCGATCAACAACCAAGGAAGAGAGATAATATTATTAAGGTACCGTAAGAGATTCCAAGTCTTCATGCGCTCATCAATTAAACACCAGATGCCCCGGGCCACAACATGACGAATTGCTTATGGCTAAGAGTGATCTCAAGATGCACCTGCAAAGAGGACCAAAAACACCAGATGCCCCCGGCCCGGAAAAGCCATAGCATTCAATTGCGCGCCTCAAAATGGAAAGACTCCAAGATACGAATGCCTTCATCGCTCTGAACACGAGGTTCCAAAATAAACAGGATATCCGGAGTAGTACTAATTAACATATCTTTCAGAGCTAGAAAAAAATCAAGAGAGGCCGCACCGCACGCGGCAGTTCCAAAAAATAATCTTCATAGATAAATAAGAAAAAGAAGAATACATCAAATTAAAAGGACACATCACGTGACCATACCAATCTGTACATCCACAAGGGAAGCAGTGTCCATTCCAAGAGGAACTCCACTAAGGTCGGACGTGATGGAGTCCGAGGACTGTCAAATTAACGGGAGGCTGGTTCTTAACATCTTGTTTTGCAGTTGAGGAGAACGTCACATTACCGGACAAAGGTGAAGAAAGGAAAGATGAGGAAGGGTTGTTATTATCCAGGAAGCTAGACAACGGCCCAGCCCTAGATGTTGGAGAGACATGCATCAACCTTCTTCTTACCATTCTTTCCAACGTGGTTAGGGATATCTGATCATTTTCCGCAATACGTGCTGTGCTTGTGCTCTATGGCTATGTTGCATTGGTCTAGGTTTACCTCTATAAATGAAATTCTAAACATACCCCAACTTCAACCTGACAAATGACAATTAATCACTAATCCTCCAACTCCCTCGTCTTCCTCGTGAAAACCTTCTCAAAGGGAAAGAAACAAAGACAAAGTAATGATATGTACTCATTAAAATGTAGAAGCATCAAAAAGACATACACACTTTATTTATTCGTAAAATAATCATATATGGAAAAAATTATAAAATAATATGAAGTTCAAAATATAACTTTGCTAAACAATGATGATTTTCTAAAATAGATCAAGGTTTAAAGGCAAAACACATGATGGAGTTGTAAGAAAATCAAGAACGATACGCAACCAAGAAAAAAACCGAAATTGATTTTCTTGAATAGAGATTTGACTCTGAGGAATAATAAAATATTAAAAGAGAAAAATAAAGACCATTGTATATCAAATAGATCCAAAAGATCAACGTTTTATCTTCTGATTGATAGTGTTAGCACGAGTCGTCCAAGCGTTGTGCCTCTAGCAGTAGTCCACATGAACAACTGCAAAAATCCACCTAGAATCGTTACTCACAAAATCCACCTAGAACCCATCCCTCCTTCACATTTGAGTTTGCAACAGTCATTCTATGCTTTCCAATGAATTTTATGCTCCCCGTTTGAGCCACCCCAAAAAATTCTCCGGCCATTGATTCAATATCATGTATAATTCCTTTAGGCAACATGTAGCAAAGCATGATAATATATTGTGGTAAGACTTGGATGACAACCTTAATGAGGATCTTCTTGCCATCAGTTGATAAGAATTTTTCCTTTTTTTTTTTCCCCAAACAACAAAAGCATTCATTAATAGAAGAAAATTAACTTGTACAAGCCCATATCAGAGTGCAACCATTCCGAAAACACCTACATCTGATTTGAAAGAGCTAAAGATTGAAAGCAACAAGCATATGGGCTAACTTACAGCCGTTTCTTCAAGACTCTGTCTTTTATATACGCAGAGACTTCTTTTTTTGACCTCCCAGTCACATATGGTAGGCCTAAGTACTTCCCTTCTTCCGAACCAAAAGTCATATTCAGGATAGAAGATGTTTCAAGCTTCAGAACTTCATCCACTTCCACCCCTGTGCTGAAAAATAATTTTGCAAATTGACCCTTTGTCTAGAGAGATTTTTGTAAATATTTAGAAGTTCCATAATTATTTGACTGGATTCCGTTGTGGCTTCTGAAAAAAGCAAAAAATTAAATCATCTGCAAAAAGTAGATGGTTCAGTTCCAAAGAACCTCTTCCAAACGCTACACCCTTCAAGGTGACATTACGTTGCACATTCCGTAACATAGCCGAAAAAAGCCTCTGCAAATATAATGAATAAAAACGGAGATACTCCTTGACGAATACCTCTAGTAGGGTTGATGACAGATGAGTTGTGACTAGGGGCGGACGCAGGATCTCGTGTATGGGGAGGGGGGAAATAAATTTTTTAAAGGCAAATAAAAAATTTAAGGGGGGCAAACGATATGCTTTATACATATATTATTGTAATTTTTTCGGATCAAGAGGGGCAGTTGACCCCCTTGATTGTATGTAGCTCCGCCACTGGTTGTGACTTGTGACCACTGATGAAAAGTTGATAAGACACCAAAAGAAATGCATTTCATTATTATACGAATAATTGCTGGAGGGAATTTCATAGCAAACTTAACATGTTCCAAACAATTTCCATTCAACACGATCAAACGCTTTCATCATGTCCAATTTTAAGACCATAATGAGAAGAGCAACCTGAAAAACCTTTTTCATGGAGTGAAAAGATTCAACAGCTGCTATTACCTTGCCGGTAATTAACCTAGCTACCTTTAACAAAAGCAGACTGTGATGGAGAGATAATATGTTCAAGAACATGTTTTAGTCTGTTTGCCAAGGTCTTTGCCATCAGCTTGTAGATAGAGTTGCATAGTGATAAGTCAGTCATATGCATCGGATGATTCTTGACTTTAGGAACTAGGACAACGAAGGTTTCTATTCAATTCGCGAAAATCTTTCCCACAATTGAGGCAATCGAGAATAAAATCTCCTATATATCTGAGCTCCAATGTGCTTCAACATCTTCCGGATAAAAACCATATGAATACCATCTGGTCCGGGGGACTTTTTTTCCAGGCATTTGTTTAAGGGCTGTCAGAATTTCTAGTTGAGTAAAATGCTGAAACAATTAAGTCACTTCCTCTTCTGTTAGTTGGTTGAAAATTCCTAATCTTTCGGCAAAATTCCTTCACTTCGATCCATTTGAGTTAAAAATATTTTTAAAATACTTAGCTGCCTCTTTTTTTTCAAGTCTTTGAGCTCATTAATTAAGAATGTTTCCCCCCTCATCGACTAATTCGCTGATAGTATTCCTTTTCCTTCTCGCATTGGCCTTGTGATGAAAAAACTTTGTACTGCGATCCATAGAGATGAGCCAACTAGTGTGCCTTACCTCTGGTCCGCCAATACTCTTCATCAAGACGATCCAAGAGTTTTTTCGATCTCCATCTGAATTTGTTTTGCTTTCTGCTAGATTATGATCATGTCTGGTGAGCACTTTTTCTGAATCTCCGTTCAATTCTGTAAGCTTTTTGGATACATATATACTAATATATTACCAAATTTATCATTGGACCTGCAACATCTCAACCTTTCCCTTAATCTAACAATTTCATATATTGTTTAAGGGATCTGCGCGCCAGGATCCCATTGTGATTTAAAAATGCTCTCAAATTCTTCATCATTGAACCAATAAGGATCCTACCTTGGCAAGTTTCTCCATCTAATCGGTTTATCTAATCTGCCATCCTTTCATCGGTAATTAATAAGAAGAGGGATGTGATCCGAAAGAAAAGTTGATAGATAAAGCACTTGTGTGCCAGTGTAAAAATTTGTTTCCATTCGATATTAGCCACAGCTCGGTCCAGTCTCTCCCTTATTTGTTCCTCACCTTGCCCCTTCCGCCAAGTAATTTAATTAATTACACACTTTCTCCTACTCTAGGTTCTGTTTGGTTTGAAGAAAGCTAAAGGAAAAAGTAAAGAAATTGGATGGAGAGATTTATGTCTATTGTTTGGTATTCTGTGTTGGAAAAGCAAATAAAGGGAAAATGTGGAAACCAATGAAAATTATACAATGTACTTAATTAAAAAATTAAAGGGACTTTGCTATTTCCTTTCATTTCTTCTGTTCAATCCAAACACTACAAATGGATATTGAAATCACTTAGTACCCCTCATTTCTCTTCAATCGCAATCTCTTTTCTTTTTCTTTTGTTTCCTTCAAATCAGACAGAGCCTGACTATTGCTTTTGTTTCCATCAAATCAATAAGATTGTCCACCGCTTTAGTTTGACTATTGCTTCCTCCACAATACAAGAGGGATATTCCAACAATATACGTACGTATTCACTCCATATGCCGCTTATTTTATTTAGTTTCAAGTAAGAAGATCAAGTCAGGCCGATGATGCTGGATTACTTCTTTCAGAGCCTTTTTCGCCTTATACTGCCCTACACCTCTGCAATTCCATAGCAGCACTTCCATCATTTCTCTGTCAAGAACGATTGCGAAAGAAACATACCTTTACCCCTTCACTAGCGATGGCATGAGAAGGGAGTTTACTGAGTGCCGATAATTAAGCCCCAGAGACGGTGCCCTTTAAGTGATGGAGCCACGTAAAGGGCTTAGGGTGGCTAAGCTCGGTAAACACAAAAACCCATATAATTCAGTCCAATATTGTCAGTTATCTTAATATATCACACCCGACCATACATAGATTGTCCATTAGCCTTACATTTTTGGCTCCGTCATTGCGCTTTAACAAAAGAAGATAGCCAAATAACTGGAAGAAGAAAACATTCTTAAATAAACATGAGGGTTTATTGTAAAAAAAACAATTTGAACCTAGAAATATACAATGAGGACAATAGAATTTTTTTCGGGTTAAAATGACATGTCCTTAGATTTGATGCAACTTCCACTGTGATAGTGAAACATTAGATTTGAGACAAGTTTCCACGCAGAAAACAATGGATTTGGGGTTATGAACAGTAGATTTGTCCTTATCACCTATTTTATTTTTTTACTGTCCTGATTTTATTTTCCCTCTTTTTTGTCATTTTAAACCACTGCCCCTAAACAGGAAAACGTTACAGTTGTTCGGCGACAAATATAACTTGATGCTTGATCCAAAACCAATCATATTTCATTATTTCTTTTTGTTGTCCACGTGTTTAAAAAAAATGATTAATTTTAAAATTGATAATTGGTAAGAAAAGTGATGACTGGATATAAACTGTGTGGTTATAATCGGCAAAATTAGGATTTTAGTCCTCTCCTCTAACTTGGCCTATTTTGGATTTTAGTCTCAACTCACCTCATGCTCCGGTGAGGAAAATGGTCCTCTAAGTTGGCTTTTTTTTGGATTTTAGTCTATCCGGAAATAGGCGATTGACGCACCGGAATCTTTAAAAAAAAACGCTTACGTGGCAGCCTAGTTAGAGGACTATTTTTAAAAATTCCGGTGTCAATCGCCTATTTCCGAGATAGGACTAAAATCCAAAAAAAAACAAACTTAGAGGACCATTTTCCTCACCGGAGTAGGAGCAGGACTAAAATCCAAAATATGCCAAGTTAGTGGACTAAAATCCTAATTTTGCCGGTTATAATCCACCCTCACATCACTTCGATACATGTAAACATACCACACCAAAATTTCCTGAAAATTTGAGTTTGGTGAACAGTATATATGACTCATGAACGTAGGTGAAAATTGAAAGTTTATGATTTCATTCGATTAAAGTATGATTGAAATGTTGATTGATTTATATTAAAATTCGTATTTAATTACTCCCTTCGTTTCGAAATAACTAAGGCAGTTGTCACAAAGATTTATTCAAAATAACTGAGGCGGTTACATTTACAATGCAACATTTATTGTCTTTTTCCTACATCTACATTTTTTTAACCTTGTAAATTTTATTACAAATAGAAGAAGTGAGATAAGAGGTTTTTGGGCCCTCGACATTGTTCCCCCATCTACTTAAAACCCAAATTCAGAAAACCCGATATGGGAAACTGGGTCTTAAAAAAAAGCGTTGGCCACTCTGTACATCGGCATAAAACAATTAGAGACAAAATTCAAGACTAGAACAAAGACCTAGGAGGTGCAACTCCTAATCAAAACAGTGACATAAAAACTGCAGCTTAAGAAAGAAAAGATAGGTCATCATATCTATTGCTGCAAAAAAAAAGGTACTCCAAGAAGCTCATTTCCAACCAGCATCTTTTTTTGAACCCTTGACCCGATAGCATTCACCTGCAGCTATCAAAAAGCCAAGGATTTATTAAAAAGTGAGAGAATAAATAAAATATTGGATTAATTATTGATTAAGGATTTTTTAGTCATTTTGATATTCAAATTAAAGCATTAGCTCACATCCTTAATATACGTGTTTTTTGCAATTTAATATGCGTGTTTTTTTGCAACTGCCTCAGTTATTTCGAAACATAGATGGAGTAATAAAATAAAGGGAGAGAATGGGTCAGAAGGACATCAAACTTCTAAAATGGGTCTCAAAAGACAATTTGCGATTGGATGATTAAAAAGGACAAAATGATGATAGATGAACCGAAATACCTATGATTGTTTTTTTATTTATTAATTTTGTGTAATTTGTAGTAACTGCTTAGACGTGTAGTGACGTTTTCGCATTAAATGTGGTGCGTACGAATCATCAATTGGAGTAGCAATAATTAGGGAATATTAGAGTATCTCCAACAGTCGGTTCATGATTTTTTCTAAAGCTTTGTGTAAAGGTTCATACCGTTGGATTGCTGCTGACTCACCAAAGCTTTTTAGAAAAGCTTCTTCTGCATAAACCGCTCTATGATATGCCAGCTGGGACCCTTAATGTGTCAAACGCAGTCTGCTTGGTTTTCTTTCCCCTTTTTTTTTTTTTTTTTCATGTTACTGTTGTTTTATAATTTTTTTTATTTTTTATTTGTTCGCATGCAGTGCTTTGATAAGTATATTTTGTTTGATCCTCGTTAAACATAATAATTTTTTCTTGACAATGAACATATTTTTAACTCATATTAAACACAATTTTGTTCTATTTATTTTTAAAAGAATTTTGTTCATGTTATAATAAAATATTTATAAAGCGAGTCAATGTTATAAAGTTAGAAAAGGTTTTTGTAAAGTTGTAAAAGGTTTATATAAAGGTTTATTACATGATGATGTGGCAGTGTAAAAAGGTTTATGATTGTAAAGAAAAGGTTTATAGAGAAAAGGTTTATAAGTTGGATGACGTGGCACAGTCATAAACCTTTTAAAAGGTTTATGACTGGAGATACTCTTAGGTTTTTGTCACTTTTCACCCTGTATATAAATTTTAATCCAATTTGTATTTTTTTTTTTTGTTGATTTAAGGACAAAACTTTTTCCTTCGGACTATTTTACCCTTTATTTAATTCAACGGCCTGAACCACAGAAATTCCTCCGCATTACCTCTTCTCCGTTTGAGATCGGAGAAAATCCGTCGCCGTGAACAAAACTCTGCAGCAGCGTCCTTGATTCATCCATAGATCTGTGCCTCTTCTTCTTCTTCCTCTTGGATTCATTCAGTTGATATTATCTACAATGGCTCTCTGAACTCAAGCAATCGCGAAATTTGAAAATTAGGAGAAAACCATGGCTAGAGCTGCGGAAGTTACTGCTACCGGTAATAATTTTATTAAAGGAGATTAACAAGTTCAATAAAAGACTTCATATTGATTTGAATTGCGAAATTGACCGATCATTAACAATTCAGTAGTATTTTTGTGTTTCACACCCCTGTTTGGTATCAATTGCACAATGGTGGATTGCACCTTTTGAACACCTATTTTGTCTAAAGAGCTGGACACCTATTTGGTTTCATTCCTTTGGCAATTGTTTTTTTTTTTTTTTGGTAACAATTGGCAATTGTTTTTTCTGCTTACTTGTTTAGTAGCATTTTCAAGAGAGCTCAGAACTAGTTAAATGTTATATTCAGTGGGAAAAAGATGATATCGAGGCGATTTCATCCCTTTTTGAACGGAGGATTTTACAGAAGAAGCCTGGAAATTATTCGAATAGGCAAAAGCTTTCAACTTTGCCACTTTCAGCTCATTTTCTGAGCCTTAATTTCCTTTCTTTTTTTTCTTTCTAAAAGGAACTTCTCAAAGATTTACATATAAACATGCCAATATATGTAATTGACTGCATTAGTCCTAAGTAAAGAATGTGAGCACTATAAATCTGGAAACTTGTTTCTTGATATGAAGTCGGGATTTAAGTCCATATATTGTATGTATCCTTGAATAAATTTTGCTAGACTGAGTTTCCTCTGATCACAGAATGCTGGTTATTTCTCATTGAACCGATTCTACTGTGTTACTGTTACTGTTACTGTGTTACTTGATGACCAAAATAGTAACGACCAACATTAACCGGCGTAGTACGGGTCGGAAGTATTATAGTGGAGAGCGAAGGTCGTATCCTCGAGGAATCAATCGAGTACCAAAGTCGTTTCTCAACTTAGTTTAGGTCAATCAAAGTTTGTTCACGGTAATTATACTACAACGCTTTTGTTTAAACAAGAGATAAAGAGAGAGAGAGACATACCAAACCACGATCCATTGAATACTTTCGGCCCTCTAATCGATTATTTGGGAATGGAAACTACCAACCAACCATCCTAATGCTTATATCGACTCGTTCGTACGGGTGCAAACTCCTAAGATAAGACTTAGACGCCATGCAACAACCTAGCACCCTTTGCCCGGTTCAACGATCCGCCTTTAAGGATTTAACCGACCGGAACAAGATAAACGCTACTAGAGCCGCTCGATTTACACCGACAAACCTCGTTACCCAATCGATCTAAACAACTCGGTCAATTGTAAATAACGATCTTAAAACCCTTTTCCCACACCCCTTCGCAACATACATTTATAAAAGTGGTGTGTTTGTTCATGAACTAGGTGTACAAGTTAATTCAAGCATTGATAACAAGTTTTAAGACATGAATTCGTCAATATAACAACAATTAAACACTACCCATTCCCAATTTCATCAATTAGAGGGTGATTTCTTCAATTTTCACATAATTTGGCTATGAAAAGTTTAGCTACTCATAATTAAACTAAGAACAACAATCAAAGATAGAATTAAAGCCATAAATGAAAGAGAAACTGAAATTAATTACCAAAATCGTGGAAAATCGGAGTTTACATCAATTTTCATCCACACCCATTGTCACTTGGGGAAGAAGAAGACTCCAAAATGCCAAAATCCAACAAAGAGAGCTAGAATCTAAGTTAAATTCGAGTTTAATCTAAGAGAGATAGTGAAAGATGAGCTAATCTAAGGGAGAAAAGTGATGAAAATCGACCTAAGAGAGTCTAAGTGAGTCTAGGTATGAGTTCTTATGAAATGGGGGCTTTGAAAAATCTATTTAAAAAGGCCCAAAAACGTGCGGATAAAGCGGTTTTGGCGTGCCCCAAAGTCTTCGGCGCGCGCCAAAACGTTCCGTGATTCGGGAGCTCTGTTTCCAACTTGGCGCGCCCCAAAGTCTTCGGCGCGCGCCAAAATTCCCGGGCGAGATATACCTTCGAATCTGGAAATATCTTTGCGCGTAGAGCTCCGATTTGAGTGATTCAAAGTGCGTTGGAAAGATCACTCAATTGTCTACAACTTTCATGAAGACCACATGTCCAGAAAATGCATGTATCTGGGAGAAAATGCAGATAAAGTGAGCGAGATGGTGAAAGCACCAACCACCTTTGATCCGTTCCATCCCCGGGCTTCGGTTATGCCATTCTAAGTCTCATGCCTCATCTTTTGGCCTCACGAGTCACCTATTTTCTGAATTTCCATTGCACAATATACCAAGCATAATCCCGCAAGATAAATAGGGCTCGAAAAGGGCCAAAACACCGTAAAATGATAAGGTTTTCCATCAATTTGATGGATTGCCTCAAAGTGAGCGTGCAATGTATTTTGCCCTATAAATGGTCTAAAACTACCCAATACAAGCCAAAAGTATCATAAATGGGGGTTAAAACATGCACCGGAGCATAGTAAAGTTGACTCTCATCAACCACCCCCCACTTAGTTTAGGTCAATCAAAGTTTGTTCACGGTAATTATACTACAACGCTGTTTAAACAAGAGATAAAGAGAGAGAGAGAGACATAGCCAAACCACGATCCAATTGAATACTTTCGGCCCTCTAATCGATTATTTGGGAATGGAAACTACCAACCAACCATCCTAATGCTTATATCGACTCGTTCAGGGTGCAAACTCCTAAGATAGTACTAGACGCCATGCAACAACCTAGCACCCTTTGCCCGGTTCAACGAGTCCGCCTTTAAGGATTTAACCGACCGGAACAAGATAAACGCTCTGAGCCGCTCGATTTACACCGACAAACCTCGTTACCCAATCGATCTAAACAACTCAGTCAATTGTAAATAACGATCTTAAAACCCCTTTTCCCACACCCCTTCGCAACATACATTTATAAAAGTGGTGTGTTTGTTCATGAACTAGGTGTACAAGCTAATTCAAGCATTGATAACAAGTTTTAAGACATGAATTCGTCAATATAACAACAATTAAACACTACCCATTCCCAATTTCATCAATTAGAGGGTGATTTCTTCAATTTTCACATAATTTGGCTATGAAAAGTTTAGCTACTCATAATTAAACTAAGAACAACAATCAAAGATAGAATTAAAGCCATAAATGAAAGAGAAACTGAAATTAATTACCAAAATCGTGGAAAATCGGAGTTTACATCAATTTTCATCCACACCCATTGTCACTTGGGAAGAAGAAGACTCCAAAATGCCAAAATCCAACAAAGAGAGCTAGAATCTAAGTTAAATTCGAGTTTAATCTAAGAGAGATAGTGAAAGATGAGCTAATCTAAGGGAGAAAAGTGATGAAAATCGACCTAAGAGAGTCTAAGTGAGTCAGGTATGAGTTCTTATGAAATGGGGGCTGAAAAATCTATTTAAAAAGGCCCAAAAACGTGCGGATAAAGCAGTTTTGGCGTGCCCCAAAGTCTTCGGCGCGCGCCAAAACTGTTCGTGATTCGGGAGCCTGTTCCAACTTGGCGCGCCCCAAAGTCTTCGGCGCGCGCCAAAATTCCTGGGCAGATATACCTTCAGTAATCTGGAAATATCTTTGCGCGTAGAGCTCCGATTTGAGTGATTCAAAGTGCGTTGGAAAGATCACTCAATTGTCTACAACTTTCATGAAGACCACATGTCCAGAAAATGCATGTATCTGGGAGAAAATGCAGATAAAGTGAGCAGATGGTGAAAGCACCAACCACCTTTGATCCGTTCCATCCCCGGGCTTCGGTTATGCCATTCTAAGTCTCATGCCTCATCTTTTGGCCTCACGAGTCACCTATTTTCTGAATTTCCATTGCACAATATACCAAGCATAATCCCGCAAGATAAATAGGGCTCGAAAAGGGCCAAAACACCGTAAAATGATAAGGTTTTCCATCAATTTGATGGATTGCCTCAAAGTGAGCGTGCAATGTATTTTGCCCTATAAATGGTCTAAAACTACCCAATACAAGCCAAAAGTATCATAAATGGGGGTTAAAACATGCACCGGAGCATAGTAAAGTTGACTCTCATCAACCACCCCCCACTTAGCGTTTGCTCGCCCTCGAGCAAAATAATCGTTTTAAAAGAATCCAAAGAGTCAACGTTACATGCGTAGGTCAAGCCAATCACATATCAAAGATAACCGACAAGTAAATGAGTAAATGAATGCAACTTAACCATACCTTATCAAGCAAATGGAATGTGTGTGTGTGTGAATAGCTTCTCCTGCATTTACCACGGTATACCGGTTTGGATTATGGATGCTAGGTTAAAACGACTACACCATAGGCTCATACTTCATAAGCATCTCCACTAATCAGGTCCAAACCGAGGCTAAGCAAGGTCGAGTAGGACTTGAAAGGTTGTAACGTTAGGCTCGGGACGGGGCTAACCGAAAGGAATTTCTGGGGGATAATCAACAAAGATATAAAACGAGCAAGCTCAATCACGGGGTGTACAAATACAAAACGTAGCTAGCTCCACCATTCTCTAGCTCAAAAAGAAACTAGAAACATGATCCAAGAAGTAAAATGCCATATCGCACTATGTCTCAAGTGTAACGAGGCAAAAATGTATAAGAAATCATGTTTCTTCACTAAAAACTCATCCCAAACACCAACATCATATACAAATCAATACAAGAGTCCTAAGCACTTGGCTTTCTTTGACTCAACCTTTTATTTTCCTTCCATGACTTTTCTTCTTCTTCTTTTTTTTTGAAAGACACTTTTTGAATTTAGAAAGCTGCATTATACAATTTAAATAGGTTTGAGTCAAAGGCCATCACATACATACAATATAAAAATGAGCTCATACCCTCCAAATCGTGAAATAGCTCGTAAAAACCAACTCCTCTATACATACGTACTCCTCCACCACCCCACACTTGTTTTAGCGAGTGTGCTCGAAATGAAAAGATTAAGCTTGACTTGTAGGGTGTCCAAGGGAACGTAGACCACAAATAAGGCTTGGGGGTCGGGAAATTACGGGCTACAAACGAATGGCTAAGTGTCGGATGGGGGTCTAACCATCCTACCAATTAAGGCTTAGAGGGGTTACTGTGGAATATGTCACGGGATGGCTATTTGGCTCTAGTTAGGATCAAAGAAATGCCATAACTGTCGTCCCAAACTCTACCAAGGTCGGCCTTTCTATTTCGTCTCGAAGTTAATGGTATGAGTTCTAGGTAGCCGAATTGTGCCTAAGTCAACCATAATCGGTCACTTAGTTACCATGGTTTATGAAATTGAAGCTATACGTGCATGAAATCCCATCTCCAAGATAAGGTAGTAAGCCAAGTAACATGCATTCAAACATTCACTAAACCGTTTATCCTATCAATATGAAGGCTCAACAAACGAATGCAACATCAAAACTGTGGAAAATTTTAAAAAATGCTCAAATTTTACTAAAGAGGCGACCAAACGATAAGCATACAACACTTTGGCCAGAAAAACAATGAAGCACATATCAAAGCTAAGTCTACCACCCCCCACTTTAAATGCAACACTGTCCTCAGTGTATGAATGATAAAGGAAAGAAGACTTAGCTTAACCCAGGAGAAAGGCGCAAATGAGTGCATATGACATATTCACGAAGCTCCATCTCATACACCTAAAGCCATGATACCAAGAAACACGAAAACGCATGCATGGGGAACAGCCACCGTGCCAAAAGCAGGCAATAGATAACGAGATATAAGCAAAAGAATCAATGTCACATACACTGTCATAACGAAACCAAAAGTACCAAAATTGGATCACATGAGATGAAAAGTTAATAACAAGAGAAACGTCATCCATGCATAAAATATGTGCCAAAATGATAACAATCCAAGTACGGTATGGGAATGAAAAGGAAGTATTCACCCAAGAGTTCTTTTCCTAGGCCAAAATTCTCCACTCTTTTACCAAAGACTCACTCCTACTACTCCCAAAGAAAGAAAAAGTGGGTTGCCTCCCACAAGCGCCTTTGTTTTACGTCATTGGCTTGACTTATTAAGAAACTAAAAGAAAAGAAAATAAGCACGAGTGGAATGAAAGAAAAAAATTGCACATCTTTTGCTCAATAGCCTCAAGAACATGGCAATTAAAAAAAACTTTCATCTACTTTTATTTTTTAACAACAATAAAAACATCTATCTAACACATTCTAAGTTTAAAGTCCTTAGTTCGACTTTCTACCCCCAACAATACTAAGGATAGTTATACCAAAGGAGAGCAAACCGTTGCGTCTCCCTACACACATCATAAGAATTGAGCACACCTTTAAAATAGAGCAAGAAAAACAAGGGGCTCAATCCCCACCACCATGATTGGTTCAAGAAATTTATCATGCAACACAATGAATTCAACTTCCCCGACTGAGAGCATATGCCAAGTAACAAAGATTCAAACACCAAGCAATAACATTTTGGCTCAACCACAACATCAACATATTCTATGTGATCCACCACCACAATTTCTTCAATACGGTTCAAAGGAGAAGGAATAAATGATTCACTAGTAGCATGTTTCATACCTTCTTCATGACACTCATGATGGGTGATTACCTCGAGAGTCGACGGTGGAACAAATGAAATTTCATTATTTTTAGCACTCATCTCAACCTTTCTCTTCTCAATCAACTGCTCTACCCGGTTCTCCAAACTCTTTATTTCCGATTGAAGAGTAGTAAATGTGTTGTTGGAACTAGTCCGAAGATCCCTCAACTCACGGCTTTGCTCTTCTATCTCACGGCCTTGCTCTTCTATCATACGGCCTTGCTCTTGCAAAGTCTTGTTGATTTGCTCCAATAACACTTCAGTCGTACTCTTTTGCGTTGGAGAAGCTATTTGTGGAGGTTGAGCATATTGCAAATAGGCACTAGGGTGTTGAAACTGAGAACTTAGAGGACTCCCCCACTCATTGTTGTATGGTGATATATATGGGTTGGACTGATAATATGGTTGGAATCCAAAACCCATACCACCAAAATTAAAGCCTCCAAATGAGTAGGGAGAAGAACCATCATGGCCATATGGATCCATACACTGCAATTCAAGGGACAACAAGAACACAATCACGGTATCCAGTCACCACCACCACCGCAATAGGTGGTGTGACTCTTCAACAAAAAACCAACATAAAAAAAACAAAAGAAATAAAACAACCCAAGCCTAAGTCTTCCAATGACTTAAGAGATATCGATTAATTCCCCGGCAACGGCGCCAGAAAACTTGATGACCAAAATAGTAACGACCAACATTAACCGGCAGAGTACCGGGTCGGAAGTACTATAGTGGAGAGCAAGGTCGTATCCCTCGAGGAATCAATCGAGTACCAAAGTCGTTTCTCAACTTAGTTTAGGTCAATCAAAGTTTGTTCACGGTAATTATACTACAACGCTGTTTAAACAAGAGATAAAGAGAGAGAGAGAGACATAGCCAAACCACGATCCAATTGAATACTTTCGGCCCTCTAATCGATTATTTGGGAATGGAAACTACCAACCAACCATCCTAATGCTTATATCGACTCGTTCATGGGTGCAAACTCCTAAGATAGTACTAGACGCCATGCAACAACCTAGCACCCTTTGCCCGGTTCAACAGTCCGCCTTTAAGGATTTAACTGACCGGAACAAGATAAACGCTCTAGAGCCGCTCGATTTACACCGACAAACCTCGTTACCCAATCGATCTAAACAACTCGGTCAATTGTAAATAACGATCTTAAAACCCTTTTCCCACACCCCTTCGCAACATACATTTATAAAAGTGGTGTGTTTGTTCATGAACTAGGTGTACAAGCTAATTCAAGCATTGATAACAAGTTTTAAGACATGAATTCGTCAATATAACAACAATTAAACACTACCCATTCCCAATTTCATCAATTAGAGGGTGATTTCTTCAATTTTCACATAATTTGGCTATGAAAAGTTTAGCTACTCATAATTAAACTAAGAACAACAATCAAAGATAGAATTAAAGCCATAAATGAAAGAGAAACTGAAATTAATTACCAAAATCGTGGAAAATCGGAGTTTACATCAATTTTCATCCACACCCATTGTCACTTGGGGAAGAAGAAGACTCCAAAATGCCAAAATCCAACAAAGAGAGCTAGAATCTAAGTTAAATTCGAGTTTAATCTAAGAGAGATAGTGAAAGATGAGCTAATCTAAGGGAGAAAAGTGATGAAAATCGACCTAAGAGAGTCTAAGTGAGTCTAGGTATGAGTTCTTATGAAATGGGGGCTGAAAAATCTATTTAAAAAGGCCCAAAAACGTGCAGATAAAGCAGTTTTGGCGTGCCCCAAAGTCTTCGGCGCGCGCCAAAACTGTTCTGTGATTCTGGGAGCTCTCTGTTCCAACTTGGCGCGCCCCAAAGTCTTCGGCGCGCGCCAAAATTCCTGGGCAGATATACCTTCAGTAATCTGGAAATATCTTTGCGCGTAGAGCTCCGATTTGAGTGATTCAAAGTGCGTTGGAAAGATCACTCAATTGTCTACAACTTTCATGAAGACCACATGTCCAGAAAATGCATGTATCTGGGAGAAAATGCAGATAAAGTGAGCAGATGGTGAAAGCACCAACCACCTTTGATCCGTTCCATCCCCGGGCTTCGGTTATGCCATTCTAAGTCTCATGCCTCATCTTTTGGCCTCACGAGTCACCTATTTTCTGAATTTCCATTGCACAATATACCAAGCATAATCCCGCAAGATAAATAGGGCTCGAAAAGGGCCAAAACACCGTAAAATGATAAGGTTTTCCATCAATTTGATGGATTGCCTCAAAGTGAGCGTGCAATGTATTTTGCCCTATAAATGGTCTAAAACTACCCAATACAAGCCAAAAGTATCATAAATGGGGGTTAAAACATGCACCGGAGCATAGTAAAGTTGACTCTCATCATTACTGTGAACACTGCGATTAAATTCGGCTTTCAAATACTGCGTATTCCTGATAACCCTTCTTGAAAAACAGACTCAAAGCTGCCTTTCCTATGTAGATTGAATAAATATTTTTCCTTTTTTAAGTAGATTGAATAACTCTTATTGTTCTTGTTGGTTGACATATATTCTAGTTCCTTTTTTCAGAGCATCGAATTAATTGAGATGGGGAGTATATATATTTTAAAATGTTATGGTACTCATTTGGTCATTGTTACTGCCAACAGTTTGTCGCAAAGAAGCTTGACAAAAGGCTTTTGGATCTTGGGGCTAAGACAATCATTGACAAAGGTCTTGGTGATGATCAGCACTCGTCGGGGTAAGATTCTGTCATGGGGATGATTTTAGTTACATATGGTTTGAGTATTTGTGTGGTAAATGGAATTTTACTTGAGGGCTTTATACATGCTATTCCTAATAATATATGTAACTCATGCTCCTGCCATTTTTGTCTTCTCTGTCATCTTAATTTGCAACTCTTGTGCAGTTACCTGCATCTGGTACATATAACTCCGTGTCATGTATTTTTTGTTGCATCTGGTACATATAACTCCGTGTCATGTATTTTTTATTCATGAAAATGACATCTCATTTTAGTTTGACTTGTCTGATAAGGTACATTTGATTTAAAATTCATTTGCAGATATGAAGGTGCTTTAGATCATTGGGCTTCTACTTTGTGGAAAATATTGTATCAAAAGAAACCATGGTTGTACTCAAAAAAAAAAAAAAAAAGCCATGGTTGTTTCCGAATGGTCCTGAGGTGGTGCTGTCTCAGGGCTGATGGGAAGCACACTCTGCTTCTGTTTTTCAAACAGAAAATATCTATTTAATATCCTATTTTCAACTTTGTATGGTTTGAATCATTATTTTCAATGTCAATGTTCAAAATTCTTGTGTTGAATATGGAAAAGTCAAGGCACTCCATGAAAAATCCAAATTTCCGTTTACAACCTATATGCCTATTTCTGTTTGTAACCTTTTAAAAGAAAGTAAAACTGTTTGTAAACTGTTTCTGAGAACCAAAATAATGATACAGCATACAAAGAATGAATTGGACAAATAGCTTTCTAATAGACTAGTGTTACTTTGTTGGTGTGTTACTGTGTTGGTGTAAACGCTTCGATAAAATTCGGTTTTCAAATACTACGTCGAAAGGGTATCAAATGCAGTCTCAAAATGAAGATTAAAAAAAATATGAATTTTGGTGAAACAATTTTGATGATCGGTGTTCTAAATCAAAAGTTACGGTCGTTTATAAGAAAAAACACTCCGGTTAATATAAATATTTTTTCGTCTTTCAAAATGTTCTTCGGAAGAGTATCGTGTTTGTGCTCAAATTGAAGAGCAAAAAAAACATGAATTTTGGTGAAAAAATTTCGATGATCAGAGTTGTAAATCAAAAGTTACGAGTGTTTGAAGAAAAAAAAAAAAAACAAAAGAAAAACCTGAAGTGGATCTGAAACAGAAATGTAAGAAACCAGTGATATGCGCGCGTCCCTTTAATTAATAGGTATTTTTGTCTGTCTGATTTTTTTTTGTCCTTTTTACAACTAAAAAAAAGGAGTGTGTCCTATTTATTCATTTTGTAAATATTTTTGTCTTTTTCCCTCAATTCCCCTAATAATTATCTTTTGACAAAAAATTAATAATGTTAAATAGGAAATAAAAAAAAATGAATTGCAGGCAAGAGTCCTTCTGTATTTTCCCGCTTGTTACGCTTTTGTGTAAAGCATATTTAAACTTACTACAAATTACAGCGAGGATTTAATAGAGTAATTATAGGAAATTGAATCTTCCCAAATCTTTTATCCAATTTTCGAAAGAAAAAAAAACACAATTCGGTTACAACTATATATATATATATATATATATATATATATATATATATATATATATATATATATATATATATATATAAGTAACGATAATAAGTGAAATAACAACACAATAAGAATAATAATTTCCAACATACAATAAAAATTACGAGTGAAGTAACAGTAACACGTGAAATAACAATGTAATAAGAATGATAATTTCCAACATATAGTAAAAATTACAAGTGAAGTAACAGTAACACATGAGGTAACGATGCAATAAGAATGATCATTTCCAACATACAGTAACAGTTACGAGTGACTACTTCTTTGTACATTGGTTGTAACTACTTTTTTGTATATGCTACTACATTTTTTTCTAATGATACTATATGTTTAATGTGTACCTACATTTTTTTATTGTAACTATACTTTATAGATTGTTATTATTTCTTTATATGTTACTACATTTTTTTGGCTGTGAGTACACTTTTTATGTGTAATTACATTTTTTATGTGACTACAACTTTTTTGTCATTAATTTTCTTTTCGTATTTTAGATTGTTGATTTAATTAGTCAAATATATTTATGGGGATCGCAATAAATCCAAATAATGATTCCCGTATTTTTCTCTCTTTTTGGTATGAAAGCATTAAAAAATGGCAGATATTAATGCAAAAAAATGGCAGATATTAATGGATAGTAACCAAATATGTATCAAATAAGCACATTAAAACCTTTTTTTTTGTATAAAGGAATTAAATGGTAGAGTAATCCATATAGTAACTGAACATGTAGCAAACCAACGCATATTCAATGCTTTTTTTTTTAAAAAAATTACCAAAAAAGGGTATTGTTGGAAGTTCACATCCGCTTTGTCCTGATTAATCATCAATGTCCATGAATCCTGATTTATTCATTAAGTTGTCCTTCCTGACAAAAATCTATAAAATAAATATGATGTTTGTGAGAAGAAAAAGTCTACACAAGTCTACATCTAACTTCATATTGTGGTTGTGAATGTTTTTAGTTATGTCAAAAACAAAATATTTACCTCTAAAAAAAACAACAAAATATTTACAAATATAAATTGTGTTGTGGCATGATGAGCCCGTAGACTTTTAAGTGTAACTACATCCAGAGCGGATCCATAAATTTTTTTTTCAGTAGGATCCGTAATTATTTTCTATGTAATTTTTTTACACGGGCTCCGAGATATTTTTCTATAGGTAAAATGTAGTGTTTTCTTATTTTTAGCGGGGTCCGTTTATGAACACATACATCCGCTTCTGACTACATCATTATCATTAATGCAAATTTTGTTGGAATAGTGTCCTAAACTCAATCGGGTTAGACCGGATCCGACCGGGTCGGATCATTTCTACTATTTCTTTACGTTTATATTTTATATGTATATATATATACATATATATTAAATGGCTTTTCTGTTGTCATATGTTTGTTCTTTTAAAGAACCAATTATGAATTTAATATAATACCGTCCTTAGTATTAAAATGTGATAGATAAACCATGATAGGCGATTTTGGTTGATGAGATCTCTAATCACTTTAATAAGTTTGATACTTAAATGTCTCTAAGCTTATGTACTATTAAACAAGGCATTGATAGTACGAACATGCTAGCACGTATTAGATGTCTTCTGTCTTTAAGGGCAGGGATAGATCTCGTCTATCAAAGTGTAGAGACACTTGGACTGTACGTGGACGTGTATTAGAGAATACGTACGTTAGACTGACCCACTTACACTGTTAAGTGTCACACTATGTGACGGTTGTGTAATTATCCTTATGACCGGAGTCTACATGGCATCACGGTGTGGATTGTCATGCTTTGACACTATTGAGGTTTCCCCTAGCCGGTAGTGATTGGGTGTGATACTGAAGCATGCAGAGTATACGTGTTTCGTCGTCCGAAAATCGCGTACCCTAATAGTATGAGTGAATATCCGAAAGGGCCTTCTTATAAGGAATGTCTTACTCTCGCGAATCTTTGCAAAGTGGAAGTAAAATATTTACTTCGAGAGAGCATGATATCCAGATTATAAAATATGGTCGTTGATTTTTGACACTCGACGTACGACCGTATGGATATTATTACAGCGATAGAATTCTATTTACACGGTAACCGTTTCACATTAAAGGTAGTAGTCATTGCATTTGACTCTTCCGATGATTAGGGGTCACGGTGTGTTACTAGACGCTATCCCGTGATCGTTAGGTATGAAGGGCATTTTCATAATTTTCGAAAATATATATTTATATATGATATACATGTATTTTGTGAATTAATTAATCATAGTATTATACTACCTCCGTTCCAAAATATAAGTCATTTTAGCCTTTTTCACACTTATTAAGAAAGTTAGTTAAATTTGTTATGTGTAATTAATTTAGATTAAAAAGACTAAAATGACCTTTCATTGGTATTAATGCAAAGTAGTAAAAAGTGGTTGAATATAATAAATGAGGGGTAGAATGAGAAAAAATGTAATAAATGATTTGTTGGTTTTCTAAATGGATTTACATTTTGGGACAAAACCAAAAAGCTAAAAAGACTTACATTTTGGGAAGGATGTAGTATTAATTAAAGAGAATCTCAATTCTCAAATTAGTGGGGAAGGGGACTCCATTTTAAAGTGTATTGGATACATTTGAATTATGCAATTTAATTACAAGATTACCATAATATTAATATTAGATATTAATTGATTTTGAAAAAATAGGTTTATGGTAATAAGATAAAGATATATTTAGTATAAGATATTGTCAATATATATCTTGGAAATATATTTAATATAAGATATTGAATATTAAATGAGATAAATCAATCAAATGTATTTTCTTTATTTTATTGGGAAAAAGTTTTCTCTTTTTATCTATTTTTTAGGAAGTTTCTCCTAATCAGATTAGGTCATAGAGGGGCGCCACCTTCACCACTCCTAATCAGATTAGGGCATAGAGGGGCGCCACCTTCATCTATATAAGAAAGGGGTTGGCTAGCTATTTTATATATCACAATTTCAAGAGAATGGTTCTTGTGAAAAATAGAGAGTTTCTTAGAGAGAGATTTGAGAGAGAAAAAAGGTTGGTCTAGCAACCGAGTTTCTTTGGTAGCAATCCATGATGGAATTCCGGCGGGCTGTTCGTGTGGACTAGCGGTAGAGGCCGAACACTTGGGCGTTTCCGTGCACCACTACTCTTCTTAGACGGTCGGATCGTCGATCTTTTAGATCAAGCAAGGTATTCACCGTTTACTTTTTTATGCTTGTTGTTTAAACGAAGTCGATCCTGGTTAAAAGAAAATAAAATTTTGAATTCCGCTGCGTTCCCGCGTAGATTCCCTAACAAATTTTATGATGGTCAATGACTAAACTCAATTTTTCTATTAAAGGGCGAGAAGTTGATACATACATTTGCAAAGGTGATATCTTTTAATCCCTTTACGATTTTATTTATATCTTCTTAGCTTGCTTTCTTCTAATAGTTCATTTATTTTCAGATTGATACATTGGAACTTATTTTGTTTTGTTTTTTGGGTTGCGCACACACAGTATGATCGACATTCACATCTTTTCGGTTTCTTTACTTTGAATAATAGATAGTTATTGGTTGTGTTTCCTTTTATTGGTGGAAATGAAGTATGTAATAAATTTGGGATTTATTATGGAAATGTTTGGAGTATTCTTTTCTTATTTTGGAGTACTAGATATGTCTGCAACATGATACATAATTCCGAATTTAGCTCTACCGACGGTACGACTTGGCCACCGTTCCGGCGATAGTGTTGGGTTTTAGGTTCTCGATATTGTTTCATTTATTCAGTTCTAAGAGCAACCGTACTATGGGAGTTTTGGCCATATTCTTTCATGCCTTTTGTCAGAAATAGATTAATCACGACCAAATACAAAATAATATGAGGAAACTAGACAGCTTTTCTTTAAGACTATCTATGCTCTTGTATATTTTGAGAAAACCCTTGAGACAATACTCTCTCCCAAAAAAGCGCAAGTTTCAATTATTAAGAAAATTGAGTGTTATTTTTATTTTTTTTTAATATAATTTTTTTGCGAGAAATAAGAAAGTTTAGTTTTTTTTTTGTAAACAAGAAAATTTAGTTAAAACTAGGATTAAAAAAGCATGACATTAATATTTAATATCATTTTAATCATTAGAATCAAAATATTTATCACTGTTACAACACTAATCATATACAATTAATCCCCTGCAATCCTTCTATATTATCACCATTACAACATCACATCACACGCAAATTATCCATACAATCCTTTTATATTTATCCTTCACTTATCTTTTTTCACGTCATCCAAACATCAACAATCAAAAGACTTATCCCCCGATCACCATTAAGGTTGTTCTAAATTTTATTAGTTGTGTAATGAATGTTGTTTCAATTTCCGCGCCTTCTGATATATTATATTGAATTACTACTACTATTTCACTCTTTGTATTATGCCAGAGTATGATACGACTGTTTCCTAAAATCTTTTTACTTTTGGGTAAAACAACCGAAAGCTTCAGCAGACCAAAGGCATTGGCTACGAATGACTGCTACAAGGCAGTAATTAATTACTACTTGTGCTCAGCCTTTTTCTTTCTTTCTTTCTTTCTTTCTATACTTTGGGTGAAGATGAAGACTGTAGCAGCAAAATTGGTCAGAGATAGATAGGGGGCCGGCAGGAAGAGCTGATTTTAGGCAACAGCGCACGCATTCGGATTTATTACTACTGCCAAGTGCCAACCAATTGCTCTATAGGTAGGTGATACAACAGCTCCTTATATTCAAACATCAAACATTTTGATTTTCTGGAAAACAATGTCATTTTACCTCAAAAGCAAAAAAAATTCTAGGTGGCATATTACATTGTTATCTAAATTAAGCTGTTTATTTACACAGGAGAGTGAAAAAAGTGAGTAGGGGAGTGAGCAGACCCACAATTAATTTAAACTTGTTTTTTTTAGTTATTGTAGAGGGTAGAAAAATTACACTACATGGATCCTGACAAAAGTTGTGTTACCAATGTTAAATACAGAGCTATTGTATGTGCTCTTATTCCATTTGTGAAGTAAACTCGAGGGGATGAATTTAAACCATACGGTTTCAACATGAATTGAATTTATGTAGTGTAGATTAATCTATATGGGGACGTAACTCCATAAATAGAGCGACCACCGAAGAATTTCATGTAATAAAGAAAGGGGAGAAGAAAAGAAACATGTTGACATTCATGAAACAGACATTCAGAGACTTCCATAAAAACAAACACGTCAAAATATCACGTCGTAAAGACTAAAAACACGCACGAAAGAAAAACTAATAAATTCAGGGAATCCATATGAGCTAAATATTATATGCATGTATATTGAATTGGGTCCATTGACCCCACTAAAAAAAATACTTTTTACCTATTAAAAATATTTTTGACCCTACGAAAGAAAAAATTACTTTGAAAAATACTACGGATACCTTGAAAAAAAATTGGATCTGCCATTGAACTTGACTCAATGAAGAACTACTACAATCATGTTACACATAACTCGTTTAATGAAACAAACTAAAACAACGAACAAAATATAGTTAAATTTCATGAACTCCTAAACTTGCTCATCAAGCATAAGGGGTAGAATATTAAAAAAAGAAATCTATGTTTATCATAAGCTGAAAAACATAACATTAATTTACTTCATCTTGTTTACAAAACACTTTAAAAGCATTAGTTTTAGAATAAAACTACTTTAAAGGCATTTTTGCAAATCAATGCTTTAAAACATATCCACTAACCACATTGATTACCATTAATTATCATGCATGGACCTTTTCGGTTCAATTGCCTTTTTTTACTAAGACCGTCTCCAATGGAATACTGGATATCAATTTCTAGAGTTTTAAGTTTCACTCAATCCCTGCAATAGAACCTTTAAAAGACACTTTATCTTGAAAATCTGTTAAACTCAACTCCAAATCTGAAGGGCATGTTAGAGTAAACAATATTCTTTTTCATCCAACATTTGTTTCCTCTCTCCTACGATTTGTCTTCTTCCTTTCCTCACTTTCTTCCCATCTGTTGCTTTATTTTATTTTATTTTATAAATATTTGTTCTTCTAGTTATCTTCTTTACGAATAACCATGAGATTTCTGCAGAGTATTAGAAGATGAAAAAAAAAATTCAACAACCGTTTTTGATGGAAAAAAAATTCAACAACCGTTTTTATTATTATTATTTATAATAGCAAAAATATTTTCAACAGCTCATATGATTGCTTGAACCTGATGAAAACGCAAATAGAAATGATAAAATAGAGTAAAAATTATTGGATGTTCATTATATAATTTTGTTTGTTATATACTCCCTCCGTTCCATAATAACTGAGACAGTTGTCAAAAAGTTTTATTCCAAAATAACCGAGACATAACATTTTCCAAAGCAGTATTTATTGATAATTTTCCCACTTTACCGTTATTTACTAGTACTAGTGTAGAAGTTAAAAAGAAGACTGCATTAATTGTATCATAGAGATTTTTTAGTCATTCTATCCGAAGAGTCATAGCATTAAATCACTTTCTTAATAAGTGTGTTTTTGGCAACTGTCTTAGATATTTTGAAACGGAGGGAGTATAAAATAAGATGAAGGGGAAAAAATGTTTTAAGATGATTGTATGAAGGGTGTTTATTGGAGTAGATTAATTTATAAAGTGTTAAAAAGATAAAAGTGAAACGGAAAACGATATAGTTAGAGGTGATATAAATGATTGTTGTTGGAGATAGTCTAACATGATCATGTTATTGTCTATATCTTATTCATGTTTTATGTTATGTTTATACATACAATACCAAGTAGTCAAGAATACAACACATTCTTCCGCCTAATTTCGGAAAAAAATGGAACTACTCTTATAAAAAGACTTTACAAAAATAATAAAACATTAGTGGATGAATAAATTAATGAGATGATTTATAGATGTTTAAAAGTATATTTCAAAATTCGTTGAAAACAATTTATTTTTGAACATGTATTAGGACAACTTTGAAAAGACTTATATGTCCTCATTTAAAGACTAGAAATAATTTTTTGGGATAGGAGTCCTAAATGACACGATATAGGAGATGTCAAGTAAAAATGTTTATAAGAAAATATTTTTGTCAAAAATGACATTTAATCGGTGAAAGTGAATTTAAAAATGAATTACGTTTATTTCAAGCACAAAACCAATGCAATTCACAATACCAATTTTAACAATAATCTTTTCTTATAGTCTTAAGATCCCGACATCTTTCTAAATATATTCTAATTGACAAATTTTTTTTCTTTCTTTCATCTCAGTTACACTCTTTCCTCTTTCTATTTCACAGCTAATTTTTCTTTCCCTAGCGTCTTAATGAGAAAGTTGTAAATAAGGGGGTGTTTATTTCGATACAACACAGAGAAACATTTCGAATCGAATAATTACAATTATTATGATAATAAAAAACACCTAGCTAAAATGGGACAAATCTTCCCTAAAAAAAATAATAAAAAAAAAATGGGACAAATCTCAAATTTGAAGAATTTGTCGGAAAAAAATGTGAGTAATTATATATTATGATACAAAAAAATATTACATTCGGTGCAAAATATAAGTAAACCTAGCTTTTTTTACTTTGGTTTATAATATAATTATTTTCATAATATATCAATCAAACTATTTTTATTTATTCCACAATTGTTGCATTTATGATAATCAATGGGTGGATTAAACATTTTATCCATCAACTACTTAATCAGTGTGAAAATTTTAAAATGACTTATATTTTGGACCGAATGTAGTACCTAGCTAAAATAGGACAAATCTTAACCAAATAGTTTGACTCAAGTGGTAAGTAACTTAAGAATGTGAAGGAAGATCATCGGTTCGATTCTCCTCTGAGACGTCATGTTAATGAGAGATTTTATGGTGAAACGGTTGTAGGAAGGTTATACCAAGTGGCATACATTAGAGCCTCTCATTTTTACTCTCTTTCACATAATACACTTTTATCGTGTGTGAGAGGTTAGAAATGAGTTGTTGTAATGTATGTCACTTGGTAAAACCTTCCTACAACGGTTGTATTTTAAAATTTCACCATGTTAAGAGCGTTCTTGGTCAGAACGTACCCCTAAATAAAAGTAAGACTCTACAGGCATGATCCGAACCGAATTTCGAATTATTCATATCAGTTAGTTTCGAATACCTCAAGATTTAAAGAGGGAAAAAAAGGGACAAATCTCAAATTTGAAGAAATTGTCGGAAGAAAAAAAAAAAAAATTGATGGAACGGCAGTGTTAATAGGTCAAAGACTTTGGCAACAAAAACGCAGTTTTATAGAGTTGACTGGCGGTCCAAGTAGTCAGTCTAAAGTCTCCTTCATTGGCGTGTTTGATCATAACTTGACCCCACCCCAACATTCATTGCCGCCGCATGGCATCATTCATTTCTGACTTAATACTACCAGATGCATACAGTAAATTGATTTCTTTATTTACATTATTACTACTGCATACTCATTTTATCTTTCTGTAACGTATTTGTCTTAATATGCAAATTATTTTATCCATTTTTTAATAAAATTTATGTAAACGTGACAAATGAACCTACGTATAAAAAAAGAAATTACAATAGATGTAAAACCCTTCACCTGAAATGTCTATTAAACGTCAACAAAAAAAAAAAATATCTATAAAAACTCTAGAAATTCCTAGACTTATTAAGTTTAGAGTTTTTTTATGTTTTCAAATAATTTTGGGCCTCTTTCCCGAGCACCCCTCCCGAGACTGCGCACCGGTCAACCTTTCTACGCAACTCAGTTTGACCATTCTGGGTTCGTTTTGTGGGTCAGCATGGTGCATGGCGTTTTCGAAGCATGGTCCAACAACAGATTCCAGTTTGGCTTCATCGTTTGAAGGTAGAATCGTCATCTTTTATCGTTTTGTTAGTAGCGTTCATCTTGAATTGGCCAGGGTTTGTAGTATTAATGTTAGATTCGTTATTGGTTTGTAGATTCACTTAGTTTTTTGGGAGTTGATTGTTGTTCATATCTTAGTTCGGCCCGTCTAAAATGTAAGGATGTCTTCTTGTCAAAAAGACTTGCTTTCATTGCCGGCATTGTTTAGAGTAAAATGTTTTCCAAATTGATGCACGTAATTTGTTTGTTAATGGGCTTTTGTCGGTAATTATTTTGTGTTGTACAAGTATTTTCAAGTATTATATATTTCTAGCAGTTTCTGTAAATCGTATTCTTTGCTTTTGGTTAGTAGGTGGAGATACGGTTTGGAAATTTGGTGTTATGATTCTGGCATTTGATGTGATAGCTTAGATGGTTAGAAAGATGTAAATAATGAACCTTTTTTTTGTGTTATTATTTGTTTTGTGAAGACAGTTATTAATGATTAGTACTAGATAAAAAATACGATGTACTATCCGGATACCTTTGAGGGTATCACCATTGTTGCACTTTATGGCCGAGTATGTGGGCGCCAAACACTAACGTTATGCATAAAATATGTATCTATTTTGTGTAAGTTTTGCTTGCCTCCGTAACAAGATACATGTAAACTAGATGTAATAAGAATGTTAAGTATTTGGTTACACTAGATGTATGATCATGTTCGTGCATTACAAGATGTTTTCCTTAAGCACTTTTCTATATTATGAATATGTTATAAATCGTTATTTTGAAGTTTAGTAAGAAGATTCATGTCATGTTTTCCCCGGTTTGACAAACATAAATCTCTCATTTTAGTTTTCTACTCTCTTTACTAAGCTTATGTATATGCTTACTCATTTATTTGAAATAAGAAGATATGTCGATTAATGAAGGGTTTGGAGACGAGTTTGGAGTACGCGTAAGTTTAGGATGAAGAATGAAGTCCTTTTATGTTTAGCTAGTGTGTTTTAATAGTTGTTTTCTTTAAATAAGGCATTTGTGTCATGTTGGCTTCAGTAGTTTATTTTCAGACATGGTGGTTGTAATGGGCGTTAACAATTATTTGCGGTTATTCACGATTCTGGTTTGCCAACTATGACGTTTTGTTTATTGATTGTTTGAAAGCTTTTGATGGTCTATTTCACAATATTCACGATTCTGGTTTGCTAGCTATGATGTTTTGGTTATTCATTGTTTGAAAGCTTTTGATGGTCTGTTTCCTGACTCTCAGCATGTTTTTTTTATTCCTCTCTTACATGAAAGTTACATTAGTTAGGTTTTAAGTTATTGAGAAAATATAAAATCATGTCAATGCAGGGATTCATATTTATTTACAGATCGTACCACGCCTAACATTTTTTATGTAACCCGTTAATATGTCTAAATGGTGTTGCCACCTATGAGCCACCGGATAAAGCCTATCTAGCCACCAGGTTGGATAGTGAGGTCCGCGGCCATAGCGTCCGCAACGACAATCAAACTGATGTCGCCAAGTTCAGGTCCCCACCAAGAGCCTTCAAACCTTTAAGGTCACTAGTAGCTCAGGGGGCCGATCTGCGACCCTAAAATGGGTCCATAAGAGACCGCACAAGCCCTTGGAGGGGATAACAAGAGAAGAAGCTGAGACAGGATGAAGAACAGGCGACCCTGTGGATGGCTGTCCTAACGACCACATAACCGCGCCGCGAAAATATTTTATCTACTTGTCTCTAGCTTAAACCCTAATTCTCTCTCCTTCCTATAAAACGAGGCTTTGTGTAACAGAAATAGACACACGCAAATAATAAAGAGGACTAAACTCTGTCAAAATATCTTATTCTTTCTAACTCACATTTACACCGCTGTATCACCGCCATGCACCGCTCATCACTCAAACACATCATATAAGTCAGATATCCACTATGCAGAACCACCGCTAGACCACCATGATAATTTACGCCTTATCACCCGTGCAAAATTACACGGGTCCATGTGAATCTGCAAGGTCCCAACACAAACACATGTGAAAAATTGAACGTATGATATACATGTTTGAACGTGAGGTTATATTTACCAAAAAGAAAAAGTACGTGGAACTTTGCACGTGACTTGTGCTGAGTCCGTGCAAATATGCGCAGACTCTCCCAAAAAATTGCACATGCTACCTAAATAAAATATCAAAACTAACATGATCTAAAAATAAATACAGATCATTACATAAACCTGATTTTATATTTTTTTCTAAGTAATCTTAGGACTATATTTTCATAATTGCAAAGTTGAGGGAAGTGTACATATCAAAATTGGAAAGTGGAGACAAGCTACCAATAAAGCAACATTGGCGAAAACTGTCGGAAAGCAACAAGCAGCTATAAATATACCCTACCCCCCTCTAACTCTTTTTTCATCTCATCTGTCCCTTTTTGTTGTCCTGTGTCCACTATCCAATGGTTGTCGAACCATTTACTACTACTAGTACTATACATCATCACCACGCCGCCGCCGCCGCCGCCTCTAACGGCGGTCGCACCGCCCAAACGACTCCTCATCAACAACTTCTACCAATGAAAGAGAATCGTTTCCGCGGCGTCAGGAAGCGTCCATGGGGAAAGTATGCTGCAGAGATTCGTGATCCATGGAAGAAGACTCGCCGGTGGCTCGGCACTTTCGATACGGCTGTTGAGGCGGCGCTAGCTTATGATCAGGCCGCTAGGAGCTTCCGCGGTCCTAAAGCTAGGACTAACTTTTTTTACAGAGATCTCTCTGTTTTACCGTTGTTCCCTGCTGATTCTGCTGCAGTGCCTATGCCGTTTACACGCAAAACGAATCATTTCGGCGTAGATGTTGCTCATTGGTGCTCCCCACCGGCGTTAACGAGCACCGGGAACGGTGACGGAAGTCTTGTGAGTTCGTCGGAATCGGAGGGAAGTAAGAAAGAGATTACAGATTCAGTGATGATTGAACCGAAAAAGGAGATGAAGAACAATGAAAGGCCTTCGGCGCTTTTTGACCTAAACCTGCCTGCTTGTCCGTTTTAAACCGACGACGACGACGACGACGTTGACGACATTTTCGTTTTTGTGATTTTCTTTATTTGCTACTACTAGAAAATGTTACGTTTCTTTTTTTTTTCTTTTTTTTTTCTTAGAAAATAATGTTACGTTTCATATTAGTATTAAATTTGATGTTTTTATTTTGAGTGAGGTCGTCTTTTTATTATATTTATTATGTTTACGGAGTATTTAAACTCTGAATAGTTTTATCATGGTTCATGCATACAATATCAACATTGGTCCATTAAATAAAAGTGATAACAATATTGTAGGTATAAGAAAAATATTTCCAGAAAAAAGAGATATATGTCATTATTCTTAAATTTGATTAGATCTGGTTTATCATGTCATATCTATTAATAAAATTTTCATTTTTTTTTCGAAATAAAATTTTCATTTAACTCCACTCGTGCATATCCATCATTGAATATATATATATATATCCTTCTACTCTATATAAGAAGGGAAAAAGTCTGAATATGTGACACTTGTTTTTTTTTTTTTATTGATTTTCTGTTTTTTACTTTTCATCGACTCAAAAATCTGGCCTAAATTTTTTTATTTTTTTATTTATTACTGTTCACGGCTGGCCCAGACCATATTTTTTTTTTTTTTAAATTTTAGAAGAAGGGTTTGAGTTAAATTGTTCTATTTTAGAGGACTCAATTGTATCACTTTTAATGTGTGAATATATGTAGAAAATGTATGACTATTTTCAAAATATAAGCGCCACGACTTGTTGCCGACGACACGATCTTTGTATCACGCCAAAACAATTTTGTTGACGTATACATGAAATATTATAAATTTTTTAAAATAAATTCATTTCATAAAAAAACATATCGTTTGTACACGGCGATATGACTATTTTCAAGATATAAGTCAACGACATGTTGCCTACACGATCTTTATGCTTAAAAATATTTGGTTTGACGATTACATTAAATATTAAAATTCTTGAAATGAATTTTTTTTTGTAAAAAAACATATCTTTTTTTTTTTTCTTTCCTATCTAAATAAGAAAGGAAAGGATATGCCACGTGGCACCCTCCCTTTTTTTTCTCCCGGCTCCTCACCCGTATAAACCACCAAAAAATCATCTCTTCTACTCTCATTTGTTGCTTTTTGTGTTTCGGCCCTTTTTGTTATTTTGGACCGTCTGGTTTGTAAGGCCTGACATTGTAGAATTAATTTTTTTTTTCATAAAATGAAAATTGACCAGAATAAAATCGGATGGAATGAAATGAAAATCGATAAAATACGTGGTGGTGTGTAAGAGGAAAGTGATGTTAGGTAGGTGGTGGGTGGGGTGGGTTGGGTTCGGGTGGTGGGAAGGATAATGTATAGTAAGATGGGTGGTGGGCACGGTAGGGTAGGGAGATGTAGAGTAGAGTAGGATGGGGTGGTGGGTTGGGTAAGGTAGAGTGGGATGAGATAAAATAGGGTGTAATAGGTTTAGCTAGGATAGTGAATTAATATGTAGGTTGGGAGGTAGGTTAAGATTTGTAGGTTTGTAGAGAGGTAGGGTGCGGTAGGGTGTGGTAATGTAGGTGAGGCGAGGTATGAGATGTAATACGGTGATGTATGGTAGGGTAGGATGGTATGGTTGGATGATGTGGCGTAAGTTCATTGACCAGGATGAAATCGGATGGAAAGAAATGAAAATCGATAAAACACGTGGTGGTGTGTAAGAGGAAAGTGATGTTAGGTAGGTGGTGGGTGGGTTGGGTTGGGTTGGGGTGGTGGGAAGGGTAGGGTATAGTAAGATGGGTGGTGGGCACGGTAGGGTAGGGAGTTATAGGGTAGAGTAAAATGGGGTGGTGGGTAGGGTAAGGTAGGGTGGGATGAGATAAAATAGGGTGTAATAGGCTTAGCTAGGATAGTGAATTAATATTGGGAGATAGGTTAAGTAGTTTAAGGTATGTAGGTATGTAGTGTGCGCGGTGCGGTAGGGTGTGCTTAATGTAGGTTAGTGTTAAAAGGCACCGGTTTATAGGCAAAAAAAAAACGATTTAATGCTTTTGCTATCCTCGAGAAGCTTGATGAAGAAAAGAAGTTCGCGGGCGGGGGGGGGGGGGGGGGGGTGGTGTGCAAAGAATGAAATGATGTGGTTGTCTATCTAGAGAGCGATGCATGGCTGAGATTTTTTTTTTGCATTTTGTATCATGTGAAAAATGATGATATGTTAGGGGCTAAAACAATTGTCTCATTTGTCACCATGTGAAATGATTGACACGGAATGTTATATATAATATGTATGAGGGGGCTAAATTGCATCATTAACGGAATGATATTTTAGTTACACATTATTTTACTTAATAATTCTTTAGGCACTTGATAAGTTAAAACATTTAAGATGGACATTTCACTTCCGTGCGTTGCACGGAGTACCATTTTACTATATATATATATATATATATATATATATATATATATATATATATATATATATATATATGACTCGGAAAGGCCATTTGGAATTGTTTTTCTTAGACAAATCGAGAAATGGTCTAAGGATACATATTTAATTTTCCACCCGTCTGGGATTATTAAAAAAAGGAGGTGTGGTTTAGAAAAACAAAAAAGAGGGAAAAAAAGATAGAAATGAATACAGTAGAAAAATAAATTGGATGATAAAGATAAATTCAATGTTTTAATATTCTACTGTTTGTGTGCTTTTTACAAAAATGATCCTGAAAATAACGTTGAAAAATATCAAATGAGATGTCTAAATATAGAGGACGAAAAAAGGAAAAAATGTGATAAAAGAATTACAATTTTTCTACAATCAGATCAAAAAATATATTCGTTTTGATAGTTGAATACGAAAGAATTTAAATCACAGTGGAATAAGCACGTGTCTTTTTACCTGAAAAAAAATTACAATATCCTCTTTGCATATTTATATATGTTCAAATTGTCATTTTTACGGATGCCTCTGTTGCAGAGACAGGCTCGGGTATTGGTTTGATCTTTAGAGACTCGGTTGTGGCTATTGTTGCGGCTTTCTCCTTTCACATTGACCCGGGTGATACCCCTGAGGTGCTGGAGATGCGTGCGATTTTACTAGCTGTAGAAGAGGCTGATCGGCTGGGTCTTTCGTCGTGATCTTTGAGAGCGTCCTTTGAGTCCTGTCAATTTACTTTTATTAAACGGTCTGGTAATGTCTTGGACTCTTGGCGCACCTTCTCGCTAGATATGGTGTTGCGGTAGTAGGTCTTATTTCTTGGGGTGTACATCCTCCACTTGATGTAATCTCCGCCTCTTTTGCGGATTCCCCATAATAATATAAGTTGGTTTCCTAAAAAAAAAAAAAAAAAAAAAAAAAATAAACGAAAAAAAAAAAAGGGTAAGAAGGATAATGTTTCAATTCTAAAATAATGTGGCAGGACAGGCAAGATTTATTTAATACCACATGCAAATTGAATATTGTTAATTTATTTTTAAATAAAGAATTCACATAATAAAGACACTTATTTTTAAGAAACATAATAAAGACACTTAAATACTCGTCCATGAGTTTTATGAAAGAAGTTCAAAAGTTTAACATTGACAATAATAATTTTTTTTGACGATTTTGTTTTTATCATAATTTAAAGAAAAAAAAGAAAGAAAAAACATAATCAATGTCTTTTATCTAGACCGCTACACTCATTTTCAATGTTGATTATTTGTGTTTCCCTTAAGATGCCCACAAGAATCCCTCATTTTGGTGCAACACAGTCTCTGCAAACTAAATCAAAACTTGCACCATTGTAGTTGGATTGCCTGGGCCCTGGCCCTGGGGGTAAAAAGTTTGGAAATGCACCAAGGTAATAAATGAAGAGAGATAAATAGGCGGTGAAAATTGTTTTCATGCTTGGCAATCGACAAAGATAGCAGAAGAGATGTTAATTACTCGGGGAATTTTTTAGTTGGCGGCTGAAATGATTCGTGTATCATCGATCAAAACCAAACAATTTATAAACATAGCAGTATGAACTCCGCTCGTCACCACTTTTCATTTAGTTCTTTGTTCGTTGGTCTAGATGGCCGCCCACACAACACCTTTCAAGGAAAATCACCGGAAAACATATGATATGATGTTCTCCGTATGCTACAGAATACCATCTTCCTACTGTGACTTAGTTTATTTTCACTTTCATACAATAGATTTTCATTTTTCTCTTGTTAAACTTAAGTTATCTTTCTCTTCTTGTATATAAACGCAATTTCAACTTGAAAGACAAACACCGTTGTTGAAGCATCGTTTCCCTATGTTTGCTTCTTCAAAGCCTTTTTCAACATTTGTCCGTTGATATTTCAGTATGAAATCATGACATGTTCATTACTGTGTTTGAATTGTTAAAGAATGTAATGAAAAACAAATTATATAAAATATGATAAATTGAGTGATGAATAGGACATGTTAGTGGATTAAAGTTGGGTCTGGTATGATATGATATGGTTAAGAATGTAGGATGAATGGGGTTAGGTAGGGTGCGATGTGGTAAGACTAGATGCTGCCCCACCATGTCCTACCCTACCCTATCCACCACCTCACCATGTCCTACCCTACCTTATGTCACCATATCCTATCATACGTATCATACCTATCTTACCTTACCGACCTAATCTACTCCACCATCACCCACCCCTATTCTGCCTACCTACAACCCCACCCCTACACTGCTTACCCACAACCCCACCCCGCTTTACCATGCCCTACCCATCACCCTACCTTATCCAAGACCCAACTTACCATACATGACCCACCACTCCCACCTACCACACCCTACCAACCACCCCACATTACCCAACACCCCACGGAAAATTTTATAATATAACTGTTGTATGAAGGTTTTACCAGGTGACATACATTACAGCCATTCATTTCTAACATCTCACACGCGATAAAAATATATTTGTGAAAGACGGTAAAAATAATAGGCTCTAATATGTGCCATTTACTCTAACCTTCTTACAACCGCACCATAAAATCTCTCTCACCCCACTCTACTGCTAGCCCTACCATACCCACCCCTACCCAACCCACACCCCAAGCTACCATACCTTACCTACGTACCAACCCCTCATATCCTACCCTATCATACCTTACCCGACCACCTACTCTACTCCACCATCACCTACCCTACCCTCCCCCCTCCCTAAACCTACCCTACTTCATCACCTATCCTACCCTACCACCCACCCACTCTTACCCCATCACCCATGTGTTTTGTCGATGTTCATTTTATTCTATCGCATTCCATCCATTTTTGATAGGAATGAAACGAGATATTTATCATTTCATTGGAATAAAATTTAATTTCATTTCATTACATCATAATCATACACAAACATTGAAATAAAATGAAAAATCATTCCATTCCATTCTCGCGTAACAAATATACCCTCATGACTCGTTTGGATTGATGGAATGTAATGGAATGAGTCTGTTGGAATGGAATGATATCATTCCATTACTGCGTTTGGTAGACACTATCACACTAACAGTGGAATGGAATCGTTTCTTATTGCATGATTTATTTTTTCATTTCATACCGGCCATTCCATTGAAATTAAAACATATTTCATTCTGCCGTTACCATCAAACACGTCAAATTGATGAATGGAATGAAAAAAACATTCCATTTCATTCCATTACAGCGCTGTAATCCAAACGTGCCATAATAGTTTTTGTAAGTAGGGAGGGGAATAAAAAACAGTTCAACTTATAATACATGACTTAACATCTACACCACCTATAACCATTCTAACTTTCCTATCAAAGCAAATTCATAAGTCCACAACTATGACCCCACCCCCTACAAACCCATTCTCAACCTTCAATTCACACATATCTTATGTCCAGGCAGCAGAAAAAAGCATAGCAAGCTGATTGTGTGGAAGTGGTGGGGTGGTGTGTGTGTGCAGGGGGGGGAGGGGGGGGAGGAGGAGGGAGTGAAGGCTGATTTTGCACTGACAATGGGTGGGTTAGCCTGGGGTGAAACGGAAAAATTAATAATATAGAGGGAACACTCAAACACGAAGACTGGAAATTTAAGATCTAGAAAACCCAGTTTCACATCGAAAAGGTAAAAAATCACATTTCAACAATGAATTCCTCTAACATACAAAGTAGTACAGGTGTGCAAGTGCACACCACCTAATCCCAGGAATCCATCTAAATGACCACCCCCCAAAGCTTGACAAATGCCTACCTAAATCTAAAGGGCATCATTAAAAGCCATTTTTTTTAAACCGGAAATTCGTTCCCTTTATATACAGGAGCAATTGAAAACAGTGAATACAACCGATGACCTTGGACTTTTTTTGATGGCTTGAGAAATAACCCTGAAACATTTCACCGGATTTCATGTATTCGCGGACTGTGAGGGCAGCAATCTAGGATGATTATGTTCACCTTCATATGTTACAATAAGCATTGAAGAATCATCCAAACATCTCTCTACATGTTTCCTTGCAGGGCAGCCTCTAATGCTACTGCACTTATAGTAACCCCTGCATTTAAACCAAATAACTGTCACTCAGTATCTTCACTACAACTCCTTAATTGGCTAATTACAAATTCACTTCAGAGCTCATCACACTCCATGGGTCATTTGTATCCATCAGTGCAGGTTCTCACACAACAGACAAATAACAAGTTCCAAAAAACAAGAAATTCACACTTCAGAATGAAATCTTTGAGTTTATCCTGATTCAGTTTGATAACAAAGGGTTCATTGACCTCTATAAGACGTGATTACTGTAAAGATAACTTATAATTCAACTTCGATCAGACAAGAAAATCGGTATTGTAACCGGTAATTACCTTGGATGAGGTGAACCTTTGATTGGCTTCTGTCCATATTTCCTCCAAGAGTATTCATCAGGGGGGATATCAGCCAGTTTATTGCTGATAGCAGGCACTTTGATGGATCTTTTCACCCTATGTTTCCTGATTATGATTTGAAAAAATTAAATTAATAAAGCCCCTTCATATAAGTAACAAGAAAGTCATAAATCAGTCTGCTTGAGACAATAAGGATATATATATATAAACACCTCTTCTTGGAGCAATGACAGCGATCACTGCTTCCACACTTAACACTTCCATCCTCACCGCGGCCCAAACATTTCCTTTTATGTTGAAACGAACTCTGATCCGCAGAGCGTGAAGCTCCAATTAAGTGAAAGCCACTCCCATCCAAATTGGCAACACTCCCATCTATACTCAATGAAGAAATAAAAGACCTAGAGGATGACATTGTAGGAGTACATGTTGAGCTATCAAAATTCAGACTAATCCCACTACTGCTGTGTTTATACAACATCTCAGCTTGCTTTACCTGCTGTTGAAGCTGATACCTTTGCTGTTGCTGATGCAGAAAATTAAAGCTAGATGGTGGGATTTGGTGAGAAAGTTGATGAGGATTTGTTTTACCATGTAATGATGATGAGCTTAGCTCCAATGAAAGGTTTCCTACTGGAAGTACACTTTTGGGAATAGAACCCATGTCTTGGATAGGTTTCTCAAGAGACTTAAATTGCAAAAGTTGAAGACTTTTAGGTGGATCATCCTCAATTCTGCTAATTGGGGTCTGAAGAAAAATGTTTTGGGGGAAAGGGGTGTTGATTTTCTTGTTTTTTCGTCGGAATCTAGCATGACCTAAAGTATTACTGAGAAGAGAAGCAACTTTTTTGAACTTAGAAACAGCTTCTTTAGTTTCCAGAAGTATATTCTTATACTGATTTTGATCTTTAGGATGAGGTAGTAGGTTGAGAAGTTTATGACAACTTTCTACAGCTGCCTTGTTAGTTTCTTCAACCTCCTCCATGTTACCCACCACCACCACCACCAGTACTACCACCACCGGAAACAGAGATAAAAAACTAAAAGGGTTGAAATCAGAGGGTGGTGAACGGAGGCTAAACTCAAGCAAACCACATAAACTCCCTGAAATTGTCCAAGACAGTAGATCTTACTTATTCATCTAAAACAGGCAAAAAATCTCACTGAAAGAAAAGAATCTTTCTAATTTAAGAGCAAAGTTCAAGAATACTTCTTTACTAAATATCCCACAAAATTAAGCTGGAAAAGATACTCCCAACGGAAACATAACAAAACCCAGAAATTATAATTCAACAGGGCCACCAGAAATCAAGAAACAAGAGGTGTTCCATCGAAAAAACTCATAAAAAAAAACTGTCATACGCTATACAATCGATACAAGGCGAAGGACCGTTTAGCTGAAGTTGCCAAGCCAAACGAAACCCTAAATAGATTATAATCTGCCCACGGAAAAAAGATGATTTGATGGAATAGGAGAGGGAGAGGGGGACCATAAATTATAAATTATAGAAATTATAAGAAAGAGAGGTTGGAGGTGTGAAGAAATCTGTTTCGGCAGAGAAATCCTACCGCCCAAAAGAATACAAAAGAACAATCTTCTTTCAACATTTTTTTACTAATACCAGCTTACTACCAAAACTGCTAGTGCCCATAATTAAATAAATAATTAATATATATATTTATTAGTTGAAGAAAAGTAAGATATAAGATAATAAATTAGTTAAGAGAGAATCCATGGATGAACATCAAGGTGAAAACTCGGTCAATGACTATGGTTAAAAAAATGGGAAAATTCCTTAAATGATACTTTCGCAAAGTTTTTTATAGCTAAATAATACTCCCTTGTCCACGTGAAAGATCCTGCCCAGTGAAAGAGTACGTAGCAGTTACTCTATTTACATCGTAGAAGATGAATCTGGATCATATGATTTGAATTTTATTTAAAGAGTAATGATACGAGCACAACCGTTGTCCTACAACGAATGACACGACGGTCATCTACATCGTTGATCATTATATGTCTAAATTTATCTTGATGTGAACCGTTGATCATTCGTTGTGCTACAACGGTCAGCAAAATGTTAATATTATTACACCTGAACTTTTTATTCTTATTTTTATGGGACTTTTTTTTTTTTTTTTTTTAAGGGTAGAAATAGTTTTATGGAACTTGTTTTTTAAGGAATCTATTTAAAACTAAATATTTATGGAAAAATTCCCGAGTATAAAAATAAACAATCAGCTGCATTATTTTAAAGGGATGAAGTTTTTTTAAGGGGATAATCAAGTTTTTGATCTCTATTGTTTCATGAAATTTTTGCTTTTGCCTCGATATATTACTTTTGCACTTTGACCCTTGTTTGAATTTTTTTTTTAATTTATAGTCAAAATTGTCTCGTGTCAAGATTTTATTGGTTGTAATCAATCATACCTTCGATATGAGTTGATTGACACATGATAGTTTAGACTTAATTAAAATGTAATAAAAATCATAGACGAGGGTTAGAATGCAAAAACAAAACATTCGGGAGATGAGTGAAGATTTATTGCAAAAACAAAACATTAGAGATATGATTGAAGTCTTAACCTATAAAACAAATGTGATAGAAAATGTCAACAAAAAAAAACGTAACGAATTGAACACGGATCATATGTCTTCTTTTATTTTTTTATTTTTATTTTTATTTTTTTGAACAGGATCAAGTGTCTTTAAAGTTTAAACCTCATAGTACCCAACAATTGTATGTGTTTTGGATCTTCCTTCTAGTATACTACCCCGTTTCAAAATTTAAGTTTATTTAATTTTTTTGTTTTGTCTCATAATATAAATCTATTCAGATAATCAAAAGTATTTATTAAATTTTTCTGGTTTACTCCTCATTTATTATGAGAAATGAGAAAATGTAATAAATGTTTAATTAGTTATCTAAATAGATATACATTATAAGACAAAATGAAAAAAATTAAATGGAATTACATTTTGGGACGAAAATAGTATCATTCTTTTTATTACTATTTTCTGAATACAATCCTTTTTGCGTTATTTTTTTTTATTAAATTGGAATAAGTCGTAAGTAATTAAGATTATAATAAAATACTTCAGAATAAATATAAAAGATGGTGTTATTCAAGAATATGTTTGTATTTTACCAGTTCAGATTATTGTGTCTTTTTGCTGTTGTGCTCAATCGAGCATCTATGACTTTTTTGATGCCACCTTACATTTATATTATATTATATAATAAAAAAAATTATGTCCTGAACATTCATATTTTTTAATATCCCGTTGAAATATTAATATCCGGATAATAATCCCAAATATAATTATGTCTGATTTTATACTATTTGGAGGGCCCGCTCAGTTTAGTTTAATCTTAACCACTTAAGCCACGGGTTAATATTAATTAAGTTGCAGAATCAATCCTAATCTTTGACTTAATATGATCCCGCTGTCATGATTTGAGATAATTACCAAAATGGGGTCCACGTTCCATGTCAAAGAGTACGGGTGGATACGGGTTTGGTTACATCCATACCCTACCCATCAAAAAAATTCTTTACCTATATGATGATGCAGAAATCATCACGGTGGTTTAGCGGTGAGATTTGAGTGGATATCTGGCTGATTTGTGGGTGGTTTAAATATAAGCTAGCCGGAGATGTGCGGCGGCGACAGACGGAAGGCAAGAGAGGTGGTGTTTTGCAGAGCTTTGGCCTGCGTTTGCATTAGAATGTATATATCTGATCCAGGTTACACAAGACTTCCTTTTATAGGAAGAGAAAACTTAGGAGCTAAGTGAAAGACAGGTGTTGCGGAGCAGCTTAGTCACTAATCTTTACTTAATAGCTAAGCTAACATTAAATATCTAATCCAAAGTAGATAAAATATTTGGGCGGCGACCCTTTGTGGTTGCATAGGCCGCCAGCTCCGTTTGTCTTACCTTTGCTCCCTGTTTCTTCTCAAGTCTTGTGCGGCTGTGACGCCCCGTTCCGGACACCGAGTCCTTATCCGGAAAGAACACCCGGCACGCATATATTTTTTTTCTTTAATAAATCAAAGAAGTATATATACGTAAGCCTACGTCATCATACATTAATATCAATTGCAAAGCGGAAGACTTAAAAGAACAACTCAGGAATGTCAAACGACAAACAAAACAGATCGATCAAAGTTCCAAATCAAGTCTAAGAGCATCCTAAGTTGCTCGGCTACCTTAGTTGACACAAACGTGTTTGAAGCGCCAGTGTCAAACAAAGCAGACACAAGTAAACCTCCTACTTGTATAGAACCTAGTAGGCAAGGAAAACAACATGTATTCAAGCAACAAAATTGCACACTCAAGTACACATACTGAAAGGAACCAAAAACTTTTAAAAGTACCTGTGACGACTGCCTCATCTGACTCGTATGCTTCTGCATCCAGTGCAAAAACTCTGGTAGGTCCTGACGGCCTAACCTTCCCTGAGGGTGGTCTAGAAGCTGTAGATGCTGGAGTCTGAGTGTTCCTCCTCACTGGGCAATCTCGAACAATGTGACATGTATCACCACAAGGAAAACAAGTCTTGAGTGTTCCTCACTCAAGGCGGTGTCGGGGCAATCTCTAACAATGTGACATGTATCCCGACCACATTATGATTTAAACAAATAAGCTCGATACAAAGGAAAATATACTAAATAAAAAGTGCCAACACGACACTCTCCACCGCAAAAAATATGAGATTTGCCACACTTTAGGGATAAGGCGGTGTCGATTCAATGTGACCTATTGGTAAAAGATAGGGAAACTCGACGTACGCTTCACGTTTGGATTGGATATCAACAACTTAGGAGAGCAATTTCACGACTCTCCTAAGAAACTCTATTTCACGTGGCCTATATTGAGTAAAAAAGTTTTGCACATCCTTAGCCTAACGGCCATCGGAACACGACAAAATAAAAAACCTCAACATATGTCACGTTACTCTTATTTGACACAAAGAAAACAAAACCTAAAATCCTATAAAAAAATAATTAAAAAAAGAAATCCTAAGGGATTTGAAGAAGTAATTCTGAGTTTAAAGTCCTCAGCTCGACTTTCCCAAAAGTTATCTTTGTCAGTCATCCTTCTTGGATCGCTAGATGTTGACCCTTTGAGCACTATGAGTGGTGGGCTCGTCGTTTTTGCGGATTAATATTCTTCCCTTGGTTGTGAGACCTAGGAAACGACATCTATCCATACCATTTATACAAAGCTCTTACCTCTGCTCTCGTTTTAGGAATTAGTGAATTCTCAGGAGATTTAGTCATAGGGACCCATTTTAATCATATCCTCTATAATGATGCTTCATTATGCTCTCTCAAAACTCAACGTCTTCATTAGATTGCGAATGCTTAAACTACACAAATTGTTGCTCCCATGGCCAGTAGAAGCAATCTCATGCATAGGACAATGAGATTTTAACAGAACTACGAGGAACTCTTTATTCACTGCTTCCTTCAACTACTACATGTTTCCTTACACCCTCTAGATGAGATAGATATGGGGCAGAACCTTCCACACTAATAAAATTAATCTTACAAACCAACTCCGGGCTAAGATTAATACTCAGGTTCATGTATAGGCTAACTTATGCTCAAAAAACCAAAAGATAGTAAAACATAAGCAAAAAAGGTAATACCTTGCCTTCAACATTGTATCACGAATAATTTGAACCTTTTAATATTTATTTTCTCGGAGCCATCTTGGTGCTTTAAAGGTGTTGCTTCCATCACTTCTCCCATCGTAGATTCGTAGCCCACATGTTGCTGGGTTATTTCCTCAGTGCCCATGAAAAATTACTGACTCAGATTATTGCTTCCCTGGTTTCTGCAAACAGAAGAAAAACAAAAACAAAGCGGACCGTAGACTAATTTTAACATGGTTTCCCATGCTGCTATCAGACCTACGGATTAAACATACAGAGATAAACAGACACGCAAAGTCCCAGAAAACAGAACCAGGCTCCCTGGCGGCGAGAGGCGCTCGGCCGGGAGCGAAAGCCACTGTCCAGATTCGGAATTTTTTACACAGAGCGCATACAACCAGAGGGACTCAAAAACGTAAAAAAAAAACGGACTCTAAAACAGAAAACTTAACATGAATAAAAAATTATTTGTATATAAAATTGATCGTTGGTTCCCCGGCAACGGCGCCAAAAACTTGATGACGTAGATCAAGTGAAATTAAAATACTTGGCCACCAAAACCAATACTAGCAAGAAGACTAGGTCCATCGTAGTATAGCTAAAGCGAATCAAGGTCGATCCCACAGAGAACCAATTGTGGATCATTTATATACAAACAATTAATCATTCATGTCAAGGACACAGAGGCGGTCTACGACCAACAGAAGACAAGAAAGATAAAGGACACGACACAAACAACGTAATTAACCTCCTCAATTATTATGTTATCGTTTGGATCTAGAGATTCTATATAATTAAGCTAGACTTGACAACTATTAATCAGATTTGTATTTCTTTTATATTGGCTACGGGAGTCATCCCCTAAACTAGATCTAGCTCCGGGTAGGCCATCTAGATCACTATGCTACATCACGTGACTTCGCTTTTTAGGCCTCCGTCTCATATGACTCACACGCTTACAAAACTAGGGATGCCGATATTAACCGTATTCCTCACCTAGGCAACATTCCTGTGATTAGGCGTACTTCCTAAGTGATCGCATCAGTCTCTGTCCCATTAACATTACCTGCACAGTCTCATGTTAATCTACGATTTACGTATAACTAGGTGTGCACAATTCCCTAATACAGAACAGATCTAGATCTCGCTGAAAGTCCCGGAAGATCAATTCATTAGCCGACCTAGGAGCCCTATATTGGTATTTCCTAATCATACGCTAATTAAAACAGACGAGCAACGTAGCCGTAGCCATACCTACTAAGATAAGAAATTCTAGGTGGACAATCACACCATAAAGACATGGCTAGATTGACGCGGCGAAAACCTAAATCTTAGCGTTTCTACATACGTAACGGATAAAATAGAGACTCAAAAAGCAATTATATAGATCTACTAAAAACACGGTTTTCGATCATACCAAAGTCATCTATAGGTCACCGGATAACTGATCTGGGCGTGTGGACCCTTATAGACAAGAAATCCCCACTGCCTCATATCGTATCCTTAGATCTACATCGTTCGGAGAAGAATGAACAACCTCAAACAATAAACAATAATTGGGGGGACTTAAGTACAAAGAACAAAGAACAAATAAATACAAGAACTTACATAACTGCAGAACTTGTAAAAAACTGCTCTAAGAAAAACTGAAGATTTAATTATGAATTGTGTGTATGTTGTGTGTTTTTCGTGTGTAATTTATGTACAAATATATAGGAGTAAAAATTTGCATAGGATAAGCCTAAACCAATCTGAAATAGTTTTCATAAATCCAAAAGAAGTATGAAAACGCGTTAGGATAATTCCAAGTCGATCCGGAAGCTCTGGGCAAAATGCGCCCCTCCCTTATGCGCCCCTTCTTTGGCGCCAACTCTTCCTTACTCCTCTTTTCGTGCTTATCCGATCTTTATCTTCAATGCACTCCGGATTTTCTTTGATTTATCTTGAGATTTAATTCTTCCATTTGTATTTACCCTCCAAAAATTATCCCAATCTACAAAATAGATATTTATCCCAAAGTAAATCATATTTAAATAAAAACGGATAAATACCAAAATATAAATAAAAACAGATAAATACCAAATTATATAATAAAAACGGATAAATACCAAATTATATCTTATAAATCACATAACATTAAATAATAAATATAAACATGTGATTTAATATAAAATATATATTATTAATCTCGATTTAAGGACAATGTTGATGACTTTTACGAGTATAATTTGACCGTCATCAGTTTGAGGCTTGAGATTGCACATCCGGTTGAAATGAAGGATTGTGATACTTTAGAGAAGATGGTTCATGCGGCAATTATGACAGAAAATCATATGAAGAAACGAAGTTCAGGTAATTCCTATTCTTATCGTTCTTTTCAACCTAGAGATGATGGCTCACGTTCTAGCCCACCGAGGCCAAACCGTTTGTCTTCCAATGAGGCTTAAAAAGCTAAGGAAAACAACAGTGGTAAAACTCAATCCATACCACATCCACCCACTCACTAGCTTAGATGTTACAAGTGTAAAGGTATTGGGCATAAGGCAAGTGATTGTGCGAATAAGCGAGTAATGATTGTTGTGGGAGAAAAGCATGGTGAGAAAGAATACATGTCACAATCTGTTGGTCCCTTGGAAAGGCTAACACAAGTTTAGAGGAGGGGGGTTGAATAAACTTGTCACCAAAAACTTTCCCAAAACTGAAAGTACCCAGGAGCTCAGTTTCTCCGAAACTTAAACTGACACTCAGTTCAATTTTGTTCAAGTCCCTTAACTTGTGCGGAGTTCAGCTAACTCAACTGAGTATAAGTCAATACTGACTTATTCTTAGTCTAGTTAACTGGCAGCGGATAGAATTAGCCTTTAGTGCAATAGATGTGTCAATAAAGATCTGAACCTCCTATGTATCAGTTTGGTGCTGACTCAGGGTGTCTAATGTTTGCTGAGTGAAGTGATGAAGTGATTATGCAATAATTAAAACAATCACAGCACAAATGTAAAAGCATAAAGTAAATTGTTAAGGGTGATTTTATACGTTTTGTAAGGATATATTTTATATCAATTTCCCCCATATGTGGATGTTTTTCATAGAAATCGAGCTTTATATTGAAGTATTGAGCAAGTGATGTTTTTAATGGGTTAGTTGCGAAATTGTATAATTTGTGTGTAAAATTGATGGTTTTATATTGATTTGGAAGATACTACATTTTGCAATGTTTTGATGTGTTGTAGGTACGTGTTTGATGCTCAAATTAAGATCAAAAAGAGATAAGAGTCGAATTATATTGATGATAGAAGAGATAAGGATGGAATTGGCTAGAAGAAAAGAGATAGAGTTGAAGATTTCGAATTTGGATCTAGCTGAACTGGCGTCCAAGTCCCGTCCAGTCTGGACTGGCGTCCAGAATATTGGACTGGCGTCCAGGAGAAGAAATTTGATTCAGAGAGTTTGGACGCTGAGTGGACGGGCGTCTGAAGCAAGTCCAAGGCATCTGGACGGGCGTCCACAATTCCGGACGGGCGACCACGGCCGACATGCTGAAAACCGACTTACTTTTCTATAAATAGCAGCGCGGATTCCAACCCTAATGACACATTTTTGAGACCTATTGATACACAATCATTAGGAGAAAACCCTAGGCGGCCCCAGCCCCCTTAGGGGAGGCTGGGGTTGCGATTTTTCTTGTTTCTTTTCCGCTTTTATTTCGTTTTGCTGCCGTTTTATGCTGAATGCTTGGAGGCTGAGCAATTGTTCAAACTATGTGAATCCGTTTCAGCAGGTTCTTTATTTTCAATCTAGATTTGTTTTGTGAATTTGATTAAAGTTGTATCTTTTCTATGCTTATGTGTTATGCAATCAATATCGAAAGATGAATTGTTGTTGATGTTTACCATATGACGAGAGTCGGTGTAAACCCTAGATCACCATAGGAAAGATGGGATTTTTAACCTTGACATAACGAGAGTTGATAGGTTGAATATCTAGGTTGCTAGATTGAGAGATCTTACACCTTGTTTTGATAGCGTCAATCTTATATATCGAGAGATGAGAGATTGATAGGCGAATTATCTACGAGAGTAGGAATTCATACTTATGAGAGGTGAACCACATCTTTAATTAGATCATCATGAGATAAACTAGAGAGGAAATAGAGGGTTGCGGGAATGGTGGATTATTGTTTGTTTGTTGTTTAATCACCATGATCATCTTCTTGTTTACTGTTTATTTTATGGTTTATAGTTTAGATTTCGTTTTCGCTTTTATCCTTCCTGGCTTTGGACTGACAATCCTCTGTCCAGTTTATTTGATCGTTTTTAGTTTCGTTTTAGTAGTAACAACCTTAGGAAAATTAATGAACTAGATACCCCGATTCCCTGTGATCGACTCCGGTATTAATCGCTATACTACGATCCCTACACTTGGGGAATACCGGATTTATAAATTTTATTACTTGTTTGTTTTGTTAGATAAAATCCGTGACATAAATCAACACAAGATTTGTTTATGGAAGTTCCGGGTGGTGTAATCCCGTACGTCTCCCCTTCTCCTGTGGTGTAGGAGGTATCACTAGAATCTTGAGATGACCGTTACAAAATCCTAGCTTAATGACAGTCCTTCACGACACCTTAGTTTCACTGTCTACACATGATGAAGAAAGGTAGGATTGCTCCCTTCATTCTGCACACTGATCCTTCGGAGGTGGATGACTCCTTCACCAACTCACCACTGACATACACACAGTCCGCAGACTGCACCAACGGCTGTGGAAACCAAGTTGCAACCGTATGAGGAAAGGTGGAGTTGTTTTCCTCAAACTATGCACAGCCAACCCTTATTCACAAAGGTTAGGTTTATAATTAATCAAAAGATTAATTCAGTGAGCTGTCTGATTCTTCTGGATATAGCGTTGTAGCTCCAAGATGCCTTCCTGCCCCTTAATGGGTTACTGGATCTTTCTTTTAAATCTCCAAGGCAATTCTGTTGGCTTTCCCTTTTCTAGATATGAAATCTGATTTTCTGGATCTGGATCTTTAGCTATGTGCTTTTTAAAACTTCTCCGATCCCCCCTTATTCAATCCTTTTTCTCTGTGTATTTATAGGGGTGATGTAACGGTCAACTAGCTCTTGTAGCCGTTACATTTTTCGTTTAGCCAACGTTCATATGTACGACCTTTTGTCATTTTGTCGGTTCAAATTCAACAAGACCTTAACTCAGTTTTCTACTCTTCTTCAAAACTGAGTACCTTGTATTCTTGACATCCGACTTTTATTGACTAAGTCGGAGTACACCATTCAACTTCCTTCTTCTCCTGATAACTGATAATCTTTGTCTTTAAGATTATTCAGCTTTACATGATCTATAGTTCAGTTTCAGGTCACCACAGATTTGCCTGAATCCTGATTTATAGTCACGGCTTAATCAGCTTCTAACTGAGTTTGCCACCTCAGTTCTTAAGTCTTCAACAACCGAGTCTGTGTCCCTCAGTTCTTCAGTCTTCTTAGATAGGCCAAATGAGTCTGTGTTCCTCAGCGAGCTTATCTTTTTCAGTTCTTGCATAACTGAGTCTGATCCCTCAGTTCTTCATATAAATTCAGTTCTCTTGTTGCGACTCAGTTGTTTGCCTAGTTCCTATCTATTACAATGCTTGTCTGAAATAACCTATACAAGGTTCAGACTCTAGATAGAACTTATACATTTTTCTCTAGACTGTTTCTTGCTTCTTCTTTCATTATGCACTATAACAGCTAGTTATTACTTCATCATCATGGGTTATAAGTGATCTTATTAATTACGTGACGAATCATCATCAAAACACAAATATTATTTCCAACACAATCCGAAGAGGAAAAATGGAGTGATTCCTAGGAGATAAGCCCACTCGAGCTTGGACCTGAAGGATTTATTTGTGTGAGTAAGAAAGTTGTGGTGGACCAAGTCAAAGTAGATGCTAGTATGCACCATGAAAACATTTTTCAAACACGTTGCTTTATAGAAGATAAGTTGTGTGGTTTGATAATCGATTCGGGTAGTTGCACCAATGTTGTTAGCAAGGAGTTGGTCGAAGACATGCACATTAAGACTACTAAACATCCCCAACCATACAAGCTACAATGGATGAATGAATGTGGGGAAGTTAGAGTTACAAAGCAAGCGATGATCACTTTTAAAGTTGGTAAGTTCGAGGATACGGTTATGTGTGATGTAGTGCCTATTCATATTGCACATGTTATTCTTGGTAGGCCTTGGCAATTTGATCGACGGGTTAACTATGATGTGTACGCATTACATCACCGGGGCAAGAAGGTTACTTTGGTTTCATTATTCCCCCAAGACACACGTGCGGAGCAACTTAAATTTGCTCAACGTCGGGAGGTTAAAAGCAAACAATAGGTGCAAAATCTATTGTGCAAAGTGGGGAAAAGAGGCCGTGTTTAACTTCATTGGCTGTTCGTTTCGGTTCCTCTTCTTCTTTTTTGCAGGTACATAAAGATCCACCACTTCACGTTGTTAAAGTCGGAGCCAAGTTGGAGAGCAAGTCCAGTACACCGAGCGTTGTTCGAGGTGTTGATGTTCGGATTCGAGGTCGAATCCTTTCCATACCGAGAGGGAATGATGTGATCCCGGGCAAGATTCATGGTGGTTTTCAAAGGAAAAAGAAGAAAAAGAAAGAGTGTGGAAGAAGCCGGCATTTTATCCCACATTGCAAGTTTAGAAGATTTTCTTAGAATTTTACTAGTATTTATTTCTTATATTTTTATTTTTATTAAATAAATTTGTCCCACGTCGCTTTAGGAGTAGTTTATCTCTTTCATTCTAGACTATAAAAAGGCATTATATGTAACTTTTACAATCGGTTGAAAAATTTGAGTGATGCATATTTTATTTAAAGCGATTAAGCTTTGGTGAGTTTCTCACGTGGAGGATTCCAAACGGACTTATCAAGGTCGTGAGCGTACCTTGTGGGTGTCCACACACCGAGGTTCTTAGATACGGGTTATCTAAGGGTTTAGGTTATACCAAGGTTTTTGGTTACGGGTTAACCAAAGGTCGAGGTGCTCGTCTTATTGGTGCCATCAGTCAAGTCCTCGGGCATTTTCGGATCTGATCCGGTCATAGATCACATCAATGATGGTTATAATAGCTCATTTTCTTGTGATAAGTAAAAGCTCACAAAGGGGTCTTCAGTTGTGGCTAGAGGTACAAATACACTTAAATTTTTCTTGACTCAAGCCAAAGTTATTGTTGATGAGGCTCATACAGTGGAGTCACGTGATGAAACCGAGTTGTGGCATAAGAGGTTATGTCATATGAGCTTGAAAGGAATGATTGTCTTATCTAAGAAAAAATTATTGTCTTGTTCTAGCAGTTTGCATTTGGAGAAGTGTGCTCATTGTCTTGCAGGGAAGCAAAATAGAGACTCTTTTAAATCAAATCCACCTTCAAGAAAGTCAAAAGTACTTGAGCTTGTTCATTCTGATGTTTGTGGTCCTATGAAGACAAGGACGCTTGGTGGTTCCCGCTATTTTGTGACTTTTATTGATGATCACTCAAGAACACTTTGGGTCTACACTTTGAAATCAAATGTTAGACATGTTCAACTATTTTCAAGTTTCAGTTGAGAGGGAAACTAGAAAGAAGTTGAAGTGTATTCGGACCGACAATGGAGGTGAATACAAAGGTACGTTTCATTATTACTACAAGTAGCAGGGTATCAGACATGAGATACTCCGCCAAAGACTCCACAGTTGAATGGCTTGACAGAGAGGATGAACAGAACATTAGTGGAGAGAGTCATATGTTTGCTTTCACAAGCCGGATTGCCTAAATCGTTTTGGGGTGAAGCTTGGAGTACAGTGGTTCATGTACTAAATTTGTCTCTATGCGTTCCTTTGCAGAATGATGTTCCTCATAAGGTATGGTCAGGTAAATATGTATCTTACCATTATTTACGAGTTTTTGATTGTAAAGCTTATGTTTACATTCCTAAAGATGATAGGTCTAAGCTTGATGCTAAGACTAAACAGTGTAATTTTTTGGGTTATGGTCAAGATGAGTTTGGGTACAAATTTTATGATCTTGTTGACGAGAAAGTGATTAGAAGCCGAGATGTTGTGTTTGCAGAGAATGAGACTTTGCAGGATGTTGATAAAAATCAGAGTTCAACACCTTAGGCTAGTGATGGTTAAGCTGACTTGGAGATAATTTCTCCTACACCCATAGAGGAGCATGATGCAGTTGATGACCAGGGTAATCAGCAGGATGATGTAAATGATGCAGTTGATTTTGATCATAACATTGATGATGATATGATTGAGGAACCAGTGTCAGATGAGGCTCCACCAAGTATTCCTAGAAGATCTACTAGAGATAGACACCCTTCTACTAGATATCCAGTGACTGAGTATGTTTTGCTCTCAGATAGTGGAGAGCCTCAATGTTTTGAGGAGACCATGGATGATGAACATAAAGATAAATGGCTTGATGCTATGAAAAACAAGATGGAGTTTTTATTAAACATCAAGATGCTGTTGCTGCAAATGCTCATTCTCTAAAGGAAGAAGAACAACAAAAATCCGACATAAGTCCGACAGAAATGATGTGCAGGAGAGATAAGGTGAGGAGTGATAAGGAGTGGTGACTAGGTTGACTTTGGTTATTTGTTCAAAGATAAAAGGTGATCAGTTGGATGTATTTATCTCAAGCATTATTTTGAATAAGTGATAAATCATGTGATAAATTATCTAGTAGTTTAAAATACAAGGAATAGAGTTTATCTTTTATTTAAAGTTGTGAGTCCTAGATAGTTCAACTACACAGTCGTATGGCTTTAAATATTGTGGCTTTGATCAATTGTAAATTATCTGAGATTAAAGGTTAATAAACTCAATATTTCAGTTCACCAGTTTTTCTGTTTTTCCACTTGGTATCAAAGCCAGACGCTGCAAACGCCATGTCAACACTCTCACTAAACGTTGGTAGCTTCATCTCCCTGAAGCTTACCTCTCAAAATTACCCCTTATGGCGTGAACAAGCTCTTGCCTTGGCAGAAAGTCAGGATTTGGTGGGGCATCTAACAGATGAAACACCAGCACCTGCCAAATACGCTTCCACAAGGACACAGAGTTCCAACAGATGCTACAGATGCATCAACAGCAACAGGAGAGCAGACTCTCACAGAGGACTTCCTCAAATGGAGGAAAGCAGATAGATTGCTGCGTGGTTGGATCATTGGGTCACTATCTGAGGAATCCCTCAGTATAATAATTGGCTTGGACACAACAAATGCAGCCTGGAATGCCTTAAAAGATGCTTATGCTCAGGATTCCCAGGAAGGGGAATTTAACCTAAAACAACATATTACCTATCTAAGGAAGCAAGATGGTGTGTCAGTGAACGAACACATCAAAATCTTCAAAGGTTTATGTGACAATCTGGCTGCCATAGGAAAGTCAGTTCCAGATTCGATAAGGTATATTACCTTCTCACTAGTCTTGGTCCCAAATATGAGACCTTCACAACAACTATGTTGAAACCTCCAAGACCTACCTATCAATAGCTGGTATCACAAATCCAGAATTTTGATCAAAGAAGGACTTGGCTCAATGCACACAATGATTCAGAAAATCTGACAACAATGCCACAGATGGCCTTTTATGGACAAACACAACAAAACCAAGGAAACAGAATGAACTCAGACAACAACTCCAGATTTGATTCATATGGGAGAGGGTTTCAAACCCAGAAAAACAAACCTGATTTCAGAAACCAAAACAGGAGAGGACCACCTGAAGGACAAAGCAAGATGACAAGTGATGAAAGAGAGATGTACAAAAATGAGACCTTCAAATACTGTGGAGTGTCGGGACACATTGCCAAGATTTGCTGGTGGGTGCCAAAAAACACTGATCAAGGGGCAAGCTCTCTTCCACAAGCACTTGCAGCCCTGACACTAGACAACTTTGTAGCAGACACTGAATGGACCTTGGATACTGGAGCTTCAAATCATATGGACCATAACTCAGGTATGCTCTCAAGCATTAAACCTTACAATGGAAGTGATTCTGTTATTATTGGAAATGTAACACACCTACCCATACATGGGATTGGGAAGGTGTGTCTCACAAAAACCAACAAAATAGTCCCACTTCATGATGTATTGCTAGTTCCAGATTTAAAGAAAAACCTACTGTCAGTAGGACAACTCACAAATCAGCTTCTTGTAAGCTGTGAATTCACTAATCATGGTTTCAATGTGAAGGAAAAAGAAACATGAACTACACTGATGACAGGGAAAAGGACAGGTGATCTATACACTTGGTCCAGAACACCCACAGCTCTCTACTCTAACAGATTCAAAGCTGGAACAGTGGAGACATGGAACCAAAGGCTAGGACACTCTCAATTAGCAGCAGTTCAACGGTTAAAGAATAAAGGGCTCATACAAGTGTTAGGAAAAATAAACACAGATCAGATCTGTGAAAGTTGCCAGTTAGGGAAGTTAAATAAGTTGCCTTTTTATGATTCTGAACATAAAATCAAGGAAATATTTGATTTAATACACTGTGACTTGTGGGGGCCAGCCTAGTTGCTTCTTTAGGAAAATTCTATTATTATGCATGCTTTGTTGATGATTTTTCCAAATATACATGGCTAGTTCCATTAAAACACAAGTCTGATTTTTTCAATACTTATCTTGCTTTTCAAAAATATGTTCAGTGCCAGTTTAACAAACAGATAAAGATCTTTCATTCAGATGGAGAAGGAGAATTTCTAAACAATCATTTAAAAGAGCACTTCTTAAGTAAAGGGATGCTACACTACATTTCCTGCCCTCATACACCAGAACAAACAGGCTCTGTAGAAAGAGGCATAGGACAATAAGGGAACTAGGATTAACCATGCTCTTCACACAGAATGACTCCTCTCTATCTATGGCCAGAAGCATTTGCAACAGCTATCTATATAATGAACAGGTTACCTACCTCAGCTTTAAACTTTGAAACTGCCTATCAGACCTTGCACTAGACTCCACCTGACTATACCTCCCTAAGGGTGTTTGGATCCATATGTTATCCCTACACTTGGGACACAAAAAACAACAAGTTTGACCCTAAAACCATACCATGTGTCTTCATAGGCTACATCAACCAACACAAAGGTTACAAGTGTTATCATCCTCAAACTAGAAAAACCTACATCTCTAGGCATGTAACCTTTGATGAGACCTTGGTGCCCTATAAAGAACACCTCAAAGACTCCCATGTCAAACCCTCATATATTGAAGATGTGTTTGAATCCTGGATCCCTCACAAATCTGACTCACCTACCACTAATACTCATATGCCACATGTCCAAAACCACCACTCAGACTCACCAAACTCACAAATCATAGTTGTACCTGAGGCACCAGACACACTCCTAGACACCCCCTTCACCACACCATAAGACACACCACAAACTGCTTCATCCTTACACACTCCATAACAACCTGAACATGACACAACCTCTGAGAGTGCACCATCCTCAGAGTACTCAGAACACACACACACACCCTGGATCACCAACAAGTCCAGACCATGATACAACCTCTGAGAGTGCACCACCCTCAGAGGACTTAGAACACATGACACCTCCCGGATCACCAACAAGTCCTCATACACCTCCAACATCACCAACAAGCCCCCAGTCACACTCAACATATCCAGACACTCCTATGTCATTACCTGAACCTGAGCTCAACACTATGGTTACCAGGTCACAACATGGAATCTTCAAACCCAATCCCAAATATGCCCTGAAGCTGTCCTACACACACATTCCACCAGAGCCTACTACAGTCAAAACTGCCTTGAAACACCCAGGTTGGAAAAATGCTATGCTGGAGGAGCTAGCTGACCTAGCTACCAATAGGACCTGGACCTTAGTACCCCGGACACCCCACATGCACATTATTGGGTCTAAATGGGTTTTCAAAACTAAGCTCAAGGTTGATGGTATGCTAGATAGACTTAAGGCCAGACTTGTGGCCAAAGGGTATCACCAAATAGATGGCATAGACTATCTGGAAAATTTCTCCCCTGTAATTAAACCAGGGACCATCAGATTGATCTTATGCGTTGCCCTACACTTTAAATGGCCTGTTAAGCAATTAGATGTAAAAAACGCTTTCTTACACGGTTATCACAGAAGACATCTACATGGATCAACCTCCTGGTATGGTTGATCCACAATACCCTAATCATGTATGTAAACTACACAGGGCTTTATATGGATTGAAACAGCTAGTCTTGCGCTCCACGTGGATGATTACTCTTGGTTCGATCATTTAGTACCTTTCTCTTGTGCTATGGGTTTAAATGTAGCTTGTCTGATCCTTCACTATTTATCTGTCACACTAACCACCAAGTGCTAGTCTTGGCTCTATTTGGATGATATACTCTTGAAAGGTTCAAATGTATCATTTGTGGACTCCTTTATCTACTCTCTCAACAAAGAGTTTGCAATGAAGGACTTAGGCCCTTTTTTTTTTTTATATAGTTTTTCTTGGCGTACGTGTTCGGCTCGATAGACGAATATCAAATACCTACCAACACGTTCGGGTTCGAATCTTACATCTTTCCCAGTCTCATTACGCCCACACCATACTCGAACGAGCTTAGATGCTAGACTGTAAACCAATTTCCACCCCATTGGACTCCAAAATGAAGCACCCACACACACCAGTTCCTCTTGCAGATCCCGGATTGTACAGAAGCTTGGTTGGAGCTTTGCAATATCTTACACTTACTCGGCCAGATCTAGCATATAGTGTGAACTTTGCCTCTCAGTTCATGCAAGCCCCTGCTGCTCATCATCTCACCTGGGTTCGCCGCATTCTTCGATTTGTCAAAGGGACCATTTCCCAAGGCATCTCTCTTACCTCCAATTCGTCCCTGCAACTCTCTGCCTATTCTGATGCAGATTGGGCCGGTTGCCCGTTAACTCGCCGTTCAACCACCGGCTATTGCACGTTTTTAGGATCCAATTTGATTTCTTGGTGCGCCAAAAAGCAACACACGGTATCCCGCTCAAGCACAGAAGCGGAATATCGCTCCATGGCCCACACAACTGCTGAATTGACCTGGTTGACCTTCATTCTGAACGATCTTGGTCTTCCAGTCCGACAACCGCCCATTCTTTACTGTGCTAATCTCAGCGCGCTCTACTTATCGGTCAATCTTGTCTTTCATGCTCGGAGTAAACACACCGAGCTTGATTACCATTTTGTCCGCGAACAGGTAGCCAGCGGTCAACTTGTCACCAAGCACATCCCTACTGCAGCTCAGGTTGCCAACATCTTCACCAAACCGATGTCGAAAGCCACCCTCGTCTTCTGCTCACCCAAACTTGGCCTCCTCCCCCGGCCAACTTTGAGGGAGGGTATTAAACATCAAAATGATGCTGCTGCAAATGCTCATTCTCTTAAGGAAGAAGAACAACAAAAATCCGACATAAAGTCCGACATAAATGATGTGCAGGAGAGATAAGGTGATGAGTGATAAGGAGTGGTGACTAGGTTGACTTTGGTTATTTGTTCAAAGATAAAAGGTGATCGGTTGGATGTATTTATCTCAAGCATTATTTTGAATAAGTGATAAATCATGTGATAAATTATCTAGTAGTTTAAAATACAAGGAATATAGTTTATCTTTTATTTAAAGTAGTGAGTCCTAGATAGTTCAACTACACAGCCGTATGGCTTTAAATACTGTGGCTTTGATCAATTGTAAATTATCTGTTTTCCACTGTTTTTGCATGACAATCACACATATTAGTAGGTGAAATTGCCTAAGGGGAAGAAAGATTTGAAGAATAAGTGGGTTTTCAAAATTAAAAACGAAGACAATAATTCTACACCTCGGTATAAGGCGAGATTAGTAGTCAAAGGATTTAGTCAGAGGAAGGGCATTGGTTTTGGTGATATTTTCTCTCATGTTGTGAAAACGTCTTCTATCCGGACTATTCTTGGCTTGGCAGTGATTTGGAAGAAAACATCTACACGGAGCAGCCAGAGGATTTTCAGGTTAAAGGAAATGGGAATCTTGTGTGCAAGTTGAAGAAGAGTCTTTATAGGTTGAAGATGATGGGGGGATTGTTGGGGTGTACCAGCATCCTGACTGCTCAAGTGTAAGAGGATTTGACTGAGGCGCAGAAAAACTGTTGGATAGCACATTTTACTAACATCAATTGGTTTTAATACAACGGTAAGCACTTAATCCGAGCATAATTCTCACATTGGGTAGTCGTCCGTGACGAGTAACTATTTATCATCATCGTCGGATATAAAATGATTAATTCATGATATTACTTTAATTATGTTTCAACATTATGTTAAAGTGTCCCGCATTGAGAACTTGTGGTTGTTCCACCCACCATATTAAGAGATGGACTTCCCTCACCTCACAACTTAGGTTTTGGGGATGAGGCTCCTCTTATATGGGTTTGGGCTCAGATTTTCCACATGGTATCGGAGCCACCATTTATTGTGCAAGTGTTGGGCCTATTTGTTGACCTTGTATGCCTGGCCCACACTTGAGGGGGCGTGTTAAAGTGTCCCACATTGAGAACTTGTGGTTGTTTCACCCACCATATTAAGATATGAACTTCCCTCACTTCACAACCTAGATTTTGGGGATAATGTCAACTCCTCTTATATGAGTTTGTGCCTATGTTTTCCACACATTATGTCGATATCTTTGTTTCATTTTTCCAATACGAGAGATATAAACATGTTTTCTTTTTTTTAAGGAGTATTTTATAAAATTAGCAGATTTAAAACTAAATTGTTTTTTAAGAGAAGGGTTTAGATCTATAAATGATCACGTGACAAAAGTTAAGAGTAATTTTGAACAGATTAACAAAAAGGGGGACCCACATATAAGTGAAATGTTGACTTGGAGCTGCCCACGTCCTTTCTTCTACTTTGTGTTTGTCGAATCAGACGCACTAACTCGCAACATTTGGCTACATTTGTCAAATCCACACCACTCTCTCACAACAACAACAAAAAATAAAAAATTAAATAATAATAAATTTTTTTTTTTTTGTTTTGGTTTGTGTGTGAACATAACCACCTAAAGAAAATCAAGACGTAAAACAATTGTCTATTTGAATCGCTTAACAACGTAATGCATGTGATCAAAAGTAGTGTCAAAGGATGTTTAAAAAGGAATCAGAGTTCATAAGGACAAGTTTTAAACTTAAATGGTTGAGGATGACAGTCACTACATGTGTTATTATATTTTTATACATGTGTTACTACATGTTTGTCATTCTCAATCATTTTAGATTAAAACATGTCATTTACAACTAAGTTTTATACAAAACAAAATAAATAACAGAAGTTCCTTCGATTATTGTATTACCTCTTGTTATAAAAAGTTTAATTCAAAAGTCATAGAAGACGCTGAGTATAACCAAAATACATCTAACCAATAGCTAGTAGTGATGAGTATTTGATATATTTTGTCTTTTGATAAATAAGAATGTCAAACTTAGAATGACATTCAACAAAATCACCGTCCAAATAGTGGTGTAATTACGCTTCATCTTTTTCTTACAACTTACACATATGGAATTTTTTTCTCCCAATACCAACATTCTTATTTTTATGTGACGAAAAACTATTAAGCACGTGTGTTCCTCTTCCTTTGATTTCTTTCTTTGTTGTGATTGGTAAAAAAGAAATATTTGTCTTCATTTAAATCCGAAAAACTTTTTGTTTTCTCTTTATTTTATCAAGACAGGATGATGTATTAATTATTTTAAATACACTAAGTTATGAATAATTTGTTGCATGGTGGGGTCCGATATGTGTTACTCTCTCCGTCTTTTTTGAATTATTGGAGAAAGAAAAATCACACTCATTAATAAAATTATTAATGTATCTTAAATAGAGTGTGAAATAACAAAATTATCCTTAAATAATGGATTTTCAGATGCTTAAATTTATATTGTGAATTTCCTCAACATATATCTATACTATATATATATATATATATATAGTTTTAACCCAATTACCCGTTAATTGATCCGGAAAAAACACTATAAAACCCGTTTTCCATACCCGAAAACCCGGTAGAAAATAAAAGAAAAATATTATTAAAAAAAGGATAATGGATTGTTAGTGGGAATAGTGTGTTTGTTATGTGATTGTTATTTCTCCACTTTTTCCTGCGGTTTTTTTTTATCTTTTTTAAATATGTGGCCGGTTTTGGGAATAGTGTGGCAGTTATAATGAGCGTAGTGTTATAGTGAGAATAGTGTCTTTGTTATGTGATTGTTATTTGTTCATTTGTTTCTGCGGTTTTTTTTTTTTTTTTTTTTAAAATATGCGGGCGGTTTTGGGATTAGATAATGTGCACACGTGACCAGCTTATTTTTTAGGAATAAGATATGCTTATTTTTTTGGGAATAAGATATGTTTGCTCTTTGTTGTCATCCGCATGTTATTTGTTTTTTTATTATTATTTTTTTTCCTAATTGACTAAAGAATGTGGTAGACGTGAGGGAGGCAGTTGTTTCTCCTTCGCACGTTATTCAGATTCTCATCTCCCTCCCTCCCTCACTCACGTTCTGCAATTCTCATATCCCTGCCTCACGATCTGCTCAAAAAGAAACGGAAAAAAAAACTCCCCCACACGCCACGATCCCTACTCTGTTCGCCCTCTTCAAATTTTCGGTCGCCATTCAAATACCAAAAGGCAACGTGGTCGGTCAAATACGCGAATGCTCAGATGGGATCAAATATGCGCAATGAACCAGAGGAATTTCAAGGGCGAAGGCGAAGCAAAGGAATTTCATGAGCAATTCATGAGCAAAGCAGTGGAATTTCGAGATGAAAGATTTTCGTTGCCGGCAATGAACCATTCTCAAAAATTAAAATCGGGTTTGCAGATTATGCAATGAAGGCGAAGCTCTACTGTGCCGGGAGGATTGCAGATGCGCTCATGAGAGGAGTTTCTAGGCTCTCTTCAAACTTCCTAAGGATTGTGTCGAGAGATAGCATTCAATTTCATTGATCTTTCTCCTGTTTATACATAGTAGTCAAGGTAATATTCAATATCATATGTGTTTAGACATTGCTGAGGATTGCCTTTTTTTTTTATTTGAAAACATTAATGGCTGTTAACAAATTGTTTTCTATTTACTCATACCTATGCTTATTTTTCTTAGTTGGTTGGATTTATGTTCATGAAACGGGCTCATGTATAGGTTAAGGGATTTTTTGATTGAAGCAAATTTCTAGCTTTTGCTTCTATTCCTCTGTTTAAATTTTTTTTCCTTCACGATATGGTTTATTTGCTTGGCGGCTGAAAATCGGTTTGACTGGACTCAAGAATTACAGTATTGGTGGCTTGGGTTTTTACTTATTATTTGTTCTACATGATGCAGGAGAAATGAAAGCGGCGACTGCTGTTGGAGGTTTGATGAGGTATTTTATCACAGGCTCTGTGTAGTAAATACATTTTTATGCTCAAGATAAATTCATAGACTCTGTGCTATGTATATAGTAACTATCGTATATGTTGCCTAAAATCGTTTACCTAATCCACCGTTTTAAAATTTGGGGTTGATACATTTCGTGCATTATGTAGAAGAGTAGAAATCTGAAGGCACCCTGGATTTATCATTTTAAGCCTTTATGTATGTTATATAATCCATCCATGGTGTGATCTAATATGGATATTCTATTGGTAATGGCCTTACGGTGCATAAAATTCAGTATGCGGCTTATACACATTATGCGTTAGACATGGGAATGATTCCAAGGTCTGCTCATCTACAAATTGAAAGTTTATTTCCGTTTTCTTACTTCAGTTATTGATTTTGTGGCCAGTTGGGTTATTTTTATTTTTTATTATTTAGGTTCTTCGAGGCCATGTGAGTGGATGGACTATGGAGGTTCCTCGAAACCGCTACACAGTGGTGGTGGATGTGGAGGAGGGAAGATGCAGAACTTAGGTGAGCCTGAAAATTAGACACGACTTCTCAAGCAGTGCTTCAAATGTCTCAAGTGTTGTATGATCCAATATGGGTAAGTGGTATATCCATAGATAATGCAAACATTTAGTTTCTTTGGGGTTATTGATGTTGTTTTGTTTGATGTTTATATTTTGTTTTTCTCACATTTCGATTTTACTGCTTTTTGTTCTCTAATGAGTTGAAATTCTGATCATCTGTGATTTCTCTTCAAATTTTCGCAATGCCGTTGACGAAGAGGTTGAAGATATATGCATAAAAAAATCAGCACAACAGTATAATCATCTTATGTCCATACAACTTATGCTTATCCATTTTCCACTCATCCATAACAAAGAACCGCTATTTTATCTCCACATTGGGGAAGGAGGGAGTTCATTGTCGTCGGATATCGTAGGTCAAACGACGTCAATTTTCGATCGGAATCGAATCAACGATGCCGCTGCTAAATCAACAATTCTTGCTTCTAATGGGATCAGGTTGATTATCTTATTTCATCATATTTTTTTGGGCAATTTTGCTTTTAAATTTTCAATATGTTAATTTTTTACTTTCTTTCTACTTTTTCTACTTTCAATTTTGGCAATACACCCCAATCGAGCCGCAGAGGACAAAGATGATCCCAGCTATTTTCTGAAGGTAAAACTTTTTTTTTCTAAATATTCTATTTGTTTGATTTTTCAGGTTGAAGACATGATTTATGTTCCAATTCATTTATTGACTTCAATGGATTTGTTTGGTGTGTCTGTGAAGTGGAATCATGTATTTGTCTTAGAGTAATTTTACGGAATTTCTAATGAAATGTCGCTGTGTTTGTATATTTTGTTCCTCTAAATTCTTGAGAGTTGGGAAAGCCTATTTTAGATATATTTTTTTACATGTATCTGCTGAACAACTATGGTATGGGGAATTTTTTGTGCAGCGAATGTAAAAGAGAACCTTCAACCGGATTCGAAAAGTAGCAGATGCATGAGTTATATATTTACCAATCTCCTTCAAAGGTACTTTGAAATTTCAACCTCTTTTGAATAATTTATAATTCCTAAAATAATTTTTTTTTATCACCCGTGCATTATAACAAATTCATCGTCAGGTTAATGAATTATGCCAGCATACTATGAGGTTCATATGTGGTGGTGGTGGTGGTGGTGCCGCTTTAAAGGTAATTTTTATCTCCTCCATTTTTGGCTTTCATTTTCAATTCACCCACTAGCGACACACATACATGCAAATACTGTGCAAAGATTGGAACTTTGGTACAATTTACTGCTCTAGATGACATTGGGTTTGCAGAAATTTCCAGTTTCCTCATTTGCTTTGTAACCCATAGTGTGTTGTGGTCGCATTTTAGAACATAATTAGTTTTTAATCTGCTTTGAAATTTACTTGCAGCCACGGTTTTGTTTGTGATGTTGTTCTGTGGTTCTTATTTTTATTTTGCAGGTATCAATTAATCATAATGGATCCAAATCTTTTTCAGACTCAATTCTCTCTTTCCACGACCAATCAAACACCATGAAGCAAGTAAAGTTGAACATATTTTTTTTTTTAAATTTGTTTATTTTTTTTTTTTTGTTTGTTTGGAGTTTTATGTTTTGGTTCATTCCTTAGATTTTCTTATTAATCATTTTTTTGTTAGTTTTGTTCTTAATATTTGTTATTTATGTTATAGCTTCATGTTTGTGATTGATGTACTATTGAAAAAGTGAAAACAACTGCAATTTTAATTCTATAATAACTCGATATTTTGCGTATGGTCTTTTCGTTTATGGGATTCCTTTGAAAATGAAGGGTGCTTCATGAGCTGAAATCGAGAAGTTTCAAGAAACCGGTCCTTTGAACGGTGATTTGAAACCAAGAAATTCAACATGGTCACCAAAAGTTGTTCTTCTATTTGTGGTAGGTATTTTTTTTGGGATGTAAAATCATCATTAAGTTCTGTTTTTTACCTTAGTGTTGCATTTATTATTATGATATTTTACTGAATGCAGGATCATCCAAAAGGACACGATACAATTTTTTTATCAATAAAAAAGTGTATAAATGAAAATTGTTGTTGAAGGAGCAGCTGACACGACTACACAATTAATAGAGAAATTCAACATAAATGAATGTCTACAAAAGAGTCACCTATACGTTATAGCAGAATCAGATGGTAGAATATGTAACTCTTGGGGTAGCTGCTTCAAAAGCCATTGAAGCTGGAAAGCTTAAATTAACTCAAACTTGGAGGTATATAAGTTTCATTCCCTTTTTCTGTTTTTGTTTCAAATAGCTTTAACGAAGATAATGAGAAAATATCAACATTTGTTCTTACACGTTATAAATTTTAGGTAGAAATTCACTTTCGGTCAATTAAATGTGTGCATTTTATATTAAAAAATAGTCTTTTTGCACATGTATCTCTCATTCATTGATGTGGTGCAATATAGACTCATCATACATAATTTTCCCTAACCAATGATCCCTTTGAATTAAATGTTTAACTAGATCATATGTGGTACTTTTTTAACAGGAGTTGCTACAGGAGACAATGACCTCATCTGACGATTTGACAGTATGCGTTCTCATTGAGATGAAACTTTGTTTTATATTCGTCGCAAATGTTTTTGATGTTATATTGTCTACATTATTTTAAATAAACGCCTTGGCCGTAAATTAGGAGTAGGACGGGTTTTACTCGAAGATGCAATCATTTTGGTTAAAGTCGAATTTCTTTCAGAGGCATTGGATATTGAATTTATGCAATTCATTGTAGGTGATGTAGGTGAGATGTATGAAGAACTCTTCACTCTTGGCCAATAAACTTGAAGGAAATGAAACAAATCCTATGGATCGTACTGTTCTTGGACATAGTGAGATGCCAAATTCTACCTAATGGTATTATAGTGATCCATTAATAGAAATGGTTGAGACAACGATCGAGTTCACAACTCCAAATACCTAAAATAAGAAGTTAATAATTTTTGGGTCCAACGAGTACAATAAAGCCCTTCTTTTTATACCTTTTCTCTATATTTCGTTTTTACAGGTATATGTGGTGATTTTGCATTTCCAAACATGTTTGAAGAATTGTTGATGATTGGCGAGTTACAATGATGATTTATTGTTATTCCCCAGCGTTGTGGTCAAGGTTGTGGTGTAGAGGTTGTACAATATTAAGATCCTCGGGGTGGAGGGCTTTGTACCTTAGGATGGAGCTATGAAATCTTCACGTTTTGTTAATTTTTGAACAAACAGTGGTGTGGTTCTTTTGTAATATTGCACTGGTGTAGTTCTTTTATAATTTTTGAAGAAACAATGGGATGTGAGATTTTGTCATGTTGTATTAAGGCTATTCTTCTAACGAATTATGTTTGGTTTTGAGTGCATATTTCCCATTTGACATATTTTAATTGTTTTTTATCACCCGTGCATTATGCACGGGTTAAGTAATAACTATATATATATATATATATATATATATATATATATATATATATATATATATATATATATATTGTGAATGATCAGAATAAACTTATTTGGAGCACCCTTTTCCTTTTCTTTTTTGGAAACTTGAAAGAATATGTCCAAAAAGATTATTATTTGTGTGGTATGGTTTAAAATATAACATTTAAAAATGTCTCAAAAACATTCTATAACTATTCCGTAGCGAATCGATGGCGAATACGAAATGAAAAAATTTTCAAACATATTTTTTTAATGTTATAACCTTAAAACATATCACACCAGTATTAACCTTTTCAAGCATATTTTTTTAAGTTTCCTTTATTTTTTTGTTTTGTTATTTGGGGCCACAATTTTCAAAGTACATGTTAGAGTGACCCCAGTGGTACACCCTATTTCACTCCCAACTTATCTTATTTTCCGTTTCAGATTCACCTTTTTAACACCCTATAAAACAACATACTCCAATAAGCACTCCCTATATTATTCCCTAAAATTACTTTTCTCTCACACTCAACTAATTAATTTATCTTATCAACACATTTTTTATTTTATAGAAATCGGAATGACATATTTTATACCTACGAGGTGAGATTTTAATAGTTGACATTCTTGCCAAAAAATATATATATATTTATCGTATCCGCTCATAAAAAAAATTGTCGTATGCTCAAACACAGAAAAAGAGCAGTACCTGAATTGTAAAAAAAATTACAAGTGATATGCTATTTTCGAAATAAAAAAAATTGATATGCTCAAACACAGAAAAAGAGCAGTACCTGAATTGTAAAAAAAATTATCCACATAAAATGGGAAGAATTCACAAATTAAAATTTTATCTTTGATGGAAAATATTTTATATTTCTTGCACAAAAAAGATCTCCTCGTGGATGAATCACATAGCAACTCGGAGAAAGAAATTTGGAAGAGATGAGGAATAGGTGGGTGGGAGAGAGAAATGAATTAAAAAAGATGGATAAAGTGGTACTGTTCACTCTAAGTGAACCTTCATATTTAGGGGCTCTGCTAATTTTTATTAGGGATTGGGGGTGGGAAAGAGGGCCACTGCAGAGACAAAGTGTTATAAGTCACCCTATATTAATTTTAGAGGATGTGTAAATACCACCATTGGGGTCACTCTTATGCATGAATGTCTTCTTCTAGAGATGAGAGCTGAAATTGTACCATGCATAGTGAATCCCACAATATTTGGGAAACTTGACAAAATATGCTTAAAAAGTAAAAGATTTGTGTGGTATGCCCCATAAATAGTGTACAGAAATTTATGCTTCAGTAGTACTTCGGTAGGTTTTGCGTAGCCCACCACGTAAATTCGTAGGTTTTGTGTAGCCGCAATAAAAAGTGCAGCTGATTCAAAAATAAAAATAAAAAAATTTACCCACGAAAATGCTATGTAAAAGTGACTCATCGTTAACAACCTGATTTTCGATAACCGTGTAAATCAACTAACCTACTCAAAACCAACTCAAATCCTGCGTAAACGTTGCGTATTTTTAAGACCTATTCAAAAGTTGAAAAATTTTTGACTTTTGGACTTCATCTCATCATCTCTCGCACGGCATATATCTTACAGTAGAAGAATTTTTACCGCCGATGACTGTGGCGTAATACCGCCGTAATAGTCACGTTTTCGTGGGGGGAAGGTGCAATAGTCCTCTTCTCCGTCTTGATTAATGTACGCCTTCCATCTCAACATCCGGGGGAACGATGCGGCATCGGTATCTATACTAGCAGACTGTGGTGTGAAATCAGAAAAACACTCGTACGCCCAGATCTGCAATGCCAACGCATATCCACCTACAGTGTACTTGGCCTCTGACTTCCCGAGAAGTTTTTGTTTGTGCTTCACCAGATCATTCTTCTTCAACCCAATCAAAGTGCGTTGAATGCCTCGTGTCCCCACAGATAACGTATGAAGAAATCCACATCCTCCACAAAACACAGTAGGTCCGTTAAAACAAAAGGCAGAGCCCTCCGCTCCGAATACACAAGCTTCCATAAAGTAACATAATCCAAGTTGAATATGTCTTCTTTCACGGTGCATGTCTCAAACGCCGACTTTAGATCACTTAGTTTTATCCTTTCACTCTTACCAAAATATGTCTAGATAAGCCTCTTCTCGCGTCTCCGTGCATCCTTATCATCATTAGTGGGAACATCACTAAAATTCATTCCGGTGATCAATGCAAAATCTATTAAACCAAACCTATAGTAGGTGGAACCAACGACAAACTATAACTCGTCTTCAAAAGGTGAATACACCTGGTGCATTAATAAATGATGGATCAACACCCCAGACCATGCAACCTTTTTCTAGCATCAATCAATGGTCGGAACGGTAAGGCCAAAAAAATTTCCTTTAATTTAACGCTCTTTAAGCGAATTTGAATTTGGTTCACTATTTCAGCTGTACACCTCCATGAAACGCCTCTTTTATAGTGCTGGTCTTTAGGAAGAATATACGACGGTAAACTCGACATCTGCACAATGACATGTATATAAACGGTAAATATTAGTTTACATTTTAAACAAATTACATACAAAGTACGAAGAAATAATGGATTGTAAGTCATGGTTGCAAGATGTCGAATATAGCCACGTTCAAGAGAGTGATAATCATATCTTTGTTTGCCATTGATTTGCAACTACATAATAATAAGATTGTATAAAAGAAAAAGGTGAAAGGCTGCTGAAACTGAAATTGAGGTGAGGAATTCAGATTTCTAAAGATCCCTCTCATAGCAATTGGAAATAATAAAAATCAGACAGCTTGATTTTTCCCCTCCACAGAAACACTAATCTTTCTGCTCATCATTTCTCCACAAAGACTTTGAATAGATGGGCAAAGACTTTGACAAATTAGTGTGTTCATAGTAGTAGAATTTGTCTAGCGTTGTCCGTAAAAATCGAAAATTGTTGCATCTTAATGAGACAAATCGAAACAATGAATATCAGACAACTCGAAAAAAATCAATGAATATAAGAAGCTTAATAAAAATCAAACAACTCGAAAAATCGAAAATCAGACAACTCGAGAAAATGCCATTGCAGCTTAATGCATGAACTTCATCTGTACTCCATCAAAATGAATATACGAAGTATGGATAGACTAGACATTTTTAACAATGATTATCAGACTAGGCGAGTTCATTAACAACTACAACGACGACGACGACGACAAAATAAAAAAAATAAAAAGAAAATACTTAACAGGTTATGGGTTCGTACATTAATCAAGACGGATACGAGGACTATTGCACCTTCCCCCCACGAAAACGCGACTATTACGGCGGTATTACGCTACAGTCATCGGCGGTAAAAATTCTTCTACTGTAAGATGCCGTGAGAGAGATGATGAGATGAAATCCAAAAGTCATTTTTCTTCAACTTTTGAATAGGTCTTAAAAATACGCAATGTTTACGTAGGATTTGAGTTGGTTTTGAATAGGTTAGCTGATTTACACGGTTATAGAAAATTAGGTTGTTAACGATGAGTCACTTTTACGTAGCATTTTCGTGGGTTTTACGTGGGTAATTTTTTTTTAATCAGCTGCACTTTTTATTGCGGCTACGCAAAACCTACAAATTTACGTGGCGGGCTACGCTAAACCTTACCGAAATACCACTGAAGCATAAATTTCTATACACTATTTACGGGACATACCACACAAATCTTTTACTTTTTAAGCATATTTTGTCAAGTTTCCCTTTATTTTTAAGTGACAAAATGACTATTGATGTGTCGTGTAGCAATCTGTCTAATCAAACGTTTCTCGTCGGCCCTTTTGACAGGGAAGTTCACACATGGTCACTCCATCCGTGTGGAGCGACGGTGTGGTTCAATCCTGACCACACAATTTCAACGCAGAATTAAACTGTGTGGTCCAGATTAAACTACACCGTCACTCCACACGAATAGAATGACGACGTAAGAATCTTCCCTTTTGACAAATATTTCTCATCCTTGACGTGTACTGTAGTAGTCATTTTTCTTTTGAAAACACAAGTCATTTATTAGGATTTACGAAAACTGCATCATAAATGCATGTATCATGGAAATTTTTGATGCATGGACTCTTAAATAGAACGGATCGGTGGATAACTGTAAAAAACGATAAAATTGTTTTGTTCGTCTCTGCACGTGACAATTATCTGATGATCCGTTCTAATAAGACAATTATCTGATGATTCGTTCTAATAGGGAGTAACTACAGCAGAATTTAACCATGTATCATAAGTTGTTTACCTTTATATCATAACTTTATGCTCTTATAATTATCACCCATAAAAAAGGAGAATGAAAACATAAAAAGAAAAGATAAAAAAAAAATCCTGTGGTAGACTCACTACGACACAAGTAGGAAAACTGATCTATAATCTTTAAGAAATTCTACAGATATTCCAAAATTTTAAATACCAGTGAAATCCCCTTCTGCGTATCAGAGAGCGTGTGCAAGACCGTTGTTTTGACATAGTAAACCCCCACAAAATTTGGAAAAATCACGTTGTTGTTTACCGATGTTGACAATCAGACATTTCTGTATCTCCTTGTTAACTTTCACTAATCAAAAAGATTAGATTTAGCCACAACCATGTGTACCTACATATTGTACAAACAGATTCACAACCCTGCCTCAAACCAAGGAACTCTATCTGTACAACAACATCACTAAATCAAATATACGTGACAAAAGCTTGTGTCTTTTACACCGATTCTTTTTTCCCTTTTTCCACATGAAGACGTAACCTGTCTCATATTGAAAAACTTTTGCTTTTGAAAAAGCTTGTGTTATATCACTTCTAGTAGACTGTGAAGGGGTTAGTCAGACTCCCAGACGAAATTTTAAAAAACCTTTTCATATTCCAAAATAAATGAACACTGAAAGAGAAAATTGGATTAAAAAGTGGCGTGTTACAATGCAACTTCCTTGTAATGACACTTAACAAGCAGAGTGGAAATTAAGCAGATGAGGAAAAAATGATGAAAAGGATAGAGGTTAAATGCACAGAGACAGACTGCAAACAGAAAGGGTTACAAGGAAGATGGTTAATTACAATATCCTACACTGAGTTTAAGGGCATAACAAATTCTGAGTAACAAAATACCTCTATGCACATGACACAGCATGTAGAGCCCAAATTGCTCCATCATTCTTAGACCCCAGCAGTGGCTTTGATCTCTGATTCGGTGTTGCCCTAAGTATTAAAAACATCAAATTGTCAACTTTATTCCTTCAAAAAAAAAAAAAATTTGTCAACTTTAAGCACTATTTGACACACACCCATGAAATAGCAAGTTGTCACGAAATTTAACTTCTTTGAACAGATTATTAGTTTTGTAAGATAAAAAAACAATGTGGTTTGCATCACCCCACCCCCCCCCCCCCCCCTCCCCCTAAAAAGAAGGGGGTGCAAGTGCCAAATCTCTGAAGGTGTATTTTCCTAAGAATAGAAAGAATGAACTGCAATTCTGCATATACGGATCAATGGGCTTCTAGTGTTATTTTGAGGACTAGTATTGTTCTGGACATGGCAACAGCTCAGCAGCACATAAAAATGAAACTATACAAAGAAAAGAAGAAGAAAAAGAGCATGGGCAACACAACTCAAATTTCTCAGCAGTCAGAAACTTATGGGTACCACATATGCACCGTGTGGATACCCTTAATTGCACTGGAAAACACGGGTGTTTTCCCGTTAAATGATTCACGTTGTAAAACGCAGGTGTATTCCATTCCAGTGCAAATATGGGTATCCACACGGTGCATATGTACCACCCAACAATTTCCCCTCAGCAGTATAAAATGAAGGTTTTAATCAATCAAAGCTTAGTGACAAACCTCAGGTCGACTGGTCCGGAGTTGCCTAGTAGGATTCCTCATTGTTACAAACTCTTCGGCTGCTGTAGGGTGGATGCCTACTGTGGCATCAAAATCTGATTTGGTCAGTCCAGCTTTAATAGCAATAGCAAACCCCTGAAGTTTTGTATAAGCACCAAGTCGCATTTAGAATAAAAACCATTCATTCCCCGGTAACTATCTTTAGAACAAATGCAAGAAATGAAAGCAAAACAGCAAACCTGTACAATTTCTGGAGAATCCTCCCCACACATATGCAGACCTAGAACCTTATTCGTCTTTGCACAAACTACAAGTTTCATAAATACACGATCGGGTAGTCCAGAAAGGGTTGCCTTCAAGGGCCTAAAGTTCGATGTGAAAATGTCAATGTCACCGTACTCTTTTATTGCCTGTCAAATATTTCAGAGATTAGTCGCTTTGCAGTTGCGGCAGGTAATTTTACAGTCTCTACAGATACCTCTTCTTCGGTGAGACCAACTTGACCAATAGGTGGTTGACAAAATACTGCAGATGGAATAGCCCTGCCCAAGGGAAGAGGAAAAGATGGCGAGAGAATACATGAAATCTGTTTACCCGTATAATAAAACTATTCAAATTTACCACTTTCATGAAGAACAAATAAACAAGTATTTAAAGACAGGAGCACCTGTAATCGGGTTTTGTCGGTTCGTTTGCGAAAACAGTTTTTGACAATGCCCCACCCTCCATTAGAGCAACAGGAGTCAAATTTACTCTATCAGTTACATCTCCAACAGCCCAAATACTTGGAACTGATGAACGTGAATACTCATCCACCTAGATAGAGATCAGGAATCAGCACAGGTATTCAGGCAAGGAAAATGGGGGGAGAGAAAGTTCAAGATTTTTTAGATGTACCTCTATCGCTCCCGTCTTAGACATCTTTACTCCAACAGCCTCCAGTCCTAAATTCTGACCCAAAACACAGCATGTAACCATTTAAGCTTTAATTTACAGGTAAAGCTAGCAACTCTTCTATCTTAGCTGTTCTGAATATACAACTCAACTCTGGAGCACCCGGTTTTATCGTGACACGTGTAATTCATACTAATGTTCAAATCATTTTACCCTTCCTCAAGTTATATTGTACTTGAATTTGAACGTAGCAAGCCTCACCAAACAAACATAAGAGGATAAGCATGAAGGAGAAAAAATCATGGTAAACCAAAAACATAAGCAAAAATAAATATTCTACCGCTTTTGTTGTGAAAGTAAAAATAAAATCAAAGGCTGGAGTGGAAAAAAAAAATTAAATTAAAAAAAACACCTGTGTATTTGGCCTACGACCCGTCGCAAACATAACATGAGAAAAACCATCAACTGTTTCTCTATTTGTCAACACAGCAAGTGAGCCATCTGGCTGCTTAGTAATGGCTTGAGGCGACTCCTCTGCGTGTAGCTCAATTCCTTTCAACGCCATTTGTTCACCCAGAAAATCTCTGATCTGCAGCATGAGAAGCAAGAGACATGCCATGTCAATAAACATCTACGGACCAATTTATAATGGAAGACCACGATGCACTTCTCACCTCTTCATCAAAGCCCCTTAAAACTTTCTTCTGTCGTATAAATACATGAACTTCACTTCCCAAACCATTGAAGATACCAGCAAACTCAACAGCGATATACCCTCCGCCGACTATAGCAATCTTTTTGGGCTTCGAAGGTAAATCAAGGGCTGCATCAGAATCAATTGCATACTCTCTTCCAGGCATATCAGGAATAAATGGTCGTCCACCAACAGAAATGAGAATGTTCTTTGCAGTATAGATTTGTCCATCTACGTCGACGGTATGTGGGTCGAGGACCTTAATAAATGACAATGGTACATAAACTTAATTAGTTGCAGTGTTTGACAAAACTATATGGCTGAAAAAAACGAAGTTATCCGAAAAGGATCATCAAACCTTCCCACGGCCTTCGATTAGTTTGACCCCAGCATTTTTCAAAATGCTCTTGTATATGCCAGTCAGCCGTTGCAGTTCGGCGTTTTTATTCGCAATCAGTGTGCTCCAGTCGTGTTTGGGATCAGTTTCATAACTCCATCCAAAACCATGACTCTCTTCAAATTCGTGACTGAACTTTGATGCATAGACCAACAATTTTTTCGGCACACATCCACGGAGCACACACCTTTAAATACCACCAATCAGAGGTTAGAGAAATGCAACAAGAATTTCATAAATCAAGCAGAAGTTGACCTTTTTGCATTAAGGCAAAAGGGCATGCATGATGTTAACTACAAAGGCATGTGATGATGTATGGAAGACAGTGCTACTACATCTTACACGCATGAAACAGGGGAGGGGAATAAGCAACAGCTGAAACTCAAAGATGCTAAAGTTGGTAATTCAACAATAACCCCTTCAAAGAAAAGAATCTTGTTATAACCTCTAATAATGGTTTGATAAGTTCATTTAAGCGGCACAGTAGCATTGCAAATTCAATATGATTTTCGTGCTACACTGCTAGTGGCTCTAGAAGCACTTGATCAGCAAACGAGAGATGCTGACTTTTCAGCTAAATTAGTATGACCACAAAGATGGAAGATCCTTCATAATGTGTTTAGATGTAAAAGCTCACTGAATAAAATCTGCAAAATATCATTTACTCCCAAACAGAAAATCTCACGTCGGTAAGGTAATAGAATGCTCACTCACATATAAGTGTGATATTCGGGTTAACCTTTTTAGACCAAGCGAGGACGACGGTCTAAGCACTTAACCGGACCATTTATGACTCATTTAGCGCCGCCAGACCCAAGTTCTAGGGCGTTATAGATTGGTATTAGAGCCAACTATCAGACGGACCTAAGTGCCACACCATGAGAAACGGTGGAGGCGACCTCTAAAATCCTCTGGTAAGGAAGAGACTGGGAGGGTGAGACATAAAGGTCTTGTCAACTCGGGTTTGCCTTTTTATAGGGGCGGATCTATGTGTATTGAGGTGTGTCACGTGACCCCACTGAGATCCGGGGATGTTTTTTAAGTATTAAAACGATGTAGTTTTATTGTTAAAATATGTCGTTTTGTCTTTAAAAAATGCAGTTTTAGGATCCGGCCCAATGGAACAAATTTTCAGTATAAAAATGTAGATTTTGACTCTGGTGACCCCACTGAGATAAATTTATGGATCCGCCCCTGGCCTTTTAGACCAAACGATGATAACAGTATATATGCAGTTGACCGGACCATTTATGATTCATTTAACGCCGCCGCCGCCGCCCGCCAGACCCAGGTTCTGGGCGCTACAGATTGGTATGAGTGTCAACTATCTGATGGACCTAAGTGGCACACCATGAGCGACGGTGGGGCCATCTCTAGAATCCTCTGGTAGGGACGAGACTAGGAGTATGAGACATAAAGGTCTTGTCAACTTGGGTTAGCTCTTTCAGATCAAACGAAGACGACGGTCTAAGCACTTGACTGGACCATTTATGACTCATTTAACACCGCCAGACCCAAGTTATGGTGCGTTACCGAAAAGTCTATTAATATTTAACTAAATGCAACAGTCATCAGTTAATATAAGCGCACCCAATAGCCCCTTAGACAGTGAACAGTAATCTAGCGATAGCTGACAACCACGGACGATACAAATATGAACTTCTTAGGACACTTTTTCTGAATTTCTTCCCAAAAATACATTTCGGTTCCAAAAGATTATCACAACTTGTTCAATACTATCTCTTGCTCCCAGCATATTATCCAACTATTGGTTTTCTAATTTAAAGCAATTCAATAGGTTAACTGCAGATAATAGATACTGGCAAAAAACAAGTAGTAAAACGAAAAGTGTAGCAACAATAATTCTAATCTGAAGAAAGAAAATAAGTAAACCAGAAAGAAAAAATTACGTGCCACCGACGCCGCCAGCTGTGTCCGAGGATATAGTAGAGAAAGGTAGCTCGCAAACGGCAACAGAAGCACCGAAATTGGCAGCAAAGCGGGAAGCTCTAACACCACCGCTTCCAGCACCTATAGTAAACAGGTCGTAGTCGTACTGACGAGCTTGCTCTGCGCCGACACCGTTAGTTGAATCATCTCTAGTGGCGGCAGTAGCCGTGAACCGGCGGCAGTGAGAAAACGATCGCCTAGGTCCTCGTACAGAGACTAGAGGAGAAAAATTCAGCGAACGACGTGCAGAGAAAGGGAAATTGGGAAGATTTCTGCAGATGGTTTGGAAAGGGAACGTTTTGCTGAGCTTCGGCGTAGCAAGAGACGTCGCCATTTGGCTTTCCTTTTTTCTTTTCTCTCTTTTGCGCCACCGGGGGAACTTTTAGAACTCTCTTGACCTTGGAACTTTTATTCTTCAGCTATATATTTTCATTTTTTTCATATATAAAAATGGACAAGTCTGACATTTTTTTTTTTCAAGTTTGGCATTTGCATGATATTTTTTTAGAGAAACCGTAATAAATGATTTTTAGCCATATTCTTTATGTATTTTTGGCGGATTAGATTAATCATTCTTATAAAAGTAAAATAATGATAGATAAATAGACAATGTTTTTTCAATCTACTCTACTCTATTGTCTCTTTTGGGAGAGACAACTAGACAATTCTCTCCACACAAAAAAATGGCGCCAAAACCTCCATTTTCTGGAAAAAGTGCCGAAGCCTCCGATTATTAAGAAAATTTAGTTAAATTTAGGATTAAAAAAACATGCCATTAATATTTAATATTATTTTAGTCAATAGATCAAAATATTTATCACCATTACAACATCTAATCACACACAATTAATCTCTACAATCATTTTATATTATCACCATTACAACATCACATCACACACAAATTATCCCCACGACACTTTTATATTTATCCTCCACTTATATTTCTCCACGTCACCCAAACAACAATAATCCAAAGGCTTCTCTCATAAGTGCCACTAGGGTTGCTCTTAGCCCTAGAATCTTTTACGATCAATTGGACGGCTTCAGAATTTAAAATCATAAAGATTTTACTTCCCCGAAGAAATATCTACCGACCGGATTCAGCATGTGGAAATTTCTACGAGCTAACAATGATCATAGAATTTTAAAATTCTATGGAGTTTTATGGACCAAGCACTTTACCCATATAAACTAAATCTGGACTAAGCATGTAATGCTCCATGTTTAATTTTATCGATACGTCACTTATTGGTCAAGTGACATATACATCATTGGAAATAAAACACAATGTATCGGTTTATCATAAATACATCAAGTGAGTCCCAGAAGGAAGAGAGCAACCAGCTCCGCGGCATGGGCTTGATAACTGCTAACCGGCAACTCTGAAACAAATATCATAGTATTTTCAAGTTCTGCAGCCCAAAGTAATGATGGGTGTTTATGGCACACTTTGGTCTTCCAGTTTGTCCAGAAAGCAACAAGTTGATGGCAACCTCGAGTTTGAAACCCTATATAAACCTACCATTTCCTACCTTAGTTATACCTTTCTCTCCCAAGTTCTTTGGAAACTCTGTAACTTTTCAGGCCCTTTCCAACCCGAGTTCTCAACCATTTTAAGTATTGTAAGTTTAGTTTAGTTTCATAAAGTTCTAGCATAGATTTTCTTGCATGTGTAAGTTAGGGTTTTTATGTTGGTTTATGTTGAAGTTATGGTACGGGAAAAGTACTTCTTAGTTTCATAAGCTAGTTTGACTGGTTATTCCCCTATCTATTAAGGTAAAGACTTATGCATCAAATTACTTACAACACTTGTATGCAATAGTGTGAATTTGGTGGTTTTCATATAAGGTACTATGGATCCACATTATAAGTGTTTAAATACTGAGTATGTGTCTTAGTTAAGCATGATGTGTGATAAGATATATGTTTTTGAACCAATCTGTTTGATGGCCACCAGCTCAAGGGTAGGCTGAAGTACCTGGCTAGCTGGCAACTTTCTTACTGCTTTATGATTTCATAGCAAGTCTGGATGTTTGGAACTGAAATAAGATGGTTTTGATTCTACATGGACATATATTTTGTGCAAATTTACGAACTTGTTAATGTTAGAAATCATGTTTTGGGTTTTTTATTGATCCATGGTCGTGTTTATGTTCTAGTTGGTAGTTCTAAATTTTTCGGGTTTGTTATGTGGTCTAGACATCAAGCATATAAGATTCTATTTGTTTATAAACATGGCACTTGCTTAGTTATATGAAAACAATTGATCTACGTACGATACTTGTTGAAATGTTAAATATAGGAAACTTTATAATAGCATTGAAGGGTCAATATGTGATGATAGTAAGCATGTCCTTATGTTGATATGTCATGTGGTTATGTGCTAGTTGTTATATACTTGTTATGTGATATAAAGATGTATGTTATAGGATTATGTGGTGAGTTTGATGTTTTGGTTTATGAATACTAAGCACGTGATGTAAAAGGAGTTATGTAATATTACGATAAAATAATGAAAGGATAATATGTTAAATCATAAAAGAGATGCTTTAAGCAAAAATTAAATGTCAAGTACTTGATAGTGTTATAAAATAAATAACCAGAAAGAAGAAGAACAAATTATTTATAATCTGAAGAAAATTACAGGTGCAATAATGAAAAAAAAATGAAATTACAAACATAAAGGATATCTATAAACGACTGAGGCGAAATGAACTGTGTTCTTAAGACAAATTTACTCCGGCATGTACCCACGGATTATGCAATTTTCTCTCAGGATTACTCATTTTACCTGTTCAAGAGGGAGGTACTTCAACTCTAAACAAACGTCAAACTCTTACAGTGCTTCAGAAACTCTTCAACTATATTTATGCAGAAGTATGATATGTGTTGTATTTCTGTCTGTGTTTTTCCATTGTTGTAGAGGACCATTTATATATGAAGGAAAACATCATCAGCTTTGAAGTGTATTGATGCCCATCAGTTGAATGAGCTATCCACTAACTCAATTAAACTCCATCAATTGAAACTCCACTAATAACGCGGCACAATAATGCAGCCGTTAGCAGATGAAGAGACTCACTGAATCGAATTCGTAATACTGACTCAGCTCGAATCGAATTCGTATTACTGCTCAGCTCGAATTACTTATCAGAATATAGTTAATTTATTTGACAAAATCCAATCTAACTTTGTCGAGAAAATTTATACTTGCCTCAGACCCAATTCCCCAAGCCCAAGGTCAACGATCTCTAGCACGGGCGGGCGGGCGGCGGCGCGCGCGCGCCTGTGACAATTTTAGCAGAATATCGTATAACTAAAATCATTATGAACTATCTCCCTTTCTTTGGAGCTTATACCCTTTGAGAAATGATTAGCATATTTCCCAATGTGGTATTAAGGAAGTTGAACTCTTCAGCTTCCAAGTTTCAACACTTCAACTTTTTCAACTAACCAACTTCAAGCCTTAATTTTTCATTCACCCGATATCCGAATTGAATGATTCAAAAACCTGTCGTCATCTACGTCACACGTAGATTTCAAAGTCATCATAAACTCTTGATAAACTGTACAAGAGTCTAATCGAAACCGGCTTATAAAGTAGTTGTAAAAATGATTAAAAATAATTTTCCTTTTTCCCCCAATTATCTCCAACAGATAGCAACAAAGACAATGAATTCTCGAGGGTCCTCGGTATTAGTCCCCGTTCACCGGCAAAAATAATGAACATATGTCGGGTCGGCTAACAAGCCCTAGCCAGGGGATATAATAGTGGTCAATTTCCAGTTTGAAAAGGTTTACCAGGCCCTCAATGTTGCGTTATACTAGACATGGCGTGATACTCATGAACACAAGCAAACATGCTATTCATGTAAGGTATACTAAGCATTGGTATGGTTATAATAAACCTAACGTTAAGCAAATTGCATGATCTTCATGATAGGCTATACTATGCATGGTATGCTTATTATGAACCTAAAGGTAAGCAAAGAGCAAGCTCCTCATGTTGGGCTACAATAAATATGATATTTTTTTAAAGCCATAATAGCAAAAGATGAATAACACGATGTTAAGTAAAGAAGTGAATGAATGTAATGAAAAGTTTATGTGAGACGTGTTAAATTGGTAGTAATTTGATAAAACATGTTTACGGCTTCTCTTTTGTGGCTAACTAGTCATATGTTAGTATACTTATGCATCAATTGTCTGGAAAAAACTAGGAACTCCGTTATGGTCCCAATAACACACATGAGTTTCTTTTGATGCAATGTTTCCCTTATGAGTTTTATAAGCTCACCCATTATCTCAACTCTTAGTACGTAGACGAGCAACACTTCACTCAGACGATCATAGAGGATTCATAGGAGGGTCCGAGTGGCCTCTAATCCGTCTGTCTCTTCTAGCAACCTTGTCCAACAAGCTCAATGACGAGCTATGCATGTTGATCCAATAAGTGTTGTGCCACCTCGTATGATGGTATTAAGGTGTCTACGCCTATTATACGACGTTACGTGCTCTAAGGGTGGTTTTAGTGATATGTAATGATGAGTTGGTCAATATTGTGGATTGTTAGTTCTTGTCATGTTTAAGTACTTTGAGCTATGTTTTTAAGTGTGTTGAACTTTTATGACGATGAATAAGATGAATGTTGTGTTTCGAATGGTTAACTTATGATTCAACGAAGTATTGTATTATATGAATTGTCGTTTAGAAGGCCGAGTTTTATCATTTTAGCTTCCGCACAATTATTGTAACATGAGACTTCGTGATTCAAGATTGAAGAAGAAAACGTTATTTCGAGTCATGACCTGAATTGCTCGAGTTTCGGGTTGGATTGTACAGAGCATTTTCTATGGATTAAGCATTTTCAAAACTCTGGAACAACAAAACCCTTTGCATCTTACAATGTGCTTTGGGCCGTATTTTTCACAAAATGGCTTTGGCCCGTACTATTATTATTACGCCATTCATTTTTTTATTTTTCTTGAAGAAAATTAAAAAACATAAAAATATTTACGATCACAAGATGATCTTGGGCGTAAATGTTGTAAATTTAGAAGTTTACATTTAGGTTCAAGAAAAATGTAACGTAATATTAGTATTAATATCACATAGCAATGATAGAGGCACAACTAAATTAACACAACGGGTGACACAACATAATCTCTCATCTTTGATTTTGACGAGTCTCAATCGATTGTAATGTAGGCTCATGATCATCAAAATAAAGGATGAGGGATTATGTCGTGTTACCAGTTGTTTTAATTTGATTGTGGGTCTATCATTACTCTATTATCACACCCTTCATTGTTAGAATGTTGTACATTTTTAAAACTTTTAGTAACGTGATACTTGGCATCTAAATTTACAACTCATTCAAACTTTCGATTACACCCCACAAACCACCCCCCCCCCCCCCCCCCCCACACACACACACACACCACTCCACAACACACATAAAAAAAAAACCCTTAACTACATAGAGATAAATACTACACATATATGTATATATTGTTATTGATGGACAATTTAATAATAATAATAAAAGAGTGATTTAAATTGTGCGTGTATGAGCATACTGCATAGATATCTTAACAAAATTGATCGGATTAAGAACTTGTTCTCATAATTTAACTTTTAATTTTTTTGAATAAAAAAAGGCTTTTCCAACAACTCACAGGAATTAATTTCTCCCTCTAATCCTTCATAAGAAACAATGCTACTTAAAGTTCCGAATCTCCCTTTATTCTCTTCAACTGAAAATATCGCTCAAGTTCAGCTACCTCTCTATCCCTAATAACAAACAATATATAAAAATTTCCCAATGTGTTTTATCTCATAATTATAAATGCTTGATTCTAAAAAATAAAAGAAATCATTTTTATTTGAATACGTCATTCTGCAGAAGGAGTATTGATTTTTTATTTGAACGATTTCTTTTATCACTTAATGCAAAACAATACTCAAGCAACCAATGACGATTCACATAAAAAAAAAAAAAAACTAATAAAGTTTGACACAGTGGTCAAACCGAGACATTCAAGAGCAAGATGTTTTTATTAAAGTGTCATTCGACATAAAATGTGCGTGTGTTTATATTTACTGTCTCGCTCATGATAAATACTGAGCACTTTTTGATTCAACCGGAACACTTTTTGAATAGGACAAAATTATAGTATGCGAAATCGCTTTGACATTAAGTGGTTTGGCAATACCAAACACCTAATTATTTTTCGTATCCATAAAATATATATATATATATATATATATATATATATATATATATATATATATATATATTAAATAAATAAAAAAATTCATTCACCAAAGTACTTTTCATTCGGAAGGTGCTGGGTCCATTTATTTTGAGCGGGTACAGAAAATATAGGATACTAATTTAGTATAACATTCTTATGACGAATAAATTATTAAATCTCTCAAGTTGAATTGATTCAAAACCTCAGGGGAAAACTTTTACTCATCATTTTTATTTGTTACCTTTTGTTTGCATAAATATATATATTACCAATTTACCATCATTCTACAGATTGTCATTTAACGTTTACAGAGAAATATTAGAAAATATAGTATTTATTAATGTCCTCCATTTGTTATTATTAGTAATAATTTTTTTCTGAATCAATCATTAGTAATAAATTACATGGTAGTATAATTCTTTCACATTATTATAAGGGTGAAAATACACTCCATCTGTTGTTTACAAGTGATGTCTATTGTTTATGCGTACAAATTATTGATTTCAATAAATAACATTTTTTTTTCCTTCAAAAAAAACATTTTTTTTGAATAACAATAAATAGCATGTCTTAAGCTTATAAGACTAATTTTTTTTTTTAAAGGAATATAAGACTGATATATACATTGATAAAAAAAAGACTGATACATATAACAAAATTAGACAACAAAATCTAAAATACTTATACTATCATTAATGATTATGGTGAAGCAATCTGAATTGATTGTATGACAATAATTAGGAGTACGACAATAAATATTTTTAATTTGTAAATATTATAGTACTACTATAAAAATAGTTTGCTATTTTGAGATGGATGTAATACTCGGTGATATTATTTATTTCATTATTGACATGGACATACATATTGTAAAACAAGTAAATAATTTTACTTGTTATTTTATCAGTAAAAAAAATACTTTGGTAAAGACAAAGATATCCTCAAATATAATTTATATATTCATATTTTTACTCCATCAACTAATTAAGAGTAAATAAGATAAAAAAAGATAATAATAACGGGTGAATTAAAATACTTATGTGCTGCTGGTCAATATTTTTTACAGTATTTATGCGCCAAATGCCAACTAAAAGAAATACTATAGCATTTCCCTTTTCTATTTTTTATTTTTTTATGCTCCTAACAAGGTTTAAACACTGGTCTCCGTGCCATATTATAGCTACTTCACCACCTTGTGCATAACATTTCCCTTTCCTTAAAAAAAAAAAAACATTTCCCTTTCCTTAAAAAAAAAAAAACATTTTCCTTTCTCAGCACAAAAAATAAAAATAAACAAACATTTTACTAAAAATAATGCCAAATAATAATATAAATGGAAAGGGAATACATACGTATGAGAATTTACTTTCCCTCTCATTTGTGAAAAATTTTATGGTCTGTATTTAAGTTGTATGAAGGTTGTGCAAAGTATCTTTACCACCTTTCATTTCAAATTCAAAATGAATACCGCCAGATTTTTCAATTTGTACATCAAATTCATGTACCGCCAGATTTTTTAACATTCTTTTAACCGCTAAAAAAACAAATTAATGATTTTTTTTACCAAGTACTCATATACTATTTTTTTTCCATATATTTTTCCAGTATTTGAAATTTACGCTTTAAACTAATATTTTTACCTGAAATTATACGTAGTATTTGTTATTTATACTTTCACTTTATTTTTACGGATTGGATCAAAAATTTAATATTGTTTGGAGGTTATGGTATTTTTAATTGTTAACAAATGGTACTTCATGGAAAAAGTAAAAACGATACAATCAAAATGCAGTCGTTTAAAGATTAAACAACGATAACACAAATATGATAAAATTGAATACTCATCGGAATGCGTTAGGGTTTGCGGTAACCATATAATAAAAGAAATGAGAGGTGTAACTTGTAAAGTTGCATGTCAAACAACAAGTGGTAAAATATCTTTTGTAATGAGAGGTGTAGCTTGTAACTCGTCGGAGATCTGTCAGTTTTGGGCTGTCTTGCTCGTGATTGTCTCACGCTTTCGATCTCTTTTGCTTCATGTCGTTTTACTTTTGTTAAACGTTCTGGTAATATCCCGACGCACTTGCTTGAAAGACACGGTGTCGCATCTGAGACGTCTATTTCTTGGGAAACTCATCCCCTTTTGATGTAATCTCCGCTTTGTTTGCGGATTTGTCTTAATAAAATTCGTTGATTTCTCAAAAAAAAAAAGTGGTAAAATATTTTTTCAAAAAATTAATAAGAAAAAACCAATATTTATTCCAGGTTGGAAAACAAGATTCATATTATGATATTTGTCCACAAAAATGATTTATTATTATTATTATTATCTTTTTAATGCAAAAGGAGATTGACACGGCACTTAATGCGAATGTCTTCACCACTCACGTGATATTTTTATTTTATTAACTGTTTAAACAAAATTTTATATTATTTAATTATATTTAATACTCCTAACAGGTTTGAGAAGAATCATATATTTATTTCTAAAGAAAAAAAATCGCCTTTTGTTAAGCAGTTGGGACACGGACGCTCCGTCAAAAATAAAAATAAAAATTCAAAGGCAAAGGGCGCCAAAACAGCCCCAACCCTCGCGCCATTCTTTCCTTTATTTCTTCTGTCTTTCGTTCCTTTCTCTTCCTCTTCTTACTCCTTCTTCTAAATCTCTTTTTCTTTTTTTCACTAAAAACAAAACAAAAAAAAAAAAAAAGCACACAGAAAATGCGTGGACCACAACCTCACCCCGTCAGCTCCGCCGCCGGAGAAACCTCTCCCATGTCCGACGCTTCTCACATTCAACGTGGTAAAAAACGCGGTAGCTACAACTGCGGCCGTTGTGGCCAACCTAAGAAAGGACATAACTGTTACATTCCTAAACCCATCGCCTTTACCACCTCCGCCGCCGCCGCCGACAACACTACCCCTATCACTCCAATTGCTACTCCTTCCATTACCTCAGCTTCTAATTACCCTATTCCTTCACCTCTTTCAGCAGTTCGTCCTTCTTCGACTCCTCCTGCTCCCATTCGCCAGCCTTGCTCTAATCTTCGTCGAGCTCTTTCATTTGAGGAAGCTGATGTCGGAGACTACTACTCGCACGATGAGGAGGTGGAAGAAGACGAGGAGCAGGATTTGGAGGTGGAGTGGGATGTTGCGCGGTCCGGCAAGCTGCCGATGAGTTGTTTGTGGGAGGTTTTGAGAAGACTTCCTCCGTCTTCTTTGTTGGCGGCAGGGATGGTGTGCAAAGGTTGGAGGGAGACATCTAGACGGCTTTGGCGGGCGGCGGAAGAGCTCAGACTTAGGGTTCCTGCTGGCGCACAAATCGGATTCGTTGGATCGGTGTTGCAGAAATGCTCTATGCTTGTTAGAATCTCTCTTAGGATGGAAAGGTTAGCATTTGGCTGACAAACGGGCATCATTTTCGGATTCTATTGAACAGATCCCTCAAAAATGAATGGATAAATAAGTCATTCGAACTATACTAAATCAAAACAGATCAATCCCTGATAACAAAGATAACCATTTTAACCAATTATAATTTTATGAATTGTAGGTTGGAATCTGATATTAACATACTGGATCTGATTTCTTCAGCTCTAATAAAAACTATAGCAATCAATACATTTCAAGAGAAGTTGGTATTAATGACTGTCAATCTGAGGTTGATTAATCTGATGTTTTTTTTTTTGGGTGATGTTGTAACAGTGTCATTGATGCGACGGTGCTGGCTTGCATTGCATTTTCATGCCCTAAATTGGAATCGATGGAGATCCTAACTTCAGATGCTTCAGTGAATCGGATAACAGGGTAAACAACATACAATTGATATGTTTAGTCAATATCTGTTTGTTTCCTAATTCAGAACATTTATGACAATTATTTATGAGTTAGTTTATAGTTCATCTGATATTTCTTATGGGGATGGAGTTACCTCTTTTCCTTTTTCTGTCAAATTTATTTGGATTTCTGTCTGAAGGGAAAGTTTAATGCACTCTGTTTATTTGTTCATCTAATAAAACATGTTGGCTTTAAAACGAATAAATTTAATGTGTACTATTTCTTGTGCAGGGATGAGTTGACTAGATTTGTTGCAGATAAGAGATGCCTTACCTCTCTCAAAATGGAAGGCTGTTTAAATCTTGGTGGTTTAGTTCTTAATTCAAACAGTTTGTCTACACTCTGGCTTTCAGACCTTCGCTCTCTGTCTAAGATGGTAATTTTATTTCATGTCCTAATATATTCGAGGCATGTGTACAATTAGTTGTCTTATCATGTTTTATAAGCCTATTTATGTTTGGTGTAAATTACCTTATGTGTTCCATCCAGAACTTAAACTGCCCCAAGTTGAAAGAGATTTCACTGGATTTTTCTCGGCAAGAGAATGAAAGCAGTGATCTAACATCAATAGTGGAAAGTATTGGACGAACCTGCCCTAGTTTACAGAGTATTCACATTGCTTCTCTCCGTCTTTCCCATTCTGCTGTTCTAGCTCTTGCTGCTGCTGAATTGAGGTTTCTTTCTTGCCATATTCTTGTTGGCTGGTTCAGTTATTCACTTTTTATATGCTGCAAAGTATACAATTTTGAAGTGCCTAATGTTTGTGATTCGTTGACATTATTCAGCCAATTGCGGATGCTTTCTCTTGTTTTGGGCTCAGAGATAACTGATGCCTCTGTTGTAGCAATTGCTAATAGCTACCCAGAGTTGCAATTATTAGATCTTAGTGGGTAAGTTCTGATGATCTGTCTATTACCTCCATAATTTAGAGAGGCATTATTTACTTGTGTCAGTACTCTGTTATACTCTGTTTTGGCTGATTCAGTAGTCAATGGTTGTTAGCCCTGATTCACCGTTTAGTTATATTTATGCTAAATTAAATTCTTTCATCGTTCTTTCTATTTACCTTGTATTCTTTTCTGACTATAGGTCCAGTATCACCGATAGCGGTATTGGTGTGATTTGCAATGAATTTCCTGACACGTTGTCTCGACTTCTCCTGGCTCTTTGCCCCAATATCACCTTAAGTAATTGTGGTTGCATTTTACCTTTTTCACAATTTATTTTGTGTATTTGATAATATGCTAATTTGTCTCATGTTTTCATGAACATTTAGGCTGGATTCAGTTTGCAGTAGCTCAGTTGCCTCTCTTGGAAGTCATGGATTGTGGAATGAGCATATGCAGTCCAGATTCTGAAAGCTCTTCTGCAGCTAACAACTGTGAAAACAGTATAGAAAGAACGCCACCTAGCAGCAATGTTCAAGCTATTTATCAAAAGCTGATTATCAAACACACCCGGTTAAAGAAACTAAGCTTATGGGGCTGCTCTGGCCTAAATGTAGATCCCCAGTCAATGTTTACTGTCTTCTTCATATGAGTGTGCTGTGTTTTGAACCTTAGTCATGTTAATGCAGGAATTATACTTGACTTGCCCAGAACTCAATGATCTGAATCTGAACTCTTGTAGCAATCTTTATCCAGGTATGAAGATTAACCATTTTTTTTCAACATGTTAGTTACCTTTTGGAGTTATGCCAACTTTCTTCACTGTGGTGATGTTTATTTGTGAACTCCAGAGCGGTTGAAGCTTCTGTGTCCAAACCTGGAGACTGTCCATGCATCTGGATGCCAAAAGGAGCTGGTTCACACCATTAAGGCTCAGGTAAAAGTCAGCTTACTAATATTGTTTAGGATGTCCAGCAAATTTCTTGGTATTCTACTAGTGTTTACTCGAAACCTAGTTTTGATAGCCTAGGCCACTGAATGAATGCAATAAAGTAGTCATTCTACTTCTGCATATTTGCTGAGATTTCCAGAATTAATATGCTTACAATTAAATTGTTCAGGGGATGCAGGGGAGGCACCCCCTCCTCTCCCCCCCCTTACCCCCACACACCACTCCAATTGTGAAAGAAGTGTTCATTGTGACTTTTAAACTAGTTCAAGTAGTACACATATTCATTTACCAATTAACCAGCATCAAGCTTGAAAGCAAAAGATTGTAATTTTAATGCCCCCATTGTTCTGGTTGCTCTGTTTCTTGTTTCAATAAGGCAAGTTCTTTTAGATTTGGAAGGAATTTATTCTGGTAGAACAGATGGGAGATATTGAATTTATTCTGGAGATATTGAGCAGATGGGAGTTCAGATTCGAGGTTTTACTTGGTTACTTAATATGGTTGTGCAATCAAAATCGAACCTTTTTACATGTATTAAGTTGCAGGATCCATGTGAATGGATTTCTGACTAAAATACAATTCTTTAGTATTGATAGCCTACCTTATGAGAACCAAGCAGATTGTTATTCTTTGTTGATTAATAAATTGCCTCCTTTGTTGTTTGTGTTCATAATTAGTTGTTTGGTATAATTATTATCTCTTTTACAGGTGACAAGTGACATTGAAGGCTGTGGTAATAATATCATTCCAAGCAAGCGTTTTCCTGATGGATCAAAAAGGGTTCAAGTGCCTCGTCAACTACTCACCCCACAGGTATGTCTTACTCATTACGAAGCCTTGGGTTTTCAGTCTAAAACTCGTACCAAAACAATCTCCATAATCTATCATCTTGTTATTCTAATTGTAATGTGCTGATTGTTGTGCAGCAGCATCTATTAGGCCCGGAAAAGAAAGTGAGAAGGTTGTCGAAAAGCCATTGCAGTGTACTTACTAGCTGATGATGATATCTCAAGTGTTGTTGGTGTTTGTTGTGAAATTGAAGCTCCCTTTATTACACCCCCCCAAATTGTGTAGCTCTCTGTTTGGTTGCTTTAAAGTTATAGTAAAATACAGGGAGCTATACATATATATTATAGACTAATTACCAAACACTATGTACTCTTTTTTTTTCTTTCATCAACGTCTTATTTATTTATTGATGGAGAGGGTTGAGACTCGTTCTTGTCGTCAATAGACTCAAATACTGGACGAATATGTCCTCTGACTAGATTACATTTGAACCTATTTCTTCCATCATCATTTATTTATTTATAAATAAAAGAAAAAGGGATATTTGCTAGTAGTATATATATCATATATTTACATTGTTGTCTGCATTTTTTTTGAAACACACAAATCATGAATTTATGGCGGTAATTCGATTGGGCCTCCAACGTTTGCGAACAAATTTGTATGAAGCGATCCATTCGACGAATGGGCCTGGACAAACGGCTTGTTAGTCCATAGTCTCCGACTCTCCGGTTATAATTCAGTTTGTTCTTTTTTAAAGAAAAAAAAAAAAAAAAGAATTCAATCGTTTTACATAGGGATAGTGAGTAAAGAAGGTTATTTGACCAAAAAAAGTTTGGAAAAAAGGTTGTCTATACAAAATTTGAATTTTTTTCTCCCGTTTTAGGTGTTTTTTGAACCAAACTAAAACCCTATTTGGGAAGGGCACCCCTTAGGGGATTTGAGGCCCTTAAGATCGTGCACATTTGTGAAAGAAATGGGAGAAAATCGCGGGTCAAACTTCACTAAAATCCAAAACTGTTATGAAACTAATATAAGAAATAACAAAAACAAAGTAATAGAGAGAAAGGAGAAATGCTTGTATATTATTTCACTGGTATCATGGGGTATTTATAGTTGAGATTACGGTGTGAATACAATACAATAGATAAACCGAAAATCTTGTAATCAATTTGAATAATAGATAAACATATTATTATCTTTTATAACACTCCCCTGGATATCTATTATTCAACAAACAATAGATATGATATGCCTCATTAAAACCTTACTAAGAAAAAACCCAGGTGGGAAAAAATCTTAGTTAAGGAAAAAAGAGTACATATTTATCTATGTTGATTTACTCCCCCCGAACCAAGCATCAATTAATGTCTTTCAACGTCGCATCCCAATGCTCTTCACCGCCTCTTTCGAATGTTGCGATTGATAATGTCTTAGTAAATAAATCGCCGGGTTGCCGGTTGATCGGATCTGTTGCACATCAATTTCCCCATTCTTTTGCAAGTCTATTATGTGGGTTTGAATTAATTTCTCAATCGAGTTGCATAACGTATATGTCATGCACTATTAACTTTGCTAGAAAAACCCAAAGGGGAAAAAAAAAACTAGACAAGGTAAATAGTTCATGTCATATGCGTTTTTATGTGTTGCACTAACTGCCTCGTTAAAAACCTTTAACTAAGAAAACCCTGTGGGAAAAACTTGGTCAAAGGGAAAAAGAGTACAGTCATTGTGCTTAAAATAACTTTGAAGTTGTCGCTCCCCCTGACGACAACATCTACTTATGTGCGCATTAAAGTATTATAAACACATTCTCGTTCCAAAACGGATGTAGAAATGATTTTAGTGAACAATTTTTCTAGATTGTTACTAGAGCGCACTTTGTATATCCGTACCTTCCGGACTTCATGTAGATAATTGAATGTAGGGGCTAAATATCGTCATGCCCACTACTCATTTGGGCAACACATGGAACTCGGTCGACACTATAATTATAAAAACAATGGGGAAAGTAATACAATCGCAATTGCATGCGTATATTCCACTCTCACACGTCGTAGTGCTATAAATTCATGACACAAATTTTGAGTTACTTATATATTCTTTCCTCAATAGGACTATACTATAGTCATATTACATTCAACATGAATGTTAACGATATTTTTAACTTAATAGTATGCATCTTTGCGATTGTCATATTAACTTGTTTCTAAATCCACCAAGGATTTTCATATCTATATTAATGTCCAACGACCCATAAATATGTGGTCATGACATATGAAAACTCAACGTTACTGCCAGATATACTAGTTAGTGGAGCATAACATTATCTATAATGGGAGAATATATTTGATCATTAACGAACAAATATTTCTAATTCAAACTCAACCTCAATTGCTTATTTCATTTTTACCTAGTCTGAGTGTTTCTGGCACTCTGCGAATGACTTAGTACGGATCCGTATATAATAATAGCAATTAACGAGGTAAATATGTCGTCGACGACTATTATATTTTATTATAATTTCTCCCATAAAATTCATTGCTAATTCGATATTAGCATAAACCAATTACTTATTAATGTATGGATTGGTTGTTCCGCAACCCCAATATTTAATCATTTGATGCACGTGCAATTTTTGTTTTGGGGTTTTCGTCTACAAGACGAATCTCTTTAAGAGATTTCATGAGTGACTGAATATCAATAATAAATTGATCATTCTTCCGCGGATTTTTATCTTTAACACCGATCGGTCTTCTACGCTTCGGCGTAGAGAAATATCTTTAATCATACTTGTTGGTGCATTTATAAATAATCACTCATTTAATTTCAATATAGGTATCTGGCATATTACTTGTTAAATACTACAAGTAAGATTATTTTCGCAGTTCCGTTAAACTGATGCGTGGAAGATCGTTTATCTTGTTAAAATTTCTCGGCATTCTTTTATTCTAACATGAGATTTTCTTTATCTCCCCCTAATGCCGAGAATCGATCTTCATCGAACATGTTGCACCGAGCTATACATTGATGCTCTTTTATTCGCTTCATGCGATTTACACATATAAAACATAGTGGTTTCAATTAAATATCTCGCCTATGAGATTTTTGAAAGCAATATCTCTCTTGCGCTTCATGCGTTTAATATATCACTATGTGATTTTAGATTCTTCAAGAATCGTTTGAAAAAATTCACGTTATATTTAGAGAAATCATCGGAATGTGACAACGAACTTTTGGTTCGTTTCTCCTCTTTCTCGGAAAATATTTGATATATGCAAAATGTGCATAATCTACCCTTCGTGGGTTTCATGTAAATGAATAATATATGAATTCATGGTTCATATATGTCCATATTTGTCACGAGATATAATGGATTTTCCTCCTCTTATTCTCGGACAACACTTTTTCACAATCGGTATCTAGAAAATTTGCAATTACCCGTGACGGATTCAACATTTTAATGTTAGAGATCCTCTTATGCGGGTATCAACAAATTTCTTTAATATTTTCCGATTTGGGGAGAAGCATTATCTCCTTTAGAGATATTTTATCAATTCTCACAATGCTTATTAGGATGATTAAGTCAAGCGATTTTGAAATTAATAATAATATTCACAATTAAACAACACAATGTATCATGTAAATGATAATACCGACAATCAAACAACACAATGTATCACGATTCCTAAGACAAGCAATTCATATGGGATCTATTACTAGAACAACTCAAGAAATCCTCGATAACGAAAAGTCGGTAAAAATTATATGTCAATAGACACTATATTACCAAAATGTGATCACTTACATAATAAATGCAGCCACTTTTATCGACTAAATGCATGTTTCTATCGTATATTATGAATAGATAAATCATGCATTACATAGAAACATAGTATTAAAGATGATTTGATCTAATAATGTGTTCAACTTCTCAAAAGTAATGAGAATGAGTTCAAATATTTCTAAGAATTAAGTAATAGTCTATCAAATTCTAAAATATTTTTAGTGAATTAATATGATAGAAATGAATTGTTATATTGAAGAAATCTTCACCATTGATTAGAAAATTGTATTAGTATAAATTAATTTTCTACAAATTGAGAATATCAATTGAAACTGCCTTCCAAAATAAAACAATCTCTTAATTTGATTTTGATTTGCATCACAAGGTCAAGCATCACTTCTTATTAACAAAAGAAATGAGGAAACATATGCATATACATTTTTCGGCCAAAAAAAAAAAAAAAAAAAATAAATAAAAATAAAATAAACCCAACCTCAAGTTGGACATAGTGACATATTAACCAAAATACCAGCTGTGACATATTGGCCTATATTAACCAAAATACCGTTGTGATATATTCACATATTAACCAAAATACCAGCCGTGACATATTGGCCTATATTAACCAAAATACCGTTGTGACATATTCGCATATTAACCAAAATATTGGCTTTGTCTCAATTAATTGGCCTTGACTATGTCATGATTGTCATTGTCATAGAAAATTTGAAGATTTTGCCGCATTCACGACTTGAGCCAAAATGGCCTTGACTATTTTCCACGACCACGGACCACGTCCACTGCCAAAATGGTGAAGATTTTGTCGCATTCACGACTTGAGCCTGTCGCATTCACGACTTGAGCCAAAATGGCCAGCCAAAATTTGAAGATTTTGTCGCATTCACTTCAGGGAATGGACTTGCGTCAAAATGACAATTTTGTCGCATTCACCTCAGGGAATGGACTTGGGCCAAATTGTCCAAAATTTGAAGATTTTGTCGCATTCACTTCAGGAATGGACATTCATCCATTGATCGGGACTCATGAGATGTCAATATTAACTTATTGATTGTACTCATCATTCCACATCTGGTGGATTTTTTTCATTTATGATATAACAATCAGAATCATTTAATTGATATTACTACTTCAAGAGTATATCATTATTATATTATGTAGTGGTAATCATTTAAATCTCATAATCCAGAAGATTTCTCAGCTTTGAACTTCTGATCACTTGCTCTCACCGGAGCATGACATGTCCGGTCTGACATTAATTTTTGTGAATTTCATATTCATCTTCGTCATTATTTGACGATACGTCTATTAATGTGAATTTCATAATCACTTTTTCGAGCTTTGATATTTTCGAATGGACTTTATGTCCTTCAAGGCTCCATACCATCTCTATGAATATCAAATATTGGTTTACCGTGATCTTGACTCGATTTGATGTTATCAAGATCAGACAATTACTATATACAATTGATTATCATCTAATAGATCATAAACAACAAAACAAAAAAAAATCAAACCTTTGCTATCTCTCGGGCTATGTCGAATCCTCCAGCAATGAAGCAGGCCTCCAGGTTTGGTGGTTGGTTTCCCTCAAGAGGTGCGTACCACCTTTAAAAGATACGGGCTTAACATCCAAACGTTTTCTTGAGAAATTCACGGCCATTGATTCCTCGTTCAAACATAAATTATAATAGTCAATAAAATTATATTATCATTCCCTCTTATGAACAATAACAAATTTTAACGATAATCACATGATAAGAAAAAAAAAGGTTACAATATAACTTAAATATTAAATAATACGAAAATCTGCATATATGTATAAAACTAAAGAAGCAGTCATCGTGATCATCCTCAAGCATGGAATATTGCAATTGGAGTGCTTGCAATTGGGGCAATTTGTCCAATCTTCAATATACTCCGTATGATTGATAGGCTAATGAGATCAAAAACAAAATCAATCTTAAAAGAAATTGTAGAGACTCGTGCTGATAACGTGTTATGAAACTAATATAAGAAATAACAAAAACAAAGTAATAGAGAGAAAGGAGAAATCGCCAGTATATTATTTCACTGATCATGGGGTATTTATAGTTGAGATTACAGTGTGAATACAATACAATAGATAAACCAGAAAATCTTGTAATCAATTTGAATAATAGATAAACATATTATTATCTTTTATAACAAAACAACCTTTTTCCAAACTTTTTTTCCAAAACACCCTTCTTTACTAATTATCCCTTTTACATATGGGAAGGAGAAGTCGCTCTACAGAAGGAGAAGAGACTTTCACTCTACTAGAAATCGAAATCGCTAATACAAATCGACTTTGCTGTTATTGCAAATGGAAGCTTTGTCATTCTTTTCCACCTCCGCTCCAATTTCCATTCCTCTACCCTCTGGTGAGAGATCTTCTTCTTCTTCTTCTTCTTTTTTCAATTGCTTTTAACGTTTTATATGCAAATCAGAAGCTCCCTGTCTTCTCAATTTTTATTTTATTTTTTTTGTTCTTGATTTGCCGAAACCGTGCTCTGATTTTTGTAAAGAAACAGCCTTTTTATACTAATTTCTTTCTCATCCTTCATGGTCATATGAAAGGAAAAGTCAGTGGAATTCGAATTGTCTTGTCGGATGGATCCTTTATGAACTCGGATCATTGAAATCACACATGCCAGTCACATCGTTATATTATCATGTATTAAGATTTTCAATCAAATGCTGCTTTGCTTTGTAGCTTAACTCATGATGCTAGCTGACTACCTGTTTTTTGCATTTTGAATTATCCTGTAACATGATATAATATAACCGTCACACTTGTTTTTTCTTCTTCTATTTGGGATGTGGAATAAGTGTTGGAAGAAATTGAATTTTTTGCTAGTACCGTCAATATTTAAAAATCATGGAACATTTTGGTAAACATTGCAACAGGTGAGAGATCCACTATTCCGTTAAATTTTCAACTGTACCTTCAAAAAATTGATGGAATCGTCGATTTTACACTGTAGTATTATTCATTGGAGGGGATCCGGACTCCAACATATGATGCTGGTGTACTGATCATTTCTTTGGCAACTAGATTAAGCTTTTCATGTTATAGATGTGGATTAGGCTTTATGAAAGGAGTTATTTTTCATAGCTGTCTCATTAATCTCATATAAATTGGTGGCTACCAGGGACAAATATTCATTATGGGGAACAAAGTTTTTTCAGTCTTTTTCCAAATCGAAGAACCTTTTCAGTAGCACTGCACACTGGCAGTGAAGTTACGCGGGAGAATCGCTTTCAGGTTTGGTTTCCCATGCTATTTTCTCTAACCTGAACTGATTTTGTGTCAACTTTATATGATATGCAATTTTGAGCTCATCGAAAAATTTTAAGCTCTTGCTTATAATGCTTTCAGGTTTGCTGTAGTAAAAAGGCGGAAATTTCTGTCCTGGAAGATGGGTATGGCCAAGACTTTATCCTACTTGTGTTATACATCTAGTCATTTCAAATTTTACAATGTAGTCATTTCAAGACTTTATCCTACATGTGTTATACTTCTAGTCATTTCAAATTTTCGGTCACCGTTCCTTTGCTTTTTAGTTTGAAGAAAAGCGGCTTCTCTTTCTTCTTGTGTAGCCTGGGGCCATTATGCATGAAATTATCAGATACCATGGTTCATGCTTGGTGCTGTAATGCTGTATCTATTGAATGAGCAAAAAGTTAACAACTGAAAAATCAATATAAATTTCATCGTATCATGCATGGAGTTCAGGTGTGGCCCTGGTTGCAATGTGGTATTGCACTTTTTATTTGCATAACAGCGTTAGTGATATTTGTCCTTTGTTTGAGAATAGACATGACACGTCTTGCATTTTGTTTAACAAATTTAACGCAAAGCCTTTTCTTTTGCCTAACAAAACTTAAATAACAAGCATTCAAGAATTTTCGGAAATGACATTTTTCCGGTGTTTCAAACAGAGTCTAAAACACCACCAGTCTTATAGCTCTGTCTTGTGTTCATCAATGGAATTCTTTACTTTCAAATTATTGGATACCACAGCCATACCTTGTTAACAAGAATGACCATTTTGATGCTAAAACCATCGCTTTACATTTTTACATTTGGTGTCTTATTAAATCTAACCTATCATTTCTTTCAGCTCCATGGAAGCTATCTATGATGCTTTGGCTGAACGTGTTGTTCCAACAGCTGCTGCAGCATCTAGTTCCTATTTCAAGTAAGTTTCAGCTATGTTTATTCGCAATTTGATGTACTGGACTTAAAAAACCGGTTGCAAACTGCAGCATTAGTTCCTATTTCAAGTAAGTTTCAGCTATGTTTATTCGCAATTTGATCTACTGGACTTGAAAAACCGGTTGCAAACAGAGGGGGTAAGACATGTTTATAAAGAAGATAGTAATGGACCAACAGGGGATGCTATAGAATTACCAATTTGTTGCATTGGTTGAGTATGGACGGCGTAGAATAGTAAGGCAGGAAGAGTCGAAGAGTTCCGCATTTGAGGAAAGAAAAGAAGAGAAAATGAGCAAGAGTCCTTTGATCAAGGTAGAAAGCATTTTATGTGAAATTTGAGTTTTTCAAACAGAATTTTGCATCTTTGTAACTCACTGACAACACATGAGCCTGTAGGCGCATATGTTCTTGGTTCTGTTTTGAAAAACATGGAAAATTCGGGGAAGACAAGGGCTGATGATGTTGTTTTGAAGGATGATTTAAACTTGCCCTTTTTGTCAAAAAACCTCTCTCTCTCTCCCCCCCCCTCCTTGTGTACGTGTCCCCGTTTAGGTGTTTCTAACTGATAGTGCCCATCAGTTAACATTCTTTACCATAGCTAATGACGGTGTGAAAGTTCACAATAGTATCCTTTTCATATACAAATCGTAATTTGGAATAGTAGTCTGCATCTGTCTCTTCTTGGAATGCTCCTTGTTTTCAAGAATTCGATCTGATTCTTGCCCAAGTGAACCACTGTTGATTTCTGTCAGCAATATTTCTATTATGATCTACTCTTGGTTGTTCTTGGTTTTCATCCATGGTTCCTTGTGAGGTAAGTATGCTTCAATTCACAGGCATATCATCGGTCTAGCTGGCCCCCCTGGTGCTGGTAAAAGTACTGTTGCATCTGAGGTGGTGAAACGTGTCAATAAGTTATGGCCTCAAAAATGTTCTTCCGTGTCAGTTGACTCCCAAGTTGAGCCTACTGAAGCTGCTATTGTACTTCCCATGGATGGTTTCCACCTTTACCGTCACCAACTGGACGCAATGGAGGTTAGGTTGCAATTTTTTCGTTTCATGATTACCCCACACCACTCTCCTATATTTAAATTTGTAGATAAGGATTCAATATGATATAATTTCCTTTTACTTATAAAATAAAATAAATAATTACGCTAAAAGCTAGCCTATTTCTTATGGTTCTTGTTGGTTCACATGCTAGATACTGATTTTGCACACTTTATTTGATGTGGGGTGTAGCTCTCTATGGTTTTTGAATAGCAATGATTTTATCTTTCTTCATCGCTTTACAGGATCCAAAAGAAGCTCATGCCAGAAGGGGAGGTGATACCTGCACTAGTGTTTCTTTCGAAACATTTCATTGTCGTATTATTTCCTGCCCTTAATGTTTGAAACCTTTTGATTTTTCATTGGTGAACCAGCTTTATGGACATTTAATCCAGAACTGCTTCTAAGATGTCTCCAAACCCTAAAAAACCAGGTCAGAATATGTGTCTGCCCTTATATATCATTTGTATTCTTGTGCACGTGATCCCTTGTGTGACTTTGGATTCACACTACTAAATTGTCTTTGTTCTGATATTTTGTAGGGATCTGTTTACGCTCCGTCTTTTGACCATGGTGTTGGTGATCCGGTGGAAGATGATATTTATGTGGATGTGAGGTACATTTCGTATTTATTTCTTTGCATTGATGCTTGTTGCACAACTTTGATGTCAGAACTGCCGTTTTTGAACTAACATATGAGCAGGCCCATCCTTGGGAGGTGGGAAACAAGGCCACAGCCTAGGGTCCCCCTCAAAATGTTTAATTTTGAGGGCCACCCGAAAAATATTAATACTACTATAGTATTTTTACTCAATTTTCTATTTTGAGCCTTTGTCAGATAAAGACTAAATAAACAGAATGATCATTGTTAAATATCTTTCTTTATAACCAAAACTTAATAATTGAATAATTATCAATTCAAAGATGTGATTCATAGAAGGGTTGTGAAACAGTACAACTCCCCGAGCAGGCATAATGTATACATGCGCGTACATTATACTTGTTCACATCTTAAACTTTTATGTGAGATGGTAAGTGCTCGTTGTTAAAACTATTAATACAACTGATAATCTGTTTTGCTTTGCTGTGCTACATCTCTGCTGCTATATTACAACATTTGCACTCTTGTCCATGTGTTGGGAAGTCTACATGGGACGGACATGTATAAATTACACTTGTCTTTAACAACTTAAGCTTTTGAGTGAGATAATAATTTATCAAAACCCACAAATCAAGGCTAGAATCCAGTTTGTTCTGCATTAAACAAACCTTTTTTTTGTTATTCCTCGAAATTTCAAGTTGTTACTTTTCTTTGTCTCAATTAACTATATATAGATTCTCCCTTGTTCTGGAAAGTTGTAACTCAAAAACGGATTCCAATGAGTTTCGGGTTCTTGCATTAATTTGTTAGTTAGTTTTATCCTTTCGTTTTAGTTGAATGCCGTTTTCTGCCACTCTTCATTGTCATATGCATATTTGAACTTCACTAAATGCAAGAATATATATCATAAAAACGTTGACGACTGAATCCTGCAGATTATGATTGGCTAAGCTCTTTCTTTTTGCCAGTCACAAAGTGGTGATAGTTGAAGGTAATTATCTGCTTCTGGATGACGGGTTATGGAAGGACATATCATCCATATTTGATGAGAAGTGGTAAAAGCTTTTGCTTCTATTATGTTCTACACTTTTTTTTCACTTTGAATTTACCTATCAATCTTTTTGTGTGAGTTTTAACCCTCTCTACGTCTATCATCTCATGAATATATATCAGACTAAAATGTTTCCTGAAAAGGGGTTAATTTTCCCATTTAATATATACATATATATATTTTTTTAAAGATTAGGTTGTGATGTTAAAAAACAATGTCAGAAAGCACATAATCACAACAGTTGCCACATTGTTGTAGGTTTATTGATGTTGATATTGATAAAGCAATGCAAAGGGTTTATAACAGACATATTTCAACAGGCAAGTTTGTGTGTTTTTCCGGAATCAATGATATGCTAATATTTACAATGGAAAGGAATTTTGTATTTTTGTAGTTAAAGAGAATAATCTGAATTTGTGGTGTTACTTCACCTTGTAGGGAAGGTCCCTGAAGTTGCTAAATGGCGGGCAAGTAACCTTGTTCTTTTTTTTCTTCTATTTCTTTATTCTGGTTTCTCACTGCAACTAGTGAGTCGGGTTTCTGCAAAAACGATACATTCACAATTTTAAAGTCACGAACCATCAACTACAACTGTTGGTCAGATGGTTGTGTAAAAATTGTGACTCTAGAGTTGTACATGTATCATTTTCTTAGTTTTTATGATTTGTATGGCTCAACCATTGGCCTCCATCTCTAAATGGTTTTGTGCAGATAGATTATAATGATAGGCCAAACGCGGAACTTATTATGAAAACGAAAAAGAATGCAGATTTGGTGGTGAAGTCTGTCGACATCTCACAGTAAGGTAGGTGTTTTGAGGGCCATTGAATAAGCAGACGAAGAAAATGAAGATCAGCTGGCCATTGAATAAGCAGACGACCAGGAAATTCGGGCCTGTTGTCTGGTTCTATATACTGAAGAAATGATTATTGGGTTAGATTCTTTTTCTTAGAAAGATCATCAGAACAATAAGAGTTTCTTTCCATTAAAAAAGATTTATTAGGCTAAGGTGCCGAAGGAAATAAATTTGCAGGTATTTTTCTAAACCTGCTAAATTTTCCCAGTTGTTTGTAGCTGCAGAAATTTGTTTGTTATGCCTGAGCTTATCTTTTGCTGTTATGAGAACATTGCTGATTTTTTTTCAGATTCTTTTTGCTCTGTAATCCGCAACATGATTAATCGGTGAAAAATGCAATATTGCATCAAATATGCACATAAGACGATCTGATCCATATTCTGCATATTTAGGTAGGAAAATTGAAATTAATAAATTTTAAATTAAAAAAAAAATGCACCTGCCGGAACCCTAACAATTCACGGCGAAGTTGCACACACAAAAAAAATCAACTTTTCTGCGTAATTGTTTTGTGCTAATATCTCTTTCGGACACACGCCCCATTGACAGGAAACACTCAATGTAAGTATCAAGTTGTACTAGCAGACCTATACATTATACAATGTAGATCAATCATCTATACACAATAGTTCGAGAAAACTGTATACAAGGTCCAGATTAAACCTATAGTCCGTCTCGAGTCGAATCTATTCAAATGCCCACTTGAATGCAGTAATGGTACCACTGGTCTGACAGGAAATAACAATTTTATTAGCAGGTATCCTGACTTACTTTTATACCATCATCTTTGATTAATTGTGCCTGCACTTCAAATGAGCCCTATCAGCAGAGATCCAGATCCATCCTTCATTTCTATCTCATCTAAAATAATTTAATTGATCCAAAACGACATGAACACGCCTTCCTACTATTACCAATATCTCCCAAATGAGGCAGTTGGGCTCCGTAAGTGTATTGAGAAAATCATACCTACTGCAACTCTTCACTTTTTATATGGTTTTGTGGCTGTGCAAAAAAGTTTTTGCCATGGTGAGCAACGTCTGCCTCCAAAATAGCTTCCAATACTATGTCTGATCCCTTTATGCCGTCTGCCATTACACCACACCACACCACACCACACCACACCACACCGCAGGTTAATTTTGAATCATGTTAATATTGGACATATAAGATTAAATTAACTGCTAGTCCTAACAGAAAAGTCTACAAGCATCACCCACCAAAAACCTGCCTTCTTATTGTCTGCCGATACAACAAACAATCTTACGCAGTAGTATAAACATCAAACTCATATACGTTAAAAAATTATTGAACTATAAAAAAAAGCACTAGAGTGTTCTTACCCTAGTTTCAAGGATTTTCAGACATCCAATAAATGCAAGTATAAGCTTAATTCATAATATCTACCCAGATAACACATTAATTCATTACGACACTAGTGCGTGCATCAAGACAGCAACTATGTACCGTATCAACCAGACATCCCTATGTGAAGATCCCATGGGTGAAAAAGACAAAACCAAGCCACCAAAAAAAAGGTCAGGGTACCTCAAGTAACTTCTAACTCTCACCAAAAATTGAATCCTACAATGTTCCCTTGAATTTCACAGGATTGGATGTAAATTGTGTTAAACAAGCACACGTGGCACCCCAAGTAAAAGTCAAACTTCTGTGGGTAGTCATGGACCGAACCCAAAAGAGAAGAAGATAATATTTTAGGATGGCAAAGCTAGGACTCTCAGAATGTGTGGGTTTGCAGATTGGTTGGACCAGCTTGATCTTTCTGTATGCAGTCTGAAGACAAACTCAAAACCCCAATTCGCATGCATGAAACTCAAACTATCATAAAAAATCTAGCCTAATAAACTTATCGAGAAGTACTTTAATAATAAAATAAAGGTACCTACAATATTGTAAAGCTTTGGAGAAGCAAATTCATGATAAATCTAAATCATTCTTTGCACCTTTATCAGTAGGCGGCAAAAGTCCTGCACTTTTAGCAGACACGGGAAGTACAATAATACCAGATTCATCAACCAGCTCCCTGAGTAATTCGTTGTTCACCGGCACAGATTCTGACGTTGCTGCTTCTGCCAATTTTGCATAATTACATGCCTGACTGTGCAAATCAAATGAGGCAGATGCTGCTGCAGTGGGGTGCTAAACAAGAGGATTTAAGCCAAATGTTGACACATAAGTGATCAATGAAAGAAGAAACTGAAGGTGCTCATGAATTTCATTTAGCAGGAGATACCTTAGCAGTAGAGATCGCCTTCGGGCTGTCCTTAATTGCGTGTTGTGAAGTGGTTTCCACTATAATTTACAAAATGAAATAGAAGAAATAAAATAAAAACCTTGTTTAGACGATACAATAAAGCTCATGCAAGCAGTAGTTAAGCTAAAGAACAAGATGCACCAGTAGTAGTAGTAGTAGATATCTGAGAACTATCATCAGCATGACTCCCAGCAGATGGGCCAGGTTTCATATAAGGACCAGGATTCAAGAATGGTATTGTTCGAATTTCATGACGGATGGCTTCTAACTGTGACATTGCTTCCTGCAATTCCTTATGCACCTGCTTAAACTTTTATTGTCAAATCTGTGACTAACAAGTTTCAGATTTCATGCCTAGAACGAACCTGTTGATTTGATACCATTTTGAAACGCTAATTTGTGAATTAAGATCCTTAGAAAAGCCTACAAGGCTCTTTAACAATGTATATACATTCGTAGAGCTCAAATGCAAAAAGAAAAAAAACAAAGAGAAAAAAGGGGTACCTGACGAGCTTGAGTTTGCTGCATAATGTTATCGAACTGGCCACGAGCCAGTTGAACATAGCCGATAGAACGACCAGCTAACCTCCCAGCTAATCTAGCTATTCGAGGTAAATCTTTAGGGCCTGTTTCAGATTTTACACGATAAACCCTAAATCCCAAGTAATCAAACCCCACAATCCTCATCAACAACGAACAGCATAATCTTAATTTGCACCCAATTGACATTTTGGTAATACAGAAAATTAAAAGGCACCGAGCAACCCCAAGCAACCCCAGGAAAGGAATAGTTAATGTCGGCATAATGACAACAATAAACGCTACCAATACTGGAACAAATTCATGGTCATAAAACAAAGGGAGATGAAAAAGGCGTACCGATCAGAGCAGCAGTAGCTCCAAGTATGAGAAAAATCTCCCCGTAAGAAAATCCGAGCATAGCTACCGCACTAGTTTGATGTATTAGTTGCTTATGCACATCACATGTAAATGAAATTGGTAAGTGAAAGCGGTACGATAGAATGTTAAACGATGGAAAATGGGACCAGCGGCTAATTGCAGAAGAGAGAGAGGATGCCGCCGGAAGCGACGGGAGACGGGAGACGGGAGTCGGGAGTCGGGAGTCGGGAATCGAGCGTGTAGCGCGCAGCCGCGCACTCTAAAAATTGTACTCCCGTGGGCTACTCAAGTCTGGACACTGATTCTGCCCCAGCACCAGTGGAGAGACTTCTTTGCGTATAACTCAGTGGACAAGTGGATTCAGGACAACATACAGAACCAAACTAAATTTGGTGAAGTGCCCTCACAATGGAAATATATTTGGCGAGAAATTGTCAACGGAGTTTGGATATGGAGAAATAAGGAACTCCATAATCATGACATGAAGAGGCCCCCGGCCTATGTGTTTTTATTTATCCCACTCGGTGGGCCGCGCGAGAATCTTCGCTAAGCATTGCGCATATTGTATAGCTTTGTTTTCTAGATTCTACTTCCGTTTAGAATTTTTTTTCTTGCCTTCTGGATATTTTGTAAGCCTGAATCTTTTTCCGGGTTTTGATGTTTTCAACACCCCTGATGATGAATAAAACTGTGCGCTTCCACAAACAAAAAAAAACAAAAAAAAAAAAAAAATTTGTACTCCCGTTTTTTTTTTTTTTAACTGTGCCTTAGAGAAGAATCACACACATTAGAGGATAAAATGACTGTATTCCTTTGATTTTTTTTGAATATATATATATGAGTAATAGCTTTTTTTTCCTTCTCTAACGGGGTTCGAACACTGGTATTCATTCCGGATTATACTCTAACTCATCACTAGACCAATGCACCTTGTGCTACATGATTAATAGTTAGTCAAATTGACTTTTGAACTTTTTAGCGTTGTAAATGTATTTTTTCACCCAAAAAAATGTATTTTTTATTGGAGATTTAAATACTATATTGATAAAGAAAGAAGAATAATAATAATAAATAATACATTGAAAATATAAAATGATAGATAAATAAAAACAAAATAAATAGTTAAAAATGACGGTTACAAAAACCAGAGAGAGTATTATTTCTGACAATATTAATGAAACCACCACCCACCCCCCCCCCCCCCCCCCCCCCCCCCCGCCTTTTTTTTTGCCGTAACAATATTAATATGTTTTTTTTTCCTTTGAAAACATGGTATTATTAAGAGTATCTCCACTCATAAACATTTTCGGTATGAATCTTTTTCTCTATAATGTATATACCTTTCATAAAGCTTTTATAACATAGATCCACTACACATAATTCTTTTCCTCTACTACAAACAAACCTAAAAAAAAAAGAAGGGGACACTTTACAGCTTTTTTTCTTTGCTTCCGGTCTATTTTTACAAAGCTTTTGTGTAAAGCTTTGCAGATTCATCACTAGTCCAACAGTAAAAAGCTTTTCATAAAGCTTTGAAAAAAAAAAACACTAAGCCTCCATTGGAAAAGCTCTAAGCATGTCAGACCGATAACAAAAAAGAAAAAGACAAATTAATTCCACCTGTCAAATATAAACCGGTTGATGCAGACCAAACTTTTGGAAAAAACTTTGCCCAGTCAACTCTCCTCCGACGGTTTATACCTTTTTCTAAAACTTTTATTTTATTTTTTTAAAGTTTTTCAAAGAAGCATTGGAGATGCTCTTAGTTAGTAAATTTCGGAACGTGAATTATGCGTTTTAAAAATGATTCCGTATAATACTTTTATTTTCTTAAAAATTACGGTCAAAAATTCGACATAAAAAACGGAAATGATAAAAATATGTAATAACAAATGTACTTTTAAACGTCTACAGTTTAAAAAACGCGTTATAAAAAACGGTAAATTTCCTATAAATTTTGATAACATATAATAGTAATAGAACACCACCATAACTAGAAATTGAATTTGATGTAATGAAAAATGTTATTGCAATTACTAATATCAACTAATGTTAAAATTCTCTCCACGGTCATAATAAAATTGGAATCCCCACGGTCAAAAATTCGACATAAAAAACGGAAATGATAAAAATACGTAGTAACAAATATACTTTTAAACGTCTACAGTTTAAAAAACGCGTTATAAAAAACGGTAAATTTCCTATAAATTTTGATAACATATAATAGTAATAGAACACCACCATAACTAGAAATTGAATTTGATGTAATGAAAAATGTCTTGCAATTACTAATATCAACTAATGTTAAAATTCTCTCCACGGTCATAATAAATTGGAATCCCTTCACCGAGATATAAATGAAAAGGAGAGATGATTGTTATTATACATTGACTCGTCATCTTCTGAGTCTTAAACTTCTTCATGATCAACGAATTGGAAATTGGAAATAAAAAGCAAATAATCTTGGAAAATCCCAAATGATCGTATTATCTAATATTATAACTAACGAGAAAGATCATATATTTCAATAAAATCGTGTTAGTTCAGCCGAACAATTCAGGATTTGAATTATACGCACGAATTTTTGACAAATAAAAAAACGCTAATTTATACACACACACACACACACACACACACACACACACACACACACACACACATATATATATATATATATATATATATAATCATTCACAACACTTTAACATGACTATAGAGGATAGCAAAACATAATAAAACATAGCGAATAACGCGTTATATAACAAAACATATCAAAGCGTAGCAAACCATCGTGGCAATCTTTGATACGTTACTGTGATGTTTTGAGATTATTTTCTAACACTTTTTTTTGAGAAAATATAACTTTTATTAAGCAACATCCGCCAAACAAGCGGCCAAAACGTCACCTGGGGGCGAGGTGCCCAAAGATGTGCGAGTCAAAACTAACAAAGCATGTCGAGCTAAAAGGTGCGCAGGGACAGTCCCCAAACGCTGAATAAAAGTAAAGAAAACATATATGAAACTAGATAACAAGGCCAAATAGTCTTGTACTAGACAGCCATGGGCCGTAAGATCTTCAACGGGTCTGCGGAGTCTCGAGATACACGCCAAGCAATCGCTCTCCACCTGTAGGCGCTGAATCCCCAAATGACGCGCTTCCTCCAAAGCCAATGAAATAGCCTTTAACTCCATATATTCCACCGAGTCCCCTGGATCGAAGTGATATGCAAAAGAATGAAGAACTGTCCCATGAGAATATCGGAAAATGACTCCAACCCCTGCTCCCGCCCCAGTAACTGACGCATCAACATTGCCTTTTATAACTCCCTCTGGTGGCCGCACCCACTTACCGACAAAGTGTGGAGCGGGGACCTGCGTCCGATAAACCTCCATAGCCTCTGTATACTCCGCCGATGCTGCCAGAGAGCGTGTACACACCGCGGAAACATAAACAGCTTGATCATCAAAAACCGTAGAACAACGCGCTTTCCAAAACCCCCACATGAGCCACACAAATCTTGCGGAGCCCTAAACACCCTGATCCTCCACTAATCGCATAAAGAATTCTATGTGATCTCCACTAATCGCCCTGAACACCCTGATCGTCCATATTTTCTAACACTTGTTGTGACATTTCCTTATGATAATAGTATTTCTTTTATGAATCAACACAAAGTTTTTGATTTGTTGCAGTTTCAGTTTTTATTTAAAATATATGTTTCAATTAATTCTATGTACCTTTTCTTTATAGACGCGTCATTTTTCCTTACTAATGTGTCTTTTTTTCTTTTCTTCTGGATACAAAAGATACATATAATAACAACAAGGAAACAGAGATTACAACTGGACAATCGCCGAAAACACACCGGACCACCACCAGTCTGTTACTGGACACCACTATCATAACAATGTGTCAATCGGAGATAAGCTTCATGATCAATAGTTGTGCTGAGAGTGTTATGAATTTTGTCATTTATTTTTATTTCATTTCAAAATACACACCAACATTATGTGAAAAAATAGGATGCATGTCATTTGCAACGAATTTCATACGACGACCGTGGAATAAATTTTTTCATCTGATAAAATCAAAACCCTTTTTGAAAAAGAAAAAGGAAAAAACTTGTGTATAAACTGAGATTTATAAAAAAAATGAAAATTTCAGGATTTCCTTGTGTTACTCATTCTGTATTACTAAAAATACATGATTCAAAATTATATATGAGATGCACAAAACTAAATATTATATGTACGAATAACAATTGAGGATTTGATGGACTTATACAGCTGCATAACAAATAAATAAAACAAAAAAAACAAAAAAAACAAAAAAAAAAAACACCTTCTTTCCCCTTTGAATTTGTGTTATGAATTCACTTTTCCTTTTATTCCCGAGGAAAAAAAAAAAACCCGCTCTCACATCGTAATAAAGAACTGATAAACATGCATTTAATATATTAAACATATTTTACTTTACTCATCCAATGATGTAAAATAAAGACATTGATTTGATAGAAGAATATGAAGACTTGAAGAATACAAAAATAAACGACTTGTGCAAGGAGAGGCCAACACTGCAACCCCAAAAACATGTCACGTTTCACTTATTTGCAGTTGTCATTCCAAGAAAAACCAATGCCCACAAAAGTCTAATGATCTATAAGCTCTCCAATGCAGCATAAGATACCGATAATATCATATCGAAACAAGTGACTAAAAGGAGGAAAAAGTTGAGACATAATGTAATAAACTTGAGATACATTAATAGCAGAAGCATATATATGTAATAGTGATTGATCAACGTCTGTCAGATGCCACTGATTCAGCAGCGAAGAGGTACCTCACACGAGAGAGAACCGAGTCATGAGCTGGATCATAAGGATGATCCTTAGAAGGTATCTCCAAAATTGCTGGAATCGGTTTGTTGTAGCTATCCACTAACACTCTAATCATGTTTGCAATCTATGAATCAAAAAAAGCGGAAAAACAAGATCAGCCAAAACAGATATTTAGTTGGAGATAAACCACAAGACAAGAAAATGAATTGGATCTCAATCAACTTCTTTGAGAATGTTATGTTTTGATGTCCTCCAACTGAATAACTTTCAAGGATGATTATTGATTAGATACTTTAGCACTCTGAAGAGGCGGCAGCTTAAAGAAACAGCAGAGAACCGTATGGAAAATCAATGTGTCTACACAGTTTTTCTTGAAATTAGAGCCCCAAATTCTACATATTGCATTTGCAAGGAAAAATGAAGCTAAATCACAGGCAAAAATGCCACCATTGCATAGTTTTTTTTTTTTTTTTTTTTTTTTTTTTTTTTTTATTTTTAATACATCCCAGCTGCACTGGTAGAGTACCACATTATCCAAACATCTATATCTGAACATAGATATACATTATATACCCCATCTCATGTAACAATGATCTATATCAAAGCAGTCAATCTTAAGTGCATCTGGGCCTCTAGCTCAATGTCAAGTTAATTCACTTAATAGGATCACACAAGTGCATACAATAGAATTTAAACGAATGATATAGTGAAGTATATGTTGCATAATTGCTTGCCAAAGGGACTAAGGAGCTTTTCAAGTAAATAGGACTAAGGAGTTTAACTAAAGGACTGGAATAGCCAGCATATTAATAAGCAAAGATTAAGCGCTACTGTTCCATGCTAGAGGTTTACTATCATCAAAGTCAAGTCAATGATGATGAGTAGTCGTAACAGCGTCTTGGATGGACAAATTTACAATGAGCAAAAACCAAAGGATCGTTGTAGTATAAAGCTTGAAAGTTTGGAACTTACATATTGGCTTACTAGAAGTATGCCTATATCCTCCCTGGATGTGAAGTCTTTGAATGCGTCCTCAATTTGTTTCACAGTCGTCTCTAAAAAACAAAAAAAAAACAAAATACAATAAAGCAAAATAATAAAAGTTCATGGTCTACAAACACACACACACACACACACACATGATTTCCCACATTAGGGGTGAAGGGGGAGGGGGAGGGGGTGGGGGAATGAAGGTGGAAACTGCAACAAAAAGTTAGCAAACCTATTCAGTTTTCACACATGCTGCTATATCAATCATAAGCAGAAGGCAAACACAAAGGGTACAAAGAGACAGTTAGGCAATACAAGAAGATAAGAGCAATCTTGCACACTAGGGAATGTGCATTCGAGGTTTAAGAAGCCCCCCTAAAGCTGCTCGAAGGTATAATCAAGCCTAGTATAGGATAATGTAGTACAGAGAAAGCACAACTGCCAAAATCTGAAACATGAAAGTTGAGAAAGTCATGTCAACTGTTATCATGCAGCACAAGGTTTTACATCATATCACTTCACATAAAAACATGAGAAATGTAATTGGCATCACCGGTGAACAGAACTTTTCAGTTTTGCATTACATATTTTAATGAGTAGATGAATCAAGGAAGACTGAGGGACCTCCCATTTGAACATATGACATCAGGAAGAGTTGTCACACTCACACCATCAACTGACATAGATTCGTGCCAATCTAACAATAAGACCAAGGGAGGCTGGAAAGATGTTAAGAACGGAAAGTACACTTTCTATGGCAGAGTAAATAGAATACACATGTAACCAAGAAAAGAAATTCCATCTGAGAGGAAAAAAATACTTGGTTCTGATGACAAGTTGACAACCACATCACCGATTTTGAAAATTGAGATTCAAATGATCCAGGGATCTATAATCACCAATGATTTTTGTAGTGTCTAAAGTCTAAACAACAGTGTTTAGGGAAATATCAAAATGGCATCCAATGCAAAAGGATGAAAGATGATTAGATACCCAAGACAAAGAAATTGTAGGTTCAGATCTTACTTGAGTCAACAATGAGGTAGTTTGTTTTCCTCCTCAGGTCCACGTTGCCAACTCCAGCCAGCAAGAATCCCGTGATAGTGTCCTAAATAGACAATAATCATGAGAAGACCACATAACCAAACTAGAGGTAAATACAAATAGCAAACAGAATCTAACATCCTCTCTACTTCTGACAATTTTACGTCTCCTTATTTCAAGGTAATGCATGGATCAGCTAAAACATTGAGCTTTATCACTCACAACACATAGCAAAGTTCATCATCCCCGACTTATCTACGTATATGAAGAAATAGGATATAGATTATTATCCTCTTTATTCATTCTCAACTCCCCCCCAAAAGTAGTCTAGATCAACTCAGCTTCTTACCAGAAGTTCCAATTATTTTTTTGTATGCTTTGAAACAGTATCAGCAAAATACTGAGGATAGGGCGGTATTGCTGAAACAGATCATCCTCCACATATTATATCCCTTAATAAGATAAACACATACGGAAAAGAAACAAAAGTTCTTTCATTTGTGATTACTTGTTAGTTATCAGGGGGTCTCTCATTCACTAGTTCTTTGTACTCATTTGCAGTACATAGGGGTAAAGCAAATTATTTGAGAAGTCAATTATGAAATTACCTCATCAGCAATCATAGCTATGAGCGCTGAGTTTGTTGTGCGAATGGGAGCTCGGCCAGCCATACTACCTTAATGAGATAGCTAGGAAAACTAACACAGAAAAAAAAAAAAAAAAAAAAAAATCATCAGAATGAAATCGTTGCTGCTCTTTTTCGGTGGACACGATACAAAACAAAAGAAGGGACAAGGAATTCAGCAAATATATGAGAAAGTTGGATTATTTTGTCAGAATTTTGAGCAATGATTAGCAGGTGAAGAGACAGATAAAAGCTTCAAGACATAGAGGAATAACAAATGAAAATATAAAAAATTGGAGGAGGAAGAAGAAGAAGATTGGAGGATCGTGAACTCACCGGAGTAGAAATGAAGATGTCGATGGCTGCCTTGGTCGGTGATGGACGAGATCGGAGCTAGAGACGGATGAGATCGGATCAGACAAATTACCCCCAATATTTATTTTTTCTCTTTATCATTATTTATTTATTTTTATTACAATGGTCCTAAATATAATTTGTTTTTTTTTTAGTTGGGTGGCAAGTATAATTACAAAAGGATTTGATTGCGAGGTGAAAAAGAAGTTACGTATATAAAATAAAATAAAATAAAATTCATTGGCAATTTTCATAAATTAAAAAATACGAGAAAAAACCAAAAAAATTATGAAGAAAAATAGATAAATATGAAAAAGATTATTTCGATACAAAAATAAACATTTAATTTATTTTATTTTTAGATAAAAATGACAATTTCTCTTGACTATATTATATATATATATATATATATATATATTACAAAAATAAATATATTTTTTGATCTAAACGTGAAAAAAATCATAATTAATTTCACGATACCTTTTTACGGTACGGTTGAGCCAATACCTCGTTGGCAATGTTATTATCATCATACGAAGATGGGTTATACTGCAATTGAATTTTGAAGTGTAAAATGTAAGGCAATCGGTTTTACGAAAGTTGATTCAGTTAGAGTACAATCGATTTACAAAAAGTCTCATATCCATGCGGCATAATCAATCCTACCCCATAATTGTTGATCCAATGTTCGTATAATATTTCTATGAATATTCGTAAGTAAATGTACATTAGGAAGAAGAAGAAGAAAAAAAAAAGAAGGCAAAAAGGTTGGGTGGATATGGAGATAAATAAGATGAAAATGGAAGGGATAAAACAAATAATTGATAGTTAACAAAACAAAAACAAAAACAAAAACAAAATATTGATAGTTAGAGTGTATGTTGGACGAAGAAAAACTTTTGATGAATGTTGAAAGGAGAAATGAAAGAAAGATCCAGAAAGTCACTTTGCTTCACCACAGTCTGGTGATTACCAAAAGAAACAAACAAACAAAGAAGGATAGTGAGCTAGAAATGACGAGAGTAATATCCTTCCTCCTTTAACAAAATCTCTCATGGTTCCCAGTCGGGATCTTCATCATCCGGTTGTTCCTAAAAGAAGAAGAAGCAAATCCAATGTCATAAGCATATTGACATTCTAACTGGTATTTTTTATTTTACTTATGAATTCTAGAATTGTAAACCTCGCAATCAGGACCGGTGTTGAAGTAGTAAAAATCTTTGTCGTTTTTCGTAAGATAGTAAAGATCTTCGTCCTCGTCACTGGATGAATGCTCGACTCTCTGCTTCCCAGCTTCACCTGTTGGTACTACATTATGAGTCCCATTCCCAGAAGCTTCTTCTGCATTTCCTACGCGTCTCTTCTTTGGTGAACCAACAACATCTCCAGCATTCTCTGCTTGAGCCCTTGTTCTTTTGTCTCCTCCTTTACCTGAATAATGCACTTGTTACTTCCTTTACACAAGAATCCCGAAACAATATTAACTGTTTTCTGTGCATTCTTTTAGGGGTTTACCTTTTCCTTTTTTGTTTCTTTTTTGAGTGCCCTTCTTAGGTTTCTTAACACAAATGCGGCTGGTCTTGCTCTGCTTATTACAACACGACGAATTTTTTGTTTTTCTCCCTCACGGAGAGGTGGATCCAAAACCAAATGGTCAGGGGGACCTCTCCTGAAATACATCGTAAGGCCCATCAACAATCCCATTTTCAAGTGCATACAAGTACAAAAGTATTCAAATTTCTTACTTAACTTCTAACTAAACGATGCATGACCGAGTCAGACGAATCCATTCTGAGGCCAATTCGTCATTTGCCCCAGACGATTATGAAACTAGCAGCAGATATGAGAGAGAGAGAGAAAAAAAAAAAGAACTAAAGCCTAGTGACACATGACCCTGGTCAAATAAAAGAGCAGTGACACAACAGTGCTGCAGTAAAACACAAGTATTTCAACATTATCTGATTATTCAGAGCGGATGAACCGACCTTTGAGAATCCAGACAACTCAATGGTTCCTTATCTACAATTGTATCAGCGCTTCCATCTTTGTCCTTAACCTGCAAAAAGAAAATGAAAGTGAAAATTTTCCCAGCTGTGCACTGTTGATGAGGCGCGTAAGAAAATGTCAGATGAACATCCTTTTCCGTCCGTGCTATATTGCTCATCATAGGCAGATTACTCTGAGTAAATATTTCTTGTATCATCTAAGCAATCCAATGAAGGGGCCTAAGTTCAGCGAAAAAAGTTGTCTGTCTGAGTAATGGTGGTCACAGATTCAAGCCACGGAATCAGTCTCATATATAATTAGGTACAATTGCATTCAATCGGCTCAAATGGCCAAATATTTTCCTGAACCTTGCATAAACGAAATGCTTTTGTATACAGGGGTGCCATTCATATCCAAACCATCCGAGAATTTACTTTATTTCTGCACAAATGGGGAAATCCTCCACACTTAAGTTGCCCCAGAAGATCATAGATAACCGCACACAATTACCTTGTCAGTTTTCTGGACACAGCTGCTGCATTCATCACGGATGTTACAAGAAAGCTGATCTCCCTCGAAAGAACAAACTGCAAACGTAGATGAAATATGAAGTAGAGAAATACTTATTTTTTAAAATGAACTTCAAGCATTATGAAAAGGTCTGACTCATCTGAGATGCCAAGTTCAAATTTACATTATGAAAAGGTGTGAGATGCTTGAAGGGCCAATTTTCAAGCAGCTAAAATAACTAGCGAGAAACAAACATTATATGCAATCCTGAAAAAGCATTGTATAGTACTAACACATCATTCGCATTTGAAAATGTTATCCAACTCCGAATCAATCTTGAAACAGGAAAAGTATCGAACCTATCACCTCAAAAATCTAACAGTTCAAAATTACACGATACAAGCAGGCATAGAAAGTAGCTATACATTGCTTCAAAATGCTAGTTTCCATTTTCACACAGTTTGCACTTCAATGATGCAACCGAATAAATGTTGCCTTTTGATACTTCGTCATGTTTCTCAAATAATATTTCCTGGCATTGAGTTAACTGCCTTTAAAATGTTTGCTAATAAATATTGTTTGTCAATGATGTATGAATATCTTGGATTCCATCTCTCCCAGAATCTATGTAACCTCTTTTTTCCCCTTGTTGCGAATGCCAGGGTGCTCAATCAAGAGAGCACTCGTCTTTTGCAAAAGAAAATTTCCTGATTTGACGGATTTGAAATGAATAAACATACATATTACAGCATCCATCTCATCAGGTTTTTGGTTTTCCTTATTTATTTGTTTATTTTCCCAAGGGTTGCCAGGAGTAAATCGAAATTTATCTTTACAGTCTAGATTAGCATTCACTTTTTTCTTAATAAGGAGTGGTATGACCTGAATTAAATTTAGGTCGACCTTTTGATTAAAAAAAGAAAATTTGAGTTATGTCCCATTAAACCCACTAGACATGATATAATCTTCACAAACTGGCCAAAAAGTTCAAGTATCCTAGAGCAAGAGATTCATAAGGCATCAACATGCTGAGCCCTTGAAAATACGCCACTTCCACACCAAATTTTTAAATACAGGGAAAAAATTAAAATTAAGATGAGTAAAATTTTACATAAACAGAAGAAGTCCAAGGGTGGGACAACTCACCAGTATTGCTGTCAGCCACTGAAACACTCATTTTCTGGAAAATAAATCTGGAATCCCTGGAAAACAATGTAGATACAGCAAATTTTAATGGGAAACGCTAAACAAAGCAAAAAAAAAATACTGATTCCATCAGAAATGGACATGAATAAAAGAACATAGAAATTTTTATGTATGAGTTTATGCCAACCGGAGAAAATGATGAAACTCAGATGACAAAAACTGAAAAGCCACAGACAGCAGCCTCCTGAACCCTACAATACTAGATATAGCACTCAATTGAAATCAAATAAAATGAGAGACCCCTCTAAAACATGTGTTTGCGCCAAGAAAAATATAGACAGTTATAACTTCTCTGTTTGACATTTATTACAGGGACACAAGGATTCACTACTTGCCAAAACTCATTATTCATCCAGCTCAGAAATTAGGAAAGTTGACTGTGCATTGTATTTCAAGCGTCTAAGATTCTATTTCTAAATTTGTTTTACTGCACTCGGTTGTGAATACTTCTATGAATTTCATCCAATTATAGAAAAAAAAAATCAAAATCTCTAATACATAATATGTGTCTATGTTTGCTGTTACTAATTATGCTAGGAAAAAGCAGCAACATCTCATGAAAAAAATTCATTAGTACATGCATGTACAAATCCAGAAGAAGATTTATGTACAAATTTTAATTAATGCGATTTATTGCCTTTTTAATGAACATTAGGTAATGCAATGGGATCTAATCAAATGGAGAAAGGGGGCCTAAATATTATTTCCTTTTGATACATATTAAAGTAATTGTTCTATTACCATTTCTCCTAAAAGCTTAAGCTATTAAGAAGGTGAATAATTTAGACATTTATTGACATAAACACACCCCCTCAGGTATAAGTGGAATACACTCAGCCTAGACAAAAATGACACAAACGCATGTAAAGGGCTATGCCAACATTGGACACACAAAGCTTGATAAAGAAGCTCATCACGTGACCAATACAAATAGGGAGATCGTTAGACAAAGAGGTTTGAACTTAAGACCTTCTTCTTTGATACCATGTTGATTCCATCTCTCCTAAAAGCTTAAGCTATTAAGGAGATAAATAATTTAGACGTTTATTGACCTCAACATCAACAGTGAATAAACTCCTAAACACAATTCAGCTTAAAAGAAAGATTGTATATTCTTGAAAAAACCATGTCAGACTTAGGAATCCAATTTAAGCTTTTTGTTATTCTGAAATTGGGAAAGTAAGTGATCTCGCACAAAACTTGGGATATCATAAAATGACTGGTCTACCATGAAGTAATCTTGTAGCGCATCTCTGGAGTAAAAATTTACATTTTCTTGCCTTTGTAGTAATTGCATAAGGTGTTTTCATTGATACGGTGGCTATTGAACCCTATGCTCACGTTCTCAGTTCTGATAGAGAAAGCAATTTCTATGAGTTTTGAAACTCTTGATCCCTTTTCTTAAACGCAATTGTACTTGAAAGATACGAGATGGCTTCGTTAGCAAAACAGATTTGATATTTTTTTGCAGCAAATAAAATCACTTTTCATTTACAAAAACGTCCTCAAACCAGAGGCCTACGGATTGAGAAGCGGGGAAGGGGAAGGGGATCCTACCCGCACCCGCTAGACCAAATGGACTTCACTCATTTAGGATCAATTGAAGACCCCAAAGGTATCATGGCTGTGTCATTCTGGTAATTGCAGTTTCACATTGATATCACATAGTACAAATCATCTTTTAAATTTCAAAACGTATGCAAGGTCCATGTACTGGGTATGCAAGAAAAAAACAAAACAAAAAAAAAAAGTAGGAAGGCAAGTCAACCAGCATATAAAGAAACATATCTACTACTATAATAACCATGTCTACGCGTATTTAATTCCGTGGTGGTATAAATTTTTAGTAACCAAGAAGAGAAGGGCAATCCAGGAAATTTCCTAATTACACTACTAAATATAGCAATGGCATGCATTGAATTTAGTCACTGTAGTTCTATAAAAATGTTAATCCTGAAAATTTAAAGATAGAGGGGCCGTAAATTCGAATTTTCTACAGACAGCTTGACGAGCATACGGATTTAAATGGTCAAGAACAAATTACTATACCAACACATCAGTACAGAAAGTGATTCAAACAACTAAAACCCTTCCCAACTGAATGTCTAGACACAATTCAGTAATAAAACAGAAAAGCATATAAGCAAACTAATTCTTGTGAATTAAGCACCTTCTCTTTGCACATCCCTATACAAGGATGTTATGGTGTTACATCTGAACCAGCTGGAGTGCATTCGACGCGGCAGTCTATGGTCTTTGGCAGAGAGAAACCAATGGCTCGTACTCAGGAAGCCAAGAGCACCAATTGAGAATTCTGGAAGTTCTGAAAAGTATTAGACTATTAGTTAACATCAGGAGAGGTTCTTTGATGTTAGTTGTAATTACTAGCTTGTAATAGGTGCACTATGTCTTATGTAACTTTCATTGAACAGTGCACAAACTAGGGGCAGATTTTGCTCTTATTTGAATGAAAACACAACCAAACCACAAACAAACAAGAAAGAGCCTTGTGAATTTTATTCAAATATAAAAATACTTGCCTAACAGCAACTGATCGAATAGCAGAGATATTACCAAAACAAGTCTAGCTATCAGTATATTTGAGCTTGAGGAAATGAACATTCATCACTTTGAATAAATCTTTTTTATTCCTAAAGCAGCAACTCTAATTGAGCATTGTAAGTATGTTGAACATATAAGCCCAAACCCATATAAGAGGAGGAGCGTCAACCTCAAAACGTAGGATATGAGGTGAGGGAAGTCCATCTCGTATTATGGTGGATGAAACAATTACAAGTGCCCAATGTGGGACACTTCAACACGTCCCCTCAAGTGTGGACCCTGGGCCACATGGCACACAAGGCATATAAGAGGCACTATAAGACCAACAAAGAAGCCCAACACTTGCACAATAAAGGGGTGACTCTGATACCATGTTGAATTACCATCACTCCTAAAAGCTTAAGCTAATGGGATATATATTTAAAATTTTATATATTTCAACAAATAGAGTCCGATAGAGCTGTCAATTGTCATATAAAATTAAAGAAAAGGTGACCATGCTTTAAATTTTTTACCTATAGAGAGCTTTGTTCTATCCGGTAGGGATTCATTTTTGGGATTCTTTAAAATGGTCAAGAACAAACTCATTACCCTAAGCACAAAAAGGAATCCAATTGCTGACAGCTCCGTAAACCGGATATAGTAAACGTTTGAGCAACAAAACAGTTAAAATCATAAGCCAACTAATTTCTAGTAATTCCATTCAAAAGGAACAAAAGCTCTAGCAAGAGCTGATTGAATAGCTGCATAAATATCATTAAACCAAGTGCAATTACCCCTATATTTAAGCATATGAGCATTATCAACAACAGCAATGTTGTTCGTCTTGCATCGCATCAATCCTCTTTGACCGTTGCAGCTGCATTTGTCAACTCTTCCCTCTCTACCTGAAGCTTCTTATGCTCTCCGTAGAGATTTTAAATTTGAGGCCAGTGGTGATAATGGCAAGTGAGGACATGCTCTAGCCTCCAGCCAACATCAGCCTGTAATGGCCCAAATGCATACCACAAGGAAGCGCGATGGGTACCGGAGCTGGAACAATGGCGTGCCTACCTACGTATAACCAATATAACCAAGGGAGCAACTCAACTGCCTCCTTCATCCGGAAAAAAACCACTACTCTATACATTATGTATGTGCTTCAATTCCCCCTTAAAATTTTCATTTGCCCAGTTATTGTCCCACCATACTCAAGATCCTGCATCGGCTGATAACTTCGCCGGCACAGCCGGACCACAGAACGCACGAGAGTGACAGTAATCTGTAGCTGAAGGTTGGTTAGGGTTCCGCGGGAAAAAGATCTACCGTTAGTTTCTGGTATGTTTGGGAATTTTATTAGCATCCCGTTTTTACTTTCGGCATCCATTTTTTGAATATTTTTTCGATTGAAAAAAACGTCAGTCACTGTTTCTTGTTGAACACCAACACTGACTTTAGTATGCCACAATGAACACTAGTGGAAAGTCGTGGACTGACGTTTCTAAATTTTAACACTTTTTATATAGAGAACGTCTCGTAGACTGACGTTTCTAAATTTTAACACTTTTTATATAGGGAACGTCAGTCACACTGGTGTTCCTTGTTGAACAACAACATCAGTGACACTGACGTCCAAGGAACACCAACGCCAGTGACACTGACGTCCCAGTGTGACTGACGTCAGTGACACTAACGTTGGTGTTCAACAAGGAACACCAGTGTGACTGACGTTCCCTTTATAAAAGTAATTTTTTATGGTGCCGAAAGTAATAGGATTACCAGTAGTAAATTGAGGGTGTCAATAGAACCCCTAAAACAAAAATAAAAATAAAAGGTAGGATTATTACAATACAAAAGAGGTGTTATAAGACGAATTTCCATCAATATTTGTCTTAATAAAACATTGTAAATCCTTTTTTTAGGGATCAAACGGAACAACAAATCAACAACGAAGTATAAAACTCAATACAAAAAGTTCCCAGGACATAACACGGTTGGCAAGGGGCGTGGGTGCGTAATTGCGGCTAATTTTACGGAGGTTAGAGGTTCGATTCCCGAGGGCGAATTATTCTCTCCCCGTTAAAGGTAAGTCCATCGACTCTGACCTACTAGGGGATCTTGATTTACATCTTCACTCATCCCGTGGGACAGGGGGAGTGGGGACCCTCGGGGGTAGGGTTTACCTTTTTTTTTTCAATACAGAAATTCATAACAATTCCACCTCAAATCTGATAAGACACTCATCCCGTGGGACAGGGAGAGTGGGGACCCTCGGGGGTAGGGTTTACCTTTTTTTTTTTTTTTTCAATACAGAAATTCATAACAATTCCACCTCAAATCTGATAAGACTTCAAACCGACAGAGATGAACCCAAAAAAAAAAAAAAAAATCTTCAAAACGTCCCCCACAACCAAGAATAATTATGAGATCAGAATGAATATCTAATCATTTTATTATTAGGGTTGTGACAATTTTGATAGACATCGCGATCCCCGTTTCATTTCATTGCATATCAGGATTAAAATGTTTGTTGAATGTTAAATGAGTAATTTTGTATACACTTCAATGTACCTACATTATGTGGTGTGTTAATCCATTAGTTGTGGTTATAAATACTTAAGGGCACTTCCAGTATAAGTACCAAATTTTTATCCTTAAAATAATATAAAATAATACAATCCCTATTTTACAACATCTCAATCTAAAAACCTCCACAACAATATCTCTATCTTTATCTCTATAACATTTCAAATAATATTAAATAATGCATATTCTAGCTCACAACCCTATTTATACACATTAAATGTTTATTATTTCACTCCAGCAGCATCCATATCCCTATCCCTATAATTTTTAATAATTAAATATGTTTAGGGCGTGAATAGTGCATCGCCACAAGTAGGGATGCACGGTTCATATCCCTAAATATAAATAGGGATAGAGACTCTCTTGTATAAGCTATTTTAGGGTAAACTCTATTTTTTTATCTTAATTTTAGAGATAGGACACCATATAGTGCTTCTACTGGGAGTGCCCTTATACTTTCTTTCTTTTAAATGTAATTATAAAAAAAAACGTGATTATGGTTTAAAAACCAAGGATTAGTGGGAAAGAGAGCGATCAATTAATTGAGAACAGATTGATTAAGAAATTGTATAGGGTTTTTGTTAATTGTTGTTTCTCGTGTCTCGATGATTGTATAGCATTGTTTTTTACAAAATTACCACAATCATTGTAACACAACAAATGTCACAAATTAAATTTTATTTTATTTTATTTTTGGTAAAATTCAGAATTTTATTGATGAAAAACTGAAGTTTTACAGAGCCATCTCCAGACACTCCACAAAATAACGTCGTCGACACATGTTCACCACCTCCCCAAAACCTTAGTCCAACAAACCCGATGCAGGAAAATCCGGATGTTAAGGAAAGAGTATAGTCCCCATGTGTCGGAATAGCCCATCTAGGAATAAAAATAACCACAAAACTAAACCTGGAGGAGAACTTATAGTAACTCACATCTAAAGAGGCCCTATTACAATAAAGGATAAAGACTACACAAAAACCTGGGCTGATACGTATCTTCCATGCAATCAGCCAGGTCAACCTTTTGGTCCACCAAAATGAATTAGGATCCTCTGCTGTGTAAAAAAAAGCCCCATGTTGTATCTACTGTGAATCATTTGCCTTTGGTAAAAAAAAATATGGTTTTGGCTTGAAATTACTACTGCACCCTTTCCCCCCCACACACAGCACTCTCTGTTGTATCAACCCTACAACAGAGGATCTCACCTCCACCAAAATAACCTGTTATTTCCCCAAAACGTGGACCATAAAATGTATTGTTGCAAAGTCAAAAACGTTCTGCTACTTCTAATATTCAGGATGCAAAACAAAGAGTTCAAAATAGTTAACTGCTTCGACAACCAAGCTGATGTGCCTAAATCATATTTCGGTTCGCGGATCCTTATTCGGGTCTGACCGGCCACCGACATTAGTGAATGAGGCCACCGGCCATTACTACCCACGAGCTCGCAAGCCAAATTAGAGCCGTGAGCCTTCGGATCCATTCCAAAGCCCTCAACCTTATGCGACGACAAAAGGGATTAGGGGGCCAACACGCGATCTCATTTTATAAACGGGTCCGCCAGCGACCTCGACCATAATATTTAGAGGACGAACTAGCTCAAGTTCGGCAAAACAATGATATAAAGGGTACAGGGAGCAACGAGGCAGTTAAGGGCGCCACCAATCGGCTCCGCTACGAGCCCGCTACTGTAGATAAATATATATTTATACTGTATGTCCTCATTTGTAAATAAACCGACTTCAGTCGGTGGCTCCCCCTATAAATAGGGGAGCTATGTAACTTCATTAAGCACGGACAAAATGATATAAAACAAATGGCAAAGCCAAATTGTCGCTTTTCTCTTCTTAGAAAGCACCACCGTCGGAATCCATTGCCTCCACCGAGCATCACCGGCAAACACCACTTAAATACACTTTTATAGCCAGATATCCACCGCTAAAACTGCCGCTAGAACAAGATGATATTTTCGACATCATCACAAGCAAACAACCAGCTTTCATGTCCTCCGTGTGCAGCAATGTGCAACATCAGGGTCATATATGCCAACCTGGGGTCAAATTGCGTCCATCCTTGAATCAAACTTCAATCATCAATCAGCATTTATCCAAGCAATCCACCACACCAATCTGAGGGAAATCATGAAGAGACGTTGCAGCTGGATCAAAAAGTTCCTCCAAAAGATAAAAACTATACACAGCACCAAGATCCAGTTTGTGGAATCGAAGGTTGAGATTATCAAATCAAACTGCAACAACCTGTTTGCACTCTCCATAGAAATGAAGAGTGCTTCCAGAAATGAAAAGAGGAGCTAGTTTATCATCTACAAACTCAGATTGCTGGAAGAACCAGGGCATCTCTCGGGACCAGCAGCCCAAGAGTACTACCAAGATTTGCACAGTCCAAAGCCTCTGTTTTTTGCAACGAACTAGCTTGTTTTGCTAGGTAATCAGCCACAACATTACCTTCTCTGTGAATATGCTTGATGTGAATCTGATATTGATCCACCAAACCTTTGAGCTCATAAATATCTTCAAGATAACACCAAGGAATTCCAACATTATGCAGAATCATTTGAACCAAGCTGTACGAATCTGATTCTACCACAATACTAGAACAATGCAGCTTTAAACAACTATGAATGCTAGACTTCATGGCTTTAATTTCTGCTTCCATATTAGTGCAATACCCATAAAATTCATAATTAGCTAAGAGAACCTTTCCATTACTATCACATGTGACAAAACCACCTTCAGCCGGCCCTGGATTACCAAGAGAGGAACCATCACAATTTATTTTGATTTGATTCTCGGCAGGAAATCCCAAGTAATAAGCTATATCTTTCTAGGCCTTGAAGGAGCAAGCTCCTTCAAGATTCCACTATGGATCAGAATACCATCTTCTTTAGCACCCCAAGTAAGATTCATTTTTTATGCAATCTGCACATTCAAGATTATCTCCGCTAGCACTTTTTGTAAATTGGGGCACAATCCCCATATATCCCCTTATTCATGCATTTCCCAATATTTCATAAGATAAAATAGAACACCAACTTTAAAATTACACCAAAAGCTCCTTTAAAAAGACTCTGCAGCCATGACTCCATGAATAAATTCCAGCTCTAAAATTTGGGTTTAAAACCAAGCATATTTTGAAAGTAACCCCAGATACTTTGGGCTTTGTTACACCTCCAGAAAACATGTAGGGGAGTATTTTCAGCATTACAAAACACACACTTAAACGGCCCATGAGTATTGTTAATATGAATAAGAGAAACTCCGTTATAGACATTTCCGTGCATTCAATGTACTCTATGAACAGATGAATACATAGAGTCTAGCTTCCTCAATTGTGCTGGAAAAGGCAACAACTGGTTGTACAAACGCCATAAAAATACTGAAATCTTGAAAGGAATGTAAGGTTTCCAGATTTCCCCTAATTCAAACCGAGATAGCTTTTTATCCCTAAGTATAGCATATGCAGATGAAACCGTGAAAGCTCCAGAATTCTCTGGAGTCCAAAGCCATTTCTTAAAATTACCTCCCAGATATTGGGAATTAGAATCCATACACTCTTGAGTTCCTGCTAATGTCTTCCAAGCATGCAATTTGTACAAAGGATATTGACTTCGCATAATCTTTGTTGCTCATAAACTTTGACCAGTTTTCAGCTTCCACCGAAGCTTGCATGAGAAACTTGACTGAATGTGTTTAAGATTACTTATGCCCAACCCATTCTCTTCAACAGGAAGACACACATCCTGCCATTTTCTCCGGACTCTCTTAATCTTGAATTAAATTAAATGCAACAATACATTTTATTTAATAACGAATGAAAAATCTTACGATTTTTGTCTTATTTATTGTCACATTGTCGGGTGAACTCTTATCTAGTCATTTGTTCCATGCAAATTTTAAAATGATGCAAGACCAACAAGTCGTATTTGATTTCGACCAATCATATTTAAGTATAATTTTAAGATGGTTCTGAATCATAGAGTCATATTATTTTGGACCAATCACATTCAGGTATACTTTGTTGGTCTCCCAAGCAGAGGGGAAAAAAGAAAACTTATCTTGCCGCCGCGAGTTATGGGTATTCCAACAACTCGACTGATCTAACCTCGTGAAAACAGTCACGGTTTTTGCAGTTTATGAACGATAGATTTACCTTGCAGAAAGCAAAAGCAAAAATCATTTGTTCGCTTTTATATGGATCTTGAAGACGAAGGGGGAGAGGGACAGAGTTGATGTACTCGAAAATCAAAATTCAAACAGAAAAAAAAAAGAAAAAGTAATAGGCGGCATTTTTCGACGTTTACCATAGATAATTTGATGGTACCGGCGATATTATCTATGACACCCTTAAAGTAGAAAACTCCGGTTCCATCAATAAATAAGAATTACCGGAGATTTTATCTACGGTATCATCAATTATATCTCTGATGGGTATGGAAAAAAAAAAGGGTCAAAAAAAAGAAGCACAGTATTTAAAAGATAAAAAAAATTAAAAATAAAAAAGTTCCACAGAGGGTATTTATTTTTCCAAATTTCCCTGAAAAGAAATACCAAGACAGAGAATTTGTGTATCCGATTATTAAAATCAAAATAAGCGACAAAAACATTCCAAAAGGGGAAAAAGTAGAAAGGTTTCGTATAAAACCGCATAGTATGATTAATTCTCACGGGCTTCACTGCTTCCTAGTTCCAACTCTTTTAATTGGACACACAAATTCTTTAGTGAACCTGACACCTCCAGCAATTTCTGCTGGAACACCATCACCAGCAGCATTCTGAGCCTCTGTCCCTGATGCTTCTGCTGCCTTTCCTATGCGTGTCTCCTTTGGTGAACCATCACCTCCACCATTTTCTGCTTGAGCGTTTCTTCTTTCATATCCTCCTGTACCTGTAATATGCACTTGTTGTTTACTTCATTCATGAACACAGAGAAATTTTTTAAACAATTTTAAGTGTGCATTCTTAGAGGTTTACCTTTTCCTTTCTTGTTCCCTTTGGCTGTCCTTCTTTGTGGGGTTCTCTGCTGAAATCCGGGTGTTGCTCTCATCATTAGAACAGGCCGACGTTTTGGTTTTTCTCCCTCAGGGACAGGCGGTTCCAAAAACAAATGGTGAGGGAAACCTCTCCTGAAATATAGTGTAAGGCCCATCAAGAATCCCATTTCAAATGTGTATATATATAATAAATACAAAAGCATTCTAAATCTCATTTAATATTTTTGCACAGCTTTTAACTAAATGATGCAAGACCGAGTCACGCGAATCCATTCTGAGGGCCAATTCGTTATTTGCCTCAGACGAAATATGAAATGTGAGAGAAAAGAAAAAGGGAACATAGAATAACTAAACCCTAGTGACTCACACAAGATTCCAGTCAAACAAAAGAGCAGTGACAAAAAAGTGCAGTAAAACACAAGTATTTCAACGTTATCTGATTATTCAGAGTGGATGAACAGACCTTTGGGGATCCCCAAGACAACTCAACAGTTCTCTTTCCACGATTGTATCCATGCTTCCATCTTTGTACTTAACCTGCAAAATGAAAATGAAAATGAAAATGAAAAACTTTTCCCAGTTGTGTACACTGGAGATGAGGTAAAAAGAAAATGTCGAAATGAACATCCTTTTCGCTATCTCCAAATGCATTGTTCATCATATGCAGATTACTCGGTCTAAATTATTCCTAAATCATCTAAGCAACCCAATGAACGGGGCCGATGTTCAGCGGTAAAAGCTGTCTGTGTGTGAGTAAGGTTGGTCATAGATTCGAGCCACGAAAACAGTCACTTATATAATAAGGTACAACTGCATATAATCGTCCTAAATACCCAAATCTTTTCCTGGACCTTGCATACACAATCATCCAACTATTTAGTTTATATCTCCACAAATGGGGAAATCATCCACATGTTTAAGTTACAAGGTTCTTTCTTTCCAAAGGAAGAAAAGTTGAAGTCAGCTAGTGCGTTTAAATTTACCATATGATACTTTAACATCAGAGGAAACAAATCAGATGCATGCTGGATGTAGGCTAAATGAATGTGAGAAATTAAATGCGTTATACAAGACAAGAGCAACCAAACCTTGAAAAACCTGGTTGATACATCATAGCTATCTACAATTCCCTTCTTCAGATCGTAACTTCCTCCATATCTCTTGAGAACTGTCCAACCAATTATGCCAAGGCTCTTCGCCTTGTTGACAGCATCTTCTTGATCAAAACAACTCTCCTTGCAAACATCATCTTCATTAGTATCCTGAAGACATAATCCCGGAGCATACGTCACATGTTAGATATCATTTCAGGAACTTGAATATATTAGTCGTCATTTGCAATCGAGTTGCTGCCCTAATAATGTTGCCACAACGAAACGATTGATCGACCTGTCAGGTCGCAGTGGATCAAGGGGGCAGCGCCCAATCATGGGGGCTCGGGGGCAAGCTAAACAACACCACCCGAACGGACATAGCCCTGCGAAGAGTGATGTATGTTGTCTATGCAACATATTGTGGAGAATTAGCATTTCGGACAAGGCATGTTTCGCCTATAAAAGGCCCAGAAAAGCATTAGTCAGATTTTGAAGTGTCTCTGGTTTGTTCTAACGACTCACCGATTGAATCAAACAACCCCCCTTATATACTGAGAGAGATTTTCTATTGTTTCCTGTCGGTAATATTTGCTTGGGACCAAACATCTCTCAAAATATAACGTGTTCTACGTACCTTGGAGTTCATTCTCATTTTTCATATATCATAGTGTTTTAAATTTTCTTACATCAGACGCCATCGCGGTAAGTACATAAGTTACTCAAAATAATATATAATAATAATAATAAATAAATAAATAAAACATGCAGAGGAAGAGAGAGAAATAGAGAAATATTGACCTATGCTACCCCAGCAAGTTCCCACAAAAGCAGATAATAGATGACAGCACAGTGTTACCTTGTTGTTGGTTTTCTGGGCATAGCTGCATTCATCTCGGATGTCGCAGGAAAGCAGATCTTCCTCGAAAGAACAAACTGCAGACATAGACCAAATCCAGACAAAATATGATGATGTAGAGGAACATATTGCTCTAGTATCAGTATGTACAGGATTTCTATGGCTCGGCTGAAAATTCTACAAATTCCCAATGATTCGAGTACCACCGTCAAAACTTAAATAATAAAAAGGAAAAAAAAAAAACACTAGAAATATAAAAGAGGTGCAGTCCCCAGAAGAAAACCATTTATTAATTTCTTTTGGACCATCAATAAACTCTGGAACTGGCTTTCTTAAGTTCAAATTTACTTTATGAAAGGGTCTGAGATGCTTGAAGGGCCGGTTGTCAAGCACCTAAAATAATCGATGAGACAAACATAATATTGCATTTGAAAATGTTATCCAACACCAAATCAATCTAAAACAGGAAAAGCATCGAACCTATCACCTCACGAATCTACAGTTCAGAATTACATGATACAAATGTTAGCAGGCATAGAGAGTAACTATGTTGCTTCAGAATGCTATTTCCTTCTAGGAAAACAAGGTTGTTTCAAGTAGTTTCCATTTTCACGCAGTTTGCACTTGAATGATGAGACTGAATAAACGTTGCCCTTCGATACTTCGCCGTGTTTATCAAATAAGACTTTTCAGCATTTAGTTAATTACCTCTTTCAACCCCTTTTAATTTTTTCCTAAGTTAAATTTTTTGTCTATGATATATGGATGCCTTGGATTCCATTTCTCCCGGAGTTTGTATAACCTTTTTTCCTTTATTGAGGATGACAGGGTACTCAATCAAAACAGCATTAATAATTTGCAAAAGAAAATTTCCTGATTTGATGGATTTGAAATAAATAAACATGTTACAGCATCCATCTCATCTGGTTTTTGGTCTTCCTTATTTATTTGCTTATTTTCCCAAGGGTCTCCAGGGATACATCTAAGATTATCTTTACAGTCTAGATTTGCATTCATCTATTTCTTAATAAGGAATGGTATCCCCTGAATTTTAATCAATGCTGTGTTTAAAGATAAATAAATAAGTTATGTCCCATTTAGACCACCAGACATGATAATCTTCACACACTGGGCAAAAGGTTCAAGTATCCTAGAACAAGAACTTCATAAGGAATCAACATGGTCAGCCATTGAAAACACGCCACTTCCATACCATTCTTTTAAACAAAGGAAAAGAAGAAAATTAAGATGAGTAAGTTTTTACATAAATAGAAGAAGTTCAAGAGTGGGACAACTCACCAGACTTGTTGTCAGACATTGAAACACTTGTTTTCTGGAAAATAAATCTGGGATCCCTGGAAAACAATGTAGATACAGAAAAATTTAATGGGAAACGTTAAACAAAGCTAAAAATTACTGATTCCACCAGAAATGGACATGAAACTTTTATGTATGATTTTATGCCAACCTGAGAAAATGATGAAAATTGAAAAGCCACAGACAGCAGCCTCCTGAACCCTACAATTCTAGATATATCACTCAATTGAAATCAAATAAAATGCGAGACCCCTCTAAATCATGTGTTTGAGCCAAGAAAAATATATACAGTTATAACTTCTCTGTTTGACATTTATTACAGGGACACAAGGATTACTTGCCAAAACTCATAATTCATCCACCTCAAAAATTAGGAAAGTTGACTATGCATTGTATTTCAAGCATCTAAGTTTCTATTTCCAAATTTGCTCTACTGCACTCCTACTCGGTTATGAATTCTTCTATGAATATCATCCAATTAAAGAAAATAAAATCCAAAATATCAATTATGTAATATGTGTCTATGTTTGCTGTGAGTGATTTTGAGGAAAGGCAGCCTCATCTCATGAAAAAACATTCATTGGTACATGCACGTCCAGTTACCACATTAGGTAATTTAGGTCCAAATGGGGAGAATCATGTCATCCAGAAGATTTAAGTACAAATCGTTTTTAATGAGATTTATTGCCTTTCTAATGAGCTTTAGGTAATGCAATGGATCCATTCAAAAGGAGAAAGGGAGCCTAAATATTCTTTCCTTCTGATACATATTATGATAAATGTTGAATTACCATATCTCCTATAAACTTAAAAACTTAAGCTCTTATGAAGGTGAATAATTTACACATTTATTGAGATTAACACACCCCCTCACGTATAAGTATAATACACACAGCCTGGCCAAAAAATGACACAAAGGCATATAAAGGGCTAAGCCAACATTGGAGACACAAAGCTAATTATAGAAGCTCAAAATTTGAACAATACAAATAGGGAGATTTTTAGACAAAGAGGTTTGAAAATAACCTTCTTCTTTGATACCATGTTGAATTACCAACTCTCCTAAAAGCTTAAGCTATTAAGGAGATAAATACTTTAGACGTGTATTGACTCGAACATTAACAATGAATAAACTCCTAAGCACGAGTCAACTTAAAAGAAAGATCGGATATGAAAAAACAATATCAGACTTAGGAATCCAATTTAAGCTTTTTGTATTTCTGAAACTGGGAGTGTGAGTGCTCTTGCACATAAATGGTTGAAATCATAAGATGACTGGTCTACCATGAAGTTATCTTGTAGCGCATCTTTGAAGTAAAATTTTACTTTTTCTTGTCATTGTAGTAATTGCATAAGGTATTTTCATTGATACGGTGGATATTGAACCATATGCTCACGTTCTCACTTCTGATAGAGAAAGCAATTTCTGTGAGTTATGTAACTTTTGATCCCTTTTCTAATTTTCTTAAACGCAATTGCAGTTAGAAGATATGAGATGGCTTTGTTAACAAAACAATAATGATATTATTTTGCAGCAACTAAAATTACTTCACCTCATTTAGGATCAAATTTTTCTTTTACAAAAACGTCCTCAAACCCAAGGTCTCAGGATAGAGAAGTTGGGGTTGGGGAAGGGGGTGCTAAACAAAAAAATAGGAAGCCAAGTCAATCAACAAATAAAGAAACATATCTACTACATTGCCAGGAAATTTCCTAATTACATTGCCAATAATAGCCATGACATGCCTTGACTATAGTTACTATAGTTCTATAAAGCTGCTAACCCTACATATTTTCAGAGAGAGAGAGACTGTATATTCGAATTTTCTAAAGAAGATTGAAGGACCCCTGAACTTTAAATGGTCAAGAACAAATTATTATACCAACACGTCAGTACAGGAAAGGTATCAAACAGCTAAAAACCTCCCCAAATGAATGTCTTGACGATATTCAGTAATTAAACAGAAAAAACTATAAGCAAACTAATTATTGTGAATTACGCACCTTCAATTTGCATGTCCCTATACATGGATGTTGTGGTGTTACATCTGAACCAGCTGGAGTGCATTCGAAGGAGTGATTAACCTGGGCTCTAGATGATAAAACCAGATTGCAATAGCATGCATTGCTGGTGGCTTTAGCAGCAGTCTATGGTCTTTGGCAGGGAGAAACCAAAGGTTCGTACACAAGAAGCAAATAGCACCAATTGAGAGTTCTGGAAGTCCAGAATAGTACTACCTCCGTCCCAAAATATGAGTCCGTTTAGACCTTTTCACACGGATTAAGAAAGTGGTCAAGTGTCATTAATTTTAATGGTAAAAGTCTAGAATATCCTTTGACTCTTATTAATGTAATAGTTGTAAAGTAGGTGAATGTATAATATAAGGAAGAAAAATGTAATAAATGCTCATTTGGTATTCTAGATGGACTTATATTATGAGACAAATTAAAAAGGCTAAACGAACTTACATTTTGGGACGGAGTTAGTATTAGACTATTCACATCAGGAGATGTTCTTTGGGGGAAGTAGGATGGGGGGTGGGGGTGGGGATGATTGTTGTTAGTTGTAATTACAAGCTTGTAATAGGTGCTTTATGCCTTATGTAAATTTCATTGAGCAATTCACAAACTAGGGGGTAACAAGGCCTTCTAAGCAGAAATTGCATTTTTGCTCTTATTTTGAATGAAAACACAACCAATCCACAAAAAAACACGAAAGCACCTTGTGAATTCAAAAACACAACCAATCGACAAACAAACACGAAAGCACCTTGTGAATTTCATACAAACATAGGAACACTTGTCTCACAGCAGATGATTGGATAGCAAAGATATTACAAAAACACGTCCAGCTAACTATATACTTAAGCATATGAACATTATATATCCCTACAGTACCATTTATCACCTAGCCTAAATCCTTTTTGAGCCTAAAGAGGCAACGTGCATTGAACATTCTATCTATAGATGTTATAACAATAAAATTAAAGAAAAGTTGACCATACTTTAAATTTATCTACAGAGAACAACTTTATTCTATCCAGGGGAGACCTTTTATTTTGGGATACTTTGAAATGGTCAAGAACGAACATGTTATCCTAAGCACAAAAAAGGATTTACATTGTTGGCAACTCCGTAACCTAGATATCTTAATTGCTTCAGCAACAAAATAGTTACAATTTAACATCGTAAGCAAACTAATTTCTAGTTAGAACCATCAAAAAAGAACAAAAACCGCAATAAAAAGATAGCGCAATTAAGCTCTCCCAAGAGCTAACTGAATAACATAAATTTAATAAAATCATGTTCAATTACCCCTATATCTAAGCATCTGAACATTGTCAGCAACATCATTGTTCTTAGTCTTGCAAATTTGCAGTCCTCCTTGACCGGCACTGTCGTCGAGCTTACATTTGTCAACACTTTCTCTCTCTACCTTAAGTTACTTATGCTCGCCGGAGAGATTTTAAATTTTGAGGTTAGAGGTAATGGAAAGTGCGGACATGCTCCTGCGACCGGCAGACATCAGCTTGTTTCCCTATGGTGGCGCAGTTGCCTACAGCAAGGAAGCCCGATGGTATCGGAAGATGAGAACTTCGCCGACCGGCCGGCCAACGAATAGATATTGCCACTAGATTGATTCATTCCGCAGACATATCTTACTAGCAACCGGACTTACCGGACACACCAGAATTGAAGCAACGTATTGTGGAAAGTTAGTTAGGGTTCCGCGGGAAATTATCAATTATTTTTTAAGTATAATTAGCGATAAGGACATCATCTATATCTATATATATTAGAAAGGATGATTTAAGCCGATTCTTAGGGATTTCGCTCCAAACCCGCTTTTAACCCTACTTATACCGGCATAAAATAAAACTAAACTATTAGCTTCGAGTCTCATCCGACGAAACAACTTGCAACCATTTAGGAATCCTAACAAATTTTGTTCCAAAACAAACGGACTAAAAGATAAATAATAATAATATCCCTTCGAAAAAAAAAAAAAAAAAATAAATAATTGTTCCATAAAAACAAAAAATCTAGCAAATCAACTTGCAACCATTTAGGAATCGTAACAAATTTTGTTCAAAAACAAACAGACTAAAAGATAAATAATAATAATATCCCTTCAAAAAAAATGATAAATAATAAAAAAAATTGTTCCAAAATCAAAACAGAATACAAGAATGATCGCTTCAAATCCTTCTTAATTTAAACCTCCTCAAAATCATTTCACGTACACAAAATTTATGGCTCCCAAACACACCAACTTTCTGCTATGATCTTCACTACTCAGTACAACTGCGTCAAATTATTTTATTTTCATTTAATTTTTATGGTATCTTCCAAATGTAATGTCTTATTTTCTGTGAAATTAGGGTTACTCATTAGAGGTGATCTGCCTTCATCAAGGTAACGCACTCTTTCATTTTCCATTTCTTTCAATTTCCATTGTTTTCTATACTTTTGCTTCTATAAATCAATGTTATGTAATCGTTTCCGTGCATGCTTCGAAAGCACAAGAAGCGACAATTACAAAGAAAATCACGCTGTATTTCTTTCAGACGGTGACTCTTTTGTTAGATGCTTATGTGTTAAAAATTTTTTTTTTTCTTTCTTAAAAGTAGGTTGTTATGTTTCGAGAAATCTATGATGTTTCTCATGATCGATTTGTATTATATGTGTGCTCAACAGGGCTGAGTTCATGCTTTTTTTTGAATCAAGGCATCCGAGCATTCAAAGGCACTCTCTTAATTGGCTGATTTAACTCACAGCGTCTCTACTTTTGCTTGCTTCTGTCATGAACCTGAATGTGAAACATCAAAGTTTTTCATTCAACTTGGACTTTTTGCTTTTCTTATTTTGAAATTGTCTATTGATCATCATAATGGTTTGTGTTCTTATTGTGTTTGATTTAGATGTCTGGTATTAAGATTGACTTCCGTATTGTTTTTCCAACATTTATGTGCTGCTTTGCTACACTCTTTGTGCTTTATGTTTTAGTTGAATTTCAGAAAAGGAAGTGAATTCAAGGTGTCTTGCAGATTGGTTGAATGGAAGAGCTTTGGCCGCAAGGTGTGCAAAAAGGCCACTTAACAACAATATATTGTAAGATAGAATGATTGGCTCATAGCCGTTGTTCCACTGAAGATCTATAGTTCGATGTCATTGACAAATGAGAAAGTTTGGATGATATATAGTACAGGGCTTTTATTGAGATGCAATTCTTAGGTAATGATACACTATTCTAAAATTATAGCCTTCGATCTTCGACGGTCAAGTTATTTTGCAATTCCCAACTTTAGTTTTTATTCCTTGATAATCAATAAAGATAAATTTTCATTTTGATTGGTTTATCAAGTGTTACTTTTGTGTTTTATTCCCGTAGTATGAAGATCATGCTCCGAAACAACAACTCATGTTATGTTGAACAGGTTCAAGATTCTGATCGTGGTCGGTCGTGAAGTGTATAAATTAATTTCCAATTCCGGTGTTTTTTTTCTTCCTCAATATGATTTTATCCTTTCAAGCTAAATTACATGAATTTTTTGTTCACTGCTATGTTGATAGACAAGGTGCCCCTTTAATTTATCGATTATTTAATAATGTCTTATTGATTTGGCATATTTTCAGATAAAAGTTAGAGTCGTTTTGCTTATTGAGTGATTAATTGACGGTATGAAGTTGTAGAAGTATGAGGCCATGCGCCACAAGATTTGATCGGCAGGAACACTTTTATATATATGAAGAAAATGTCTATTTATAGTCACTGATCGATGAGCTAACTTTGAAAAACTTGAAAGAACTGATGGCCAAGTGCAATGCACTTGGGAGAGGAGAAGCTCGCAGTCTTAGTAAACTTCAAAAGGCAAGTGAAAAGATAGAGAAGCTGAAGGTCGCTTGAGTCGATGATTTGAGATGAATGATAGCATAACTTTGAGAAACTTGAAAGCTTCCAAGCAACCTACTTATGATGTGAATATCTTAATACTTTGGATCAGGCTACTAAAACCCCCACAAACTAAATCTTTTTGCACAGGAGATTGAAACAAATCAAGGCATAGATATTTTGTCTAATTCAACCAAAAAGAGGTGATTCACGCTTCTTAAAGACTTGAAAGCTTGGGTATTCTTTTGATCTAATATAATTGTACGAGTTTTACCCTTCTCATAAGAGATTTTAACTTGGAATTCTACGGTGTTTTTATTTTTTTGGAAGGGATGTTGTCCCCCGAACCATTGTAAGCCATAGACTTAGAATTAAAGAAAAACCAAAAAAACATAAAAGTTATAGACCACAAATTGCTTCTTTCGGGGGTTATGATGTACAAAAATTCGGGGAGTTAATCATGTGCCTTTTTCTTCGTCGTAAAATAATGATGGATTGTGAGATCATTCGTATCTTTGAAAAAAATATTAGACTATACGATTCACATTTTCATTGAATTGTGAGAGTGCAAATATTTGCAGAGAATGTCAAAATGCAAAATTCTTTCTTGGCTATGCAGCTATGAAATCACATAAAATATATATATATATTTTTTTTAAGGTAAAACATAAGATATCTTGACAATGGTATTATCATAAGGGGCAGGTCGTGTGCCAAGATATAGGATGTGCCGTGGTACAAAGGGCAAAAAACTTCGAAAAGATTGCACATATTGTAAATGGAAAACTCTATGCATACAATAAAATTGATACAACACGTCTTATATTATTGATTATGATAAGACCATATTTATTAGGGCGGTTTCTATCGACACGACAAATTTACTTTCGACACATTATTTGTTATTATTAATTTTCATTTACTTTAATGTCACCCACAAATTGCTTTTTCGGCACCACATACGCGCTTCAGTGCCTTGACGTTTTGTTTCGCTAACAACGTCAGTGGGTCTGGTATTTTTCACTAATGATACATTTATAACTATAATATGTTGGTGTTGAAAACCAACGGCAGTACCAGTGACGTCCGTACAAAAAACAAACGTTAGTGACACAAACGTTATGTTGCACAAAAATAATAAAAATATTATGGTGGTGCCAAAAATAATTTTAAGAGTACCTTAAATAAGTTTATCAATTGAAATAAAAACGTGGTGCCAATAGAAGATGTCTTTATTAATTGGTCTTACACCATACTCAATAATAATACATGATGTGTTGGGTCCTTTTTGTTTTTGACATGACGTTATTCAATTGTACATTATGTAAATTCAATTATTTTCTTTTCAAAATTTAGTTTTTCCCGTGCATGATGCACGGGTTTTTAGGCTAGTTTGAAATATTTTTAAATAAAATGACAACTCAATATTTTTTATACGGACCTATAATAATTTTTATAGCCTGAAGGACCAAAAAAAAAAAATAAAAAATAAAAAAATATATATATAGAGAGATAAAGATCTAAAAGTCCTTTTTTGACACAAAATAAATAAATAGGACATACTCATTTTTTTAGTTGCAAAAAGGACAAACAATTTCAGAAGGACAAAATTACCCCTTTTATTAAAGAGGGACGCGCGCATATGTATTAAATCTTCCGCTGCTTCAGGTTTGTTTGTTTTTTTTTTTTTCAAACAACCATAACTTTTGATTTACAATTCCGATCATCGAAATTTTTTCACCAAAATTCATGTTTTTTTTTGCTCTTCAATTTGAGCCCAAATACGATACCCTTCCGACGTATAGTTTGAAAGACGAAATAATATTTGTATTAACCGGAGCGCTTTTTCTTATAAACGACCGTAACTTTTGATTTAGAACACCGATCATCAAAATTGTTTCACCAAAGTTCATTTTTTTTTTTTATCTTCATTTTGAGACCGCGTTTGATACCTTTTCGACGTAGTATTTGAAAGCCGAATTTAATTGCAGCATTTACACTAACACTGTATCAGTATCAGTATCGTATCAGTATCAGTAACAGTAACAGTATCAGGCTAATTTAAAGCTTAATTCAAGTGACTACATCAAGACACACATAACTGGCTTATATAAGACTCATTTAAGGCTTAATTCAAGTGATTAACTATTAAGCCTATGTCAAGTTTATGTGGTTTTGATTGATAAAAGGAACATCATAGATTAACTTGATTAAGGTGTGGTGTTTATAACATGCATGTTCAGCAGTTAATCACTTGAATTAGGCCTATCTATTGTATTAAGGCACACAGTATCAGCAGTATCAGTATCAGCAGTATCAGGCTCAAAAGGACTCTCCTTTCAGTTTTTTGTTGCAAGGTCTATGTCTCCCAAGTCCTTGATATGAACTGAATGTCTTCTTACAGTTCAAGCACTCATATTTACTTCTTTTCGGGCTTTGATCAATTAACTTATCCTCTGCTGCTTCGTCTATTGGATTTTTAAAATCAACCACAAATTTTGTCGTATTTCACGTATCGTATCGATTTAAGCAACACATGCCTTATTGTGTTTGACATGTGCTAATGAACCAGACCTAGGATATCTATTATTTGTACTCTTTAAACACATCGTTGTTCATACCTGAGGACCTGTAATGTTAGTAGGTGATAAGTTCAAGAATGAAATAGTGAATTCAGACAAGCACATTGCTTGGACTATGTTTCTACATTTTCAGTTTGTTTCTTTTGTGTCTATTTGTTTACAGAGTGTTCTTGGCAAATTTAAGCTTTTCCCATCAAATAAAAGGGAAATCAAAATACATATCAGAATTACCTATCATTTGGTCCTCTGATTGCCGTTTTCCATTCAAACATTAGCAGAAGGCAAATTACGATACTGATACTGATACTGATACTGATACGGATACTGATATTTTTTTACTCTACATTCTCTCTGAAAATCAATTGCTCCTTTGAAACCCTTGCAAGTGCAAAGAATCATCATTCCAATTCCAACTGGAAACACGGCCTATCCAAACATTTCTGCTTATGCGACTTTCATTTCCCTCCTATGTTAGACCCGCAATGATATGAAGTACAAGAAGTGTAAAAACAGTGCCATTGATGACATCTACAAGGTGTATACATCCAAAAGCCAATATATCAACCAATTCAACATTAAGCTTGTCAGAGGAGATGAAATCATTGAGGGGTCGATCCCTTCAAATCTTTGAGGAAACTGGACATAACAAAGACGATCACCACCACGATCCATCATAAAGCACATACCTTCACGTATGGCCTCGGAATTGTAAATGTAGTGATCACAATCAAGATTCATAATAAAGGGACCATTCGACATTATAGCCGAGGCTCGAACCAAAGCATTCATAGCTCCAGCTTTCTTGTTGTGATCATAACCAGGACGTTTTTCACGGGAAACGTAAACGAGCATTGGAAGCCGTATGTCAACTTCCAGCAAAATCTAAAGGACTGCCATCACTAGTGATTCCATTAAGTGGCTCATCGCTCGGAGGCTTTAACATGGAGCGAATAATACAAGTTTGCTAATTTGACTTATCGTTTGATCAAACGAAAAGCAAGTTTACCTGACCATGGAGCGAACTACTAAGTTTCGTATGAGTATATTCATGGAAGGCCGTGCATATGATATCCCATATTGATCCCAACCACTCTTTATAGCAATGGCATCATCTCCATCACTTATGTAACAATCCTCAATTATCATGTCGTCACACGAATCTGTTTGATCAAATGATAAGTCAAATTAGTAGCTTGTACAATTTACCATCTCAGACCATTCAAATCCCTACCGTTAAGAATCTTTGTGTGGCTTGGCAACTAGATTAACAAATATAAGAAAACAGAGTATGGATCTTTTCCGAAGAAAAAAAAAGTTCATCTCCGGCGTTCTCTCTCTGAAGTTTCGTAGCCTTAATTTCCTCTCGAGCATTATACGCATCAGATCTCCGGCGAATTGAGTCAGGCAAGCCATAGTTTAGATAAGATGCAGAGCTTCAGCGAGCTTCACGGTAGAAAATAAGGGTAATTTAGTCCAAAGGAAATTATTTGTCCTTATTGCAACTAAAAAAAGATGCGTGGATTAATGCTTAATTAAAGGAGGAAAAATGGACTTATACCTAATTTTTCCATATATATATATATATATCCGACACGGTGAAGCCTAGAAGCTGCTCCAATTTATTTTTTAGAAAAATGTTAAAAAGACAATATACTATCTATACATGACAATTAGTCCAGTGGAAAATTTATTATATCAATAAGGACAAATTTATATTCCACTAAACAATTATACCATTTTTATGTGCTAAGTAATCGTAAAAGATGTTGGGTATGATGTTGACAAAGATTTATGGGAGTTCTTCCACCATTTTCACAAAACATTTCCGTCCTAATTTTCAAGCTATGGTTTGGCAAAGTGTTCAAGCTTTCCATGGTTTGGGCTGCTTTCCACCGATGAGCAGCCCGATTTAGCTTTGCATGTTAAGTTTTTGTATTTATGCGACATAACGTGAATCCAAAGAGCGTCATTATGCGTAATCAAATCCCAGACCAATTTGCCCAAAAAGCCACATTCATCTCATACAATTTCCGAAACCCAAAACCGCCTTCTTGTTTTGGTTGACACGAGGTGGACCAACATATGGTGTGCATCTGTCTCCCCTCTTCACTGTCACCCCAAAAAAAATCTCGACGAATCTTTTCCATAGATTTAAAAATGGACATCGGAAGCATAATTGTCTGCATAGTATAGTTTGAATGTGTGGATATAGAACTCTGAATAAGGATCCGTTTACGTGCCTTTGTGATAATTTTTTATTTCCACGAGGCCAATTTATTTATCATCTCGTCTTCAAGGTAGGTAAAGTGTGATACCTTCATTCTCCCATGCAAAAGAGGAACTTCCAGGTATTTTTCCAAGTCATTGGAGTAGGCCATACCAAAGCCTTGTGAAATTGCAGCAATGATGATGTTTTCCACGTTGGATGAGGTGTAGAATATGGACTTAGCTGCACTAATTTTATGGCCTGGGCAATTGCAAAAGTCTTGTAGCACATCCTCCATGACTTTGGCTTGTTGTTCCGATGCCTCATCAGAAAGTAACAAATCGTTTACGAAAAAAATATGGGAGATAGGTGGACCATATTGTGATAGTTTGACACGTTTCCATGTGCCTTGGTTTACTGCTCCGTTAATTTTGGCACTCAAAACTTCCATGCATTGGACAAAGAGATACAATTCTATAGGGTCCCATTGCCGAAATCCACGGCCAGGACTAAACGATTCCAGTTTCTCCCCATTCCATAAAACCGCAAGTCTAAAAATGGTAACGCGGTGCATAAGTAGACTCTGTAATTTACATGACAGTCCCATTGTACGCATAATATTAATGAGGAAAACCCAGTTCACCCGATCGTAGGCTTTTTCTAGATCCACCTTAATGGCCATAAAACCTTTCTTCCCCTCTTTCCATTGAGAAAAGTGATTAATTACCTATCGAGCAATGATAATATTTTTTGAGCTACCCCTACATGGTATGAAGGGACTTTGAGTTGTATTCGCGAGCTGACCAATAATTTTTTTGTAATATGTTACCCAACACCTTAGTAATTGATATACCCGGATCGGAATGGGGTCCTGTTCATCTAAATTGGGCCTATTATCTTGGCCCATCAGCATAGATATTGGGCCTCTATCTCCTCTGGCCGCTGCCACAAACCATTTTCTACCCGCTAGCTACAAGCCGGGTCCTATCCGCCAACAGTAAGCCGGATCTTGTCCGCCAGTCGTAAGTCGGTCACATCCTCTCCATGTGATATCTACCCGTATAGTCAAGCTGATTTCAAGACAATGCACAAATGAGTCCGCTGCTCGCCATACTTATCGATCCAGCTGGCCAAAACAGCTGGCTAGGACACTTGTATTGCATGCATACATAACTTAGCCATGTACTCTTAACTGTCTTGTCAATGGACAGTAAACCGACTTATTTTTTAGCCTATAAATATGGGAACACAATGTAATAGAAAGATGATCTCTCTCTCTCAAGCTCTAAGCTATAATCTAATACAAGTAGATACACTCTGCCAATTTGTCGACTAACTCTCCGGTTCTTCATAAACACTTATCAGCCACCGTTATTCTTGTCCACCACCGTGTCCTCACCGGAGAAATCACTCATACTAAGCCTCTTATCCACAAGATAAACACTGTTACCGCAAATCTGGTGTTCAGCGAGCATCAGTAATTACCTTGACAATTACGTTAGTCAAGGCTATGAGTCTGAACTGTTCCGGTGTTTCGGAATGGTCCACTTTTGGAACGAGGGTAATGAGGACTTCATTCATGTCCGAAGGGAAAGTAGCTCTCTCTCAAAGGCATTTGTTACGAAGTCTACCACTACATACCAATATTTCCCCAACACCGCTTGAAAAAAATTGGTGGGAGTCCATCCGGGTCCGGAGCTTTATATGTCCCCATATCAAAACAAGCCTCCTCGATTTCCTTCTCTTTATTTCGGCTTCATCATTGCTCTATGTTCCGTCCAACCTTTTTAACGAAGAAACTTTGGATCGTTGTTTACTCTTGAGTGTTGTGATATGATAGAAATGTGTGTTTCGTTCTCCTTCGATTAGCCATTGTAGATGACATATTTGTACGTTAATAATCGTGATATGTGATATATTTATTGATATATGTCAGGTAGTAATTAAATAAACAATCTAATTATGGTTCGATGAAAGTATGGACAATCTCACAACCACAAAAAATTCGAGGCTTTAGTTATTAATGAAATGAAAAAATAAATTAGTAACTCACTATGGTTAATAATTCCGCATAATAAAAAATCATGTAGAAAAGAGAAAATAAAATTGGAGAAAAACAGGAGAGAGACGCAAGACCCTCCCCCTTATTTTTGTGTAAAATTGTCTTCTTTACGCAGTAATTTCACTCAGAATGAAGTGACGGATAAAACGATTAAAAACTAAACGGTTTATATTTTGGATATAAAATGTGTGTATTGATCGTTCTGCCCGACACTTCACTAGTTCACTCTAAATGCATTTACTACGTACTATTTCGTTCTTATTTAAATATCGCAATTGTCAAAAGAACATACTATTCATTATTATTTTTCGTAGTTACAATTCCAAAATACTATTTGTCTTTTTAAATCTATAATTATTTATTGAGGAGTGAAAGAGTGAAAAAAAAAATACTGCATTAATGCATTATATTCAAGGATGTTGTTGTCATTATGATGTTAAAGTGGAAATATTAACCCATATTTATAATTTGTGTAATAAAAACGATGGAATAAAAATGCCCCTTCAATGGGAGAACACGTTGAAATATGATTTTTTTTCTTAATGGGTAATATTAGGCTCAATAATAAAAAGATACGGTCTTTTTTTGTGAGCGATTTGAGTTCGGATTGTTTTTTTTTTTTTTTTTCTTCCAATAATTCGGTATGATAAGGCTCGTGGTTAAATAGACTCAACTCATATTATGTGTGTTTCGAATTATAAATATTTGTGTAAAATGACGTATATTGATAATTATGATTTTTAATAGTATATATTTTTTTTCTGAAGGGAAAAAGATTTCTTATAGCATATTTAGTTTTATAAAGAATACATCAAAATTATATTATATTTCTTGTAGTCTCTTAATCTTATATCTATTAAGTCTAAGAACAGCCCTAATAGTTAAAATTAGAACAAAGCTATTGAAGGCTGGATTCTGACAAAATTTTACCACATGGCATATTTTTAATGGGTTAATTTTGTGGGTACCTTTTATGCAAGTTGTTTGGCTGAGAAATGTATGTAATGGTTAAAATTAGAACAAAGCTATTGAAGACTGGATTCAAAGGATAATCCTTGCCGTGAATTGTTTTTGGTGAGAGAATATATTCTCTGTCATTCTCCAAAAGCAGAGAATTGAGTAGATAATATCCAAAAAAAACCCTCCATTTTTGCACCATTATTCCACATCTTCATTTATTTCATACTCTATTCTGACATTTTGAAGAAAGAGTATGGCTATACAACCCTCATTAGGGCTGCTCTAAGGAGGTTTGCCCACAAGAGGCCACGTGGCAGCTTCCTGGGCTGACACGTGCACCCAAATATTTTTTTTAATTTTAAACAGCGGGGTTTTTTTTGTGTGTAAAAACCTGAATTTCGGTTATCGTTATATATAAACCGAAGGAGGCTTTAAAATTCAATCAATCGAAATTTTTCGATTTCGACACAAAAATTGAATATTATACACAACAAAGTGTATATTTCGATACGGTTCATTTTTAGAACCTCCAACTGGCAGTGTGGATTCACTTTTAAATTTCATTCATCCGAAAATTTTCGATTTCGACACAACAATTGAATAAAACCATGTGGACACCACATTAAATATTTTTATTATTTTGAACAACATAACGTCGGTGGAATCGACGGTCATTTGCAGTACGAACGTCGCTAAAATTGACGTTGAATACCAAATCACTTTTTATATTCTTCATACAGTTTGACACATGTTTTTTTTTTCTACCAAATGAATGAACACGAGATCAATGACGTATTCATTAATGATAAGAAAGAGAAATGTCGTATATAAAATGAGCGAAACACATTCTCAAACATATTAATGATCTGGAAGCTAAGGCGTCCCGGAAGATTTGACCGTGTAGTTATGGTCCGCTTATTGTTTTTCTATAATGTTTCATTGCGTAAAGTCGAAGCTAAAGTGATCGATTTTATGACATTGTTCTCCGATACATCATATTGTAGTTTATTTTATAGATGGAAACTACTGATAGGGCTGGAAGAGAGGTGATTCACAATCTTCACGTCTGTAAGAAAGAGCTACCTCTTGGAGAGAATGTGATATATTTCTCTTTCTCTCTTTGTCTTGCGCTTGAATTTATTACGGTTTAAGCTTACGCGATTTATTTCACGTTGGGGATCTATTATTTGATATTATCGTTGGTAACGATTTATGATGGGCCCGCCGTGCCTTGCACGGCTTACGTTAACTAGTTTCTGCTTATACAATTGAATGTAAACGCGAATTCAGATCGAGTTCGGCCCAAGTTCAAATTCAATAGTTTGTAAAATTAAAATTATACTCGACTTGAATCGTTTTTGAATGTGGGGTGTCATTGTGGACATCTTCTGAACTTGGGGGTTATATTTGGGCCTTCGTGTCATATTCGTTAAATAACATGGACACACAAATTATCATTATCATTATCATTTTTATTATTTTGTTGACAAGAACAAATTATTTTTGAAATCTTAAAAATTCGCTTTTTCCCTCGCAAAACTAAGCGCCAAAATTTTCATGAGGATCGATATTCAAAATCCCAAAATTACCCATTATCCGGCCAGCAATAAATATCTAAATAAAAAGGGACACAACTTCGTTTTTTACGCTTTTATATTTTTCTTTCTCCTCTTTATTCTCTTTCGACTACCCTGCTTTCTGGTAAACTCAAAACCCTTATTTCCATTTTTCCTTCTTGCTGGTACATCCCAGATCTGGTTGATTTACTTTGAAATTCCGGCGTTTTCCAAAATTTTTCTTCCTTTCTTGTTATTTTACTCGTTAATTGCAGTATTTAATTCCGTTTTTTTTGGGGGACAAGTACAGATTTGAGAAGTGTGATGGCTGGAAAAGGAGGAAAAGGTCTCTTAGCAGGAAAGACACCAGCAGCGGCAGCAGCCAGCAAGGAGAAAGAGAAGGAAAAGAAAAGATCTATTTCTCGTTCAGCTCGTGCCGGCCTCCAGGTTTTGCGTTTTTCTCGTCTCCGGCTAACGTTTTCAGATCCCATTCCCATTTACATAATCTACGTAGATCCTGTCTTTTGGATTGGAATTTCTTTTGTAATTCTAAGTTTAATTGTGGTGATGCACAGTTGTCCTAATTAAGTTTTTGCAAGTGAAACGCTATCGTAAAACCAACTTTTCAGAATAAAACTCTGCTTATGCAATTACTTATTAAGTTTACTTTCCGGAGTATTTATTCAGTTTCATTCTTGTTTTTTATTTGGATCGGTTGTCTTGATGATTTTGTGACAATATTTTTCAATTTTATTTCAAGATTTTTTCAATTTTAATTCAAGAATGGTATGGAGTCTTGTCTAGCCAAGAAGCCAAATACCTGTCTAGGATATTATGGTTTATGCAATTACTGAATCGATGAAAGGTGTTTATAGCATAATAATCTGATTGCCTTGCTTACAGTATTCTGAAAGTTTCAGATTTGCAGTCTGCTTCTTAGATTTTTGACTTTCACATGCCTGAAAAAATTCTGTAATTATTCACTTGTTTACGATCTTTTGGCCTCTGTGTACTCTTGCTCTGGTTGATCAATGGACTCCAAGTCCTACCAAAGATGATGCTTTGGGCTACAACCTATGGATAATAGCTTACTTACCCTGTGTTGTGTAATAATAGTATATCGTATGTGCAATCTTCTGTGCTTCTAATAGACCCTTTGCATCATTTGATGACAAGAAACAGTATGCACATAAAGAGTGCATAATGAATTGTGGAAAGCCTGTTTTGATGTGCCTTTGTGTAATGCAGTAATGACACTGTTTTGAAATGGTTGCAAAAATTAGAACCCTGTAAATGCATGTGTGTGTGCTTCTCTAACTGTCGGCCTGAATAGTGTGCAAGTAATTCATTTTGTGTCATTGATGTAATTCGATGCTAATGATGACTACTTGTTCATGATATATAGAGAGGCTTTTATATGTGATCTTGTTTTTGACTGTCTTCTTGTTGCATTGGTGTTTAGTTTCCAGTTGGTAGGATTCATCGCCAGTTGAAGACGAGAACCTCAGCTCATGGTAGAGTCGGTGCAACAGCTGCAGTTTACTCAGCAGCAATCCTTGAATACTTAACTGCTGAGGTTCTTGAATTGGCTGGAAATGCCAGCAAAGATCTCAAGGTCAAGCGTATTACTCCACGTCATCTCCAGCTGGCAATTCGGGGTGATGAGGAGCTCGATACTCTGATCAAAGGCACAATTGCTGGTGGTGGTGTCATCCCTCACATTCACAAGTCCCTCATCAACAAGACCTCTAAGGAATGAATGATAAAAATTTCTTGCAGCTTTTTGAAATTAGATTTGTCTGAACTTTTGGTAATATCTTCTTTTGAATGTGTGTCTAGTGCAGCACTTGGCTTTTCTCTGTTTTTTTTCAAGTATTTGTTTCTTAATTAGGCATTTTAGGCAGTGCAATGTAATGTTTAAATGGTGATGCTATGTTTAGATATCTCAGATTTGCTTTTCGTGGCTTCTGCATCTCCTTTTTTTTTTTTTTTTTAAATTTATTTATTTAATTTTAATTTAAAATTTTACTTTTTACATTCCATGTGGTTGGTTATGTGATGTTGACAATCACACATCTTATGATTATTATGAAAGGGTAGAAGTTTCCATTGGAGAACAGATTTGATACGCTTTAACATACAGTATATATGCAATACTTAATTATTTTTTCAACCCAACAGCTGCAGCCTGCAGGAGGCGGTGGTGTATTAAGTAATTATCACAAACGATTAATTAAGCTTAAAACCTCACTAAACGCCTTGTTTATGTCGTAACACAACACACCATAGTTTATTATCTATATCTATATCTATATATATTTGAATGGGCAATTTAACCCGATTACCCGGAAGCTATATCCAAAACCCGCTAAAGACCCGACTCTTGCCCGAAAAGAAACCAATGACCCTTTAAAACCTTCACTTGCGAAAAATTCTCAAAAAAAAAAAAAAAAAAAAATCAAAAATCAAAAAAACCACCATGGTTGAAGCGCAGGACTCTCAACAAAAACTCTCCATTCACTCCGATTTCAAATCATTTTCGGTTGAAGAGCATATCCGGTTCACATCCCATCAAATTCAACCTCTTTATCACCTCAATCCACACTAATTCAAGCCTCAAATCTTTAACAGAAATTGTGAACACTAACCTTCTCTCCTTAAATCAAAACAAACAAACAAACAAAAAAATAACATTCAGAGCCGGTTGTGTTACAAAAGCCACGGACCAGGGCCGTAAATTTCCTGTGATTTTTTTGCTCAGCGAAGATAATTTGTCTTCTCCGTCATGACTGCCGACAACCCATGTATGTATAAGCTACTACTTTACTTTTTTCTTCCTTTTTCTTTTTTTCGGAGCTTTTTTATTGGATTCTACGTTTTAATTTTGTAGAAATATATCGGGAAGGATCACGAAAACAATGGAGGAGGAAAAATGTGTCGATGGCATATCAATTGATAGCGAGCAAATGATGGGTTCTTTGAAGGAACGAAAATTAAGGACAGGTGGAATACTTTTCATTTCCTAATCTACTGGAATTATATTCATGCGGCTAACAAGGTTGTTTGTGGAAATTGGAATTGTAGAGATTTGATGTGAATAGTTTTTGTTGCTATGTTTTTAGGAGATAGATCCTCATATGTACATGGTTCACAGCACTTTGCTGTGTGAAGGTGAAAGAAAAGTAGAATCGGAAAGCTGGTTGAAAAGGTGGGATAAACATGTGCTCCACAATCCACACAGTACAGAACATTTGGAGGTGCTGCATTTCGGGCTTTACAACTGATTTTTTTGTTTCTTTTTTTGGTGCGATAGCAGTTTCATATTTAATCATTGAAGGGCATTGATGTTGTATGATGTTGGTGTCGTGAAAGAGGCATTGGCCGCTCTTCACGTGGCTCAAATACCTGCAACATCAGTCATACTCATCATTCAAAAATCATAAGTAAATGTAAGCTGCTACACTTTCCATGACTAAATCCTGAGCATAAATTGTTTTTGTAGTTGGTGAATATCTTCTTCAGTTTCTTTGTTAATTTATGTCGTGCACCTTTTATAGATACTTAACTATTCATTACAACTGCATATATTCTTTGATTTGTTGTTCTGACAGGATATGTCTACTCATTGTAGTGGGGGGTAAGGGTGAGAATCTACCTGTTACCAAGTTCCACAAATAATATTGTACAGGAGGGTTTTAAAAGGCTCGATTCACATAAGACAAGTAGAGAAGTCAAGGCAAGTGTCCCACCACCTGAAGAAACTGGATTTCTATTGCAACCTTTAGTATTTTGCAAGTTAATGGTGTCATCTTTTCTTAGCAGTGGATTTGTGGTTTTATGCTTAGTCTGAAATCTATTTTGAAAATACTTGATTATCTTTGAATTGTATTGTCTTAAAGGCAATCATAAAGACATGGAGTTGAATTTTTTGAATTCTTGGTAGGCGCGTAACAAGCGGTTGAAGGTACTTAAGAAGCAAAGTAGAAGCTTCATGTACAGCAACGCAGAGTCCAAGCTTCATGTGCTGATTTCACATTGTTCAACAACACAGAGTACACGCTTACATTGCATGATGTTATCGGTGTTTTCTTCTTCAAGTAGGCCTATTTATGAAGATAAGATATCTATCTATTTTTATTTTTAATTTTTGTTCACGTAATCATCTTCCAAATCAAATCGGCATGTGATCAAAAAAATATATCTTAGTCACTTCACCTTCTATTTCAAACATGCTGTTGGTATTTGGTAAGTCTCCCGAAAATCAGATATTGCGAAGATGATGGTTTTCCGTTGTATAGCCAATTCGAATCATTTCTCCATATCCGTGGATGAAATTGCTTCAACTCATTCACCCCGGATAAGAAATGCTTCTCCTCAGTCACTGCATTTAATTTTCCATATCATCAATGCATATATTTATTTTCGGCATTTATGACCTCCAATTGTCACCCTGATTCCTTGGATGAAATTGGGCCAACTCTTTCGCATCTGATAAGAAAGGTTGCTGTTTTGCATTAATGTATTCCCGCAATGAACTGTTTCCTCTGTTTAGGTTCCACTTAAGATTTTAATTTATTTTTATTGTTTCCTTTTTCTTTTTTTTGGTTATTTGATTGAAACTCTGAAGCGAAACCCACATATGAAGAAATCTCCTATTATAATGGCTACGAAAGGCAAGAGAAGGGAGCCCGAAGGAGATGATGGTTGGCCGATCGGTTAAGAAAGAAAAGAGGAAGTATGGGGACAAATTGGAAGTCAACAGTGATGGACGACTTCAGGGGAATGAGGAATGTAAGCTCATCTGCTACGATGTCAATACCGGGATGATGTCCCACACACCCACATCTTCTTTTGTAGACCTATTTGGCAATTCAGGAGATCGCTTGCGGCTCAATTTCTTATAGATGAGCGTATATAGGTTCTCTCAAAATATACACTTTCATATACACTTTTGTAATTTAATCGTCCCATTCATTATTCAGATAATATTTTTATTGTATGATCATAGAAACCAATTTACTTCTTATGGTTTATCCAATTTGAACCTTCCGTGCATGTGCACGGGTACATGACTAGTATTATATATATAGAGAAGACCGATGAAAAGCTTTTAGGAATGGAAACTTTTGGATTAGTCCAGTGAAATATTGGTTTGTCCATGGAATGAGATTTGTATGTGAAAATGGTCCTTAACTACGGAACTCTTGGGGAAAATTTAGATAACCAATATTTGAACTAGGGGTGAATTGGCCCTAATCTTTGATACCTGTGAGGTTGAACAGAGCAGAATTCATCATCATTAAGTATAAAGTGCAAGTAACACCATTCAAGATAATTACCATTAGCCACTTTTATTTTCAACTTACACTTGAAGAGTTGAAGGCACAGGCAAAGGATATTGGGGGCCTGGTGGGGGTACATCATAATATGAATAATGATAATTACAAGTATAGCATGCTATGCTCCATGATAATGATTGGTTTAGGCTTTAGGGGTATGGAGCAGAAACAACATTTTTAAGGTATATATTTCCAAAAAAGATAAAATACAATGTCAATCCGTTATCGTCCAGCGGTTAGGATATCTGGCTTTCACCCAGGAGACCCGGGTTCGATTCCCGGTAACGGAGTTTTTTTTTTTTTATTTTTATATTCATTTTTATTATATTTTCAACATCTATTCGTTTTTATTATAATTAGCCTTGATGTATCTTATTTGCTCGTCTTTATTATAATTTTCAACATCAAGGTCGTGTCTTGTTCTATCCTGTTGTCAATACATCTAAACACATGGACAAAGTGCAGCTTTGTTGTCCATACTTCTCAACAGATGGACAAAGTTATTAAAATCTGCAATACATTTTCTTCTATACTTTTTTTTAACTGAACAATGCTTATACATGTTAATTTTAACAAAGTTGATTTTACAAGAAAAGAAAGGAAAAAAAAAAAAAAAAGGCCCCCAAGGAAAAAAAATATGGAAAATTAGGGATAAGGACACGATACGAAATGTTTTTAAGAATACGTATGTAAATTACATATTTTTTATAGGGAGAAGACAACAATGCATAATTTTTATAGCGAGAAGGACAAACAGTGAATCCCGAAAATCAGTGAATCTCCCCAGTGAATCCCGAAATCAGTGAATTTTGACAGTGAATCCCGAAAATTAGTGAATTTCGACAACGAATTTTGAAAATTAGTGAATTTCGACAGTGAATTTCGACAGTGAATTTAAACAGTGAATTTCGAATACAAGTGAATTTCGACAGTGAATAAATAGTTTTGTCCTTTATGCAAAAGTTTCAAAAAACTGTCCTTCTACTCAATTAATGAAATATTTTTGTCCTTCTCCCTCATTCCCCCAAAAAAATATCGAGCTTAGAGCATAAGTATATGACTTTTGTTATGTTAGCACTAAAGAAGTTGCTTCGAGTATTAGAGGATTAGACACAAAATTTAACAATTAAATGTAATCTCCATAACAACTTTGTGACACCAACAATAAAACCGACGTCGTCCCAACTCGTATCGTATCAAACCCATGCACTATCGTCAAGAAGACAAATAATGTTGTATAATTAACTTGAATGTTTACTCAACAAAAACTTAAAAGTTGAAAACAAAATTAGCGAAGCCTAACCAAAAACCAGAAAACCAAGAAGAAAAAAACAAGTCAAATAATTTTTTCTAGTCACCAGAAAATTTCATCTGATAAAAACTTGGAGCCCCCCTCTCCAAAATAAATAAAATAAAAATTCATGACTAATCCTGCAAATGACAACATATTTGATATGCAGGACCTAATAACACATTACATGACAGATAATCAAGAAAATCCCAAATCAATTACTACTACCAAAAAAAAAAAAAAAAAAAAATAAAAAAATTGTAGAGCAAAACTTATGAGTGTGCAAAAACAATACAAAAACAACAAACACACCTCAGCTCCAAAGTTCAACCCTAATCCACAGACCACAATATCAGAATTGACCTTTCACAACAACATAAGATTATTTTTAAGAACAAAAAACAAAAAGCAAATCATTAAAAAAAAAAAAAAAAAAAAAAAGATATTAGGAACAAATTTGAATGCCTGGTAATAACACCACCTATTTGGGGTTAGAACCTAAGAATCCTAATCTGTCAGCCAATACATTAACATCATCTTCTTCCACCTGTTCATCCAACTCAATAAGTGTTTCCAACTCATTATACACCTCCTCTGGATTTAGTAACTCATCCCAGAATCCATCGTCCACTTCACCTCTATCTTCTTCCACTTCTTCTTGCACCACCTTGTTTGCTCTTCTTCTAAATCCTTGTATTTCTAAAGCTAGTACTTCCAACTCTGATTCTTGATTGAACCCCCCATAATCTGGATTTCCATAGTAGTAGTCTAAAGATTCTGTTTTTAAGGAACTGATCATTAAGCCAGCTGGGCTACTACTACTAGTACTAGTACTAGTACTAGGACCTTCGTCTTGATCAATCGGTCTTGTTCGCCTTTTCTTTGTAATGGCTTCTTGAAGCTGCTTCCTTTTCTCCTTGTGCTGAACTAATTGCTGTAGAAACTCAGGATTTTGCATAGCTTTTGCCAGGAAACTCATCATATACTGCTGCTTTTGCTCTGTTCCTTGTATTCTAAGTTCTACTGAATTTAGATACGCTCTTGTGGCTTGCTGTTGCTGCCTGAGCTTCACCAGCTCCATCAACAATGCCTGTTTGTCCCTTCTCAGACGATCCACTTCACCATCGACCCCGAATCTTCCTACTTCAATGCCTGTTTGGCCCAGAGCTTCTTGTTGTTGTTGTTGTTGTTGTTGCTGATGTGGAGAAATGGGTTGAAATGTTGTTGTCTTCCTTCTTGTGATGTTTTTTAACAGATGCTTATGTCCTTTGAGAAATAATTCGTTTGCAAACTCCCATCTATCTGGATCAATCTTTCTGAATCCCTGCAACAATCCAATCCCCGTCTTTTAACCCAGTATTCAAATCCTACATGCCAAAATATAAAGTTTTTTTATTTTTTATTTTTTTATTTTATTTTAATTCAATTTTGAAAAGTGAAGAATGTTGTAATTGTTCGTAGAATATGATTAACACAATAGTTTTGAAGTAATAAAAAAATGGTTAAATTGATAATAAATTTAGGGTAAAAAGAAGAAATATGTGATAATTGATTTTTGGTATTATAGAATTACTTATACTAAGAGACATAACTAAAAATTTAAAAGGGCTTATACTGCGGAAGGGAATGAGCAGAATTTACTGAAATGAATGTAATATGATGAAACTATTTCATTATTGCGTTTGATACGCGATTGAATGAAATAAATAAGATTTCATAATAAATGACATGATGGATAATGTGAGAGTGGGGGATACATAGGAGGGACAATATGGTCGTAAAGGTGGAGTAGGGATGGGGGTTAGTGAGAGTAAGGGTAGAGGGGTAAGGGTAAGGTAGGGTAAGATGGTAAGGGTGATGTGATATCAATGAGGTATGATGGTTAGGCTACTTTAGGATGTAGTACGATGATACATGTAAGGTAGGATGATGTAGGTTGATGGGATTGAAGGTAAAGGTAGAGTACATAGGTTGAGTAAGGTTATGGTGGAGGTGAGGTGATGCATTAAGGTAGTTGAGCTAAGGTGGTTTGGGGATAGGCAAGGCGTGGGTGACAGTGCGGTACAGATAAGGAAGGGTATGGTGGATTGGTAGCGGTAGGGTGATATTGATGAGATGTGAGTGGGGAGAAGGGTATGATATGGGGTAAGGATGGGCTGTTGGAGAAATTTGAATTAAAACTTAATAATGGAGGGAATATCCGAATGGAGATGTGACATATGGGTTGCACCGGTTGCGTGAGAGGCTGCAACGATTTCATGAAAGGTTGCAACCTCATATGGGTTGCACCTGTCGTTTGTTTGAATCATCCTGAAAGGATGCAACCGGTAATGAATAGCCTCTATTCTCCTATAAAACCCTAACAAACGAGTGAAGATAATAATGCAATTTTCATAAGAAATTCACTCTTTCAAAAGCATGCTTCTTATGTTATCAATAACATCCAAAAATACATTTTGCATATTTTTCGAGTCCAGAAAAGATTTAAAGAACATGATCTGTTAATCTGCTTCTTCTTATTTAAATGCAACAATCCGGAAAATGTACGACTATTGTATCTTGGAAGACGATTGCCATTACCTAGTGTACATAGTCGGGGCAAAAACATCTTAAGGACAGAGTGTTGCACTCACCTCAATCAATAAACGTCTTAAGTACAGAGTGTTACACTCACATCAATAAATTTTCTTGTCCAATTTTATTAATTTTTGATTCATACATGTTTTCTTTTAAGGGTCATACATGTTTTTTTTTTTCCTTCCCCAAATGACGAAAGCTTTTATTATAACCGAATAAAACAAATTTACAACACGGCCAAAGCCGTACTACAACGCGACCTATTGCCGCACTAACAACGCCAATTAAGGCTATCAAGACCAAACGTCTCCAAGAGACAGGCTTGATAAAAGGGATGAAGAAGCCAAGAGAGGCGGAGAACTTCACCCCACAACAAAAAGTAAAAGCTACGACAGAAAAACAAACAGTATTAACAACAAAAAGCCAGCAAAACTGAAACCATTAACCATGATGGACGCCACCGCCACCGACCGCCGCCTCCGGGCGGAGAGAGGAGCCCGTAAGAGATGACTAACTCCTCCGTCAAGAGAACGACTACCATTACCACCAATTAAGAGCCCGGAGCCTTAACGGAGTTATGTAAGCCACACATCAATGGATTGCGCCACCATCCGGTAATGAGACAGTTATGCCGCTTAATCACAGCTCCTAAAACGCCACCGCCACCATTGATCCGCCGCTTGGAGAAGACCACCGCCGTCAGCACCAAAAACAACATGGAAACCGGCCATCACCGGAGAGAAGCTTCGCAATCGCCGGAGACATTAGATCAGACCTGGTCCACAACGACAGGTGGCCGAAAAAGCTGAGCAGCACCACCAACCATGGAGATCGGCGTCAAAGGAAACAGAAAGAAAGAGAAAAACGAGGAAAGACACCGATAACAAACAAACTAAAAAGCTAAAAAACAAGAAGCCACCTCCGGCTAAACGCCGGAAGGGCGGCGGAGCTGCACAAGGAGAAGCTTTCAGACATGGGGCTATTTGAGAGAGAGAAAGAAGGGAGAGAGGGAGAACTCCTCAAGGGTCATACATGTTCATGTGTTTAGATTGTCTGTTAAAATTGTTACACAACATACATGCTCACATGAGTATTTTCCCAAACAAGGGTAAGGTGTAATAGTGGAATGGGTGGGTGGGGATATATATATATATATATATATATATATATATATATATATATATATATATATATATATGGTGGTGTTAGGGTGGTGTGGTGTGGTCGACACGGGGCCGTCCCCGTGTAATTGGAGGCCCTAGGCCAATAAAATTTAAGGTTTATGACTCTGTGAAAAAATAATATATCATAACTATTTTTTAGGTATACTATATTGACGAACTTTATAAAAAAAAGGTAATTGCATTCGATTAGACTTTCTTTTACTGAATTCGGCTATAAATTTGGATCTTACCAGTGTTTTAACTTAAGTAAAAAATTAAAATTAACCTAAAACACACTTCTATTACATGAAAACGTGGGCCCTAAAATTGCAAATTTCGGTGGGCCCTAGGCGCGGCCTTGTTGGCCTGCCCGCAGGAAGGCTCTGGGTCAGGGTTTTATCAAATTTCATGTAATCACAAAGCAATCAACAATGAAATTTTACTTTAGACTGTCTCCAATGGCTCCCTCTATAACCTAAGTTGAGAGTTTTGGAGTACCTTTGATGCTACAATGACATCTTTTTCAAGCCCTCTACTTGGAAAATCCTCCAACCCAACCTTGTAATATAGAGGGACAATTTAGTTGAACACTAGTAGCCACTTGCAGTCATTTTTCTCCCTCCTCACATTTAATCGAAGGAAAAAGGTGTTTGAAGTATGGTATAAAGGGTATCTATTGGAGTGGATGTTTTTATAAAGTGTTAAAAAGATATAACTGTAACGGAAACCGATGTGTTTGGAATGTTGTTTAAAGATGTATTATTGGAGAGAGTCTTATTACCTCCCATTCGAAAATATAAGTCATCCTACACTTTTCTATTTGTCTATAATATAAGTCATTCTAATTTATTATGTTGTTTAAATAGTCAAGATGTATTTTAGACATTAAATTCAACCAATTCCTTAATCGTGTGAAAACTCCTGGATGAGTCTTATATACGGGAGTAACATTTTTACCCAAATAATGTTATGAATTCTATAAAAAAAAAAGAATGTTATGAAATGAAATCAAGCTTAACCACGTGTTTCCTAAAAAAAACGGCTAGCAGTAAATTCAAGACCTATATCAGTAATGTCAGGGCATTTTATAAAATTTACCATTATGTGATTCAAAAATTACCCTGCCATTACCGATATATACCCCGGCAATACTACTCCCTTAAAAAAAACCTTTAAAAAAACAAAGAACCTCAAAAATAGAGTCACGCCTTGTAAAAATACTATCTTTGTTCCATATTATAAGTCATCATAGTATTTATTATTCGTCTCATAATATAAGTCATTTTCATACTTCAATACAATAATTAATGCTCTTTTTCTTGTTTTACTCTTATTCTTTATTTTAAAGATTTGCATTATTCTAATTAGCCTATGGGCATTTTAGACCAAAACTACAAAAGTTGGATCAATAACAATATTCTAATTAGTCTATGAGTATTTTAGTCCAAAACTATCAAAGTTGGATCATTTATTGAGTTTCTTAATCTTTGTACATAAAACTATGATGACTTATAATATATAACGGATGTAGTATCTAACTAGTAAAATCTATTGAAAAAAACGCAACAAGAACAAAGAATAATGCTACACCATTTCCCTCCTGCTACGGTATATATGAGCATAAGGAAAATGATACGTGCACTATATATATTGTGTAGTGTATGAGTGCACGTACACTACCACCACATCGCCAATGATTAAAGTGTACCCATAAAAATGAGGAAAATGATATGTGCACTACACTTGTGTGTAGTGCACAAACCACTACATGTGTGGTAGCCCTTGATTAAAGTGATCAATTATTTTTTGTGATGGGTCCCAACAGAATAAATGGTGTTGATTGTATTGTGTAAAATGTTGTGGTTGAAAGAGTAGTGGATGTATCACTACTCTTTAAATGAATAGATTAGATTGTGTACCCATAAACCCAAAAAACCTACACCCTCATTACGTTTTATTATTTTTATTCAAACTAACCATAAAATTTGTTTACAACGGTCAGTCGGTCACTAAGAATATGCATAAATTTCAGTTTTCATAAGTTTAAATATATTTTAATTGTCATTATTGAATTACTTTTATAATTTTTAAAGGTGTTAAATGGATAATAAATACTATCTCTATCTTAAAATTTAAGTCCATTTAGATTTTTTTTCCCGATAATAGATCCAATAACAGTCAAATATCATTTTAGATTATTTAATCAAAATTGATAACACTAATCAATTTAATCAACTTTTTTAATGTATGTAAAAAAAAAACACAAACGAATTTATATTTTAGGACGAAGATAGTAAAAAGTAAAATGACCAGAATCCTAATAAACATTAGAGATATGTACCCATGAATGTAATTTTTTGAGTAAAAAGGACAATTTATGAATTACAAGTACAAAAATACCCTTAATAATTATATTTTAGATAAAGGGAAGAAAAAACCAACAACTACTCCCACGCCACGTTCACTAGCACAGCATGGGACATTTGAACCGCCACGAAGAAAAAAAAATTTTATCCTACCCAAATATTTAATCATTAATCACTTTAATCTTTTAACCTACACCTTTAATTATCACATTTTAATCATAATTCATATTTTTTTGTCTTGTTTATTTTGATATATTATATTTGATAACACTGAAGTCGCATGATATTTTTACGAATACACGTCATTTCATTACTACCATATGACAATGTGAAATAAGTGTCAATAACTGGTTTGAGACAATATTTCGCTACTAATTGGCACCTCAATTCTCCGAAAATACCAAAAAAATGTCATTAAATTTTTCATATTAATTGACACTGTGACAGTAGTAACATTGACCAGTGTCACAGAATGACACTACTAATTGTCATATCGATTCACTGAAACAACATAATAGTGTCATTCATATTGTGATTACTAATTGACAATGTGACAGCTGTAACAATTATCAGTGTCAGACGATGCCAGTACTAATTTTCACATCGATTCACCTAAAGTATATTGATAGTGTCATTTAATTTGTCACTACTAATTGACACTGTGACAGTAGGGACAATAATCAGTATCAGAGAATGACACTACTAATTTTCTCACCGATTGAGAATGAGTGTGCCAATTTTCAATTCCACTCAACTTGTAGTGCCGACTTTCGATGAATCGATGTGAAACAAACACGTGACTTTGGAAATTACATCGAAAGAAACAATATATGAAAATAAAGACGACAATAAAATATGAACTATGATAAAAAAAAATTATTATAATTTGATAGATATATTAAAAGATACGGCTGATTAAAAATTTGCGTAGGAGAGAATCATTATTTTTTAATTATTTAATTAAAAATATCCAGTTCCATTTTTTTTTCTTTTTCTATTTGCATGTATGCGGCTGAACAGCACAGCAACGTGGGTAGTTTGTGCAGTTTTTTTAAAAATTGATTTAAAGGGTATTTTGGTACTTAACATCTAAAAATTGTTTTTTTTACTAAAAAGAAAATATGCATGTCCTTAATGCTAATTTCATAAATATTTTTGTCCTTTAGAATAATTCTCCCCTATTTCAATACCAATTTTTTGATTTTTTTTTTTACTTTTAGACACCACACAATTAATTTATACAACACATGTTACTAAATTTTTTAATATATTACATTCAAACCCCTCAAAATTACATTTTCTTCCTTTTCCCTCCATCAATTAAACAAAACAATCCCCCAATTGTCCTCTTCCTCACGTCCACCCTTTTCCTCCCTTCGTCAAAGAAAGCATCCATGGCAACAACAATATCCTCCATACTCAATTCAAAGTTCTCAACAATCATCAACATCTCTACATCTATCAATTCTTCAAGACCCATCAAGCAATTCCAACCTCCTCTTTGTGCAAAACCTCCCAAAATACCTTTCTACCACCACCTCCGCCGACGTAGACAACCCAGTTTCATCACCATCAATTACCAGCACTGCCCTCGTCTTCTTGCAACCCAGCTTTTGCATCTCAACAATTAGCCGAAATCGCAGAATGAACCGACAATCGGGGGCTCTTCCCCCAATAAGCAAATCGCAGCTCCTCTCCCATCGAAAATCACAGCTCCAAGCTCCAGCCCAACTGTACAGGCAATTCGCATTTTTTTTATTTTTTTTTTGGAAAAAGATCTGATTCAAGGGAGGGAGATCGGGTTTACAGAGGGTTTTTTTTTCGAAAAATGGCTGATTCAAGGGAGAAAGGGAGGGTTTACAAAAGGAAGGGGATGGGACGATAAGAAGATTTATGGTAGGAAAGGGTAGGAGGTGTTTATGGACGGTGGACGGTGGAAGGTGGAAGGGAAGATGGAGGTGGTAGTGGAGATCAGGGGCGGACGGACGTGTACCACTATGGGGTCCATGGACCCCCCTAAAAAAAAAATTATTACCTATATATATGTATATTTTAGACAAGTAAAAAAATTATTCTACTTAAAAAAAAAGTAATTACGGACCCCCCCGAAAAATATTACTGAAAGAAAACTCTACATTTTACCTATAGAAAAATATTTTAGACACCGTAAAAAAATTATTCTACTTAGACAAAAAATTACGGACCCCCCTGAAAATTATTTCTGGATCCGCCACTGGTGGAGATGAATATTGTTGGTGGAAGGGATGATGGAGATGGTGGTTGATTGATTTTTTTTTTTACTTTTGTATTATTCAAGAATTGTGTTTAAGAAGTAATTGTGTTATTATTTTGTGGTGTTTGATATAAAAATTAATAAAAATATTTCTATAGTGTCGAAAGTAATAATTATGGTGTCAGAAAAAAAATGTTGACAGAAATAGAGGGTGGGGTAGACCTGGGCAGTTCCGGATCGGACCCGACGGTTCAACCCGGTTCTAGGTTCCAACGAATCCGGCCTGGCCCGGAACCGTCCGGAAAACCGGCGGTCGAACCGGCCTGGAGGACCCGAACCGGCGGTTTTATGTTTTTTTTTTTTTTTTTCCTCTTTTTTTTTTTTTTTTTTTCTTCCCTCCAAGTTGGACCACCTTGAATCCAATGTATATTATTTCAAAATTTTTGAAGAATTTATTTTTTATCAATATAACCGTTACGTAAAATAATCGGTATCCATCATTTATTTTCTGAGCAATTCTTTTATTTATAAATAGTGTTGTTAATTAATGTATAAAATATACCATAAAATTTTAGAAAGTCTATCTTTGATTAAAAATATATTGTGACACTAGTGTCACAACATACTAATATATTGCTTTTTACTATTACTTTTTGGCCGAAACATATTGTGATACTTTGACTAATCAAATACTACTATTTAAATTATTATGACAAGGAAGAGCACATGCTAGTGTTTAGCAACCAATAATTTTTTTTTGTAACACTTATTCAATACACAACATACTAGTGTTTAGATTTATGAAATTATAAATAAATTATATAAAAATGTAAAACTTGAATAAATTTTTTTTTTTAAATGTTACAAAATATTAATAAACTACACACTATTCTTTTATTCGTATAAAATAGATTCATTGGGTCCAGAAAGGTTGTCCGTATCATATTACTGCCCGACCCGAACTACGCCACGTGTCATCCTCTTAAGTCGTATAATAGATTACTAGCCTCTAAAAGTAAGGCATTAAGGGCCAGTAGCCCCACAGACATACCTAAGGGCGGGTCCCAAACCCCAGGTGGGAGATCGGCAGAAACTCCTCCACCAGCCACCGTAGGTCGGCTATGAGGAGATGACCAGTTCGGCCATAGTGGCCTTGGGGGCTCAGCGCAGGACGCTCAGAGCAACCCCGGCTTTTATTCCACGTGCTGGATAACTAAAGATAAATAAGGGAAAGAATCCAATAATATAATGACAGTGATCTTGTCATTTAAATATATCCATAATTATCCCTAAATTATAGGGATTTACATATATTAATCATTAGGGGAGATAACAAATAATATTATTAATAATAATAATACAAATCCTTGCAGGATAAGGCTTTGGACGAGACGTCCCTATATAAACAACCCCTAAGAAATAACTCAAGAAACTACGGAAACTTGATTCCTGAACAATAACAGGATACGTAAGCAACTTGAAAGAAATAACTCAAGCTCAGTGTAAAAATCACCAAAAAACATCTCTCGTTCAATTACCCCTAGATTAAACGGTCCGGATTTATTCATAGACGAAATCGAGGATCGTCACTTACAAATTATCTAGAATATAAGTTATGAAATTAAATATTATATATCGATATGAAATTAAATATTATACAAGCCGTGTCTTTTTTTTTTTAAAATATAGTTATGAAATTAAATATTATATATAGTTTAATAACTAATTAGAATTTATTATTAATTTTAATATATGCTATACAAATTTTATATAAAAAAATTTGATTTTTTTAAAACCGTGATCAAAACCGTGATCTGAACCGTCTGGATCCGGGAACCGCGGAGACCCGGACCCGAACCGGGAAACCGCAAAACCCGCCGTTCCGGAATCGAAACTAATCTAGAAATTGAAACCGACAATTCCAGGTTTTAATTTAACCGGAGGACGCGCAGGATCGTCTTACCCGGAACCGGTCACGTCTAGGGTGGGGTGCTTTTAGAATATCCCTGACTATATTTTTTTTATTGGGATTGGAACGGAGATTTATTTTTATAAAATCAGATGATTTATGTATTTTTGTTTTTTGAAAACAGATGATACATGTTATCCAATGAATTAGGTATTGTTTTAAGGGAAAAAAAAAAAAAAAAAAAAGGTATTTTTTAATTTAAGATTAATTTTTTGGTATAAAATATAAGGACAAAATCTAACAATTATCATAAAAGAAACATCTAGAAGGCTCTTGAAGAAAAGCAGTAAATGACAAAAATAATAAGAAGAAAAAAAAGAAAAGGAAAAAGAGCTTACGTAAGTATTAAGCTGCCTGATAAAGCTGGAGAAATTGTTGTGCTTGAAATGTCGGGGAAGAAGGCGATTAGAGAAAGCGTGTGCATCCCACACCACTATACTCTCTCCTCCTCTGCTCCACGATACTATCTTATCTGTCGTCGTATCCTCCACCATCTCAAACGTCTTTATCAGAAATGGCGGCGGCAATGTATCATTTAGCCCTTCCATCGGCATCGGCATCGGAACCGGAACCGCCGGAAACGGTGCCGCCGCCTCCATTATTCCCGGTGAATTACTATTACTAGATTCAGCATACTCCTCCTCCTTCACTGGATACCAATAATCCATTATCCAAAAATTCAGAGATTTATGAATAATTTCAAATTGCCTGACCTTGAAATTTCAAGGTTTAATTATTAAAAAAAAGAAAAAGAAAAATGAAAACCCTTTACCAGAAAAGAAAAAAAAAGAAAGGGAAGCGATTCCGGCGAAGAGATTGGATTAGGGTATGCTATATATATGAAGCAGAATTTTGGAAATGGAAGGTTCTAGAGTTCTAGAAGTTTCGTAGTAGAAGGAATCTTCTTCTGCAAATTACAAATTTTTTTGGTTTTTAAATTTTTAAAAAAGGGGCAAGTGTGCATTATTTTAGATTATCTGGTTTTATAAATTGACAATTTCGCTTTGTTTGCTAGTGAATAGGTGATGGAAGCATGAAGGTCTGAGTAAGCAAGTGGTGGTGGGCGGGATTATTTTAATATTGGTAAACGGAAAGCTTTTACACAACTGGGCAAGCAAGTGGGAATTTTTTATATGTATACTTACTGTTTTTTACTTTGGAAACGTCTAGAATTTTCGGTACGAACCCTGACTCGATTGCCGACCTGCCTTCTATTTAATAGTAGGATTATTCCACTTTTATGGATATCCTATATGTAATATGTGTGGTCCCTCCTCTATTCACTATTTACTATTCGCTATTCACTATTCACGTAGGGTGATGTGGTTAAGTTGAGAGCGTGGATTTAAACTTTGTATATCAGATTGTTTCATTCGTCACTTCACTCTAAAAAAAAAAAAAAAAAAAAAAAAAAAAAAGTATTTCCCCCTTAAAGAGTAGTAACGAAAATAGTTCCGTTTGATTGTTTTTTTCTTTCTCTAAAGCTAATTTGAAAATTAATAAAATGCAGGGTTTCTTTTCAATATTTTTTGAAAAATGATATATCCACTACACATAGTGTGTAGGCCCTGTAGGGACAATCACTACATATTTTATCAATTGATTAAAATGTATAACCATTTTTTTTCACACACGCACACTTTTGTCCCCTCTAGAACTGGAATCCGAAATCTTCGGATGTACCACCCTCCTTATTTTTTTAGTTAAGAAATATCTCAAGTTAGCCTGGGGGCAGAACCCCTCCCTCCCATATGACATTGCAGTTCAAATAAAAACTTCATTTTCCTCTAAAAGAAAATTGTAGTAATAATTGATATTTAATTCACTGAGATATTATTAGGACAATTTAAAGATTTTACTAGTCATTTTAAGTTTTTTTTTCTACGATTCCACCGTTAACTTCCACTGTCGTGGTCTTTTTATTAGTGAAATACGATTCTAACGTTAGCTTTCATTGTTTTGTTGTCTTTTTATTACTCAAATTTGTTGGAGAAAATAAATGAAATTAATTAATTTGATTTAAAATAATAAATAAATTGAACGGACATGAAGCATATAGTTCCTTCTGTTCGGTGAAAGGTTGCAACCTCAAACGGAGAGCATCTGTTCGGTTGTGGGGTTGCATCAAATCGGGTTTGGGATACAACCCAAACTTGAAGTGGTAATTCTCCTCTATATAAATAAGTACTCACATAGTTAAATGATATAGAATTTTCAAAGATACAACTTCTGAAAATATTTATACACTTTCAAAGTACTAAAGTTCTCCGAAATTCATTCAAACATATGTTTTATACTTAGAGATCTAGAAAGAAAAGAAAAAAAAACTACTCATTTAAATGTATTAGTTGGCTAAAAATATTGACATGGTGATCGTGTTCGACGAAAAATATGTACGCTATAATTGGTCAAAAAATTGTATTCTATCAAAGTTAAAGTTATTGATTTTCCTTATGAGTAATGATACGGTTACAACGGTTGTACGACACACGGTGATATATACCGTTATCGTGTCAGATTCACATCTGATCAATTTAGATACGTTATTATTAACAGTACAAATCACCATTGTGTCACTCCATTCCTATTCTCCCCACTTCCTAATTAAAATCCTAAAATTAATCGAACTCTCGTAATTCTCTCCTAGAATTCATTCTAATTATACAATGGGAACACAGCCTATAGGCCATGTGTTGTAATCATCACGAAGCAATCGCAGAAATGATATACGTAGCCCCCAGCCAAGGGGCATATCAATTAGTAAAAGAAGGTAATGACAGTTTTGCGTGGAATGGAACGTGGGAGTTGATACCCCCCAGTTTAGGCCCATTATTTTTCCAGCTTGTAACATTCTTAAGAACGAAAAATAGATTACATCAAATCATTAATTAATTAAAGATATAATGATTGGTTAATAGAATGTTCCATATTTACTATTTTTTTTTTTTAAAATGTTATAATTGCATAAATCCATTACAAAACCATACCATAGGGCAGCCTGTTATACCTAGTAGACTTCTCTCATCTAAAAGAATCTACACAGTTAATTGCAAAGAAAGATAAACACAGTCGTGCGCAACCACTGTTTTTAGTTCTCAGCCAGCTTTGAGCAGAAAACTGGCGGCGCCATAACACGTAAGCCTCATCGGTTTAGATGAATATAATTTCAGAAAATATTAAAAAAAAAGAAGCGGTACATTGAATGAAGAGCAGCAAGTGAAAGTCCGTTTGGATTCAATCTGCATCTTTTTTTCGGGGAGATGCCTCGCAATGAACAATCATCAGTTCATCATTAAGTGATGATTCTTCCGCCTGCAAGGATATGATGGCAGGCATCGGTTTTGTTGCCGTGTTAGTATTTCATATTCATTCTTTTATGTCTGATGATGACGATGCAAGAAATAAGCACAATCTCAATGAACTGAGAAATTCACATTACTGCCCAACTTTTAGTATCTACGACGAGAAGCAACACGTTGCACACGTATAAGTAGTATAATATGAACTGTCGTTGATACTCTACACAGCTTGTGAATGCTCCAAGGCTATTGGTAACATTATTCAATGGTTTAAATGGGAACCCAACCATATTGAATGATATGTAATTCCAACAGTTGCCTCAGCTCTTAAATCTTCATCTGACAAATTAAAGCATTTACCAGATGGAGGGGAAGGGACTAAATATAGTCAACGGGGAGGACTTGAATATGTGATGCATTCTTTTATGTAGAGATGATTAGTAACTAATCGTACCTGTCCTTTCGCTTCTCAAGGAATCTTTGAACGGACGCCTTTCTGCTCCCCCGACCCTCCGATGCTTTTCACAAACGACATTTACAAAGTCAACAAGGAGGAGCAAGTCAACAATCACACGATTTCTTACTATTTCTAAATGCTTTTTGGACCATTACAAATCAATATTCTACCTGATGCAAACATCAAAGCTATGTACTACACAGAGAGCTATTTTTTCTTGTTTCGTTTGAGACTCTGAGCTATCAACAATAAACCAGGTAGTTTGGCTTGAGCAAAACAAGTAATCATAAGTATGCCTATTGTAGCGTTGGATATGTCTCATACATATCAAATCGTGTATATTCTTAATAGCAAAGGCATGGTCGTGACACGTTTTGCCAGATCTTCTTAACATTTTGGAACATTCAGTAAAGGGAAATAACAAATAACATACGAACTTGTACTTAAAAAGACCACTGTGAATGCAGCAATTAGTTTGATAATGCTTATACAAGCTATTCTGACCTATCTAGTGGGTTCCTTTTTGGTTTGTCCTCTCAATCTGCTGCTACAACAAGCTTAACAATAAAAAAGATAGTGGCTTTCACATTTCATTTCACAGCGATGACTATGTTGCTTTTAGATTATAAAATTCATGCTACTTTACTATTACCATGATTTGTGTTTGGAGTATCCATGAAAGAATTTGGTTTTTAGTTTGTGAGTTATGATAAGATTATTTCAATGCTAATGATCTACCTAATGTACAAAGATTACTCAATTTATCTCTATGAAAGGGTATTGTATATGTATAGTACCCCTTGTGAAGGTATACGTGCAGTTGGTGGCGGACCCAGAAACCAAGGGCACTGGGGGCATGAAGAGAAGTTGAATAGGGCATCGGAGGCACAAAGGGAAATTGAAGATGGAGATCTTTCAACAGCAAAACGACATTGTTTTGATAGTTTTTTTTTTATTTTTTTTATTTTAATAATTCACCGGGGGGGCACCGGTTCCCAGTCCTCACAACGTCTATCTGCCCCTGCATGCAGTCCATCTTTGAAAGGAACATGACTAAACAGATTAAGTCTATTGATAATGCACAGATTGCTGCTTTCTGCTGGTTCAGTAAGTGATGCTTCCGGAATTGATTTACAAAGTTTACAAATCAAGAACTAGCAGTTGAAAGTCAGAAGCATTTACCAGGATATTCATCAGGAGATCTGCATCCTTCTCCTAGCAGCCTCGGTTTCTCACTCAATTTAACTGTTCAAGGATATATATTACATACATGCAACACATGTTTCACAAACTTATGAAACAAAATGACGATTTATTTGTATATTCTATGTGCCAGCTAAAGATAATTAAAACAAACATTCTTGATGTTTTTATGCCATTCCATTTAATTTCTGAATGCCATAGAAAAACAAGCATAAAATATGGGTATTACCAACAACCCAAAAACCAGCAAATTCAGAACATCATCCACAATTGGAACAAAAATACACAGGACGCATCATCATGAGATCACCTGTATGTGATGTTGGAAATGCTGTAGAACCTGGGATGATTTTTGTGATTATATCCTGCAGGTGGCATCCAGGTTGCATTGCTAGAATATCTTCCAATGAAACATCCGGAGGCAAGGGGAACTGGCTTGCAGCAACATGCAAAATCGCCCGTGCCTTCAACAAATAAATTGGACGTGTAGAAAGTGAAAAGAGAACCAACTTCAAAACGAACGGTACAATTTCTGTTAGAGATTGCCTCAACCATTACCTTATCAGCAGGAATATCATCATATACATTCACTTTTCCGGAATAAAAGACTGTCATTTGTCCTATTCGCATGTTATCTGAGCCTCTGTTCCTGGGAAATGATGAAATGAAACATACGAGCTATATGATCGACAAAAACATAGCATCTACAATAAAATGTCATAAACTTGGATCCCTGTATTCAGTTAACAAAGACTCCCAATAAACACATGCAACAATCTCAAAGAAGAATAAAACATTAAGAGTGAAAATATCGAGTGAACAAAATTCACCAAAGATTCCTTGATGAAAGATCGCATTATGGGCTGCCAAAGTATAGTTGTGAGAAGAACATGACAAACATGTCCTGGAAGAAATGCAGAAAATTAGCGCCTATCATGAAAACCTAAGACCAAAGAAGAACACAGTACAAGGCTACTGAAAAAAGAAAAAAGGAGAAGAGAAATAAAGAAGTCCTCCCATGCAGTGATGACAAACCAAGGAACTCTATCTACACGGGGTCTTCGCTTAATCACGATGTTCTCTAGAAAAATCTTCTTCTTATACTTTGAACAATCATGTCCACTATATGCCTATTATCTTGATTGGATCCCCAAAATGCGGGCACAAAAATACCAAGTAAAATGATGAAATGCAAGTATAAATATAGACCTTGGAGAATTGGAGTCAGATGCAGCAGCAGCCGGATAGCCAGAAACAGAAGGCTTTTCCCTATCATTCCTCTCGTATGGTTCCGGTGCCGTGTCCTCTGATGGTTCAAGGTCGGGGCTTTTTCCTCTAGGAGCCTACATTTTGTGTTAAACATGTCTAATAAGATCAGTAGGCACTACAATTCCACTCAGACAAATAAATATTCCGATCAAATCAAAATAAACAACAAAACATTAAGTCAAAACTCTCACGTCATTAGCCAAATATTGTCTACCACTTGTAATAATAAAGAACAATAATGCAAGGCAAACGCACGGTTCGTGGAGCAGTAAGATTGTACGGAGGAGAGTAAAGCTTCTTGCGCGGTGCCGTGGAATCTGCTTCCGGCGTCGGTTCAAGGAGCGCTTTAAGTGATATAACCTGCTGGATCGCCTGGGATTTGTTCCACGAAGGCCTTCTCATCCCTGTATTCCATATAAAAAATAAAAATAAAAATACACCAGCTGCTAATTTTTGACCTCGAAACGAAAGAGCTAGTAAGAGAAAAACCAAAAAATTCTCAGAACAGAGTAATGTTCAACTACCGTCACCATAAAATTACCTTTCTGTTTAAGGTAACGGCGGCAATCTTCACGAGTAAGCTGAGAAATATCGTCTTCAGTAAGTAAGTGGAGAGGCTTGTCGAGAAGTGACTTCTCGGAGACTACTGTTTCCTCCGGGGGCATGGTCTCGGACTTGTGTTCAGCAGCTAAATTCGGAAGGAGAGAATCCCAGCCGTTGCTTTATTGGATCGACGGTGGGGAGAGGAGGTGAATTATTAGCTGGGAGGAGGATGAGGAGGAGGAGGAAGAAGAAAGCACCGGCAAAGGAGGAGGAGGAAAGCGACGGGTGCACAGTGAAGCTGAGGTACAGTGGGTGCAGTATTTCCTCTTTTAGGGGAAATCGGTCGCGGCGTCTTCGTCGTGATATTTTCCGGTCTTTTCTTCTTTATTTATAAAAAAAGATAAATGAAATGTGAGAGTAGAATTAGGGGGGCCTAAAGCGTGAGGCCTACAACCCCAAGGCGCCACGTACTTGTCCACCCTTATAAATATTTTAATTAATTAGGGAATACTGGCCTCTTCCGTCCAAGAAAATAAATAAAAAAATCACTACCTTAAAATCGGTTCCTAAATCAAGATTGACTTTCCATATATATACCTACTTATAATAAGGAGTTGGGATTTGACAAAGAAGGTGGCCACGTCGATATTTTGCAAGTGTATTTAGAATTAAATAGCGTGTGGGCTTTTTTTTCTGTCGGCCCAATGTCTATAAACTTTGTTTGGGTCAGGTCCAATGTTAACATTTATAATAAATATTGATGATAGGTTTAAAAACAAAAAAAATAGCAAAATTTCTCTGTGACCCTCTTCCGTTCCCACCTCATAATTTTTCGGCCTCAGCTGCAAGTACCGGGTTCGGTGATGCTACAGTGTTGTGCAGTGGGAGAGGTACAAGGATGGAGTCTTCCAGCTCACGTGCTTCGCATATCTTGTGGAGAAGAAGGAGAGAGAGCCGGATTTTGGTAGGAGTGGTTGAGCTTCTCTACCTTCTCTCATGATTTCATCTGTCCTTTGGGGTAAACACATCCGTCGGCTCTTTTACCTTGGATGTGCAGATCTGTTGGCTGAGAGATAGAAGGGTGCAACTGTTCAATGGATTGGTGATTTCAGTTGGTAAACCTACTGTACTGTTATACATCTCATCATCCCTTTCTGGTTCTATACTTGTATTTAGGATTCATTGGTTTGGTTCTTTCTTTGCTAGCTTTAGACAGGTGTTCTGGTAGCCACGATAGCTGGATCAGATGAAAATTTTCTTGGTGTGATGAGGCCTTGAAACCAAGGTTAATTCAATTTGTAAGCTGTTCATTTTCTTGTTTGGATTTCAATTTACTTTCGGTCTCTAGCTATCAATTTTGTTAATCCATTTTCCAAATATGAACAGGGGACCTGAGGGCAGTTGGAGGAAAGAAAAATGCAGGGATTGGACAAAGCAGGAGGACATTGAGTGCAATAAACGACAACATACATGGAGCTCAACCTTTTCCTTCTCTTGTCCACAAGAGAGGTGCTTTGACATAGTATGGTTCTTAAACTAAGCTGATGTCTTTCAAGTTTGGTTTTCCCCCGTGATTGTAACAACAAAATGGTTGAATTGATCATAGTGTAAAACCTATTGTCTGATACGAGTCCTACACCATAATTAATGGTGTAAATGTGCGTTGTCTCATTTTGTTTGACTGTTTTGTTGTGCTACTATATTTTTCGGAGGGCTTAAGGGTAATGCTACTTCCACGAGACCACAAGAAGTTGTCGCAAACACATTTTTTCACCATTGATCATAATGGGACCGATAATAATCAATAGATCCTGCACCAAGTGTGTTGTCTCACTTTGTTGTTGGACCATTTTATTACAACACTACCACTATTACAAGTGCAAAACCCTTTTGTATTCATTTCATATTTTTCTCTTGGGTAAATGTTGCTAATTGATTAGGAAATTTAATGCATAAAATGCTGCCAAGAAGCCACATCAGCAGCAGCTTGTTCAGGTATGGACATCCTATCATTTGACAAAAATCAAGAAATAGCATTGTTTACATTAACATAGCATTACTTTAGTGGGTTGATTCTGAATCTGGAAGTTAGTTGACGTTTAATGTTTATTTTTGAAGGAAGCAAAACCTTCAGTTGTGAGTGCAAATGCATCAGATGGCTATATCATTATTAATGTAGAGGATGATGATGACAATTACAAGACAAATGGCGATTATCCAATACCAATGTCAGTTCAACACACTGAAGCTTTTCTAGACGAAATAGACCGACTGGTAATTGGTTTTTAAAATAGAAGTTTCTATAAATATGTGAAAAAGGATTTGATGTTTTTTTTTGGGTGTATTTCTATATGATGCTGAGGTTGAAATGGAAGCTGTGGCTGAAGACCAGTTTTGGACATAGATCAATGTGATAAAGAAGATCCACTTGCAGTTGTAGAGTACATTGATGATATTTATACTTACTACAAAAGAACATAAGTCTTAATTTTTACGTTCTTCTGCTAATGTACAAATTTATAGTCATCTACACTTAAGGCAATAAGCACAGGGCGCTTGTTAAGGCACCACATTTAGTGTTGGTCGAAAATGGACAACATTCAATTAGACAGTTCTTTCCATTCTTTATCTGACGGTGTTTTCATGCAGATGTCTAGCTATGCTCATCCTGACTACATGTAACATCAGTCTGACATAAATGAGAAGATGAGAGTCATTGTGATTGATTGGCTGATTGAGGTACTTACTTTTTGTAGATTCTGAAAATTCTAACCATTCGATAGTCCAAACAAAAAAAAGGAAAAAACGGAGTAGATCATTCGATAGTCAATGGTTCGTGCTCGACTTTCCGAAATTTGATTTTCAACGTGTCGCCGTAGTAGAGGTGGTACAACAATAAGGGTCATTTTGGTCGTACTTTGTCTCAAGAGGATTAGACCAATACTTATAATGCTCGTATTTCGGATCATCCAGGTCATCAGCAATGCCAAGAGAGAAACGAGCCTCGGCTCGCTCCGTCATCTTCGGTGCCACTAAACGGAGTAGATCAACAGAACCAAATGATTTGCCCGACCCATTTTGAGTATAAAAAAAAAAAAATGGATAGTGCAGTAGCCAGTAGTACATAAATTGTTTGTACCTTTTCTTTATTCCTTTATGAAGTAAAGGAAGGTACAACAATCTATGAATTGGATATTCCACAACAAAGTGTCTAAAATCGCTGCAGGATACTGTTACCTGCTTGCTTTGGCTTGCCAGCCTACTGGCATGTGAGTAATTTCTCAAACTTACAGTCAATTAGATACTTGTGTGTGGGGTCCTCTGCTTCTTTGAACTATACTCATATCGTATTTCTTGAAATTTTTCATAATTTTATTGTAGCATTCATGTTCATGGATTGGTTATATTCATTCTTTTGATGATTTTGGCTTCTCATAAGAAGTTAACGTGTCAAGAACGAAGAAACATGGTAAAGTTGCAAACTTTAGCAGCACAGAAGTTGGTCTGTTTAAGATTTCTCTCGCATGTGTATGTATCAGAGTGGAAAACAAGTATTTCCCTGGTATAAGGAACCCTTTATTGTATTTTTTGTTGACTTTCCAGGTCAGTGTACTCTGTTGGCTGTGGTTTGGGTGGAAAGCTAGGACACGGTGTGAGAACCGACGAAAAGCTCCCAAGGTTGATCGAACAGTTCCAGACATTGAATCTTCAACCAGTTGTTGTAGCAGCCGGTGCTTGGCATGCTGCGGTGGTTGGACGAGACGGGAGGGTTTGCACGTGGGGCTGGGGGCGTTACGGTTGCTTAGGTCACGGAAACGAAGAGTGCGAATCGGTTCCAAAGGTTGTTGAAGCACTAAATGGTGTGAAAGATGTTCATGTGGCAACAGGGGACTACACAACATTTGTAGTTTGTGATAGTGGTGATGTTTACTCATTTGGCTGTGGTGAATCATCAAGTCTTGGACATAATACTGCTGGGCCTCCTGATGGGCAGGTTTGTTTTCCAAATTTACTTTTTTATCCATAACACATTGCTTCAAAATAGGGTATCTTTAAAGGTGTTATCTTGCTTCTTATCATGCATTCCCCTGTACCTTAAATGCTGTTGCTGATGTAAAAACGCTGTTCTGTCTGATCTTGTTCAGGCAAATATGCACTCGAACGTTCTAAGCCCGGCATTGGTTACATCTCTAAAGCAGATGAATGAAAGGGTGGTACAGATTAGCCTCACCAATTCTATTTACTGGAACGCCCACACTTTCGCACTTACTGAATCTGGTAAGCTCTATGGATCTGGTAAGCTCTATGGATTTCCCACTATTTTTTAATATAATATGTTTTACATTAAATGCTATTAATAATTATCGATTTCATTTCATAAAAGATATCATTTTGAATGTTTTCGAATTTCAGGAGATCTATTTAGCACCGACGAAAGAATTCTTGGTGGTTGAGAAAGTGAAAGATGTGGCCTTTCTTGGTGATTGAAAAATCTTTGAAGTTTCAAATCATAGGTATTCATGCATCGTCTTTTTCCATTATCCAATAAACATCCATTAATTAAACATATACTGCATAAAATATCTTTGCCTTTCTAAGGTATCTAGAGACCCCTATAAGAATTAGTTATTTATGTTCTGATGTTGCTGCTACTGCATAATTTACGTTGTTTTTGAATTTGCTGCAGTGTATTTGTTTCCTTAAATGATGTTTTGTACATAAGTGGTACTCATCTTGTGTTATGGGAGTTTTGGTTTGTATATATGTAAACCACTAAAGGAAATGGTTTGCTGGAGCTCTGCAACCCGTCATTAGGTTACTTAGGTACCTTCTGGTTTAATTTGTTGTTTAATTAAATCCTATAGGGTGCTTTATTACACTGTATAATATCTTTTGTACTTTGAAACGATCAACGTTCACATGTTGTAATATATTCCTATAATATATTCCAGTATTTTATCCTAACCATGTATCCCCCATTTCATATCCACCGAGTGTGTACATGCCGCGCGTTGCGCGGCCTTCCCCTCTAGTATATTGTGATAATATACATAGAAAAAATATATATACATGTCACTCATTAAAAAGAAAAATTTAATTGTGGCGTATGACATGATGATAACCCGACTTTATATTAGGAGTGACAAATTTTCCGATAATCCCGATCAGTCCCGAAAAATCTCAATCCCGAAAATTTCCCGACCCGGAATTTCGGGAGCCAGAAAATGCGGGAAAGAAATAGGGTATAAAACTCAATCCCGTTGGGTTCCCGATCCCGACCCGAATATATATATGGAACATTTTTCATCCTGATATGAATACCCACAACCTTAAATACAAAAAAACATAAATCTACTACACTCTCTGCTTCCATCGTTTCTCACTTTCTCTGCACCTCTCTTCTACTCTCTAATATTCCAGAGTGTTCTTCCTCACAAAAGTCACCCGCCTTCACCGGCTTTCGACTTTATCACCTTTAACTCATTTCTCTGGCCCCCACTTTCTGAACTATTGTTTTGATCAAGTAATGGTTGTCATTTTTTATATTGACATGAATATTTTTTAAGATCATATGTTCGGAATATTCATTCCCGACCCGACAGGATCCCGAACATTCAGGTATCCTGATTGTCGGGACCCGGCGCTTATCGGGTACGGGCTCGGGAAGAAAAATGAAATCCCGAATATTGTCGGGATGGGTTCGAGTATGTGGATGCCACCCCTACTTTATACACGTGATATTTAATGACGAATTCGGATGGCCAAATGGGCTCGGCTCAATGGTGGGCCTTGAACAAATGTTAATCTCATCAAAGCTAGTCTCCACGCAATGCAGATCGCCCATATTAAATCGATATGACGCAGGTCGTCTTCTGTTTTCTATATTCAGCTCGACGTAAGACCTTTTCCAATTTATACAATCGACACAGTGCAGGTTCACCTCGGTTTTGGATCTCAACTCAATATAAGTCGTCATCAACTTCGAACAACAGTTATATGGTCAATATGGCTTTAACCCACGGTCAGATAACGGTTTCATGATTCACGGGTACAAGGGCACCATTATTGCCCTCTAAATGCTCCAATTCAATAAGCATGTCTTCAATGTCTGCACAAATAAACTCCATCGGGAGGGAGGCCTATAAAAGACTCATAATTTTCCTTACAAGCAAGGATGGAGGTAGTATATAGACAAAGGAGGGCTAAGCCCACCCGGACAAAAAAATTTCTTCTACTAAAAAATCTATGTAGTATAGTTTGATCCATAAAATATTTTTAATTCAGGCCTCCCGACGAACTCGATATAGTCCATTAGCCCATCTCAAATTAAAATCATGGCTCCGTCCTTATAAAAGAACGAAGAGTGCCAGCTGTTCATCTATCATTAGCCGAGTTAGATTATATTGCCATGTCGTTTTGTCTCTATCTGATTATTAGATTTTGTGTAAGATTCTGTATTGGTGTGTCCTAAATTGGAACTGTTTGGCGCATTGATCGCGTGTAAGTCACTAATGTCTATATTACTAGCAAGAATACTAGGTGCATCGTAGTATTGTAAATGCGAGTCAATGTCGATCCCACAGAGATAGTGCAACTTTTTATAAACGATTCTAACCTAATTAAGAAGCAACATAAAGGTGGTCATTGACCAACAATAGACATAAAACAAACTTGGTATTTCTCCCCCTCTTCTCACCGATCTACTAACTTGGATTAGTTAATCGTTACGTTTACTTCCCCACATAATTTCCTTAAATTAATCGAGCGAGTGTTTGATTTATTTATCATAAGCTACGGGTGCGATTCCTAACCATATCTACTCCGACAATGGTAGACAATCTATATGCAAGCTACCCTCCTTAATTGGTCCGTAATAGCCCATACGTATAAAGAACTAGAATTGCCAATATCGAGCGCTAACTCATACCGCTAACCCACCTAGACAGCTGTCGACACCGATCAACATGTTCCTAGGGTGCATCGGACTATGTCCAAACTAACACTTCACTATTCGCATTTCATGCTAGTTTTACGATTACAATAAGCAGATTGGCCAGATCTAACTTACTGTTAATTAAACTTGTCGATCAACGTAGCTGTAGTGAAACCCAGTTTTAGGTTTTCTAAATATTGCCTCGGTAAACCTGTATAAACCGCCGGTTTACCGGGGTCAGCTTTTCCTATCCATGGATTTACATTGCTCAATTACGATTAATCTAAGTAAATCATGGGGTCTTTAAACATGCAGATTAACTAAAACACATAAATACGAACAGATCTACCATATTGAAGACAAAAAGGAACGTTCAAAGCTTCATACCTTCAACAATGGATATTTAGCTCGATCTACTCAAGCTAAAGATGGCAGAGAAAGGGAGAAAACCAGAAATAACACTTCAAAAGCTTGTAATAACTTTATTTCATCAAATTGTATAATGTATAAAAAGATTTTATGATAATATATGAAAGCTTATACAATAATCTGTAAATGCGGTCTTATATAGATACAGTGACCGACTTATGACTCTCTAAAACACTAACCGGCCTAGTAGAGGTGGCAGAATCAATTTCGTGTCCAACAAAAAACCTTTGATCACAAAATCCTAGCACCGGCCTTGGTGAAAATCAACTCTGTTCAACCTGCAACTCCTGAATCTTGAACCTTGCTCCGATACCAGTTTGTTGAAAAACACAGATAAGAAGCTTGCAGTTTAAGAAAGATAAAACAAAAGCAATGCAAACGTAAAGTATGACGAAATTGATAAAACACGGAAATAAAGAAGATTACGGTGATTTAACGTGGTTTCCAGCATTGTGCCGACTACTTCACGGACAGAAAATGAGATCTTTTATTATGCACAAAGTTACAAGGTATTCCTCATGAAGTGAAAGACACACTCTTGCATTGATTACAACATTGATATTTATAGACACAAATCCCAAACTCTAACCGCCAAAGATCTTTGTCGAAATTGTCATAAATACCCCAGATGTGGACCCTAGCTCCAGCTGTTATCCATCAGATAAAACTCAGCTCAAAACTGACTTTCCCAAACTTGTAATCAACTGTCCAGATGTAGAACTCAGCTATCCTGAGCAAAACTCAGCAGACCAAAACTGACTGCTGACTTCAGAAGAAACTCGTTGCACTTCATCAAACTTACTTTCACAGAACTAAATATATTTAACTGAACTAACCATCATTCTCAGTCTCAGTTTTTCAGATTAATTCCACCAGATTATTCATCAGTTTAGAGATCAAGTCACCAAAACTGACAGTCTCAGGCCAATCCCTCTGCCAATTATTGCACACTATAGTGGTGGATCTGGCCACGACCAAGATGTTTAGGTGTAACGATAATGTTTAGGTGTAACGATAATGTTCAACCTCTCAACGATAATGTTCAGGTGTAACGATCAAAACCGAGACATCAGAACCAAGATGTCATGGGCGTTTGAGTTATATTAAAAATAAAAATAAAACTTAAAATCTACGAAAATACATAAATTTACATTAAACCATAAATAGTTATAGTTAGAGCAGCACTAGTGAAACAATTATGGAGATGTTCTTTCCTATTATTGTCAGAATAGAGTACTCATCTCACCAAAAAAACAAAATAACGGAGAGGAAGTAGAGAATTATTTGTAGAGATTATCTATCAAATTCTCTGTTTTTAGACAATCAAAAAAAACATGGTCTGAACAAAAAAAAAAATTTATTACCATTACAACATCTAATCACACATATTATTCCCACAATCCTTCTACAATTTTCCTTCATTCATCTTATTCCACATCACCATTTTGTCAGCATAGAATATGCAATTTCCCCAATACCCATTACGGTTGCTCTTAGCTTAGATTACGAAGCGAAGCAAAGTATACATTCGTCTTCGAAAGAGTTCCACATACTTCTACTAACATAACAGATAAACACTAGAACTTTCTGTTTCTTTCCCCCTCCTTTGGCAACCATAATTCACTCATAAATTGCCCCCAACAACTCTCCTCTCTTTATTTCGTGAATCGTGTGGATTTTCTGAGATACTAAAAAGAAAGTAATACAGGAGTAATTCATACCAAAACTCTTCGTTTTATAATTCTTGTTCTTGAAACCGTTTAATTTTTATGTTTTAGAGAGAAAAAGAAGAAGAAGGAAGGAATAGAAATAGTGTAACTTCTCGTTTTTATTCAATCTTTCGATTTTGGTAAGAGAAGAAAGAAGAATAAAAAGGATAGACAATATGTGGAATCAAGCGTACAGAAAGGACGATGTGGAAACCGGAGCAAGACCGCTTTACCCGATGATGCTGGAGAGTCCGCAACTCCGGTGGGCGTTTATCCGGAAGATATATTCTATTGTCACTATACAGTTGCTTTTGACAATCGCCGTCGCCGCCGTTGTCGTCACTGTCCATCCTATTTCCCTCTTCTTTGCAACCACCGGGGCTGGCCTCGCTCTCTATATTCTTCTAATCATCACACCTTTCATCGGTAAGTTTTTTTCTTCTTGAATTGAATTCGTTGTTATAAATTTTTTCTGCAAAAAGAATTTGGTGTTTTTTTAATAATTAATAATCTGACGGGGGAATCGGAATTGTTGAATTGCAGTTCTTATACCGTTATACTATTATCACCAGAAGCATCCGGTGAATTACTTTCTTCTTGGGATATTTACCGTGTCCCTTGCTTTTGCTGTGGGCTTGACTTGTGCTTTCACTAAAGGTAACTTTTATTTATTTATCTCTGTTGTTTTCATGTTACTGTCTTCTTGTAATCTTCAGTTTTTTTAACTTACTGTAGGCAGATTATAAATGGGAACTTGTGTTTTTGGCTAAGGGTTTATTTTGCTTTTACTATACTGGTAGGTAGGAGTTTTTAGAAGGATTTGAAAGCAAAAAGGAAAAAAAAAAAAAAATCATGCATGATGCATGTCAAATCCATTCATAGTTTTTGTTTCAACTCTTTTTTTCAAGTTTGACCCTGGTATTAATAAGGTCATGTTTGGATCGAGAGAAAAGGACGGGAAAGAAAAGAAGGGATTTAGAGGGATATAATGATTTTAGGGTCTGTCTAATTCTATCTAAACACACAACATACACTTCACGATCTTTCGTTTCCCTCTCATTTTTTTTTCCTGTCAGTATCTTCTCTTTTCATTTCTGTATGTTTCCTTCGATCCAATTGGAGCCTAAGTCTATCGAAGAATATTATGCCTAGTTTTCATGAAGGAGTGGTTTTTACAGTTTTCTATTATGCAATTGCAATGAAGCATCCAAGTAGTTGTCCTAATGAAGATTAACCGGAAAATGTGGAACAGGGAAAGTGATTCTGGAATCAGCTATATTGACTACAGTGGTTGTTGTTGCCCTCACTTTGTTCTCCTTCTGGGCTGCAAGAAAAGGCTATGATTTCAACTTCTTGGGTCCTTTCTTGTTTGCTGCTGTTCTTGTTCTCATGCTATTTGCACTTATCCAGGTACTGCTTCTTTTTTCTTCATTTTACTCTTTCTTTCTTTCTTTCTTTCTTTTGTGTAACTTGTTCAAAGGTCCGACTGAGTTTGTTCTTGTTTCTGTTATGGGTGTTCAGATATTTTTCCCGCTTGGAAGGTTATCGTTGATGATTTACGGAGGTCTAGCATCATTGATATTCTCTGGGTATATCATATACGATACGGATAATTTGATCAAGCGCTATTCCTATGACGAATACATCTGGGCCTCTATCTCTTTGTACTTGGATGTAATCAACCTCTTCTTGTCTCTACTCACTATTTTCCGAGCTGCTGACACTTGAATTTCAAAATTCATATGCTTTACTTGTTTTTTACTAGTAGAATCTACGTACCCCGTTATGTAAAAGTTTGAATTAGTATACAGTTTTCCTATGTTGTAGAGTCGCTGGCTTTTGTTATGGGAAAAATTGATTTGCATTCCACCTGTAGGCTGTAGCTATCAATTTTTTTTATACTTATTTTATCAAAAATTGGGGAAAATTGGGGTCGTTCTACTTGTGAGAGAAAGCTTAAGGCGAATTATTTTATCAAAAATTTTCCCAAAATTGATAGTATTGTTTAGTTCGATGTTCTCCTTCCTCTTTTTTAACCTTAAGAAACATTCTACTGTGAAAATCGAAAAAGAAAAAAAAAAAAAAAAAAAAAAAAAAAAGAGGGGATGTACCACAAAAGTTGAATTGGGACAGTTGAGAATTGTTTTAAGTCAAACAACATTCTCTTTGAAGCTTTTAGTCAACCAAATAGCTGTCTCCCTTGGAGATACCTTCTCTAACCCAAAAGGCTTCAACAATACAGCTAGCTCTTCAAATCGTTGCTGCTGCATTAACTGTGCACTGAACTCCAGCAACCCCTCTAGTGCTTCAGCTCTTTGTTTGTGACTTGATGTATCAAACCTATTTTCTTGCTGCTGCTGTTGTCTAGACTCCATTGATGAACGGCTTGATGTACCACCACCTATCCTAGGGTTGTTAACCGAACACTCACTACCATTCTGTGGAATCCCATGCATAGGATTATTACTAGTGTGTTCTTCTTGCGCTGCTGTTAATGTTCTACTACCAATTGTCTGGAATGTGCACCTGTCTTTGGTTATTGAACATTCAGCACTCGGTGGTGAGCTAGATGAGCAGTGTGCAGACACAGATGAAGTCCCACGAATTCGATGCGGTGGATCTTCAGATGTAGTCGGTGTCAAGTCAACCATTGTTGGTGTATAGTCAACCATTTTGTCAATCCGGGGAGCATTAACAGAGACATCAGGCGACTCCAACCTGAAATCTTTGGTCAACAGGGGAAGTGAAACCCGACGTGTCGATCTTATCGGTCTAATCACCGGAGTGTGGGACACAGGAAGCTGCATTATCATATCCATCAATGAATGTCTCTGTCTATCAAATGTGAAAGGAAAAAAAAACTCACACACACACACAATAAATTGAGAAAGAATGGCTTACCAACTCGCGGGTTGAACCAGGGTTTGATATCTTTGATGGAATAGTATGTATCCTTGGCGTGGTAGAGACTCTTGTTGAACTCGGTTTTGGTGTTTTCATGGCAGTGTACTTAGAAGATGTGGGTCTTTTTCCAGTAGTGTCATCACCAGTACTACCAACAGACAAATCATACATGTTCTTATTAGTTATGTAATTAGGGTAAACAAAGTCATTTCCAGAGACACTGGGATTCAAGGCCCGGTTATTGCCGAGTGAACGCCTCCTTCCTTTATCAGAAAATACGGCATGCTGCTGCTCCAGAAATCTTGTTCTTTTCATGTAGTTGTTGTTGGATCCTTGTGTTGTTGGAAATGTAATCCGTCGTGGACAATCATTTTTCAGTTGGATCTTGAGGATATATGGTTGCAGATGTGAGTGCCTTAGCAAATCCGCAGCCTGGTTGAAACATTGAGGGAAGGCTTTACTGTTAACAATTATTTTGAATATTTTATGCCATGCCATGATTTGAACTAAGTAAAGAAATGAATATGAAACAGGAATTCATAGTTCTGCTTACACTTGGTCTCATTTCTGGATTTTTCCTCAACATACTCTTAATGAGGCCACGGCTGGAAAACAAACGTGGATTTAGAAATATATAACTGAAAAATACCCAATGAAAACACAACTTGACAAGTTATACCATTACACCTACTTTGGTTTGAAATAAACCGCGATTTCAAAAACAATAATAGTAAACTCTTTTTTATTGCCACACGCTAAAAAACAAGATATTTGGTGCAGCTACTTACAGTGCAGCAGAGTACATAGTTGGAAGCGGAGCCACGATTGATTTATTTATTTTGTTAATCAGGCCTTGCATATCCTGCATGGACAGAGGAAATATCAAAATCCACCTAATCTCATCTATACTTATATCATTAGTTTGCAAAGAGATTAAATTACTTACAAATGCCTTAAATGCAGTCTTGTGTGATGCCATCTCATGCATACAGCATCCTGTTAAGGCAATGAAAATATTTAAAGGACGCAAAATGATAAACAAAACATAATAAGTGCAGCAAATCAAAATCCATACCCAAAGACCAGATGTCAGACTTAGAGCCATAAGGTATATCAGCAAGAAGCTCCGGGCACATGTAGCTAGGAGTACCAACAACCTGCAGTAACTGGGTATAAGCAACGCCATTAAAACTGCAACTAATAGTAAAGGGAAAACTACGTCCGAATACTCACAGAGGAAGCCAGATCATCAGAAGTCAATATTTTTGCAAGGCCAAAATCACCTGCAATGGATAGAGATGTAAACAATTTAAAACAAAAGTAGATTTCTGCATTATAAGCTAATTGTTCTACTAAATTATATGTTCTGTTTTGCTAAGCACTTACCTAGACGGATGTCTTGATCTTTTGTCAAAAATATGTTCGAGCACTGAAGCATAAGGAAATGTTAGCAAAGGAAAATTTCGTTCTAGATCAATCCACTGAAACTGTTCTACACGTGTAAGCTCTAACCTTGACATCACGGTGAAGAACATAATTACTGTGCAGGTAATCAAGTGCCATCAGAAGCTGAACAAGCCATTTGCAAAGCTTCTGTTCATGTTTCAGGAGATATAAACATGACAAAATAATGGGTTCAAGTTAGGCAAAGCAGTCAATTCTAAATGAAAAGATAAAAGACGTATTTTCCAGTGAGATGATAACCTCCTCAGAGAAATGGACTCCGTTAGATTTCTTTATAGCTTCTGCCCTGCCACAATGAAACAAAAAATTACACCAAAAGTTGGCAAAATTAATCAATTGATCCAATGGAATCACCAAAGGTTACCAAATCAACAACTTACATGTCTCCTCCTTCACAATACCCTATCACAATGCACACGTAACAACCCTGTAAAGCATCAATTTCTTGAATATTATGACATTGCAACAGTATTATGTAACTTTTCTTTTGTGCACACTTTAACATGCAAGGCCGTTAAACATTTTAAAGATATAAATCGTTGGATTTAATTTTGAGAAAATTAAACAAGTTGAAATTACAAGACATATTATGCACATACATATCTGTGTCTGAAACAGAATATGAACTCTTTTAGCTAATTTCCTTGCAAACTGTGGATCTTAGCATTCAAAAAAAAAAAAAAACCAAGTACAAATGTGCCATCCCTTATGCACTTCCCCTGTATTAATCTGCAGTTAATTCCAGGTATGGCCATATTTCATATACGGCTCTCAAGGGCTGCCAATGCCATGAGCTAGACTGAATGAGAAACACATTACTATCTGTGCCCAAGGGCATACAAATTGGAAATGATGTCAAATAAATGTGAGCGGGTGTGAAAAAAATCCACCCAGACATTTAGAGAGCAAAAGTATAATAAAAATTGACATAGGTTTCATAACCTACAGGCTACATCCCCACTTCCTATAATCTCAATAATAATCTAAGCTAACTAATGCTTGACATTTCAAGATTTCTTGCTAATTCATCATTTAAAGTAAGCATTACAAAGAACAACAAGTAATATCACAGGGTGGCTAATAAAGGTAGACATGACAGACAGTTTGCTGCTAAAATGGAGCTGGCACAGAGTTTTCCATACCTTCTCTACCCATGAATCTTTGTACTCAACAATATACTGGTTGTTAACCCTGGAGAGGAGATCCATCTGCACATAAGAGAATATGGGCTTAACTTTACTACAACTAAAGCATATGTTTACCCAAACAATATCATTTAAGATAATTGCAGAGAAAGAAAAGGTAGAGCATCAAAATCAACTCATTTCGGTTCAAAATAACATCCAAGATTTGAATTAAATGAAAGGCATTCGGAAAGAAGAAAGACAGTTACAGAAAGAACTTAAGTAATTCCTAATTAAAATGCGGGCGTGTTTGTTGCCAAACAGGATCAAGACTGTAAATATTTTCCACAACATATAATTCATCAGATATAGGACAGGGAAGTTTCAAGTGTCGACAAGAGCTCAGGGATGCAAATTTCCAAGCATTAAAAGCGTTGTGGGGAACATTGGCCCATTAAAAACAACTGAAACGAGCAGACAAAATCACTGACCTCCTGATGAGCAGATCTACGAGTTCGGTCAGTCTGGCGTGCAAGACGGATTTTCTTCAGTACATACCTTGAACAAACAAACAAAAACGTCTAATATTCTCACGAATAAATCTAAACAAAACAACATCACAACAACAAAACAGCAGTTCCAACGTGCTCATTGAATTATAAGCATATCACCCAAGTATGTTTTATGACACAAAACAAAATGAGTTCTCCTCACCTTTTCTTTTCATGTTTATGTCTTACGAGTAAAGCAGAACCGAAGGCACCTTTTCCTATCAGCTCCAATACCTCATAATTTTCCATCTTACGCAGCTCACAGTTCAGCAATATTGATCCAGAAGTACCACTAGCAAAGCTTGACCGAAAATCAAATTGATTTACATGCACCTATTTAAAGCCACTGTCATTTAATCTAAGAAAAAGCCAGCCAGGGATTAAGCCTTGGTCTCGCACTCTGCAGAAAAGAATGCTAAATAATATCAAAACAAAGGTCAAATTACTCCTTTATCGCCTTTTTATTTTTCTTATTTGTTCCTTTTGAGGATTTCAAAATGCGGATTTACTAGGATGTAGGAGAATAGTACTCTTTCTCTTGAAGCAGTAAAACTAGATAAAGAAGAAAGGAACATTACCACCTAAAGCAAAAACTGTCAACGCAGTGCTCGAAGGAATCAATTCACGTGAAAAAAACAGCCTTAAAAAAGAAAAGTTGAACAGAACGAAAAATGAAGAAGTGATAGTATAAGAAGGAAGGAAAGTATACCTGAAGAGAGGCGAAAACCAGCTGAATGCTTGAAGCTTCGGTGCAAAAAGAGAGAGATTCAAAATAATTTTAGCAGTCGTGAGGAGGAAGAAGACGAAGAAGAGGCGGATTTCAAACGCCAAATGAAAATTCAAACTAAAGCTTTTGCAATTATTTCAGAAGTCCGCGGCCAAAAAGCTGAAAGTGGATGTGAGGTTGCGTTACAAATACTCTAAAAACTGGCATGCTAAAGAAAAATAAATACAAACAAATTATTTCTTTTAAATTTAGTTGAAAGATATTTAAAATAATAATATTATTTCCTTTTTTAACTCTCCTTAATAAACAACGCTCGCCTTTCAACAAAATTTAAAAGAAAACGCTCATTTTATTAGACATAATTATTTAATAAAATTTCTGTATTATCAGACAGATCCAAACAAAATATTAAGCAAGAGAATATTTTTGCTTTTTTGTGTTTTTTTTTTTTTTGAGGAAATGCTTTTTTGTGTTAAAAATCGAATTCAATTGTTGTCTGTTGATACGAATTAAATATTAGAAAGTTCTTGTTCAAAAATATTAGGTTTCTAAAAAAAAAATTATATATTAGGAAGTTAGGAATTATGACAATTCTCAATTAGTATTTGTCATTTAATCCACAATTTTTTTTATGTATTGTCGTCAAACACAATTTTCATAGGTCTTAAAAAAAGTTATTTAAGTGCAATAGTGCACTATGCATTTCTTTTTCCTTTTTTTTTTTTTTTTTTTTGAAAAATATCTTCTATTACAAACTGAGCCAAATGAACGAAACAAAGTGGAGTACAATTGTCATAAAATGTCACATAGCAGTCAACAGGGACGGACGCAGGATCTCGGATAAGGGGGTAGTAAAAATTTTTAAAGACAAAAAAAAAATTAAAGAGAGGAAAGAAACTATATATATCGTACAAATTTTAATGTGTTTTTTCGGATTAAGAGGGGCGGTTGTTCTCTTTGCTGTATGTAGGTCCGCCACTGACAGTCAAAATAATCTAATACTGTATTTATTTTTGTTTAAAATGTCATTACATTTATCTTTCTTCTACATCATTGAAATTTATTATATTAAGTGTATATTTTTAATTAAACTTTTGAAAGTCAAAATTATTTCACTAATTTCTAAAACGAGGAGGATGAAAATTTTAAAATGATGGTGACATAATTGTGATTTTTATATGTCTAAATTAATAAATATAATTGTTTAAATGGTCACACGGGGGAGAGAAACTAACGAATCACAATTTTATTTTTATTTTTATTTTTTTCGGATTAAATGAGGATGATTATGTACTTATTCATAAGGTACAGTACTTTTTTTTACATAAAGTATGTTAGGATAATGTTTTGGGGGCATATTAAATCACAGATGGTCTCCTACAAAAAAAATGAAATAATAATAATAATAATAATAATAATAATAATAAATAAAAATTCAGAAATGGACAAAGGAGTGGGTGAGATCAACTGCAGTTTGTAGGTAAGAGAGGTGCAGCATCATATTTTCTGGATGGTGAGACGTTATCTCTTTCCTTTTCCATCACATAGTAGTGTGTAGATTAGTTGAATGAAAAGAAAGGTCACACTACTTCATTTTTTTTTATTTTGTTTTTTTAGGAAGTCGACGTTGCTTTCATTTCTTTAGTGTAAGAATAAATAGTGGGTATATCTTCCAGATTATTTAAAAATAAATTTGCACAGCAAATGAGTCATAATGATATTGACTTATGGAGGGGTTGTTTTCATTTCTCTATCTCATAATATTTGGTATCCAATAATTAGATGGCCTTTCTTCAAAGTTTTACAAATGTAATATCACTTGAAAGGGTAAAAAAAGACAACATGAATCTGATTTTCAGATACTCGATGCATTAATTTTTTTTATAAAGGATACTCGATGTCTAATTTGACATACCTAATTAACTAAAATCTAATTTGACAGAGCTAATTAAATTAGCGGCCATTGTCACATCATCACACTTAAAATAGAAAGCCCACAAATATTACCACCTACCTCTACTTGTCCTTTTCTTTTTTTGTTAATTAAGGTTAGTTATTAAAAACGGACCCAAAGCATCTAACATTTGCCCATATACATATAAGACGATCTAAAGTACTATTGCAAATGACGTTTAAATGTTTTGCATTCTTATTTTTTCTTGAGGGAGACGTTTAACGATGTTATGTATGTTCTTATATGACATTTCTATATATATACCTACCGAACAAAAAGAAAAATTGATGACAATTGTGACTTGATCTCTATATCTTAATCTGACAAAGCTATCTAGTAGTCAGCTGAGTGATGGGTTGATGATCAGAATGTTTAAGTCTGGAGAGTCAGCTGAAGACCGTCTATCAGCAGAGGGTTTTGAATACTGTTGAGTTGTTGCATCTGAAGTTATATTGGTTAATAATTAAGCCGAGTGACTCAACTGTGCTGAGTTATATATGGTGCATTTATGGAAATCCCGACAGTGTCACATTAATTGGCGGTTAGAGTTAGGTTTCCAAAACTATAAATACTCAATCATTGTAATCAATCTAGTGTTTTGAATTAGTATATATTTTTGTGCATAATAAAAGTTCTCATTTTCTGTCCTTAGAGTAGTCGATACAATGCCAAAATCAAGTTAATTCACTGTGTTCTTGTTGTTTTCGTTTATCTTGTTGATTGTTTTTGTTTTATTGCTTTTGTTTATTATATTTGCTTGTCATCTTGATTCCCATATGTTATAACAAAATACTTTGCCAATTAATTGCATAGGAACTTTGAATACCGTAGCAATTATCTATAATGAGAGGGGTAAATGATACATTTCGGGTGCATGGTGCCAAAGTTACAACAATTATATATGTCACAAACATATCGATTATGATAGACCGACCTTCATCATTATATATCAATAAGTCTTATTTCATAATCCGTAACTGCTGGCTACAGATATGGTGGTCGAGGATCAAATGTCACACTTGGTCATCAATAAAAATTCTTATAAAAATGGGTAAAAATATAAAAACATGACGTTTATATTTTACACGATGGGCCCTTATGTGTTTTGTTGCTTTCTCCTATTGATCCTGGATCACCAAATCATATTTGGTCAATGACCATAATAAAATTACGGGTTCGTTATATATTTGCCCACGTGCACTCACCAAATCAAGAAACATTCATTCAAGCCAAGAAAATCCAAACACATTATCCACGACCCATAATAAAATCTTCAATCTGAAAAAGAAATTTCTCACCCAGAAGTAAAAATTAAAAAAAGATGGGTAACACAGACTACATGTACTCAACAACAACAACAACAACAAATGTTGATGATATGCATACACACAGTCACAGAGTTGAAATCCCACCGCCTCAACCTTTTTTTGAAGGCAATGAAGAACACATTGAAGGAGACACTGTTTCCAGATGATCCTTCACGGCAATTCAAGAACCAGCCGCTAAGTAAAAGGTTTTTTCTGGGGCTTCAATACATGTTCCCAATACTTCAATGGGGTCCTAATTACAGCTTAAGCTTTCTTAAATCAGACTTAATCTCTGGGATATACTATTGCTGGACTTGCGCGCTATTCCACAAGGGATCAGTTATGCTAAGCTTGCTAACTTGCCACCCATCCTTGGCCTTTGTGAGTTCTTCTTCTTTTCCTTTAGTCCTTGGCCCACAATATACTTTAACACCGTTACATGCAGCGGCGGATTCAGAAATTTATTTCAGTGTCACCGAAGTCTAAAACTATATCTTTTTGTCTCCGAAGCCTAAAACGACATTTTTAACGGCAAAATGACATATTTCAACAACAAAACTATATCGTTTTAATACTAAAAAGAATTTCTCGGATGTGGCCGGGGTCATTTGACCCCACCCTAGTTAATGTGTGTCGGCCCCTGGTCACATGTACCATCATAGATATCAATATTGTAAAATTATGTTGCGGTCATTTGTTGTCATTATATTTTGTTGTACTAATTTTGATGTGAAAACAACGTGTATTGAGATATAATGTTAATTATCTACATTTCAATCAACTTAAGCTTTTGAAGAGATGTTAATTCAACAATCATTAGGAATAACATATATATGTACGGATGAATGATCACGGGTGTACGGATGCAAAATATAAATGTATATATGTAAATATATGCAGATTCAAGCTTTGTATACCACCATTGGTACGTATATGCAGTAATGGGGAGCTCAAGAGACTTAGCAGTGGGGCCCGTTGCAATTGGATCATTGTTGATAGCTTCCATACTTGGTAATGAAGTGAAAGCAAGTGAGAATCCAACGTTGTATCTTCATCTTGCTTTTACTGCCACTTTCTTTGCTGGTGTTTTACAAGCTGCTTTCGGCATTATCAGGTACTTTATATTTTTATATACTAGTTACTAGTAATTAATATACTGTATTATATATACTATAATAATAATTTAATGCTCGCAGGTTAGGGTTCATAGTGGATTTTCTATCACATGCAACGATAGTAGATTTCATGCCCGGTACTGCAACAGTAGTCTGTCTCCAACATATTTATTTATTTATCATGCAAAAGATCGAGTTTGGAATTCTGATTTCATTACTAAATATTGCAACGAGTACGTGTGATTAATGTTAGTATTACTAATATAATTAGACTGTTATAGTACTTATTTTGTAATAAGTGTGATTTAATGTTCTACTACTACTACTAATAATAATAATAATAAAAATGGCATGCAGTGGAGGTGGGAAAGTGCTGTGTTGGGATGCTGCTTTCTATTATTCCTGCTACTTGCTAGATTCTTTGTAAGTAAATTATCTTTTATTTGTAACACTATTGTCGCCACCTCACGCAACTAGTGACATAACTTGCTAGTATTACACATTTGATATTTATATTTATAATCAATAGTTATAAAAACATGTTGGGTTCATTTTATCACATTGTAATACATAATTAATGCCGCATGCATCATGAATGAGCGAGCAGACAAGAAAGAAACTAAAGATGTTCTGGGTATCAGCAATGGCGCCGTTGACTTCGGTCATTGTGAACAAACTGGATTTGAGGGGCTAGGGTTTGGACCTTGCCATGGATACGAGAAGGAAAAAAAACGGGAGAAAACTTCATGTATTCTATTAATTTGTAAAAAGGAAAAAAACCAAGTCATTTTACACTGTTCTGTCCTTTTATACTAGGCCATGATGGCTAATTGCAACGGCAAGTAAAATGCAAAATAAACTAATTACAATATGTATTAGCTACTACTATTTACTACTACTATTTACATTTACATCATTAGCAATACCCTCCCGCAAACCCGGGCCACGGTAAATATCTTTAGTCCCAAGACCCAACAGCAAATTCTGGAGTGCAAAACGGTCAATTGGCTTGGTTAGCAAGTCAGCCAGCTGAAATTGAGAACGGATCGGCATAGGTTTAATGATCCCAGCAACGTACTTTTCACGAACAATGTGGCAATCAATTTCGATATGTTTGGTACGCTCGTGAAAAACCGGATTTTCAGTGATGTAGATGGCACTATCGTTGTCACAAAACAGTGGCACGGGTTTGGCATGTTTAAACCCATGTCAGCCAGTAGGTATAGGAGCCATTGAACTTCGCAAGTGGCCATGGCAAGAGATCTATACTCTGCTTCGGATGAACTCTTGGACACGGTAGGTTGCTTTTTTGATCTCCAAGAAATGAGTGCTCCACCAAGAAAAATGCAATAACCAGTCACGGAACGCCTTGTTTCGACACAACCAGCCCAGTCCGAGTCCGCATACGCTTTCAGTTCAATGGGGTTCACAGCAGGGTAAAAAATGCCCTTCCTAGGGGTTGCCTTCAAATAACGCAGCAAATGTTGGGCTGCCTGGAAATGTAAAACAGTTGGTGCATCTAGAAATTGGCTTAATTGCTGCACCACAAACGAAATATCGGGCCCAGTGATAGTGAGATAAAGAAGTTTACCCACGAGAGTCCTGTAACTGCGAATATCAGAAAAAGGGGCTGAATCATTATGAGCCAATTTCAGCTTGGTGTCCATGGGGGTAAGTGCAGGCTTACATCCGAGCATACCAACCTGCTCAAGCAATTCCAAGGTGTACTTTCTTTGATTAAGTATAAGACCCTCCTTGGACCTAGCTATCTCAATGCCCAAGAAAAAACGCAAGGGACCCAGATCTTTAATGTGAAAAGTAGCATGTAAATGACCTTTAACATGGCTAACTTCCTGAGAATTATTGCTCGCTATGACAATATCGTCTACGTAGACTAAAAGGGCAGTGAAAGAGCCATTGTGTGCTTTGGTAAAAAGGCTATAATCATGCAAGGACTGAGTGTAACCGAGTTGGAGGAGAGTGGAGGTTAATTTGGCATTCCATTGACGGCTTGCATGTTTTAAACCATATAGGGATTTTTGCAACTTACAAACTAGATGAGAGGGAGAGGGAGTGAACCCAGGTGGGGGCAACATATAGACTTCCTCATACAATTCCCCATGGAGAAATGCATTATTTACATCTAATTGTTCAAGGAGCCAGCCTTGAGAAACTGCTACAGCTAACAATGTTCGAACAGTGGACATTTTGGCAACCGGACTGAAAGTGTCCAAGTAATCTACCCTTAACTGTTGGGTGTAGCCCTTAGCTACAAGTCTAGCCTTATAACGTTCTATTGACCCATCAAGGTTGTGTTTGACTTTGAAGACCCATTTGCAACCAATGGGCTTCTTAGTGGGTGGCAAGGGGACTAGAGTCCATGTCTCATTTTCCTCTAAGGCTTGAATCTCAGATTGCATGGCCTGCTTCCATTCAGGATATCGGGAAGCTTCATTAAAATTTCTGGGGTTGGGATGGGCCATGATGTTTAAGGCATAAGATTTATATGTGGGACTGATTTGATCATATGACAAGTGTTCTTGGAGAGGATAGAGGGCTGAAGTGCAGGAAGATTGACCAGAGGCAAGTAGGTTGCAATGATAATCTTGCAGCCAGGTTGGTCTTTTGTGTTGTCTACTAGGTCTAAGCAAAAAAGGGTCATTAGAGCTTGATGGTTGAGTCCCAATAGAGACATCCCTTTTTTTTTTCGCTCTTCCGGAACCGGTATAGAAATGGGTGCTTTTTTTTTTACGTTGTTTACCTTAGTTACTGGGGGGTTTCGGGGAAGACCTATGTGGGGCACCTTTTGGGTCTGGGATGCTCGTTTAACCTCTCGTATCATCTTGTTCCTTATTTACCTGGGTGCACTTGTGTTTTCAAAAGCTTCTGTCGAATCGGCTCCTATTTCAATCCGTCTTTGGACCGATCGATATACCAATAATCAAGTCTTCAGTCAACTGGTGGAATACATCGCATCAACCTGGAGCATCAGCTGGGTTAATAGGTTCAACAGGATTAGAGTGCTGAGTTCCAAAGGTTGTAGGTTCCATGTCAACAGAATGAATATGATCAATAGATGCAGATGAAATGGGATTAGAATCATCAGGAAGAGATGGCCAAGTGCAAAGAGTGGGAAAATCTGCAGTAGTGGGGGAAACATTATGGTACTGAAATGGAAAAATATTCTCAACAAATGTCACATCCCTAGACACAAATATGGCATTAGTGTGCAAATTGAGAAGGACGCTGCCTTTCTGGGTAGTTGAATAGCCCAAAAAACAGCATGGAATACCTCTAGGACAGAACTTAGATTTGTGAGGATCTAAATTGGCTGCATAGGCTAGGCAACCGAAAACTTTTAGATGATCGTAAGTGGGTGGAACATTGAATAGTCTGTCATGTGGTGTGGAGTTATGAAGCAGTGGAGTGGGAGAGATGTTTATGAGATAGACAGCATGGGACACACAGAAACCCCAATATCCTATAGGCAATTGAGATTGGAATTTGAGACTCCTAGCAATGGCTAAGATGTGTTGGTGTTTGCGTTCCACAACACCATTTTGTTGTGGGGTATGATTACAGGATGTTTGGTGGATGGACCCTCTAGATGCATAGAAATCAGGCATGTTGAATTCTTGCCCATTATCTGTTCTAAAAATTTTGATCTTGGTGTGAAATTGAGTGAGAACATACTCAAAGAAATTATGCATGATTTTTCTAACTTCAGATTTATGTTGTAAAAGAAATAACCAACAATACCTACTATAGTCATCAACCACAGTCAAAAAATAACGTTCATTATTGAAAGTGGGGTGTCTATTTGGACCCCAGATGTCTAGATGCAAAAGATCAAAACAACTAGCAGTATGACTAGTGCTGTGAGGGAAGGGGTTCCTTTTCAATTTTGCTACTTGACAAATGTCACAATGTTTATTGACAGGAATGCTAACAAATGGAGCATCCTGATGAATCAGTTGCAACCTAGGAGTAGACATGTGGCCCATCCTATAATGCCATAGCTGATCATCAGTCATAGAAGATGGAGGTTGAGTGCTGAATTGAGCAACAGAGGAATGTGGAGCAAAAGAGGCTTCAAGGTAATAGAGCCCATGTTTCTCCTTAGCTGTACCAATCATCCTCATATTCCCCACTTCCTGAATGACACATGAAGAAGATTTGAATGTCACAGTGTACTTTCCAGATCTAGTAAGGGTACTAAGGGACAATAGATTAAATGAAAATGCAGGCACACATAGAACAGAGTGAAGCGTAAGAGACTCGGTAATATGAACCTCTCCTATATGAGTGACTGGTACTGATGTGCCATTAGGAAGTGTTATGTGTTTGTGGGTCACTGGTTTAAATGAGTCAAACAAGTCCAAGGAGCAAGCCACATGATCAGTGGCCCCTGAGTCTAATATCCACTTACTAACATACTTAATATGCCCCTTACCAGCCATTGTCTGAGTAAAATTGGTGTTCAATACTACAGCTGAAGCCATGTGTTGTACAGACCCTGTATTCTGAGTCATCTTCATATTTTGAAAGAACCTTATTATCTCTTCATACTGATCAGCTGTGAGTGATAGCACAGAAGCTCTATTTTATTATCTAGTCCAGCAGAGGGTGTTAAGTCTGTGGAATCCTGCTGCACCATGTTGACTTGCCTTCTATTTTGAAAACCCGGAGGAAACCCATGTTTCTTATAACAACGGTCCTCAGTATGACCAGTCTTGTGGCAGTATGTGCACTGGAGATTTTTCCTATTCTGAGAGCCATAGCTGCCCTGCTGCTGATTAGTTATCATGGATCTCCTCCGACGGCATTTTTGCGACGGAACTTATTTCCCGTCGCAAATTTACGTTTGCGACGGATATTTTAATGTTTGCGACGGGACACTTGGCGGGACCGATTTTTTCACTTGGCGGGCAATTTTGCGACGGAATTTTTATCATTTTGCGACGGACCATCGAATAAAAGTTTTATTAAATTATTTTATTATTCTAAATTTAGATAAACTTTGCGACGGACTTTAATAGCCGTCGCAAAACGGAGTTTTGCGACGGAATTTTTATTGTTTGCGACGGAATATTTAATAAATTTTTATAAATTATTTCATTATTCTGTATGCACATGTTTGCGACGGAATTAGGTTTTTTTTTGCGACGGACATTAGTTTCCGTCGCAAAATGGCGGATATCAGTCGCATTTCCCCCTTTTCTTCCTCATTTCACTTCTTTATCTCCCTCTTCTCTCCCGCCGCCCCCCCCCCACCTCCTCCGCCGAAGCTCTTCCGGCAACGCCACCTCTCCCCCACCGCCGCGGCCACCCACGGGTATGCTCTTCCCTCCCCTCCCTCCCCTCTCCCTGACCCGAGACCCGATTTCCCCCCCCCCCCCCCTCCCCCGCCGCATATGTATGTGTATATTTTTTTTTTTTTATTTCGTTTTATATATATATATATATATGTACGTATGTATGTATATGTATATATATATATTGTATATGTATGTATATTTTTTTTTTTATTTCGTTTTTTATATATATATATATGTATGTATATGTATATATATATTGTATATGTATATGTATGTATATTTTTATGTATGTATGTATATGTATATTTTATGTATGTATGTATATATATATTTTTATGTATGTATTATATGTATATTTTTATGTATGTATGTATATGTATATGTATATGTATATATATATGGTATATGTATATTTTTTATTTCGTTTTTTATATTTTTTTATATAGTGTATCATATGTAGTATAGATTTATAGATATATATGTGATGCTATGTGATGTTTGCATATAAAAGAAACTGATTTAAGAGAGAAAAAAAAACTAAGGATCTTATTGAATGTTGGTTGTGGTGATGCTATGTGATGTTTGCTCGGTTGGTGCTTGGTGATGGGTGGTTTGGGGTTTTGATTGTTTTGTGTTAGATTTTGGATGAAAGTTCAATTTTTTGATGAACTTTTGACCTATGTTTATCTCACTTTCTTACTATCAGAACGAACTCAAAATCAGTTGGTCTAAGAAGATAAAATGCTCATAATATTCTGAATTATAATCCCTTAAATTTTCAGCTCGTTTGGGCTTCAACCCGACATTCAAAAACACCACACGGCTAATTAGCTCCCGGCCGGACAGTTTTGACTAAGCAGTTTGTGACCAACTTTTAACTATTATAAAGGCCTCAAACCAGAATGGTTTCTCAATGAAAAATGTACCCCTATATGCAATATATAACACATCAAAAATTCAGCTCATTCCAAGTAGTATAGGGTACTCAAAAGTTCGACACAAAACCACATCAGAAAGCTGTAAAACAGATTTTCAATATCTGATGCGTTTTTGTTTGACATGGTGTGTGATGTGTGATGGATGAAAATGAGATCTGAAATATGCGTTTTGTAGCTTGCATTCTGAGCTTTCCAACCATATAAAGAAAACGCAATTTGGTGTGCGGCTATACTTACCTAACTTTTTTTTTTGGCAGGTCCACTTACTTTGCTGCACTTTTTTACAGTTTCCGAAGAAGGTGTTGTAGTTACTCGGCTTAGCAAACAAAGAAATTGCTTGAGGTCAGTGTAGTTAGAGGTGCTACTGCAAATCTCAATAGTTAGGGGATCTATTGCAAACCCCGTAGTTACGAGATCTACAGAAAATCTTGCTTTCCTTGCACATATTATTAATTAGTATAAACGCCTTTTTATTATAATTGCATTTAGATTAGTATAAACGTCATTTTCTGTGTCAAATAGATGTCAGGTAGAGGTAGAGGTAGAGGTAGAGGTAGACGCGGTAGGGGTAGTTCCTTGCACCTTGGATTGCCGGTTTTTATAGTTATTTTTTTTTATATTTTTTTATATAGTGTATCATATGTAGTATATATTTATAGATATATATGTGTTGTAATTATAAGTTAGGAAAATGCTTACTTATGTGTATTAGTTAGATAAGTTAGGAAAATGCTTAAGTATGTGCAAAGCCGGATGTTGGTTGTATTGGTTGAATTGGTTTGTTGAATGCTTAAGTATGTGCAAAGCCGGATGTTGGTTGAAAATGCTTAGTTTAGAAACCGGATGTTGGTTGAATTGGTTTGTTGAATTTGGATTGAAATGATGATAAGTATGTGGTTGAATTGGTTTGTTGAAAAGGGTCTTGTTCTACCCGTTTGGAAAATGGTGCTTGGGGGTACTTTGTTATACGGCAAAGCCTCCGAATTATTTTGACGTCGAACCTTTGACCATGAATTAAAAATTTAGGTTAAAGTGTTGTTAGTTTCATAGTAAGTTGAGTAAAACCTGAGTTTGCAAAAGTGTTGAGACAACCTTCAAAGACTATTGTTAGTCTCGTATTTTGTATGATATGATGTGTAGGATTGAAAATGAAGAGAATAGAACGGAGTTGGATGTACGAGAGGTTGGATGCTAACAAGAAATTTAACCCGGTATTTGTGAATGGAGTGGAGGAATTCATAAAACATGCAAAGCGATTAGATTCGTTTCGGGCAAATAATGGAATGATGAAGTGTCCATGTAGTAAGTGTAAGAACACTAAATTTTCAATCGAACATGACGTGAGATTACATTTAACTAAATATGGGTTTTGCGCAAACTACTATGATTGGGTGTGTCATGGTGAAGAGTTTCCCATTCCGATCAACGTTCGGCAAGAACGGAATGTGAACCCTTATCGGGACATGGTTAATGACGCATTACGTGATAGGATTGATCACGTAAGAGAAGAATTTCTTAACCAAGAGGAGAACAATGAGACACCAAACCACGAAGTTGCATCGTTTTTGAAATCTTTGAAAAACGCGAGAGGAACTGTATGTGATGGAAGTAGTGTCTCCGTACGCAAGCGGCTTCTAGGTTGCTCACTTTGAAATGTGATCACAACCTCTCTCACAAATGCGTTGACGGGGTTACCGGTTTGATAGGAGATATTCTTCCGAAGAATAACTTAATGACCTCGAACTTCTATCAAACCAAAAAGTTGTTAAAGGCATTAGAGCTACCCCGTGAGAAAATACACGTGTGTCCCGCGGGGTGTATGTTATTTTGGGAGGAGGACGCGAATCTGGACAAGTGTCGGAAGTGTGACCTTGATCGATATAAACCGAAAACGAACGCAAGAGGTCAACGTGTGCCTAACAAAGTGATGACTTATTTCCCGATTGGACTAGACTCCAAAGGTTGTACGCCACGAAACATATAGGCAAGGAAATGAGGTGGCACGCGGAAAACCCCGGGACAAGCGGTATAATGGCCCACCCAAGTGACGGCCGAAGCTTGGAAGCATTTTGACCAAATGCACCACGAGTTTGCTAAGGAGCCTAGAAATGTGCGGTTAGGACTTTGCACGGACGGTTTTGCACCTTTTGGTAATTTTGGGAAGAACTACTCTTGCGGCCGATCATGGTTACACCATACAATCTTCCGCCCTGGTTGTGCATGAAAAGACGGTTTATATTCTTATCGGTGCTTGTACCGGGGCCGAAAAATCCGAAAGGAAACCTCGATGTTTATTTGCAACCATTGATTAAGGAGTTGAAGCATTTGTGGGAAACGGGGTTGTTTACTTACGATGTATCCACAAAACGAATTTTCATATGAGGGGTTGCACTAATGTGGACTATCAATGATTTTCCTGCGTATGGCATGTTATCCGGGTGGACTACGGTTTGGTGTGAAAGCTTGTCCCTATTGTGGTGATGGAAACAAGTCGTTACGGCTCAAACATAGTGGTAAATGCACTTGGTTTGATTGTCATCGGCGAGTTTCTCCACGAAGACCATATTTTTCGCACCGATAAAGGTTTTTTGAAGTCCAAACGGTATGAACACGCGACTCCACCCCGTAGATTGAGTGGTGAGGAGGTATGGGAATTTGTACAACACCTACCAAGCATCATTGATGGCTCGGATTCGGACTTGAAACGGCTTAAAAACTCCAAGAATGGTTGGTGGAAAAGAAGCATTTTTTGGGATCTTCCGTATTGGAAAACATTCTTTGCTTCGACATTGCACGGATGTGATGCATATTGAGAAAAACTTCTTTGAAAAACTGATTGACACGGTTATGGACGTTAAAGGCAAGGCTTGCTTGTGGTCCAAAATCGCTAAAGATTTGAAAGAGCTTTGCGAGAAAGCGCCCCGATTGTACACTTGTTCTTGACAAGCGAGAAAAGAAAAGTGTTGTGTGAATGGGTCACCAAGTTGAAATTCCACGACGGTTATGCTTCGGACACGAGTAGGTGCGTAGATCATGATGAATACATTCTACGTGGTTTGAAAAGCCATGATTGTCACGTTTTTATGGAACGTTTGTTGCCGGTTGCCATCGAGAATTGATTCCGAAAAATGAATGGAATGCATTGACGAGATAAGTCAATTCTTTCGAGACTTGTGTCTTTTACACTAAAAATAGAAGACGTGATTCGTTTAGAGAATAACATTGCTTTGAGATTATTTGCAAGTTAGAGAAGATTTTGCCTCCGGCGTTTTTTAACTCGATGGAGCATTTACCGGTACACTTGCCGTATGAGGTCGAGTTAGTGGTCCCGTGCAATATCGATGGATGTATCCATTCGAAAGGTTTTTGAATCACTTAAAACAAAAGATTGGTAACAAAGCTTTCGTAGAGGGATCAATATGCAATGCGTATTTGTTGGAAGAGATTTCAAACTTCGTTCTATGTATTACGATGATCATATTGAAACAAAAGCAAAGAATCTTCTTGTTGGTGAGACTTCGGCATCGACAATCGTTTCGATTTACACGAGTTATTCCGTGATCATAATGGTACAACAAGCTGGGAAGTGCAAGACGAGGTTCTTGGATAATAAAGAATATGACTTTGTGCACAAGTACGTATTGGCTAACTGCGAAATCATGAAACCGTATGAACTGTAAGTACCTCATTACTACATACATACAATGCTTAACGAGTTTTTTCGAACAAATATACATTAAGCGACAAAATGATTCATTCTTAGATTGTTCGAGCAATTTATTCGTGTTCAACGACCTCAATTGACCTCGACGGATATTTGGAATAAACATGAACATGAATTTACCAAATGGTTTGGACAACAAGCATCATTGTTGAATGATGATTTGCTAAAAGCTTTGGCAAGTGGTCCTTCTCGTCAAGTCAAAACTTGGAAACGTTATTCGATTAATGGCTACAACTTTCGGACATTCAACCGGGCAACCGATATTGGTAAATCTTCGATCAACAACGGAGTTTGTGTCGGTTCCACGGAAGGTGCCGACTATTATGGCACTTTAAATGAAATCGATTGAGTTGGTGTATTATGGACATTCGATGTCTACAAAGCCGTATTGTTCAAATGTGATTGGTTTGATAATTACGAACGGGGCATGAATGTGCATAAAGATTATAAGATAGTTGAAGTTCATCGTGGTAGGAAATATGGCGCTTATGATCCATTTGTTCGGCTTATCAAGTCGAGCAAGTCTACTATGCTCCATATCCAAGTTTGAAAAAAGACAAAGATCAATGGTCGGTTGTTTTCAAAACAAAGGCAAGATCGACTATCGATGCTCCCGTCGAGGAAACCGTTTTCCAAGAACAAGTGATCAATGATGTTTCCCGATTATCGATCCTCTTAACATTGTCCACCAAGATCTTGATGTCGATGTTGACTCCGATGTTGGGGATAATGACTTGGATGATGATGAGATGGAGGATTTCATTCAACAAGAAGATGGAGAGGAAGAAGAATCGGTTGATGATCTAGATGCGATGAAGAGGAGGAAGAACTCTTCCATTCTAGTAGTGATAGTGAATAATAATGTATTAAATATTTTATTTTGTCATGATAGTGAATAATAATGTATTAAACATTGTAATTTATTATTAATTAGTATAAACGCCTTTTTATTATAATTGCATTTATATTAGTATAAACGTCATTTTACGTGTCAAATAGATGTCGGGTAGAGGTAGAGGTAGAGGTAGAGGTAGACGCGGTAGGGGTAGTTCCCCCTCCCCCGGAGCGTCTTCCTCCTCACGAACGACGAGGTTTGGATGATGAGATACACCGGATGAGCGAGGAGGATTTTGGTGTCATTGTCAATGGTGACCTTGGATTGCCGGTTTTGGATCCCGAGGGGAAATGGTAAGTTAATACATATCTTGCTTTAATTTGTTTGTATTTTTATTTATATTTTGATTAACCAAATATATTAACAACTTATTGTTTTCAATATGACGGGTTTACCGACAACTATGTCAAGAAAATGGCCAAGAACGCCATAATCGGCGGCTTGAACACTTTTGCCACCACGTGGCATAATGCCGACCCGGGAGCGACGGGATAGGTGGTGGAACGCATTTAGGGTACGTCGTTCATATAAATATAACTATATATAAATATAACTATAATTATAACTATACATATAACATATATATATATAACTATGTTGCGGGGTCATTTCGGCTTCCGGTTACGCCACGAGCGCCTGGTTAGGGAAGCTTTTGAGCGGTATGCTATCAACGGGGTCCCGATTATATGTATCGGGCTCAAACAAACCCCCGTGCTCGGCTTTGGATGACCCCGGATATTCTCCGTCGGTTCGAGGAGTGGATTGGGAGTCCCGTAAGCAATTATTCAATATTTAATTAACAATACTTGTTTTATATATATATATATGTATGTACTAACTTGTTTATCTTATGTCGGAATAGGCGTTCCGAAACATACGCGAAAAGAAGCTAAACCGAGCTTCGGATCCGGTGAGGAAGGGAAGATCCCTGGGACACATGCTATGGGCAGACGCGGCGTTATCGATTTCGCTCGGGCCATGGAGGACAATAGAGGAGCGCCCTGTCGGTCGGTGATCGGTGAGTAGTTCGAAGAAGAAGAAGTCGGGCAACTTCGTCTCGAGGAAGTTTGAGAAAATCATGGTACGTTATGTATTCTAAATATTATATATACATTATATATATATCATGTAATTATTGTTACTAACAAATTTATATCATACTTTGCGGGACGTCTTCACCTCGAAGAAGGCGAAAGCCCGGGAGACGCGGCCGACACCCAATCGACGAGTCGCGTCTTTATTACGAAGCCGGCGGTGGTTACGACAAGAAGGGGAGAGTTTTTGGCATGGGGTCGGTGCCTCCATGTACTACGACGAGCTGCGCTCGCGCTCGACACTCATCCGGCGAGACATACTCTCCGGCATAATCACCCGTCTCGCCCGGGGAGATGGCGAGAGACGAACGGACTCGTACGCGAAACCCGGGCGAGGTTGGAGGAGCTAGAGAGAGCGTGGCTCTTGCTTCACAAACTTCCCTTGTTTGGGAATCATTGAAGTGTGTGGCTCTTGCTTCACAAACTTCCCTTGGGAATCATTGAAGCTGTTATGCAGAATAGTTGATACTCCTAACTGGGAATTAGTATATGCTCCATGCCCCTGTTGTCTCTCCAATTTGATTGCTAGATTGTAAACTTCATTAATTTTGGGTAAAGGATTCATCAAAAGCACCTTGGACTTGACTGGTTCAAAATTGCTATTCAAGCCTCTAAGAAAACCAATTATGTAATCTGCTTCTACATAATCCTTAAAAAGCTGTGTGGTGCGACATTCACACTGAGGAATTGGGCGCAACATGATTAACTCTTCCCATAGAATCTTCAGACGCGTAAAGTATTCTGTAACAGATGAATTGCCTTGTCGAAGTGCATAGAGCTCCTCCTGGATATCAGACACACGAAAGAAATCACCAGTAGACAATCTCTCTTTCAAATCGATCCAAACTTCCCTTGCAGTGTTGGCTCCGAGCAAGCTTTGGCCTATAGTTGGTGAAACGGAGTTAAGTATCTAGGATAACACCATATTGTTGCACTGATTCCAGGCTCCGAAGTGTTTATCTCTCTCCGGTGGACAAGGAAGAGTTCCATCTACGAACCCTAATTTATTCTTCGAAATTAGGGCTCGTCGTACCGCAATACTCCAACCGTAGAAATTCTTTTCAGTAAGAAGCGGCTGAACCAGAATAATTGAAGGATTTTCATTTGGATGCATGTAGAGAGGATGCGAAGGAGTGATCTCAGCATCGATCGTATTCACCATGGCTGACTTTCGAACAAAAGCATAGCAGCAAAAACTCAAAAAAAAATCAACAAAAATTGATGTAAATTGCAGCGAGTGAAGAAAAAAGGATGGAGATGTGAGCGGAAACGTTGATTGTCTCTGATACCATGTGAACAAACTGGATTTGAGGGGCTAGGGTTTGGACCCTGCCATGGATACGAGAAGGAAGAAAACGGGAGAAAACTTCCTGTATTCTATTAATTTGTAAAAAAAAAAAACCAAGTCATTTTACACTGTTCTGTCCTTTTATACTAGGCCATGATGGCTAATTGCAACATCAAGTAAAATGCAAAATAAACTAATTACAATATGTATTAGCTACTACTATTTACTATTTACATTTACATCATTAGCAATAGTCATCTTAGGAAGTCTTGTTGTCTACCTTACCCATGCTCAACTTCACGGCGTTCAAGTGGTATGTATACTCCTCTCTTTTTTTGGGTACTTTTTTATTTATGGATAAAAAATAAACTTTACGTGGACAAAACGAGGAATTGATAGTCGGTGGATTAATAGACTATATCTATATGGTCGAATGAATTGGATTAAAACAACTAAATATGTTGGACTGGTTTATTTAAGACTTCAAGTCTGTAGGTTGGTGACAATGTTGTCTCATAAACCTTCACTATATATATATATATATATATATATATATATATATATATATATATATATATATATATTATTTTATTTTATTGCCAATCATTCAGATCAAATCATATCTCTTGGCCGGCAATTTGGTCCGGAGAATTGAACCGGTAATCATTTGATGACCCCATTCACATATGTATGGTTGAAACCTTAATTATATATTTTCACTCATATATAATTCATTATTATTATTCTTGTTGTGTTTTTTGGTTTAGATTCTGTATGATAGTATCAATTAAGGTGAAATACACACACACACACATATATATATATATATATATATATATATATATATATATATATATATATATATATATATATATATATATATATATATAATTAAGGTGAAATACACACACATATATATATATAGATATTTCGTTCATTTGACAAAAAAACATCTCAAAACATTATGGGAAGCTAGTGCATGTAAGAGAGCTAGTGTTGATGAAAAATTACAATGTGGATGGAAACAAAGAGATGATCGCTTTCGGACTGATGAACATCGTCGGCTCTCTCACCTCCTGTTATCTCACCGCCGGTACAACTCATTTTCCATTAATTAATTTGGGTAATGAGATATTATGTTAATTGCTTGCTCATAAAAAACATCGGAACGAAAATTAAAAATTGCAGGGCCATTTTCGAGAAGTGCAGTGAATGTGAATGCAGGATGCCACAGACAGCAGTATCAAACATAGTAATGGCTTTAGCGGTGATGATCATTGATCACCCTCTTGTTCTTGACTCCCTTGTTTCACTACACGCCCCTCGTCGTCTTGTCTTCCATAATCATGGCTGCATTGTTGGGCCTAATTGATTACCAGACTGCAATACATATCTTTGGAAAATCGATAAATTCGACTTCTTCATCTTCATCTCGATCTGCTTATTTAATTTTGGGCGCCATTAATGTTCAAGTTGGCTTACTCATTGCTGTACTCTATCTATTTAATTACATACACTTATTATTCATTAATTAATTTGGATTAATTATATATATATAACTGTATTTGTGAAACTATATAGGTATCACTATCAGTGTTAAGAGTGCTGATCATATGATATATGTTTGTTGCAAGGCCAAAAACCCTAGTACTAGCTAGGTAACCTACCAGACACAAAAATATCCCAATGCAATTACTGTGCCTGGTGGTGTCCTTGTCCTTCAGATCTATTTTGCTAATTCCAACTACTTGAGAGAAAGGTACATTCATTCATTTCTTTCATTTTTTGGCACTTTATTATTTGAATTAATATAACCAAGAGAATTACTACTACTTTGTGTTGTGATTCTCATGTAGAATTTCAAGATGGATAGATGAAGAGGAAGATAAATTAAAATCATCTGCACAATCCAACAGTTTACGGTATATCATTCTTGATTTAACACGTATATATGTATATATAATATGTCATGTTTTGTTCTATATTACTCATGCAAGAACCCTAATAAGTTTATTTATTTATTTGGGACAATATTGTTGTAGCTAGCATTAGTGAATCCAAGGACAGAGGTAATTAATGAAGAAGTTGAACAAATCCAAATTTGTTGAATTATTAGGGAAAGAGTGGATTTTTTTGACGGTTGGAGATGCAATGGGACCATGCAATTACTTACTTCACACTAGCAAGCCAATATTAGTGGAGGATAAAACTGGAAATTGCTGAAATATTATTAGTGTAGGATGAGCAATGAGTAATAACTAATAACATGTACAACTTTATATATATATATATACTAGAAAATAAACAATCGTGCTCCGTACGAGCGTTGTCCCGGTTTGTATTTAATTAACTCTGATATATTACGATGGCATGTCCGACACGTACGTGTCGGCTGATGAAATGAATATCCGACACATCTTTGACACCTCCCGACATCGTATGGATACTTTTCGGCAACTACTGAACAATTTTTTTCAATTAATACTTAAATCTATTTTAACCGGAAAAAATGAAGTTATCTTCGACATTATTTGCAACAACACGTGTTCTACCAAAAACACGACACGACACGCTTCGATACACCCCGACGCCATAACCAACAGGTGTCGGTTGGTGAAATGAATATTAATTAAAATTTTAATTAAAATCTAACACACTGTCAACACTCCACGACACAAAACAAGGAGATGGAACATATTACTTAATTATCGCAAGCATGCTTTGTAGTCCGTATTTTTTGTGACCAAGTTTAGCTTCTATCTTTTTTTCATTTCGTAGTGGGGTTTACGTGTCGGTTGATGAAATGAATATCCGACACATCTTCGATACCTTCCGACATCGTATGGATACTTTTCGACTCTACTGAACAATTTTTTTTCCAATTAATACTTAAATCTATTAAAACCGAAAAAATGAAGTTATCTTCGACATTATCTGCAACAACACGTGTTCTACCAAAAACATGACACGACACGCTTTGATACACCTCGACGCCATATCCAACAGGTGTCGCTTGATGAAATTAATATTAATTAAAATCTAACACACTGTCAACACTCCACGACATAAAATCGACACCTTTCGACACTACCGAACCCTTTTTTTGTATTTTCAGATCTAGGCTAATTTTAACGGTCATGGTAAAATACACAATTCGAATTTCCATAGAAATTAAATCAACAATACACTATAATAGGTTTAACGATTTGTGGCCGAAATAATTTTTTTTCGGGATATTTAATATTTTATATAAACGATATGTTTTTATAAAAAAAAATTCATTTCAAGAAATTTAATATTTCATGTAATCGTCAAATCAAATATCTTTAAGCATGATATAAAGATCGTGCAGGCAACATATTGTGGCTTTATATCCTGAAAATAGTCATATCGCCGTGTACAAACGATATGTTTTTTTATGAAATGAATTTATTTTAAAAAAATTATAAGATTTCATGTAAACGTCAACACAATTTTTTTGGTATGATTCAAAGATCGTGTCGGCAACAAATCGTGGGTTTATATTTTGAAAATAGTAATACATTTGCTACATATATTCACACATTAAAAGGTGATACAATTGAGTCCTCCAAAATGAAACAATTTACTCAAACCATTCTCTCAAAAAAAAAAAAAAAATCTGGACTGGACCGATGAACAGTAAAAATATTTTTTAAGCCTATAAACAGTAAAGAAAACAACAACCAATAAAAAAAATACATGTGTCACCAAAGGCCAAACCCTTGTCTTCTTATTAATATAGATGGATATATATATATATTATTAGTGTAGGATAAACTAATCACAGTTTATCAATGCATCAATGCTCCGATTTGATCCAGTGGTCAAACCGAGACATCCATTACCAAAATATATTGGATTCAAGACCTATTCAGAGTGCAAAAAAAAAAAAAAAAAGTCCTATCCAGAATTATTGTAGTATGATATTATATAAATGTTTTTCCGTATCTGTAGAAAAAACGGAAAAAATTTTATGAGAAGAGAATGAATTTATTTATGACATCATCGATATGAGGAGAAATGATTTAAAGAATCAAAATTTCCTATCTTAATTAAATGTGTTAATGATCCGGGTTGAAGTGGGCCTTTTATATATTGATCGAATCAAACAAACTTTAAGCTTTACAAAATCGCATTTGAGCCCAAACTTGAAATGCCTATTGAACCCAAGTTTAAACATGAGTGTTTTCGTATTTAACCAAACTTGAGTTTATTTTTAGTTAAGTTAAGGAATATAAGTCGTTCTATATTTTATTTCACAAATATCATAAAAACAAGATCTATTTTCTGAAAAAAAAAGCCACATTTCAATATAATTGCCAAGTATGGCACATAAATACGAAACATGATAAGTGTAGCATCCAACTCACACAACAATAACACTTATTTACAATTCGAGCATGCATGATGATAATATCATGAGCTGAATATGGAAATGCTTGATAACTACTACCTCCATCTTATAAAAAGTGTCTATCCTTTAGAAAACATATATGAGGCGAAATGTCTCCTTATATGAGCCCCCAATAGGGTGAAATATGAACAAACGCACTTCATTCGACGCCAAATTATATACTTCTGTTTTAATCACATGGAGCTATGCGTTCTATTCACAATAAAAGGAATAAGACGAGTTATGTTGCAAGAGTGTTTAATAAATTATAACAAGGAACTGAATAAAATGTACGTATCCAATTCCAACCCATTATTACATATATCCATACTATGTGCGAGAGGTAAATTAGAGTTTATCACACCATTTCATTTGGTATAATTCATAAATACTCGTTGCATCATACTTTTCCTCATAAGAGATAGGATATGAGAGATTTTGTGATGTTAACGGTTGTAAGAATGTTGTATCAAGCGATATACATTAGAGCATTTCATTTTTATTCTCTTTCACATACTACAATTTTATCGTGTATGAGGTTAGAAGCGAATGATGTAATGAATGTATTTTTTTCCCCGAAACGAAATAAATTTCATTAAAATAAAAATACAAAAGTATTACAATTGATTATCATCATGAGTTATTGTAATAGATAACCAAACCATGAAAAAATCAACCCAGTCAAAATTGACTTCATGTGAACGTGCAAAATGCTCCACAAAATAACTAGCAACATTAGCCTTTTTTACTAATATACAGAAAATCACAAATCTCAAAACATTTACTCAAATTACAAATATCACCAATCATCATATATACATTTGAGTTCGTTATTTGACGATCTTTAACATCTCCACCACAGTCTTAGCATCGGTCTGGAGTAAAATCCGTCGCTATCCTTTACTTAAAACATTCCTTAGATACCATCTAACATCCTCCACTTCAGCCATATGAGAATTTGTAATATTTCGAGCCGGCATACCCCAAACTTCATTCACCTCACCCTTCTCATTTTTAATTACAACACCAAAACCTGCCAAGCTTGAAGGAGTGATCCAAAAAGCATCTACTAAGCAAGTGGTAACGGTTGTAATGTATGTTGTATAATAAATTTTTCCATAGGATATTGAGACCCAAAATTAGAAGAATAATTAAGAAAAAAAATATAGGGAAAACCAAAGATTATCCAAAGAGGAAATGTTATCCAACATTATCCTTCCCCATCCCGCATCCCTCAACCACCACCACCGCCCCCCCCCCCCCCCTACCGCCCCAAAGCAAAAAAATAGGAAAAAAAACAGCTTCGGTCTGATGCTCAACTTCCAGCAACCTGCAGCTACTGAATTACTACTCACTGCACTGTAATCGGAAAATTAATGTCTACAATGGCATCCATATTTCGCCGGAGAATTCACCGTTCGCGTCCAAGTGAGCGGTGCAGATTATTTTCGACATCACCGGAGTCAAAGAGACTAGGAACTCAGAGGATAGATAAGATCTTGATAGCTAACAGAGGCGAAATAGCATGTAGAATTATGAGAACCGCCAAACGATTAGGCATTCCAACTGTGGCCGTTTATAGCGACGCTGATAAGTATAGTCTGCACGTCAAGACCGCTGACGAAGCCATCCGTTTAGGTCCTCCTCCCGCGCGGTTGAGCTACTTGAACGCTTCCTCCATTATTGAAGCCGCTAACAAAACTGGCGCTCAGGTGATAATGGGCTGTAGTTGCTTAACTTTATTGAGATAGTTGAAGGGTTTCGTATCGAAAAGGAGATATTAGCACTTCGAGAAATACACAGTAGGAAATTTGCTCTCACATTAGAAATTGGTGACCGGTTACGACTTGCTGTGTGCTCTGTTTTATCCTCTTGATATGTTGATTTACTATGATCTACTGGTTGTACTATCTGATTGATCTCTATTGCATCATTTGGCCTTAGAATATGGTAATTCCTAGTTTTTTAAGAAGGAAGCAGAGAGAGTTTTTTATAGAATGCTGTACACTGAAAGTGAAATAAAAAAGCATTCTTATTTACTGTAGCTGTTTACAGTATACTTGGTTGGACTGTTTTTCTGATAGTTATGTTCATTTGAGATAAGTGAGCCATGATGATGTACATTTTATCTCATGTAATACTTCAAGCCTGGATTTAATACTTCAAGTTGGCAAATTATTGTGTGCTTGATGTCTTCGTGTCAGATTTACAGGCGATGCTTAGCCGGTCATAGCTCTGTACGTTATCGAGCTTATGACATTTTTCTATCTTTTGGGTAGAAAGTTCGTTTTTTTTTTAAACTCAAAATGGTTCAACTATTACTTAGACTTCGCATATAGCAGGTCTCTAGAGCATGGCGTACTTTTATTCCCCCGCCCTGTGGGTTTTTCTTCTCTTTACTTTTATATCTGTGTCGGGGAAGGGGGAAGGGGGAAGGGGGAAGGAACAAAGCATAAGAGATTTATTTATGTTGCAAATTACTATTTTTAACACTGTACAGTTGGGTTTTCTGCTCGTTTGGGACTCAGGGAACAGACAGTTAATGATTCATGTGCCTTGATTACCAGGCTATCCACCCGGGTTATGGTTTCTTATCAGAAAGTGCTGAGTTTGCTCAACTTTGTGAGAATCATGGACTTAACTTTATTGGACCTCCTGCATCTGCTATTCGGGATATGGGGGATAAAAGGTAACACTAGTTACTGTTCATTCACTTTCCCTTATGTTGTCTCTTTCAGACAGCACCATTGTTTGAGCCCACTTTGTTTATTTGTGAACTTAGATTTATGTTCAAGACCTTCTATCTTTCTTTGTTTTGAGCTTATATTAATTCTAAGTGCGTCGGTAGCTATTCGAGCTTGGGATGACCTTTTTCTTAGGGTCGGCACTTATGGAATATAGCCAATCAGTGTTTTGGTACATTTTGGATAAACGATCACTCCTGTGCTTCTTGTGCACTTCCCTCCTACGTCCTCTTATTGATATACTTGTCCCATGTTTGTTTATTGCGTTTTTGGGATTGGACAAAATGGAATGAAGTACGAAATTTGTTTTGCTTTATTACCTGTCCCTTGTTATTTTGTTTGTTCTAATTAGGTATTGAGGAAGATTGGTGTGTAAAATTGTAAATAAATGCGTTAAGGGAATGAAAGATGAAATTCCTTTGTTTCCCTGTATATTACTGACAAGTGTGTTTATACTAAGAAGCCTGTATATGGGCGTGAAAATGTTGAATTTCTTTCTTTTAATTTAAATTTTAATTTGTGGAAATGTCCTCGTGCCTTCTTTTTGTTTAGTGTGTGTATGTGCTACTCCTTGCATTTTAAATATGCTAAAATGTTTTTGGTGTGTCAATCAGTGCTTCCAAGAGAATTATGGGTGCAGCTGGTGTCCCACTTGTTCCTGGATATCATGGTGAAGATCAAGACATCGATATCATGAAGTCAGAGGCTGACAAAATAGGATATCCTGTTCTGATCAAGCCAACACATGGAGGTGGAGGAAAGGTACGCCCTTTACTTATTTTCACATCATTCTATATGTAAAAGTCGGACAATTAGAAAAAACGTTTATATCTGATCTCTGATGTAATTGGTTTAAAGCATATCAAAGTAGATAATTTTGATTATTGAAGGTGTCTGAGAATTTACCAGTTGCTTTTGTACCCTATTCTTCATTTCATTGAATGTTCATGCATTTTAGTTCTTGTAGTATCACAAGCCATGAAAATGCTAGCTTTTCTGATAGGCAGCCTGTAACAAGGTTTCTGAAGAAAGTTATTGGGAAAATGACTTTGTATTCTATTCTGTTTTTCCAATTTACAGAAGTACATGGGACAAACCAGGATCCCATGAATCAAGAGAATAAATGCCTAATATCTCCCAAATCTCCTAATTAAGGAATCAGTTACACATCTCCTAATTTACTCCAAATATTCTGTCAGTAACTACTGATTCCACTTCCCTAATTACAGAAACAAATCTCCACTGATTAAGCACATAATTAAGTCATTATTTCCAACAGTTTCTTCTTGGAAAAGTGATATAATTTTCCTTCTTGCTTTCAATTTCGTACATATACTAAGGATTGTAAATTTTGAACGCATTAAATGTTGGATTTAAAGTAAAAATTGAACCAGCTTGTTGGGGTAAAGCAGTTATGATGAGCTTTTTATGATGAAATGCTTTGATCCCTTTTCTCATAAAGATGTATCATGTCACATAGTTCTTTGTACTTTTTATGATGAATATTTTGTGTTTGTGTCTCTCTATTGAACAACAGGGCATGAGGATTGTACACAGACCTAGTGAATTTGCTGACTCTTTTTTAGGGGCACAAAGAGAGGCTGCTTCGTCATTTGGAGTGAACACAATCCTGATTGAGAAATATATTACAAAACCTAGACACATCGAAGTCCAGGTATTTCAGATTCCATTTGTCCTTTCCTTATATTTTTTATATTGCGTTATTTTGCTTTCTTAACATATTTCTGAAATATTTTCGAGTTATGCAAGCTGTCCTTTTTAACCCCCTCCTTAGCGTAGTGTGACTATACTAACGGAGTCTTGAGTCTCTTTACAAAAGGTAACTGATACTATGGCTTGTAATGTCCCTAGCTCGTTACATAATCTCTGATTTTTTTTCCCTCAAGATTTTTGGAGACAAACAAGGCAACGTAGTACACCTATATGAGAGGGATTGCAGTGTCCAGAGGCGGCACCAAAAGATTATTGAAGAAGCACCTGCTGTATTGCCCTTCTTTCTCCATTTCCAAATCATATTTGCTGCTGTTTGAAAATTGTAAATCTCATGATATAGCTATTCATTGTTATTATGCTTCTGCAGCCAAATGTTAGCAATGAGTTCCGTGCTCATTTGGGTCAGGCAGCAGTTGCAGCAGCCAAGGTGATGTGTGTAGAGTCGTTATTGATTCCATTGAGATGTCATGATTTATTTGAATATCATTGTGATTTATTTGCTGGTAGTTTTGGTGAATGTTCATTTCAGTAGTTTAGGTCACAGTGGTCGACCATAAGCTTATTAAACACAATTTCCAATCACCTCATGTTTAATAAGCAGATGGTCTTATAATCTATAAGACCATCAGCTTATGAACCATAAAGTGATGGCAAATTATTAAGAAATGTTGACTAATTGTATAGATGGCCTCTTTAAACTAACACTGTCTCTCCTGTTTGATTGTTAAAAGGCAGTCAATTATCACAGTGCAGGGACTGTCGAGTTCATAGTCGATACCCTTTCTGACCAGTTTTACTTCATGGAGATGAATACCCGCCTTCAGGTTGTTTAATCAGCCTGTCCATTCTTATTTCTGTGGATCTCCGACGGATAGATGACATATTTGTTCTCTTTTAGGTTGAGCATCCTGTTACCGAGATGATTGTCAGGCAGGATCTTGTTGAATGGCAAATACGTATTGCAAATGGCGAACGTCTGCCCTTATGCCAAGCAGAAGTTCCTTTATCAGGTCTTTTCAGCTTATTTAAAATTTCTTTACTTCATTTTGACATGTAGTTTATCATTGCTGGGAATTATCAAAAATCAATCTACATGCATAATCCTCCTTGCAAAAGAGAAAAGTGATGGTTTTGTACTACATGCTCTCAGAATTAAGAACAGTAAACGTATAAAGTTGTCTATGGTTGCTTGGTATACTGTGACTGGGGAAAGTCATTGTATGTTAAATTTCTTGTTTGGCCCCTGTACTTCATGTGGACTTCTATCTGATTTAGTATGTCCCATCCTTGTGCCTGGAAGTGTAGAAATATTTAGAAAATAAAAGGGAGATCTTTTATTGATTATTTCAGAATGATTACAAAGAGAGGCTGCTGACTTCTTTAAATAAAAGGCTAAAACCCTAATCCCTGAAATTAAGGAGCCGTCACCGTCTTAACCTAGAGAGTTGGGCTAATTTATTTAATACGGTAAAAAGCCTATTCTACCCTTTCAAATAATAATAATAATAATAATAATAATAATTCAGCATAATTCTCAACACTCCCCCTCAAGTTGAGTGTGGATGTTGAACATGCTCAACTTGCTCACAAAGTTGTCAAATCCTTGCTTCATCAGTGGCTTAGTTAACCCATCAGCAGTCTGCTGCACAGATGGCAAGAAAGGTATGCAAATCAGCCCCTCATCTAGTTTCTCCCGGATAAAGTGCCTGTCAATCTCAATATGTTTGGTCCTGTCATGTTGGACAGGATCATTGGCAATGTCTATAGCTGCTTTGTTGTCACAGTACAGCTTCATAGGCAATGCCATAGGTACTTGAATGTCTGCTAGGACTCTTTTGATCCATAGTTCTTCACACACCCCTTGTGCCATAGCCTTATACTCAGCTTCTGCTGTACTTCTGGCCACAACACTTTGTATTTTGCTCCTCCAAGTTACTAGGTTGCCCCACACAAAGCTACAATACCCAGAAGTTGATCTTCTACCTTCTGAACCTGCCCAATCAGCATCTGCATACACTTCAACACTTCTACTTCTCTGTTTTCTGAAGCATACTCCTTGTTCCACTGTCCCCTTGAGGTATCTGAGGATATTGAAAAGAGCTTAGATGAGGCTCACATGGTGCATGCATAAACTGACTGACTGTGCTTACAGCAAAAGAAATATCAAGCCTAGTGCTGGCTGGTTTGCAATCCCTCATCCCGGTTTCTTCCAACAGATCAAGTATGTATTTTCTCTGAGTTACCACCAGTCCTGATTCTGACCTAGCAAACTCCATACCCAAAAAATATTTGAGGTTGCCTAGATCCTTTCTTTCAAATTCCTTTCCCATGCTCTTCTTAATCTGATTGATTCCTTCTTTATCATCCCCTGTGAGGATGATATCATCAACATAGACAAGGACCACTGTTACCTTGCCTTGCCCAGACCTTTTAGTGAACAGGGTATGATCAGATTGACCTTGTCTGAACCCTTCCTTTTTCAAGAACCACATAAATCTTTCAAACCATGCTCTTGGACTCTGTTTGAGTCCATACAAAGACTTCTTCAATCTGCATACCTTCCCCCCATTTTCCCCAGAGAATCCAGGTGGAAGATCCATGTACACTTCTTCCTTCAAATTCCCATGTAAAAAGACATTTTTACATCTAGTTGTTCAAGAGGCCACTCCAGATTCACAGCTACAGATAGGATGATCCTTACTGTGTTCAATTTTGCCATAGGTGAGAATGTCTCTGAGTAATCCAGACCATAGGTTTGGGTATACCCCTTGGCCACCAACCTAGCCTTGTACCTTTGCAAGGTCCCATCAGAGTTGTATTTTACTGTGAAGATCCACCTACATCCCATTGGAGTTTCCCAGGCAAGCTAACAACCTTCCATGTATCATTCTTTTCTAGGGCAGCAATTTCTTCATAGACAGCTGCTTTCCATTCTGGACAACTGAGTGCTTCTTGGATGTTTTTAGGAATGGATATGCTGGACAGGTTGGAGAGAAAAGCTTGGTATTTAGGGGAGATGTTCGAATATGAGGTGTATTTGCTAAAGGGATACAAGGGATGTTTTGTGCATTCCCTGGGTGGTTTTCTAATGGCAATAGGAATATCCAGTAAAGGGTCATTTTGGATGGTTTTTTCCACATTAGGTGGATCCTCAGTGGTGATTTCATGTGGGGTGTTGGTAGTACAAGGATCAAGAGGTTTACCTGTTTCTGAAGCAGATTTTGGACTTTCATCTGGAGAAGTTGACTGTTCAGTGTCTGCTGTGTGAGTGTTCTCAAACTTCTTGAGAATAGTTCCTTTCCTTGAATAAGTGAGGCCTGGAAATTTCTGTATTCTGGTCTTAGGACTAGGTTCTGAGCTATTTTTCTGACTATTCTGATCACTTGGACCTGAATAGGATCAGTATATGGCTCATTTGAACTGTTGGTCCTGTCTTTCTCGTGCTGATAGGTCACAACATCTAATGGTGGGACACTGGGTTCTCCACTTTCTAAAAGAAACTGTGAAATGTTGTCATTATCATGTTCATTCAGGTTCTCCCCCTGAACATGATTGTGAAAGAACATATGGGTTTCATGGAAGGTGACATCACCAGTGACATAAATCTTGTGTGAGAGGATCCAAGCACTTGTACCCTTTCTGAGTGGGTGTATAGCCAACAAATACGCATTTCCTAGAACTGGGATCAAGTTTCCCTTGGTTGTAAATGTGAGTGAAGGCAATGCACCCAAACACTTTTGGGGTTAGGTTTTGGATCAGTCTGGTAGTGGGGTAGGATTCTACCAATTTTCCAAGAGGACTCTGAAAGTCTAGCACTCTGGAGGTAGTCTATTAATGAGATAGCAGGCTGTTAACACAGCTTCACCCCATAGGTACTTAGAACATTTAGAAGTTATCATTAAGATCTGACCACCTCTAGAATGTGCCTATTTTTCCTCTCTGCCACACCATTTTGTTGTGGTGTGTTAGGGCAGGAACTTTGGTGTATCATGCCATATTTTTGGAAAACTGGACCAAGGATTGAGTTAAAGTACTCTCCCATTGTCACTTCTGAAAATTTCAATTTTAGACTGAAATTGAGTTAAAATAAGGTTATAAAAAGTTTCAAAAGCATGCTTTGCATCAGACTTTTGTTTTAGCAGATACACCCAAGTTGCTCTGGTGTGATCATCAATAAAAGTGATAAACCACCTCTTTCCTTCAAGAGTGTGTACCCTTGCAGGCCCCCAAATGTCACTATGTATCATAGTGAACGGTTTTGTTGGCTTGTAAGGTTGTGAAGGAAAGGAGGACCTACAATGTTTGGATAACTCACATACAGAACATTTATAAAAATCAGGACTTTTATTGAGGAACAAACTAGGAAAGAGTTTCTTCAAATACTGAAAACTAGGGCGGCCAAGCCTAAAGTGCCACATTAGCACATTATTCTTAGCCACACCATTTTGTTGTGGTGTGTTAGAGCCGGAACTTTGGTGTATCATGCCATATTTTTGGAAAACTGGACCAAGGATTGAGTTAAAGTACTCAGTCCCATTGTCACTTCTGAAAATTTCAATTTTAGACTGAAATTGAGTTAAAATAAGGTTATAAAAAGTTTCAAAAGCATGCTTTGCATCAGACTTTTGTTTTAGCGGATACACCCAAGTTGCTCGGTGTGATCATCAATAAAAGTGATAAACCACCTCTTTCCTTCAAGAGTGTGTACCCTTGCAGCCCCAAATGTCACTATGTATCATAGTGAACGGTTTTGTTGGCTTGTAAGGTTGTGAAGGAAAGGAGGAACTACAATGTTTGGATAACTCACATACAGAACATTTATAAAAATCAGGACTTTTATTGAGGAACAAACTAGGAAAGAGTTTCTTCAAATACTGAAAACTAGGGTGGCCAAGCCTAAAGTGCCACATTAGCACATTATTCTTATCCACACAAGTGGACTGAAAACAGAAACTTCTAGACTTTTCTTCATTCTTGGAAGGCTCTTCCTCAAGAATGTACAATCCCCCCACCAGTTTAGCATGCCAGTCTCCTTCCCCGTATGAGCATCCCGAAATTTACAACCATCAACATAGAAAACGGCGGTGTATTTAGTGTCACGATTAATTTTCTGACAGACAAAAGGTTGCATGATAATTTAGGGACATGCAGGACATTTTTAAGATTAGATCAGGTGTGATGATGATAGTGCCTTTCCCAGCAATTATGGAAAAGGAACCATCTGCTATTCTCACCTTTTGATTACCAGCACAAGGAAAATATGAATGAAACAAATGTGAGGAATTTGACATATGGTCAGTTGCCCCTGAGTCTATTACCCAAGAGTGTGTCTGGTTTGTGCTTAGATATGTGGAAGGGTTACCTTTTTCCACAAGTGTGCAAGTGTGCAAGTTGCATCACCTGTGGTGGAAGAGTTTTGGGCTTTGAGAAGCTTGCTCAGTTGTTCAAGTTGCTCCTGTGAGAGCTGCAGCAATCCAGAATTGTTGCTACCCTGGTCAGAACTCACCTGGTTGGCCTGCTTCCTGTCAGTTCCGGGCTTCCAATTGTCTGGCTTTCCATGGATTCCCCAGCATGTCTCGCTGGTGTGGCCTTGTTTCTTGCAATGGTCACACCAGACCTTCTGTTTTCTGCCCTTATTATCTCCCTTGCTTGTTGTCAAAGTTTGAAGATTCCATCTTCTTCTTTTTTTGCACTTTTCTGCATCACCCTTTTTCTGGACTCTTCCTTCCTCACTTCTGAAAAAACTTCCCTTAGGGATGGTTAGGGGTTTTTTCCAAGAATTCTGCCCCTAACTTCATCCAATTCTTGATTCAATCCAGCCAGGAAAGTGTACACTCTTATTTTCTTCCCTTTTCTGGAACTTTACTCCATCCTTGGAACATTCCCAGGAATTATCATAAGATAGGTCCAGCTCCTGCCATAATCCTACCATTTCATTGTAGTATAGGGTCACTTCCCTGGCATCTTGCTTGCAGGACAATATTTTGGTTTTTAACTCATAGATCTGATAGGTATTCTCAAGATTTGAGTACATTTCTTTGACAGCATCCCACATTTCCTTGGCAGTGCCCAAAAACATGTGGGGTCGAGCAATGGAGTTTTCCATTGAATTGATGAGCCAGGCCCTCACCATGGAATTTTAGATCTCCAAGTTGCATACTTTGGGTCACTCTCAGCAGGTTTGACAGCTTCCCCAGTGATGTATCCCAATTTACTCTTGCCATCTATGACCAATTGCATGGTCTGAGACCATTCCAAATAGTTCTTTCCATTCAGTTTTTGGGTGGTTAAGATGGTGGATCCACTGGAGTTTGTGTCTCCACCGCACAATTGGTCAGCCCTGATCATGGTTGATTCAGTGGCTTGACTTGTTGCGGAGGTTGATGACATTGAACCTGTGGTAGAACTTCGGAGTTCTCCAATCATCGCAGCTTTAAAGTTCATGGCCGGATCATGGGACCATGCTTTGATACCATGTAGAAATATTTAGAAAATAAAAGGAGATCTTTTATTGATTATTTCAGAATGATTACAAAGAGAGGCTGCTGACTTCTTTAAATAAAAGGCTAAAACCCTAATTCCTGAAATTAAGGAGCCGTCACTGTCTTAACCTAGAGAGTTGGGCTAATTTATTTAATACAGTAAAAAGCCCATTCTACCCTTACAAATAAAACATAATAATAATAACAATAATAATAATAATTCAGCATAATTCTCAACAGGAAGGGCATTGAACAATTGTTTTCATCAAGTTTCATGTTAGTGGAAATAAAGACATCCACTGTCATAAGGCTTTGTGTATAGCCCGTACTCTTTCTTTCTTTTCTTCATGTGGTTAAGACTTCTCATATTTGTTATTATTCGACAAATCATTAGATGGCCTTATCTTCCCAAAACATATAATTCAACTGACAGCATTTTCCTTCTTTTTTTAGACACTCGGTACGTGTTTACAAGCTAGTTGTTATTGGTTAGATGCTACTTTTTGTGCTCATTGCTAATCTCTTAGCAGGCCATGCTTTTGAAGGGCGTATATATGCTGAAAATGTGCCAAAAGGATTTCTTCCTGCAACTGGCGTTCTTCATCATTATCGCCCGGTACAAGTTTCATCAGCGGGTACGGTTCCTCAATCTAGCTATTTAAGTGAAATTGAAGAGCATTCTTCTCGTTCCTTTTTAACTGTCGTCTAAAGTTTCAGCATGCAAATTAAGGAGAGCGTAAATATCATTACTTATGATTTGCAAAGTATTAAACGATAGTTGGATGTGATTAGAACTCTCAGATAAGTATTATTCTCATGTCTTTATTAACAGTTATTCTTAAGGATAAATCCATGATAATGCACTGTTCAGGAATGTATTTTTTTACAACTACAATCGATAAAAAGGAGCAGAGATAGTAACTTGTTTCAGGGCCCTCTGTGTAGGAAAGATCCTTCCAATGTAGAATCAATAGCCACTTTTCTCCTTTTATTCTGCATGATGTAGATAATCTTTGGGATTAGCATGATGTTATGCAGCTATGAATACTTTTTAGGATCCTTGTTTCTTGGCAATGATCATCCTCACTTAGTTCCGTTAAGCAGTTAGAGTTGAGACTGGAGTCGAGCAGGGGGATATGGTGAGCATGCATTATGATCCAATGATTGCTAAACTTGTTGTGTGGGGAGAAGATCGATCTGCTGCATTAATCAAGATGAAAGATTGCCTAGCCAAGTTTCAGGTAAAACACAGACAGGCTACACGATATTTGAGACTGTACACTGGTTTGATATGTCTGGCCGGTCATAACGTTTCTGCTTAATGGATAGCACTTTCAGAAACTTTTTGGAATAGAAGTGGATTTTGTAAAAGTAAATAAAAATTCGGGCAAGGGGAATAGGACCACATTAGGTTAGCCAAGCACAGGAATTTTTTTTTGAATTTTTTTTTTTTTGTGGGAATTTTATATATACAGGAGGAAAAAACATCTAGGAGTTCAAACACTTATTCCAAAATACACATTGAATTGGTTTTATGGTCGGGAGCATAAATTTTATTCAAAAAGGGGCTGCATGATTCATGGCAGCATCCGGTCCTGGAAAGGGTCGGACCATTTACATCTATTGTACACAACCTTACCTTGTATCTCTAGAAGAGGCTGTTTCTGCAACTCAAATTATGGCCATAACTTTTGTCACTGCGCCAAGGTACTTCGTCCCTAAGTTTCTGTCGTGGTACCAAGGCACTTCCCATATTAAGTTCCATTATACCCCAACATTTACTGGATATTTTCAGATAATATGGCTGTGGTGTTACTCAGGATATCATTGCGTATATTTAACTTTTGAGGCACCAGTCCCTGCATGCTAGGAAAGAAAAGGTGGGGGTGAGGGCGGGGGGGGGGGGGGGGAGTGAGGGGGTATGGAATTTAATAATTTTTTCTACGCTGCACCAAGTTATGGTTCAATATAGCGTCTTGGCTCCATGAAGGATGTTAGTTGATTCTTCTTTTAAGTGTGTAAAAAGGACATTTTTGTTACAAGATCATCTGAGCTGCCTTTACTCTAAGGGTCAGAGGTTCTCATCAAAGAGTTCACCCTGCAACTTTTGGTTCATTATTGAATCTTACACGCATGCTTAACAAAAAATATAATGTTCCAAGAGATATATTCTTTGATGTGCATGACATGGTGACATACAATTAATCATTGTACAACAATTCCTCTTCCCTATCACCCTTTCAGTTCACATCACCCTGTCTCAGATTGTGTGTCATGTACGAGAGACCAGCTTATCTAGTGAATTCTCTTCATGTAAGCTTTTATTGATATACGCAAGTGTCCATGTATATCTATATATATTGCTATATAATAAAGTGGCTGATTGCTTACTCAGTTTTTTTTTCCCTCTGTGGAGTTGATCTGCCTTTCATTATTTTTTTCCATGTGCACTTCAATTTAAGTAATATAACTGTATATTAAATCAACAACTGTTGGTTGACGATCCAGGTCGCTGGTCTGCCAACCAATATTGATTTCCTTCAAAAAATTGCAAATCATGAAGCATTCAAAAAGGGTGAAGTTGAAACTCATTTTATCGAGAACTATAAAGATGACTTGTTCTATGATTCAAATAATGTCGTCTTAGCAAAGAAAGCACAACTTGATGCCGATGAGTGTGCATCTATACTAGCTGCATGTCTTTGTACAAAGGAACATACAGCATCAAAAGGAAAAATATCCGGTATTGTAAAGACCCATTCTGTGTTAAAGAGCTTGTTATCTGAGCACTGTTCAATTAGTCACCTGAATATTTTGGTCAGGAAGCCTTTCTTTGTGGTATGCCCATCCTCCATTCCGAGTCAACCACAATGCCCAAAGAGAGATGGAGTTTGAGTGGATTCATGAATTCAGCAACATAAGCACAAAGCCTGTGAAGTGCGTTGTCAATTTTTTGCCAGATGGGAAATACTTGATTACGGTATTTTGATTTCTTAGTATATATCCAAAATATTGTTCAGTGCTCACCATGTGGGTTGAATGTATTTTGTCAAGTACTTGTAAGTGTCCAAAACTATATTATGGTGTATTTGCAGACTGGAGAAAACAACTCCACAAGGCTGGAAATTGAGGTGGTGCCTTTGAGCAACAATGATTTCAGAGTGGACGCTGGCGGATTTAGCATGAATGTTAGTTTGGCTGTTTATTCAAAGGTCAATCACATGCTCTCTATCTCTTTGTACACTTCTTCATTTTAGATTCCATTAGTCATCCGACTGATGTTGGTTTAACCAGCCAGATGCGCTGTATTGAATCTCTGCTTCGCATTTTTCCTTGGCGATTCAGTAAAACCATTCACATCATAGATGCTTGGCAAATACGTACTTTGATTCAGTATTGTTTTTTACTATGATTTGACCTGAAAATTGCAGAAGACTTTCATGTCCTTTGCCATTTTATTCAGACAGAGCATAGATGCTTTTCATGACGAAGCCACAGTTATTTGTTTCTGAAATCATTATATAGGGCTAATTCTGACTTGCAGGAACAAACTGAGCACATTCACGTGTGGCGCGATTACAGCCATCATCAATTCAGACGCAAAATAGGCCGTGAAGATCTCACGTCTAATGACGAGGAAGCATCGCACAAGCCTTCTGTTGACTCTGCGTCTCACCCTCCCGGGACTGTGCTGGCCCCAATGGCTGGTTTAGTGGTTAAAGTCTTGGTGAAGGATGGGGAAACAGTAGAAGAAGGGCAATCTATATTGGTTTTAGAAGCAATGAAAATGGAGGTTTGTGCTATAATACCTTACACAAAATTCTCTTTTCCGGTTGGTTAAAATAAATATACTTTGCTTGATTTTGATTTTCTCCTTCTGTGTTTGGAAATGCAGCATGTTGTAAAGGCACCAATTGCTGGTTTAGTCAGTGGTCTTCGACTCGCTCCTGGCCAACAAGTGTTTGACGGAAATGTTCTTTTCAGTATCAAGGTTGGTCATGCTAATCATTGGTAACTTTATAAATCATGGAAAAAAAAAAAAGCATATAAATCATTGACCGTCACTTTATCTCTCATATACATGTAGGAGTTTCATCCACATCCTTGCAGTTTTTTTTTTCTTTTTAAATATCTGGTGAATGTGTTCACAGGGGAAGTAAAGAATTTGCTACGGTGCTAATATCCGCATATTTTGCAAGAGAAAAGATCGATGCGATCTCTGAATTAATGGGGTAGGAGACAAAAGAAGATCAATGCATGATCAGTGGTGTAAGCACATCATGCCAGAGTTCATTGTTCTAAATCCAAGGACGTATGTGCTATTTTCCTTGTGTTTTTGTAACTTAAAAATCGGATTATCATCTAGTACAGTTGTTGGAATCATGGATTCGAACCCCCTCAAACTATTTAATCGTTGATTTCTGCCTAGAGAGGAACTCTTCAAAAGCGGGCAAGTCCCGTGTACATGTCGTGTAGGTTGTCTTCACCTTTTTTTGTTTTGTTTGTCTTCCTAATGAACAAAAGGAATATTTTCGATGTTGTAATCTAGGCTCTGGGAAGGAAGACTAGAGCATAAAAAGAAGACGGTTTAGTTTTAAAATCTATTCTTGATGCATGTTTTGTCTTGGTTTTTGCCATTTTATATACTAGTAATAAGAGAATCCTAAGGATATCTCGTGGTTATCAAAATTAAAGTACATATATTGTGTGGGACTATCAAATTGTATTAACCAAGATTGGTGGCTTATTAACAACATTCCACCTTTTTTTGGCTAGAGAATAATAAGGCGATCCGAAAGTGGAATGTGTGAATAAATGAAGTTAACAAAGTAGGGGTGATGTATCATGTAGTAGCAATATTTGCCTTTGAGCCGAGGTGTCAGAGTTGGATACTGTGTATTGACTTCTTTCGATATAAAAATGTGTATAGACAACAACTGCAAACCAGTATAACCCTCCAGGGAGGGACGAGGCAACCTTTTTGAATAGTTCATGTGAAATGAAGGACGTGATTGCTCGATGCTTTCACGAACATAGTTAAATGTATATTTTCGTGAGATAAGGTTCAGTTATTGTAGTAGCACATGTACAGCAAAGACAAATGGTACTACAGGTCAGAAGGATAGTGAAAGTGTTTGTACGTACTTATTTGGGGTTAAATATGGGAGATGTGGAAGGACCAGAAGCGAATTTCCCTTAAACTATTGGGTAGATCAAAATGGGTCTACTTAATTGGGGATGCCAACATAAAATAACATTCTTCATTTCCTCCTAATGGACGGGAATAACACAGAGACTCTAGTTATGTCTCGCAATCACCAAATGATTTTTTTTTTTCTTTTCTCATTTTGCACCAAATTCTTTGATTTCCCCAGAGAGGACATTTAGAGTATCAAACAAACATTTGCGTTTGTTGTTTATAATGGAACAGACGTAAGTAAATCCGGAATATATGTAATAGAGTTGGACATCATCCACCTACCCTTACCCTTACCCCATCATCTACCCCTACACCCCACCCACTCTTCACCCCTTACTCATATCCTTACCCTGGGATACCCCCTGCCCTTACTCTTACGTTACACTTAGAGATGTTAACAAGCCGAGCCGAGCCGAGCCGAGCCGAGCCAAATATATGTTGTTCAAACCCGTGTTATTGTAGGTCACAAGTTTGTTTGTGACTATTCATTTTACAAACAAACAAACAAAACATTAAGATTATTACTCGTGTTCAACCGTTTAGGAAATAAGCTTATAATCATCTTTAATCCCCGGTTCGCTATACTAAACAAGTGAACAGTTAGAAAGAAGGCAGCTAGGGTTTTAACAAAACATTCATTAGGCAAACATAAAGTCTTGTACACATATTTATATGTGTACATAATTACATCCTTAGTACAATAGTTCAAAATAATTATAACTAGGTCTTTATATTCTAACAGCCCCCCTCAAATTGAATGGGGTATTAACTACATTCAGTTTGTTTTTGAAGAAGGTAAACAAGGTGGAGCTGAGAGGTTTGGTCAAGGAGTCAGCTACTTGATCACACGAGGGAATGTATTGGACCTTCATAGACCCCTGCAGCACTTTTTCTCTTACAAAATGTGCATCCAACTCCACATGCTTGATTCTGGAATTCATAATAGGATTGTTAGCAAGAGAGCCTGCTCCTAAGTTGTCACACCACAGAATAGGTACAGATGCTGGTTTAAGTTTGAGTTCAGACAGAACATTGAGCAACCATTGTGTTTCAGATAAGCTGCATTAGCAAGAGCCCTATATTCAGACTCAGTGGATGATCTGGAAACCACATGTTGCTTCTTGGAAGACCAAGAAACCAGAGAACCTGCTAGAAAGACACAATAAGCTGCTATGGATCTCATGTCTTCTTTGTCACAGGCCCAGTCAGCATCACTAAAGGAATGAATTTGCAAGGGTTGACCAGATTTAAACAGTAAGCCATGGTAGATAGTACCTTTCACATATCTGAGAAGATGCTTGACTTGTTGCCAGTGAGAAACAGTGGGTGCATGCATGTGTTGGCTCAAAGAGTTGACTGCATAGGCCAGATCAGGTCTGGTAAAGGTCAGGTACTGTAAGGCTCCTATAATACTTTTGTATAAAGTTGGATTTTGCATAAGCTCTATGGAATGAGGCACCTTTGATGTCACAACCATAGGAGTGGGACATGGTTTTAAGTTCTCCAATCCCAGTTTTTGTAGCAGCTGTTGTGCATAAACATGTTGAGACAAAAACAAACCATTTTGATTTCTAACAGCCTGAACCCTCAGAAAATGATGTAGATGGCCTAGATCTTTGAGAGCAAATATGGAATTCAAATCATCAACAAACTGTTTGATTCTGAAAACATTATTACCAGTGATTAGTATGTCATCAACATACACAAGGACATACATAATAGTTTTACCAGTGTGAAGAACAAACAGGGAAGGGTCAGATTTGGACTGAATAAAGTTCCACACAAGCATATGTTTTCTTAACTCATCAAACCAGGCTCTAGGGGCCTGTTTTAGGCCATAAATGGCTTTCTTCAAGTGACAAACATGGCCAAGCCTGAACTTATCAATAAAACCTTCTGGTTGTTCCATGAACACAGACTCATATAATGTTCCATTAAGGAAAGCATTATTAATATCTACTTGTCTAATTGACCAATCCAAGGCAGTGGCTATAGCCAAAATGATCCTGATAGTAGAGGCTCTAGCAACAGGACTAAAAGTATCTGAGTTGTCCAAACCAGGTGTTTGATTGAAGCCTTTAGCTTCCAACCGAGCCTTATGTTTGTTGATAGACCCATCTGGATTCAACTTGAGTTTATAAACCCATCTATTGGTCACCACATTGTGAGCTTGGGATCTAGGAACTAAGTCCCATGTGTGATTTCTCATTAAGGCCTCATATTCATCTTTCATAGCCTGCATCCAAGATGGGTGACTTAGAGCTTCAGACACCTTAGTAGGTTCTGGTGAGTACACAGAAGGATTAGAGGTGGCAAGATAGGAAAAAGTTTTGGGTTTGAAGATACCACATTTGGACCTAGTTTGCATGGGATGTTGATTAACAACAGAGGTGTTGGAAGTAGACTGAGGAGAAGATGAGGAACTGACAAGAGAGAAAGAGCTGGACTCATGTTGTATGATAGGATGGTCACAAGACTAGTAGGATTGGCCAGAATCAGATCTTGATTCTTCAGGAGAAAGACTGAAATGAGGAAGGTCAGGAGAAGCAGCAATAGGAGAATGTGTTTTGCTGGATGATGGACAGACAAAATTATCAGATGTCTGAAACCTAGGAGATAACGAAGTGGATTCAACTGCTAGTTGATTAGGTGAGTCAGAAGATTTGTTTGAAGGAACATGAAGAGATATTATGGGATCACCAACAGTAGAGACAATGGAACTAGGAATGATAGTTGAGGATGTACTGGACTTGGAATAAGGAAAACTATATTCATCAAAGATAACATCTCGTGAGATGTAAAGTCTACCAGTAGGACTCAGACACGGATACCCTTTATGACAAGGACTTAGACCAAGATGAGTACAATTCTGAGTATGAAATTGAAACTTCCTAGTGCGATAGGGTCTGAGATAAGGATAAGAGGCACAACCAAACACTTTCAACATTGTATAATCAGGAACCTTTCCAAACAAACATTCAAAAGGAGATTTATGGGACATGATTGGAGTTGGAAGATAATTAATGAGTCTAACAGAGTGTGAGAATGCTTCCCACCAGAATTTCAGTGGTAGGGAAGCCTGAGCTAGGAGAGTTAACCCCATCTCCACAATAGACCTGTGTTTCCTTTCTGCCTTGCCATTTTGGCCATGGGCATGAGGACAGGAATGTCTAAACTGGATTCCAAAGTCTTTTACCAAAGATTCAAAACTCCTAAATTCTCTCCCCCGGTCTGTTTGTAGACATTTAATCTTGCTTTTAAACTGTGTTTCAACCTGAACTTTAAAGTGTCTAAAGGCAGTAATAGCATCATATTTAGTTTTTAAGGGAAAAATCCAAGTGAATCTGGTGAAGTCATCAAGAAAGTGTATATAATATGTGTATCCAGTGGATGAGTGGACTGGAGAGGGCCCCCAGAGATCTGAGTGAACCAGATCAAAAGGGGCAGTGGTCTTAGAAGTGGAATGAGAGTAAGGTAATGAATGATGTTTACCAAGACATCAAGCTTCACAGAAAGATAAATTTTCATTAAAATCAAAAGACTCATTACAGACCCTGAGAACTTGATTCAGAACCCTGCTAGAGGGGTGACCTAGCCTTCTATGCCAAACAGTGGCTTTGTTTTGATTGGAAAGAAAAGACTTACTAGACCTACTAGGACTAGTACAAGACTTGGGAACACTAGAACATGATAAAAATTCAGAATGTTGAGTTGAAGAAGACACAACTCCAGAATCTTTTGATGTGGGAGAGCTCAAACAGTCTGGAATTGACATTTGGTAGAGACCATTTTTAAGAGTGCCTTGCAGAAGAATTCTCTTTGTAGTTAGATCCTTCACAAAACAAGAATCAGAGTGAAATTCAAGAAAAACAGCATTATCTGCAGTTAATTTAGAAACACTAAGAAGATTTTTAGTGATGCTAGGGACATGAAGAATAATATTCAGAGAAAGGTGTGAGTTACTATTAGTGGGAAGTGTGGATTGACCTATATGAGCAATGTGTAAGGACTCACCATTACCTACAGAGAGAGCATCAGACCCTTCATACCCAGAACTTAGATGCAAGTTATTAAGATCATTGGAGACATGACTGGTAGCCCCACTGTCAGCATACCGGCTAGGATCCATCATTGTCTCAGCAGAAGCAACATAGGCAGCATTTGATCTTGGACTAGAACTCTGATAAGGACCATTTCCAGAGTTGTTAGCAACAATAGGGCCAGTATAAGAAGAATCATACCTGTGATAACAATTTGCAGCTATGTGGCCGGTCTTGCCACAAACTTGGCACATTGGTCTAGGACCTGAACCAAACCTACCACCTCCTCTATTTCTACCACCTTTGTTGTCTCTGTAACCACGACCTCTACCTGAATCTTGACCACCATTGTAATTACCTTGTCGATTACCTCTATTTCCTGAACTAGACTTATGGGAAACCAAATTTGCAGTGGGTGATGGCACATCTAAGTTGATTGAAGGATTGAAACGAGCTAACAGTCTCTCATGTGTCACCAGCTGGGACTGCACCTCTTGCCAGGTGAGTGAACCAATCCTTGATGTTATATTAACGATCAATGACTCATAATCCTTACCAAGGCCACCTAGAGCTGCCAGAATAAGCTCAGCATTAGAAATTGGATACCCAGCTGCAGCTAGGCCATCTGAATATGACTTCATCAGGGCAAGGTAATCCACCATCGACTTAGACCCTTTGTCCGTTCGGGTCAGGGCTCCTTTGTATTCGAGCATGCGTGCTTCAGGCCGATTGTTGAATAAGGTCTCTAAGGTATTCCAGATCTCATGGCTTGATTGACACCCGACCACTTCAGTTAGGGCTTGCTCGGTCATAGACGCCATCAACCAACCCATAAGTAGAGAATCAGTGACAAACCATTCATCATAGGATGGATTAATGACAGTTGCATACACAGGTGATATCATAAACTGCGATGGACGAGTCGTGTTCCAAGTAGATAGCCGTCCAGACGATGACCACGAACAATGGGAAGAATTGTTGACTTCCAGAGAAGATAATTGCTCCGATACCAAGTTAGAAGAAGGCAACTAGGGTTTAACAAAACATTCATTAAGCAAACATAAAGTCTTGTACACATATTTATATGTGTACATAATTACATCCTTAGTACAATAGTTCAAAATAATTATAACTAGGTCCTTATATTCTAACATGAACAATCACAAAGATTAACGAGCCGAATACGAGCTTGTTCATTTAACAGGTCTAGTGACTCTTAGACTAACCCTTGTAGCCCACTCCCATCTCTGTTCATTTAACATGTCTTTTATATATATATACCTCTATCACATATATACTCTCTATATATATATCAATTGCCTCCCACTCCTATCTCACAACGTCACTGTCACTCACACTCACCTCCTAGCTCATCATCACCATCATTTTACTTATAATTCATTGTATCACAACATCAACATATATATTAATCTTATTCATTTTATTATATCGTATGTCAAACATCGTAATATAATCCTTTCATGCAATTATATTACATTATTATTATTATTATTATTATTATTATTATGGGCTTTAGAGATTGCTCTTGCATTAATTAGTAGGAGTCATTTCAATTGTACTATCGATTTATCTCCCTTTTGTTGTTTTGGATCCGTCAATAACGTGGGTGGAGATAACAATACATATACATATAATGTAATAGCCCATCAGACGCAAACACGCATTTGCAGAAACAAACAGACGGAATATACAATATTCTCTCAAGCTTTGTTTGGCATACAGTATAGTATATAATATTTTTGACACTATATAATGGGAGGAAAATATCGATAAAGACAAGGCCTATGTAATTAATCTGTTCACATCACTAAATCATTCCATTACTTTTCGAATTTTTTTAATACTACACCGGTCACCGGTCACCGGCGGCAACATGCATTTTATCATTGGTTATGAAGAATTTTTATGGTATAATCGTATAGCACTCAAATGTTTACGTAATATATATGTCCATCTATTTATACTTTAATGCATTTTTGAAAAAACAGATTATGAAAATAAATAGATATGTTGTATCGAGACATGTTAAAACCTTCCTAACAATCTCTGTAACATATAAAAATATTTTTCCCTCGAAAGGCATATTCTCAATAGTAAAAAAGCTGTAATTATCTTATTTTTAAACTGGTCTACGAGAGTGTGTATTGACTTCACTTAGTGAAAAATGTACGTCTACAAACAGTTTTCGTGTACAATACCGAACCATTCAGACATAACACTCGATTTACATCGATCATTCATAAAATTCTAAAATAAATGGCAGTTCGTAGATCGTTTTGATTGGGGCTAAACAAATTTTTTAATTAAAAAAAAAGGTTTCTTGGTTAAATCGTTAAAGATAGTATTTTCCGGCAGAGACGAAGGTTGAGGGGGGGGGGGGGGGGGGTCCATCGTCTAATGGGTTGGTCGTACCGAGCTAAGAACATATTTTGGATAGTTGTGCAGTCTCCTTAATAATTAAGGATTTAAAACAAACTGGCATTTATTTTAATTTATTAGTAAATATTTAGAATCTTGATATAGTATGAAACAAAGGGGCAGAGTTTAAGAGGAATACACACAGCTTCCCACATGCAGCATGTGTAAATAATATTAGTCAAATAAAACAAATCATGGGATGGATGGGGAGAGCTTAATCCAAGGTTTTTACTTTGTTAATATAGCCACCACCCCCCTAGTACTAGTTGTAGTAGTATTTGTGTGACAGCACAATTGCTCCAATATCTAGGAGGAGGAGTTCATGTGGTTTTAGCAGGGAAATTCTTAGTTGAGGACTTTCTAAGGTGAAGACCGCGCTAGATTTGCGTCATGTGTATAAGAGGACAATAATAGCGCACACATGACGCAAATCTAGTGGGGTCTTCACCGTAGAATTTCCCGTTTTAGCAGTCCTTAAGCTTTGATTGGCCTACGTACACACGTTGTTAACAAAACACACACACACACTAACATACATCAAACGTCAAAACCGATATCCTTCACTCGCATGACCCTTATATCCCGATAGAATGATGATAAATTAATTATGATGACTCAGCGGCACTTTAGCTGGGAGGACCAGGACCAAAGGGCGGATGTACCTTAAGATGAGTGCCCCCCACGGATCCGGAGAATACACTGCTATATATATATGTTATATTTTTTTTTTTCGCCCCCTATAAAATTTATATTCGCCCTTATGATCTATAATAATCCGCTACTTTGACATAAACCTTTTATCATATAAAGAAAAATACATAGTTATTGTCAAAGTGATACATTAAAAAAAAATATTAATCGGTTTCGGAATATTGGTTTTCTTGAAAAACATTATTTGTAGTGGTTTAAAACTTTATTGATAAAAATAGAAGTGTGTATTGTTTCGATAATGCGATATATAGTAGTCTTTTTATCATATAAAGTGAAATGTATAGCCGTGTTTTTTTTGCGATGTATAGTAGTGTTTTTTTTCGAATCATAGGGATAATGGACCGTCACATTGGCCAGAATGATAATGGACAAAGTGTGTGTGTGGTAGAATATGTTATTATGATAAAAAAAAAATGTAGGTCAATAACATATATGGGCATATGGCTTTGCCTAAAATAAAAACCAATACTAGTATATAGGAGTATATATAAAACAAATAAGGGTAACACGGCCGTGGAATAGATTTCGAGGCCTAAAGATTTAATACAGTAACACATTCTTCATGTTTTGAGAGCCGTGAAGGCCAGTCAGTAACCCAAGCACCAAAAATCACATTAATCCATGCCCTTTAAAAAAGAGAAGAAATAATACTACTACTAATTTTGAAGCAAAAAAGCAGCCCCTCAAAGGAGGATAATTGCTGTGTGATCATTAGACATATTGGTGGATTATACAAAATATCCCTTCGATCGATTTTGCTTAACCCATTTGAACACATTGTTCTTCTATTCTTGCATTAAACCCCGTATTATTGGCAAATAACATTTTGTCCAAGAATTAACTTGGACTAATCTTTTTCAATGCACAAAATTCATTAAAGAAATGGCAACAAAGTAGTATCCAAATCCTAATTACTAGTAGTAATTAATAACCAAAAGATGTACTACTATAAATGTCCCTACGGGCCACTAGACAACAGCCAGCAAACTCAGGAACACTTCATTTTCTTACACAACATTAATTCCTGTGAATATGCACCGTCTTTATTTGTTAGCTACTGTCTTTTAATGTGTTTTATTTATTTATTTACCAAGAAGGACATATTTACCGATAAATCAGGATTCGATGGAACTGATGATTAATCCGGATAAAAACCGTGTAAACTTCTAACAATACCCTCTTTTATTACTTTTTAAAAATCTTCCATTCAATTCTTTTATACCGAAAAAAAAAGAGAGGATAAAATGCCAGACATTCCTTCGATTCGGTTACGATCCATAAAGGTTTTTCATTTAATTCTTTTATACTACTTCAGATTCGGTTACGACCCATAAAAATACAATCATGAGTACGCTTCGATTAAAACTATATATGTATTACGAGTGAAGTAACAGTAACACGTGAAAGAACAACGCAATAAGAATGATAATTTCCAATATATAGTAAAAATTACGAGTGAATTAACAATGCAATAAGAATGATCATTTCCATCATACAGTAACAATTACGAGTGACTACTTCTTTGTATATTGGTTGTAACTAATTAATTCTTTGTATATGTTACTACATTTTTTCTAATGTGTAACTAATTTTTTTTATTGTAACAATATTTTATTGATTGTTGCCGTTTCTTTTTATGTTATTACATTATTTTGGCCGTGATACATTTTTTTTGATGTGACTATATCTTTCTTAAGGTTTTTTTACCAGTATATATATATATATATATATATATATATATATATATATATATATATATATATATATATATATATATATATATATATTTTTTTTTTTTTTTTTTTTTTTTTTTTATATTTTTTTTTGTAACTACATCTACTATTTTTTACCTTTCATGTTGCGACGGAGGAGTATAAGTCAAAAGACTTTAAATGTGGGAATGTTATCATGGACTCATTTTCTGTTTTTCCAAGATTTACAAAAAAAAAAAAAAAAATTTACAAAATGGATTTACTCAACGGCAGTTTACAAAAAAAGATTTACAAGATTTACTCCATGGCGGTTACTTCAATATTTACAACAAAAAAAAAAACATATTTGGGTCAATCCATTATTAATATGTCATTTTTAAGAAACCAAAATAGAAGATTTCCTTGCATCTCCATTTTTTAATATTCTTTGTCTTTCTGGCCTTTTTCCCCTTTCCCCTCGAGTCTCAATCTCCTTCTATGTACATGAGGCTGTGTACATGAGGGGACTGTTGCGTTCACACTAAAAGACTATGTATGCTTTTTTCAATCTTTCTTGTGTGGTTGTGGATGCACAGGACCCCAAGTGTATAGGATGGGATCCTCCCCGTTTACTTTTGTTTACACATCATATTCTTTCTCTTTTTTTTTTTTGAACAGTGATCGATTTATTTTAAAAGTCCAACTGTTCAGAAAAGAAAGAAATTGAAAAATGCAAAGCAGCTACTATACATCACAAGTATTATTAGTCGTCCATTTGCTATGACGTAGGTTCTTGGCATGCTCTACTGCTCTTGAAACAAAAACGAAAGCCGGAGGTCATATCCATGCACCTGTCTGTTGTGCCATAACCATATGCCATAAGCTATTTCTCGCCACAAGTATTTCCACTTCGTAGACCCAAAAATGCTTCCAGGTTTCTCCACGAGGTTTAGTGTCACCCAATCATGCACGTTAGCGGCCCCAAAAAAGCTAGACCAATTTTCGCACGGTATGACAATGCACCACGCCATACGTGCCCAATTACAGTCACGTAGTGCGTGTAGAATAGACTCCTCATCGTCATCATACACAACACACGTCGCAGTCGGGATAATCTGACGCTTTGCAAGGTTCTCAGCAAATGGTAAAGCATTATGTAAAATGCTCCAAATTAAATAATCTTTATTCTATGATAAACACAACAAAACATTCAAATTTTAAATAGAAAATTTGTATTTACTTTTACCAGTGCTCTTATCCTGTGCAGCAGTATAACATCTCACATCAAAATATGAATACTTAGATATTAATTTGTTTCACTGAATCTTGATATGAAATTTTAGTTACTACTATTAAAAGTTTTAATTTGTTAATATAATGTTTTAATACGAAGATATATTAAAGAATAATAGTTTTACTGAGGCAGGAGCAGGGGTTGAAGTCATTTTTCGATATTCTTATAGGGTAGTTCTTCATTCTTTTGCATATCACTTCGATCCAAGGGGCTTGGTGGAATATATGAAGCTAAAGGCTACTTCATTGGTTTTGGAGGAAGCGCGTCTTTTGAGGATTCAACGATTACAGGTAGAGAGCGATTGCTTGACATGTATCTTGAGCCTCCGCAGACCTGTCGAAGATCTTACGGCCCATGGCTGTATAGTATAAGATTGTTTGACCATGTTATCTAGTTTCACATCTGTTTCCTTTACTTTTATTCGGCGTATGAGGAATGTCCCTGCGCACCTTTTAGTTTGACATGTTTTGTTAGTTTTGACTCAGATATCTTTGGGTACCTCGCCACGGGTGACGTTTTGGCCGTCTGCTTGGCGGATGTTGCTTAATAAAAATTCTTTTTCCTAAAAAAAAAAGAATAATAGTTTTGATTGATAACCAGATCGATTGATTACATCATTAGTATCTAAAAGAATATATAGTAGTCAATGAAAAGGATCAATCATAATATATATATTCTAGGAATTAATTAAGTCTTAATAAATCTATTTTAGGAATATATTTTAGTATTAAAAATGGAATATTTGCTATTACGTACAATATTAATCACATTCATAGCTTCATCTAATCTATCAAGAGTCGAGACGTGCAAAAAAGAAAAAGGAAAAAAGAATACTATGATATTTTGAACCTATATCGATTTTGGATTCATTATAATTCAAAGTAGCGTTGTTAGCCTCAATTTTTGGGACATTACATATGATATCAGAGTTGATTGCGAGACGGAACTAAGTGCAATATTTTGATAATGGTAGAATCCTCTAGTATGGTTCTTACGAGAATGTCAATTCCTTAAAAAGAAAAGAGAATGTAATATATTTTTAAACCCTAAGCAAGATTTTATTAAGCAATATCAAGCATACAGACTGAGACAACATTCATACGGGGAGAGTTTCCCCATTCCTTAAAAAAGATTCGAGTACTGCCGACCCCGCGCTAAAAGATGAGCGGGTTGGTTTCCTAGCTGATTTGCATGAGTGAGTTCCAAAGATGAAAAGCGATAAATGAATTATTATTAGCCGTTGCCCCATTTTTAAGTGAATGCCAAAAGACCCCATATAGATTCATCTTTCGTACTCACTGAAGGAAGATAAAATGTAAAATTAAACGAGATATGCCTAATTGACAAAGTAGTGTACACTTCAATTATTGCTCCAACATCCGGGAGATCTTCATTATATGTAAGAGTAAACTTTTTAATCACCCTGAGAGAGTCACTTTCTATAATCAATGTAGAAAACCCATAAGAGAAATTAAAGATGATACCGTGATAAATAGCATAAGCTTCTCCTGCATAGACCGAGCCACATACATATAATAGACTTGTTAACTTACATTAACTTATATTAGACCAATCGAGGGATGATAGACATAAGTCATTGTCTAATCTATTCGACTTAAGTAACACAACTAACCTTAAGCTCTATGACGTTACACTTAATCAATTATTTATTATATAACAATTATGATCGTGGTGTAGTTGATACATTCGTATATAAGGTTGAAAGAAAAACACAAGCGAAAAATAAACGGAGCACGTGGGAGTCCCTTTGATAGGTGACCAAGATGTCCATTTACTTGGGGGCATAGTTTTGAAGCAAAAAAAATAAAGTAATAAAAAGAGAGAAGAGAAGATTTTGCTTTGCTCCCTTCCCCAAACACCATTCCACTCCAACTTTATTCTCTTCAAAATTCGATACTTAGCTCTGTTCCCATAAACTTAGACCTCTTTTTAACACTGCCTAAGTCACTAATAAAACAAAAACACAAATTTTATGTTGGATCGATCTGTGTAATTAGGTGGTGTCACTGCAAAATTTAAAGGAATCTAACATTTTAAAATAAAATTTCTACTTGTAAAAAAACTTTCCACCAACGTATCCTTTTGAAAATCTTGACTTTTTCTGGTCAAAAAAACTTACACCTAGACCATCCTAAAATTTCACAAACAAGAAAAATCCAAAGCATACTTTAAGAAATCACTATCCCTGATCAATGATACCCCGTCCATTCGTTTCTATATAAGTGGTTTAAATATAAAATGTAAAAAGGCAAAACAATAACTATACTGTACTAAAATTGTTTATATTTTTCAAGATTGACACGTAGTACAAGAGTTTAACTGAGCTTCAATATAAAATTTCCACTCTTTTAAATTCTGTAATGACACAGTATTCTTTTTCTACCGCCCCATCACTTTCTTCTTCCCTTCCTCTTTCATCGTCTTCCTTGCTTCTCTTTTTTTGTTTCTTCCTTTGAATTTTTCTTGGACCTGATTCCCAAGAGAACTGAGAACCCCACAAGGAATTAAAAGCCCAACATATTTTCTCTTTATGTCAAGAAACTGGGCGTTTTTTATCCTCATTACGTGAGAAAGCAGGGGAATCTGTATTCTTAGACTGTTTTATCATACGCTCCTTTTCTTGAATTTGAAGTTCTTTCTTTTTTTGGCCGCTAGAGGTGGAGTGATTGATAGGGAGAGTCTTGTCTTCTAGTATTGAATTGTTAATTAATTGTCATTCCCAAAGAAAAGAACCTCAAAGTTTGGATCTTTATTTGTGGGATTGTATTGTGACATTCATATGAAAACGAAACAATGAAAGATGGGAGCTCCAAGAAAAGCAAGGTTTGTTGATATAATTTCTGGGTTTTAGCCATACTTGTGTAAAATTTCTCTTCTGGCCTAATTTTAGCCTTCTGGTGCATATGATTATGAAGCTTTCATGGACCAAGACATTGGTGAAGAAATGGTTCAACATTAAGACTAAAGCCGATGATTTCCATGCTGATGCTATTTTTTATGGAGGTGAGTTTATGATTCTTGCCTACATAATAAAATGAAGGTTGTTTTCATTTCCTTGTTCTACATCACCAAGATTTAAAACTGGAACTTTTGTTCTTTCAATTTTCAGGAGATAGTACTTGATCACTTTTTTTTAACGGGAAATATTTGAAATGGCTATCTTTACTGAATTGGTTTACTTTTTCAGGTGTTAGTGGAGAACGAAGGAGTGATTTCTCTGAGGAAAATACATTGCCTGTGAAGAAAAGCAAAGCAGGTGGGATAACTGCACTTGAATTATTTCTTTTGGACCACACCAACAGACATTGGTCCTAGAATTCATTTATGAAAAACATGTGAAACAATAATTATCGTCTTGTATGATTTCTACAGAGCGATCAAGCAATAGGCGTTCTGAGCGCATTCGTAGAAGTAAGATTGACCAGGATTCAACTGATGTGCACAATTATAGGTACTTGTTTTGTATGTGTTTGTAATTATAATTTTATTTCCAAATGTTTGATCAAGGTGTAATACTTGATTCTTGTGTTAATTTGTTCTTGAACAGGATTTTCACAGCTACATGGAATGTAGGTGGAAAATCTCCACCTAATCATTTGAATCTTGATGATTGGCTGCATACATCACCACCTGCTGACATATATGTTCTTGGGTGAGTTTTTTTATGTGTAAAGTTTTGAGCTTTATTGCTTGTTTGTTGTTCTTGCCTTTGACAATTTATGGGCTGTTTTCATTTGGCTCATCTGCATTCTTTTGACATTTTTAGGTTTCAAGAAATTGTTCCTCTGAATGCTGGTAATGTATTAGGCACCGAAGACAATGGCCCTGCTAGGAAATGGTTAGCATTAATCCGTAGAACTCTTAACAGCCTTCCCGGTACTAGTGGTTGTTACCGTACGCCTTCACCTGTCCCTGACCCAATTGTGGAACTTGATGATGACTTTGAAGGTTCATCAAGGCCGAGACCCTCGTCTTTTTTTCACCGACGTTCTTGCCAATCCCTTAGTCGTAGTATGAGAATGTCACAGAGTGATATGTCAATGGCACAGCCTCAACTAGATCGTAGATTCAGTGTGTGTGATAGGGTAGTTTTTGGGGACCAGCAGACTGATTTTGATCCATATGGAAGATGGTGTTGTTCTGATGATGATGAGAATAACGACTCTCCTAGTTCACCCCGACAGTCACCTATGTCATACGGAGGTTCTGTCTATACGGAGGACAGAAGTACTAGACAACAAGGACAATCGAGATATTGTTTGGTGGCAAGCAAGCAAATGGTTGGAATTTTTGTTACTGTATGGATAAGAAATGATCTTAGAGACTATGTACATAATCTTAAAGTATCTTGTGTTGGCCGCGGATTGATGGGCTATCTTGGAAACAAGGTGTGTGTTTGTTTCTATTGTGCTTGAAAGTAGTATCATTTCATCGTAACGTTGTTGATGATTTTGTTTTTCTTGCAGGGATCTATATCAATTAGCATGTCATTGCACCAAACAAGTTTCTGCTTCATTTGCAGTCATTTAACCTCTGGACAAAAGGAAGGTGATGAGTTGAGAAGGAACGCCGATGTCATGGAAATTCAACGGAAAACCCGGTTTCCAAGAGTTGGTGGCATTGGAGATGAAAATTCCCCTCAAACTATCCATGAGCATGAGTAAGCCTTTTATTATTTCTAGTTTCGTGACTTCTCCGTTAATCATATCATTGATTTTCAATTATATTGCCTCCAAAAATTCTTAGCTGTGCTAGTATTTTTTGTAGTCGTATAATCTGGCTGGGAGATTTGAATTATCGGATCTCATTATCCTATCGAACTGCCAAGGCACTTGTGGAGATGCGTAATTGGAGGGCATTGTTGGAAAATGACCAGGTATGCATTACTCTTTAGTTAAAACCTACCATCATTTCATGGCTATGCATTTTCAGTCTTTCGTATTGAGATACGGTTTTCTTGCAGCTGCGGATGGAGCAGAAACGGGGGCGTGTTTTTGTTGGATGGCACGAGGGGAGGATCTATTTCCCTCCTACATACAAGTATTTGAACAACTCCGATAGATATGCTGGTGATGATATGCATCCGAAAGAGAAACGAAGAACACCTGCATGGTAATAATTCTTCATCTGATACAATACAACTTTTGATGGATTTGAGTATGTGCAAGCAAAGTGCTAAAAGGCTAATGTAGTATCATGGTATTGAAGGTGTGATCGCATATTGTGGAACGGTCGAGGCCTCCATCAACTATCCTATGTCCGTGGAGAGTCTAGATTCTCGGATCATAGGCCGGTGTGCAGTATGTTTGTTGCAGAGGTTGAGTCTAACAACCACAGCCGAAACAGGAAAAGTATGAGTTGCTCCAATGCTCGGGTTGAGGTTGAAGAATTGTTGCATACTATTATGCATACAATGGCCTGAAATTCTTCAATTTACATGGATCCTAATTGAAGTATGCTTTCATATCTTTGTAATTTCTTGCCTATATTATTGTCGTTTTCATGAAATTTTAAGCTTATATCCCCTGGTTCCTTCCTTTTCAGCATCTGGAAGTGTCTAAAAGCATAATGCTACAAGAATGAGAGCAATGGCTGCTAAGAAAGTAAGTTGCTTGGACAATTTTCAGTAACTTTTGAGCAGTTACCTAAATCATTTCTATATGATGTTTTAAATCTTTTATTTTACTTGACTTACATATACCATTCTTCAATTGTGTAGGTTGGGACACAGCACTGATGCATCAGTTAGCGAATGTATGTGTTTTGCTGACCCTACCCCACGGATCAGAGAAGGTTGGTCTTTTTTACCACCAAGTGTTGTTCTACGTATTATCCTCTTTATCATTGACATGTTTTGTGTGCAAATTTGATTCTCAGAAAGCCTATTTCCCGGCTCGTTGCTGCTTTGGTTCTACGATTGTCATCCGGTCCTCTCTTTCGATCAAGATTTGGTCTCCCAACTCCCAAGATGTCTAATTATGAAGAAAACAAAAGGGTTGTTTAAAGTTGCTGGTTGAGATTCTTTCCTCTGATGCATAATTGATTGCAAGTGAAGTGGGATACAGGAGAAACATCTTTTTCCTGTGGTAAATTTCTGTGAAAAGAAGAGAAAAAAAAAAGCAATGTGGTTTGAAGGCCTGCAAATCTGCCTTCTTTGATACCATACATACTACTACCCCCCCTCCTCCTCTGAATTCCAGCAGTTTTGCCATTAACTAAGAAGAGTGCAGAAAAGTTGCACCTTTTTTTTTTTTTTTCCTTTCTCTTTGTTTATTTTTTTGATTTGAAAGTTAGCCGGATTCTCATGGAAATGTCCAGCATAAAGACAAACACTTAGGGGGGGGGGGGGGGGGGGGGGGGCAATATATTTCATTCTTTTTCTTATCAAATCATTTAGCAGTTACTACATGGTAAATATGTTGTTGTTGTACTATCAAATGAATGTTAGATTCTTTTTGTATAGAGTAGTTGTGTAGTGCTCTCAACAAAGAAAGAGTGGATAGTAAAAATTTAAAGTTATGGCATGCAAAAGTGAAATGAAATTTAGTACAGTAGTACAAAAGAAAAGAAAAGGAATCAGCTTTATTACAGTGTCAAGTGCTATGTTTATGCCCAACATTTGTAGTGCCGCCTGGAAATAACACAGTGGGGCCTTTGGTTAGGGAAATTTAGGTGAGAATTTCCTGCGGTGAAGCTTCCTATTAGATGTACGCGTACGTAAATCACGGGTGCTTTCACCGTAGGAAATATCACCTAAGAATTTTCGTTGGTTCTTATGTTTTGTTACCATTTCTTTCTTTTCTTGTTCATTCATCAATTCTTACTATATTGTTTCACACAATTAAGATTTATATGCAAGGTATATAGTGAAATCTATATTTGATATATTAATCTCTATTATAAATTCTCTCCTGAAATCGAGACGTTGACATTTTTAGAATTTTTGTAATTCACACATTAGAGCACAAGTTAAATCCGTTAAAACAAAGATTCAAATCATTTATTACAGCACGAAATATAGAATTATTTGTATAAATGATCAACGGTAGAAATTTTCATTGTATCATAGTTATACATTCTATAAATTATAAAAAAAAATAATAGAAATGAGATTGACAATCTGTAACGTAAGAAAATCGATTAAAAACAACGACACGTGAGTGCTTTCATATAATAGAGATTCAATTTCGATAGAAAAACAAAATTATAAAAAAGCAAAGACGGAGGGAGGGCATCCCATAAAGCCTGTGCCAGACAGAAGTGACGTTTGGCACCAGTAGCACTACTAGAGTTGTATGCTGCAGTTTTTTTTTTTTTTTTTTTTTCGGCATGCAAATATTCGAATTTCAATGATTTATTAATTTCTTCCCTTCAAAAACTAAGAACAAATAAAACATATGCATCATATTTTTTTTTTTTTTTTTTTTATGGTGAAAACGACATTCTTTATTCAAATATCAGGGATGTCAAATATTTACAAAGAGTTTAAAAAATGAAACATAAATACAAATCACTGCTCTTCTTACAGTTAAAATTTAATGCAATGTTCCGAAATTCTTTCCACCATTTGACTGATGAAGATATAAGGCGGGGGGTGACAGTTTTTTTCCCCAAACACTCGCTTGTTCCGCCAAATCCAAATGCCGTTGACAATCTCCCTCCAAATGTATTTGCACTTGGGAGTCTCCGTGAAAGTCCGGGCCGATTTGAGCGAGAACGTAATCCAGTCCTTTGTTGACTCATCAGCGAAGAAGTCTTCTCTATAAGCAGGTTCTAGAAAATTTTCCCATATCTCTCTGGGCCAGCAGCAATCCCGAAGGGCATGTAAAGATGCCTCCTCTTCTTGCCCACAAATGCCGCATACATTTGACTTCAGCACTTGATACTAGTATAATCGTACATTAACCGGAAGTGCATCATGACATAGCATCCAAAGAAAATGGTTGCCTCTAGAAGGACCCTTGAGGCTCTAGATCTCTTTCCAAATGGGGGTCGAGTTGGGTAACCGTCTTAGCACCGTTCTTGACAAACTTGTTGACAAGACTCAGGCAGCTTTCATCCCGGATTGAGGTACAACAGAAAATATAATTCTTGCGCAGGAAATCGTCAATTACATGCGTCAATTGAAAGGGAAGTAGCGGGTGATGATGGTTAAAGTCGACTTAGAAAAGGCCTATGATCATGTGGACTGGGTTTTCCTCAATAAGATTCTGAAAGCATCCGGATTTAGCCAGAAAATTTGCGATCTTATTATGCATTGCATGACCTCAGCTTCGATGTCTCTTCTGTGGAACGGGGAACGTCTTCCTTCCTTCAAACCGAACCGTGGTTTAAGGCAAGGCTATCCAATCGCCCTGCATCTTTTTGTCTTGGTGATGGAGGTCTTAAGTCAAAAAATTAAAGCAGCAGTAGCTGGGGGGTTATGGAAGCCGATCAAGCTATCTAAAAATGGTCTGCCGTTGTCTCATCTTTTCTTTGCGGATGATTTACTTCTTTTTGAGGAAGCGAGCGAGGTTCAAGCATTGGTCATGGACACTATTTTAGGGGACTTCTGCATTGTATCTGGCATGAAGATTAATGTGGCGAAGTCACAGTTTCAAACTTCGGCGAACGTTACTCCCATCCGGAGAGACTTAATTAGTCAAGCACTTGAAATGCAGCATACTCGTGATCTGGGAACTTATCTTGGTATACCTCTCCTCTAAGGCAGACTGAAAATATCAATGTTCTCGTATTTGGTGGATAAAATGAAGAGGAAACACAGTTCATGGCAATCCCATACTTTATCACATGTAGGTAGAGCGATTTTAATGCGAACTTCTTTAGCTTCACAACCTTTTTATACCATGCAAACGGTCAAACTACCGGTGGCGTTATTTCCCAACTATAGAAGATTTGCAGAGATTTTTATTGGGGAGATACGGTGGAAAAAAGAACGCTACACCATATCGCGTGGAATAAATTATGCATGCCAAAGGATGCGGTCGTACTAGGATTCAAAAATTTGGCAGATATGAATCAGGCCTTTTTGGCAAAACTTGCGAGGCAATTCATGAAGGACAAGAAGACATTGTGGGTAGAAGTCCTTAAAGCCAAATAAGGGGAAATCCACCAACCATTAAAACAAGGGAGTTCAATAATGTGGAGGAGTATTAAAAGAGGGGCGGCAATTATAGATGCGAGAGCCGAATTGATTGAAGGTGTGCTTACTTGGAAGGATACTACCAAGGGGGCAGTACACGGTAAGCTCGGGCTACCACCTCCAGTTGCAAACATATGCATCATATTTGTATTCTCTTTATTACGAGAGATTTTATGACGCAACGATAGTAAGAAGGTTGCACGGCTTCATTAATGCTAAAGGTTATAGATGAATAATTGTATTAGAAAATTTGTCCTATATTTTTTTTTGAGAATCAAAGGCAATATTATTAATTAATCACACTCCACAATGATAGAAGACAAAGTCTGGAGAGATAAAGATATGCTCAAAATCTGAAGAGATAAAAGATGATGATTGTCAAAAATATATATGTGTTATATTGATAAATCCAGATAGATTTATATTTTGAATAAAAGATTTATATTTATTGTATTAGGATTAGTCTTTATCCCCTAAACTCTTCTAATTATTTCTCTACTATATAAGAGATCGATTGTAAGTATTTTTATTCACCCAATAAAACCAAACAATTCAGAGTTTTACGTTTCCGCTACGTTTCTGATTTTCTTTACGCAATACAAACACGAATAATGCCATTCAAAAGACTGACAGAGACCTTCCCTAGCTAAAAGAAGCGAATTCACATTGCCATGTCTTGTCACAAAAGAAAATGAGACTGAAACAAAGGTAGGCAAAAGCAAGCGACAATCTTCGATGATACTTCCATGGATCTTTACTCTTACCTTAAAGTTTTGAAGGTGAGATAAAAAAAAAAAAAAAAATTTAATTGAATATTTATGATCAGAAGACCATTAATGAAGAAAGGATTTGTTCAAAAAATAGTGATAAATACACATTACATTATAAAATGATAGCTAATTAAGAAAAATAAATCGCGAAAATGACAGCCAAATATGAATGGAATTGTAAACAAATCAACCACTTGTTATTGTTATTATACAAAATTTATGTATTTTTATGTATATAAAGACATGTAAAATGATGCACATATAATTTAAATAAAAACCAATAAAACAAAAACAATCCATCAAATATGAAATATGTATTAACTCTCTTCAAAATATAGGTCCGTTTACTTTTTGATTTTGTCTCGTAATATAATTTCATTTAAAATATCAATTAAGAATTTATTGCATTTCCCCTTCCCTTACCCTAATTTATTACATATTCATAATTTTTTTATTAATTTACAATTATTACATTAATTGCAGTTAAAGAATATTCTAAAAAAATGTGTAAACCTATAATTTTGTTAATTTTGCATATACTAAATGGCAGGAGAACATATGGAAAGCAAAAGTCATGGCTTTAGCAGCATTGACCTGTTCAATATGCATCGGTAACATAAATTACTTTTATCAATTTTGTGATAGACTAATTATTTTCATGCACTTTAATATTTTACATTGATGAAATATTTAGATGAAGGCAATGGTAACTTTTTTTTTTTTCCTTTTAACGAATACGAAATATCATCTATCAATACATTTTTGTCTTTATTGAGATTCGACCCCAAAACCTCGGGTTAAAAGGCTTAATAATTAGCATAGAGTCAATGTCTTGCTGGCTGCGACAATGATATCTATACGTCCAAAATCGATGCTTGCAGCTTTGCTCACTTTACTCATTTGATTTTTTATCCATTAAATATGGTGTAACACTTCAAAAACGACTAAACAAGTAAAGGTAATTTAACGTACAAACAAATAATCGTGGTTAAGATTATTATTTTTAATTTCCTCAAATTTTAATAGTTGAGCGTACTTTTGCATCATTGGGCGACTATGAAGAGTCTAGCCTAACTGTGCGGCACCGACCAGTCACGCTAATATATATATATATATATCGAATATTCTGCACCAGGGGCTTTAGAAAAAGAAAATCCAAAGCAAGAAAATATTATTGTTTAAAAATGTAAATTCGTTTTGCTTTTTGAATTTATCACATAATATAAATCTATCTAAAATACCAATAGAGTGTTTATTATATTTTTTTCTACCCTTAATCCATTATACATTCAGCTACTACCTCTGGTCTAAAATATAAGTCACCTTTTTACTTTGGTCTCATAATATAAGTAATTCATAATACCAAGAGAACATTAATGATCATTTTTCCTTATCTTACCCTTAATTTATATCAATCCAACTACTTTTATTCCACAATTGTTGTATTTATGATAATCAAAAGGTGTATTACACAGTTTATTAATACATTAATTACATTTAACTACTTTCTTAACCAATGTGGAAACTTTAGGATCACTTATATTTTAGACCCGATGTAGTAATTTATGACTAATATATTAATGAGATCGATCAAGGGGTATTATAAACTTTTACCATCCAAATTAATAATACTTAACCATCTTCTTACTCTGTGTAAAAACTCAAAACAAATTTATATTTTGAGATGGATGTAGTATATCGATAACATATCGTAGGTCGTTAAGACACATTTATCACCATCATACTTATATAATTTAATATTTCTCTTTCTATTTCTCCTTTCCTTGTTGCAACTATAATACACAAAGAGTACTTTTAGACTTTTCTTTTTTATAGCGCTTATTTATGGCATTATATTCATTAATTTTTTTAATTTTGAGTGAAAACTTTAAAAACAAATACTTTGAGACGAGTATAATATAAACATACTAACTGTACAAGATTCGTCCCAATGCGTATGGATCGACAGGTTCAAGATACACTAATCAATTGTGTTCACACAACTGATTAAGCAGACCTATCAAACGAGATCTCTATAAAGTTTGTATAGATGTCAAAAAAACGTTGCCAAGGAAAATTCTTATATAGACTCCCTACGTAGGGAGTTCTTTAACGATGCGCATCATCGGGCCAGCGCGGTTTCATCTACGATGAAACCGCGTATCCGATGAGCAGAATGAAAACTTGTATGGTCAGATGATGCGCGTAAGAAACTCCCTACGTATGGAGTCCCTACCATAGAATGATCCCGTTGCCAAGAGCTCGGTAAATATGTAGTGAGTTAATTAGCTCGTTGATTCAATCTACTAGACTGGTCATGAAAAGCTCACATGCACATGATCGATCAGGGCAGATCTACATTGCTTTGTGTGGGGGGCACATGCCCCTATATATTATGATCCAGATTTTTTTTTTGGGTTTCAAAACAATGTAACTTTTATTGTTAAAAAATATAAAAACGCTACTAGCTAATGACCGTTATGTATCTTCAAATTGTGATATTTCTTTCGATTTGTGCGTGGATATAAGTCACTTTGGTTGATTCATCGAAATTCAGTGTCTTATCTTAATACCGATTCACGTAAATTCAATGTCTCGTCTCAGTTTTAATTTCTCTTTCCCTGTCAATTTCTTTTTTGCTTAAAGCTTCCGTATCCGGAACCGACTGGTCCTACTAATTCGGAGTTCGGTCCGGGTCGTGACTGCAGCTAGACTCCGATTCTTACTCAGGGGTAAGGACTGACCAAGAGCTTTTTCATCATGGCGTCTGTTGGTGATTTAAGTATAACCATGTCCATTTGTGTAATTAAGGGTTTGTTACAAAGATGGGTGAACTCGAAACACTCTATTGTGGGTTTGGAGGTGCGGAGTGCACGCTCATATAAGTGTTTACGAGTTTACATATGTAAATGATCAAGTAGAGTTCGAAAAGCTACTTAATAGACACGAAAATTCGTTCTTGGAAAAACTGTGTCACAGGCCAGCCACAGGCGCCAGCCTGTGAAGTTTTTTCAAGAGGAATTTTGGACAGGTTCTATTTCGGATTTCTGGTGTTCACAAGCCAGCCACAGGCGCCCGCCTTTGACTCGATTTTGTGAATTGGTGTGCCTTTTCAGTGTTTTTCGACATTTTCTTCCATATAACACCTTTCCAAAAAGGTGTCTATAGGTTAGAACGTTTTTTAACCAACTAACTAGATCATTTTGAGAGCATAGAATGAAATCATTCAAGTTCTTCTTCATCTTTGAGAGTCAAACAATTTCAACAAAACTCCTTAAGTATTCTTCTCTTTTGGTGCCAAAAAGTGAAGGGAAACGTAGTCTTATCTCACAAAAGTATTTGTGTAACCCGAGGCATCTTATAAGGGTCAAATAACTTTTGTAGGAAAGTGTTTATCACGATTCTACGTTATATCAATGACAAACATATGAATGGGAATAACCTTTCCATTAACTGATAACGTAAGGGGATACATTGTTTATATAGTACAAGATAAAGGGCAAATATGTAAGTACATAAATATAATGAAAGTATTTATTCTAACACGCTCCCTCAAGCTGGACGTAGGTAACGTAGTCCAAGCTTGGAGATAAAAGACTCAAACGGTATCCGTGGTAAGGGCTTCGTCAGAGGATCAGCCAGCTGATCATCTGCACATACTCTGGCAACACGAACAATACCACGCTCAACATAATCCCTGATGAAGTGATAATCAATGGCAACGTGCTTCATCCGTGAGTGAAACACCGGAGCAGCACTCAACCTCATGGCCCCAGGATTATCACAAAAGATAGTAGGGATAACTGGACGACACATCCAAGATCACCAAGCAAATATGTAAGCCAAGCAATTTCAGCTGCCGTATCCGCAACTGCACGATACTCAGCTTCTGTGGAAGAACGAGCAACTGAATCTGTTTCTTGGAGCTCCAGGATATGAGATTGCGACCAAGAAAAACCAAGTAAGCAGTAGTGGAGTAATAACCTGTATCCTTGTTACCACCCCAGTCAGCATCAGAAAAAGCATGCAACTCTAAGGGAGTGCCAGAAAAGAACTGTAAACCCTGTGTAACTGTGCCAGATAAATAACGCAAAATCCGTTTGACTAGAAGCCAATGATACTCCGTGGGTGATTGCATGAACTGTGCCATTTTATTAACAGCAAATGCAATATCCGGGCGAGTGAAAAGTAAGTCCTGAAGCGAACCAAGAACCCGGCGGTGCTTGCGTGGGATTGGATAGTAGTGGAGAACCATGTGCAAGCGCCTCGGGGACGTGAAAGCATCCACGGGGAGAGGCGTGGAGACGGGCTTCGAGTCATCCATCCGAACCCGAGTGAGAATGTCATTAATATAACCTGCTTGGGATAAAAGAATACCAGTGGGGGTGGCAGAAACTTCGACACCCAAAAAATAAGACAAGTGGCCAAGATCCTTAATTGAAAACCGATTGGCGAGTGCATCAATAACCTGCTGAATGTAAATTTGAGAGCAGCCTGTGACCACAATATCATCAACATACACAAGCATAAAAACTACAAAAGTATCCGTGCGCCATGTGAACAACGACGAGTTAGCCCGTGAGTTTACAAAATCAATGGATACCAAAAAATTACGCAGCTCGTGGTACCAGGCACGAGGAGCCTGCTTAAGACCATAAATCGCCTTCTGTAACTTGCAAATAAAACCTGGTTTTTGAGGATCCTCAAAGCCAGGAGGCTGACACATGTAGACGTCCTTAGATAGCGAACCCTGAAGAAAAGCATTATTCACATCAAGCTGGCGAAGAGACCAGCCAAATGAAACGACCGGGGATAACACTAAGCGTATCGTAGGCGGTTTAACTACCGGACTAAATGTTTCGAAGTAGTCAATACTAGGCCTTTGATGAAACCCCTTAGCAACTAGCCTTTGGCCTTATATTTCTCAATCGATCCATCGGGGCGACGCTTAATCCGATAAACCCACTTGCGGCCCCACAACATTCATGCCGGTCGATGCTTTGAACGAGAGACCAAGTATTGTTGCGAGCTAAAGCCGCAAACTCATCCGCCATGGCATCACGCCACTTGCGAACACCGCAATGCACAGCTTAACGTGGTTTTGGTTCAACGGTTAGATAAGGTTCCTCAAGCTTGGCGGAGAGATTGAAAAGTTTGCGTTTTTTGGTGATATTATTTCGAGCACGGGTAACCATAGGATGATGTGGTTGAGGGGGAGGGGGTGGAATATCAGGCGATGAGGGAGGACTAGAGTTGGAAGAGGAGGAAGAGGACGATGGGGAAGCAGAGGTGGAAGAGGGAGGAGGAGATGCCTCGGGTGTGGGGGTGGGGGTCTCGGGTGGGGTGGTGGATGGGTCTGTGAGGGGTGAGGGTGTGTGGGAGGGGGTGTGGGCGGCTCGGGGTGGCGTAGTCGGTGGTAGGAGTGATTCAAGAGGAGGTAAGGAGGAATCAGTAGGCAGAGAGGCAAAGGGGAAGGAGTCTTCAACAAAGCGCACATCACGTGAAACGTAGAGTTTTGAGTCAGTTAGATCATAACATAGATATGCACTTTGAGTGTGGGAGTAACCAATAAAGACACATGGAATCGAGGGAGAGTCGAGCTTATGGGTTTTGTAGGGACGTATCCAGGGATAGCAAAGACATCCGAAGACACGAAGGCGAGTGTAGTTAGGTGATTGTTGGTAGAGAATGTCATGAGGTGATTTCATGTTGAGAGTTTTGGTGGGCAGACGGTTTATCAAATACACGGCAACGCCAGCGCATACGACCAAAAAGTGACGGGCATGGAGGCATGGGAAAGCAAAGCTAAAGCGGTTTCTGGATATGGAGATGCCGACGTTCGGCAAATCCATTTTGTTGAGGGGTGTGGGGGGTGGATGTAAGATGGGAGATGCCATTGAGTTGCAAAAAAGGTTTCATAACATGATATTCAGTGCCATTATCAGAATATAAAATTTTAATGACACTGTCGAATTGTATTTCAACAAAAGCTTTGCACAAAAGTGGTGTAAACATCTGATTTTCGAACTAATGGAAAAAGCCAAATAAATTTGGAAAAATGATCAACAAAAATTACATAATATTTGTAACCATCAACAAAATGTATTGGAGAAGACCAAACATCAGAATAAATAATGTCAAGGGGCCGTTTGGATACAAGGGATGAAGTGCCAAACGGAAGCCTATGGCTTTTATTACAAAGACAAGCATTACAAGGAATAGAAATATTGGACGACAATTCTAAGTCGTGTTTATTCAATAAGCAATGTAAAGCTGGAGATCTTTGGATGGCCACAACGAGCATGCCGGACAGTTGGGAAGCTTTGGATGCTACACAGTTTGAAGGTGGGCTCGGGGACCGGTAGTAGGCACCATCTCTACAGTGGTACCCTGGTGGAGGCATTGGCCAGTCTTCCTGTCCTTCACCTGGAAAGAGTCAGAAGAAAAGTCAATGGTCACAGAATTATCTAAGCAAAACTGACGAACGAAAAAGCAGATTGCGAGATAATTTTGGAACATGTAAGACATTGTTAAGCTTGAAATTCGAAAGTTTGGAAGTGCCAATATGATCAATTGAAAGAGAAGAACCGTCAGCTATAGTGATAGGATCCGTACCTGAGTAAGAGTCATGAAGAGATAGTAAGCTCAGTTCATGGGTCATATGATGTGAAGCACCACTATCTAACATCCAAGGTTCCTGGGAGGTGGAAGAAGCCAGTGGAGCATTGAGCGAAGTCATGTGAGCATGCGGAGGAGGGTGGGGCCGAGAGGTAGGGGCTGGTTTTGGTGGTCGAGGTAGGTGGTGGTAGAGTGTATAGGTTGGGCAATTTGTAGCTTGATGACCAGTGACACCACAGAGTTGGCAGTGTCCTTTATAACCAGTGGAAGGACGTGGAGAATTTTGCTGAGGATATCGTGAGGGAGTTTGAGGTTGTCGATAGTGTTGTTGTGGGTAAGGAGGCCGAGCCATGGGAGGCCTCGGCTGGGCTGGAGGTGGTGTTGCCGAAGGGTATGTAGGGGAGTAGGGAGGCCGAGAGGTAGGGGGAGGGTATCGGGGTTGATTGTAAGCAGGAAAAGCAGTGTAAGCAGGTACTTGTGATGCATTATTATTAGATTGTGCTAAACGTGCCTCTTGATTTAACAATTTCTCATGTAGAGCAGGGATAGACAAAGCAGTATCACGAGCATCAATGGCACTAGCCAAATCATTATAACCATCAGCCAAACCACGCATTATAACCTCAATTAAATCATCATCATCAACTTTCTTACCCAAGGCTGCAAGATCATCTGCTATTGATTTGATTTGCCCAAAATAAACAAAGATAGAATTTGTACCTTGAGTGGTTGCATTTAAACGTTTCTTAAGAGCAATAATGCGACCTCAACTCGCTGCACCATAGATGGTGTGCAGTGTATTCCAAGCCTCAATAGCAGTATCGGTGTATTGAATTGTGTGCACATAATCCTTGTGCACTGAACCCTGTAATAAATGTTGCACAAAAGACTCCTGACGAGCCCAAAGAGCATGATCAGGATTAGCCACAACACCCGCCTCCGTGGTAATGTGAGCCGACGGTGATGGTGTTGTACCATCCAAATAACCGAGCAATCCATATCCCTTTAAGAGAGTATATATTTGTTTACGCCACGCAACGTAGTTTGTATCGTTTAATTGAAGAGGAGCATGAATTGCAGGATTGAGAGCAATTGGGGTTTTGGGTGTAGCAGCGGCGGCGCTGCTACTGCTAGCGGAGAGGGTAGAGCTGGTGGCCGGCGTGGTGGCCATGGCATCAGGCGGCGGCGGCATAGCCTGATGAAGTCGACGGAAAAAAAAAAAAATTAATTGGATCTAGGGCTCTGATACCATGACAAACACATGAATGGGAATAACCTTTCCATTAACTGATAACGTAAGGGGATACATTGTTTATATAGTACAAGATAAAGGGCAAATATGTAAGTACATAAATATAATGAAAGTATTTATTCTAACAATCAAGCATACGTTTTCTGCGTTTTTCTGCGGTTTCCTGCGTTTTTGTTTTGACATTGTTGTTCCCTTGAAAGCCATATTTCTACAACAACGTCTTAGAAAAGAATCGAACCGGTGATCTCACTATACCTGGCCCTGAGCTCTTTCCATGTCATTTTTGCGTTATTTTGTATTTACGGGCTAGAATTATTCTATGCCCTACATATATTTCTACACTTATGGGTCATTTTTTTTTTTTATATTGATCATGTGTATCAAGACATACTTACTCTAGTACCCTTTTAAAATTTATCCGCCGTTTTAGCATTGAACCCTCCCAAGCACAGAGAAAGGCATATATGCAAGACTATGGGGTTAATTAATCCCACTTTTTATATATAAAATTCTATACAATTCAATTTAATTCAATCGGTAGCTCATCTGAGTTTAAATTTTGAACTCCGTCCTTAATTGATCTCAAGTGTCAAATCATATCTTTAATTCCTCATCGATCACACACAAAACACACACACACACACAATAAAGGATTGAGAGAATGCCAATAAGGTATTAGCCCTATGGTAATGATTGAGGTTGTTAATCCTGGTTAAAAAAAAAAAAAAAAAAAAAAAAAAAAGGATTGAGATAAGTACTTGTGAAATGAGACAATGGATGACATTTTATGGCAAACGTCTAAAAAAAAAACAAAAGGCGCATGCAAATTGTAACTTAGTAGTAAAAATTAATGCAACAAAATAATAAGAGCAAATGGCACAAAACAGTACGTAGGAATTTCTTTTCTTTTCTTATGGATAATATAAAGGAAGATGACGTACGTCCATATATATTTATTATCAGGGAGGGTGTGAATGTGATCGGTCTTTTAACAATTGTGAAATATATCGTCAGATGACATTATACAAACTCTCGGTTTGAGTCAGAAGACGCACGAGGGTTCAGTTTTACGTAATGCTCCCTAAGGTAGATCCAAGGGGTGGGTGGGGGGTAAATAGTGATGTAATAATTATAGCTCAAAATGGAAAAAACCTTTTGTTTCTTAGTTCATCCCTTATTTGATGCCTGTTAGCCTATGACCTTGCTCCAATATGGTTATTGTGTAGGGTTGTAGGCTTCTAAAGTCCCTTGATACACTTGCCATTTTACCCCCTACCCTAAATTACATGACTGCCATTCACTACTCTTTTTCGGAAAATTCTTAGGCGGGGATTCCCTACGGTGAGTACCCCGCTAGATGTGTGCTGTTTTTTGTCCTCTTACGACACACATGTCGCAAATCTAGCAGGGTACTCACCGTAGGAAGTTCCCGCTAAAGAATTACCCATCTTTTTCTTATTTTAAACCATAACAATCTGTGCTTTAGAATTAGCACATTACTGTTATCCTAATCATTATTTCAAAATGAGTCTAATATTCTTCTTGTTGTGTTTTCTATTTTTGTTTACAAAAGGAAAGATCTTGTTAATTAGGTGTGTAAAATCTTTACATTTTAATGGTTTTTCAAAACTTTAATAACTAATTTCGACAATGCACTCATGCTTAATTCTATTCTATAACATGATTTCTATTACTCAAGTCAAGAATGTTATTTCATTTAAACTTCCAAATTAGTCCACTTTAAATGACCTGCAGTTGATAAATGCGAGACCTTTTTTTATTTTATATATATTAGTTTTTCAACTAACATATGACTTCAAAAAAAATTGAACTGAACTAATGCTTTCACTTTCCTACCTACTTTGTTCAATCATGATTCATTGATATGAATGTGAATGTAATGCAATGAAAGGAAAGTAATTTAATGTAATGAAGGAATTTTATTATGGCGTTTGACACGTAGTGTAATAAAAAAAAGGTTAAAAACTAGCATGATAGATGGATGATAAATGATAGTGATAAGAGGAGGGCGGGATCGTAGGGTTGGTATGAGTGATGTGAGGTAAGGTGAGTGTGACGGGGTAGGATAGGGAGAGTGTAGAAGTTGAGGTGAAATTTAGGGATGGCAGGGTAGAAGTGATGGGCATGGTGGGGTAACACGGTGCAGATGAGGGAGTGCTGAAACAATATAGGTAATAGGGGTAGGGTGTTGATAGATGTGAGTGTACGTTGGTTTTGGGTGAAAGTATGAATGATGTGCGGATGGTGTGGATAAAGGTAATGTGGTTAAGTCGAGTAGAGACTGAGTGACGTGTGATAAAACACTGCACATGTGAGAGGACTGACGGTGGGGTAGTTTTGGGTTAGGTGGAGTGGCCATGTATGGGTGGTATGAGTGGGTTAAAGTGGTTGCACTAAGTGGGGTAGATAAGGATGTGGTGGATAGAGGTTGAGGTTGAGGTGGAGTAAGATATGGTAGAATAGGTGGAGTGTGTGGTACGGTAGTAGTACCTAGTGAGTTTTGTCAATTTTAATACATGTTATTTCGTTCATTTTCGAAGGCAATGTACATTAATTTTTTTATTTTTCTTTCATTAGAATGTAATTAAACTTCATGAAATTTCGATACAATACTACCACCAATGATGTTTTTTTAAATTGATGACATGGTGGTCCAATTACTTGGTCCAGGACCACCATAAAACTACTGCAATACTACATTGACCAAAAAATGTTATGGAATGAAAAATCATTCCCTTCTATTATATAATTAACTTCAATTAAAACTAACCATAAAGGGAAATGAGCTATTATACCGTCGGGCGTCGTCAATGCAACGAGTTCCAACGGCAAATTGGACATACATTATTTCAAGATGTACAACATATCATTTGAAGCTGAACTTTTACGATGTTTATATTATGAATATTCGAGAGTGAAATTTATTATATACTTCGATTAATTTTATTTTGTTGGGACTATTTTGTTATACGTACACATATCATTACTTAGTTTACTTGATACATCGACTTAACGGTTATATAGCTAGGCTATACCCCGGCAAAACGATCTGGTTCTGAGTTTGAGCCCGCCTGGAGCATAATTAATGTGTTAAGCCTTTCGTTTCTTGGAAAAAATAGACAAACCGTTTTGGTGAAGCAATAAATAAAGGAGAATTAAAGAAACGCAGTATGGCCTCTGACCATGCATATATGCCACCGTGTTTTTACTTGTAAATTTGAACTAGTACTGTAATAACTGTTTCTCTGATTTACCAGTAATAAATAAATACGTACTTATATTGGGCTTAATTGGTCGTCCTATTCTGTAGATGACGCCATATATATAGTGTCATATTAATTTTAGCGTTATTGTATATTATCTTGCAATCCGCACCAACCTCGTCAATGTTTTTTTTTTAAATATATATATATATATATATATATTAATATACATATATAAATATATAAAACGTGTCATCATAGAATTTTCATATTGATTAAGAAAGTAGTTAAATGTAATTAATGTATGGATAAAATATCTAATACACCCATTGACTATCATAAATACAACAATTAGATTGATATAAATTAAAGGCAAGATAAGAAAAGATGTTGATTAATACTCTTTTGGTATTGTGAATCATTTATATTATGAGACCAAAATAAAAAAACTAAAATGACTTATATTTTGGATCAGACCAGAGGTACTAGTAGTAATAATAATAATGGGAGATGAGATAGGTGAAATACTAATAATAAATGGTGGTAATGACGTCATCATCGTTTTCCCCCCCACAATCGATAGACCGACCGACGACCTCTCCAAACCTAAACCTATTCTTCCTATGAATCAAAGCTTTTAAATTCTTACATTTCCAAGAATCATAATGCATCGCTATCACTTCTATCAGTTCCCACTCTCAGTTTTTACTCATACTAATATTTTTCCAAACAAAGATTGCCCCATTCTTTCATCTTAATTTAAAGACTGTTACGTCCCAATTTTTATGCCTTTGTTAATATTCTGCATGCATGTTAATTTGGGAAGAGTAAAAAACGGATTACAAGTTTCATTATGTACGTACGTTGGAAACTTACGATCAGTGGACGAAACCAGGAATTAATAATTCGGTGAGCTAATAAACTATATTTGTATTTTTAGATGGGCTGAATTAACTGTGTTGAATTGAATTATATAAAAAATTTGATGTAACGAAAATAAAAATCAGCCCACCCTCGAATTCCGTTCATGCTTGCTGCTTGCTGTTAGATTTGCTAATAACCTTCGAACGAACGGATTATATATGACACATGCACGACCAGTGAAGATGGTGGGTGTGTAGCTGGATGGTGATGAGGATGTATACAATGACGACCGAGTCTGGAATTTACCTTTAGATAGACTAGTCAACTAGTGGATTAATGCTTATGTATGGTCGGATTGGCTATATTAAGATGACTTACAATATTCGAATGAATCATATTTTTTTTTTATGTACCAAAAATAATTAATAATCGGGTGAACATAGATACCCTAAGCCCACAACATGGCTACGTCGATGGATTTATAAACGATTTGTTTTGATGCTTTAAACTCGGCACGAGTTTGTTCAGGAAAGATTTAAAAAAAAATGCACAAGATAAGTTTGATCAAGTTTTAATGATTTTCGAATTTGATTCGATTATGTTCAACAAAATTATAAGCAATTTCATTCTCAAACTCAGCAAAAGTACTTCTATAAAAAAATGTTAAGTTTTATGATGCTCGCAGTGGCGGACCTACATACAACCAAGATGGGGAACTGTCCTCCCTTAATCCGAAAAACACACACTAAAAGTTGTACGATACATATAGTTTGCCTCTCCTTAAATTTTTTATTTGTCTTTAAAAAATTTATTGCCCCCCCTTACCCGAGATCCTGCGTCCGCCCCTGGATGCTCGTGTTTGATTTGTTAAAAAATACAAATAAAAAACAATATAAATTTCTAATAAACTATAATAATGCTCAATAAAACTCGTAAACATTTCGTGTCAAGTTCTAAAGTACTGGAGTTCGATTCGTTAACATTTGATAAATTGTTTGAATTTGACTCGTTAATTTTGACAAATTGTTCAAATTCAATTAAATCATATACCCTCTTTATTCCGAAATAACTGAGGCAGTTGCAAAAAAGATTTGTTCCAAAACAACTGAAGCAGTTATATTTCTAATGCATCATTTATTGTGTTTTTTTTCAATATTTACTTTTATTTATTAAGATGTGAGAGAATAACTACAACATTATATTAATTATAGACTAACAGTTTTTTTTAGTCATTTTGACATTCAAATTAAAACATTAACTTATATCTTTAATATACATATTTTTGACAATTGTCTCAGTAATTTCAAAATAGAAGGAGTATGAACAAGTATTTTATGAGATAAACGTCAAATTGCTAGGGAGCGGTTCGGATCGTTACTTATCTTGTGGTGGAGATTGGAAATGATTTATTTATTAAAATTAATATATTGATAATGTTTTATACATACAAAATAATGTAAAAGTCATGTTGATTTGAAATGATGGATTCGATGAATATTTCTTGTGATGTAAATCAAACTATTTTGACAAAAAATAAAAATAAAACATACATATAAATACAAACCTAATACCACATTTCAATAGCAAAAAAGACTAATGAAAACGACTTTGTAAATTTAATAGAAAAAATTGGCAACACAAATGGTATTGTTACATACATAAACAAGGTTTCTGTAGTGAGATCTCTTTGTCGAATCTCTGATAGACTTAACATACTTGGTCAAAAATCTAAATACTTTCAAAAGGGCACAAACTTACATCAATTAATCCGAAAAATTATCACAATTAATTATTAACCAAATATGCTGATTAAGAACATGAGTAGCTCAACAGCTGGAAATGGAATATATAGCCGACCGGAAGCCGAGGGATTAGTGATAGCTGGCGGTGACCTCCGATGTGTAACCGGAGCTGATGTTGCCACCGGAGATGGTGCCGGTGGTGTTTCAACGGAAAGTGGTGAATTTGCTGACACCTTTGATGCTGATGAGATAACCAGAAAATTAATTGGATACCACAATAAGATTCAAAAGGAAAAAAAAAATTACTTAAAAATAATGGAAAATTAGGGATAAGGACACAATCTGAAATATTTTTAAGTAATAGGACAGCTACATATTTTTTATAGGGAGAAGGACAACTGCATAACTTTTATAGCGAGAAGGACAAACAGTGAATCCCGAAAATCAGTGAATCTTCCTAGTGAATCCCGAAATCAGTGAATTTCGACAGTGAATTTTGACAGTGAATCCCGAAAATCAGTGAATCTCGACAATGAATTTTGAAAATTAGTGAATTTCGACAGTGAATTTCAGTAGTGAATTTAAACAGTGAATTTCGAACACAAGTGAATTTCGACAGTGAATAAATAATTTTGTCCTTTATGCAAAAGTTTCAAAAAAACTGTCCTTCTACTCAATTGATGAAATATTTCTGTCCTTCTCCCTCATTCCCCCTAAAAATATAGTTCCTGAAGTGAAAAAGAACAACAAAAAAAAAAAAAAAAAATGGCAAATAGAACCCATTATGCAAATGGATCAAAAAATGAAAATGCAGACCACAGTTAGTATGCAGGCACTATACCTCGTGGACTAAATGGAGCAGCTGAAACTGGACCGGAAGCTGGAGCAGAAGATGGCCCAAATAGTACTGGTCCTGCCCATTAAAATCAAAAGATTCGTTTTGGATCACCTACTTTATTTTAATTGATCTATAACATTTAATTATTACTAAACCAATATTAAAAAAAATTGAGGACAATAATAATTATAAAAAAAAAAAGTATGAAAAGTATTCAATGAGGTTTATCAACACTATTAAATTTGTGTACCTGGAGCTGGTAGGGGTGCAGCAGTGTCTGCAAAACGAAAGGGCATATAATATTTAGATATATTATATGCTAAGAATATGTGACAATTGTATCTTTTAATTTATGCTTATGCAGATCGAATAATTTAAATATGTTTAAACATGCCCCTAAAAGATATGTACTATAAAGATTCATTAGCTTTCAACATTATATCTTGACATTTTTCTTCCAATATTCGAATGCGGGACATTAAATTCCTCCATCTTAAGAAATTGTCATTCTTGCTAGAACCCAACGAATGATACCTCCCTCTTACTATTTGTCACAATGTGACACTTAATATCGTCTAATAGGCTAATAGTTGGCATAAATAGCATCTTTAACTTCTAGAACAGGGTCTAAAAGTGTACCTCGAGTTATAATATATCTAATATTTAAATAAGACTATCGTCTAGACCTTATATCTTGACGGTATTTATTGAGATTTTCAGAAGGAAGGAAAAAAAAAAGAAGAAGAAGAAGAAAGAAAGAAATACCTTTACATTGAAGAGGCAAAGCACTTCTGCATGCCTTAGGGAGGCTAATAGCCAAAGTTCTATTAAAAGGTAAAGAAAGAGGTACATTCCCAGTAACAATAAGACAAGCACAATCGACACCGTCTTCCAACACAGATTTAAACGCATCGCAACAATCTGCCGTCGGTGATCTCCCGTTGGCACTACTTCCCGTTATGTAATTTACGCATGGCGTAAAGCTATTCATCATTGAAGCTGTACATGCGCTGCTTATTATTTGACCATTTGCCTTCAAAGTTAATATTATCGAGAGATGAATCAATAGTGCTGCTGCTATTAATGATGTTTTAAATCCTACTGAATTATTATTATCCATTTTTGATTAATTTGTGGATTTCAAAACAAGATATAGCAGCAGATCAGTGCTGTTAATTATAAGGAGATTTTATGAGGGTTATATATATATATAATCAGATTCATGGTAGTTTTAGAGTTTGGTTTTGGAGATGAACTACTTTAGCTAATAGTTGTGACTTTCTGCTTGAGCGAAAGAAGCCACAGGTCGTTGATTATTATTATTATTATTACTATATATATATTTGAATTTATAAAAAATAAATAAATTTGGACAGTGCTGTATAATTAGTTTGGCAAGGAGAGAGTTTGGTTTTGGATGAACTACTTTAGGGTGACTTTCTGCTTGAGCGAAAGAAGCCACAGGTATATATTATATTATATAATTTCCAACCATCAATGGAGATTACCCAAATAAAAATTGACATGAAAAACTTCTTCGCACCCTGCTGAGAGCGGTTTCAAACCAAATGAATATAGGAGTACTATTTAGTTTGGCAGTTTTTAGTTCATGGTAGTTTTAGAGTTTGGTTTTGGAGATGAACGTAATCAAGCTGAGGGTTTGATTTAGCTTTCGTGGAGCTAATAGTTGTGACTTTCTGCTTGAGCGAAAGAAGCCACCGGTCGTTGATTATTATTATTATTATTATTATTATATTTGGGGAGCTTTTATTTTACGCCCGTTTGAACTTGCAATAACTCACACTGAAATCGGTCTTTCGAAAGCCCATTGTTGAGACAAAAATTGATTTCTTAATCAATTCAATTTAATGCATAATAAGTGTGGTGCACCAGTTTTTTTTTCTTTTCATTAACGAATCATACTCAAGATGGTCGACAAAATTCACCCAACTGGATTGCAAAGTGGAAGGCCTGAGCGGCCTCTTTTATTAAGTGTAATGTAGATGCGTGTCTTAACGGAAATTCACACTCGGTTGACGGCTTCTTTAGAATTGAGCATGGAGATATACTCAACGCATACTCCTTCCACATTGGCACAAATATCTCAGTTCTCGAAGCCTAAGCTCTTGGTGTATTTCAGGGACTCTCCTTTGCCATTTACTACGGCTATCAATCCGTTATTCTGGAGGCGGACTATTTGGCTACTATTCAAAAAAATTGCATTCGATCAGTATATGAAGATCTTTCTAACGTTGGTCATGGGCAAGTCATTGTTGGTGTAAAGACCTATTGAGTTATTTTGATTCTTTGTCTTTTTCTTTTATCAAACACACGGAGAATGTCCTTGCGGATTTTTTTGCTAGCCACGGGTCTCTTTTGCGTGTTGGGAATTTTGTTGAATGGGCGTTTCTCCCACCACCACCACCACACCTTGGGATGTTGTTCATGCCTACACTTTGGATTGTGTCCAATAAAACTTCCTTTCCACTCAAAAAGAAGAGTATGGTGTGGGAAAAAAAAATCAGAATACACCGGAAGACTCTGAATAATAATTTTATGAAAAAGTCTTGACCATCAATTAAGTAAAACAGTTTGTATTTAACACACCGAAACATATTGTCCATCCTTTAAATGAAAAACATATTGTCTATCAATAAATTTGTTTTACACATTCAATAGGTTATATCAATTTCTACTCTTGAAAAAAAAAAAAATCCTAATCGATAGAATTCTTCCGAAATTCTAATTAATTCACCTTCTTTTTCTTATAATTTTTTTGAGAAACAAATCACCTTCTTTCTCAATTTCACTTTTCCCTACATTAATTTGTTAATTTCTGCAAATTTTTGTTCATAAAAAAAAAATGATGCAAATTCCCTCAAACAAAGATATAAATAAAAAACCAAAAAACAAGAAGATGGTTGCATTCCTATTTATACAACGTTGAACTTGAAAGTGAAAATTGGATTATTCATCCATTTTCTAAAAACTTGCGACGATTGTTATTAGAAACTGAACTAGAAAAATTTACCAAAGAGACCGTATTCACAAATATATCAAAACCACAAGATCAATCACAAATATATATATATTTTTATTATAAATAAAAAAGACACCGACTTTATTTAAAAGCAAATATGCAATAAACTAGGAATTGACTAACACTATAAAGACCTAAAATATATAACTAGGGATTTTGCATTGATAGTATAGGATGAGACATTTTTCATTGCTGAGATAAGTCATTAGGCATTCACTGCATACGACCAAACACGTTCCTCTGCTCAAGAAACTCATCAGTCATCAGGCCTTAGTCGCACAACATCAAACGCGTTCCTCTGCTCAAGAGACTCATCGTGCAATGGTTGCACCGCATTAAACGTGTTCCACGGCTCAAAAAAGTCACCGGACATTGATTGCACATTCCGCTGCTCATACAAGTCACCGAGCATTGATTGTTGAAGCAAGTCAACACCATCATACGAGTCTATTGAATCTTGTGGATCGAACCTCAGCAAAGACCTCATTAAATCGTTTTCAATATTAAGCAAGAGTTTTTCTTGCTTCACGATTTCGCGTTGTTCCTCAAGACGCTTCATTTCTCTTGTTAATGAATCTTTTTCAATAACAAGGTCATGGATTTGCTGATCAGTCTTCATACGTAATCGTCGAGATGCTTTCCGGTTTGATTCTAGTCTCTTCGTTTTCTTCTCCTCTTCCGTCAGGCCATTAATTGCACGCTTTCGGTAATGAGAAGCTTCCATTTGATTTTGTTATTCCTTTAGGTTCTAGCTTCTTGTTGTTCTGTAGCTAGGGTAAGTAATTCAATTAATTAACTGTAAAATTTGGGAAGATCGAATAGTAATATAAATAAAAATTTAATGAAGGGATTACCTTATAGTTATAGATGGATATATAAAAGATGATCAAACAATAGCTTGTTTAAGAAATCACGTAAAACCAATAGAGAAACACAACTGAAAATGAATGTTGAAGCCGGATTGTAGACATTAAACTCCTTCAACAAAGTGGAGCCAATCTGCATAACATGATAACAACATTAATTTTAACAAATCAATAACTTTATATTAAATCATTATAATTCCATACAAGTTAATGGAAATAATAATTATGAGAATATTCAATCGGGAAAAAAGGAATTTAACAAGTACTTTAGATAATCGTAACAAATTTTGTTACAGATATTCAAACACTGCCTTGCTTTATTTCATGGTGAATTATATATAAAGGTTAATTAAATAGTATTCAAATATATATTACAATCTATATAACATTAAAGTATTAAATTTCTCAATTGTTTTACGCATTGAATTTACAATCGTCTGTCCAAACATTCATTAAGAGACCCAAAAAAAAAAACACCATTTAGAACAAGGAGAGTGAATATAAATATTCGTCCGATTTCAAATTACTAATCAAGCAATTAAAAAAAAATCATTCAATATACAATTTTTTTGTACCTGATTCAGAGAAAGAATTAAACAATTTTTTCCCCGAAGAAATCGGCTATAAATCTATTTAGGTACGAGCACAAAATCACAAACCTGAAATGTCTTGAAGCTCTAATGATATTAGATTTGCATCTGCAAAAACAAACAATGAATCAAAAACACAAATTAAGGGAATATACATGTTTTTTTCATTAAAATTATATTGTTTTAATGCCCCAAAACCATGTAGATTCGCCCATTGTATAACTACTTATCATCAATTCTCCGAAAGAAATCACAAAACTCGATGATATATGAAAAATTAAAAATAGTCCAGATAGAAGCTATTGCTATAGATATAAAATCTTTAAACTCTGCTAAAAAAAAGGGAAGAAGAAATTACTATCAAAGGAAGAAAAGAAAAAAAAAAACTCCCAGTGCAAAACTAGAAGAAGAAAAATGCATACAAATGATGAAAATGTTTTAATTTATAGGTGATCTTGAGTGGATTGTTTTTAACTCATAAGGATGAGTACGTGTACAATTATACAAGGTTAATGATCAAAAGATTGATTGCACTAAAATAATAAATAATAAAATCATTGCAATAAAAAAAAATGGTAATAAAATCATACATGATTTTGATTTGATCCTATCTTCCTGTCATCTTTCAAAACAGCTATTATGCCTTCTAGTTTTTAACGTTTACTCAAATTTTTTATTTTTTAATAAATGAAACAACTTTTATCAAACAACATTTAAATATACGCATCAAGGCCTGCTATTGAATTTTATTAATAAATTTTTATTTAATATATTGTTGTAAAACATATAGTGAATTTGAAAAAATAAATAATACAATACCAAAATAAGAATAAATAAATGATTGATTTTTATATAACCCGGTGTTATGATTTTACATGGTGTTCATAGTTGCGAATACATCTAAAAGTTTTAGGACTTTGTAAGTGTTAAATGATTTTTCGCAAAGTCCTTAAGGTTCATTTATTTATTTAGGTAAAAAAAAATATTCATTCTGTTCCATTTTATTAGTGTCGTTTGACTTTTCAAAAATATTGTTTAAAATCTCATTAAATGATTAAATATTTTTACATTTATATCATTTAAATAATATTTTATCATAAATATAAAAATATTGAAGATTCAAAGCATTAAGGTTGTTACGTGTGATGTATCTACATGTGAACGTATCACAAAAAAAAGTTTCCAAAATTTCCTGATTTTATTTATCGTATGATTGATTGTGAGCGAAAGGTACGGTTTGTATTTGCTTTTTATGTCCAAGTTCATTCGAACTACATTAATTACAAATTGTAACTCACATCATCTTTTGCGAGAAAATGGTTACGTATGTTACTTTTTTATTTTATTTTATTTTATTTTATTTTGAGAGGTATGATTATGTTATCTAGTCAAGGTTTCGGAATAAAGTTTAAATAGGATAAATGATAAAGTTTTCAAACCTCAGTTATTTTCTAGAAGATTTAAAAAATGAATCAAAGCTCTTTTCGATTTCGGGTTAGGTTGAGGATCTGGAGGTTGAATGGATTCAAAAGAGAAAAAATAAAATAAAATAAAGTAAATTATAAATTTAAAATCGTGTATTGAAATTTGTGTAGATCAATAAATGATTGATGAGAGGAATTTTAATGAAGTACTATTATATCGATAAAGTAATTAAACAATGTAGTAGATGAATAAAGTGAATTAATTAATATTATTTTATTTGTTGATGGTGAAATGATTGTTGGGAGAAGTTACAATAAATTAATAAAATAATAATAAATAAAATAGTGGAGTGAAAAAAAATATTGAGTTTGGTCCACCTGAATTCAACCCCACCCGAAACCAAACAAAGCAGGGTGCAAATAAAAAAACTTGAAGGGCCTTTTTGAAAAAGAGAAAACATGTCCGGACAACTGAAAATCATCCACCCCCCAAGAAAAAAAATCAATCCCCAAAAAAAAAAATTCAATCCCCGAAGCTGTGGAATATTACGTAACTAGTCTTTTACCCGTGTGATGCATGGCGGAAGATATTAAATATATCTGGTTCTATACTATATACATACAATTTTAAAAAGATAATAGTTTATTATGAATTTAATTAATATTAGCACATAATATTTTCATTAGATAAATGCGAGTCATATCAATTCGACTTGACAGATATATATATATATATATGAGTTTGTTGGGATTCGACAAAAGATTGATTGTTCAGATCTAGCTAAATATCAGTGCTATGTATGGGATAGACGCAATGCATAGATAAAATAAAATAAAGGACAAATAATTTGAACGAATAATGATAATATTAAGTAAAAAACAAACAAAAGTTATCGTAAGAATAACGATAAAATTTCCTTCATCTAGTTCTCTTTTCATCGTTTTCCATTGCTAAACTCGTAGCTAGCTATATTACATCACAAAACAACCAAACAAAAGATATCATGCTTTCATTTCTAATTCAAAATATAACAAAACTACCACAAAGGAAATTATCATCGGATAAACCAACTAATCACTACAATTTTCAATTTCTTCCCACGTAAAAGTTGATTGTCAAGGTCTCATTATCTTACTTCACAAATATCCCATTTGAAATACTTTAAATTGGCAAAATAATGAGTCCCTTAAAAACAAAAATTTTCGCCATGATTAATTTGAGATTTTTTGAATTATACGGAGTAATTTGTGACGGAAAAAACATTAGTTTTTGTGAATAAATTGAAATCAATACTTCAAATGCATGTTTTCAACTATAAGATGGATAACCATATCGTCAATCAATAAATAAATTCTTCAATGAAATGAGAGAAACAAAATACAAAACACAAAGATATGGAAAAACCATATGAACATTTGGAAGGAACCCTAAAAAAACATTAGGAAGTAGAACCTCTATTGCATTATTAGGTAGAAAAGAACCATAGTGCAAGAAGTTATATTGGTTAAATTGCTATTAAAAAACATTAGTGGACTACTTACTATCTCCTCTAGACCATCCTCATGTTCATACTATCAAGATAATAACCCGAACAGGGTAACAGTTCATCTCCAAGCATTTCGGCTTGAGTTGCATTCGATGAAAATATCATTTTCAAATCATCACATTGAAACTCCACGTTCCTTCTTTCCTTACCTAAAATTATTTTATAAAACGTTCATCCGCGGTTTATTTTGAAATGCAGATTGACATTAAAATTCTCCATAATGTCTCCCATATGTGATTGTGATAATCGCCTATACGCGAACAACCATCCACCTTAACAATTAAGGGCTCTTGAGTTCCCGGCTCTTGTTGAAAACAATCCGGCATTCTTATCTTGGTACTAACAATGTCTTAATCACCGATTCGATTTGACGACTGATTGTCAGGATTCAAGACCAGCATTTCCAAACTCACATCTGCAGTATAATTGGATACGTTCTTAGTATATGTTGCAGGTTGAATTTGAATTCAATGGAGGTAAGGAGAACAATCACCAACGGTTGGGAGAAATGAAAGTTTATAGGTAACAACATGTATATCCTATGACGATGAAGATAACATAGCTTAAACAACTTTTTGCAATAAACTTGGGATTATCCGACATGGAGATGACGAATCATTGAACCAAGCAAGAAAATTAAGGCAAATATGTGCAAAAGAAAAGCCCCAGAAAACAAAGAAACCGAAGCTGCAATAGCTGAATTATAGCCTTGACAATCTGATGCAGGGGCAAATTCAAATTCAAATGCAATATATTGATCTCTTGGTTCATTTAGCCGACGAAGCACGTCACAAATAATTGATTGAAGATCAACACTTGGGTGACAACAAAAACAACATCTTCATCATAAAAAAAGATTGTGTGAGGGGGAAAGTGTGATAACTCATATGATATCAGTAAAATATAGAAATAATAACATGGTATAAGAAAATGGATAAGTTGAAAGAGAAGACGAAGAAACAAATTTACCGTGGATCAAATGTTAAAATCAGCCATCTGGCAAACCTTTATCACGATACAGTTCTTTTCACGTCTCATTATAGGGATTCTGCACTACAACATCAAAACTATTGCATTAATGAAGGATCACAATTCACACAACCCACTCAGAATAATAACAACAAAAATCAACTGTAATAAGAAGTTAAGTGATAATTAGCTCCAAAAACGATGAAGAAGCAACACACTATATAAGGCTCAATCCAAGCTAAAGCAAACACTATTGCGCGCACCTGTTATGGACCACATCTGCATCAAATAAAATTCCAATTTGGCATTCAAAATAGCCTACGTGATAAAGCATCCATTCAATTAAAAATAATAAAATTAGGCACTAAAATTCTAGACAAAAATTTCCACAAAATGTACCGTTAATGCATATTTCAATTATATTTTTTTAAGAAAATCGTTTAACCTATATGGGCAAGGATCCTCATTAACGCAAAAAGAAAAAAAACGAAAAAAAATCTACATGAAAATGGTGACTACTCCTGAGATGCTTTCTTCGATTGGAATAATGTAGGTGTAGTATTTGGATGTAGATAGATTAGTGATGGTTAAGATATGATGTGATTTGGGTTAAACAGATTTAGGTATAAGGATAGAAATTTTTATTGTTTGAAATACAGCAGAAACTTGTTGGGGAAGGAGTTTTCGGAATCTGTACACTATGATTTTTACGGGATGGAGTTTGTTGCAAGATCGGCTTGGCCGTGGGCGAGAGACGGAGCAGAAGCGGGTTACGTGGGTAGTTTGTTTCTCGTGATTTGCCGGAGATAATAGGGGATCCTTTGAGATTTTGTTTTGTATTTTTTTTTTATTTAAGATTTGTGTGTGTGATTTTTTTACGGGTTTGGAACGAGTCAATTAGGTAATTAGGTTAAATTTTCCTTTGAAATATATATAGATATAGATATAGATATAGATACCAATAATAAGATAATTAAAAGTTTTTACATGCGTTTGGACCACTAGCGAATCCAGAAACTTTTTTCGGTGGAAGCCAAATTTTAAAAAAAAAAACAAAAAAACGAGTGGGGGGAGGGGGGGGGGGGGGGTGCAAATTAAAAAAAAGGATTAAAAAAATACAGTACATACAAGGTTTCGAACCCACAACCTTAGGATAAGTAATAAAAAATTTAACTAGTTGAAATGAATGATTATTACATTAAGGATTGTCTGAAATAATATATTTACACAATTTTAATATTATTAAAGAGGTATATTAGTCAATTCGTCTGGAAATTCGAGTGGGTCCATGGACCCCACCCTTAAACATGTTGGGTACGCCCCTAGTTTGGACAGTGGTCACGAAGTCCTAGTGGGTGAAGCTTTTGCAATGTATCACGCGGTGTTCTATGTTAATATATGGGGCCATTTCCGTGTCACTTTTAAAGGTGATTCTCTGGACACTTATCTCCGGCTCTTAGAAGTTTTTGAAGATCAATCCTCGATTGGAAGTATAATAGACGACATCCGTCGCTTTCTTTCAGGTTTTGTTTCTTTCTCGTACACATTTGTGAAGAAATAGAAAAATGTCCATGCCTATCTTTTGGTAAAGGAAGGTTTAAGTCTTAATGAGTGTGTGCTTTGGGATCCAACCCTCAGTCTCATGTAATCTCGGCTTGTGCCGTTGATTTTGGTTAATTGTTAAATAAAATTGTCTTTACCCCTAAAAAAAAATTAATCAATTAAAGCATAATGTAATACCATTAATTATAAAATCAATTTTAAACATTAAAAAAACACGTTAAAAATCCAAAATAAAAAAAGTGAAATCATTCCAAAAAGGTAAAAATCAATCGATCAAATGAAATATGTAATGTCATTAATAATCAAATCAAATCAAATTAAAATAAATATTTTTAAGGGGTAAAGAAACTTTTTATTAATCAATCAAATCTGCAAGACATGCAGAGAGAACATCATTTGGGAGCTTGAGTACCCCGAGTGACTACTCCATGACTAGAGGTACCAAGCCTAGCTAGCTAATAAATGCGCAGGGGCATTCCTAGTTCACCGAATAAATGAAAAGTGCACCAAAGGGAATAAAGAAGCCGCACATAGGCAGTCCTGTCGAAGACAATCTAAAGGGGAATAGTCCTTCTGCACACAGCGGAGCATCTGCACTACTAGCCTCGTCAGTCCCAGTCTATGTCCCCCAATAGCGCCATTAGAATCGCGTGCATTTCTAGCAGAACTACCTCAATGTCCGGGTCCAAAAAGAAAGAATAAGTCAACAGGATGACACCCTGATGATCCTGAAAAACAAGCCATACTCCCGAGGCTGATGGCAGGGCCGAAGCGTCCACGCTACATTTAACCTCCCCAATCTCTAGGGCCCTCCACTGGCTTGGATACACCAGGCCTCCAGTGGGCCGAGCCATATGCCAAGCATCTCTAAATTCTCGGGCCGCCAAAAGTGCAGTAAAACAAATCCGGAGATGTAAATCAGCTGGTAATCATACACTGCGCTACATCGTGCCATCCAGATATGCCACATAACCCAAATGAACTCCGCCGCCCCCTCATTGGTTGTACAATGTAGAAGTTGCATAAAGAAATCCCTGATATTCACAACAGTAGCTCGACACACCCTATCCGCATAGGGCATCAACTCCCAAACTTTGGCAATAAACTCACACTCAAAAATAGCATGCCTCAATGATTCGTTCCCCTTCCGCAGGCCAAGAACCTATTAACACCAAACCCTCGCTTTGCCAAGTTTTGCGCGATCGGAAGACAGTCATGTAGGCACTTCCACAGAATTGGGCAATACGTGGCTGAATAGCAAGGCTCCAACACTGCCTCCACACACCATCCACACCCCCTGACGAAGATGCACCCGCACTAGCACTAGCACCACCACCCATCTGCCAAGTGATACCCAAATTTGACTGTATATATCCCCTGCCGATCATGGTGCCATACCCGTCTATCCGCATGATACCCTTGTGCCACCGGAGTATTTAAAATGGCATCACTCTCCCAAGGGCGAAACCACTCCATCGCTCTCTGAGCATTCCACCTCTGTGTCCCTAGGATAGATCCGCAACCTTACTCCCCATACGGAAATTGTGACTCGCAAAGGGAATCCGAAAAAACACAGATCGACGATCCATCCCCAACCCTCCATCGCAGGCTATTCAATAGGAGGTCGCGTCCCTCCAGATTTCTACGCCACATGAATCCGTCAATCTTGCCGCCAAAAAGAAAGACTCCCCATAATACCTAGCTCTCAACATCTGAGCAGCCAGAGACGCCGGAAGGGTCGGCAGACGCCACGACTGCTTGGCCAGGAGGGCAATGTTAAAACACTCCAAGTCTCGAAACCTTAGCCTTCCCAAATTCTTCGGCAGGCAACAAGTCTCCCAACTTTTCTAGTGAATCCTCCTCCGTTTCTCCATGTCCCCCCCAAAAGAAACCTCGAATCTCATTTTCGCAGTAGGTACAAGGAACCTTGAAGCATTGCATAATGAAAGTCGGCATGGCCTGCAAAACCGACTTTATCATAATTTCCTTTCCCGCCGGGGAGAGCAGCTTGTCCTTCCACCCTGAGAGTTTCTTCCAAATCCGTTCCCGTAAATAAACGAAGACCTGCCTTTTATTCCGACCCGTCAAATAAGGGAGCCCCAAATATTTCCCAATCTCATCGCCAAGCGGGATTCGCAACACTTCCGGTACTTCTCCCAATCCTCCTGCGATACCACGTTGTGAAAGTTAATGGCTTGGCCCAAGATCAGCCCATACCTTGCAAAAAGATCCAACAAGTTCTCTATCGCCCCCTCTGCCCGCTCGGAAAAAAGCATGCTATCATCCGCAAACAAGATGTGCCGTTAAAAAACACGTTAAAAATCCTACTCTATAATGAGATGAAAAAAAATGTAATGCCATTAATCATCAAATAAAATTAAAATAAATATTCAACCCAAAAAACACGTTCAAAATCCTACTCAATAATAATATTAATCATCAACTCGAATAAGTTTTCAACAAACAAAAAAAAGAGAACTTTAAATCTTAAAAAGAAGAAGCAATTAATCAATTGAAGAATAAATGTAATACAATAAAAACACATAACTTTTTTTTTAAACTCTTGAAATTGTATTAGGCTCCCAAGTTACCATACCTATCAAGTCTACACCTAACATTGCGAACAAAAGAGCTACTCTTTTGAAAAGTTATTGTGTGGTGAGGGAATTTGAAGTGAAGTGACGAGTAAAACGATCAGAACCACACAGTTTTAATACAGAATGAAGGTGTGCGATGTGTGGTGTGCCAAACGGTGTCTCCGCACCGTGTAGAGACACTACACACAGGGTTATTCGATGCAGGGAGGCTTCAATAGAGAGCTGCATACGTGGCAACATCTGGACCACACAGTTTCATGCCACGTATGCAATTCCTTATTGAGGATGAAACGTGTGGTCCGATGTTGCGCGTATGCAGCTCTCTCTATCAGTTCCTCTCCCGCATCGAATAACCCCCACACAATAATCTCCCTACTCTTTTACCCTCACACTGCATAAAAGAAAAAAAAACAAAATATATTTTAGAAATATTTAAGTTGTCTTTGACTAAACACCTTAGAAATGGTAGATTTTTGAATAATTAAAAAAACACGTGTTTCCATCGAATTGAATAGATTCATTCATATTTTAAACCTACTGTCTTCATCCAGATTATGTGTAATAATCTGTAAATTAATTTTACATAAAATTTTTACAGAATGGTAATAAGAGCATTCGAATCAGATGCTTTTAACGAATATTTTATTATACAGTTTTAAAAACACGTTCTTCTAGTTTACAGAATCTTTATTTAAGATGAAATGCATCAAAATATTTATTTTACGTAATGCGGAAGATACGGAGGAAAAATTACAGAATCTGGATGAATGCGATAGATGTAAAGGAAATTTTACAGAATCGGTACAGTAAAAAAATAGAGTATATGGTGCAATATTATTTTTCCTGTTAAAATCTCTACAATAGAGTTTTTAAATGATTTACACTATCTATTGCAAATGCTCTGATTTAAAGATTTCCGACATTTTACATAATTGACAAACCACATCTACCTTCGGTTTTCCCACATTTTACGGTTTTAGGATTCGTTGAAAACCCACATATCTACGTTAAACTTTACACAATCTAAAGGTAGGGGCTGGCATATTGAATCCCATTTAATTCATTGCCTAAAGAGGTTGATTACGCTTCCAAAATTTCCATCGCTTCGCATTGCGCTCGAGTAATGGTAGATGAGATATAAACCTCTTTATTTTCAAATATCACAACACATATTGTTTTCCAAATTAACTACAACATAGTGATAATTACAGTTGCATGCTCGTCGTCTTCACATGAGCACAAATAATAAACAAATCAGCAAAAGAGCATACACATAATTTTTTCCAGTCTATACGACAACGTCGATAAGGATCAGCCCTCCATATAGGTTTCGGTATCTGGCACTCCCAAATACAATGTCGAAGAGTTTCTTTTGCCTCGTTGCATATTCTACAAACCCCATTTCCTATATGACTGATATATAGTTAGCCCATCCTCAGTTGCATGGTAGAGAGCGTACGTTATGAATTAATTTCCAAACGAAGTGTGTGATTCGAGGCTTAACTTTAATTTTTCCATTCTCGTGCCCACAATCTATTAATTATTCGTAATTGATGATGAAGGGAGATCTACTTTGTTACATATTACTTGTCATGCAAGATAGAGTATCCGGATCGAACTAACACTACAACAAAACACGTTTTTTGGGACGACATTTTGTCGTCCCTTTAAAACAATTGTCGTCTCAGAAAATGTTTAAAAGGACGACATGTCGTTCCTATAAAGCCGTACGTCCTTTCTGCTCTGTCCGTTTAAATAACAGAATCTTTTAAAGGGACGAAAAAGTCGTCCATTTACTTGTATGCTGGCGTGGCACGAACTTTTCTAAGAAATGTCAACGTGCTGACATGACTTTCTTTGAAGGGACGACATTGTCGTCCATATAAACATGACTCGTTTATTATGAAGAAAGATTATGTTTTATACAAAAAATATTTTCTGGGACGACAATGTCATCCCTTAAAAACATTCACATTTCCTTTTAATAATAAAATTCAATACGAAAAAAATATTATTTTTTTTATAAAATCTTTGTTGGGACGATAAAGTCGTGCCTTCAAAAACCTTTGGGAAAAAATAATTTTTTTATAAAATATTTTTATAAATTTTTTATAAATTTTTTTATAATATATTTGTTGGGACGGTATGTCGTCCCTTTAAACAGAGAAATTTCCAGAAATGTATGTATAGGGACGACATGTCGTCCCTTTAAATGTTTTTCTATTTTAATATTTTTTTTTGTTTTCGCATGGCCTCCTATGCTATTTACATCAAACCAATCATGTTTTTTCCAAAATCCTTAACAGAAGCTCACAAAATAGAAATGTATGGGGATTCATAACAAAACGAAATACAAAAGCTTAGTGAAATTTTTTTACGCAAAATACAAAGTTGTGCAATGTTTCCAAAAGTAACAATAGTCTCCTCTAGAATGTCTACGCATCATCGTCAAGATCAACTTTAGAATAGTTTTCATCTTCATCGGGTGACTCTGAGCTAACCTCTATTTGCATATCCGGTTCCTTAGCCTTAAGATTAGTCAGCAAAATTTGAGAAGAGCCCCTTGTTTTTTGTTTCTCTTGTTCTGTTTTTTTTGGTTAACTTCACCAACCGATCATGAGACTTTCTAAGTTGTTCAATCTGCATATTGCATTCTTGGTGGTAAGAAGATGACGATGCTGAAGACTGGGACGATTGTGATGAATTGATACGGAAGTTTGCGTAGGGCCAAGGCCAATCAAATAATCTCGCCTAGTTCCTATGGTGCTCTAAAAGATTGCCTCTTCTTCAAAAGTCATCGGTCGACCTGGTGCAATCATAGCACGCCATTCCTCCAGCCTCCTCTAAACACAACATATATCGTTGGCAATTAAGATAAGGAAAAGGAAAATGTGAACGTATTGAATTGAAATATATACAACGTATATCACTTACGTAATCAGTCTCCGCATCACTGTTAAGAAACGAGCTGTCAGCATTCTTATGCTTGCT